>OU343053.1:44636318-47036318 GCA_910593695.2 Ocypus olens
GTCTTCTGAATCATCATATGAAACATATCCTTTTAGAGTACTAGTAATTCCCAAATCCCTGGTTCGATCGACTTCAATACCGTTTAGTTCATATCTAATTTCCTCAAACAGGAAAGCGAACGCATTTGTAACTAATTCAAATTTTTTACCCGCAGATAAATTGTATTCAACTTCCCCGCTCAAGTAAATGTAGCTGTCTGCTGGACAGGTATAAATATCTTGATTGTGTATTGTTATCCTTATCTCATCGCTGTTTCCAAAGTTTGTAGCTCTAGGTTGATATGTGTGATATTGATATTTGGCAATACTCTCGTCGTAGTGAATTTTATCGAATACCCCAATTTTATCCATTATATTTGATTTTATAACCGAGAGAAATTAATTTAGCGAGACTGATACGTGTCACTTCTTTGGGTGATGAACTCAAAGTGATAGTCTTTAGGTGTGCACCCTCCTTTTTATCAAAAACAATACCCATCACAATGTCTTTAATTCGAGTCTAACCAAAATATGTTCTCCTCTAAAATTTACAAACTCGCCTTCTTGATCAACAATTCTCAACGTTATATTATCAATTCTATCTCGAGTTTTTACAGGTAAATATAAAATATTTTTCGGCTCTATATTTATAGCAAAACCTGGATCAACAGATGGACTAAACTCGAACAAGGTGTGGGACAAGTTACTGTCGTAATAAGCACCGCTAGTAATATTGCACTCGATTCTTATACTGTTAACTTTAATTATTTGCACGGGTAAATCAGATGTATGCAGTGTCCCCCCGCTTTTAGAATTTTATTTCCGGAAAATCCTAATAATTTTCCAATAGTGCCTTTATGCGACGAAAAATCAATATCGTATTTACTTTTAATTTCACTCTTTAGAGTATTATTATTAGGTTTAAGTGATAACACTTTATCAGCTTCAGTTTGTGCCGCTTCGCTTATCAACAGCTGACGTTGTAAATATGATTCAATGTCATTAATTTCGTACGATCCCGTTGGAATTGAGATTATTTGATTTTTCCCATAAATAAATTTATTGTTCCGGTCCTCTTCAATATTCGGAATTGAATTATATGTATGAAATCCTATTAATCCTAAACAATATGGACGACTCGGATCAAGTTCAATTGGTGGATAATAGCTTACGGAGAGCACACTACTTACACCTTGCAGAGTGAAAGTTTGAGACATGACTAAAACATCTTTACTATATCATCTTTATTTATACAAAAATTCTAAGCACAAATGTCCACAGTTGTAAGAACTAAAGTTCTGATATTGATCATGATTATATTTTATATGACAATTATTAAAATATTTAATCAATTCTAGAGGTGGTGATAAATTTCCGAAACTATCAAAGTAACGAACAGTATCTCCAGCCTTTTTATAAGCCACCCAATGCGTTCCTAATCCATTCTTGGAATCCAAATTAATAATACCTGCTTCTCTATAATGTGGTTTTGATGGTAGCGCATCACGCATAAACACTCCTCTAAAATGTTTAACGTTTCTAGCCCCATTTAGCAAATCAACATCGGTTAGGGCGCGGTTGGGTAGCGATTTTAACAGTTTTTTGACTTGTGTTGTTTGATAAAGAGGCCCATACCTTTGCGATATGGTTTTAAAAATAATCCTTTCCCCGGTTTACCAAGAGCAATAGCTTCCATCGTTTTATTGTGCCTTTCAGCTTCCGCAAGTTTTGATCGCGCATCTTTAGCACTATTCACGGCTTTAGCAATACCAGCAGCACCCCCAGCCAAGGTTCCGAGGGCGCTCAATCCGGCAAAAATTGGAATTAGTGGTAGAATTCCACCCTGTTTTGGAATCGGTATAACTCTAGGAGCTCTAATTTTTTTCTTACCGCCAACCTCTCGTATAGCAATCTTTGCTGCAGATAATGCAATCTTACTACTTGCTTTAACACCTCCAGGTTTATTAATTTTTCGTTTAAATCTTTTGATAGCTTTTCGAGCCTTCATGACTACACCACTCCTCAAAGGAATTTTCTTGATACCCATTCCAGTTTTTCTCTTGATCTTCATCACGTTAGTAACAGCCCACGCTGCCGCTTTCTCACCAAAGTTAGAGTCCTTAGCCTTGACTCTAGCCCAAGCAGCCTCCTCTAATTCTTTATCGGCTTTGTGTCTTTCGTTTAGGTCTTTGTTCTGCGAGTAAGCAATATCGTGCTGTTTACAGGCAGCATCCAGTGGGTTAACACCAGGGTCGCCTCTTTTTAGACGTTTTTGTAACTTGGTTCCTGGACCGCAGTACTGATACCCCGGTACATGTACTTCGAGCGGGAGCTTGTTGATTAATGAATTAATGATACCTTCACCACTGTAAGTTATCATTTAGGAGACAATCACTGCTACAATGTTATATATACCCCCATACAGATGAAATTGCTATTAGTGCCATGAAGGTTATCAAACAGAAACAATCTCTTCCTATTTCAAATTTAGATAAGTGGGTAGGTGAGGGGTTTAAAAATCAAATGCGAAGACATGGTGATCTACTACCTAATTCAATTAGAGCGGTGATATGCGGTCCATCTAATTGCGGTAAATCGAATGTAATGCTATCACTCCTGTTCAATGAAAATGGTTTGAGATTTGAAAACGTGTACATTTACTCTAAGTCACTTTATCAGCCAAAATATACATTTTTGCAAAAGACGTTGGATGCTATCCCCGAAATTGAGTATTTTCCATATAAAGAGAATGCTGAAATTATAAGTCCTGAGGAGGCAAAAGAAAATTCCGTTTTCATATTTGACGATGTAGCGTGTGACAAACAGGATAAAATTAGAGAATTTTTCAGTATGGGGCGACATAAAGACGTTGATTCGTTTTACCTTTGTCAGACCTATACTAGAATTCCTAAACATTTGATACGGGATAATGCTAATTTTATTATATTATTCAAACAAGACGACCTCAACTTGAAACATGTGTACACTGATCACGTGAGCAGTGATATGACATTTGAGAAATTTAAGTCTTTATGTGTAGAGTGCTGGAAAGAAAAATTTGGTTTCATTACTATCGATAAAAACTCGGACGAAGGTAGATATAGGAAAGGTCTTGACCAGTACATAATACTGAAGTAATCATAGTTTCGCTACAGTATTAAAACAGCTGTACAAAGCTACACACTTCTTGTAACTACCTGTCTTTTAATAATAGCTACCTGATTTTGAATAACAGCTACCTGTTTCTGAATAACAGCTACCTGTTTTGGAATAATAGCTACCTGATTTGAAATAACGGCTACCTGTTTTTAAATAACAGCTACCTGATTTGAAATAACAGCTACCTGTTTCTGTGAAATGACTGATGTTAAAAGAAAAATAATAGCAGTTCAAAAGGCTATTAGAAATAAGGCATTAGCTCTGAAATTAAATCGTAATGAAAATGATGAGCGGTTAGAAAAATTGTACAAACCAATCACAGAGCCTTTAAAATCAATCATAAAAACTCAAGAAGAGGTGAATTTATCATTGATGAAGCCTGAATTAATGCCCGCCTCTACGCCTAATCCGTCACCCGCTAGGGGGAATTTTAGGATGGTACAAATTCCGAGACGGTTGGAATCCTCTACACCTAATACGTCGCCCGCTAGCGGAAATTTTTGGGAGGCACACATTCCGAGACGGTTGGAGTTTTTGGGAGATGAAGAAGTTTTTGAGCGAGATCCAAATGAGTCTTCATCACTTAGAGATATTACCTCCGCAGAAGAGCCTCCTTCTGAAGAAATAGCTAAGTATTTAGATAAATTTGCACCTCTACCCAGACAATATATTGAAGAATTAGTACACGCTGGAGGTGATGATTTTGATGCTGTCTTTGGTGTAACTTTCAATCCTGAAAATGATAAGTTTCGAATCGGAAAAACAGACATTGATCTAGATGGAAATGATTTAATTGTTAATAATGTGCGTTATAAGGGTACAGTGGGTTTATACGAATTACTCTTTAGAAAGGAACCTACGGCTTTCCATACTGAAGATGAGAGAAATTACATTGATATTCTGAAGAGAACAAATACGTTACACCGCGATTGTGACCCCTCGAAACAGATACGAGGCAACCCATCTCACAAATACAGAACAATCATAAAGCCTCTGCTGGATAAATATCCAACGCCGGTAAACAAATCATCGATTCCCCGTCCAACGAATCGTAAGAATTCCGCTCAGGGTCAAGGATTTGATTCAAAAATGGTCGTAGATGAAAAGCCCCACCGTTACACATATTGGGATGATCCCAATGAATTGGTTGACCGCTTATGGTTGTTGCATGCTTCGCAACGTGCGGGAAATACTTCTCACAACAATGAAATTGCTTCAATCGAGGAGGAGTTACGTGAAGCTAATATAATCTATTAACATAATGCTTATATATTACTCGTACAGTTGTCGTCAACCAGCTCTGACGTCATCCTGAACCTATACGATGAGCGTTGACAAGTTCGGACGACACTCTAGCAAATCTTTAGCTGGTGCTCGTGGCCCACCCGGTCCGGGATTTGTGATAACATCTGATGGGCATTTTGATTTGGAGAGAAGACGTTTAAAACGCGCATTAGATCCTCAAGATCCGGACGATCTTGCTACAAAATTATACGTGGATAATATTAAAAAGAGTGTTTTAGATGGTTTTGATAAAAAAATTACGGCTGCGAAAACTTCTCTAGAAAAAGCGATAAATGGAAAAGTGAATCCAATACAAAAAATATTACAAGCTACCTCGAGTGACATTAAAGATTTAAAGGGGATTACATCTAATATTAAAAATGATGCAAAAAAACTGAGTGAGGGGCACAATAAGAAAATTGATGCCGCTACATTTCATTTGGAGGAAGCCATAAAATTGCATATTAACCACGTTTTAAAACAGGTAGAAGAAATTAAGATTAAAAATGATGTCACTCATAAAGACATTTTGGAGCGTTTACAAATTTATGAAAAGGCAATAAAAGATGTTGTTCTGAACTTAAACATCATTTCTAAAAACGTTTCGAAACCTAGAGGAGGTTCTCAATGAGTAAAATTAAAGGCGATATTGTTAAAGAACTTCATAGACCTGCTAGAGTAAAATTTCCACGTCGCCGTACAATTATTAAAGGATTGGATGATTTGTGGCAAGCTGATTTAGCTGAATTTGGACTTTATGCAAGAGAAAATAAAGGTCATAAATTTATTCTCGTGGTGATTGATTGTTTTTCAAAGTATCTGTGGACTGTGCCGCTAAAAGATAAATCTGGGATAAATGTTACATCAGCATTTAAAAGTATACTTTTGAAGGATGGTCGAATGCCTACAAATTTACAAACTGATCAAGGGAAAGAATTTTATAACAGTCAGTTCCAGACTTTAATGAAAAAACATGGAATTAATCATTATTCCACTTACACGATTATGAAAGCCTCGATGGCTGAGCGTGTAATTAGAACTATTAAAGAGAAACTTTATCGCGCCTTTAGTCTGAATGGAAAATACCGCTGGCTAAGTATTCTGGATCAGATCACGGATGATTACAACAATCGTAAACATGGCACGATAGGAATGCGTCCCTCTGACGTCACTAAAGATAAGGAGAAACAGTTATTAAATTCGGTTTATTCACATATTAAAATCGCTGGACTTGTAAAATTTCGAGTGGGTGACGTGGTTAGGATAAGTAAGCAAAAAGCACTTTTCGATAAGGGGTACACACCAAACTGGTCTACTGAATTGTTTAAAATTATGAAAGTTAAAATATCGAATCCCACAACTTACCTGCTTCAAGATATGCAAGATGCACCAATTACTGGAGCATTTTACGGCGAAGAACTTCAAAAGGTGAAACATTTGGACGTGTATTTGGTGGAAAAAGTTTTACGGAGGAAAGGCGGCAAGATCTACGTTAAGTGGTTAGGATTGGACAAGTCCCATAATAGCTGGATAAATAAATCTAATATTGTATAATATTGAAATAAAAACATTTTTTTCATTAATACATTTTTTTATTTTTTATAACCTCTACATATAAAACATATTGTACTTATAATAATAAATAATATAACTGTTGCTATTGCCCAAAATGATATCCACATGCTGAGAGAAATTTGCTCGAAATCATCCAACATCATCGGATGAGTAAAATTCCTTCCATTCTCTTCTTGAATTGGAAGCTTCATTTTGAGTGGTTACAAGTTGCGAGATTTATCTTATATATGCACTCCAGACAGCGGATCTTTGGTGGTGGTGGACCATCGACCTGATGTTCACCTGTACTAAAATGCTTGTGGCAGGGAAGTCTCTCTTCTGCTTGCTGTTTATATTCTGATGGTAGCGCCCCCCAAATTTCTAACAGTTGAACTCCTTCGACCTTATTTAAATAATGAATGGGTAAATATTTTACTTGATTCTCTGTTAAACGCTTTTCATAAAAAGCTTCAATAGCCTCATCTACTTTGTTTTCCATTCTAACTCTGTCAAGGTATGATTACTACTGATAAACACTTATAATTTCACTGAACTTAATAGTAAGAGGTTTGATGTGTAATTAAACATATTAGATAAGTTTTAAAATCATACTTTTTATTGAAATATTTTATTTATTTCAAAATCGAGACACATTTTATTATAATGAATATGAATACATTCCAACATTAAATAAGCATTTTGCGAATTTACGTGTGATGAAATTAGAGTTGATACATTGTTATATAAATCACCATCCAATTTTAAACAAGAGGATAATATCATGTTGTAATACATATTAAATTCCAACGCTTTTAATACATTCAACTTGTAATTAATAACTTTTCTCAAATCGAATAAATTTCCAAGTGTTTCTTCCGACACTACAACACTTAAGCCGCGTTGTTCAATCCAAACGGCCATTATATCGCGATACTCGTTCTTGGTGATCTTGTGATCGCCGATGGTGATGGTCTGCTGCATCTCTGAGATGTTGATTGCAGAAAACTGGTTCCATTCCTCCTCGCTGAAGAAGATGCAGGAATGGGCTCCCCAGATTTTCACGATTGGTGTGAATCCTACCGCTGGGCTGATACCGATGGACACGCTCTTTGATCCCGACTTATTGAGAGGATAGGTAGATTGACCCAAAAGTGTCGACTCCTTCTTAACTTCATTTTCTAGCGGATCGACCATTGCAGCACTTTCAACTGTAGAGAAAGACATCTTGATTAGTTGACTGTTTCAACTTGAATGATTACTCTCTCAGAGCAATCTTAAGTATATCCTCGGTTTTGATTAGATTCTGCGCATTATAAGTAAAAACTTACCATCACACTTTAATTGTACATCCTGTCTATAATATCTTGTGTGGAAAAAATTGCTTCCTCTGAATCTTCGTCAATAAATACTGAATCACTGTTTAGGATTGGAGGCTCAGGTGTAGGACTTTGCAGGGGTGTTATAGCAGGTGGTGGTGAATATGAGCTATCCCATGAATCTTCTTCTTCTTCTTCTGTTGCGAATAGTTGTCGGGGTAGATACCTAACGGGGGTTACTGTTGTGAAAACTTTTGTTTCCTCATCTAATTTTCTTTTCTTCGATGAATTAAACTCATCTTGTCGTTTATATGTAGGTAAAAACACTCGTTGCAGAAAATATTTCTTCATTCGACACACAGCACAATCAGCTAATTTCGTCGCACAAGCTGAACAAAACATATGTCCGCAATTAATTACATACTTTACAACGTTTGTGAGACAAACTGGACATCGACCACCATCGTATCCTTCTTCATATTCTGGAAACGTAATTGAAGGTAATAATTTATCAATAATCCATTACAATTTTCTCACCTTCATCTTCAGCCAAATTTGACTCTTTTCTTGTTAGAAACTCGGCAATCACTACCGAACTAGACGACATTCTCTGACCGTTTCTAGACTCAAACTGATGAAATCTTGTTCATACTTGCTTCGTGACAACCGTTTTCTTGACCACAACGACCGGTCTGTATCACAAATTAACGATTTCGATTGCAACCTCGAGCACTTTTACACACAAATTAGCACATACGAAAAAAAAATATTCGTTTAGATTTTTAATTTTTTCAATCGTGTCGCCAACTCGTTGTTTATAATTTTTCGCAATTCTAGGTCTCTCCGCAGTTTTTCGATTGTCTTTTCTAATTTGACAATTTTCACCGAAATAATACTTTGTTTCTTACGCAAAAACTTGCGATTATTAATCACACTTCTAAGATCATGCATCGCGTTACAAGTTGATTACATCAATAAAGATGAATTCATAATAAGTACTCGTTATATTCTGTGGTATTCAAATTCTCTTAACCTTGAAGACTTCTACACACACACATAGACACAAATATTATTTACATAATTTCAATGTTTCCATTCCCGTTTCATTATTGCACAACCATGCATCATGCGGATCCCAAGAATTGCATTAGTCATCAAAAAACGAGACTCGCTCTGGCCAAAAGAAATCAACACCTGGCCAAAAGAAATAAACACTTTTGTTTTCTAAGCATACCCCTAATTTACGTACCAAATTAATTTTTATCACCATTTCATCAAACATTTTCAAATTTGCCTCCACTTAGTTGAACTTAAAGCATAGCAGCGTTGTCATTTTAGGATGAAACTAGAAGCAACTCCCGGAAATCAGATGACTCTTTGGCAGCACTGTAGAACTTTGGATGTTAGTTGGTACACCGGTAAAACTTGGGGTTTGAATTTCCCGCTACTTAATTGAACTTAAAGCTCTGCGACGTTGCCGTTTTCTAGTGAAACCGGATGCACATCCCGGAAATCAGATGCCTTTTCGGCAACACTGTAGAACTTAAAGCTCCCCTGTTGCCATTTTAATTCCCCAGATTTAAATTTCCCTCCACTAAATTCCCCCAGATTTAGACAGTTGCCGGCCATTTTGAGTTCAAAATTACCCAAATTTGAATTTCCCGCCCCCAAAATCCCCCAGATTTGAATTTATCCCCAACCGATTCCCCCAGATTTAATTTTCCCGCCCCCAAATTCCCCCAAATTTGAATTTATCCCCACCAGAATCCCCCAGATTTGATTTTCCCGCCACTAAATTCCCCCAGATTTTACTTCCGGTTTTCCGGGATTACTTCCGGGATTACTTCCTGTCCCAGAACCCGCTAATATCATCTACTCACACATACACAGGCGCGCACACACACACAGACACATTTTTTTTTCCAGAAATTGTTGAAATGGCATCTAGGGACCCCAAAAAGGATATTTCCGTAAAACAAAATTAAAAAAAAATTACGATCACAATACTTTCTCCTACTTCGTAACGGAGAAAGTAAAAAAAAGTTGTATATGTACATTTCATCAGTTGGCATGACAAAGGGTCCCCCCGGTTAAGACGGTTGAAATGGTACATGTATGTTTATAGATTTGTGGCATAGTTGGAAGCCGATCTGTATTAGCAAGTAGTTTTGTAATTTATATTTTTACTTTCTCCGTTACGAAGTACGAGAAAGTATTGTGATCGTGATTTTTTTTTCAAAAATTTTTTTTACGGAAATATCCGTTTTGGGGTCCCTAGATGCCATTTCAACAATTTCTGGAAAAAAAAAATTTGTGTCTGTGTGTGTGTGTGTGTGTCTGTGTGTGTGTGTGTGTGTGTGTGTGTCTGTCTGTGCGCGCTGTATCTCAAAAACTAATAGAGCAATTGATATGAAACTTTGAACATACGTCTTATTTGATAATCTGAAGAACTGAAAAGCTTTTGGTAAAATTTCGCACACCGGAAGTGGGCGTTTACCTCAACTGTTTTTTGTTTTTTGTCAATATTTTCCTAAATATGAAAAACATCACAAAAACATCTAAACAAACTTTGAAGACAACAAAGAAATGAACATCTTTTCCTTGAAAACATTTTTCATAAAATCATTTTTATTCGAGAAAAAATTGTATTATTATTTTTTAAATTTTTGGTTTATAATTATAAAACTATGATAGTTACAGCAAATTTATGTTAATAATAATTGTAGAGAATGCTAATATGAACAACTTATAAAGAATAAGTTTTTTTCGAAATCCCTTTAGTTTTTGAGTAAACTGAGTTTTTGGATTTGAAGTATAATTTTTCCATCTTTCATAATTTTGACGTTTTAAACGTCAGTTTCATCCGAGTTTATACAACGTTCGATGTACATTTAAAATATGATTTCAATTGAAAATAAACCCAGGTAAACGTAAATATAAAGTCGGAGAAAGTAACATGATGGCCACATCACCATTTTTTTCAATATGCATTCCGGTTAAAATGTATGCCTGTTTGCTTGTGCGCGCTGTATCTAAAAAACTGCTACTTGAATGAACATCAAACTTTAAACATAAGCCTTATTTGATAATCCCAGGAACTGAAAAGCTTTTGGTAAAATTTTGTACACCGGAAGTAGGTGTTTACCTTAACCGTTTTTTGTTTTTCTCCGATAATTTTTTAAATATGAAAAGTACTATAAAAGCACTCAAATAAATCTTGAAGAAAGCAAAGAAATGAACATTTTTTGCTTGAAAATATTTTTCGTGAAATGTATGGTTTTTGAAAAATAATAGTAATTAATTTTTTTTTGTAATCTTTGGTTTAAAATTATGAAACGATAATACTTACAGCAAATGTATTTTAATAATAATTGTAGAGAATGCCAAATTGAACAACTTATATAGAATAAGTATTTTTCGAAATCTCTTTGGTTTTTGAGTAAATTGACTATTAGAATTTAAAGTATAATTTGTCATTTTCATCTTTCATAATTTTGACGTTTTAAACGTCAGTCTCATCTGATTTTACTAAACGCTCTATGCACATTTAAAATGTGATTTCAATTGAAAATTATTTTAGAGCTTCGGATCGTACCTTAATTTGAGCTTGTGTTATTTTTGGGGCAAATTATTTTTAGACCAGAATTTTTGCGCTCGTATTTTATATTTTTTGCCTGTTTCTTCGATTTTTTTCCTTTAAATTCTTGATTTTTTTTCATAAATATTCTTTATGTTGGTCCTAATTTAAAAATGATCTGTTGAAATTTTCGACTTTTTTGGTCAATATTTTGATTTCTAAGCTCGTGCTTTCAATTTTTGGTCTAAATTTTTGATTTTATGTCCTAAGATTTCTTTATTTGGCCAAAATTTTCGATTTGTTTATTAAGATTTTCGGTTTTTTAACTTTTTGGTCTGCATTTTTTTATTTTTAGGCCCATGTTTTCAATATTTTGGCCACAATTGTTAAATTTTGACCTGTATTTTCGATTTTTTGGTCCAAATTTTTGATCTTCGGTCCTAAGATTTCTTTATTTGGCTGAAATTTTCCATTTGTTTATTAAGATTTTCGATTTTTTAATCTGTATTTTTTATTTTTAGCCCCAAATTTTCGGTATTTGGTCCAAATTTTGTTTTTTTTGTCCTGTATTTTAAATGTTTCAATTTTCAATTTTAGTTTCTGTTCGGAAACTTACTTTGAGCTACAGGGTTATTTTGAGGGTGAAAATGGCAAACAATTTTTTCTTTGCTTGAATTTTTTTTATCTGCATTTTTAGATCTTTGGCCTGTAATTTCTTTTTTTTTCAAAGTTTTGATTTTTGGCCTAAATATTCTTGATTTTGGCCTGCTTTTTTAAATTTTTTTTGTCCCAAATTTTCAGTATTTGGTCTAATTTTTTGTTTTCTTGGCCCATATTTTAGATTTTTTTATTTTCAATTTGAGTTTCTGTTCAGAAACTTACTCTGAGCTACAGGGTTATTTTGAAGGTGAAAACGTCAAACTATTTTTCCTTTACTTGAATTTGTTATCTGCATTTTTGGATCTCTGGCCTGCAACTTCATTTTCTATTCCAAATTTTTGATTTTTCACCTAAATATTCTTTAGTTTGACCTAAATATTCTTTATTTCGACCTAAATATTCATTATTTTGGCCTAAATATTCTTTATTTTGGCGTGAAAATTTAGGTTGCGTGTTAAAAGTTTCGATTTTTTGGTCCGTATTTTTGATATTTAGGTCCTAATTGTTGGTTTAAGTTTTAGCTTTTTTGTATTATATTTTAAATTTTCTAATCTAAATTATTGATTTTTATGCGCGATTTTTTTGCCGGTATTTTCGAGTTTTTTGGTCGGTTTTTGATTTTTTTCCCTTTACTTTTTAACCTGAATTATTGTTTTTTATTTTATTTTATTTTTTGCATTATTTTCGAGTTTCTGGTCGGAAACTTATTTTGAGCCAAAGAATTATTTTAGGGGCTAGCTAAATATTTTTTCTTTTACTTGAATTTACAATATTTTGGTCTGCATTTTTTTGGTCCATATTTTCGATCTTTACCTTTACCTGTTTTCGCCTCAATTTATTCCAAATTTTTAATTTTTTTGCCTAAATAATCTTTATTTTGGACAACATTTTCGATGTGTTTGTTGAAATTTTCGATGGTTTAGTTTGCGTTTTTTTATGTTTAGGCCATAGTTTTCGATATTTGGATTTTTTTGGGCCTAAGTTTTAGTTTTATTGTTTAATTATTGATTTCTATTAGCGAATTTTTGATTGGCGAATATTTTAGATTTTTAACCTAAAGCAGCGATTTTTTAATGTTTTGCCAGTATTTTCAAGTTTTTGGTCTAATCGTCAAATCGGAGAAAGTAACATGATGGCCACATCACCATTTTTTAAAAATTGGTACAATTTTAGATGTTTTCAGCTTGCTTGGAAACACCCCTGTACTAAAAGCTAGATTCACCAGATATTGTAATGGTTCTAATAATTCGTTGGCTCTGTGTTTTAATATTTTAGGTGATATTTCGTCCTCTCCAGGACTTGCACTATTTCGTAGATTTACTAGGACGTTATGGATATCTGTTTCTGTAACTGGTAGCAGATACATGGATTTATTCATAATATCGGACGTTGTACAATTCTGAGATATATTGTTGCCTAAGTGAGCTTTTAGTTTTATGTCTGTTACTGTGGAAAAGTATTCTGCGAATATGTTGGCAATTTCATTTGTATCACTAGTTGTTATTCCGATATCTTTAGTGATTGTTATAGATTCACTTTTCTTTTCTCCATGCAATTCATCCCCTACTAACTTCCATATTTCTTTTTGCTTGTTCGACGCCTTGTTTAATTTTTCATCAAAGTACATTCTTTTTGTTTCTTCTACCAGCCGCTTGTGTATTTTCTTGTCATTTTTGTATTTTTGTCTCATAGTGTTCGTTTTAGATTCGATCATCAGTCTATATGTCATTTTTAGATTCTTACTTGATGTTTTTATATTATTGTTTATCCAATTTTTATAATTAGTATTACTAGACAATGTTTTTATAGGGCACGATACATTGAAATGATGAATAAATTCCTCAAAAAATAGATCGAAAGCCGTGTCAATATTTCCTGTTTTTATAAAACAATTAATTATACCAATTCGAATTCAATATTCATAGTAAGTCAGGACAACGTCTGTCGGGTCAGCTAGTAAACCTATAAGAGTTTATAGGTTTAACAACGGTGAATTATTTACATCGGTTTGATCATTGAGTAGCACACCGCGTTTATTATATTTGTTAATTTCTAATTGTTCTAATAGATTTAATTTTTGACTTTTATCGCATGTGTGTAAAATTTTAAAATTGTTAAACACTATGGCTATTGTCTATTAAATGGTTGGCGTATGTTGACGTAGTTTTTTTGTTGATGAAGCTCTTTTGGTGTTCAGCAATTCGATCTTCAAAGCTGCGGCCTGTTTGTCCGACATATACCATGGGGCAATCACCACACTCCCGATAGTAGACTCCCGATTTTTTATTTTTGACATTTTTGTCTTTGGCATTATTTATGAATTTATGTAGTGTGTTGTTAGTTTTAAAGGCTACTGAAATGTTGTGTGTTTTTAATTCATTTTTTATTGCGTCAGAAGGGGGCCAATATAAGTTAATGAACGATAATTCGTTTCTGGTTTACTATTATTTGAAGGGAAAATTAAATTGGTTATTTTTTGTTTTTGTTTTTTATTAAAAATATTCATTATTAAGTTTTTAGGAAAGCCATTGTTACCTGCAATTTTTAAAATTCGGTTTAATTCGATCTGGAAATTAGATTTTGACAAAGGAATGCTTAATAGTCTATTAATAAATTAGTTATATGCTGCGAGTTTATGAGGCATAGGATGAAAGGATTTAAAGTGGATGGTGGTATCTGTATGAGTGGGTTTGTGAAAAATATTAAATTCCAGTTTATTGTTTTTATGGGAAATGGATAGATCTAGGAAATTAATCGTTTTGTCAATTCCAACTTCCAACGTAAATATTATATTATTGTGTATATCGTTTAGATATGCTAAGAAAATATTTAGCTGTCTAGTTGTTCCTTGGAAGTAAACCAAGATGTCATCCACATATCTAACCCAATATAAACATTTATTAAATAGAGGATGTTTACTAATTTTGTTTTCTAAATTATTTAGGAAAATTTCTGCGAGTAAGAGAGACTTAAGGGATTTCCCATTGCTAAACCATTTGGCTGACTGTAGAAGGAGTTGTTGAATTGGAGGTAATTTTGTTTCAAGCATAATTCTAAAAGGTTTAAATTTCGGCTGATATAACTGGATTAACACCCTTTGTTGTGAATAGTTGTTCTACGATGCCGATTGCCTCCTGTGGTGGCACGCTCGTAAACAAGCTAGTTACATGAAAGGATGCCAATAAACTATTATTGGGGACGTTAATCTTGGAAATTTTGTCGATTAGTTCCAATGAGTTTTTTTATGGAAAACTTAGGTTTAAAATTTGTGAGTGTTATGATTTCATTAATTAAAAATTTTGACAGATTACTACATGGCGCATTAATATATGATACCACGGGCCTGATTGGAACTTTGGGTTTATGAATTTTGAGAAGGCCATATAATTTAGGGGGGTGTGGATTCATTGGGGTAAAATACCGTTTTTGTTTAACTTTTACGGTAGCGGGACAAGAGCTTCATCAACCAAAAAACTACGTTAAAATACGCCAACCATTTAATAGACAATAGCCATAGTTTCAACAACAATTTTAAAATTTTACAAACATGCGATAAAAGTCAAAAATTAAATCTATTAGAACAATTAGAAATTAACAAATATAATAAACGCGGTGTGCTACTCAATGATCAAACCGATGTAAATAATTCACCGTTGTTAAACCTATAAACTCTTGTAAAATCTTTTATAACCGCTTAAATTGTAAATGTTTCCCAACCCGTCATACACCCTCTAACTTCCCCACCCCCAACAAGATAGTATTTAAGTCGCAATTATAGTATTGTCTTACCATTGATCATCTGCCTGATGTAGCCACTGTGTGGCGAAACATTTGTCGCAGTGTTCGACATTAAAATTTGTGAAAATTCTCAAAGACACGTGTTTTACTTACCACATACAATATACAAATCATTTTACGTACAGTTGCAGCCAAAAAATAGGACACCTTTGTACTTAATGCGTGTAAATTTGGCTTCAATGCCTAATCATTGTTATTAAATGTCAATATAGAGTAAAAATAGGAGTAAAAAAAAACTAAAAGTCATACATTTGTGTTTTGCGACAACCTGTATGCTTAAAATTGATACACGTTGTGGGTATAGCTGCCTACTATTAATATTCAAAAAGAAATTGATTCAAAGGTACAGTCAGTACCCTGCTAAAAATCCATTTATGAGGTAATAAAAGGGTATCCCGAGATAAGATGGTCAACATGCCACCCAACACGGATTTTTAAATAAATATGAAAATATCATTAATTGTGACCTTAAACCAAAGTAGCCGTAAGCCGTATATCAAAAGCCCTAAAAATAAAATGTTTTCAAATATAATTTTTTTAACCACTATTTTTTTTAAATCTGAAAAATCACATACACAGTGTACATAAAGTAAGGAATAAATTCGATTAAAATTCAGGACATTTTCCTTCAGAAAAATGCTCGGATACTTGCATTATTATTTTTTAACGCGCATTTTTACTTTCTCCGTTACGAAGTACGAGAAAGTATTGTGATCGTGATTTTTTTTTCAAAAATTTTTTTTACGGAAATATCCGTTTTGGGGTCCCCAGATGCTATTTCAACAATTTCTGGAAAAATTTTTTTTGTGTCTGTGTGTGTGTGTGTGTGTGTGTGTGTGTGTGTGTGTGTGTGTGTGTGTGTGTGTGTGTGTGTGTCTGTCTGTGCGCGCTGTATCTCAAAAACTAATAGAGCAAATGATATGAAACTTTGAACATCTGTCTTATTTGATAATCTGAAGAACTGAAAAGCTTTTGGTAAAATTTCGTACACCGGAAGTGGGCGTTTACCTTAACTGTTTCTTGTTTTTTGCCCATATTTTCTTAAATATGCAAAATATCAGAAAAACATTTAAACAAACTTTGAAGACAACAAAGAAATGAACATTTTTTGCTTGAAAACATTTTTCATAAAATCATTTTTATTCGAGAAAAAAATTTATTATTTTTTTTTATTTTTGGTTTATAATTTATGTTAATAATAATTGCAGATAATGCTAAAATAAATAACTTATAAAGAATAAGTTTTTTTTCGAAATCCCTTTAGTTTTTGAGTAAACTGAATTTTTGAATTTGAAGTATAATTTTTCCATGTTTCATATTTTGACGTTTTAAACGTCAGTTTTATCTGAGTTTCCATAACGCTTGACGTACATTTAAAATATGATTTCAATTGAAAATAAACCAAGAAAACGTAAATATAAATGGCTATGATACCGTCAAGTCGGAGAAAGTAACATGATGGCCACATCACCATTTTTTTGTGACTTATGTAAGACTTGTCGATAACATCAATAAATGAAATGAAATGAAATACCCCCTCACGAATATCCAAATTACCCCAAAAATTACTTTCCTGGCATCGAAAAAACATGTTTGGTGGGATTTAAAAATTTGCGATTCGTGGGGATTAATTTTAATACCCCATTTCGCAAACCAGCGCTGAAGGAAGTCAATAAGCTCTTGTTTGGAGGGCAAGTGACAGAAACTATGATCCGAAGTAAGTTCAGTTAATCGTACACACATTTATACCAGCCAAGGACCAGCTGGATGGACTAAAGCCAACGCATACTGTTACTACAACTAAGAGAGGAATTTCGTTTAACTAATATGAAGGGTATTATGCCCTTTGCGAAACTGGTATATTAATTGGAAATTGAATTATTACCTATATACATGTAGATGGGGATTACCGCCTAATTATATTGTTATAGATCCCATAACAATCATGTAATGGATTACGTATGCAATAGTCTCGAGTTTGGTCGCCCTTTAGATGGGATAGTGACGCCATAAATCTCCCTACTATTAAATATAAAAAGATCACTACAATATCAGCAGAAATTGAATGAAGAATAACATTTTGTTTTGTTTTGTTTTGTTTCTTTTTGTTGACATGGAGAAAAGTGGAATTCCAAATTCCTCACGAAATTCATTAAAATGTAAAGTCAAACAACCCCAATATCAAATACTCTGTAATAATGGATATATACTATTAAAAAAAACAGAACTACCATTAGATTGTATATTTGTATGAAATACGGAAAACTTTAGATGACAGTTTACATAAGGACCCTAGAAAAATTTAGCCCCGCCCTTTAACCCACGCTACACTACTAACAAACAGATATCTGAAGCTACCAAATTGATACGTTAACGCGTTTGCGACGGCTTTTCTGAAAGAAAGAGTAAAGGTCTGGTAAGACAATATGTTCCATTATTCTAAATTTTTATTAAAGTTCGTAGAAACACGGGGAAAGTTTTAACCTTCTTAAAAATTCCCGTAAAGATGGAATTTGACAAATCTAGACAACTTTTGAAGGTTATCTGTTCATATTCCATCTTTACGCGAATTTTTAAGAAGGGTGAAACTTTCCCCGTGTTTCTACAAACTTTAATAAAAATTTAAAATAATGGGACATATTTAGTTTAGTTGTTTATTGATGCTTGACAATAATGTCTTACATAAGTCACCATATACAATGTAAATATACATTAATGTACTTAGCAAATAGAAATAAAAATGACAAAAAAAAAACATAATACAGATGCAGAATATAATATTAAATACAATAATGCCTAAACAGACATGTATGAAAAATAAACTTCTAGAAAATATAATAAAACAAGCAACATCATACTAGCCCATTTCATATTCGAAACCGGTGAGCATCATCAGGTAAATGCAATTTATTTGCGAGAAGAGATAAAGATCAAAACATAAGATCATTTTTGATTATAAGTTTATGGTAAATTAGTAAGTAATACCCAGTAAATGTGAAAAATACTATTTGTTTAATTGTAAAAGTCAAGTTAAATATTACTTTGCATAAATTCGTCAAATGAATAGTACCCATTCTTTATCAAGAGATTGGATACCATCATCTTAAATTTTTTCAAAGGTAACTGCTTCCAGGTATCAGGTAATTTGTTGTAGAATTTGATTGCCAAATAATTTGTACTATTGCATGATTTTGATAATCTTAGTTTCTTTTGTTGTAGCTGGCTTTTATATCTCGTTTCGTGTGAATGTTCAAGCCCAGTATACTTGTGTGGATTTTTAAATACATATATATTGTCTTACCAGTCCTTTACTGTGGGATCATTTATCCCAACAGTCTTGACAGTTTTAGGTTTTCAAAAACAGTAGTTTGGTTGTCTGAATTTTATGAAGATATGCATTGTATTATCAGGGAAAAAAATTTGAAAACGCGTTATTTTCAATTAATAAAAATGTCAAACTTCGCGGTATGATAGCGATGCATCAATGTCATCCTTTTCTAGCAGTTGTAGAAAAAAAAAATAATATTAATCTCTACACAGGGCCGCGGTGGCCCAGTAAGTAGAGCTCCTGCTTACGGGCCTCGTGGTCGTGGGTTCGAATCCCATCCACGCAGTCACTTTTTTGGAACGAAAACTGGCCGTGCGGGTCCATGGATGTTTAGCCCATTTGTGCCCACTGTTCCATCAGTGGAACATTCATTTTCGAAGACTTTCACGTGCACCAGCTTGTTTTTCCAGAATTTATGATCGTAAAGACCACTGTGCACTAAAGGATGACGCACATTTGTCGTTTGAATCTTCTGTGATAAGAAACTATACAGAAAAATATGAAAATTTGAAGGAAAAACATCGTTGGGCAAAAACGGGTTAGTGTATGTCTCTTCATCATTATAAATGATTATTATACAAATTACGGTTGTGGCAGAATGTCCTAGTTGGCTACGTCAATTCCCAAATCATCCGCGCTTCCTCAACCCGAATTCCTGTCAACCATAATTCCTTAAAAAAAGAAAATCTCTACACAAATATTTGCAACTCTTGATATTAACTAATAAAAGCTTGTATTTTCATTGTCGAAGAATCGCTTTTAATCATTAAATGTGCAATATGTTGCATGCCAGTTCGATAATATATTCCGAAATCGTGACTTATTCTAAGCAGATACTTCATCACAATTCAGTGCTGCTTATCCAACTGAAAAGAAAGTGCAACAGAACGAACGGGAAGATCAGGATTTATGATCTTGTTATTAACTCATCGCAGAGTTTAAGAGATGAGGATTTATTGGATTCCTAATTAAAGAAATTAATTTATGAAATAATGAGGGTACGGCCACTTGCAGGGCTTGTAAGCCGAGCAATTAATTTGGTTTTGTGAAAAAAAATTATGTAATACTATCTTGACAAGTTAAAAATTTATCGAGCACTTTAATTTCATTTCACAAATTGTACTCACCGGCGAGGTATACAAATCTATAAATTAATTATTTAAAAGTAATGAAATGTGCATGTGTGTTTATTAATATAATAATAATAATGTTTATTCGTGCACATAACATAAGTTTTACACAGGTCAATAAAACAAAGAAATACAGAATATTACAGTTACAATATAAGAAATATTAATTTAGTCACTATTGTGCAACATATAATGTATACATACAAACATAAAACCGCAATTACATACAGACATATTAGTTTTTGTATTGAGAGAATATTTAAACATCTAACAAATGAAAAAAATTAAGATTTTTATAATGATTTTAAAAAATAGAATAATAAATGTTTATTAGAATACATCCACTTAAATAAAGTGTGTGTATGTGTGTGTGTGTGTGTGTGTGTGTGTGTGTGCTTTCGACTACAGAGTAAATAAATAGTAGTTTATACCTTTGGATTGTATATGTTATTATTTATTGCATAATGCAACACACACCGAATCGGTCGTTTTACCGATTCGGTTATTTTGCCGTCTTCTATAGTGGCGCATATATTTTAATGTGCGTGTTCACACGATACCGTATACGGTCGACGGCAGAATCGTGCGAATACATATATTGAAATATATGCGTCTTTTTCAGAAGACGGAAAAATAACCGAATCGGTAAAACGACCGATTCGGTGCCGTATGAACGGGCCGTCAGGGTATGCCACGTGTGCTGTACTCATTTTGTTTAAGAGAAGTAATTACATCTTATTCCATTTCATATTTTAAATTTAAGCTCTACTTTTCATGTCTGTCTGTGCGCGCTGTATCTCCAAAACTAATACAGAAATTGATATGAAACTTTGAACATATCTCTTATTTGATAATCCCAAAAATTGAAAAGCTTTTGGTAACATTTCGTACACCGGAAGTGGGCGTTTACCTTAATTATTTTTTGTTTTTTGCCAATATTTTCTTAAATATGAAATATACCACAAAAACCTTTAAACAAACTTTGAAGACAACAAAGAAATGAACATCTTTTGCTTGAAAACATTTTTCATAAAATCATTTTTATTCGAGAAAAAAATTTATTATAATTTTTTTAATTCTTGGTTTATAATTATAAAACGATAATAGTTACAGCAAATTTATGTTAATAATAATTGTAGAGAATGCTAAAATGAACAACTTACAAACAATAAGTTGTTTCGAAATCCCTTTAGTTTTTGAGTAAACTGAGTTTTTGAATTTGAAGTATAATTTTTCCATCTTTCATAATTTTGACGTTTTAAACGTCAGTTTCATCCGAGTTTACACAACGCTCGATGTACATTTAAAATATGATTTCAATTAAAAATAAACTCATAAAAACGTAAATATAAAGTCGGAGAAAGTAACATGATGGCCACATCACCATTTTTTAAATTATAAGTAATTCTTATAATATGCATTTGGAAATACGAACTCCAAATAATAATTATTCAGACGGATGAACCTGAATGTATCCATTGAAATATTGTTTGCTTTAATTAAAGCTAATAATAGTCATAAGGACCGCAAATACTGAATATTGCAATATTTTGCATAAATGCGAAAATGGTTAACAGCTGCCGCGCTTTAATTAGAAAATATTAAGGGTCGCCTACAAGTGAAGTTGTTTTCCGCTTTATTAAAAACGAAGTCTAGGCGTTAATAAAGAAGCCACGCGAACTTTGCAACTTGAAAACATGTTACCTTCAGTACTTGCCGAGTTAATTTTCCGGTATACAATATATTTCTTTTCTAATGATCTTTGAAAAAAGACATCTTTTAAAACATTAATTATTGTTTCCCCATCAGAACACCTACAATTTTTTTTTAATTTATCAGCAACATATAAAATCATGTGGTAATCAATAACTCATGATTAAAGTGCTGATTCAATGCCAGCAGTGAAAATGTATCCGATAGCGTGCCGCAGCAAAATGCATGCGCCACTGAGTCGGGCGGTATGCATAGTGCGTGCGCAGGTGGAACGAGGTAAGTAATCGACACTGGACGTAGTCGATTTGCTTATTTTTTTTTCTTTCCACTTCTCTCCGTTCTTTCTTTTGTTCTTTCCTTATTTCCTTTATCTCATTTTTAGTTCTGTATCTCGCATTAACTCTGTAATCATTTCTATTATTTACTACATTTCGTTCACTTATGAATTAACACATTGGGTTAAAATAGCCAATCACCGTTTGCTTATACTGTTCACTTAAGGGGGCAACTTCGAAAAATCACTTTTTTCGATAATTTTTTATATGAAAGTACAACATCTCAGGAATATCCTGTGAAAATTTCAAGTCGATCAGAGTGAAACTCGCTGAGATATCGGTAATTTCATATTCGTGTTCGGAGGCCGTCGACAGCGCTCGACACAGGTGTATAAAGCGTTTTTCTCAAAACTACTTTTTCGAAATCGGTGCGTAACATAACTCAAAAAATAATGCACCGATCTTAATGAACTTTAGCAGAAATCTTTTATATGATAAATACTGGCGGATGAACGAACGTTTTTTTATATAAAAAAAAATTACTATTTTTTACGGGCAGTAATACGCTGATTTTTTATGTAAAAATGGTACCTCTAAATTCAAAACTGCGCAAAAAATCGAAAATCGCATATTTTTCAATATAATTTCGTTCATTCGCCCAAAAAACTAAAATATTAAATAAATCAGTTCGATTTTTTTATTTCAAGTAACTCCACGAGGCCAGGAATTACGCACCGCACGACGCCTTTTTTTGCAGCGCCTCCAACGAACCGCCACCACGGGAAAAATAATGAATATTTTTTTACAAAAAAATTCTAATATACTGTTCAAATATAGTTCTTTAATGTATAAAAAGAATTAAATCATTATAATCACTCAGAACTGAGAAAAAAAATCGGAAAAATCTGCCTTTTTTCGGCCTCTGGAACCACCCTGCCCCCTTAACAACGGGAGCTTATCGCATCTTGACGACGGGAGCTTATCAGCCCAATTTAAATCAATTTTAATGGTAATTGACTGAATATACCTCTTAAGTTAAGAATTGTTAAGATTGATTTAAATATCAACGATTAGCAAAGTTTGTTACATAAATGATGCAGAATAGTTTGAATTAACAATCATGATCATTAAAATGGCCAAATTTTTTCACACAATATCCGACTGCATAATTTCTTTAATTAGAGAAAACTATGAAAATTCTGGCCTCCAGTTGTTATATTTTTCTTTTAATTCACGGTTCAAATGTAAATTTGGTAATCTAGATAAAATAAAGATTATTATTATTACTATCATTATAAATGAATAAAACTATACTATTTTCTGCTGCTACATTATGAATATGAATTTATTCTAACTAAGGAAGTCGGCAAATCCTGGATGCTCGCACATTTACAAGTAGGAAATCTCATTTTGTTGACCTGCATCGTAAATCGCGAGCTCCATCATTTTATTACTTTGAAATTACCCCTTAACGTCTGATCGAATTGTAACTTACACCATTTTACATACCAGTACGACTGCCTTTTACACTGCATCTGTATTGATTAAAACTGCACTATTAAACGTTTCATATAAAAATGTTTTCAACTCGTTTTACAACACGGATTTCTAATCTATCCATCATTTTCGTGGGCCATTATGTGTAATTTATGCCACCTGATAGAATCGCGCATGAAATTGTGACATTCATTTTATGTACTATCTGTTCCTTTATAATCATTTACAATTTTTACGAAATGATGCATACGCATAAAACGCGGGGAATTATGATGTTGTAAAATATGTGCAGCTTAGGTCGTAACTCAAATCTTTGTTGTTACTTTTAGCCATTGGATATTGTATAAATTTACTCGGATATTAAGGCAATAATGGATGAGGTGTTTTAATTTACTGACGTCAGAAGTAATAATAATAATAATATATATATATATATATATATATATATATATATATATATATTTACGGGATTCTCCCTGTACATTTAAGTATTAAATCGAATATAAAATATAAAACAAAATATAAAATAAAATATAAATATAAAATATAAAAATACAAAAATTAAAATTACAATTTAAAATTTAAATTTAAAATCTAAAATTGCGACAACATGTGACAAACAAACAAAAACAAGTTGAAAACAATATGATGCAGTACGCTCGACATACATAATGAAAACCCCTGCAAGAAAGTTGCAATTATTTAAATTTGACTAGAAACAAATGCCGATAGATCAATTCGTGATAAATAGCATTTAAAGTCCGAAATATTGTTTGAAAATAGTTTGAAATTGGTGGTTAGTGTTACTTATCAAGTAAGTAACGTAATTTAAGCCTTTTGCGACTATAAATAAATATCTAGAGTCATACCGTTATTTAAGAAAGGGGATGCTAATGATCCAAGTAACATCAGACAAGGTAAATTGATGCGAAAGATTTTAAAGCGTGATTTTCAACCAATATAACTTTTTGTCCAAAACTCCTCCCTCTCCGAGTTTCAGCCATCTAAAGTTGAGAGAAAAAAAAGTTTTTATTCAGACATTTTTTCAGTCCATTCAACTCTCTAGAAATTTGAGAAAATGGTATGACTTCATTTGACATCAGCCTACTTGATTTTTCTTAACAAATAATAACCAATCTGTGACTTTATGTCAAATGGGTCTTAGTATCATTTTATTTTTTTTTGTGATCAAACTATCAATTTTAGGAGAAAATGTCAAGAGACAAAACATTGTAGATTGAATCCCTCCATTTAAATTAAGTTTTGAAATAGCAAAATGTAGATGCATTAGAAAGTTCTGGTGCAAACTATTATAGGGGTTGATTTTCACCCCCCTTGTAATGACATCTTAAGGGCTTCAAAAATCGTCAAAAAGTGCCATTTCTTAGGAACAGTTATCTGCCAAATTTCATTCTTCTAAATTCTTCCATAGTGGATATATGAAATAAAAACATTTTTTCTCCTTTCATGGTTTATTTTCAATTGAAATCATATTTTAAATGTACATCGAGCGTTGCGTAAACTCGAATGAAACTGACGTTTAAAACGTCAAAATTATGAAAGATGGTAAAATTATACTTCAAATTAATAAACTCGGTTTACTCAAAAACTGACGAGATTTCGAAAAAAACTTATTCTTTAGAAGTTATTTATTTTGATATTCTCTACAATTATTATTAACATTAATTTGCTGTAGCTATTATTGTTTCATAATTATAAACCAAAAATTTAAAAAAAAATTCTTGACACTCAACGAAGACAAAACAGCCCAAATAAACAGTCAACACAGCAGAGGCAATATAATTCCTTGGTGTTATGCTCAATCTCGGTTTGACGTAGGCAACAAATTTGTGGAAAAATCTCCAAGAATATATTTTTAATAAAAACTGTACTGACAGCTTATCATTCACTAATTTCGCGGCAAATTAATTAATTCATTAATTATGTTGGGAACATACAACACACATCAATCAACTGTTTATACTTCAACGTAGGTGTATTAGAATCATGTTTAAGGTAGATTTTAGATGTGATGTTAGTCATAAATTTAAAAGTTGTTGCATATTAACTGCTCCTGCGGATGTACATATCAATTGGATCATGTAAAAAGGAATCTTCAACATTATTTTGCAGAGTTTGAATAACAAATCTATCATATACTCCATCTACTGATAGATTAGACATATTTAGTGGCAAACATTAGAAAATGAAAAGAACCAACACGGTTATGAGAAAAATGTAATGTTGCAGCAAGTTAGGTTGGTACCGGGATACTTCCAATACGTCGCCAGTAGACACAATATTGACAGTTTGTTATTATTGTTGTTTTTGGAGAACGTTCTAAATGATGTGACGAACCAATTGCACAACTACGCGGTAATATTCTTGAGTGCGATTTTCGTAAAAATTAAGTTTCGCAAGTACTACTTTTTGTGGCGAGAGTTGTTCGGCAACCTGGTGGGGTTTCTGTCACTCAAGATGTTAAAAAAGTGTAATCGGAGTATACTGGCTCATCTAATGATGTATCAGTACTCTTATTGATCACGGAACGGACTAAATTATTTTGGTCCATTATTTTATAAAAACTTCCAATGGAGTTAAAATCTCTTGATTTTCAAGCATCCAAGAAGACACGTTTTACATTCACATTGACGTCCTCCATCGACATAATATATAATTTGGCCATTAGGGTGGACCGTTTCATATTAGGGTGGAACAAAATGAAAAAAATGGAATAAACCGACTTTTTCAAATTTTGGAGGGCTAGGGCTCAGTTACACAATGTTCCATATGGCTCAAAATTTACAGTTATTAGTTTTTTGTCTATACGAATAAGTTTCCGGGTTGTCCCGTTGATTTTCACATACCTCTAAAATGAGAACCACTCCACTGTATATACCGTGTGTCCCGTTTCAAGACGCATCATGTAAAATTATCAATTTCAGTTTGTATCTCTATCATTGAATTTAAAATGTCAGAATAAAATTAGAAACATTCCTTTACCTACTAGCATTATTTTCGTTGTATTTTTCTTTTCTGTTTAGTTTAACAGGAAATATAGCTTACAAATTGTGAACAAATGTTCAAAAATAAAATCCTCAAAATAGTAGTTGCAAGTGACGCACGATTTGTCAACCTCTCATCCTCATTAAACGTTTGTATTATAATTTCACAAAATGTAGATCTCAAATTCAAATGAATATTCAACCTGTTCGTAACTCTGCAAGCAAATTAAGTCTTTACTAAGACTATAAACAAATAACTTATTGAAACAACTACTTCCCTGGCTTGTACGCCGGATATTGAATTATACAAAAGAAATTTGCGTTATTACTAGTACTAAGTACTAAGTGAAATAACATTGGTTTAAGATCGTTTATTCCTAATAGTTCTTTATGATTTTTGCTTTTATACGGTCGATAACTACAACCTTTTAAAATTCTATGGATAGTAGATTTACTGTCATCACATTCTAAAGCTATTTTTCTTGCACTCAATGTTGTATTTACATTAAAACTCAATTTTTCAACTATTTACTATTGTTAGTATAGACTAGACATATCTGGAGAAATACAATATCCTATCGAATACACAAATAATAATCTACTAAAAATACAAATATGACAGTATAGAGCCCGCTAATAAATACTGTACCTGCTTTGATACTTGAGATGATTTGTATATTTTTACACTTGCATAAATCCCAGAACAAATTGTAGTATTTGCTATAATGTAAGCATGTCTCTACCAATCGGAATAAACATCGCAATTAAGTTGTGTATGCGTTTTTATACGTTTCAAGCAGCGTGCTGAATGCATTCACATGTTACTAACATGTTATAATTTATTACCCAGTACATCTCTATAATAAACACACATACAAATAAATTCTACATATGAAGCTTTGACGGAACGATGTATGAACGCGCTTGTAAAAGCTGTGGGTGGTTATCGGTACGGAATGAATTTCTATTTGAATGACTAATTCCATGGGAGGTTCGTATGTAGTTATGAATTAAATGCAAAATTTCCCTCCGGGCATAATTCATTTCATTGGCAAGTGAAAATGCCTCTGATCCATTTCATTGTCACCGGGTTTTTACATACTCCCCCTTATATATGTAAAAAAATGGATATAAGGGCCTTTGTTATTTTTTCAGGGCAAGGAAATGAGACGTGAGTAAATGTTACGATGGTAATTTTTCACACTTAAATAATTGCGGGTTTATATTGCCTACCATGATTTATTATTGTTTTGCGCATATATTTAGGCGAGGAAAATCAATAAGCATTATTAGTATTCGACCGTCATAATTACGAATGACCTCATGACGTACAGAATTACGAAGTGTTCAATGCACCACGCTACTCATGGGAAATTTCAGTTCAATACAATTTTTTTTAAATCGCAAGCATCCAAACATTTACATATTATACAAGGGTGTATTGGTATGTTCTTAGTCTATTATAGGTGCAACTAAAATACTGTATAGTGTGCTCTGAATTTAATACACTTATTGCAGCTAAACTATAACGCCTCTAATAATTAAAAAAAATGCGCGGGATGCTTCTACTCTTGCTTATTTCAAGAGTTTGGGGATCCATTTTGTAGAAATAGGTACAGTATTAACGAGTGCTCTAGACGTGTGGGGGTAAAGTTTGCGCAAAGTGAGAAAGTATTAGGAGAACGCGAGAGAATGCGACAACAAATCTACGGAGCCAATTGAATTTAAGATGATCACAAGACATCTCGAGTGCTTGGTGCAACTCTATATTAATTGACTATACGATAGACGCGTCTATATTTGTTTCAGACTAATATAATTACCACATGACGTAAACTGCATCGATATACAAAAATCGGTTTCCTGTCTCTTCTCACTTTTAATGAAAAATTTCAGTATGGGTTTTTTAATGACTGTTATTCTTGTAACCACATAAAAGCATTTTCAGAATTCTTCTGCGGACAACCGTGGAAATATGTGACAGAATTTGGACGCTCACTTGATACCCTGCATTTTAATGTGGCTTTAATTATAACAGACTCGGCGTGTGCATTACACGTAAATGCACTTTACATACAGCAAAAGTGGACAATTTCACTATGATTGAAATTTATTATAATGTTCCAAGTGGCAATATTGCTTACCGTATTTGGTGTGCTGTAATTGCGCGATTTTTATTCATCCCGCCCATAAATCACACGAGCTATTTGCTGCATGGTAGTAATTCCGCTAGTTACTTTTGGTAGTCCTCTAAGCATTTAAGCTAAGCGAGAACTGTTAACGCGGCGGCATAATGTATTTAATTGAGATTATAATGGATAATCCGAATGCAAATTTACTTCAAGTTAGAATGCGTCAACGTGCTATTAAGTTTAATTTGATAACCAGTTTCTGTTTGACGCTCGATTCACTTAGTTACAATACTGTGTGCATTCAATTCGATGTATTTACATGCAACATACATTGTTATATATTTACAACAATTAAATATATACTGTATCGCAGTGTTTCTCCAACTGTTTCAATAGTTCGTACCCAGGCTGTGTAATGTCTTAGTCTCACATCTGTTTTAAATTTTATTAAATTGTAGCGGCTTTCAAACAAAGCACTCTGCTTAAGGGGAAATAACTCGCGGAAAGAAGAAGTGAAACTGGAATGTTGGCTCTTACAATATTTTGACTACATTGATGAATTTTTCGTATAAGAAAGTCCAATTGTATTTTTTTTCGAAAATAGTATTTCACATGATGTAAAATAATTGCAAAGATTAAATTAAATATGAAGTCGACTTTCTCATACAATTTAGCCGCATTCCAATATTAGAAAGGTCAACAAAGAATTTTGTGATTAATATGGTGAATAATAAAATTAATTTTGCCGTAATGTTGGTTTCTATGCAAGAGAAATAAACCTTAAACATGACGTATTAGAGTTACGTTGTTTTTAATTTGTGGTTATGGTTTTTCTTCTTGCATTATTGCCAGTAATTGTTGTAGGTATCACATATATATTTTCCGTATAAGAGAAAGTTGATATTGCAACACTATGAGTAATTGAATAAACTGAAAACTTGTCAAAATTAACACAGCTCCACTAACCTAACAAAAAATCATTACCGTGGTAAATGTTGATTATTGTTGCTTAGCAACACTTTGCAGGCCCGAAGGCCATAAACGGCACTGCCCGCTATTGAGAGCCAATAAACAAGATTATAGTTGCAAAATAAAATAATGACAACGTCGTCTAACTGCTGCCGCCACTCGCTGAAGTTTTCACACTGAAGACGCAACCGACCCGAAATCGCCACTACCACGATAAAGCCGCGACCCTCTCCGAAATCTCGCCTCCTAAGATATCCGAGCAGAGCTTGACGTCGAGGATCAACTGAGTTTTGCCATGAACGACGATACCGATCACCTAAAACCCATTTCAAAGACTTTTACAGTGATGCCAATATCCTGTGTGCCCTTGACTTAATTTTTACAACTGACTTTTATTTTTTACCCTCAAACTCTAAACATTTTTCGCGTGTGTATATTTTCTTTGAATGTACCATACATTTTGACTTTTGTATATGCCCTGTATGAACTGGGCCCTGTGTAAAAATAAGTGATAGTTATCAACCCTATTGGTCTGTTATTCATCCTCCCCCATTTGTGTTAGGTAGCAACTCTCAGCAACGCTGACTCCTAGAGCTAGCCGCAGGTCAACGTGGGTGGGGCTCACCCCCATTAAAAACCCTTTCGTGGCAAGTAGCGCCCTACTCGTGGCCGATCAACTTGCCCAAAATGAGCAACAGGAAGAGTAACAGTTACTATTAATTGCTGGCGTGTACGATGGCTTCGACGCCGTCTAAAGGAATGGAATGACGTCCCGGCCTCAAACCAACCAGGCCTACGCACCTCCGCCCAGAATACCTGAACAAGCCCCCGACGGAAGCCACCTCTTCTCCTGATGGACCCACCACACCACCTCGATCACAACTCCGGGATAAGGACGGAGGTAACCGGCTGCACATTCTCAGCATCACCACCAATGCCGATTCGGGGCAACGCACTCCTCAATAGCTAAGAAATAGAAGGGAACTCGTCGACTACGACCTGTTTATGAAGGCCACGGAAATAGTCCAGAACTTCAACTAGCCAGATTGCGGCCATCCCTTCGCCAGCGACAACTGCGTGCCTCAACCTCCCGCAGGAAAGCCGATTCCATCCAGGAACCGCAGCTACACCAAAAATGAGCAACAGGAAGAGTAACAGGAACAGCGCGGACGACAGTTACAATTAACTGCTGGAATGTACGATGGCATCGACGCCTTCTAAGGGATGGAATGACGTCCCGGCCTCAAACCAACCAGGTCTACGCACCTCCGCGCAGAATACCTGAACGAGCCCCCGACGGAATCTGATGGACCCACCACATGACGCAGTTCCCTGTGATGAAATCGAGGCATGCACCACCTCGATCACAACTCCGGGATAAGGACGTAACCAGCTACACATCCTCAGCATCACCACCAATGCCGATCCGGGGCAACGCACTCCTCAATAGCCGAGAAATAGGAGGGTATTGGTCGACTACGACCTGTTTATGAAGGCCACGGAAATAGTCCAGATTGCAGCCATCTCTTCGCCAGCGACAACTGCGTGCCTCAACCTGCCGTAGGGAAGCCGATTCCATCCAGGAACCGCAGCCACACCGCCTTACCAGCAACGATGGACGAAGCAAGCTGCACATCGATAGCATCTACAAGGATTCACCTGTCACAAGGGCAACAGAACCACAAGACACGGATGGATGCAGCATGCAGTACATCGCAAGCAAATTCACTAGGATGTATCACGTCATGGGCAACATGGATTTTCGGAAAACGCGTAAAAAATGATGAATTTTGATAAAACAAAAAAAGTCAATTTAATGAAAACTTACTCCCCCCTCCCATCCCCTAAAAGCCGGTAGTAGTTGAAAAATTCGATATTTTTCTATTTTATTACAATATCTGTTCGGTTAGTTTATAATGGGTGATCCAAGTAGACATACGTTTTTGACAGATCAGGTGTGAGTAGTGTCATGCTGTCATGTTATTTTTGTTTAGTATTGTTTGGCATTTCATAATGAAAAGACTTACGCCTTAACAACGTTTACAAATCGTTCAACTTTATTACGAAAATTCACGTTCTGTCAGGAATGTGTTTCGTGCGCTTCGCTCAACTTATGGTAAACATAATCGGCCTACTGAGCGTACTATTCACAACACCATCACCCATTTTGAGACCCAGCATTAATTATTGGATAATATTCGACCGAATAGACCACGTCCAGCACGCTGTGAAGAAAATATAGCGGCCGTAGCTGAGAGTGTACACGAAGACCGTGGAGAGTCGATTCGACTGACGTATGGAACGACTTGGTGCATTTTACGTCGAGATCTTAAATTAAAAGCGTATAAAATACAGCTTGTGCAACAACTGCAGCCGCTGGACCTTCCCAAGCGACATCGCTTCGCTCTACGGGCTCTTCAAAAGTTCCAAGAAGATCCGACGTTTTCGAGGCAAATTTTGTTTAGCGATGAGGCCCATTTCTGGCTCAATGGGTATGTAAACAAACAAAATTGCCGCATTTGGGACGAAGAGCAACCTGAAAAAATTCAAGAACTGCCACTTCATCCAGAAAAAAACAACGGTTTGATGTGGTTTGTGGGCGGTGGAATCATCGGTCCATATTTCTTTAAAAATGACACCGGTGCGAACGTAATCGTCAATGGCGACCGTTATCGTGCCATGATAACCGACTATTTGATGCCTGAAATTGAAGCTCGTGATCTCGGCGATATTTGGTTTCAGCAAGACGGCGTCACTTCCCACACATCGCATCAATCAATGGATTTATTGAGAGAACATTTCGGTGAGCACATAATTTCACGTTTTGGCCACCAAGATCGTGTGGTATCACACCGTTAGACTTTTTCCTGTGGGGATATGTAAAGTCTAAAGTTTATGCGGACAAACCCGCTTCGATTCAGGCCTTGGAGGAAAACATCACGCGTGTCATTCGTCAGTTACCAGTCGAAATGCTCGAACGAGTCATCGAAAATTGGACTCAACGGATGGAGCATCTGCGGCCAACATTTGATAGGCATAATCTTCAAAAAATAAATGCCAAAGAATGTTCTTTCAAATGATAATAAACATTCTCCATTAAATTTGAATTTTCTGTGTTTTTTTCTTTAAAAAAGTAGGGAACCTCGAAATGGATCACCCATTATTATTTACATTTTCTCTTAACAATTAATATGTTTAGTGCCGTTAATTCCTGAAAAAATCGTGTTTGTTCATATTTATTGTAAAATATATTCGTAAAAATAGGACACATTATTTAAGTATCTTTATTTTAATTTTAATAGGCAACTACTACATAATAATTGTTACGAAACAATTGCAAATAATATAAAGTAACTGAACAGATATTCTAATAAAATAGAAAACCAAAAATATAGGTTTTTTTCAATTTTCACCTATGTTTTCATTCAATTGTTTTTTTCTTTTACCAAAATCACTTTTTACCCCCTTTTTAAAAACCCATGTTGCTCCTAAGGTTGAAAGCTAAGTAATACAAATCGATCCTCTCATGCCGACTCCATGGCGCTGTTTCATGGAGATGACGTGGAAGGGTTGTCCGTGAGGATCAACCACATCTTTGCCACGATAGGGGTCGTCGACCATATCATAGGACGATGATATGGACGGGGAAGTAAAGGAGCGGTTTTTCATTATCGTGGACACCCCATGGACAACATGAAAGCATGCAAAGGATCTTCTACGACGTTGGTTTCCCTAGAGGATCTTGCCAGCGAAAACGCAACACCGTTACACCGCAACCAGCAACGCTTACACCGCCAGCATTGCAGGTGTGCACTGCAATTGCCAGCGAAGTTGCCGAAGCCCTGTACGATGAGGTGATACTACTGCCTGCTGAGTCACCATAGACACCCAGTTCACACAACTATCCGAAGCGTGCACCACTGCGATGCTGTTTGTCCAACTGCCCTCGCGGTAGATACAGCCACTATCAGCGTGGTTGCCGAGGTCCTGCCCGAGGCAGGGACATCCCTAGCAGTGGACCACCCAGCCCCCGATACCAACACCGCCCCAAGCACCGGAGCCTCCACCAAGGGAGGAAAGACCAGGGCCGCAGAAGCGGCGTCTGCCAGCAGTTAGTCCGAAACTTCCAGCCAAACGATACCGCGAGATCATGCCGCCCCCAGCCACGACCTGAATACAGCAGTCTACGTGGCCACGGGGAAACTCGCAGCTTTACCAGGAGAATACGCCCAAGGTTTTTGTAAGGAGGGGAAAGGCATCCCCGTAGCGAAGTACTGCTCCTGTAATCCCTGAAGGGTATACCAGCTAAAACCGCTCAACATTGTCGCGATGCGGGTAGATGACTTCTTGACCGTGGGTTGGCCCGCCTCGTCTCTGAGTAGTTCGATTATTGGAGTGCGGTGGCGGAAGAATTGCCTCCGGGACTCACTGCTGTCGGACTGACCTGGAAATAGTATATTGTACAACAAGAGTGGAAATGATGCACATATCTCACGAAGGCAAGTTTGGGGAACAAGCCATAGGCGAGTGCCCCAATGCCGAGTGAGATATGGGGGCATCATATCCACTCGCGTTGTACAGATAACTTTTTCTACGACTGGTGTCCCTTTCATTTTTCATAATGAATACCGAAAAAACATGTAAATTAATTTTTCTACGGCCGTTACAAAATGTACATTTTTTTTCATTAATTTGCGTTCATAAAATATGTGTTTTCTGAAGCCTTCTGGAAGCGTGAAAAAAAGTGCCATAACGGTTCATTTTTTCACCCTTTTGCGTGAAAAAAGTGCCGTAGCGGTTCATTTTTTAACGCAACTAAAAAATCGTGTGTCATGAACACTTCATGAAATGTGTCATGAACACTTCGCAACACGCCGCGAGTTCTGCAGATAAATGTCAAACATTCGTTTCCGATCAAGAAAAGTTGATGACTATTATTTTCTTCACTTAAAAGTATTATTACTTATAAAAATTGATTAAGGTTTTATCTAATTTTTTTAAAGTTACGGACGTAGAAAAAATTTTGTATGAAACTCGAGAGTAAAGCAACTTTTTTTCACTTGGAGGAAATTGCTGCACTCGCCTGCGGCTCGTGCGGCAATCTTTCCTACTCGTGAAAAAAAGTATTACTTTACTCACTTGTTACATAAATAACTATTATCTGACTTTTGATGTGTGACGTTTTATCGTCGCGACCACGTCTCCATTATAAAAAAAGTCACTGTAACACGTGGTCTATAATGTTGAAGGTTTATCAGTTTTGAAAATGTTTTCTATGCACATAATCATAACGTTTTCATTGATAGTTTTCACATTCTCACTTGTCAATCAATATATTGTTTGTATGCAAAGTCATATTTTGGACGGGATCTGATCGGCAGTAATTCCTGCTAGATATCTTGAGAAGATTTCCTAATTTCAGGTGGGGTACAATTATTCGAATCACTTTCACTTTCCATGATGATTTCCGATTATATAAAAATGTAAATTAATTATTTGACGTTTGATGTGATGTTCTCCCGTCGTTGCTGCCGCCGCCGCAACGTTCTATAACAATGGTTGTTTAATATCTGTAACCTGGATTTCATATCCGTACACTTAACCTAAAAATAGCTTATATCCGTACAGTTTATTGTTAGGGAATTAATCAATGTACAGCAAGGAGTAGAAAAAGAAATAAAATGAATGTTGCCTAGATTCTGGTCACTAAGATCGCCAAGATAATCTTGGAAATTGCTGCGTTCATGAAGGTGACGTGGTCTATCGTCCCCGTCACCGTGGTGAGAGCCTGGAGCATCTCTGCTACGATGTCTACGACTTGGGCGTATTCGGGCCCCTGGGAGGCCGGAGGTGCCTTCTTCTCTGTGGAGCTACCCGCGGCGGCTTCGGTAGTGGAACACTCTTCTTCGTTTGCGCAACGAAGCGAGTGCAGCCTCTGAACGATGCGCAGTTGGCCCCTTGCATTGTTGCGTCGGATGTGCCTAGTAGCACTGTTGGTGGCTACCGTTGTGGTGTTTTCGCTCGACCTTTGCGTCAAGGCCTATGACCTGTTTGACCAAGAAGATGCGTCGGACATCCTCGCCGCCGTCTAACTAGACACAGACCACCCATAGGGGATGGGTTAGTCTAGTCTGAGGATCCCTCTGGATCATTTTACAGATGTCGTGTAGCAATTCATCAAGTGCACGTCGGGAAAATGTTTCTGATTACCGCCTTTGTCATTTTTTGCTCTGGATACGTGTGGTACAGTACCTCTGTGTCGTCCAGAACTCTCGTAACAATTCGAAACTCTCCGGGAAGATTCGCAGTCCTCTGGCTGCGTATCTAACTTGGTGGAGCTTGATGGAGTATGCCTCCATCAAGGCATGATGACTGGTGGCGATTTCTTAGCAGGGAGAGCAGCTGGAAGATTGGCTGCATTGGACTGCGCCGACAGGGTGGACATCGGTGAAAGTCGGATAGGGACAGGGGAAGCGGAGGGGACCGCTTCTTTGGTCGGTTTGGAGGCCGTCTGGTAGTCGTATGATGTCACCTGTTTTTCGGTCTATTAGGTCACAATTGGGGGTACAACCCTCTTCTTCGTTTTTGGCCCCCCTGATGTCATGTAAGTGTTATCAGTTGTTACCGGCGTAGCTCAGCGGGGTAGCAAAATGGGAGATGGTACGACTCTATGAACAAACCAGATATTAATGACTAGCACGTGTGAGGTGGCCCCGGTGACATCGTTAGCAAGTAAGGAGCGCATGTCGGACTTTCTGGACCACTGAGTGGATAGAGGATTGGGTTGGGGCAAGGATGCACCGATTAACAACCGCAGCTAGTCGATTAGCACTCAGTGGGTCGATTAATCAGTTTTGGACATTGCGCTTCCTACCTGAGCTCCAGTACCACGACAAGGTGAGGCACTGAACACTGGAGTCAACCGGCGGATAACGGTATCCGCCGGAGGGTTCCAAGACCTAGTGAAGAGGTGATGTTTTCGGCAGCCACTATAACACTGGGCACTGTGGTGAGCGTTCCTGTGTTATATTCACGAGACACTTAGGCACTGTTCCAAAAAAATCCACGTGGCTGGGCAGTGTCCCAGAACGATTAAGAACCGTGCCAAGATCTTGTAACATTGTAATACAATGTAACATAGTTGATACAGTCGGAGTTATTCTGGTGGACGTGTTCGGCGTCGCTGGACGTGATGCTTCGTCTAGGCTGCGCTTCAGTGTATTGCATCTCGGAGTTCTACAAGATGTTGCGTGCTCCTTTAGTAGCTTCTGGTAATGTGTGGCGTAGTCGATCGCTTGGGGGGGGGGGGTATCGCAGCCTGCGCCCTGGCGAACTGCTCCGCGTTGGTGTTGTCCGTAGATATATTGTCGTGTTAGCCGTGGAACGGCTGATTTTTACGTACTAACGTAAATTTTTAGAATCTCGGGCGATCTTTAGAATCTCGCATGAATCTTTAGAGTCTCCTGTGAGACCAGATGATGTCCGTGGTGGCGTGGAGTTGTGGGTCGTTGGTGCATATGTTCTCCTCGGCAATTCGGACTCGTCTCGCTGTCGCCCTGAGAAAGCTACATGGAGTCCAGACACCGCCCTTTGCATGATCCACAGCACTCCATCAGAGGCCATTGAAGCCTTATTGTTGTTGAACTGCTGCATCTCCGACAAACTCCAGGAGTGGGCTCTTACGCAAGGAACACCCCGTCTTGACGTAACTGCTGCGCAGGACTAAAACCGCACTCTGTGCCCGTCAATAGAGTGCGTTCCCTCCCAAGGTTATTAAATGCCGACTGCAGTAGGGAGGCAGATATAACGGGTCATTTCAAATATCTATGCGCTCATCTTCAGCTTCACCCATCATCACTGCTTCACCAGCTACACTCGAATGTAGGCCATCAGCTCGAATTTCACCGCCGAAGATATCCAGGATATCGAGGATCCACCGAGCCCTGCCAGAAACGACGATACCGACGACCCGAAACCTATTTTAAAGACTTTTACGGTGTTATCGGTGTTTCCTTCATTTTATTTTCCCCACTGATTTTTATTTTTCCCTAGAACTCTAAATATTTTCCGTGTGTGTATATTTTCTTTGACTGTTTACGTGTTTATATTTTGACTTTTGTGCTTTGGGTACATAATACGCGATAATTATCAACAGTAATTGCACAAGTGCATTGGAAATTATCGGTAACAAGTTTGTGCGATTTCGACAAACAAAGTCGTATTGTTTGGCAACAGTCCCGAGCCCGGAAGGGCGAGGGGCTGTTGCCTAAAACAATGCGACTGAGTTTGTCGAAAGAGTGCAAACTTGCGATAATTTATAATGCACGTGAGCAATTTATCAGACTATATCCCAACAAATATATTACAACAAAATAGAATGACATTTACTGTCATCGCGGGCGTATCGTGCCGGTTTGAATATTACATTTTTAAACGGATCAAACAAAATTTGAAAATCAGAAACGTACTTCTCTTGCACTAACTTAGCACTGGTATTCCATATGGAGTTTACATTTTCTTTACAGTACGTACCGTTCGCGTTTCGCACGTTATGTGCCCCGTTTTCCAATATTGTAGAAATGACTTCCCGAGTACAGGTCATGTTAGTGACTCCGCCCAAACTTTTTGGTTGGGCTTCTTTCCCTTTTTCTTGAATTACTTCAAGAGAAACACTTCCAATGCGGAGTTTTCACTAATTTTAATAGCGTTCTACCCGCAAACTGACGTTTGACATTGAACGTTGTTTTTCTTGAAACCAATCATGTGCCGAAACATAATGCGAGTAGAGAACTAATCACAAAGCCGCATTCGAACTCTACATGATATGTTTCCTGAAAATAGAAGTTATATAGAATCTGATTGGTTCTAATTAATTCGAATTTCGGAATGCTACGTTTGGCGGGATATAGTCGCCCATATTGGTCTCTTACTCCCCTTGTGTTTCGTAGCAACCCTCAGCAACGCCAACTCTTAGAACTAGCCGGAGGTCAACGTGGGCGGGTCTCTCCCCCCATCAAAAACAAACTGCGTGGCAGTAATGTTATACAACATTTAATAGTAAGGTATTATGAAATAGTATTTTATTTTTCAATGAGAGTATACTAATCGATTACAGGGTCATTCCTCTAAAAAAAAACATTTACCATTAACATAATTCAAATTTGAAAGCAATTATACGTATGTGCATTACCATTCATTAACAATTAGTAGTATTTATGCGAGTTTAACTAATATTATGGAACACCTTACATAAAAAATGGTGATGTGGCCATCATGTTACTTTCTCCGACTTGATGGTATCATAGTCATATATATTTACGCTTTCATGGTTTATTTTCTATTTAAATCATATATTTAAATGTACATCGAGCGTTTTGTAGACTCGCATGAAACTGACGTTTAAAACGTCAAAATTATAAAAGATGTAAAAATTATACTTCAAATTCAAAAACTCAGTTTACTCAAAAACTAAAGAGATTTCGAAAAAAAACTTATTCTTTATAAGTTCTTCATTTTGATATTCTCTACAATTATTGTTAACATAAATTTGCTGTAACTATTATCGTTTCATAATTATAAACCAAAAATGAAAAAAATATTAATACATTTTTTTCTCGAATAACAATGATTTTATGAAAAATGTTTTCAAACCAAATAATCTCATCTATTTGTTGTCTTCAATTTTTGTTCAAATGTTTTTGTGATAATTTTCATATTTAAGAAGATATTGGCAAAAAACAAAAAACGATTAAGGTAAACACCCACTTCCGGTGTATGAAATTTTACCAAAAGCTTTTCAGTTCTTCGGATTGTCAAATAAGACTTATGTTCAAAGTTTCATATCAATTGCTCTATTAGTTTTTGAGATACAGCGCGCACAGACACACACACACACACACACAGACACACACACACACAGACACAAATTTTTTTTTTCCAGAAATTGTTGAAATGGCATCTAGGGACCACAAAACGGATATTTCCGTAAAAAAAAATTTTGAAAAAAAAATCACGATCACAATACTTTCTCGTACTTCGTAACGGAGAAAGTAATACAAATGCTTATTATTCAATTTCCACTTTTGCGTTTATAATTCATTATAGTTATGAAACTAGATCATGACGTACTAATTTATAAAATAGATAAAATGCCGAATACAGCAGTTCCCACAATGCATTAACTTAGCATAGAGTTTTAGAAAAGTTGAAGATAAGTTTTTATATTACAATATATTACCATTCTAAACTAGTTGGAAACTCGCGAATAGATAACTTCTAGTTATATACTGTGAGACTGCAAAAACCTAACAGAAATATTCACCAGTGTATAAAATTACTTTCGAGTAGTAACGAGTTTGCATAACTTATAATAACATCCAATTATATTTTTATTACTGGATATATAACTTGGGAAATAGGTTTTAAGTTATCAACACCAATAATAATTTTTGATAACTTAAGTTTGATGAAAATTCCTGTGTAAAAGTATTGCAGACTGAATTAATTATGATTGCGATTGTGGACGGCTGCCGACCTCTTGATCCTCTAGGTATTGTGTGTATAACCGAACGTATTACTTCATAAAATCGATTTAATTCAGCTCCTCATAATTAATGGTTAATATTAATATTAATATTCTTCAAGAAAACGAGTGTTGCACTTGCTAATTATTGAACGCGAGTTTAGATAAATATATCAAATTAAATATATACATAATATATTTTCTAACTTTAAACAGGACAAATTTTATTTTCATTTCTTGCAAGAAAATGGAAATAGCTAATTTTAATAAATTTCTGGCTGTTCTCCCCTCCTACCCGTTTTAGATTTGGACACTCTGTTTTGATTAGAGAACGTATTTGATTTGCTTGGTGGCTTTCTGACAGACATTTTCCTGTAAGCAAATGAAAATAAATTGCTGCATTTTTTACAATTCAAGATCGCAAAACATTTTTCAAAATTGGCATTCCCGAAGAAACTGGACATATAATAATGAACCCTGAGTTATGGCCCGAAGGAATTACTGTAAACGAATTTAAGTTTTTTTCGTAAATCATCCCCTAAATACAAATCTAGATTCAATAAAACCTAGCATTTCTAATTATTACACACAACTTACACTACAAAATGAAGTCTTACAAAGACTAAAATTTAAAATATATTCTTTTTTTTGGGTGTTTATTGACGTCGGTAAACAAGACCATCTGCCACAATCCTTTCATTGTAAAATATATTTCTTGATTTCGAAAATTTTACTTTGGGATTAAGCTTATATCAAATTAAAGAGGTAGATAAATACTTCTTAAAATAACTAAGATTCCTTTAAACTAACTAAATTTCGCACTTAATGAAATAATCACGTTAATAAAAACATTACCCAACGGCATTTAATTCCCCAAAACAGAATCTCGGGAAGACAACAATGAAACCATTTAAACGGTCGCTGGAGTGCCCGGGCTTCATTATAACAACTCATATTTATGCTAACCGTGTTGCACTCCCGGTATTGTCGCAAACTTCTTATAATTAACTTTTATTGTAGGAATCTTTCCCCGGGTTCGTTAGATTGTTTGCGCAGCCGGCAAATAAAAACAACTTCAAGATTCTTTCGCGATCCAATTTTTCTGCATTCCTCTGGAGTGTAATACAGCCGACCCATTTTTAGGCACACATTCCGTAGCTTATAATTTATGTAGCTCACGCCTATAAAAAAAAGAGAACCGGCCAATTGATACCCGAAGTCTCTCAATTTTTAAACGTTGCGTAACCGAATTATATAAAATTTTATTTCGATGGGGGATAAAATGAAAGTGCACGTTTTCGAATTCCCTTGGCGGTATTATTACATTTCTATCTTTCTATAAATTATTTATTATACAAGAACTAGGAGTCTGGAATAATACGAGGGTCATTTTTAAAGAAAGAACCGTTCTAGTTTAAATATAAATATACCCAACGTTTTTTCAATTTTTTGATTTCTCCAATAAAAATCATCATTTTGCTAATTTTCGACAAAATGTTCGACCCGATAATAGTATATTACGTAACAAGAGTTGTAATTTCGTTGTATCATTCAATATCCGGCGTGGCACTAGCCAGGGAAGTTATTTGTTTGTAGTTTCAGTAAGACTTAATGCTGCAGAGTCACGAACAGGCTGAAAATTCACATATTCAGGCTATTTTCGTATTTATTACTTTTATTCAAAATTTATCAATATCTTGCTGCGAAGTTCCAGTTGAACTAAATTTAATTTAATTTTGTAGTTTTATTAATACTCACGTTGCAGATCACGAAACGTTTTTTTTTTGCTTTTAATTACCATCCAATACTTGAATAATGTGCTATTTTTACAGGGAAAACATGGATGCCGTGAAACCATAAAAAAAAAACTTTAAATCTTCAACTTGCTTAAAAATCCAATTACTCGTCCAAATCCCGCTCAATTATGCAAATGTTGCGGATGCGGATTTACAATTTACAATTTCATATTCCAGACGAGCACTTTCCGAGCAATTAAACGGACCGAAATAGTAGTGAATCGGCAGTTTTTCTCTTCGCGGAGAATTAGAGAGATTTTCCTGTTAACTAATAGAACGTGTCTAACACAATGGCATGAAAATGGATGGTGATAGGTATACATCCTTTTAAGGGTGGTAGCAAGATTAATTGTCCCGCCGTTGAATACAATGTGTTCCCCTGATTTAATGAGGAAATAACTATTGAAATCTTGCGAAAAGAGTTAACGCGATTGTTTATTATTTATTGCATTATCGACCGCCCGTTCTGCGCGAAATTATTTATTCAAATTTATGGTTACATTCTGTTTTCTATTCAGGACTTATTGTAAATAAAAGGGTACGCATTGAATCACAAAGGCGTGCCAGCTGAAGTGGATGATTAGTGCGTTTCGCTCATCATAAACAATTTGTTGGTATTCAGCGCATTGAAATTAATTTATGGGCGGAATTATGAGTCCATCATCGATAATAGGTCATGGCATGAATAATCGATGACACGAATTACGCTTCTCATATAATAATAGTTTTACGCGGGTCGTTTAAGTTCAAAGGAATTCTGGAATGAAAATGTACTGTGTTTGTCTATTTATAGTTCATAACGATGTGTAGGAGGAACGAAAACATATTGTTCGACGATAAATTGTTAGAGGGAAAATTGATGGAAAATTATTTGTTTATGTATAGGAACAAAAAATAATTATGAATAAAATATTGCTTCTGATTATTTTTTTCATAGTTTGAAGCAATAGTACATCTCCATTCGGTCATGTATTGTACGTATTTTGATCTATAATTATAGCACACAAATAGTTATTTATCATAGGTTGTAAGATGTGAAAATTATTGATTTTATATCTACAAAAATTAAGGTGCCTCATGGACCTCGGCCTTGCGGCTTCGGTCAATAATTAATAAATTAGAATGCATGGACTGTAATGCACAAATAGTTATTTATGATATGGGTTGTAATATGTAAAAATAAATTATTTTATATCAACAGAAATTAAGTCCTCGTGGACCTCAATAATTAGGCGATAAATTCTCAAAAAATGCACAATTTTATTAACTGCTCCAGATACACTACTATTTATTATTTCCTCACCTAAAACATATAATAAGTACTACTAATTGTAATGTATAAAAATAAAACTACACACCACCTCTCTTAACGTTCACGAGGAAGCCAATAAACACCATAACTTATTCAGGCACATTTACATAAACTATGCGGATGATGTACGACCGAGTATCGAGAATTTCCCTATTCATAATTAATTCGTAATGATTCCGGAGTCTCCGCACTGGAATGCATGCAGCGGTTAGAGTTGAAAAGGTCACTTAACGTGCATAGAATATTTCGGCATGCACAAGACAATCTCCTGTGCAGCATCTTTGGTGGCCCACTTAAAAGACAGTAAACAGAGTAATTAATTTCATGCGAACTCGTCCACAGACTAATTACGTGATTTATTAAAAGCAAGGATTTCAATTACACGCGTACTTGTAATTGTCTTTAATTAATAATTATTATTTAATTTAGTTCATTTGTGCCTGTCCTTACCACCCAATATCTCGGATCTAAAACGAAAAAAAAATTATGCAATCTGAAAGATGTAATAACGCATATCAACCAACTGATTACAATAAAGTTATTTTTTCCCGCTATTTATGCAAATATTTAAATTAAGTATATTATAGCACCAAGAAAGAAAAATGCGACGCGGATAACATATAATGTTATTGTAAATTATACGTGAAGCAACATTCATTTTAAAAGCGTGTGCCATGACTAGGTGAATATATAAAACGGCAACATTCTTTCGAGGATAAAAATTCAACTCATAACAATTCACGACATGTGAACATGTTTGTATGTACATTTTAGACACAAGAATAATGATCTTTTTTTCAATTACTTACACGTTCGGTACAATTGCCACAGTAAACGTGATGTCACACGATTGGCCTGAGGGAGAGCGATTATAAATTAATAGCAACAATTATACACTTCCTTCAATTAAAAGGAAATAAAGGCTGGTGAACTGGCCGAGCAATTAACGATAAAAAAAATGTGCATTTCTAGTTAAATTAAATAATGATTTATTATTACCTCGTGCGACCTAGACATGTAAGTGGCTGCACATGAAATATGTCTTAACGACCACGCACTGACTAAAATGGTTAACCCAAAAGAAAATCTTGTGACATTGAAAAGATATTAATGGTAATGGTAGTGATTTTGTTCGCTAGTCCTAATTTATAATCGCTAGGTTGGATTCTAAAAAATGGTCATGTGGCCATCATGTTACTTTCTCCGATTTGATAGAATCATAGTTATTTATATTTACACTTTCATTGTTTATTTTTTATTTGAATCATATTTTAAATATAAATCGAGCGGTTTGTAGAATCGGATGAAACTGACGTTTAAAACGTCAAAATTATGAAAGATGAAAATGACAAATTATACTTCAAATCCTAATAGTCAGTTTACTCAAAAACCAAAGACATTTCGAAAAAAAATTATTCTTTATAAGTTGTTCATTTTAGCATTTTCCACAATTATTATTAACATACATTTGCTGTTACTATTATCGTTTCATAATCAAAAAATGAAAAAAATAAAAATAAACTTTTTTCTCGAATAACAATGATTTTATGAAAAATATTTTCAAGCAAAAGATGTTCATTTCTTTGTTGTCTTCAATATTTGTTTAAATGTTTTCGTGATATTTTTCATATTTAAAAAAATATTGGAAAAAAACAAAAAACAGTTAACGTAAACACCCACTTCCGGTAACAATTTTTTTCCAGAAATTATTGAAATGGCATCTAGGGACCCCAAAACGGATATTTCCGAAAAAAAAATTTTGAAAAAATTTTCACGATCACAATACTTTCTCGTACTTCGTAACGGAGAAAGTAAAAAGATAAGGTCATTAAAACAAGATTTAAAGTCGGTAACCTAAGTAGATACATAAAGTGCACATTGGGTTGCATGCGATAATAGGTTAAAATCATTTTTCCATATTCGTGAATAAATCTTGCTATTATTCAATTCAAATAAGTGACTAAAGTACTGCATTTAATCACTACACATTAAATGTTCAACTCTCTACTGATATATACTCTGTTAACATTTTATTCTCGCCGCATTTTTATTCGTAGTAAAAAAGTTAGCAAGGATTTGGTTATGTCATTGCATTTTTTGGTTATGTGTCAATGGAAAAAACGAGGTTCAGCACACGTGAAAATGGGGATTAAAGTCACATTTTAAATAGCCATGCAATAAATAACTGATGTGAATTGGGTTGCGTTCATATGACGTTTATTCGTAAGGATTCATATTACAAGACCGACGTGCCAATTAAAACTGAAGTACCATTACAAATATTTAATTTCAAAGTGATTTCAAAGTCAACTTAATACGCTACTACCAGTGACGGTTCGCGGGGTTTTTTCTGGTACGGCTGAAGAACAAGAGTTGTTAATACAGATAGGTACGGTCACACAGCCAGCCGTCTCTGCAACTGACCCTACCTATCTGTATTACCACCTCTTCTTCCTTGGTCGTACCAGAAGTACCAAAAGTAACGGAAATTTCGTTATAATTTCTTTATTAATCAATATTTTCACCTTCAAAGTAATTCCCATTGACACTTGTCCAATCGTTTTTTTTTTCAGTGTTCAAAACAATTTGTAAATTCATTTATTGTTATGTTCTTTAGTCCTTCCAACGATATTTTTTTTCACCTCCTCTATAGTCCCAAAACGTTTTCCTTTTATGTCCATTTTGAGTATAGGGAACAAAAATAAGTCACAGGGTCCGGTGAATAGGAGAGATGAACAATTGGTGTCATGCCGTTTTTGGTAAAAAAAAACTGCTTCAAAGACAGCGCAGCAACAAAACTCCGCGTGAACAAAACCTCTGCAATCGAAGAATCAAATGAGCCTTGTCTTGATGTTTGATTACACCTGCGGGCGGTCCTTTGGTGCAGCGCAGTGGTTCCCAAACTTTTTTGTCCTACCGCCTCCTTTCCTTTCTGCTGTATCTTAAAAACCAATACAGCAATTGATATGAAACTTTGAACATACGTCTTATTTGATAATCTGAAGAACTGAAAAGCTTTTGGTAAAATTTCGTATACCAGAAGTGGGCGTTTACCTTAACTGTTTTTTGTTTTTTGCCAATATTTTCTTAAATATGAAAAATATTACAAAAACAAAACAAATTTTGAAGACAACAAATAAATGAACATCTTTTGCTTGAAAACATTTTTCATAAAATCATTTTTATTAAAAATTTTTTTATTATTTTATTTTTATTTTTGGTTCATAATTATAAAACGATAATAGTTACAGCAAATTTATGTTAATAATAATTGTAGAGAATGCTAAAATAAACAACTTATAAAGAATAAGTTTTTTTCAAAATTCCTTTAGTTTTTGAGTAAACTGAGTTTTTGAATTTGAAGTAAAATTCTTCCATCTTTCATAATTTTGACGTTTTAAACGTCAGTTTCATCCGAGTTTACACAACGCTCGATGTACATTTAAAATATGATTTGAATGGAAAATAAACCATGAAAACGTAAATATAAATGGCTATGATACCATCAAGTCGGAGAAAGTAACATGATGCCCACATCACCATTTTTGTTAATAAATTGATTAACGCACGTTTCACTAAATCCTCTCTTCTTTCTTTTATACTATCACCACCCCAGTTATTCATCGCCCCCCAAATGCTCCGGTGGCCATCAGCGCACCCCTGAATCGCTGCAGCACCCACCAGTGGGTTTGATTCCCAGCCCTGGCGAAAGATTTTTCAGTTTCGAGAAGTATTCGTTCGGGTCCGTGGTTGTTTGTATACGTCTTTAATTATTAATTTATTCATTTAATTTATAACTTAAAATATTCATATAAATTGCCATCATCAATGGTCATAGCACCAAGGCCAGGCATAATGCCGAAACAAAAAAAAAGACTTCACCTGGCATGCTTTTTTTGACGAGGAGAGAGAGCCGTCTCCCACTGGCTTGATTGCTGCTTTGTTTCTGGGTCGTACCCATAGCACCACGGTTGATCACTAGTAATGACCTTAGAAAAAAATTAAACTCCGGGTCCTCTCCTAACTGATTTTTTAGCCCAACGCGCTCCCTTTCGTGGTCAGTGACAATTTTGGCTGCAATAAACGGTTCGGCGACGGAATTTACGAACAAGGGTGTTGATTTTTTCAACGTTGTCGCCTGTTCTTGAAGTTGAGGGACGCCCAGAACGAGGTTGATCTTCAATCGACATCTCCCCATTCTTGAAATGCAAAAACCAGGGGTAGACACGTGTTTTACTTAGGGTATCATAAGTTGTTTCATTACAAGCATTTCCGCTGGCGTTTTCCCCAACAAAATTTTCACGCCGCGCGTTGCTCCCATCTCACGTTTTCGCTGAAACGAAACAGTTGTTTTACTGACAAACATTCCACGGATGAACAGATGCAATCACAGCGACCATTCGCACACTGTCTTGGCGAGAGCTACTGGAGAAAATTTGCAAGTTTGCCAAGTTGCGTTGATTTTACATGAAAATGTTTTAATATTTAAAAAATGGTGATGTGGCCGTCATGTTACTTTCTCCGACTTGATGGTATCATAGCCATTTATATTTACGTTTTCATGATTTAATCAATTGAAATCATATTTTAAATGTACATCGAGCGTTGTGTAAACTCGGATGAAACTGATATTATTAATATAAATTTGCTGTAACAATTATCGTTTTATAATTATAAACCAAAAATTTAAAAAAGAAAAATACATTTTTTTCTCGAATAAAAATGATTTTATAAAAAAAAAATTCAAGCAAAAAATGTTCATTTCTTTGTTGTCTTCAATGTTTGTAAAAATATTGGCAAAAAACAAAAAACAGTTAAGGTAAACTCCCACTTCCGGTGTACGAAATTTTACCAAAAGCTTTTCAGTTCTTCAGATTATCAAATAAGATGTATGGTTAAAGTTTCATATCAATTGCTCTATTAGGTTTGAGATACAGCGCGCACAGACACACACACACAGACAAAAAAAAATTTCCAGAAATTGTTGAAATGATATCTAAGGACCCCAAAACGGATATTTCCGAAAAAAAAAATTTGAAAAAAAAATCACGATCACAAACAATACTTTCTCGTACTTCGTAACGGAGAAAGTAAAAACAAAAACAAAATTTGTGACATTTTGGAAAGGAACTTATCAAATTTAAGTAACGAGTTCGTAAGTTAAATAATTTATCAAAATCAAAAATTTAATTTTGATGATTTGGAAATTAAAAATTTTCGGATTTTGGCAATTTCCATTGTCTCCACATAAATATTTTTAGTATCATTTACAACACACTAAATGGTATACTTTGTAACATATAAAATATCTTTATCAGAAAATGCTTTTAACACCTCAGCATTTAAAAATTAAAAACGAAAGTTTGTTGACTTTGAACTTGAAGATTTTTGCATTTTGGCAATTTTCATAGACTCGACATGATTATCTCTTAATATTTTTTTACATTTTGACATTTAGATCAACAAAATAAAATACTGCGTTTGCAAGTTAAACATTTTTTTTATCCAAAACTTGATTTTGTTGATTCATAAATTCAATAAAACGAAATGTAGCCTGAATATATGAATATTCAAATTTCTAATTTATTGATTTTGTTGATTTTGATCACCAAAAATTTTGGATTTTAGCAATTTACATTGTCTCTACATGAATATATTTAATACCACTTAAATTCTCTACTTTTTAACATACAATATATCATAATCAAAACATGCGTTTATCACCTCGGCAATTTTTAAAAATCCAAAGCGCGATTTTTTTTTCTTTCAACTTGGAAAAACCGGATTTTAGCAATTCTCATTGATCGGACATAAATATTTCCTAATCCATTTTTCTAGCGCCTTAAATTCGTTACACTTTGGCATACAAATCTTCAAAATCAAATAACGCGTTCGGAATTTAAGCAATTTTTCACAATCAAAAATGCGATTTTGTTGATGTTGGTCTTGGAAAATTTCAGATTTTGTCAATTTTCAAACTTTGACTTGAATATTTTTTATACTTTCTTAAAACACAAAATTCTCTACATTTTACCATATACTGGGTGCCCGGATTTCGTAGGGACAACATGGGCAACTTCTGCATTAGAGATGGTCAAATTAGCAAAAAGGTGCAGCTCATTAAAAATCCAACCACAAATCTCACCTGTCATAGCCCACTTGTTCAAAATAAAAATAAAAACAAAATCTCCCAATTCCTTTAATTTGCCGTCACTTTCCTTCTATCCAAGATACCAAGATGCGCTTGAACCAATTTGCATGGCAATTTTAACACTTTCATTGGCACTTCATAAAACCAATTTGATTTGTGCAAATTTTTAATATTCTAACAGAAGTTGCTCGTGTTGTCCCTGCAAAATCCGGGCACCCTATATATTATCACAATTAAGAAATGCTTTTAAGACCACAGCAATTTTTAAAAATCGAAAATGCGAATTGTTTGCCTTTGAACTTGGATGATGGCAGTTTTCGTTAACTCAGTATGAATATTTCTTATTACCTTAACAAAAATTCTTGCATTTTAACAAATCAAAAACATGTTGAATACCTCAGTATTTTGTTTTAAATCAAAAACGCGATTTTTTTAATTTCAGATTTTGGCTAATTCTCGTTGACGGCATTAATTTTTCTTAATATTTTTTTTTAAATCACACTGTATCCTCTAAATTTTAACACACAAGTCAACTTTCTTTGACACGGTATATATAAATACACATCACAATTGATTTTAGCAGATTTTTCCTAAAAATTTGAATTTCACTTCGCATTTTGCACCTTTATTTGTAGAGATTTTGTTTAAAACATGTTTTTATTGTACTTGGCTACTGAAATATATATGGTAAAGGCAGAATTTTTCTACTCTTTCTACTCAAAACGTTTCTAAGATGTAAGGCCCTTTTAATGTCTTAGTAAAAATGGCTCTGTATCAACGTAAAATTCGAAAGTTTTTTGTTTAAAAATCACGACTGTGATGAAATTATTAAGGCTATACAAATCGGAAGCAGATGTACAGCCTTAATGCATTATTATATGATAATTTGTATTTATAATTATTAAAAATATGAAGTCAATATTGTTTGTAATTCATTACGCTTGTTACATGTAGGTATCATTATTGATTACTGTCAATATTTTAGGATAAAATGTAATAACTGCGAAAATGCGAGAAGAAAAAGTATCCAATTTTACATTTTTCAATACAACGGGGGAAATCCTGACCGTGAGATAAAAGCCGAATGAAACTATTAGAGCCCTTCCATCAAAGTCGCAGAAAATTGGGAACAGGAAATGGTTTATACGAAAATAAATCGCGCAAAAAATCTTTTCATGAAGTCAATAGTGTCGTTTTACATGAATATATGGGGACAGTTCATACTATATTACACTACCATAGATAAAATATGAGACACATGTATTACCCGCACATTTTTTTTTATATCCTCTCTTACGGCCAAGATTGGAGATATCTCGTAATCTACCTATTGCAGAATGCCATTCAACAAATTCTTACTCGAAACACAAAAGGTAAAGGATCGAGGATGAAAGTAATGGGTCAATACTGGCGAATTTACTTAAAATCGCTGGCGTATAAGTAAAAAAATAATATAAATATCCAGGACTTACAATGAGTTACAACAGATATATACCGGGTGTCTCATGAAAGTTAATTTTTGGCCTTAAATATTTAAGATGGAAAAATATTATTTATATAAAAGTTGTAGATGATAAATATTTTTATGTCCAAGGTGTCTCATTTTAAGGTTTCGATATATTTGGGGTGGCAATTTAAAATGGGACACCCTCTATACAGGGTGCGCCAACATAAACTTATATTTTTAAATTGAATACTAGGTATATTTTTGCATTTTTATGCGTAGTTTTTAATACTTATTAAACTGACAATCTGCCTGATTAATTAATTTTAAAAGAAGCAAATAGGGCAATATTAGTAATTAATATTAAAGGTAGCCTTGGTAAGACATAATTACGTCAGGTTACAATAGTCTGTTGTAAGGTAGAAATTTAAAATTAAATATGGTCTACAATTAAGGTCAAGTATTAAATACCATACACACTCTGAATTTATTACAGATAATATTTCATCCTATTCCACTACACATGTTTAATTTATGGCCACAAATCTACTTAATGCACAATTTTATCAATTAATATTTCACTCGGGAGATCACCTAATAAAATAAATTAGTTGTGGCTGGAAATAATTCCATGGCATTAAAATAATTATAGTAATAAAATATCGTCCGAAAAAAGTCTTAAATTATAGGTGATAGATATCTTTTACAGTATTCCTGATGGATTTCTTGCTCCTCGCCGTGGCAATTTCGTTGCGTCTATTGCCGAATTATTCCTTTTTTGTTTGAGCAATGGATCTAAGTGGAAAATATGAGCTTAATGATCGTATCGATGGTATGATGTAATGGATATGGATATAATATTTGTTAGTTTTAGTTATCGGCAATAGATTACACTAAAAAATCACTTTGATTTACATTTCTTAAATTAGTCTCTTATTCTTATAACAAATAGAAATTAGATTTCATGAATTATTTTTAAGTTAAAATAAATAAATAATTCCAACCAAGTTTAGTTTTTGCTAAATATTAATAAACCTGACTGCGTCATAACGAATGAGGTGAGTCTTGGATTTGAATCCCGGCGAAGACAGAGATGTTTGTGTCTGTTTTCATTTAAAAATCGGTTGTCCTGAAAATGATTTACGCTATCTAAATCTGAGGCCCACTTGCGCTTAATTGTAGTTATGAAGTTAATCACGATTAAGCGTATGATTAAATCAAAATTTGTGAATATACAAGTGTTTCAGCCCTGGATTTTTAAATTTGAAAAAAAAAAGTTTTTGTTAATTATTATTGATGGGGAGCTTCTTAAGACCACAAATACAAAATTTTAACTTATTTGATTAATTAGTATAGGAATTAATTAGTGAGGCTTTATTGAAGTGATATCTAGTGATAAACAGCAAAAATATGGATTGTCATAGTAAGTAGAGACATGTAAATGTTGCGGTGGCAATTGCCACCACCAGGGCCGAAAGGGTTAAGACATCCTAAATATGTCTCCTTCATCAATACGTTATTGTGCAAACAATTTGCGAATGAAATTGTTGTGTTTTAAAGAAGTACTAACCGGTACCAACCACTGATTATGGTGCAAGCGAGCATGAGTGTAGCAAATCATCCATAATTCCCTGAATCTAATTCCTGTCACCATACTTTCTTAAAAAAAATGTGTAGTAATGGGTTTATCCACCTTTTGTTATATAAATAATGTTGCGATCTAAAGATAAAATTTTAAATAGGGCAAGACTTTGAAATAAAAAATAAGGTATTGAATATTTAAGAAGCCGATATGTGACTGATTTATATTTTATTGACAAAGAAGTGGGCCTCAACCCTTTCAGGTAAAAACTCATTAAATATGCAGGGCTGTTTTATTTTAAGATCATTTTAAAATACTCCTATTGCTATTAACAGGTTTGTAGTTTTGTACGATTGTTACGTTTATTGATTAATAGTTCAAAAAACAACATCGCCGGACATTTTATTTTTGACAATGTTCATGTTTGCCGGATCGTCTTTATTTAAAAATTTTAATCGTTTATCATCCACGTCTCTGTTGTATTATGATAGTTTAAATTAATTCTAATTGTTTAGTTATTATTCACATCTTCTATCGTTTCTCTGCAAAAAAACAATAAACATTTGCGAAAGCTTGATTTTTGATAATTATATCACTTATTAATAGCTCCTTATACGAGAATCTTTCTTCGAAGTTACCATATCATACAGGGTGGCTCAGATTATTTTTGGTAAACTTAAACAGTGTATTGAACTCATAAAAATGAAAAAAAAGTTCGTATAAATATATACACCTTTAAATGCTTCCTAACGATGATGTCGCATGGTCCAACCAACAGAATTTATAGTATTATAGTACAATTATCACTAGAGATAGCAATTAATTATCAATTCAATCAAAAAACTAAAGGTAGAAACGCCAAAGTGGCGGTATCTATTGCCTGAATGCTGTACTAAACTCAATCCGAGTGGCCTAACCATGTCTCATGTTTATAGGAACATTTTCTTCCTTTTAATGCTTTTAATACGTTGTTTAAGTTTCCCAAAAACAATGTGAACCACCCAGTATTTACCTATAATATACATCAAAATATATAGTTTATTTCTTTGTTTGATGGCCAATGGTAATGGATACCAAGGTCAGGCGTAAGCCATATCGAAATAATAAAAAAATATAGTTTATTTGATTAAAAGAACGGAAATATTATTGTAGAGCGAGAAACGTAATAATGTAATATTTATTCTTTGTACATTTAGAAATTACATAAAACTTAAGTCCAGTAAATTTAGACATTTTTTCAATGATGTAAGAGGTATAATTAGCTTCTTCATACTCGACAAATTTATAACAGAACAGAATAAATTGAGTTCAATTGCTTGAACACACACAAAACATCATCCTAATTTAAACAATTCCTGTATTCCAAATTTTTCTATTTATATTAAAAGAAATAGTGAAATGGTGATATTAAAAATATACCGGGTGACCCAGCGATTTGTAAAAGCCCCATAACTTATTTGCTATTTGAGATATCGACGTCTAGTTTTCATGAACTGGTATCACTTTATTAACTTGGAGTAGTTACCATAGTTTCGACAATTTCAGCTTGTCATTTTCAAACTATGAATATTTACATTTCGATTGTACATTTATATATTTTTACAAAGCATTGAAGGAGAATATTAGGTCGGTCTGGTCGTTGATGAGTGAGATGTCCGGATTACGCTTAACCTTGAAAACTTCGATGGACTCGAGTAAATCCATTTTTAATCCCTTCTCGGTAAAATGGATCACCTCGAGTACATCTTTTTCAAAGGAATGTTAATTTTCCCTAATATGATTCGCGAACGTCGATTTATTATTAACATTTTTATATGCGCTGATGTGTTCTTTTAGACGGGTGTTCAAATTGCGTCCCGACTGACCAATATATTCTCCTTGACAAAATTGAAATTAAATTTCTCCAAAATTATATGGTGGTTCAGTTAAAACACGCATAGAATTATTACTGATAACATTTTATAAGTAAAATTGTTGCTATGTATATTTTTTGTCAATAAATATATTTTAAAATTCCTTTGAAAATACCAGTCCAGAATTTTACACTTAACTTAACTTTTGTATTTATTTCCAAAAAAACTTTAATGCGATAAATAATACAAAAATCTTCATGAAAGTGATAAATATTCTAAAGAAGTGTACATCTTTTATTAATAAACGAGGATGTAGCCATTTATATTTATACTTTCATGGTTTATTTTCAATTTAAATGATATTTTAAATGTGTTTCTAAAAAACTAATACAGCAATGAACATGAAACTTGAATAAACCTTATATGCCAGCCCAAAGAACTCATAAGGCTCATTTCATTTCAAATCACCCAAAATTAAAAACTCTCGTTGCCCGCAATACACAGATTTTTGTAAAAAAAAATATCAGCAAGTACATAAAGAAAATGGTATTTTTTTCAGAATTTCCATGTTAAAACTGGGGTCAGTGGGTCATTTTGAAATTTGATTAAATTTAACAAAATGTCATCAACGTTTAAGTTTGTAATAACTATAACTTTGTTATTTATGACCCAATTTTGTTAATTTTGGTGCCATTTCAAAGATAAATTCTATTTTATAGCTGTTGTTTTTCAAATGATACCAAAATGAACAAAAATGGTTCATAAATAGCAAAGTTACAGTTATTAAAAACTTAAAAGCCACCTTGTCCGTTGGCGCTATGTTGCTAAATTGCGTCGAATTTTAAAATGACCCCCTGCTGTCAGTTCTGATCCAAAAATTATGAAAAAAAAATCTAATCGTTTTTCATAACGTACTTTCTGACAAGAAAAAATTACAAAAATAATGAGGACAACAGTCATTGGGTGATCTCACGTGGATTGAGCCATAAGGTTTTGTTGAAATTTCGTACAACTGTTTTTTTTTTGTTTTCTTCCGAATATTTTTTTTTTTAGTTTTGTAAAATAGTACGAAAATATTTTTACAAATTTTGAAGTTAGCAAAAAAATGAACATCTTTTTATGTAAAAATATTTTTCATATCTGGCAGAGACCACCAATTGTATAGCCCTTTTACAGAACACTATAACTTTATAATGTATCATCTTACAATAATGTATAAAATTAAAATTGTAAATGATTGTTTATATGTATATGGGGCATTCCGCGAGAGATTTTTTTTTTTCGAAATGTAATGACTACGTAAAAATGTTCGTCTACTTGTCCCTAAACATCGTGAATTTTTTCAGATTTTTTTTCGCTAGCGTTCCCGAGATATCCACGATTCAATATAGAAAAATCCAGATTTTTATCCATTTTTTTTTCTCAGACGTCCATGTGAAAATAACCATGAATAGACGCGTTTTTATGAAAAATTCATGAGGATCAAAGTTGCTCTGTTTGGATAGACGAACTAGATCCCGTGGTGGAATTTTTTTTTTGGGACGAAAACATAACCTAAAAATTGCGTTTTTCCGGAAAATTCGAGGAAAACCTATTTTCGCCCATTTGAAAATGGCTCATCTTGCTCCGAAAATTTAAATAAATGTGTCGAGAATAATATGACAAATTTTCAGAGTGGTTCTTGACAAGCATCAGACGCAATATCAAAAATAGCCATAAAAAAAGAGGCAAAAAATTGAATAATTCCGGAAAATAAAACATGACAATGCAATATGTATCCCGGATGTTTCCGAGGTTATTTCCCATGAAAAATAAGCCTCAAAAGTAACGCAGAGAACCCAGAAAATCCACTTCAACCCTCAAGACATACATTTTTTTATGGCTATTTTTGATAGTGCGTCTGATGCTTGTTGAGAACCACTCTGAAAATTTGTCAGGTTATTCCCGATACATTAATCTAAGTTTTCGAACCAAGATGAGCCAGTTTCGAATGGGCGAAAATAGGGGTTCCCCGAATTTTCCGGAAAAAGCGCAATGTTTAGGTTATGTTTTCGCCCAAAAAAAAATCTACCTCGGGATCTTATCCTTCTATCCAAGCCGAATAACTCTGGTTATGATTAATTTCCTACGAAAGTGCGTCTATTCAAAGTTATTTTCACATGAACGTCTGAGAAAATGGACAAAAACCTGGATTTTTCGATATTGGATTTCTCGGAAACGCGAACGAAAAAAAATCTGAAAAAATTCACGGTGTTTAGGGACAAGTAGACGAACATTTTGACGTAGTAAGGAGGCCAACTTCCATTTCGAAAAAAAATCTCTGGTGGAATGCCCCATATATTCTTCATAAAATGATTGAAATCAAAATTAATTTAATTTTTGAACAGATCGAAATATTGTGAATTTGCTTCTTCCCAACTCGGAATGGTTTTGTGAACATTTTAGAATGCATAACTAAACACGATTATTACAGTGTATATTTGAATCTGTTGTCTTCCTGCATCTTTCTGAAAGGGCTATCGATAACGATCTTTCCGCTCTGACAGAATAATTTTATGTTGTTTATTTTTAATCATTTGTGGGATACGATTTAATTTTCGAAGCCCTGTACGCATTCTTTCTGACTACCTTACACATTTAAGTAAAAAATCTGTTTCGAATGTGGAGAAAAATTATACTACTACATTTTTTTTTACTTTATTTGCAGAGTTTTGAAACTGGAAAGTGCGTACGCTTCGTGATTCGTCACCTGGAGGTAACTTTTTTGTGCGATTCCGAATTCTTATCAGGGCGACTGATAATGCTGCCTGACCAGTCTGCATCCCGCCGTTGCGAAGAAAGAGCGAATAGCGTTCGATTATTTTTTCGAAAACCGTTTATTGAAAATTTCGGCCGCTGAGGTTTTCGTCGCGAGTGTTGAATTTTTCAAACCAAGGGAGTATGTGAAGTGTTTGTGCGAAACGATTAGTGACGAGGATTTAATACCGAAGCAGTTATTGTTTTCTTCGGTGTTAATCCCTGGAAACTTCTCGGTGTACAGTGCTAGTGGGATTTTCCATTTATTTTCATTCATCTCGAAGAAAGGAGGGATCTTCAAATCATATCTTTAGCAAGTCTTAAGAGGAGTAAAGGTAAGTCCTTTTAAAACAGACACTTTGACGCCTCGGTGAGTGACTCATCAGAATTGTACCTGCACAAGAACAAATATCAAAGTGAAGCCCGTGGCGTGTTCGCAAAGAAAATTGGAAAATGTAAAAAATCAGAAAAATCAACTTTTTTAGTGTACATTCTTTTTCATCGGAAGAACAAGAAAAATCGACGTTTTAACATATCAGTTAGCTAAAGTTACAAAGAAGTATGTCAGTTTGAAAATTTTCGAACGCAGTTTGCAAATCTGTTTTCCTAGCGTGCAAATTAGTCGGATTTAGTTAAAATAAGCGATTTTAAATTTTTTACGAAAACTTGATTTTTTTTTCGGCGTTATGCTTGGCCTTGGTGCTATGACCATTAGCCATTATCAATTATATATTTTTAAGTTATAAATTAAATGAATAAATGAACAAATGAATAATGGAAAGACGTATACAAACAACCACGGACCCGAACGAATACTTCTCGAAACCGAAAAGTCTTTCGTCCGAGCTGGGAATCTAACCCACACCCACAACCAGCACAAGCGCTCGTCTGTACCCACTACACCAACGGACCGCCCAAACTTGAAAATGTACACAAATAAAGCCCTTGGAACTCTTGCTAAAAAAATGCAACTTTTTTAATAATTATCGTAGTACTGTTACTTTTTCTAAAAAAAATGCATTTGAAAAAACCACTGGTTGGATTGGGAGTTTCTATACGTCACTGTAGAGATATCATTAAGACCCATCAGAAAGTATATTAATAAAAAAATGTTAATTTAAAGCCGATCTATCTCCCTCACGCAAACAAAATTCGAAAATGTAAAAATCGGAGAACCAACAGTTATAAATTAATAATAAAAATATTCATCGAGAGTTAAATATTCATAATGCAGGATCAAATAAAGAAAGACAGAAATAATTAACTTTTACCTTCTTTTTCTCTTTTTACAAAAGAATGTACACTTGAATAGTCTACGACCATTATTAAGGTCGTAGACTAGTGATTCTCAAAGTGGGCGCCACCGCCCCCTAGTGGGTGCTGAGGGCCACAGGTGCATTTGGGGGCGATGAATAACTGTAAGGGGGCAGTGATAATATAAAAGAAAGAAGAGAAGATTTAGTGAAACGTGGGTTCAGTGCGGTAACCAATTTATTAACAAACAAAAAAACCAATTGCAAATAGTCAATCTTGGTGATCCTATTAATTGCTTTTAAAATTTAAAAAAAAAATTCCAGGGGGCGCTAAGTAATATTTTTTCTGGAAAGGGGGCGGCAGGATAAAAAAGTTTGGGAACCACTGTCGTAGACTATAAAAGTAAGAAAAAAAGAAGGTAAAAGTGAATTTTTTCTATCTTTCTTTATTTGATACCGCGTTATGAATATTTAACTCTCGATGATTATTTTTATTATTTAGACGTACAATGAAAAGGAATAGCACAAACCTATGTATGCACGATGTTTTTACTCTTTTTGCATTGGTTGTTGCATCGAACATAGTACAAAAAGGATTGCGAATACACATCACATCATTAATTATCGTCGATCATAATGATACCGGACAGTCTCGTAAAGTGTACCGTATAAATTGGCCATTTGCCGATGTTGTCAGCGGTGCACCTTTGCAAAGTATGAATTTGCACTTTATGCCGGCGTACAAAAGTGCCGCAGAAAAATACGTGATCATTTTCTCCGGTAACCAGCAACTTAAATACGCCTCACCACAAAAACCGACCACCCAAATGTAACCGGCTTAAAAAATAAAAAGTAAGTAATAACTTTAAGCAGGAACATGGGTATATCATGAAAGTACGGACCACGCATGCATAAATCTTCCGCGCGACGTGTGTGTAAGTAGTTTGGACAAACTTCCCATCGCACGAATTCATCCGTCCACTTGTTGTTGAACGAAACGAAGTTGGTAGCCATCACAATGAAAACTTATTTAATTGTTCAATATACCGTTGAGTTTTTAACGTGTAACAGCCATGCAATTATTAATAGGATAACACGCGAGGATACAGACTTGGAAAGTAGAAACCAAATTGGGTAAATGCGATGCTTCTGTTAAGGAGATTTCTGGCAATAAAATGATCATATCGTGAAGTTGAATAGGTTAAACTACATGTAGATGGTATCGAAGCACCGTAAAAGGACATAAGCAAATAATTCTTGCAATGTATACCGAACATTTTATTTCCTTCGCAATTATCAATGTTATCTTCTTTCATTAATATATACAGGGTGTCCCACGAGGTAGTGGACAGCCGATATCTCGAAAACGGTTAGTAGTACAAAAATGAAATTTGGTGGCTTTAAATGGTTTGAAATGATGCCCCTTTCTGAATACATGGATTTTATTTCCGTTTCTCCATTTCCGAGAAAATGACATCAACTTTAGAACTTCAAATGGGACACCCTGTATATTTATGGATTTTTGGAAAGGTGATTGAAAGGCAAATACAGCGATACCATATTATTCATATATTGTTTTTAAAAAAACAAAAAAATGAATGAATATAAAAACAACGAACAAATTAACAAACAAAAATAACAAACTAATTAATGAAAGTTCTGCGACAAGAAGGCTATAAGATGTTTTATTTCCAGATTCGTTAACACAAAATTCAAGTCTTGCCATAAGGTTTCTTGTGCAAGTTGCTCTCACCATATCTACAGTAATTGTTCGGCATGCTGCTACGATTCGATTCTGCAAGTCTTCCAGATCTGTAGGTGGTGCGGTATATACGACATCTTTTAAATATCCTGGAAGGAAAAATCCGAAGGTGTAATATCTGCAGATCGCGCTGGCCAATGTATCGTACCATTTCGTCCGATACAGCGTCCTTGGAAAGTAGTATCAATATACTCACTCACTCGTCGAGAATAGTGAAGGGGTGCACCGTCATGTTGCCACCACATCATTACTCTCTCATTTAGCGGAATTTCTTCTAAAATTCTGGAAGTTCATTTTGGAGGAAATTTAAATATACTGCGCCAGTCAGTGTACCTTGATAAAAGTAAGGACCAATCACACGACCATTAAATAAAGCACACTATTCATTTACTCACCAAATGTGTTGAAAATGAGTTTCTTCCATCCAACGCGGATTATCAGGAGACCACTGATGGCAGTTATGTCGGTTAACAGTGCCATTGTTGTGAAATCGATTTTCATCACTCCATAATATTTTATTTAAGAAACTTGGATCGTATTCAAGTTTGATTGATATTTCAGCAATGAAAGTTAATCTTCATCCAAGATCCTCTGGTGTTAATCCTTGCACTAAATGCACTTTGAATGGGTGGTATTTATTAAATTTCAACACTCTGTGGACTGATGATTTGCTAACTCCTAATTCTTGAGAAAGAAGTCTAATAGATACATGCGGGTTCGCTTGTGCATATGCCAAAATATTTATAACGTTATCTTCCATTAGAACTGACCTTTTTCGGGGTGTTTCATGCTTTCCAACCGAAAAAGAACCTCTGCGCAATCTTTCTTCTAACTTCACGAAGGTATTTTTGCTCGGAGTTCGACGATTCGGATATCTAACTCTGTATAAATCTACAGAGCGTCTATTGTTTTTGCGACATACTCGTCATACGTAAAACTGGGAGGCATTACACGTAATCAGAATGTATTGTCAACTTGACATCGAACATTTGACATGAAGCGTTTTCAATTTTTTTACGCTTTTTTTTTGTTAATCCATACCACCGCGATTATCTATTTCGATTATTACTTCAACAATACTCCCGCATTTTACAATAAAACTCCCTAATAATATGATATTGCTGTATTTGTGTTTCAATCACCTTTGCAAAAATCCATAAATATATAGGGTGTCCCATTTGAAATTCTGAAGTTGATGTCATTTTCTCGAAAATGGAGAAACGGAAATAAAATCTATGTATGCAGAAAGGGGCATCATTTCAAACCATTTAAAGCCACCAAATTTCATTTTCGTACTACTAACCGTTTTCGAGATATCGGCTGTCCACTACCTCGTGGGACACCCTGTATGTGGAACTTAATCCACTTTATATGTCCCATTGTTTGCACGTAACCTCTACATGTTTAAAGATTACTTTATGTGCCGATTATGTTACCGAATGCACTCTAATTTATTTAGGTACATTTTAGGGTGCTGTATATGTTGAGGTATATGTAGGGCCGTAGTTATTCCTTTAGATCAGTGGTTTCCAAACTTTTTTGTCCTACCGCCCCCTTTCCAGAAAAAATATTACTTGGCGCCCCCTGGAAATGATTTTTTTTTAAATTTTAATAGCAATTAATAGGAAATATATATGTATTAATGTTTCTACCTTTTTCGTAAAATATAGTAAAGAAGGGTGTAAATTAGAAACATTTATTTTTGAAATTATGAAACTATTTATTGAAGCCAGAATAGGATGTTATACAAAAAAAGTTAAATATTCGAATGAGAAGGATACACCTGTACTGCTACCAATTTAGTAATTCGTCAGCAGTAATCTTAAATCACCAAGATTAATAAATTGATTACCGCACTGAACCATTAAATCTTCTCTTCTTTCTTTTATACTATCACCACCCCCTTACAGTTATTAATCGGCCCCCAAATGTACCTGTGGCCATCAGCGCCCCCCTGAATCACTGCAGCGCCCACAAGGGGGCGGTGGCTCCCACTTTGGGAATCACAGCTTTAGATGTTAATTTCTGCCAATTTAAAAAAAAATATTTTGTTCGTGTTATTTTGTATTTGATTTCAGGTGAGATCTTAGTAATTATTCCAAGCATAATTTATGAAAGCAAATTTAGAACTCTTTATTCATCCGAATAAATTAAACAAAATAAGAAATAACCTGATTATTTTACTCGTGTGCCATTTCTACCAATACAAATTGATGTGCATTTTTGCAATTAAAATACTAAGCTTACTATGATAAGACTAAGGTTGCATATTTATAAGGTGTGAACTACTGGATTTTGTTGCTGAGTTGGCCATGCGTAAGAGAGAGAAACAAAGCAGTCTATCTGAGATGATTTTTTTTTTAATTCAACTGAACTAATCTAGTCTTCTATGAAGCGAATTGTCGAATTAAAATCAAACTGACAAGTCAAGACAATTTTTGTTATTAAATAATGGCTTTCATGAACAGGGTGGAGATATAACCCATCTTACTATTTTTTCCAACCAACCCGTTTTTTCGTAGGTATTCGTTCCAATAGTTCGTAGGCTAAATGTATAAATTTTTAATATGCGACATTCGTAATTTATCTCACAGCCAACTATGAATCAAAATTTCGTGGCTAGGTTATGTAAATAATTAAATCAATTCTATCTGGTTACGAACTTTATTTCTGTTCATCACACACTATTAAACAACCTTTGATCACTTAATTACTGATTTAGGTCACTTGTTAGAACAGATTAAACCATTACGCGATTCGAAAACCGTAATTGTCAGCAGAACCGACACCGTATAGGGAACGAATAAAATTCAAAACTAAAAGACTGAAACCGGAACGAAATTTTAATTTTATTTACCCACCGGAATCTGCTTCTGTACCCTCGCTATAAGTATACAGGGTGGGGCAACGCTTACGACGCGGTCATTTTCTGGAAAACCATGCAACTTGTGTTATAATTTTCGAATGGATAGATGTAGAATCGTTGTGTGCACAATTTAAAATTATTACCAGTTATATAGGGTGTCCCACAAAAAAGATACACATCAAAGCTATGTTTTTTTAAATGGAACACCCTGTATGTTTTGTCATTTTTGAATTCTAGGGAACAAATAAAGGTGAGTTACTTCAATATTCCCTATACCTATCGTTTACTGTTTTCGAAATATTTACAGATTTGTTGAAATACATGGTACAAATGAAATTTTATATTTGCCCCAGTGATTGACGTTGAACCTCTACAATAATTTTTATTGTTTGGTTGAAGGTTTGTACTACAGCGCCAGCCATAATTTTATATAAAAAATTATACAGGGTGATAAAAAATATGGGGTGCAAAATCCTAACTTATAAAGTTGAATAACTTTGTTTTTTCAAATGGCACACCCTATATTTAGTAACGTATTCTCACGTAGAATTAAATTATCTTTCATATTGTATTAGGGTTCCCTATACCTAACCTCAATAGTTTTCTTATATTCGGCAATTTTCATATCAAAAATTATTATTTAGCAGATATTTTAATTTACCCAACTTTGATTTGTATCAGAAAGTCATCATGAATCAATTAAAGGAAATAGTCAAACTCAATTACCAACATTTTCGTAAATAAATATGAAAATTGTGTGTTATCTAGTCCGCTGCTATGAAAGGTAGATTTATCCGAAAATAGAACTAAATCAAGAAATTAATCATTTTCTCTGTCCAAAACCCATAAACAAAATTCAACTCTGCAATGGAAATCCAGTTAATCAAGTTCTTGGTGCGTATGAATAAGATTTAGCTGAAATTTATATTTTTTCAATATTCTGGATATGCTCTATCTGCTAATACCTGTTTCTGTTTAAATTGTCCGTTGAATTATATGGGAATGTTTATGTCTGATCCAATCACAAGATACTCATTTTATTAATTTTCAACAATGGGCTTTAGCTGAGCCACTTTTGCATAACCTACATTTCCATTTCTATGAAATTCTCGTAGTAATCATTCAAATACAGCCCTATTTGGATGATTATGGTCTGGATTTCTTTGAGCGTATACTCTTGATGCAAAAAGCAATTATTGTGGCACTCTCCAATTATCAGAAGCATATTAATTCGCTCTTGCATAGAATAGGTTTTCATTTTGAATCATTCTCCTGTAATACTTTCCAAAAGTACATCAACAATTAACACAATCAAACTTTTAAAATCCATCAATCACAATTATAAAAAAACAATCTCGTCTTAAAGCCACCCTGATTAATCCAAATAATACGGAATTGAATAATAATCTCTAATACGAGAAATGTACAATTCTAGCCTAGATATTAGGTATAGGGAACCCTAATAGAGTCTGAAAGACAACCAGATTCCACATTACTGTTTTCTTCAAATTCAAGTGATTGAAGGTGACTTCCTGATATAATTGGGCAATGTCAAAGTTGGCTTAATTTAAAAAAAACTGCTAAATAATAATCTTTGATATGAAAATCGCCGAATACAAGAAAACTATTGAGATTAGGTATAGAGAACCCTGATACAATCTGAAAGATAATTGGATTCTACCTGAGAATACGTTACTAAATACAGGGTGTGCCATTTGAAAAAAACGAAGTTATTCAACTTTATAAGTTAGGATTTTGCACCCCATATTTTGTATCACCCTGTATAATTTTTTATATAAAATTATGGCTGGCGCTGTAGTTCGAACCTTCAACCAAACAACAGAAATGATTGTATTGGTTCAGCGTCAATCACTGGGGCAAATATAAAATTTCACCCGTACCATGCATTTCGACAAATCTGCAAATATTTCGAAAACGGTAAACGATAGGTATAGGGAATATTGAAGTAACTCACCTTTATTTGTTCCCTAGAATTTAAAAATAACAAAAAATACAGGGTGTTCTATTAAAAAAAACCTAACTTTGATGTGTATCTTTTTTATGGGACACCCTGTATAACTGGTAATAATTTTAAATTATGCACACAACGATTCTACATCTATCCATTCGAAAAGAATAACACAAAGTTGCTTGGTTTTCCATAAAATGGCCGCGTCGTAAGCTTTGCACCACCCTGTATAAAAGTCTCAAAATAAAAATATCAAATTCTTTAAATCAGTCTCAAATTAAATAAACATTATCGCGTGCATGTAAAAGAAAACAACAAGCCCGTCCGCAGTTTAAGAACTTTTATTGCGCATCTACCCCGAACTAACTCTGGTGATAGGTCGCATCACCTCATGATCTTAGTTCGATCACCAATACTTTAACCTGCTAGCCCCTGCAGAACTCTATTTATTAACAAACAATTACCATGCACGTTTTTAATGGAATCGAGCACCACGCCGGGACCACCCAAGGAGATGGACCTGAAGGTCATCGTTGACGAGCTTCTACCAACCATCGAGTCAATCGACCAAACAGTGATACATGAATGCGCACTTTGTTAATTAACTTCCAATTTTATTGTTAAATATTCTTATTAGACTGTTGTTATTAATTTTCATGCACGAGGATGATTTTTTGTTAAACGTTTCGAACACTACTCGCGATTCTGTTATATTTTATTTGCACTTTCTTATCAAGACCCTCTAAGGGGTCATCTGCGTTTGTAGTCATTACTCGACACATAATATCTGACCAGTCGCTTACCTCCAATCTGGTCTGCAATTTGCTGGGACCTAGCCAGGATGGATGCGGACCTATTAGGATTGATGGGGGTAGCCTGCCCGTGCAGGAAAAATGTAGGCTCTACGCCAAGATGGTTCTCTTGCCGCGGCATCCATTGGAACCCAAATTTGACGAAGATGAAGAGGATCGAAAAGCCACGATCGATGTCTACGAATGTCGATGGGGTCCTTACACTGGGGTGGTCAATTCAGAAAGCGAGGCAACATTTGTGAAGAGATGGGCCTCCTCTCCTTTATTATTTACTTCCCTCTGCCTACCTCATCGTTGCTGCCAATTATTGGTGGAGGGTTGCCACCGAGGTGGAAAGCCAGCGATCATAATACGCTTAGTAGGCAATCAAAGGATACAACCAATCTAGTCTGCAATTCGCTGGGACCTAGCCAGGATGGATGCGGACCTATTAGGATTGATTGGGGTAGCCTGTCCGTGCAGGGATCGGTAGAGGAGAAATGTAGGGTCTACGCCAAGAGGCTGAGGGAGCATGTGAGAAGGCCATACTGACGGAACAACAAGATCGCTAGATTGGCGCGGGAAGAGCAGTCAATGTTTCTCGAAGGGACCTTGGGGTACTGGAGAAGGCATTTTAAACCACAAATGCGACGATCGGGACCATCATCATGCATAGAAAGGAGCTCCGCTAGAAGGGGGCTGCCTGCAACTGAAGCCGGACCCATAAGGAAGATCATAAGCATATAAGCTTAGTAGGTAATGTAAGGATACCACCAATCTAGTCTGCAATTCGCTGGGACCTAGCCAGAATGGATGCGGATCTATTAGGATTGATGGAGGTAGCCTGCCCGTGCAGGGATCGGCAGAGGAGAAATGTAGGGTGTACGCCAAGAGGCTGAGGGAGCAGGTGAGAGGGCGATACTGATGGAACAACGTGATCGCTATATTGGCGCAGGGAGAGCAACTCACCCCATGATGGAAAGCTCGGGGTACTGGAGAAGGCATTTTAAATCACAAATGCGACGATCGGGACCATCATCATGCATAGAAAGGAGCTCCGCTAGAAGGGAGCTGCCCATAAGGAATACCCTATAAATACCCTATAAACTGATCGCTAAGAAACTGGGCGCAATTTCCCCATGCATCGCGTTACTGGTTTCAAACAGGTTGAATGAGATTGTGAGGGTTCTCTTTTCGTCAAAACCAGCTAAATAGCATAACCATCATAGGCGAGGAGTGGTACACCATCTACGAGATTGCTGGAGTAGCGATGTGCCGCCCACGAGAAACAGCTGATGGACGTGCTCGTTAGGTGCCTACGGGAGGGGTCTTCACCGCCCAATTTAAGAGAGCCAGGCTCGTGCTCCTTTCAAAGAACGTTACACCGATGAAGGAGCCAGGGGATTGCCGGCCTATCTGCTTGACCGACAGGATCCAAGGGGATTCGACGAGAACGGCGCGTTCCGGAAAGGCAGAACCATCGTGGATGCACTCTTGGTGGTCAACAGACTAGCGGATGAAGCCAACCGAGGGCCACCTGAGGAGAAGAAGGCATTGTCTGGCGAAATCACTCGATGTCAGAAGTGCTTCTAACTCTCTTTCGTAGTAAACAATAGAAGGACGATCCTTGTATACTTCAGCAGGATGATTAAAAGCTTCCTAGCTGATCGGCTGCTACTAAACAAAGGGGGTGGCGACAGCGGCTTTTACGAGGCAGAACTGTCAGCAGGTGGCTGGGGCCACTACGGTGTAACGTAACATACGATGATTTATTCGGGCCTGGCCTACCGAAAGGCGTGGACATGATGGGATTTGCGGATGACGTTCTTTTCCTTGCCATAAAGCGGAATATCAGGAAGCTGAAAGTCGTGAGCCGGGAGGCGACTCAACTGGTGGCCAACTGGATGGCGACTGCAGGGCTTGAGGTATCATTGCATAAGACAAGGGCGGCATGACTATTTAGGAGGAAGTTGGGCAAGAGGAATGCCAAGACAATACACCTTCTCAGGCACGATATAGAGATGTATTTTAGTATTAGGCGTAGTAATTTAAGTACCTAGGCATCATCCTAGAAGCCAATGAATACCATAGCTCACAAGTCCTAGCTGCAGCGGAAGGAGCGGCCAGAACTCAACTTATGCAAATCATTGCATAAGACAAGGGCGGCATGACTATTTAGGAGGAAGTCGGGCAAGAGGAATGCCAAGACAATACACCTTCTCAGGCACGATATAGAGATGGATTTTAGTATTAGGCGTAGTAAGTTAAGTACCTAGGCGTCATCCTAGAAGCCAATGAATACCATAGCTCACAAGTCCTAGCTGCAGCGGAAGGAGCGGCCAGAACTCCACTTATGCAAATCATTGCATAAAACAAGGGCGGCATGACTATTTAGGAGGAAGTTGGGCAAGAGGAATGCCAAGACAATACACCTTCTCAGGCACGATATAGAGATGGATTTTAGTATTAGGCGTAGTAATTTACGTACCTAGGCGTCATCCTAGAAGCCAATGAATACCATAGCTCTCAAGTCCTAGCTGCAGCGGAAGGAGCAGCCAGAACTGTTCGCGCAGTAGACCAGCTTATGGCCAATATAGGAGGGCTTAGCTAAAAAAAGGAGGATGCTGCTCGAGAGGCAGCTAAGGTTAGCGACGGCGTGTGAGAAGCGCCTCGATTCGCGGAGGAACGGGGAGTGGCTACAGAAAGCCCTGAGGTCTGCGTTACTGAGGATCTCCTGGGGGTACAGGACAGTGTCAACGAAGACCGCAGAGGCCTTATCAGCATCCCCAGTTCTAGTGATCGGCGAAAAGGGCCGCGTTCATAGGCACCAGGTAAGCTCCATACGCGACAGATGGTTTCTTGAGCGCTGGTAGAATAGATGAAGCCGAGGAGTTAAAGGAGCATGAACCAAGAAGCTCATCCCAGATCTGAAGCTTTGGGTGGACAGGACACACACGGAGCGGTGGACTATTTTCTAGCACTAATCTTCACTGGACACGGATGCTTTATGCGGCCATGAGATAGACGATGGATATGCTGGTAGCGTGACCAGGGTGGGTGGCTTGCTACCAGGGGTGTGGAGTCGGAGTCGGAGTCGGGAGAGGTGGAGTCGGTGAATATTTGGGGTCGGAGCCGGAGTCTGGAGGCTGCAAATTTGAGGAGTCGGAGTCGGAACAAAAACATTCAGGAATCGGAGCCGGAGTGGGAGTCGGAGTCGAAACAAAAAAGTAATAAGGAGTCGAAGCCGGAGTCGGAGTCGCTACATTTTTGTCACACCCCTGGTTACAAGTTAGAAGATTCTATTACGCATTTAATTGTCGAACTGCTCACACAACTTGCATTACCGAAAATAAAAATATTCAGAAATTCGACGATGCAAATATTCGACAGAGAACGGTACTTCCCCTTGTTTTTTATTTGATACGCAAAATTAATGTTAATTGTTATTCTAATACGACGTTGTTAACGTCGGAGTCGGAGTCGGAGCCGGAGCAGGTTTTGGAGCAGGAGCCGGAGTCGGAGCCAAAGTCGGAGTCGTAGCCGGAGTCGGAGTTGTAGTCGGAGTCGGAATTAAAAAAATTGAGGAATCGGAGCCGGAGTCGGAGTCGGAATCGAAACAAAAAAAAATGGAGTCGGAGTTGCTACATTTTTGTCACGACTCCACACCCCTGCTTGCTACAGCGCTCCAAGCCCCGGTGGCAGCAGCGACACTGGTGGATTCAAGTGATTCTCAGTGCAAGTGGGTGACGGTGACCACCTTCTCCAAGGTCATAATGAAAAAGGACGCAGGCGAGCAAGGAAGGGACTGGTTGCATTGGAGTGAGCAGCCTGGCGAAGGCCGGGCTGGGACCTTGGGAGTGGGTCAGGACGCTGTGGTAGAAGCTTTTTTGGCGGTCACCTGTGACATGGCGGGGGCTGCAGCCGGTTTCTTGTTCATCGACGCAGTTGGTAGGGCCGTGATTTCGTCGTCTGTCTCCATGGAGAGTACACGTACCTGAAGCCCGCAGATACGGGTGACTGGCGCCGGCATTGTGGGTCGTCCAGGCAGAGCTTTAGACCTTAATCTCCTGTCAACATTTCGATGCTGATGTGGTATCCGTTGTCTTTAATCTTGTACTCCCGGTCTTCAGCCTGGAGGGTCATCTTGAACTGCTGCTTTCCTGCTTTCCGTACTCCCTTGCATAGTCAGGTGCAAGGGTGGGGGGGGGGTGGTCAGCCATCCCGGCCTACTCCCCGATGAACTTCTCGGCGTAGGAGTTGGTCGACATAGCTGTCGCGAGACATAATAACGGCTTATTGGATATTACTTGTGTAGGTCTAGTTTGTTCGGGGTCTGGACTTAAACTCTGATTATAAATGATCATAGCCTGTTGGTTCTGCGATATAGTCTAGTCGCTCTAAGAAGCCAATTGGGGGTGATTAACAAGAACCACCCGCATGTGCACATTAGGCTGCAATGCCTGAGGTGCTCAATAAGCAATAAGGGAACATGCACTGTTGGGTTGTATTAATATTCATTTCCAAAGTTAGCTGTATCTTTTGAAGAATCACGGGAACGGATATTCCCCCAATAGCTAGCATATAAAGCTGCCAACATCTGTGAGTGTAAAGTAACCAAATTCGAATCATTTACAATTAAGGCGGTCCTTTCGACCCTTCTTTAATCATCTTAGTCGCCTTCTTAAAGCGACCAGACTGATTTGTTTTACCTTGAACAGCTTATTCACTCTAAGTTGGTAAACAGTAAACAATATTGTAGAGGTAGATTGATGCCTTCTTCGCGGTAGTAAGCGTAGCGGAGCTGTCGGAAATTACAGTGGATGTTGGCGGGTGAAGCCGTCTTTGATTATTGAATAAGCAGAATTCGTAGATGTTCAAGAGAGGTTTGAGAAAGATATCCAGCACATCCTTTAGGCGTTTTTAGTGTTGGCATCTAATTTATTATTGGTTTTGATCTAAAACAATATTAATTCTAATGCAATTTTTCGGAGAAAAAATTCCTCGTTATCGACAAAATTTTAGAATTGACAATTTTTATTAAAACTAATTAATTTTATAGTAAAAAACATTGAACTGTTTAATATTTAATTTTGTCTTTGTCTACTAAGTTTGGAAGTTGCAGGTATTAAAAAAACACCAGTTAAATCCTTCATTTTGAACACTATATTCATAACTTGGCACCTATGATTTAATAAATTAATGCTTTCTGCAACAAGTAAGGTTGTTTCTAATTTATTTACCTATGATTTGTGTTGCATATAACGTAGACTATCTGTGATTAATCGACTAACATCAGATGAAAAATAGAAGCTCTTCGGAGTTAAGGAGCAGATTCAGAGTGTTCATGAGGAGGTGTGGTTAACTTTTAACACGTTCACTTCATTACGGGGCATATGTGTCCCAAGTACTTTGACGGAATTAAAAGTTGTTAGGTATTAATCACAGATTAATATTAATGTGTACAACTCCATTCGATTTGCAGTAACACAATTAAAAAAAAAAACTGTATGGGGTTTATATGACCCTTACCGTCCATTTAGAAGTCACACAGAAACCATAGGCGTAGTGAACGTGTTAATTATGAGTAGTTATAACAATTAGTTGGTTTAATGGTATTAATTTAATTATTATTTCAAGTTGCAGCTAAATAATGCGTTTAAATTTTCACTTCTAAGTCGTGTCAGAAGGTGATGTTTAATCAGATTGTGGATATACCACAACCACATGGCTTAGGTAAAACTGATTGATAATTGTATTGTAAATATGTACGCGATACAAACAGCAGTCGATGTTTTTGAGTCGCCGACCGAAGAATTTTTATGGAGTCGCAGACAATAATATTCCAGTAAATTATGCAAAACGTCCGCCGTTATTCATTTAGAATACAATTACTTATTCTCGTGAACTTGTAAGTAAAATAGAATATGAAACGACTTTAAAGTTACTTTTATGGCGCAGTAAATCTCCGCGAGTGAATTTAAGTGGAAAATTCATATAATGCCCTCGCAATTTTCGAAATAATTTGTGTTTAAAATTTTGTCATACGGCGATAAGAAAAGTTAAACGTAAATCTGAATTAAATGGTTTTTAAACTTCCTTAGGCCGAGCGGAGTAAGTTCTACAAAAGTATTCGAGTTTACGGATAACATAAATCTGACAAAATCTAAATCTGAGGCAGACGTTTTTCGAAAGTCCCGTGCGTATAGAATGTTTTCCCATTTTAATATAAATCATACATTTTACCTTCTTAAAGTTTGTGAGCGCAGGAGATTTGTAAGGAAGATTATTTTTTTAAGTCCTCTGGATATAAAGTATCCAGACGAAGACTGGCTGCATTTACTCGCGCTTTTAAACAGACGAATTTAATATTTAAACGTCGCCTTTCGGCACAGACGTTATTCATATTTAAAGCTGCGATGATCATCATTACCAATTCAAGAGCACCCAGCCGGATCATTAATTATATAAATTACCGATTTTAATTCCGCAAAAGGGCCGAAAAGTTAATTGAAAATTGTGAAGTGTAATCTAAATTTCGTAGTCCGCGATTGCAGTCTTTTCACGTTTAAGCAGACGTGTAATTATGGAACACGTTGACAGGTAGGGTTGTTGAAGCCAAGGGGGCGTAAATACCACCTTGCTGCACCTGCTCACCGACTTCATTCTTGTGTCCATAAATAACTCTTTGTGTGCATTTTGATGTTAACTAAGATAAGGTGTCTACAAATTATTGACAAATTTAATTGGATGAAAAAAAGGTAAATCAACGCGTCTGGTATAAAATTAGAGCGACTGCTTTTTACTGAATATATGAAATAAAGTATCATTTATATTAAAAATAAATAAAAAAATAAAGTTCCCACATTATAGTAAATTCGAAAAATACGAGGAATGGTAAAAAAGTAAGGTTACAAGGCTTATATTCCTGTAGTTTCGTCTGTCAAAGAGTCTACAAAAACTTATTATTGAGAAAAATAAAGTTCGTACATTTATGTGAATTCGAAAAATACAAGGAGTGGTCAAAAAGTAAGGACGAGTTTCGTCCGTAATAGAGTCTACAAAAATGTATTCTTGAGAAAAATAAAGTTCGTACATTTATGTGAATTCGAAAAATTCGAGGAGTGGTCAAACAGTAAAGTTACAAGGCTGATATTCCTGGAGTCTCGTCCGTAATAGAGACTACAAAAATTTATTATTGGGAAAAAATAAAGTTCGCACATTTCAGTAAATTCAAAAAATACGATAAAACTTCAAAAAGTAAGGTTACAACGCTTATATTCCTGGAGTTCCGCATGTTAAAGAGTCTACAACAATTTATTATTGAGAAAAAATAAAGTTCGTACATTTATGTAAATTCAAAAAAATACGAGGAGAGTATACAAGGCTGATATTCCCGTAGTTTCGTCTGTTATAGTGTCTACAAAAATTTATTATTGAAAAAATAAAGTTCGCACATTTATGTAAATTCAAAAAAATACGAGGAGAGGTTACAAGGCTGATATTCCTGTAGTTTCGTCTGTAATAGTGTCCACAAAAAATTATTATTGAAAAAATAAAGTTCGCACATTTATGTAAATTAAAAAAAATACGAGGAGAGTATACAAGGCTGATATTCCCGCAGTTTCGTCTGTTATAGTGTCCACAAAAAATTATTATTGAAAAAATAAAGTTCGCACATTTATGTAAATTAAAAAAATATGAGGAGTAATCAAAAAGTGATGTTTCAAGGCCGATATTCCTGGAGATTCGTCTGTTGTAGAAAAATGAGTAGTATGCGGTAATTCTAATACATGCGGTTGGCAACTGTGCAGGAGGTTTTTTGTTTAAAAATGCGTCTATGAAATGCAAAAAACTATATCGGAGGCGGACATATAGCCTTAATACAAAAATAATTATTGTTGAAAGGGTTTTCTGAAACTGTAAGGAAATATTTATCGTGTCTGTTTTTTTTTTGCATAGCAGCAAATATTGTGAACAATTTATTTCGATTAATAATACGATACTGAATAAATAACTTTCTAGTTTGTAACATCAAATATTAGATGGTAATTTAATCAAAGCAAATCAGTGTTTGTACAAGCATGGTGAGCGACAATGATTAATCGACTTAATTTCCACCCTCATCCACTTTAAAACCGAGTAGATGTTTACGAATCAGGAGGCAATACTCTCTTAATTTGCCGCCCAACGTTACAACAATGCGCGTTGTTAACGGATTACAAAGCATATTTTTCAACGATCCTCGGTGTCATAAAATCGCACTTGACTCCTTTTTTATTAATGTTATCATCCCACAAAGGCTGGCGATTTCGAGATAAATAAAATAATAAAACTACCTGGACGGGCCCGCGTTACGAGGCATTTTCAAATCTACAATCTCACGGGTCAAGTACACCAACTTAGCATAAAAGAACAAGTATTACGATCGCTCCTTTTATTCCAAATATGAATTGTAAGGTTCTGGAAGAAAACATCATTAAACGATATAAAGTACGTAAAAATGCGAGGAAAGAAAGAAAACAAAAAATTATAACGAATAATTAAGAATAGGAGGTTACATGTACGCCCTCTAGAAATAAGTACATAGATTTACAAATTTTTATTTAAAGCAATAATTATTTCCCCATCAGTTTACAAACTACAGACCAGACTGTACTACACGAGTCACTGGTGGGAAAACGGATTCACCATGAGGGATGGTGATGTTTTTTACCAAGGAACCACCAAAAAATTTTTTTTTTTTTGATGTGACATAGACACCTCTATAGTGGGGTAGTATTGGATTCGCGCCCTAAACTAAAACCTCTCTTCATATGATCGGTGTTAGGGCTAATCTGACCAAAGGCCTATTCTAGCGTATCGAGATGGTTGATCTCTGAGAAGCGTGGGAACCACCGGATAATTTAATTTAACTTTAAGGGATATAATCGATTCAGTCACCGGAATTGGTCGATTAATCGTTTTACCGCCATCTGTCCATTTTTTATTGAACTACGTCTTTAACCCTGAACAAGTTAAATTGTTTATTCATTTCTCTTTTTGTTCCTACATGTCCAATGCTTTTGGAATGTTGATTTTAAGAGAAAATTATCCTTCTGGACTTTTTCAAATTTAGTAAAATTAAGCGATAAGATCACGGTGTTCAGATGTGACGAACGACTATGAGAAGTCATATTAAAGAGAGAACAAAACTGGAGGCGGGCTCGGAAACATCACGTATCTACCCTTTCCATTTTTTTTTTGCTATATACAAAGGCGAGAACTATAATCACGCCCCCTTGAATATATTATCGTTATCAGCATCCACCTGATTGGAGCGAAATGGATGAGCGCTACTCGTGAGGAATGCGTTGATCTAAATTTCGTCGCGCGCATGCAACTTTTAAGCAATTTTAAGAAATCTAACTTTTTATTGAAGTTGAATAATTGGCAATCAATAATGATGAGTTTTAGTATGGTCACTTTAAATTGAATTATCTATGCATCAAACTCAAAATAAGTTACTATAAAACAATTTTACGCTAATTAATGACAAAAAAAAATAAGAATTTGTTTTTTTTTTACAATAACACATAGTTCAAGACATAAACAATTTAATTTAATTTATAATTTTTGGTTTCTTAACTGTTTACAAGATCAACTTTAGGAGAACAATATGAAGTTTCAAGAAGCGTACGAATTCCCTGCCCTTAAACTAGACGAATAATGAAAATAATAGAAGCCGAATCTGGCAGTCTTTTTTTGCAATTATTATTTTCATTATTCGTCTATTTATCAGGCGTTTTTATTATAAACCAAATATGTTTAAACACTACAATGGGTGGTCTGGTATTGAAGAATATATTAATGTAATATTCTTGCGAGGCTAATTAATTATGAATTCAATTCCAACCTCTTGTGTTTATTCTGTTATTTTACAAGACCCTATAACATATTTAACATACCATAAAGACAAAGTGATGACACGGATAAATATATTATAATTTATGAGTGATTATAATTATTTGCCATTCTCAACACGACTACGGGTTTAATATAGGTAATAATTTAGTTGAATTTATGATAAGGCGTATTATTTAATACGGGATTTCATCTATACTCCCTTCAAATTAGACATTTTTTTTTGGAAATTTTACCCACAGCTTAGCGACCCTGTAACTTGATATATACCGGGTGATTACTCCAGAACCACCCTTTTTCATGCGTGCGCCAGGTGAAAATAGTCTTTGGACAGTCCAAATACACTTAAGTTTACAGGTCGCTAAGCTGTGGGTAAAATTTCTCTAAAACGTCGATTTGTTGTCTAATTTGAAGGAACTACTATGTAAAATGTGTATTATTGTCAAATTGATGAAATAAGTTTAAGGGAAATGGTTTTCTTGGAAGATCAAAAAAAAAATTGATCACAAAATCGGGTATGCTCTATCTGATGATGATATTTTCAACTTCCGGATCTGGCCGGAAATGGGTTATTCAGACCAGAAGTTCTTTTTATTTTATTGGAACATGTTACTTTTGGATTCTGAGTAAAAAAAACATGACGCTTGCGTGAAACATTGTTTCGAAAAACATCATTTTTGACCTTGAGATGGCTTTGATTGGGTCACTCGAACTACCCATTTAATATAATATGTGGTCGTTTCGGATAAACATGGTGTATTGCTGGATAGAGTACAAAGAAAACAACTTTTATTGAAAACACAATCAGATATTATTATTTACTATTAAGGAGACAACAAACCAAAGAAACGTATAAGAAATAAATTTCACTGTGTTGAATTTTTCTTTATTTATGGCATATTAAATAATCAAATTTAGATTTGATGTATGTTAACCATTAATTAACCACATCTATGTAATTACTACGTCCGCTTTACTTAAGCCGTCTGCATATTTCTAATCTAATTAAATAAATTACACCGTGTGTGTGTATGATTAAATATTCCCTCTTTAGCACCAGTTCCTTTTATTTTTAAGGAAGCCGCCAGTTTCTGGGGGGACTACATAATGACGTCCAAATTTGAGAACCTCCTCCGGCCCTAATTACAATAATAAATATATGTTTTCTCGTGGGGCCTAAGGTGACACAATACGATTAGTTCCAACTTGTACGTTCATAAAATAGTTCTTAATTACTTGAGAAAATGTAATAAATTAATAAAATATACAAAGGCCGTCTCGGCGTGGAGCCTAATTTTTATGCCGTCCGCAATGATGACTCGGGAGATAATAGTAACATAAAGTAACACGGACAGGTTACGTTACATAGCACTTTTTAATACAACGCCCAATCTCGAGTTGAGCACCTCGAGGGATTTCGTATTTAATGCGAGAATTATAAATAAATATATTGTCCATAAGCCACAATTAGATATGATAATGTTGTAATGTTGTACTGTAACATTGCATTTTTGCCATGTTATAATAATAAATGAATGTTTCAAGTATGTTACAGTTACACAGATCAAAAATCTGCTGAAATATATACAATATAAATTCAGCATCAATCTGGTATATAAAATGTACATGCTTTAACAAAGAATACAAAGAAAATGAAAGGACAACACGACGCCATATACAAATTTTAAATTAATAAGAAACAAACAAATTAAAAATAAATAAATGCATTAAAATCATGAAACACATAAAACTGTTAATAACATAAAAATAATAAATAAAAGGTAATAATAGCATAAGTTTTGTATCTAATGATTTTCAAAGAAATGTTAGTTTTCACACAATTTCACGAAATTAGATAAAATAGAAAAACCTATAGTCGATAGCCCAGAGAGACTAACCAAGTAAATTTATCGCACACTCAAACAAATTACTGTTAAAAAATAGTCTAAATAAAGATGTATGTATATAGATAAGATATTTGTTTCTTTCTAAGACTCACCAGCATGGAACAGAACAAGCCATTAAATAAACATAAGATATATAAGCACAAAGATTAATGTTATACATTACATCATTATTGAATATACTCCTGAATTGAGTAATAAGTAGCACTAGGATATTAAAAAAAAGTTGTGTTTAAAGATTTTATTAAGTGTACTGAACTGAAAAATAGATTCCGGTAGTACTTGATAACTTTTAAATATTCTGGAGATTTCTGGCCAATAATTGTTTTAAATTGTGTTGTTCTAAATTGATGTTTTGGTACTTTTAGGTTTGATTAATATTTCTGAGTTGATGTCTAATTTAAGTTCGTTATCTTCGACCCTGTTGCTATGTAAAGATCATACCTTGTTTTAGTAGCATTTCAATGTAAGCCGATCATAGGGTTTGTTAAGGTTGTTATCGCATTTATCTTCAGTTTAAAAAATTGAATATGAAATAAAGTTATCAAAATCTAAACAATTGAAATTTTATAAGCATCCAACTTATAATCTGAAACAACGTCATGAATAAACATACGATGGTAGCCTCAGAAGAACCCGACCAACACACAAAACAATTGGGGGAAAAATATCTTTACTTTTGTGCATAGTCCTCTTTTAGCTGCGTATACTTTTCCCAGCGAAGTTCAATAGCTTCGATAAGCTGCTTGTAATAAGAATCGCCAAGCTCCTCAAAGTAGCCACCAAGCGCAGACATTTTTTCAGACATAATCCGAGGTTGCTAAATCTGGCGAATAGGCTGCGTTAGAAAGCAATTAGAACTTTAGCTCATGAATTTTGGCAATCGTGATAATAGATTGGTGCATTGTCTTGATGAAACAAAGCATTTTTTTTTCGCCAAAAAGCTACCGTTTTCTCTTGATTTTATCATTCAAATGCTGCAATAATTTCGCATAATACTTTCCGTTGATTGTTTTTCATTTCTGAAGATTATCAATGAAAATTATCCCACACGCACCCCAAGAAACTGACGCCTTGACCTTGCCTGCAGATAGAATTGCCTTCTTTGGAGCCGATTCTCCCCTTTCACTCCATTGTTTTGGCTGTTCCTTAGTCTTAGGAGTGAAGTGATGGACCCATGTTTCACCCACGGTTACGAATCGAATTTATTGCTGTGAAACTTTTGCAAACACTCGATTAAAAAATCCTCACAACGCTGTTTTTTAGTAATCGCGGCACCCATCTTGCGCACAACTTCAGCTTTATAAGGTTGGTACTATCTACCATATTTATTCTTTTCAAGCAACTGCCGCCATCTATACATCAGGTCTGGTAGTTCTGGGACAACCTTCGTATGTATATCTTGGGATTACTGGCCGATTGTTAATTTGAAGTTGACGTTTGCTCGATCTTTGAATGGAAAATGTATTTGTTTAAAAAATTAAAGTAATATTTTAATTAATTCAACTATCTGTAGTCGCTAAATATAAACTTTAACAAAATGTTGGCGTCTATGTTTAGTACAAGAGATAATATGTAAGTTTCGTCACATCGCCGAAATATATTGGTTCAAGATTTAAATTATTTGTGCGATATTCGTAATATAGCTGATACAATATAAGCTACTATTAATTATTTTAGATACATTTGATATTACATTGACAGATAGAAAACAAGTGGTGTTGTTCAAACATACTACCTCCAGAATAGAGGAAATAAAGTGTGGCTAACTCAAGGCTCTGTCCTGGGGCCTTTACTTTTCTTAATATATATGAACGACTTACGCTGCTTCGTGCATACCATTGGAGTGGTACTGTTAGCCGACGACACTACTCTTGTCAATAAAAGTAATCTTACTATTTCATTATAAACCATGATGGAAAATACAAAGGCAAAGGCTAGAAGCTGGTTCATAGATAACCGCCTTGCCCTAAATAATGCCAAGAGTGAAACCCTATGAAACCTGTTGTGGAAGCAGCATGTGAATTAAATTGTGTGAGCCACAGAATTTTGTTTCTGAGTAGGCCATGCCTGAGAGAGAGAAACATACCAGTCATGTCTGAGATTAATTAATTTTTTTTAAATCTAATTCAATTAAACTAATCTAGTCTCATGACGTAATAATATGCGACATACCTCATTTATCTCACAGCCAAGTCTGAAACAAAATTGTGTGGCTCACACGATATAAGCAACAAACTAAGTAAACATCTTACCCTCCTGAGAAATTTGCGTAACATTACTGATCCTAGAGTTTTCTGGACAACCTACCATGGCCTTTTTTCTTTTACAATAAACTACAGGGTGCTAATCTGGGGTCACTCTTGCCATACTGGAAAAATTTTCACGGAAAGCAATTCGGATCATCACAGGTGTTAAATACAGAGACGATATTAAACATCAATTTATGACATTCCCATTAGGGTTTCTGTCCCGGGATGAAATTCCTGGGAATTTTACGGAAACATTGAATGTCCAGTCCCAGAAAAAAATGAACGGGAACCGGAAAATGTTGAATTATTTAGGATTAATAATGTAATTTTTCAAAGGTGGCGAAAAAGATATCGAAGAGATTAAAGAGGTTCTCCGCACTTAAGACGTCCGATTTATAATTTAGGTTTAGTGCATATTACTACAAGAAAATGTGATTCTATTGAGATTAATAATATTGTCAATATCAAATTGGAGGTATTTGGGCTCAAATTTGAAACTGACATTGCATCAACGACAGATGCAGGCCAGTGTTATGAAGAAATTTGGAAGAAATAATCCATTAGAAAATTTTCTGTGCCTTAGTCACTCATTCATCTCTCAGTTCCGCGAGCTAGAACGTATGCTTTATGTACCATAGTGAATTATAATTGTGCATTCTTATGCCGCAAGTGTCCCTAAACGATGCTCGCACAAATAGAGTTTTTCGTCTTTGACTGGCTGTAACTAAAAAAACTGTCCATTATTAAGGCTTGTGCCCATGACATGTTTTGTTCGGTAGATCATGAAGTAGAACATATGTGAAAATGAGTCGATTTTACTGGGAAACAAACCCCATAAGATTAGTGTGGGGTCCTTTTAAAATACCAACTTATTATTTTTCTGTGACTATTCAAATATTGCATATTTTTGCCCTAAAAAACAGAATAACTCAGAAACTGTTAAATTTAGCCAATAAAAGTTATCGTCACCGTGTTGTATTAAAAAAAAACATGTTCGTGTTGTTTTTATGGGGCACCCTGTATATATAAATTATATTTTTCGATTATAGAGTCGATAATTATCTACTTTTATATAAATCATATTTTTCTATCTTAAATATTTAAGAACAAAAAGTTACTTTGCCGCTTCAGTATAATGACTTGATACTAATAACAGAAGTGCACGAAAATATTTGATATGCAAGTATGGAATGATAAAATTGCCGTAATTGGATAATATAACCACTTTTAGAAAATAACGTGCATTCATTAAAATGCATTAGACTATAATAAATTACGCCTGTAATCTAACAATACAATTAGATTAGCTCGAAACAGAAACCGTTGAATTACTACAATTTAAACGTTATCAATGCTCTCAGTTGTATAAATCAGAAATTCCTGCGAGCTAAACGTGTCACTTCAAAGACATGCTTCGCTGGAGATAATTGAGGCGCTTTCAAATGTTACAGAATAATGCCACGCCGGTCTAAAGGTCAAAAACTTCTTCTATTTTTCTTGCCTTTATTGTTATTAGCGAACGATTTAGCGTTAACGTTCTCCGTGTTTCTGCGGTGTAATAAATTATTTATATTATATCCATTATGAATGAAAAATGTGAATAGGATATGCAGGAATAACTTGTTATAATCATATTTTATGTTGTAATTTTAAATAAAACTCTTGTGCTTATGGACAATTATTTTAATTGTCATAATCTAATAATTTCGTTCTTGGTACAATTTGTGTCACGCCGTGAATTCCAGGAAAATGTCTACAACTCTGCCGCGGATTTTTAAAAATTTTGCCGTCAGCTTATCAGAATAAGTTACGTTTTTCCTAATTTATTTTAATCATCTCCATAAAGTAACCTATTTGATCCAAAATCGGGTGTAATAATCGAATAACAGTGGTCATTTGAGGGATGTAATGTTGCTCATTACCCCCTAGTGAGAGAATACGTTTCTCTCGCGGAATATTGAAATTTTGAAATATTTAAAATTGACACCACGTACGTCAAAATTTCTTGTCAAAATTTTATAAACATTATTTCAATATTTAATGCAATTACAGACGATTTTGGATAAAATTTTATATTATACTCATGTGGAATTCCTCATTAGTCCCTCAAGTAAACTTTTTCTTGCGGTACTAATTACGTACATTCCATATTGGTATAATAAATAACTATTCATTTTACTGTTATACTGTTATAAAATGATAATAACGCAGATTGCTGAAAAATTACATCAGCGAATGTACACATAATATATCGCATACGTATTAAAGTCAAAAATTGATGTTTTTAGAAAACTGCGATTTTGACAAAAAACAATTACATAACTAATAATTTGCGCTCAGGCTGACGGGATTTAAAGCTAATTTTGTATACTTTTGATGTTTAACCCTTTCGGCCCTGGTGGTGGCAATTGCCACCGCAACATTTACTATGACAATCCATATTTTTGCTGTTTATCACTAGATGTCACTTCAACAAGGCCTCACTAATTAATTCCTATACTAATTAATCAAATCAGTTCAAATTTGGTATTTATGGCCTTAAGAAACTCACCATCAATAATAATTAACAAAAAATTTTTTTTCAAATTTAAAAATCGAGGGCTGAAAGTGTTACAAGTTGCCCAATTCTTACCACAGTGAACTCAAAATACAGATTTTCTACTAGTGTCGCTTTAGAAATACCTGTACGAGAGGATAATTCCATTATAAAGAGTGCGCAATTTAAATTCAGTTTTAGATTAACGCGTCATATTTATTCTGTACCTTAATGTCAAAGAAATGATTAAATTACTTAATGAAATTTCAATGTTCCATTCATAAAATCACAAAGATCTAAAAGCTTTAAAGTAGTCCGCCGGCACTTAATTTATTGAAAATTATGTACGGAATATTAAAATTCTTCAAGCTTGCAGTTTCCTTCACAGTATCGCTGCCTTTAAAAAAAAATGTGCTTCGTGGCACTTTTGCTCGTTCTAATTGTGTCCGTGCTTGCATAACTGACATTTTTAATGTAAGAAAAACTCCTAATGGATCGTATTATTTCCGAGATAAGAGGCCCGGATTTGCATAAGATGGCGTTAACTGCTCATAAGAGTATAATAAATGTTCATTAATGGTTAAGTAAATACCAGAGACAAAGAAACGTGAAAAAATTAGTAATTTATAATTCAACAATCCCAGCGCACAATGTTTAATTGTCCGAGCAGGAATTTTATTTATTTGCGAAAACAAATAAGAGTCAACTATTTTCTCACATTCTAATTATGAAGCTGGAAATTCAAACTCTCATTATCACATTTTTGTTTCTTTATTTATTTTCTCTTAAGGGTAACGTCTACTTTGTTGGATTAAAAAAAATCTTTTTTTTTAATTTTGCATTTTTTGAAAGCTGTAGGTGTATAGAATATTGTGTCCAAACGGCAAGTTGATATTTCAAATGGAAATGCTTATAAACGGCGGGCCTAAGCGCGCCACGACAAAGCAGCACCGCGTGGCGGGGATTTTCAAACGCGTTTTTTTTCAGAACAGTGTTTTTTTTAATTGGTGGAAGTGACTGCGCGCAGGCGGATACAGCAATCATCTGAAATTTTTTCAAATACTCTAAGGACATACCCGCAAGGTTATGTAGCATGAATTTAAAAAATATATATTTATTGATTTTATATTGCAAAAAAACGAGCCGCAAAAAAGTCAAAAAATGAACTTTTTTTCCAAACAAGCGTCATTTTGTTGTTTTTCCGAATTTTAAAATTCCATGCTACATAACACTGGCAAATGTAATAAACTTTAACACATCATGTCGTTTTTTAATTTCACACTATTTTTGTGGACCGAGGAACTTCCACCGCATGCCCGTGTGACATCCTAACTTCGACGATGTGACAACATAATTAATTTTTATATAAAACTATAAAAAAAACACAATTTGTACTTAAAGGCCTATTAAATTTCTGGGAAAAACATTCAAGTTAAAACTTTATTAGTCGTCTCAAAAAAAAAAAAAAAACTGAAAATCACCTTTTTTCAGGCCTGCAAAGTAAACTGTACCCTTAATTAAAATATATGTATTATATTTGCAAAGTAGACAGATTGTTTGGGAAAATGTTTATAACCAAAGAAAAAATCTTGTTAATACCGCAAAAAAATCCTCAGTTCATTTTCTATTCGAATCAATAGGGAATGGCATTATTTTCATCATTAAATGTACTATTGTTTATTTACAATTTATTACACCGCAAAAACGCGGAGAATGTAACAAGAAGAAAATAAAGTTGTTTATTATTATTATTGGAAAAAAATCCTTAAATTTAACATATTTATTGCAATATTATTAATGAAGTTGCGCATCTTGTTTGATTCCAAATTAAGATAATTTTTACACACTGCAAAAATAAAAGCTTTCTTGTAAAACATTATCAACCGTCATCGCATAATATATGAGTCAGTACGTGAGTTTTATACATACCTGTACGTTCAAAAGAACCGACCACATTCTGTTTCACAAATCCTCCCACAGTTTCAGAAAAAAACGCAAAACTCGCGTTTAAAAAAATACACAAAGTGAACACTTGTAGATGCGTGGAATGAGATTGTCGGCAATTTATCTCGTTCACAGTTCGTAAATCCTGGAATAATTTGATCAAGTCATACATATTCATTAAAAAAGTGAGCATGAAAATTGGGGAACGTAAAATACTACCGAAAATTGAAACGATAATTTCTTGTGTATCCTAAAATATTTTCTCGTCTATTGTTTATTCACGATAGAATCAGGTGTATAATAGTAATGTAAATAAGAGCTGGCAATCATCTTGTCTGAGAAATGCACTATAATACACCTCTTTATATATTATATTTGTTAAAAATAAATAAAACACTGGTGGAAAAAAATGAAACACTTGATATTCGTAAAATTTCGACCATTTTCAAACCGCCATAACTCGGCGTATTTTCAATCGATTTTGATGAATCTTTGAGGGCGAAAAACTTTGAAGTGTCTTCTTTAAAGCCATGCATGCGAACTTAAGCGTAACCCCTTCCACCTCCTTTAGCACCCCTGTGAAACAAAAATGTTTTTTCGACGAACCTCAAAATGCACTTTTTTCAAACACCCATAACTTGGTGCCAAATCGTCGTAGGAACTTCATTCTTTGAGTCCTGCATAGGGATTTAATTAAATTTTCATGCCTTTATGGTGGATCGACACGACAAAATTTTTCCAACTCCGTAGACATCGTCAAAGTTGGACATAGTTTCCAGAAAGTTTTTTTTTTTCACAGGGGCGCTAGAATGGGGCGGAATGGGTTATGCTTAATTTTGCATACATGACTTTAAAGAAGACACTTCAAAGTTTTTCGCCCTCAAACATTCATCAAAATCGATTGAAAACACGCCGAGTTATAGCGGTTTGAAAATGGTCAAAATTTCACGAATTTCAAGTGTTTCATTTTTTTTCCTTCGGAATTGTAAAATGAAAGGTTCCACCGAGATTTGAACTCAGATCGCTGGATTCAAAGTCCAGAGTGCTAACCATTACACCATGGAACCGCGCATCTATTGGCAAAATCCTTTCATTCACCGAAAGTGTTATTCTTTTATTCAAATTCACTTTCCAATAAATACTATAGATACTACATTATTATTAAAGAACAATTATGTAATTTGACTACGTATATAACATTAATATTTGTTTACAATTTACTGGTCGTTCTTTTTGTCAGGGTATCCCCCTGAAGTAATTCAGGATTTCATCCAGCAATTTACGTGATTTTCTAAAATCGACGGTTCCATGGTGTAATGGTTAGCACTCTGGACTTTGAATCCAGCGATCCGAGTTCAAATCTCGGTGGAACCTAAAATATTTTATTCTACAGGGTACGGCATTTACCTTAGGTATACGAAATATAATCGGAATCAATATTCGAAGAAAAAAAAATGTTTTAAATAAAATGTCTTTACCACGAATTCAAGAATAATTTCAAGGACAGCTTTCTATTTGTAAATGGAAACCGGTAATCTTCATTAAGGAATCTGAGAATATACAAATTTTGCAAAAATTCTATCGTCAAGATTCAACAAGAGAGTTGAACTGATTTGCCTGCCGTATTTAATGACAAATCAAAATGTTAAATCGTATGATAATCGTAGCTTGTAGAAGAAAACTGATTTCATTTATTTAGAATCAGTTGGAAAATCTCATGCAACAGGAAATCTATTTTATTTTGTTACCCAGTGTAATCCATACTAAGACATTTTTTTTCAAAACATTAATCATGACAAGGACGTATTTAAAAGTTATTCTAGCAAATCAAAGCTACATGTAATACGAGTATTTCGAAATAAAACACTTAAAACTTTAACTTGGAGACAACCTCACTAATTGCAGATTTATTAAATATAAATAATAAAGACGAAAAATAGCCTGAATATTTGAATATTCAACGTGTTCGTGATATAATAACATTTACAGTTTAAAATTTCACATTACATTTTAGAATATTTTTCAAGTTAGTCCTATGGGTAGAAATAAACGATCTTAAACCAATGTAATTAATTATCTAGTAGTACTAGTAATAACATGCAAATTTCTTTTGTATCATTCAATATCCGTGCTGAGTGGCACTAGCCAGGGAAGTAATTGTTTCAATAAGTTATTTGTTTGTAGTCTTAGTAAGACTTAATGTTGCAGAGTCACAAACAGATTGAATATTCATATATTCAGACTATTTTTGTTTATTCTTTGTACTTAAAACTTTGTTTTACCACTGTATATTTGATAAATGTGACTATAGTTTCGACTATACACTAGCTATTTTCAAACTGAGTTATAATATCAAATAATATCAAGATGCACCACGAAGTAAATGCCACCAATATTCAAGAACCTAATGTAATATCTATTTACATTTTTCCAAACACTTGAAAGTAAGTACTACTGCAATATTTGTGGTTTTCAAGATTAAATAAAAAGTGGCCATTCGTAAATTTTATCAAGAATGATGATAACATAGTCCTCTAAAATTTTTCATTTATTAGAATTTCCTGATGGTACTATTAGAATAATAATAATAATAATAATTGATGTTTCTGTAAAGACGGAAATACGGACTAGAAATAAACTAAGAAAAAACTAAATTCATGAGTTTGGGAGAAGAAACTAAAAATATGAACAACACAGAATTAAACACTGAAACATATTCCAAAGTCACCACTTTGAGAACTACCTAGGCGTGATGATAGGACAGCCATCAAATGACCGGGTAAAAGATAGAATTCTGAAAGGCTACCAAACATATGGGAAGAACAAACATCTATTGAAAAGCAAACACATTAGTAAAACAACAAAAATAAAAATATTGTGTTACGACCGACAATTACGTGTGGAATAGAAACCGCGACGAAGAGGAAAAGCTAAAGATAGAAGAAAGAAAAAACAATGAGAACAATATTAGGGTCAAATATTGCAAACACAGGAGAAACAATAACGAAAACAAACAAGAAATAGAAAAGGAACTGAGAGGAATAGTTATTTATTATACGAATGTGGAATGTACGTAATTAGTCCCGCAAGAAAAAGTTTTTTAAGGGACTAATGAGTAATTTAATTGTCAATTGTCAAAGTGTCAATTTGAAATATTTCAAAAATCCTACGAAAGATCTATGTATGTCCGAGTTATTCTCTCACTAGTAGGTAATGAACAACATTACTTTCCTCAAATTACCACAGTAATTCGCTTATTACACCCAATTTTGGATTAAAAAAATGGTGATGTGGCCATCATGTTACTTTCTCCGGTGGTATCATCATTTATATTTACACTTTCATGGTTTATTTTCAATTTAAATCATATTTTAAGCGTTTTCTAGACTCGCGTAAAACTGACGTTTAAAACGTCAGAATTATAAAACATGGAAAAATTATCGTTTAAATTCAAAAACAAAATAATATTTTTTTTTCGAATAACAATGATTTTATGAAAAATGTTTTCAAACAAAATAATCTCATTTCTTTATTGTCTTCAATATTTGTTTAAATGTTTTTGTGATATTTTTCATATTTAAGAAAATATTGACAAAAAACAAAAAACAGTTAAGGTAAACATCCACTTCCGGTGTACGAAATTTTACCAAAAGCTTTTCAGTTCTTCGGACTATCAAATAAGACATATGTTCAAAGTTTCATATCAAATGCTCTATTAGTTTTTGAGATACAGCGCGCACAGACACACACACACACACACACAGACACAAAAAAAAATTCCAGAAATTGTCGAAATGGCATCTAGGGACCCCAAAACGGATATCTCCGTAAAAAAATTTTTTGAAAAAAAATCACGATCACAATACTTTCTCGTACTTCGTAACGGAGAAAGTAAAAATATTGCAAGATACATAAAGGAAAGACGCAAAGACCAGAGCCCTAAAGGAGCGGCCCGTTCGTGAACATTTTAATCCCGGCCTGGCACCTAAGTTGGTACTGCCAATCGCAACACTTTCACCAAATATCATTTAGTAATGAGCAAAAACTGTTAAATAATAAATCTTATTATTTAATAGGTTTTGATGTAACAATAAGTCCATTATTAAACAAAAGAAGACAAAATATGTTTTGTAGAATTTAAGCATTCTAAAATCAGAACGTCCACATTCTCACTCTTGTTATGGAACAAAACACTATGCGCTTATGCGTTATATATGATCCGGCATTAAAAAATAGTGGGTTCCATAAAAAAAAAATCAAAGTTGACCTTCGTTTGACCTTGAAAAATGTCCCCCTTCGAACCTTACAACTTTTATCTGAAACATTTTTTGCCATGTTGGTCAAGTTTCGAGATATTCTGGGTGGCAATTTAAAATGGGACACCCTGCATATAAATTACAATAATTTAGAATCAGGAAAAATTCAATTAGAATCTGAGATTTACTTTGTTACAAACTGTTACTAAGTAAAGTTTTCTGGGATTTCTTTATATAACGATGACTAAATAACCGTTTAAATAACCAGTTCTGTTGTAATATAACCGTTACGAAAAAGTATAACCGTTTATCCCATCACGGATAAAGAGCAAGTATAATATTTGGAGTAGATATAGAAGCCCAATGTTTTACACACCAAAAGCAGATAATATAATGCTAAATTGATTTGTGGAATATGTTTTCCATTTTTAATTACACCAATAGTAAAATAAATATATTTTTTTTTAATTTGCATTGATTGCTGGGTCATCAGCCACAGTCGATTTATTACTATTTATATCTATCATGTAAACATTTCTTTAAATAATATTTTTTCGAAAATTTACATATTTCTAGTCTTTGCGGGGGTGAGTTGTTCAGGGTTGGGTTGTTCAGGGTTGAGTTGTTCAGGGTTCATGGATTGAGCAATATCAATAGTTCAATCAGATACGATTATAGTATTATAGTATTAACCCTTACCTATTCGCGCAACAAAAAATATTCCTGTAAGATCGAATCCAGCATATTCGCGACAATAAAAATATTCACGGAAGATCAAATTTTCCTACGATTAGCACGTAAAGTAATTTTGCGTATCTCGGTTCGTGGAAGTCCCACGAACATTTTTTATAGACAAATAGTATTCATAATGGTCTCTTTGGCTTGGAAAAAAACAAACAAAAAATCGAAGAAAAATTAAATTGAATCTTTCATAGATGAATTGAAACTTATACATGGTGTTCCACCGAAACCGCACGTTAAAAGTACAGGGACTTGCTGATTTAGAAATTCAATAAAAGAAGTTCCCGGCGCATACACCATGAGTTTAAGTTCACGGGAAGAAAAATTTTTTAATTTTAATTTACCCCCGCCGTGCCAACCAATTCGGCACTCCTCATATAATTTGATTAGGTATTTTATTGGACAAATAAACACTTATATTTAATATCCTTTTCAATGCGTGCCGACGCCCTAGAAAATTTTATTCCCACCCGCCCTTTAACGCACACTACCTCACTGCATGGAACTGTAATTACTACATCATAAGTAGGCCGTGTAATGTTATGCCTGTACAGAAGCATTAATTTGAAATTCATTACCGTGCAAGTTTTAGAATCACTTCCATTACACTACACTGTTGCAAATTTAGCAGTATTGTTGAAATAATTGGACATGTCTGTAAACTGCAAAAATTGGCGTGGTGACTCGTGCCAGCGTTTGACCTTTTCCCATGCATTTAATTTTGGGATTCCTGCTTGTATTTAGCAATTAGTCCTAATTGATGAATGCGTATATATTTCTATTTAATTACCGGTTATTTATTGCTCGCGAAAAGTGTATTAGGTATAAAACGAGTTTTTTTAAACTATCATTGATATGTTTCGCCTTATTTGCCCTTTTTTTAGCGAACATTAAATTAATACTTCCTAGAGTACATGCACTAGTATTTCAGTGTTATTAATTGTATTCTTTTGATTATTTCGTCTAACATAAAATACACTTATTTCATTGGTTCAAATTTGTGTATTCATAACTGACAACTCTATGTTTTCGATTTCGTGCTTCGGCTCTTTATTAGTTTATTGGGTCCTGTGTTTTCGTTTTTGTACTTCACTTGGCTATTGGCTGTTTCAGTCAATGTGGAAGCATCGCATTTAGCTTTGATCTTACGAAATGTCAATGTCATCATTTACATAAACGTGTAAAAGGTTTAAAATGAATCCGAAATGGTTTGGAGAATTTAGTTTAAGTGAAATAAAAAAACAATGAAGCACATACGCCCCAAAATACCGCGCGGTTAAAAAAATACGTCTGGAAACAGTTCTCTGAATTTTGTAAAGAACGTAATCACTGCCTTGAAGGAAATACATCAAATGAACAATTTGCTGATATACTCACTGATTGGGCTTTCAATATGCGAAAAATGGATGGAACTGAGTACAAGGAAATGGTAATCAAAACGATTTGGAATAATACAGCAATAAGAAAAAAAGTAAATTATTAAAATGAATGTATATCCCCTACGAAATAATCTTGACAAATACAACTCGTGGAAATAACAATTGTCGCAAATTCGTTCTCTTTTTCGAAATAAATTATGTTGCTTTAGGATACCCCACTCGCGCTACCGCGCTCGTGTGGTTTCCAAGCAACATAATTTATTTCTCAAAATCGAATGAATTTGTGTTTCTACAATCATTAATACACTCGTTGTATTACTTGCGAAAATGAGTTTTAAAACTTTAAACACGTGTTATATTAATAAAAACAAGTGTCATAATTCTAATAACCCTTATTTAATTTTATGGTGGTTGGTAACCCTAGTTTTTCCTGTTTTAAAATACCAAAAATTATGTTTCCCGGCTCGGCATGTAATATACAGGGTGCCCGTTTATTATTTGAAGAGATACAAGGTCGGTTAAATTAGGGCAAAGTTGCTCAATCTGGAGTGTAATATAATGCCGCTTTTGAAACATAAAATATTCAGACTACTGAAAAAAAATTTCCGAAAAAAATTGTGATGTGGCCATTATGTTACTGCCCGACCTTGTATCTCTTCAAATAACCGAGATATCCTCATGCTTGAGCTCCAAAAACGGGCACCCCGTATGTTCGTTTGACGCATTTGACATTTGAAATTTTTACCAACTTAAATAAATTTCACCCAAGCTACTACTTGTACTGTATTACAAATGAGATATTACGATATGATTGTGGGTGCTGTTACCTTTATTATATACACAAAATAATCTTAAATAAACGACATTAAATATTATTTGCTGTGGAAGCATATATAACAACGAAACTAACTAATCGACTGTTACTGCTAAACTATTATTATAAAATAATCGAAACACTTTATTTTAGTCGCGATCCCTTTACTTAGAAATAGTGTATAAAACTAATTATAAAAATTAACAGATGAAATTAAACTCTAATCTCCTTAACTTCTAAAGTTCAAGCAGCCTGACTTCCTTTTCCTTTGGACAACTCGGCTGCTACCTGTTGCTCGTGGTTATTATTCTCGTAGTGCCTAAGGTATTTAGTCTACCGCCAAACTTAAACGCAGTGGCGCGCATTCTCTCAAACTCCCATATTTATTTGTTATTGTTTTTGTCGTGTTGACTATTATGCATTATAATACTACATTAATTAAAGTTTGAAGTTAGTTACGCGCTTAACTAATGCCGCGGGTGTACTTTACTACTGCATACTAACTATGGCCGTAATAATATATCACAATTATAAGTTCTATTAGGTATCTATTTTTTAAGTTGGAATGGGGAGTGTAGTTGCACTTGAGTTATAATGTTATAATTTAACTTTTGTATATTATTTTTACGTGAGCACAATCGTGTTTTTTTTAAATTATTATCCACGTTGGTCTAGTGGGAAGAGGTCCAGCCTCTGGACCTGGTCGCTGCGGGTTCGAGTCCTGTTCGAATGTTCTAACTCAAACGTTCCCTACGGTAGGCGAATATCGAGCTACCATACGCGATAAGTGAATGAAATAATGAAAACAATATATTTGAGAGAGACACGCGATGAAATAAAAAGATCATGACCTGAGAATTTATTGAAATTATTTAGAACTAGTTTTTTCAAATATATTTACCTTCCGGTACGCCACTACATTGTTTACTATAGCCCGTTCTCTGAAATCTGGCGGCTGTGGTCGTAAAAGAGGGCCGGAGCTCGGTAAATCGGAGACGTAATATTTTTTATATCAAACCAATCTTTGTTGAGAAGTACTGGTGTAAAAGTGCGTATAACAATAGGAGCGAAGGACAGTAATAAATGTATGGGATGCAATTAGACGAACCGCCAATACCTTTTTTTCGAGGGTGCGTCTGACCGTTTTACGAGCTCAGCCGCCAGATTACAGCGCACAGACTATACATACCGGTACAACATCTTAAAGAGATTTTGAATGTTACGTAATTAACACCATGTTCTGTTTGCAATCGCTAGTATACTATTAAATATTTAATTACCTGCAGCAAATTAAATGTAAATTGCAACCTCTTGCTAATACGAATAGACTGTAGTAATTAAGTAGAGCCTTGAAAATTCAAACGTCACCCTGACAAGATTCAGTCTTAATTTGTCTTTTACTTTAAGCGAATAAATGTAAGTTCGTAGGTAAAGTATAGTACATAACGCGAGTTGTAACGCAATTGTGCGCCGCTACGTGACTCGTAAGCACTTTCTTTCACTTGCGCGTAATTTGCTATTTACAACTCTGTACTATTAAATCATTGTTGTAGATCGATATTCACCGTATATTTTGATTAATGATAAAATTTATGCACCTCTGCGGCAATTTCTCACAAAAGCAAGTGAGGCACAGATTTCCGCGTCCAGTAAATAATAATTATTCAATAAAATCATTCGGGAACGGGCCATTACGTTATGATTTATGGCTTACAAAGTATCAAATTTCGGCGGGGCGATAGCGCGGTGGCGTTTCAAGAAAAATTAACATCCGCACATTTGCAAATCGATACGGTGAGCTTTATCAGAAAATGAAAATATTGCCATGGGGGAGAAATGATTTCCTGAATAATGAATGCATAAATGGAATGAAGGAAACGAAAAGACGAATGCGGAGGGCTATTAAAATCATCCACGCGTGGTTCCCTTAATATTTGTGTTTTTTTAGTAATAAAATTGTTGCGCGCCGTGAAAATTGTTGATTTAAATTTACATTTTACTGAATAAAATATTCGACAAAGCTTAGTAACAAATTTAGATGACAGTTGACCTCGCTTACTTTTTAACGAGAAATGAAATTCTGATTACGTTACTAATCATGCTGGGTGAATAATTATCGCGACAATCGTTCAGGGTGCACTGGTCGTTAATATTTGTTTGGTATATTGGCCAATTCTAAAACAGGAAGTAATACCGGAAGTGACCTTGAAAACCAGAAGTGAAAACGACGTTACTGAACGCACAAAATTGTTGCCAACTTATGAAAATCTGGGGAAATTGAGTGGCGGGAAAGTCAGATCTAATAAAAATCGTTTCGTTTTTGTATAACTAACAAACAAAATTAATCTAAAACAGAAGTGACCTTGAAAACCAGAAAAGAAAATGGCGACACTTTACGCGCGCAAAAGAGTTGCAAATTTGGGGAATTTCAGTGGCGGGAAATTCAAACTTTTAAGAATTTCAACTGAAAATAATTACTGGCTGTCCAAATCTGAAGATTTTGATGGCCTAAAATTTTGTCGACATTTTTTCAACTTTAAAAATCTGGGGGATTCGGTCGTGAGAAATTCAAATCAGCGGGAATCTCATAGCATACTGTACACGCAAAATGGTTGCCAACCTAGGAAAACCTGGGGGAAGTTGCTGGCGAAAAAGTCAAATCTAAAAAAAATAATTTCATTTTTTTTGCAACCAACGAAGTAATGAATATAAGTAGATGATATTAGCCGATTCTGGAACAGGAAGTAATTCCAGAAGAGATCTTGAAAATCAGAAGTGAAAATGGCGTTACTGTACTCGCAAAATAGTTGCCCACTTAGGAAAATCTGAGGGAATTTAGTGGCGGAAAAGTCAAATAAAAATAAAAATCATTTCATTTTTGTATAAGCAATAAAAACATAATAAAAGTAGATGATATTAGCAGATTCTATAACAGGAAGCAATTCCTGAAGTGCTCTTGAGCACCAGAAGTAAATATGGGGTTACTGTACGATCAAAATGGTTGCCAACTTAGGAAAATCTGGGGAAATTTAGTGACTGGAAGGTCAACTCTAAAAAAATAATTTCATTTTTATTGAATCTTGGAGGCGTTCAATTCGTGGTACATTTTCAATTTCGATATAAAGAAAACACTTAACTTTTTTATACTACTTTTATTATATAATTATTTATAATTTTTAAAATTTCATTTTTGTATAACCAGCAAAAAAGATAAGATGATATGCCTATTCTAAAATCAGGAAGTAATTCCAGAAGTGATCTTAGAAACCAGAAGTAAGAATGGCGACATTTGACGCGCGCAAAGGTAAAATCTGCGGAATTAAGTGGCGGGAAAATTAAATTTTGAAGAATTTCAACTCTAAATGGTTACCAACTGTCGCAGTGAAATTTAAATTCGAACTCAAAAATGCTGTCAACTTTAAAAATCTGAAGGATTTTGTCGTGAGAAATTCAAATCTGGGATCTTAAAAGGAAATCCAATCTAAAAAAATATTTAATTTTTGTACAAGCAACAAAACAATATTAGCCGATTCTAAAACAGAAAGTAATTCCGTAAGTGACCTTGAAAACCATACTTGAAAATGGCTTTACTGTACGTGCAAAGTGGTTGCCAACTTAGGAAAATCTGGGGGAATTTAGTGGCAGAAAAGTCAAATAAAAAAAATAGGTATTTATAACATTATAACCAACAAATAAAATGGATATCAGCCGATTCTAAAACCGGAAGTATTTCCAGAAGTGACCTTGAAACCCAGAAGCAAAAATGGGTTGCCAACCTAGGAAAATCTGGACAATTTCGACTCGAAATGGTTACCAACTGTCCAAATCTGAAGAATTTGACGGCTTGAAATTTAAAAACAAACTCAAAAATATTGTCAACTTTAAAAATCGGGGGGATTTGGTTGTGAGAATTTAAAATCTGGGGGAATCTCATAGAATTCTTAAGGCGAAAATGGTTGCCAACCCAGGAAAATCTTTTCAGTGGCGAAAAATCAAATCTAAAAATATTATTTTTTATATAACCAAGAAATAAAATGAAATTAATCGATTCCAAAACAGGAAGTAATTCCAGAAATGACATTGAAAACCACAAGTGCCAACTTATACAAATCTGGGGGAATTTAGTTGCGGGAAAGTCAAATAAAAAAAAACATTAAATTTTTGTAAGATGAACAAAATAAATGAATACAAGTGAAGAATATTAGCCGATTCTAAAACAGAAAGTAATTCCGGAAGTGACCGTAAAAACCAGAAATTAAAATGGTGTTACCATACGCGCAAAACGGTTGCCAACTTAGAAGAATATGGGGAATTTAGGGGCTGAAAAATAAATCTAAAAAGAAATCATTCATATTTGTATTTGCAATCAAATATTGAGACGATATCAGCCGATTTTATAACAAGAAGTAATTCCGGAAGTGACTAAGAACCAAAAGTGAAAATGGTGTTACTGTACATCTCATAGAATTCTTTAGGCGAAAATGGTTGCCAACCCAGGAAAATCTTTTCAGTGGCGAAAAATCAAATCTAAAAATATTATCTTTTATATAACCAAAAAATAAAATGATATTAGTCGATTCCAAAACAGGAAGTAATTCCAGAAATGAAAACCACAAGTGCCAACTTATGAAAATCGGGAAAGTCAAATAAAAAAAAAACATTAAATTTTTGTAAGATGAACAAAATAAATGAATACAAGTGAAGAATATTAGCCGATTCTAAAACAGGAAGTAATTTCGAAAGTGACTGTAAAAACCAGAAATAAAAATGGTGTTACCATACGCGCAAAACGGTTGCCAACTTAGAAGAATATGGGGAATTTAGGGGCTGAAAAATAAATCTAAAAACAAATAATTCATTTTTTGTATTTGCAATCAAATATTGAGACGATATTAGACGATTATATAACAGGAAGTAATTCCGGAAGTGACTGTAAAAACCAAAAGTGAAAATGGTGTTATTGTACGTGCAAAATGGTTGCCAACTTAGGAAAACCTGTGAAATTTAGTGGCGGAAAATTAAAATCTAAAAAAAATCATTAATTTTTTTAAATTAGAAACAACCTTACATGTTGCAGAAAGCATTAAATAAATTCAAAAAAACGAAAGCATTAAATAAATTCAAAAAAACGAAGGCTATATTTCGTTTTTTTTTTTAAATTTAATTAATTTTTTTATTTACAATCAAAAATTGAAACGATATTAGCCGATTCTATAACAGGAAGTAATTCCGAAAGTGACTCTAAAAACCAAAAGTGAAAATGGTGTTACTTTACGCGCAAAACGGTTGCCAATTTAGGAAAATCTAGAGAATTTAGTGGCGGAAAATTCAATTCTGAAAAAAAATCATTTTTGTATTTGCAATTAAAAATTGGGACGATATTAGCCGATTATATAACAGGAAGTAGTTCCGGAAGTGATCTTAAGAACCAGAAGTGAAAATGGCGTTACTGTACATGCAAATGGTTGCCAACTTAGGAAAATCTGGGGCAATTTAGGAGAATTTAGTGGCAAAAAAGTCAAATCTAAAAAAATCATTTCATTTGTGTATAAGTAACAAATAAAATTAAGATAAGTAAATGACATTAGCCGATTTTAAACATTTAGTAATTCCGGTAGTGACCGCGAAAACCAGAAGTGAAAATGACTACACTTTACTTGCGCAAATGGTTTGCCAACTTAGAAAAATCTTGTTCGGAAAATTCAAATTTTGAGGAATTTCAACTCGAAATAGATCCAAAGTTGGAGATCTTGACAGCGTGAAATTTAAATTCGTGCTCAAAAATGTTAACTTTAAAAAACGGGGAATTTGATGGTGGAGAATTTAAATCTGTAGAAATTTTATAACAGAAAATTAAATCTAAAGAAATCATTTCATTTTTGTACAATCAACAAAAAAATGAATGATATTATCCGATTTTAAAACGGAAAGTAATTCTAGAAGTGACCGTGAATACAGGAAGTGAAAATGGATACACTTTACGCGCGCAAAAAGGTTGCCAAATTAGGGAAATCTGGGAAATTTAAGTGGCGGGAAATTCAAATGTCAACTCGAAATAGATAAATTTGGAGATTTTGACAGCGTGAAATTTTAATTCGTATCCAAAAATATCGTCAATTTTAAAAACCTGGGGGATTTGGTGGTGGAGAATTCAAATCTGCGGAAATTTTATATGAATCTAGCCTGAATATGTTATTTATTTAATACTTCTGTAACAAGTGAGGTTGTCTCGAATTTATTTACATGACTGTTCGTGCTAATTTTATTTTAATTAAATAACTGGCATGAATATTATCCAACTTAACACATCAGCATAAAAGAACCGATAAATTTTATCTCTAGTTGAGCGTACACGAGATGCAAATAAAATTCTGCGTGTAAGTAGTAACTCGAGCACTTGCAAATCACGATGAAGCATCATTTATTTCAAAGTCTTGTTATTAATATTTGTCCGTCATCAGAAGTACGTACTCGTAAATAGTACCAACATACAAAGGAAGTGCCGTTCGTATGAATTCACAAGTGGGCACTTGCCTTTTAGAAATATTACTCCTTAGAGCGTAGCTTGGATGTTTTATATGCCAATTTGCGAAGGATGCATATTTTATCATACTCAAGCAGATACATCTAATTAAGAAATAATTTATAGGCACAACTTAATGCAATTCATAGATATATTGCGTTGAATTGCTATTTTACGCTAAGCTGAGTTATAATCAACTGAATTATTTGTGTGGAATAAAGTAAATACTCTGCGTTTATAATAAAGTTATCAAAACCGTATCGTAACAGCTTATTATTATCAAGATACAAGTGCTGTACAACTTTAGTGCAATTTATTTATAAAAATTACAAGCATTGAAAATTTGAACGTCAAATGCATTAAATAAAAAATAAAATTTCTTTTAGTTTTGATTTAATACAGGCGAAAGTTCCGTTACCAACCACTATACAATTCCTTAAATATTGATTTTTTACCTAAAAATGATATAGTTAAAATTGAAAAACACTCACTTGTTGCTTTATTCACGTTACTTTTCGTCAATTCCTGTATTGGTTTTTGATATACAGCGCGCACTTTGAATTTCACCTGACCTTACGTAGATGTAAAGGTCAAACCAAGGTCACTGTGTAATTTCTATATGTTTCCCTCCAACCCGTTCAACTTTTATATTAAACATTTTGAAGTATCATTGATAGTTTCAGAGAAAATCTATATAATCCGTTCTGATTTTTTGATCTTTGATAGAACCTCAAAAGTTTTCCCCAGACTTTTCCGCGGTCCAACCTACCTTTTCATCATCCATGGGCGTTACGGATACATATTAAATAGGTTTTACACGTTGCGGCGTTAGGTAAAAAAACGGTTTTTTAACATTCTCCTTTAATGTACTGATAAATTTTCAAAATGTTTTTAGTGTATTACGTAACATATGTGATACATATTAGTGCTTTGTCGTAAAAAGAGAGTGTGGCAAAACATATGTTGTGAAATGCAATTAAAATTGAAAATTTAAAAGTAACATGTGATAATAAATTTTCAACAAATAACAGCCTTATCAACTAATGGATTTATTGAAACTGAATTATTATTTTACTTCTATCAATTGCCACGTAATATTATGTAATATACACAGGGTGGTTGGTTTTTCATGGCCCTGCTTACATCTGCTTATACATTGAAGATACAAAAAAAGTTTAAAAATTAACTTATCAAACGCAACCTGGTTTACAAAATTTCACAAAAAAATGTTTTTCCATAGCCAGCTATTTTCCGTAAAATATATAAGTATATTTTTGCAGAACCAGATTCTAACTCAACTTAACTTTACAATTGTGTATTACAGGTTTCTGCTTTTAAATTATGTTCAATATTTCAAAAAATACCAATATGAGTGTTGAAAAAAAAAATCTTGATTAGAAACCTGAAAGTCTTACCCTTACTGTAAGCGGAACGTATAATTGCTTAATTTAAACACTATTTTCGACAATTTTTTGTTTAGTCAGAATTTTTTTAATATTTTTTTTGTTTCTAGTCAATGTAAGCACTATTTACGACAAAAGTAATTTTGCGTACATCCGTTGCTGGAAGTCTTACAATTTTTTTTTAAAGACAAATAGTGTTCAGCATGTGCTCTTGGACTTGAAGAAAATAGGAAAAAAAATTTAGAAACAAAATTTCTTTTACGCGTTTCCAGTCGATTTAAACACTATTTACGACAAAAGTAATTTTACGTATCTCCATTCCTGGAAGCCCTAATCTTTTTTTAATAGACACATAGTGTTTAAAATGAGCTCTTTTTTTTAAACAAAATTTTTTAAAAAATAAATTGGAAACAACCTTACTTGTTGCAGAAAGCATTAAATAGATTCAATAAAAATAAAAATAAATTTCATTGTTTTTAAGCGTTTCCAGTCGCTTTAGTATAAGTAATGTTGCGTATCTCCGTTCCTGGAAGTCCCACAATTTTTAATAGACAAATAGTGTTCATAATAAGCTTTTAGACTTGAAAAAGTAGAAAAAAAAATTTGGAAACAAACATTTTTTAATCGTTTCTTAGGCGTTTCTACGATTCTAAGCACTATTTACGACAAAAGTAATTTTGCGTATCACCGTTCCTGGAAGTCCCATAATTTTTTTCAAAGACAAATAGGGTTCAGAATGAGCTTTTAGACTTGAAATAAAATAGAAAATATTTTTTTAAAACAAACATTTTTAATCATTTTTTAGGCGTTTCCAGTTGATTTGAGCACTATTTACGACAAAAGTCATTTTGCGTATCTCCGTTTCTGGAAGTCCCACAAAAAATTGTATAGACAAATAGTGTTCAGAATGAGCTCTGAATCTTGAAAAAAAATGAAAATTTTTTTTGGAAACAAAATTTTTTAAATAATTTTTTAGGCGTTACCTAAAGATTTAAACACTATTTACGACAAAAGTAATTTTACCTATCTCCGTTCCTTGTAGTCCCACAATTTTTTTTATAGACAAATAGTGTTCAGAATAAGCTCTGAAACTTAAAAAAAAATTTTTTTTGGAAACAAAATTTTTTTAAATAATTTTTTGGGCGTTTCCAGTCGATTTAAGCACTATTTACGACAAAAGTAATTTTGCGTATCTCTGTTCCTAGAAGTCCCGTAAAAAAATTTATAGACAAATAGTGTTCAGAGTGAGCTCTGAAACTTGAAAAAAAAAGAACATTTTTTTTGGAAACAAATTTTTTTAAATAATTTTTTAGGTGTTACCTAATGATTTAAGCACTATTTACGACAAAAGTAATTTTGCCTATCTCCATTTCTGGTAGTCCCACAATTTTTTTAAGGACAAATAGTGTTCAAAATAATCTCTGAAACTTTGAAAAAAGAGACATTTTTTTGTAAAGAAAATTGTTTAAATTATTTTTTGGCGTTTCCAGTTGATTTAAGCACAATTTACGACAAAAGTAATTTTGCCTATCTCCGTTCCTGGTAGTCCCACAATTTTTTTATAGACAAATAGTGTTGAGAATGAGCTCTTAGACTTGAAATAAAATAGAAAATATTTTTTGAAAACAAAATTTTTTTTATCATTTTTTAGGCGTTTCCAGTCGATTTAAGCACTATTTACGACAAAAGTAATTTTGCGTATCTCCATTACTGGAAGTCCCACAAAAAAAATTATGGGCAAATAGTGTTCAGAATGAGCTCTTAGACTTGAAAAAAAAAAATAGAATTTTTTAATCGTTTTTTATGCTTTTCCAGTCGATTTAAGCACTAGTTATGACAAAAGTAATTCTGCGCATCTCCGTTCCTGGAAGTCCCACAATTTTTTAATAGACTAATAGGGTTCAGAATGAGCTCCTAGATTTGAAAAAATAGATTCTTTTTTTGAAAACAAAACTTATTTAACCGTTTTTTTAGGCGTTTCCAGTCGATTTACGCACTATTTACGACAAAAGTAATCTCTGTTTCTGGAAGTCCCACTAAAAAAATTAATTTATAGACAAATAGTGTTCAGAATAAGCTCTTAGACTGAAAAAAAAACAATTTTTTTTTTGAAAACAAAATTTGTTCATTTTTTTAGGCGATATAAAAACCGAAACCGAAACCGGAACGAAATTTTAATTAAACAGTTAATTATGAGTTTAATTAAAATTTCTAACAGTTAATTATGAGTTAGAACGAAGAAAATAACATTTTTTTTCAATAAATTAAATAAAATGCATAAAATATAATAGATTTATGATTTCACATAAAAACAATTGCAATATTCTAGATGGAAACAAAACGATGACAATCTAAACTTCAACTGCAAAAATAAAAATTGCAATCGAAGATTTGAAAAATTGAAAAAAAATAATCAATTAAGAAATTTTCTTCAAATCCTCAAAACCCCCAAAAGAATAATATATTTTTGATTTCACATAAAAACAATTATCATATCCTAGCTGAAAGCAAAATGGCAACAATCCAAACATGAAGGAGAAAAACGAAAATTGCATTCAACGATTTCAAAGATTATAAAAAATACGTTTACAAAATAAGAAAAATTTGATTTAACATAAATTTAACTACCATATCATGCATATAAACAAAACGGAAAGACGGAAATTCATTGAACGATTTAAAAAATTGTAAAAAAAAAAACGTTGACTGAAGAGTTTTGCTTCAAAAGCTCGAAATCCATAAAGGAACAATATATTTCTATTTCACATTAAAATAATATCCAACATCTATTTAGCTTGTACAAAACAACAGCATTGCAAACTTGAACTAGGTAAACGAAAAAATACATTAAACGATTGAAAAAAAACTCAAAATCTATTAAAAAAAATAATAAATTTGTGATTTGACGTAAGAACAAATGCCATATGCTATCTGTTCATAAAACAGCAACATTCTAAAATTGAACTAGAAAAACCAAAGTTGCATTCAAAGATTTGAAAAATTGTGAAGAAAATAATTCATGGAGAATTTTTAATCAAAAGCTCAAAATCCATAAAAATAATACATTTCTTGTTTAATGTTAAATAATTGCCATAACCACGTTGTGTAAAATAGATCTAGTAAAGCGAAAAAGGCATTCGAAGATTTAAAAAATTGTAAAGTAGCTGTTTTAAGAATTCAAAATCCATAAAAACAATACATTTCTGATTTCATATGACAATTGCAGCTGTGTACAAAACGCCAATGTTTAATTTTGATTGAGTTTAAGTAAGAAAGACATTTGCTTCAGAAAAAATCAATTAACGATTGGAAAATTGTAAAAAAATATTAATTTAGCTATTTGCGCCAAAAGCTTAAAATCAATAAAAAATCAATTCATTTCCGATTTCTCCGAAAAAACAATTGTCATTCTAGCTTTAAACAAAACGGCAAGATTCAAGAAAAAAATGTGAATAATATATTAATCGAGCAAACTGTTCCAAAATCTCAAAATCCATAAAGAAAAAGAATACATTTCTTTCTACGCCGTATGCTATCTGTTTATAAAACGGCAACATTCCAAAATTGAACTGAAAAACCTAAAATTGCATTCAGAGTTTTGAAAAATTGTGCCAAAAATAATTATTGGAGAATTTTTATTCAACAGTTTTATTCCGAAATTCTTACTATATCGTAATATATGTTCGCATTGTATTTATAATATAACTCGTATTTGTATGCAACCCAATTTGCGCTTTATTTTTCTGCCTAGGTAAGACTTTATCTTATTTTAATGATAATTTCTTTGCTCACGATCATATTTCCGAAAATAAAAAATCTAACGTGATAAATAAACAATGTATGTGTCCTGGTTTGCAGAGTTTATTAAACATGCATTGAAAATATAATATGATGATACTTCTGATTACACAGGAACTTAAAGTTAATTTAGTTATTACAAATAGGATATCCTATTTTATGTTTTTTTCGGATTCGCTCCGAAAGTTCACAGAATAAATAAAACTGTTTTATGTTTTTTAATTGTATTTCAACCATCTATTAACACACATCATGCACATTTCCGCAGTTCACTATTACAAATCAAATCTTTTATGTCTACTGAAGCAACTCCTATACAATTTTCATACGGCGGAAAATTTTTCCCGCAAAAAAAAACTTTCCTCTCATACACATATTCCCGCAGTGAATACCACCAGATTTATTCATCCACCAGAAATATTTGTGGGGTGCATGCAGAAGTTACATAACTGATTTGCATTCTCCCTCAGGGCTGAGGGAGTCTGCATGCAGATTGATTATAGAATTTCCCGACTTAACCTGCAGCGAAGGGAAACTTTTAATGTGATGTCGGGAATCTGCATCAATCAATTAAAATTCGCCCTCAAGTTAATTGCACAAGTTTTTAGGGTCGCCGGGATATTCATTTTCTTTGTTTAAAAGCGTTTAAGCGATCAGACGATAATGAAACTGTAATTAAATCCTGATTGAATGTAAGTTACTGCAGGTGGGTTAATATTTTTTTAGATGTTATTTATTTGTAAATATCGTTCCTTTGATGAAAAAGTGACACATCTTATGATCATTAATTTTTTAGTAGAGCAAAAAATAATACTTCCAATCTAAAGCTTCACCCAGAGAATATATCTCACAATTAAAACTATTGACCTAAGTTATATAATTGAATAAAAGTATACAGTATGTTTTTTTATCGTGGGCCATAGGATTTTACAGGATACAGCATACATTACATTAACACAAAGTATAATTTTTTAATGTGTAAGCTGTTCTAATAAATCGCATCATGTAAAAAAAATTGATTTATTACTAACTGAAATTTCCTTCAAAATTATATGATAAAATATACATTAACACAAGGTATAATTTTTAGCATGTAAAATCCTACGGCCCACGATAAAGAAAACATACTGTATAATGCGGTTTAAATTTGAATTATTAAAGCCTCATTAATTTTGGTTGTAAATATTTCACGGTTTGAATATAAATTAAACAGGTATACAGATGAATATTTTTCGCATCTTATTAAATAATATAAACGTTGTTAAATCGTTTTTAATTGAGAAAGTTGCCCATTATTCGGCCGAATCATTTTCTCCACAGGTGACGTCCAATAAAATGATAGCGGTTTCATTGCCCAACAGTTTAGTTGTTGTTTTTTTGTCAGCGAACTGCCGCAATTTCCAAATAGAAAAATTATTCGTTATAATTTAATACAAACAGAAAAATCTTCAGGTAATTATTTAATATGATGCGAAAAAGTATAGTATTAAACTCGTGAACAAGTTCGCCATTACCACTCGGGTGAATTGCAACACTCGCCTACGGCTCGTATGGCAAACTTCACCCTCGTGGCAATGGCCAACTTTCATACTCGTTTAATAATATGCTATTATCCAATTCATTTATAATGCAAGATACAATACCTGTTATAAATTTTTTATTTTTATTTAAAATTATAGACGCTTATGTAGACAGACCAATTTAATTAGAATGATTGTAATAACAAGGGATGTTTAGTTAAAGAATCAGTTTTTATATGAGTCTGCTTGGATGTTTTGTACGTTCCAATTTTCGTTTCAGTTGCTGTACGTGACTGCTCGTTGAAATATCTAATATAGCCGAACGTGTTTCCCCTTAAATAGGGCTTTGAAAAATGTCAACAAATTCACTTGCACAAACTATGCATTTTATATCAATGTCTAGTGTGAAAATTTAATTTTAAATTGAAATATAATTTATGTTATTAGTGACAAAAGTCCATAACAAAATTATAAATTAAAAATTGTAAAATTATGAATCGTTTGATCAGTAATAATAAAGGGGTGGCAAAGTACAGTTTGAGAATATTCTTCCCCCACTATCATATCCAAAAACTAGCTTGTTTTCCACTGTATTTACTGTTAGTTCCTTAAATTCTGATAATAAAATTATATACATCTAAGTTTTTACTTTTGGGGTAGAGCAATTTCGCCATGTAAATAATTCGTAGCATTTTATTTTTGTTGTGAGAATAGAAGGTTATATATCAAGGGAGAGAAATGCGTGATTTTTCCTGAGGTGCAAATTTGTAAGTACAACGCACCGAGGTATACCTATATACTATTTTTTACAAACGAGATTTTTTAAGAGGAAAACGTTAGCTTCTAAAACCTAACCTAGAAAAAAGCATTGTCAGCCATGACAATTAAAATAAATAGTGGAACCTTGTAGGGAGAGCAGTTATTATTTCTCTCCCTAGGAAGAGAATCGTTATTTCTCTTACGGTTTCGACGGCTGAGAAATCGACTTTCTCTCCCGTTTGTATAAGAACATTTTGTTTTGTGTTTCTTATTTTTTTATTCGACAAATAAACCGTAGCATTAAGTACAATTAAAACTAGTCGTAGTTTAACCAACAATGAATGTCTTCCAATAATGATATAGTAGTGTTCATATTGAAAATTCACCCCGTGCGTAAATTTACAAAATTAAATCTTATAATGACTAAAAAAAACAAAAAAACTTATTGAAAAAAACTACTTCTCTGGCTAATGGCACATCGGATATTGAATTATACAAAAGAATTATGCAAGTTTTGTATTTATGTCTGGTATTTCCAAATGAAACAAATTAGGTTTTTAATTTTTTTAAAAAGGAAGAATTGTTGATAGGAATTCGGGTGATATTGGAAATTGGCTTAGCCTATTGGCATTTAGCCAATTTTATATTATTTAGAAATTCATATTTAAATGAAACACTAAATCGCCATAATAATTTGCATATTATAAACCTTCAAAAAGTTTGCGATTCTCTTTGGGAAGGAAACCCATGGATCGCACGGCCATTTTTTCTTTCACTTCACTGTGCCTTGCTTGTTACTGCAATCTAAGTCAGGTCATGCAGTTTGGTCCTTTTTAGATTTCAAAATAAGTTTTGGTCTTCAAGGAGCCTGCTTGCCTCGGTGTTAGAGTCAGTCTTGTTCCTGGTGGGGGTGCAAAAGGTAGATCCGCACTAAGGGATCCAAGGGGCGGCCGGCGGCCGCCTCTGGGTTTTTCTTACAACTAATCGTTCATCGGCATAAAGAAGCATTAAAAGACAAATACCAATCTGGTGCTTATTGCCGAAAATTGAAGGAGTTAGAAACAAACTTTGTCAAAACTTTTACCAATTTTTTGGTTTCTTCAGAAACTCCTGTGGTACATGCTTCGACTGGTTCCACTACTGAAATTGCTCTTAATGATCCTGAAGCGCTATCTTCTTCATCATCAGAATCGAAAACGGAAAAGGCTGGAGAAGAGGATAGTGTTGAAGGAGAACCCACAAATTCTTTTGTGTTGGTCCAGGAGCATGGTCTAATTTAATTGCGTATGAATATTTAGTGAAGAAAGGACCCGTACAGCTTCGTGATATTAAAAGCAGTTCTGTAACTGATACTCCAATAATCGAAAAAATCGATATAGAAATCTTGACTGTTAAAAAACAATACATAATATTAAGCACAGCTGAACTGATGAGAGATAAATCTCGAAACGCGTCTATGGATAGCTAACGACTTCACAAAATTTTGGATCAGATATTTTTCAGTTTAAATGTATCATACAAAACCTGTTACCTTCTCGTGAACTATATATTTTGTAACACATGAGAAAATGTGGCTTTGTTTCCATGGTGTAATGGGAAAGAAAAAAACAATAATCAAATTCATATATGTATACATGAAGTTTTAGTGTAGCGCCCTATTTTTCTAACATAAATCAAAGCTGAACTCATGAGAGATAAATCTTGAAACGCGTCTATAGATGTCCGATGACTTGACAAGTTTTTAGATCAGATAATTTAGGTTTACATTTAGAAAACCTGTTGGTTCGATGGTGAAAACTATTTGCAACACATACAAGTTCTCTGAAAACCTGCAGCTTTTTAGCAACGCTGCAAAATTAACGGTGTTACCATTTAAATTTACTAAAACTATGAATTTCGTGCTTGAAAAGTACGATTATTCCGGCGACTTGAAAAAAAAAAACAATTGCAATCGACTTAAAATTTCACAAATTTATTCAGAATTAATATTCCGTAAAAATTTGTAAACCTCTAACCCCGAAATTTCGCTCTCTGCGCGTCTGGCCAACTTACATTTGCCGTCCTGTACACATTAACACATTCAAACATAAAGTATTTAATGCATTTCAGTCACCACATCCACTTTCGGATTCATATATTGACAAAAACAACCATTTTTTAAGGCCTTAAAACCGTAATTTCAAATTTCAAATTCACATTTGTAGGTGTGTGATGCGTCATATGCTGTTTTAACGTAGTCAAGTATCACGTAGTGTTAATTGAATTGATAATTTTCGATAAAAACGTCCATCAGTTATAATAATGTACACTCGAGTAAAAACACTCACCACTTAAAAATTCATTAAAAATAAATATAATAAATAAAATAAAAATAAATTATTTGTTGCCTCAAAATTCGAGTGTCTACGATAATTTGGCACGAAGTTATGGATTTAAAAAAAAAAGTTGGATTTTGCACATTTTTGGTCACAACTTGGCTAATTTTGCACCAAAATAGATTGATCTTTGTAAAATTAATCGTCGGATAATAAAATTAATAGAGTGTGTTGAGAACGGAGAATATTTTAGTATTTACATACAAATATTTTTATTAGTAATTGCATTAACGCTTTTTTCGTGACGCTTGGAATTCGCCGCCTGTGGTCCGTGACAACTTTCAACAGGTACTGCTTTTGCTCTTCGTTCTTTGTCAATTCGGATTTTTTTTTGTATTTAACGCTATACCTCTTTTCGCGGTGTCATTCATAACGTAAAAATGGTTGTTTTTGTCAATATATCTCTCCGAAAGTGGATGTGGCGACTAAAACGCATTAAATACTTTGTGCTTGAATGTATTAATGTGTCCCAAGTGTCAAACATCCCGTTATTGTAGAACAATGACACAAAACCTCTCAAAAATTGAGTTAAAACTTTAAACACGTTTTTGGCTTGATGCACCTCTAAATTTTGACCGATTTGCTTCAAATTTTGGGAACCCGAATAAATTTAAACGGGGAATGATATTCTAGAAGAGTGAAATCAAAAAAATATCGATTTTTTTGGCACAGTCTACTATGCATATATCGATTTTTTCGATTATTGTAGTATCAGGCACAGAACTGCTTTTTGCGCGAGATCTTGAGATCTTCGGCTGTTGGGACTATGGCGACTTTTGATCGGGTGAATATTTTTCAGTTGGTTTCAAGGAGATTGACTGAAAGTCATTTCCCTCAAATCAAAAACTGTGGGGTCCTTTATCAGAATTTGAGGAAGTTAATATTAATTACTAACATTCTCAAAAAGAAACCAACGCTGAAAGCGTATAAAATATTTCTAAAAGAACTTAAAACTTAAAAAAAAATTCATCTGAGATTAAATATAAAAAGATCAAAGTAATTCTAAATAAAGCTACTTCTTAAAAGGTTTAAGGTTAAAAAGAAATGATAAAGAAAATATTTCTAAAGAAATAATTTGGAAGAAAATTTTTCATAATTTGAAATGTTAATTTTGTTTTAAAAAACAAGAAGATATAAAAAAAAATAATTTGAAAGAGATTTTTATGGAGTTTAGGGGCAGTCAATATTGAATGCTGTTTTTAAAAAAGCTAACGCTAAGAGCGTTCAAAAATATTTCTAAACGAATATGTTATTCTGAAATTTACAAAAAAAAATATTCTGAAAACCATTTCATGTGCTAAAAATAATTCTAAACGATTTCAAAGCAATTGCTTAAAAACAGTAGGATTTGAGAAAATGTTTAATACTGTTTATAAAAATGATAAAGGAAATTTTTCTGAATTTCATTAATTAAGAATTTCTCTCGAGTTAAAAATCTCGTACGTTCTCTATCAAGCAAAACCAGCTGATATTTTTTCATAAATCTTGGTAATTGTATTATATTTTGATTTCAATCTCCTACCTCTAGTGTAACCTGTCCGTCGCGCTCAAACCTGTGTGTGTCTTTTTCCTATAAAAGTCGTGTCGACCCCCACAGACGTCTTTCATCTCAAATTCCCTATGTTCCCGCTGTCTAACTCATTTCATCGGTTTAAGCTGGTTAAAATGGACTTACACCCGATGATCAATGTGTGTAAAAAAAAAGAAAAAAAAAGAAAAATATTTTGATTTGCTTCATTGTGCTATTTTAGTGGAAATCTACAAGGAAACAAAAAGTTGCGGTAATATTTGTTAATTCTACGTAAACACGACTAAAGCAAGCAATATTATCTTTATACTAAGTGAATGCATTTTAAATCTTATCTAAATTTATTTTATTATTTGGGAATTTCCTCCTGTACACGATACTAAATTTTCAGGTAAATTATACTTCAAAATAATACATACTTAAAGTATTGTATCGGGCAAGAAACGTGACACGCCCCAAACAATGCATTTATTAATATAATCTCAAAATGCGATCAAAACTCATTACCTATGCTAAAGTATTACAAAAAATAAGTTAGATAGGACTAATTATTACAATAACATAGCAAGGGCTTCGAATAAAAATAAAGTTTCATGGTGAGTCATAAAGGAAATAAACAAAAACAACGGCCAAAGTCCTAAAATGGGTAAAACAATAAACCCATACAAAATAAATTAGTTATAGAATATTTACGAAACAAGTTCTTTAGTTCCAGAAAAAAATGTTGGAAAAGTGTGGATGAAGGGAAGTCTTGGTTGAAAACAGTATCCTTATGAAAAGATCTCGCTTTAGAATAAAATCATTTGTTCTGTGCAAAATCAGGTTACATATGGATTTTTTAAATTTATGTTGGAAAAGTCTGCCTTACATAGATAAGTATGAGGAAAACTCCATGTCTTTCAAAACCGTTTTACATCTAATTGATCCTCTATTAGACAAAGGCTATTGTGTAACATGTGACAATTTTTACACATCACCTCAACTTGCCGATTATTTGCTACAACGTAAAACAGGTATCTATAGAATCCTTCGAGCAAATAGAAAGGATCTACCGATCGTGTTTGCAGCCATGAAACTTTAGAAGGGTGAAATAAGAGCAAAAGTCATGGTCCTAAAAAGAGACAAAGAAACAATTTGCACTGTGAGTATACCCATCATCGAGTATAATGAAAATAAAAAGAGGTGACGAAATAATGAAACCTCAATTGATATGCGACTATAACAACACGAGGGGAAATAATGAAACCTCAAATATCGTTCCCCCGTCAGAACACCTGTTAAAGCCACCCGGATTTGGATCAGTACAGCATTCAGGCAATAGATTCCGCCACTTTGCCGTTTCTACCTTTAATGAAACCTCAATTGATATAGGTTTTAAAAATTAAAATTCACTTGGTTTGTTTCACGATTAAGTTGTTTTATTTTCAACTAGTTTCGGCTTAGTGCCATTTTCAAGAATGATGTACAAACGAAATTTTGTGGGTTATATACATTGGGTGACAGTCCTATATTAACATAATGTTTCACCAAGTGATCAATGAGAAACAAGTATATGACCTCAATTGATATGCGACTACAACAACACAATGGGAAATAATGAAACCTCAATTGATATGCGACTATAACAACACAATGGGAGAGCTGAAGCTGAAGAACTATCTTATTATGAGACCACGCGGAAACAGCAGAATTAGTGTTTCGACATCTTATCGATCAGTCTCTATTCAACGCATCTATTACATTCCAAAAAGAAAAGAAACACAAAACATTCGTAAATCTAAAGTAACAAGATTCTTCTTAGATAGACCACCCAGTATTTCTAAGAAGCTAAAAATTTTATGTAAGAATTTTAACAGCTATCTTTTTATATTAAAAAAAATACACATAATAATAGTTCATAGTGAACATACGCCCGAACTACTTAAATGATGAATATTTAAGGTGCATTTAAGTGCACTTTTTTCACTAATGGAATCGTTACTTTTACAAGCTTATGTCATATATACAAACCATACTATAAACCAGGTAAATGTAACAGTAAATATTTCAATATAGCAATGCAGATTAAAAAATATATAGGGATTAATGAAACAATGAGTGGGCGATTTAAAACTTTCCAACTTATAATAGCTTCCTAAACTGACAATCGAGTTATTTAACTTTCCAAAGTGCTTTAATTATCGTGAGTTAATTATTACCCCGATTTATTTCATTATTAATGCAAGGCGTAATTGTATCGATGTGCTCTTAATACAAATCCCACCCACTACAACGGAGCACCGTTATAATCTATTAATTATACAAAGTGACTCACAAAATAACTTATTCGCACCATATTGATTGAATAATTCTTCTAGTTTGCAGCAGTAGGGTGTTGGGGGGGTTGTAAAGAAAATTCATTTGCATTTTTTAGCAGTCCGCTAAAATAGTCGGGAAAATGTAATTCGATCTGCATTCATTTGAAAAAACCCAATAAAGTCATAAAAATGTACAGCGGAATAAAAATCGGCCGGGACTGGGTCAATCGAGAAATCCAATTATATATTTGATTGGAAATTGTGAGGACAAGCGACCCTTGCACATGTCACGCTTTGCTTTTATTACTGACACCTGTTAATTATTGCTCAATTGAAAAACTAAATTACGCGTGTAATATAATATTCGCGGTGTGAATTATTTTTGCGACGGTTGCTATTTGCGGAGCCATTGTTTAAAATTATTTATGCTCAAGGGTCTGTTTTCCAATAGCGGATCAATTCGGAGTTGTCAGGAAGCTTCGGTGAATATTTGATGCCAGTTCTATAGAACTAGATAGTGCGGTGCAGTAGATCAATATCCATCAATACGATGTAATTATTAATCAGTTTAAGTTAATATAACATTCTGTGATATTCCTAAATAGAAATGTATTTATTATTTCTTTTTATTTCTGCATTTAATTTAAGCAATCTGCAAAAAGGAAAAAAAAGCAAGTTGAAAAGGTTGGTTGCGACCATTACTACGTGGTAATCCATAATTAAACTGAATTGAAAAATTCACTATGTTTTAACCACCAATTAGTCATGGTTAAAACATAGTGAATTTTTCAATTCAGTTTGTTTATCAATCTATATCTTTAAACGATTGCTTCCAATCTAAACCAGTAATAATTCAGTATAGTGTTTTGTGTAAATTAAACAGATGATTTTTACTTGTTGCGGGTTGCTTGCGGTGGTCATCCTCTCTTCTTGATTGGAGCATAGCCAGATAGGTGTATGTATTCAAAGATGGTTTGAGACCAGAAATGTGGTAGAGCCTTAAAACTAGGTTATTGTCCCGATAAATGGCGCATTGCGATAAACTCAGACAAGTGCGTGGCTATGCAATTCGCGAATCCACGCTCTACAAATACCCGAGCTCACGTACTTTGGAGATCCTATCCTCACTAAACACGATATCAAATACCTGGGCGTTGTTCTTGACCAGCACCTGAGCTGGTCTAAACACATCAAACGAGCGGTCAATAAAGCCCAAGCGATACTCGCCTTGCTAGCGCCGATTACAAACACCAAATCCAATCTTTCGCTTAAAAACCGGAAAAGCCTTTATACATCGGTCATCAGACCACAAATGCTTTATGCAGCACCAGTATTCAGCTACTGTAAACCACCTCAGCTCAACAAACTCCAAATACAGTAGAACAAGTCTCTTAGGCGGCTTTTTAACGCACCTCTCTACATGTTATTTAAGGTAGTATCTCCACACCTCTCCACTCAACTCCTAGTCAATCAACATGGTTTCATTTCAGGTAAATCTACAACTACTAATTTACTTGATTTCGTAGACACAGTTTCTGAAGCACTGGATAACAGAGTTCAAACGGATGTTATATTTACTGATTTCGCCAAAGCGTTCGATCAGGTCCCCCATAATATTTTATTGCGTAAAATGAACAGTTTTGGCTTAAGCGATGATTTCATTGAATTATTTAAGTCCTATTTAACCTCACGCTCCAATTATGTTGAACTTCAGGGCTTTAAATCCAGGGACTATATTACAACCAGCTGTGTTCCACAAGGATCCTTCCTGGGACCACTGCTTTTTAATATTTTCATAAATGATGTGGGGAACCATCTTAAATGTGACTATCAATTATATGCTGACGACCTTAAAATCTATAGCAGGGTAAAGGAATTTCGTGACTGCACCAACCTTCAAAATGACCTTGACACGTTGTGCAACTGGAGTACTGAAAACGGTCTAAAGCTGAATATTAATAAATGCAAAACTCTATCGTTCTCCAGAAGTCTAAACCCTATTAGATTCGATTACAAGCTTGATGGAATGGTGCTGTCGCGTGTTTCTGAATTTTGTGACTTAGGTTTATTAATGAACTCCAAGCTTGACTTTGGTGACCACATAAGGAAAGTCTGCAACGACAGCTATAAAACTCTGGGATATCTGCTCCGCAATACCAGGTCTTTCCGGCATCAGACGGCTCTTATCAAATTCTTTGTGGCTTTCATTAGAAGCAAACTGGAATACGGGTCTTTGATTTGGTTCCCTCATCAAAAAACCTACATTGACATGCTCGAAAAGGTGCAAAGGAAATTTTGAAAGATTCAATATTTTCGTAACCTATCCTGAACAAGGGTTTCCTCATGAAAGACTTCTCTCAGAATTTAATTTCTATCCTCTTCATTCTCGGCGAATCATTTTACAATTGACATTTATTTTCAAATTGCTTAACGGATATTCCAACGATCCGACTCAGTTATCTAAGTGTTCCTTTCATGTACCGCGTATCTGCCTTAGGATGAATATCCTGTTCAATATCCCATTTTCAAACACCACTCACAGAGCCTCTAGTCCCCTTTTATCAATATTTAGGTCTGCGAATTCGTATTGTAAAAATATTGATCTGTTCAATATTTCTCTTAAAGATCTAGTTAGGCAACTTGTACAAATCATTCGTGTTTAATGTATTATTTTGTCTATTTTACGCCATTATGCTTATTACACATTATTTTTTAGGTCGCTTTGTAAATTTTCTCTATTTATAGTTAGAATTATTTTAAATTGTGTTAATTTGTAAAATTGTCCTGTAATTAGTCTTTAGATTGTTGGATAATAAAGTTATTATTATTATGGACTGGCTATCAGAAGGCGTCTTGATTCGATAGACAAGATGCAGAAGGCTGTATGGGCAACTTTCCGCCATAAGTGTTTCACGGATGATAAACCACGAGATGAAAACTGCTCGCCAGGAGAAAATAGCTGGTGCAAGTGGTACCTTCATTGCAGTGTGGAAATGATCTAAGTAGCCGCATCTACAGGGCTTTAATTTTAACACTGAACATACTATTATTAACGCCTATGTTCAATCGTAAAATAATCACATCAACGCATGGCATTTAACCTCTTGACGTACACGCTCGAGTTAGCGCGCTAAACGGCAACGCTAAAAAGTGTGCGTTAATGGGTTAATTAAAATTGTATGCAACCAGGTACACAAAAATGACAGTGACACAGCTTAACACATTACGAATGAAGTAAGCTTAATTAAATTAAAAATGGTTTCACAAAATTCCGTTCGTTTGCCTTTGTCTGCATTTGACAATTACTGATGATCTGAAAACTTGTAAGCATTGTATTTAAACTATTTTAATGGCTGAACTGAACAAAAAAAATTTGTAAAAATATTATTATTACTATATGATTTAACGAAAGTTACTTTAGGCACAGATTTCTTAAACCGAATTAAATGTTAGATATTCTTTACGTGTGATTAATGAGTGAGAAAGAATTCGCAACATTCGCACAATTTATGAGGGAACTTGGAAATCGTATATCAAGAACGCGAGAATAAACAGACGGAAGCAAGGAGCAAGGATGAGATATTTTCATAAATGGTAATGGAAACAGACAGTGAGCAATTTTACTTTGAATCTGTTGGAATCAAATTTACGCGGAATTGGATTTAAGAAAAGTGATATAATTCGTATAATAATTGTATTTCTAAAGTTTGTGCTCAAAGGGCATTTATAATGTGTTTACGTTAAAATGAAAGTATTTTGATCGGTTATTTTTATAAATGCATTTTATTGCTATTTAGCTCGAGTCTTTTGTTGCAGCTACAAAAATATTTAATTTAGAATTAGAAACAATTTACGCCCGGTTTCTCCAACGAATCTTAAAATACGTCTCACTTAAGTATGTCTTATTTTTAAGTACTTCTTAACTTTTTGTTCTGTTGCACCAAACAAATTTATACATATCTTAGGTAAGATTTTATTACACGTGCAACGTTGTATTTTCGCATAAACTTGACAAGCCGTTTTATGTCAAATTCATTTCTAACCATTTTTAAACCTCCTGTTGTCGATTTTAGAGTGGTTTGATAATGGCGAAAGTGCAAGCGAAGCGTGAAAATTTCACGAAAGAGCGTCGTTAATATCGGTGTACAAAATTGTGGAAAATAAAACAACAAATGCTGCCATAAACAAACAGAAGTAAGAAGCATGGGATTTCATAATCCAGAAACTCGACACGTGCAGAGAGAAACATGAAGCATGGAATAGGGAAGTGCAAAAAGTAAAAGAGAACTGGCGGAGGTATTAATGAATGAGAAATCGGTGGTTGAGTTGTCAAATCCTTCGGTCAGTAATGTAGATTATCTGGAATTTCTACAGCCTATACATCAAATCCAAATGCATCCATCACTTCTAATAAATTATTAGCCATTTCAATGAATACTTCCTATAACAGACGTTGTTGAAAATTGCTAATTTTATAGGTTAGAATCCGAATCTTAAGATGCATTTTCGGCGTCTTATAATGTAAGACCTTCTTACGACTTAAGATCTGATTTATGGTTGGCGCAACACTTTAAGAACGTCTTATTTTTAAGATAGGTTTTATCTACTCAAGATTCGTTGGAGAAACCGGGCGTTAAATATTTAAAGGATGTTACATTTGGTAACAAGTTTCTATTATCAAACCAAAATCTTGCGTCACCTGGGGGCAGGGCCGATCCTAGACCCTTGGCCGCCTTCGTGCAAGTGATGTGTTAGCCGCCCCCTCAGGTGCAGTAAAACATTTCTTAGGGCGGGAGACTTTTATTTTTCAGTTCGACAATTTAAAAATCCTGAAATAAAATAAATAACTGAAATGTAACATTATTTAAGAAAATTAAAGTAAGATAAGTAATATCTTTGTAAAGTTTTAAAGCAGAAAAATATCATATCGGAGCATATACACATGTTTCAAATTTGAAATATGTTTGGTCTGAATTGAAATAAGAAATTACTAAAGAATCTGCAAGTAATCCGAGACTGCCAATGACAGTGGAGTATTTTTCTTTTAAATCTATCTCTGGATGCTGAGGACAAAAAGTGATAGAACGGTTGATAGCTTAATCAATCAACTATAAAATAAACCGTATGAAGCAGGAAGCTCTTACCTGCACTCATCGAAGAAGTCATCACAACGAAGTTCAGTCGATGCGAAGAAAACGAAAAAAACAACTGATGTACAACTACTGCAGGAAGCCCTATCACAATGGTTAAAGTGTGCAGGAAATGACTTCCAGATGACCGACCTCTGGAGTCCGACACTCGTCACTGTTAACTCAACTAAAACACATACTGAGCCATCGAGATGCATCGATGACAATGGCATGATAAGCCATATTTTAAATGATGAGATTTACTTTAGAACGTTTGAGTCTTTTTCAGCTATATAAACAGTGATCACAGCAAATGGTGAGAAAATCAAAGCCATGTGAAGTAGAAGTTGGGGCAGAAATTATACAAAATTACCTTGACTCAAGTTTGGTGTTTGTTCTCCGTGCTTGCAGTCCAGAATAAGTACTCGGACAGCGAGTTCATCTCATAAGCTGAAGTCTACAACTTCCTAGTTAACAACTGCTAGGAGGTCATCATGGAGGACTGTTGGCCGTGAGAATTTTGAACCCTGTCAAATGAGGTCAATGCAGTGATTAAGGGGAACCTATTGGAGTTGTGCCATGAATAATTCGGACATCAGAACAAGCGCTACTGAGCAGGGAGCTTGTCATGAACGTAGAAATGCATAGTGAACTGTGTGAAGGTTGCATTTATGATAAAGCTCATGGCCTACCGTTCGGCACAAGGTGTAGAACAACAGAACCGGGAGAGCGAATTCACACGGATGTCAAGAATTTAGGTCTGGATATCGGTATTGTGTGCTTTTCAAGGACGATTACACAAAATTCAGGACAGTTTATTTTCTGCGGGAAAAATCCGAAGAAGGTGAAAAACGGAGCCAGTTCCTAGCTGTGGCAGAAACAGTTGGGAGCTGCCGAGTAATAATGGCAAGGAGTTCGGCAACAACCAGAACAGGTCCAGTCTACACAAGAGTCTACACACGAAAGTTCAACGTCTTATAATGCCCTACACTCCGGAACAAAACGGCTCCAGTGAGAGGGAAAATCGTGCTGCACGCGCATGAAAACATTCCTCGGGCACTTTGAGCTGAAATGATACACCTGTTCGTATCATTTTAAAGAAGTGCCTACCTACATCCTTAACAGGATAGAGCCTACCCACGTCCCAGGAATACCACCACTCGAGTTGTGGTATGGTAGGAAATCAGATTTGAAACATTGGTTCAAATTGCTGAATTCATGTGTTTTGATATCGATGACGCAAATGGATCTTAAGACCATTAAAGGCAATGGATACAGGATCTACAGTGAAGAGGACAACAAGCTTTACAGATCCTAGGACGTCATCTTCGAAGAAAAATTGGTGGAAAAGAGGGTTATTATTGCCCGGGAAGCAATGAACTCCACTGACCTGAACGACAGAAAATCCCGGATTAAAAAAGTCGAAGAAATAGAATTCTGGGAACCCGATGACAGTGACAGGGATGGACAATTTTAGAAATGCCGGAAGCCAATAAAGAATATAAAGCTGAATCACTGAATAAAACACTTGTACCACAAATTGTGGTAAAAAACATAGTAAGTGTTTTATTCAGTCATTTTATAATGAATTACCACGTAGTAACGGTCGCAACCATCACCATGATTAATATAATGCTGGTGAGACTACGCGAAAACTAGGTAACCGAGTGGAAATTCCAGGATTATGTGATGCTCATAGTCCGGAAGGTAGTGTCACTTTTAATCAAGTAATTTTATGTACTCTGGATTTTATACCACTAGTAGTTCCTATCTTGTTCATAAGGTATCCGACCGTCAGACCCTCCACTAGCGGTGGGTAGAGTTATGGTAGGCTGCAGAACTTGTCAAGAAAAGTTTTACGATTAACTATTTTATTTCATTTCGGACGCCGCGGACCCTCTATTGGCAGTCCGCAGGCTTCGCCGGTTTCGCCGCCCCCCTCCAACCGCCGCCCGCGTGCCATGCACGCTCTAGCCCCCCAACAGGATCGGCCCTGCCTGGGGGTGAAGTTTGCGCAGAGCGAGAAAGTATTCGGAGGACGCGAGACAACAAACCTCCGCATGGAGAATTCAATAAATGGATTGAATTGATTAAATGTAAGATGGTCACTGCACCATGAGATTTTGGTACGTAATACATACATTCTTTGATAAAATGTGCTATTTCAACATAGGTATTTTTACAGTTTCTGTAACATATCGCCATCTAATTTTAAAAAATATTATCGCCAATGGATCCATTGTGATTCTATTAAACGCCAGTTTTACAACTACAGAATAAAGCTACGTATAGCTTGGGATACATTTGACCCCATAATTGTTATTCCTAGCGTTATTCCGTGCTATTCCGTGGATGTAAAACCAGTCCTTGGACTTATCCATTTAATATAAACATCTAACTATCAAACTCATTTATATTGCTAGTTTATTCAAACACATACTGCCAACTTGACTCTTGAACCCCCCACTGCCCTCTCCCGCTAATTTTCAGGGACAGCTTCCAATAATTTTACCTACCATTTTCGTCACCATTCTGCCATACTATCTAAAACCTTTTTCTCTACGACCCCTGTAGAATTTAAGAATTCTGAAATCAATTTTAATCATAGAACGTACACATTCTCACTCTTGTTATGGAACAAAACACTATGCGCTTATGCGTTTTGCATGTAATTCATTCCATAACAAGTAATGGAATGAGTATTCTCACATCGTTCCGAATAAAACAATTAGCCTTGGACATCCCAATTGTCAAAATACAATAGACATAACCACAAACGTAATAATAAAACGTAAGTTATCTGTGTTCATTATTTGATTAGTCTATTATCTGATCGAGGAGAAAGTATAGTCTGCTACAGAATATACTATTCTCATCCTCCTCCATGTTACTTAAACGTAGAATTTAACCGAGCAAGCCGATTCTAGACCATCCTCTTCGACCCCAGAGGTCGCAAAAGGATCTAGAGTTGACTTGCTACTACTACCTGTAGGGTTTGCTACCTCTCGTACCAACCAACCTACAATTATAGGTTTCTTCTAATATAATTATTTCCGAGTCTGCCTCTGTCTTATTCTAATCGTCTTGAGCTGGTCATATATTTCTGTTGAAATTTCGATTCTGGAAAAAATTATTTTAGAACATGTGGGATAAGGAAAAAATAACGTAAAACTATTGTAAAGTAGAGAAAAAACAGCAATAAAGTCGTAAACAAACAAAAACCAAAATTGACTTTTTCGGTTTTTGTCCGGAAATAATCGGAATGTTTTAAATTTCCTTCTATTTATTCAGCATTAAAATACGCAACTTTGCCTTAATTTAATCAACTCTCTATCTCTTATAGTTACCGAGGTAGCAATGCTAGTGCATCGAATTCGTAACACCCTGTATATTACATTATTACCTTTTATTTATATATTTTATGATTTAACTGTTTTAAATACTTAATGGATTTAATGCATTTATTTATTTTTAATTTGTGCATTTGTAATTCATTTAAAATTTATACATTGCTCTCGTGTATTTTTTAAAATTGTGTATGTGTACTTTGTTGCGGCATGTACACGTGTCCTACATTTTATATGGCAGTTTGTGTTAGTATAGTGCTGAATTTATATTGTGTAATTCCACGAGATTTTTGAGCTGTGTTAACTGTAATTCATTTGCACCAATAAATGATTATAATTATTTTAAGTTTTCAATTTCCGATAACAATTGAAATTAAATACTTACGGTTGAATTGTGCCAATTTTACATAGATAAATGACCAATATTAATATTCATTTGTTAAAATATGTTGTAATAATAACTTTTGTTTATAAATTATTTTAATCCTTCGCAAATGATTAATTTTTATAATTGGCGGACATGAATACAGCGGTGGAAACACCAAAATGCAAATGCAACATATAATTATTATTTTATTTATTTAGACCCCAATACTGTGCCAATTCTGCGTTAATGATTGCATTTTACAATATCGATTCCACGTTCCGGAATTTGTAAATTTAACATGGGCTTAAATAATTTAAAATCTAGATTTTCTATCGGCGGGGAATTGATTGATGGCCCATCCGTTGCGTTTTATAATTAAATTATATTAAGCTTTCATCAAATTTTGTTTTGCTTTTATTTGAAAATTCCATCGGACATTGCTGCGGGTCCATTACTGACGTTTTTTCTGCAGTGCTCCATGCCATCCTTGAGGGCCTTTGTTACGTGATCGACCATGATCATTTTCGAATTCACACCCATCAGGCCTAATCTGATCGCTTTGTTTGATGTTGGACCGATGCCGAAACTTATGCTCATATTGTGTCTAAAAATAAATAAAGAACAACTAATAAAGAGAGAAATAAAATAAACTTTTCTCAAGTCATAAACCTCCAAAATCATGTTTTTTTTGTTACTTTCTTCGTTATGCAGTACGAGAAAGTATTGTGATCGTGATTTTTTTTCAATTTTTTTTTTACGGAAATATCCGTTTTGGGGTCCCTAGATGCCATTTCAACAATTTCTGGCAATTTGTGTGTGTGTGTGTGTGTGTGTGTGTATGTGTCTGTGTGTCTGCATGTGTGTGTGTCTGTATGTGTGTGTCTGTGCGCGCTGTATCTCAAAAACTAATAGACCAATTAATATGAAACTTTGAACATAAGTTTTATTTGATAATCCGAAGAACTGAAAAGCTTTTGGTAAAATTTCGTACACCGGAAGTGGGTGTTTACCTTAACTGTTTTTTGTTTTTTTCCAATATTTTCTTAAATATGAAAAATATCACAAAAATATATAAGCAAATATTGAAGACAACAAAGAAATGAACATCTTTGGTTTGAAAATATTTTTCATAAAATCATTGTTATTCGAGAAAAAAATTTATTTTTTTTTTTTCATTTTTGCTACACAATTATGAAACGCTAATAGTTACAGCAAATTTATGTTAATAATAATTGTAAAGAATGCCAAAATGAACAATTTATGAAGAATTTTTTTTTTCTAAATCTCTTAAGTTTTTGAGTAAACTGAGTTTTTGAATTTGTACATTTTTCCATCTTTCATAATTTTAAACGTCAGTTTTATCCGAGTCTACGAAAAGTTCGATGCACACTTAAAATATGATTTAAATTGAAAATAAACCATGGAAGCGTAAATATAAATGATACCATCAAGTCGGAGAAAGTAACATGATGGCCACATCACCATTTTTAGAAATCTCTTTATTTTTTTAGTGAACTGACTCTTAGAATTTAAAGCATAATTTGTCATTTTCAACTTTCATTTTGACGTTTTAAACGTCAGTCTTATCCGATTCTACATGATTTAAATTAAAAATAAACCACGAAAGTGTAAATATAAATAACCATGATACCATCGAATCGGAGAAATAAGATGATGGCTACATCACCATTTTTTAATATTAAACTCCAAGGAAGATGTCCAATATTACTTATTGAAAAAAAATATTTTTGTTAATTAACCTTTAGATTTAGATTATTATTTATTATTTCTCAACAATTACTTACGTGTCGTACATATAATCCAGCAGCACGGGCCATTTAATGTCATCCGGTAAAACGAAAGTACAAACACTGTTCAGCCTGTTTTCGGGCTTCACGACGTAATGTTTCAGCCCGATTGCCAGCATATTCTTCGAAAGGTATTCAGCGACTTGTGTGTGCCTGTTCCACACATTCTCCAGCCCTTCTTCCAACTTTTCAGCGAGGGCCTCACGCAGCGCCGCTATCATGTTCGTCGAGTATGTATAATAATAACTGAAAATTAAATGGCCCGTAGTTCTTCCCAACCCTAATTTTCACGATGTGCAAAACCTTACCCCCTTTTACCCTCGAAACAATGCCAATACCACGCCAGCCCTTTGATGTTCAAATAAAATGGGACAGGAGTTTTTCGATTCATTATAATTTCTCTGTAACAGGAGATAAAGGTAGTTAATTGCTATTGCGTATGCGAGATATTTCATGGAATGAATTAATTAATTCCTTTTGAAATGTATCTCTCGTTGAGTGAAGGTAATATTTTTATAGTATATTATTATGGTACGAAAGCTCCAATGGAACGAGTGCCACAATGTCTTCAATTAAACAAGTATAATATATTATTTTTTCTACTTTGGATTGAATTCTCACTTTCTGTATTATGATTAATTCATAATAGCTTAGGAAAAAAAATAAGTATCCACTTAAAAATGTATAAACCCTCACTTTCTTTCAATTTTTTATGAATAATTAAAGAAAATCATCAATTTACATACTCAGCCATTGGACTGAAAGTTAATAGCGCTAGTCCTGGAGGAGCTCCAACTGCTTTTTGTGTTGCCCCAAGAACTACATCCAGCTTCCAATCATCCGTTAATAATGGGGCACTGGCCATTGTTATAATCGCATCGACTGCTAATAAGCAATCGTACCTGTAATTGTAATAAAATTTAATTATATCATTTGTATGTAAGAATTATGTAGATTGTTGCACCCTATGTGACAGTGAACGTAGTTCATTAAAAAAAACACAAATGTAAAAAGTTACAGCGCTTTAAATTCTGGCCCGTTTTGCCATAAACACACATCCACATCGTTTCTGATAAAAACAGCACTTTGTTAACGGCACTTAGTTTATCTACGCGTCTTAACAAATGCGTAATTAACTCAATTTGCATTTGCTCCTTTTCAAAACTATCATAAATCCGCATTATTGAAATTTCCAAACGAGATAATTTTCGAAGAAGTACAGCTGCCAGTAAGATACAATGAAGGGATAAGCCTCCACCGCTGTGCATCTTCCCGTCGAGGACGTCGTTAGGACATTTCGCAGAACTATTAGTCGAAATGTGCAGCTGTCAGTGCCAACACAATGGACTGTTGAAGATAAAGCATTATTTTTCACTCAGAAATGGCGAAAAAACTGTGGAGCTTGAAACAATTGCAAATGTTGAATGAAGATGAGATAAATACATTACTATACATGTTTCTACTTGTATTTTTTTAGATGGTTGATTATAAAATTGTAGTTGTAGATTTAACACTAAAATCAGTTGTATGCAGCCAATATTATGTATAAGGCGTATATGCAACCAAATATACTAACCGCGGCCTGCAATTTCCTGCCGAACCTTCAGAAACTCGTCAGTGTAAATGGGGATTTTGTAATGCGCACGCAACCATACAGCAGGAAAAAATGGACTATAGACGAAATACCTAGACTGTGACTCCGTCAAATCCGATATTGATAGCGTCATGAGAAATGATGAAATAAATGAAGTCGAACAATGATGTCCCATAATTTATTTTAGAAGATATTATTAAGTTCAAATAAATGCAACATTAAACTATATCCATTCATGAAAAAATACAGGGTTCCCCATAATAGACTACCCATTTTATTTTATTTATTAATTCCCTACGAGATAACTGTATGTTCTGTAGTCTTTGGGATTTAAGTTAATTATTGATCAAGTAGGCACTTCTCTACGAGAAGTTTGTTAGTTTTCATCATAATTATTTAACTTTCATGGATTACTCAGTCCAACAACGTGTGTTTTGTGTAGAAACTTACATAAGAAGCAATTCGATAGAAGAAGTTAGGCGTGCATTCCGGCGTCAGTTTAATAACAATAGAGGTCACGCGCCAAATCGTAAAACTGTTAAGTTATGGGTTCGTCTTTGGCGTGAAAATGGTTCTGTACAAAATTTGAAGAAACCTGGACGTCGAAGAACAGTTCGTACACCAGAAAATATTGAACGAGTTAGAATTGCGTTTACGAGAAGTCCTAAAAGGTCTGCTTACCGACAAACCCTTATCCTAGGAATATCAAAGGAAAGCTTAGATCTGATTCTTAAAAGAGATTTAAAATTTCATCCCTATAAATACCAAATGGCACAGCAACTTATAAATCAAGATAAAGAAGCAAGGTTAGTATTTTGTCAAGAATTTTTGAATTTACATCAAGGAGCAATTCACAGTCTCTTAATGAGCGACGAAGCAAATTTTTATTTGAACGGCATGGTTAATCAACAGAATTTTAGATACTGGTCAAATGAAAATCCTCGTGAAATCTTTACACAGAACCATAATCCAAAAGTTGTTGTGTGGTGTGGAGTAGGATCTTTTGGTATTATTGGCCTATATTTTTTTGAGGATGAAAATAACCGCGCTGTAACAGTAATATCCGAGCGCTACGTAAACATGCTAGACATTCCTCATTCCAGAATTAAATAGACGAGGATTACTAAACAATGCCTTACTATTCCAACAAGATGGGGCAACAGCTCATACCGCCAGAAACTCAATGCGGGTTCTGCGAGGAACGTTTAATGGCGGACTCATTTCTCGATTCGGAAATTTGCCTTGGCCTTCGAGGTCCCCCGACTTAACGGCACCCGATTTTTTTCCTGTGGGGATATTTAAAAGCCAAAGTGTTTGCGAGTCATCCAGGTACAATCGAGGAACTCAAAGTCAAAATTTGTGAAGAAGTTAAAGGTATGCTACGCCGTGTAATGAACCACTTTTTATCTGAAATTGAAAAATGTGTTGAAGTTGGTGGAGGTCATTTAGAAGACGTGATTTTTAAAAGTTAGAATTTAATTAGCCAAATATTTATGTTATCATAAATCCCAAAGAGTTAGCTGTAATTTAGTATAATAAAAAGTTTGTTTTGTTAACTAAAAAAAAATAATTCAAATATTAAAATGGGTAGCTTATTATGGGGAACCCAGTACGTGAACGTGGCAATCTAGGAAATAACTTCTTACATAAACAAATCATTTAAAAGCAAATCGCAACACATTTTGTAGGCGGAACATATTATTGAGAGGTATTAGCACTACTTAATATCAGGCCGACCACATAGGAGAGCTACAAAACAAAATATTCTCAACGCACACGTTGGCATCAACATATACTTTAACCGTACATTCTACAACAAATGAATCGTAGGATAGCTCTCGTGGTTATAGAAATCACTATAGAGAAAATGTGATAAAGTAGATTACTTTGTGATAATACCTACTTGTGGCAAATATCTGCTAATCCTTCAATTGGCTGAAGAACACCAGTGGAAGATTCGCCATGGGTAACGAAGAGCATTTTAGGTTTATGCTTCTTGATTGCATCTTCTAATTCTTGAAAGGTGTAAACTTCACCTTCGCCAACAGAAAGTCTGACGACTATAATTCCTAAAATTAAAATAAAATTTGATATAATAAAATGTTCCTTAAGTAAAATTGTCCTTGGCAGTACCGCCAAAATAATTGCGTTTAATTTAATATCTAACGAATACGATTACTTGTACTTTAATTTAACAGGTTTTTAAATTTTAAATAAAGACCCAAACAAAGTGGCAGAAATATGGATTCAGGATAGGTAATATAAAGGCAATCAAATATAATTCACAGCTGAGCTCAAATCAAGAGCTGTGGCTTTACCATATTATAGTCCTCACGTTACAGGGCGATGAAAAAAAAGTCTCGAAATATTAATTAGAATTTATCCAAAAATGTTTCAAATCAACTTATTAGCTTGGAAGTGATTTATACCAGGTTGATTGAATACTTTTTATAGAGTTGGCAATTATTTTGCAAATAAATATTTTTGTTCATTGGTAATAAAAGTCAGTTTGGCAAAGATTTACTAAGTGTGCACCAGTGACGGCTCGCGGCGACTCATCATGGTACGGCCAAGGTGGTAATACAGATCTCTGCAACCGACCCCACCTATCTGCATTGCCACCTCTGCTACCTCGGCTGTACCACGAGTCACGCAGTGAGCCGTCACTGGTGTGGACACAATTTCATCCCAAGATGGGTTTTAGTCATATGCAATAAAGTTCTGTGAAATGTGATGTTTGTTATTATGAAACTAACCTGTAATTTAAATTTTAATTAATTATATAACTCTGTGCTGGTGCGTATAGTACTGTCAACTTCACAGATAATGTCCCAATCAATTACTCTCACCTGCTATAACAATGACTTTGAACGTTTCCTACGTCTACATGTACAAGCGCAATGACATACAACTTCAGTTTTTTAAATGGTAACCTATTTTTTCCTCGTTTATACAATCAGAAAGTTTTTTTTGCAAAAGTCATTAGACAATAATTATATTATTGTGTATAATACAAGCACCATTTTCAATAAGAGCACTGTACATCATTATTACATCTTTCTCTAGGACTTCTAGAATTAGACAAAATGCATACTTAATATATCTAATAAACCATCATTATTATACAGTTATTTTATTATTAAAATGACATTTACTGACTAGACGATAATAAAACACAAAAAATCATTATATCCATAGAAATTCTTTGTAATGAATCATGTCCGTTGAGCCATCACTTATTACACGATAATGATGCGACATATCAATTCCAACCTTTTCAACAACAGTCCGGGACTTTTGATGGGAACTGGCAGGTAATAACGTACCGAACTTTTCCGCAATTTGTGCAGCCCTTTCGCCCCACACCCCACCGACAGCCACGAGGAACGTTTCCCCGGACTCGAGAAGGTTGACAATAAGAGTTTCCATTCCTCCAGATCCAGATGTCTGCTGTGCCAACGTAAGCCGGTTTTTAGTGCGGAAAACCGCTTTCAGCAGTTCCCTCGTTTCGTCCAATAACTGTAACGAAAACATTTGAACATACGTATAATAAAACAATAATAAGTACAAGTATTAAAGATGGTAATTTTGTTCTTATTTAGTATTTTTAAGCATTTGTTGTCAACAATTATGACATTATTTAACTGTTCAGAGAAAATTAAGGCATGGACGTTGCGATAAAATCTTATCTTTTGGGAATTGTTCATCAAAATTTTAGGATTAATTGTAAGAAACGCAATAACAAAATAAACACCTTCCGCCGCTGTTTAATTTAATAGCTCTGAATTTTTATTTATACTCGGCGCACCAAATAGATGGTATGGTCACGTTGCGTTTATCCCGCGTCTCGTTGATACGTTATGAAAAGCCTGATACACACAGCCTTACCACATTTTTGTTCTGTACCGGAAATATAAATCTTTCTACTTTAACCCACAAAATCTAACTATTTACCATATATCATAATTAAATATAATTGAAAAAGGCTGATTTAACGATAGAACGTAATCACTACATTTAAATAAGACAGAAAAACGAGAACACATGGCATACAACGGGCGTGATTAAAAATTTCGTCTGCTTGACATAGGCTTCACATGCGTTTGCGCTGACCAATCAGCGAACATCACGCGAAAATCACGCAAACCCATAATACCACCAGTTCGGTGTGCCGAACGTATGTTGAGAGAGAAAATACATTTATTGAGACACTTTTACAAATGACCTCAACAGGCAGTTGACCAGAGGTACAATTTAGGTTGATTAAAATAATTTTTTTTCGTGTCGTCTACGCGGTTATTTGCCACTACCGTTATGCATAATTTTATCTTCTAACTTAAGACTAATCAAGTGCTAAATGATGTTTTCTGCTATTGCAATGCTGACAAAAACACAATACGTCTCCTCACATCTTTCTGCGTTTTAATTTATTTTTAACAATACTAACCCTCAAGGTTTCTTTATCCATTGGTCCTAATGACTGCATTGCCAAAGAACTCAACACCCTGTGTGAACAATTGGCTGGACCAGCTCCAAGAAGAAGCTTGTCGGGAAGTTTAAAAGGGGTTAAATCCATCTGAAACAAATAAAATATATTTATCCTTATGATTGTACTTCACTCGCTAAATTCTTGATGAGACAAATAATTGTTTTGGAAACTAGATACGTTTTCTCATTATTCTATCTTCAGCATCCCGACACGTGTTTAAATTATTGCTCGCCATTCAAAGGAGTAGAATTATTATGTATTTGTGAATTATGTGAAGTTGCGTAATTAAATAATTAAACACTTACTTCACTCGTTTATTTATAACACTAAATATACATTTTGAACACGATGTGTTCATTTTCAATAGTTAACTGATGAAGTTAAACACAGTTATATTCCTTACTTCGCTCGTTTATCTATAACATTAAATGTAAATTTTGAACACGATGTGTTCATTTTCAATAGTTAACTGATGAAGTTAATTATTGAAAATGAACACATCGCGTTCGAAATGTACATTTAGTGTTATAAATAAACGAGCGAAGTAAGGAATATAACTGTGTTTAATTATTCAAATACTGAAGAATATTTGCATAATTGCAATTATTTATATTTTTAGCTCAAGTAAAGTATACAATTGACAAATACTGCGCAGATAGTAGCTATTGGACTTCTGTTGTAACTGTATTACACTCAACACACAAAATATTACAGACTAAGAGCGATAAGATCAAAAAGACAAAAAAAATATAGGGATTGCTCTTGAAATCATAGTTTCATTATAATTTGATGACTAGTCTGTGGCGCCACAATTCGTATTGTAATGACGTAATACAAATCAGTTATTTAAGTCCACCTAATAATTAAACAGCTATAATGATTGATGTTTACAGTATTGCAGTGTAGGTGTAATATCTATTACATTAATAGACAAAAGATTAGACTTACGTTTTTTTTTTTTTATTTCCAACAGCACCACAAACACTGAACCCAGATAAACGGAAACTAAAGTGTGTTTATTAGAAAACGTTTAATACATCTTATCATAAGATGCTATTTGAGAAGCGTCCGCTTATTGCCAAGGCTGTGATTAAAATTGCGTGTTATGAAACACAGATAATACAGTCTGTATAAATAATGTTCTTATCATTTTAAAACGCATAATTTTCTGGAATGACGTTTTGCTGGGATACCCGAGCATTTTCTTTTTATTTATATTTGACAAATTATTATACAGAGGGGGTCAGCTTTAATTTGGAAAACTTGGATTGGAATAATTGGACAAATATATGTTTTGTAAATGGTTCTACATCTTGTATACTATTAAATTAAACAATTTCAAAAAATATCATTTATCTGAGCATAAATTATTGTTTCACGTTAATGACAACTGCTGACCGGTTTTTGGCTATTCGCCGTCATCAGTACGTACAGAGCGTCCTTGATGAGAGCACACTATACTATAAGCATTGAACAACTCAGCAATTTAAAAATAGTACAATGATTTGTTACGCCATCTAGATCTGGTAGAGATCGAACCATTTCTGGGCACGAATCTCTGCCGTAAACGGCATGTGGGACTTGTTTGCTTTTAAGAACAATAACTATGAACTGAGCATAGATTACTGTTTCCCATCAACGCAGTTCTTAAAAACAAATAGAAGTCCCACCCGCCATTCATGGCAGAGATTCGTGGCCAGAATGGTTCGACATCTGCTTTATGTGTTTGGCATTAGGGACGACTATATTACGTAGCAAACTATTCTACAAGTTTTATATAATGAATTATTCTCCATTTAGAGAAAGTGTAGGTTCACGAAATGTAGAGCACAATAACGTTATTGTTTTACCACTTAGCATGTAGAACCGTTTTGTTGGGAATCAAGACTATCCAAAATACGGTGCACGCTAGCTGCACTAATTGCTATCAATATCTTTTACACATTACCTGTCATAATTCAAAAATACAAAAAATTCAGAAGAAAATCATAGAGGGTTATTGAAAAACATTTAAATTTTGTTTCCCCGTGCGACAACCGAGGGCCCATTTCTATCTTATTAGACCTATAGTTACTGACACAGAAACGGCTGCTTTCTAGGAAGTTATAACCCTCCAAGCATCCGTTATAGATAGATGCACCATTAAGGCAACATCTATTGTCCAAATTCCTTCTTAAACAAAAAGCTCTGAAAAGTAGGTTTTCCAGGAATATTTTTTGCTTACGTAAACGGCAGCCCCATCTTAAAACGAATAACTGATCACTATTTATCAGTTCCAGCAAGATGGTGCTGCTAATCGCACGGCAAGGATTTTTATGGAATTACTACTGCATGAAAATCATGATAATCTCGACTAGCGAAATCATTCAATCTTCTTCTCTTCGAGGTTACCTCAAACACAAGATGTGAAGACAAACAGGTAATTTTTTTTAATTAATCCAAATTATAAAGATGTAACTATAGATTATACAGGGTGTCCCATTTTAAATTGCCACCCTAAATATCTCGAAACCTGAGCAACATGGCAAAAAATATTTCAGATAAAATTTGTAGGATTCGAAGAGGGACATATGCTGGTGACCTTGAAAATGAACTTGGACTTAATTTGCAAGGTCAAACGAAGGTCAACTTTGATTTTTCAAATATAACCCCCTATTTTTTATTACGGGATCGTATTCTACGGGAAAAATACAAATTTTTTGTAGGAAACGCTTTTTTTAAATGCTTTTTTTAAGCAGTTTTTCACGAATTTTGTCCGTCATGTTGTTTGAAATCTTAGATGAATCCAGGCTGTGATTCACGTATTACCCTCGGCATTAGCGTCAAAGGTTGCGGGAGTAAGATCCCTGGATCCTCTGGGGACTAGTCAAGGAGAAAGTATTTGCTGAAGCTCCGACAACAGTGCAGAACACGAAGCAGATGATTAGGGCTGCATTTCGAGCAATTTCCATCCAAACCCTTCGAAATGTTTAAGTAAATTTCGCTAGCGGGTACAGAAGTGCATTGATGAGGATGGACACTTGATCGAGCATTTGATCTAAGAACGAGATCGAACCTCCAGCCACTAAAACCATCGGCCCTTTTCAAGGCCAATGATGTGCAAAATCCCATCAGCAACCTCCAATGCATGAATCACAGCCTGGATTTATCTGAGATTTCAAACAACATAACGGACAAAATTCGTGAAAAACCCCTTAGCATAAAAAAAAGCATTTCCTACAGAAAGTTTGTATTTTTCCCGTAGAATACGATTCCGCAATAAAAAATAGGGGGTTCCATTTGAAAAATAAAATTTGATCTTCGCTTGACCTTGAAAATTGACCCCAAAGACATTTTCAAGGTCATCAGCATATGTCCCCCTCCGAACCCTACAACTTTCATCTGAAACATGTTTTGCCATGTTGGTCAGGTTTAGATATATTTATGGTGGCAATTTAAAATGGGACGCCCTGTATAGATATATCTATAATTAATTATAATATACATGGTTTGTTATCAGCTATAATGTCCCAAGGGCACTGATAATTTCGCGATAATTTTGACTAAACCCCGAAAGTGTGTTGCTTAGCAATTACTTAAAGCAACGCACTTGAGGGAACTAGTCAAAATTATCTCGAATTTATCATTGCCCGAGGTACATTCGGTAAGATAAGTTCTTGAATTATGTACAAAACTTGAAAAGCTATTTATTAAAAGTACAATTTTCAATTCGTATTTTCTTACCTCACAAAAATGCTGGAACAGTTTCCATACGTATTTTTTACTTTTGACCGTGTTTTTTGGTGTTGTAATTAAATTATTAATTGCTTCATCGCATTCTGTCCCGAAGCGTGATTCAGACATGTTTATACGTTGACAGATCGATTGTAATTTTTTATTCAAGGGTATCTATGAATATGATATAAATTTGAACATCGACACCGACAGCGGGGGTCTTATCAGCCTAAGTTTAACAAATCGCCCTGACGCGCGGGGTCTTACCGTTTCTCAGTGACATTGACGTTCTAAGTTTCTGTAGCGTGCGGCGTTCGACAAAAATGGACGAATCTGATTGGTTGTTTACTTATGAAAGAACTTATCAGCTATAATGTCCCAAGGGCACTGATAATTTCGCGATAATTTTGACTAAACCCCGAAAGTGTGTTGCTTAGTAATTGCCCGACGCCGTCAGGCGGAGGGCAATTACTTAAAGCAACACACTTGAGGGAACTAGTCAAAATTATCTCGAATTTATCATTGCCCGAGGTACATTCGGTAAGATAAGTTCTTGAATTATGTACAAAACTTGAAAAGCTATTTATTAAAAGTACAATTTTCAATTCGTATTTTCTTACCTCACAAACATGCTGGAACAGTTTCCATACGTATTTTTTTACTTTTGACCGTGTTTTTTGGTGTTGTAATTAAATTATTAATTGCTTCATCGCATTCTGTCCCGAAGCGTGATTCAGACATGTTTATACGTTGACAGATCGATCGTAATTTTTTATTCAAGGGTATCTATGAATATGATATAAATCTGAATATCGACACCGACAGCGGGGGTCTTATCAGCCTAAGTTTAACAAATCGCCCTGACGCGCGGGGTCTTACCGTTTCTCAGTGACATTGACGTTCTAAGTTTCTGTAGCGTGCGGCGTTCGACAAAAATGGACGAATCTGATTGGTTGTTTACTTATGAAAGAACTTATCAGCTATAATGTCCCAAGGGCACTGATAATTTCGCGATAATTTTGACTAAACCCCGAAAGTGTGTTGCTTAGTAATTGCCCGACGCCGTCAGGCGGAGGGCAATTACTTAAAGCAACACACTTGAGGGAACTAGTCAAAATTATCTCGAATTTATCATTGCCCGAGGTACATTCGGTAAGATAAGTTCTTGAATTATGTACAAAACTTGAAAAGCTATTTATTAAAAGTACAATTTTCAATTCGTATTTTCTTACCTGACAAACATGCTGGAACAGTTTCCATACGTATTTTTTTACTTTTGACCGTGTTTTTTGGTGTTGTAATTAAATTATTAATTGCTTCATCGCATTCTGTCCCGAAGCGTGATTCAGACATGTTTATACGTTGACAGATCGATCGTAATTTTTTATTCAAGGCTATCTATGAATATGATATAAATCTGAACATCGACACCGACAGCGGGGGTCTTATCAGCCTAAGTTTAACAAATCGCCCTGACGCGCGGGGTCTTACCGTTTCTCAGTGACATTGACGTTCTAAGTTTCTGTAGCGTGCGGCGTTCGACAAAAATGGACGAATCTGATTGGTTGTTTACTTATGAAAGAACTTATCACAAAAATATTTAGACATACTGTTTGTTTTATACAAAAATATACTTCAAATAAATTTACGCCTACTTTCAATTAAAACGACCTTTGATTTCTATCTAAAAAATGGTGATGTGGCCATCATGTTACTTTCTCCGACTTTATATTTACGTTTTCATGGGTTTATTTTCAATTGAAATCATATTTTAAATGTACATCGAGCGTTGCGTAAACTCGGATGAAACTGACGTTTAAAACGTCAAAATCATGAAAGATGGAAAAATTATACTTCAAATTCAAAAACTCGGTTTACTCAAAAACTAACGAGATTTCGAAAAAAACTTATTCTTTAGAAGTTGTTTATTTTGGCATTCTGTGCAATTATTATTAACATAATATTTCTGTAACTATTATCGTTTTATAATTATAAACCAAAAATTAAAAAAATAATAATAAATTTTTTTCTCGAATAAAAATGATTTTATGAAAAATGTTTTCAAGCAAAAGATGTTCATTTCTTTCTTGTCTTCACAGTTTGTTTGAATGTTTTTGTGATATTTTTCATATTTAAGAAAATATTGGCAAAAAACAAAAAACAGTTAAGGTAAACGCCCACTTCCGGTGTACGAAATTTTACCAAAAGCTTTTCAGTTCTTCAGATTATCAAATAAGACGAATGTTCAAAGTTTCATATCAATTGCTCTATTTGTTTTTGAGATACAGCGCACACAGGCAGACACACACACACACACACACACAGACACACACACAGACACACACACACACACACACACACACACACACACACACACACACACACACACAGACACAAAAAAAATTTTTCCAGAAATTGTTGAAATGGCATCTAGGGACTCCAAAACGGATATTTCCGTAAAAAAAAATTTTGAAAAAAAAATCACGATCACAATACTTTCTCGTACTTCGTAACGGAGAAAGTAAAAATTATACGTAAATGAAATTATTGATTAAGTTGACTTTATCTTGTAATTCTAATTAACCAGGTCATAAGTATCGTTTATGTAACAAAAATCAAATATCCCTGTTTGGATTAAACCTTTTTTATAAAAAAAAAGAAATTGAGTTGAAAGTGAAACACACTATCTATGCAGATGCTTTAAATTTAATAGAAGCGGAAAATATCCTAAACATATAAATATTCAAGTTCAAAACAAATAATTTGCTGAAGCAAGTACTTTCATGGTTCGTTATTATTAATTTAGTTCGTCGAATATTCAATGATACAAAAGAAATTTACATGTTGTAAAAAGTTCTACTATTGATATATCATTGGTTTAAGACCTCTACTTTTATACAGGGTCTCTGTAGAATTATAAAGCGGGCCATTTTATAATTCAATTCAAAATCTTGCTTACAAAGACTAATTTGAAGAAATTGGTCGTTCTCCAAGGAAAGGGCCCATTTGGTCGAAATGGAGTAAGCACCAGATTTGGTAGCTAGAGACTGTAAGACCTCATTTAAAACGTACCCCAATTCCCCAAGTTCAAAATTGACTGGGAAAAATGAGTTTAAAATTCTTAATTACAAAAACGGTATTTTCGGGAAACTTAAATTCAAAGTTACTCCTTGGATAAGGATCTATAAGAATCGCGGAAAAAAGACAAAGATCAACAAAATTGATTTATCTCGGGAATTAGAATCACAATCATCCTCTTCGTTACATAATAATAATAATAATGTTTTTCTTCAAACGTATAGTTCAGAGTTTGATCCAGGAAAAAGGGCTGCCCTAAAAGTACTGTGGGTGGCATTAAGAGTACTTTTAGGCCGTGAATAGGGGCATTAAGATCACGGTATTCAGATGTGACGAGCGACTATGAGAAGTCATATTAAAGAGAGAACAAAACTGGAGGCGGGCTCGGAAACATCACGGATCTACCCTTTCCATTTTTTTTGCTATATACGATGCGTGGCTCACACAAAGGTGAGAACTATAATCACGCCCCCTTGAATATATTATCGTTACCAGCATCCACCTGATTGGAGAGAAGGGGATGAGCGCTACTCGTGAGGAATGCGTTGAACTAAATTTCGTCGCTTTAAGCAATTTTAAGAAATCTAACTTCTTATTGAAGTTGAGTAATTGGCAATCAATAATGATGAGTTTTAGTATGGTCACTTTAAATTGAATTATCTATGCATCAAACTCAAAATAAGTTACTAGAAAACAATTTTACGCTAATTAATGACAAAAAAATAAGAATTTGTTTTTTTTTACAATAACACATAGTTCAAGCCATAGACAATTTAATTTTATTTATAATTTTTGGTTTCTTAACTGTTTACAAGATCAACTTTAGGAGAACAATATGAAGTTTCAAGAAGCGTACGAATTCCCTGCCCTTAAAAGTAGTTTTAGTGTCCCATTTTAAAGGGTTTTCCAATAAGAGGTTTCATTTTGAATAACCCGCTATTTGAACACATTTGATAAGTAAAAACTATGCCATTGGTAAAAATGCAACGATACACGCTTCAACAACGCATTGAAATTATTAAAATGAACTACAGAAATGGTGAAAATTTTGCAGTCACAGTTCGCCAAACTAAAGCACTTTTGGGTCGTCGTGAAGCACCTTCTCGGCCAGCAATAGTAAAACTGGTTAAAAAATTTGAGCTGTTGGGACAACTTAGTGATGTGAAGAATCGAAACCCTGTGAGTAGCTCAAGAACAATTGAGAATATTGCTGCTGTAGGCAATAGAGTTAACGAAAACCCAGGTTTGTCGATTCCTCGTCGATCTTTGGAATTAGACATTCCAAAAACGACAATACACCGTATTTTGCATAAGGACTTAGGTTTTAAGGCTTTTAAAGTTCTGTTAACACAAGAACCCAAGCCGGTCGATCACCAGCAACGTCGTATCTTTGCTGATTGGATCTTTGAAATGCATCAAAATGATCCGGGTTTTTATCGAAAAATCATCTTCAGTGATGGAGCTCATTTTCACCTCGGAGGCTACGTGAATAAGCAGAATTGCCGTATTTGGGGTTCGGAAAATCTAAGAATGCTTATTGAAAAGCCATCCTCAACGGTGCGGTTTTTGGGCTGGCGGTGTGATTGGACCTTACTTATTCGAAAATGAGGCTGGTGCAACTGTTACGGTGAATGGATTGCGCTATCGAGCTATGATTAATGATTTTTTATGGCCGGAATTGAAAGATATTGATGTGGACGACGTTCATTTTCAACAAGACGGCGCTACGTGCCACACAAGCAACGAAACAATCGCAAATTTCCTGGCCGTGTTATTTTGCAAAGAGGTGATCACAATTGGCCCCCGAGATCTTGTGACATTTTTCTTTAGGGCCACGTGAAAGATAAGGTCTATGCTATATCCACAATCGATTCAAGACCTAAAAAATGGAATTCGTGAAGTTATCGAGGGCATACAGCCGCAAATGTGCGAATTGGTCATGGAATTTTTTTTTAAATATCAAAATGAAACCTCTTATTGGAAAACCCTTTGTAAGGCTGAAAGATTTCGGTCGATGACTCTTTGTAACTTATGTATGGAATAAATTGTATTATTATTATATTCTTTTTTATTTACATTAAAACTTCAGGTGTATCAAAGAGATCAATTTCTCAATTAATTAAACTGAATTGAAAAATTCAATAAGTTTTGAACACAAGTTATTAGTTGTGGTTAAAACGTAATTCATTTTTCAATTCAATTTAATTATTAATTATCGCGTAGCCGCCATCCATCCATTGTTATGTTGAGTAATTGATCAAATTTTGTGGTATTATATTTACTATTCATAAATATTATTGTAATTTGCCACATTACATGCTTTCTCTAATATTTAAAACCTATGAGGTCCCAAGGGTTTATACTACCTGAAACTGCGAATAATATTGCGATAAACTTATAAAGTAGGTCAAAATATTTATTATAGGTGTAATGAATTTGTGTGTGTATACTAATAGAGAAATAGACATTAGTAATGTTTATGAATTTTTGTTTGCGCAACCCAATTAGTCGCATTATGTAGCGGGAAATATCTTCCTAATTAGTTTATTCTCTCTATTGCTAACTAGGTCAAAGCCGGCTTTGTTTTCAGGCCCGTCTCGAGGATATGTTCCACCCTCAGACAAACTTGGTAATGCTGCCACTAGTTCATCAATATAGTTTACTGTAGTTACAAAAAATAAAAACAAAATCAGTACCATAATTATTGTAAAAGGTTTTCCAATGGGAGCGATATGATTTCTTTAAAAACAAACACACTTATTGTTAAGGAAATTAAAATGTTTTTTTTATTTAATGTGAAGTAAAATCGATACAATTAAGTTCTAAATCAAACGTCATTCAAATGGCCTCCGCGACTTCTCCTTTTTCCACTAAATCAAGTCGTATGTCATGAATGGCACGTTCAATATTGACTTGTAAAGCTTGAAGAGAGTCTGGTTTATTTCGAAAGACCAATGACTTCAAATAACCCTACAAGAAATAGTCTAATGGTGTTAAATCACAACTTCTTGGAGGCCATTCAATATCACAATTTCTTGAAATAATCGAATCTCCAAACTTTTCTCGCAATAATTTAATTATTGCATTTGCTGTGTGGCACGTAGCCCCGTCTTGTTGGAACCAAATGTTGTCAAGATTAACTTCTTCCAATTTCGGCCATAAAAAGTTGGTTATCATCGATCTATACCGCTCTCCATTGACAGTAACGGTGTTACCAGCTTTATTTCGAAAGAAGTACGGACAGATGATTCCACCAGACCAAAAACCACACCAAACTGTCAATTTAGGTAAATGTAATGGTTTTTCTTGAATAATTTGTGGATTTTCTTCGCACCAGAATCGACAGTTTTGTTTATTTACCGCACCACTCAGATGAAAGTGAGCCTCATCGGAGAAGATGATTTTCTTAAAAAAACCGTTATCGTTTTCAAGTTGTTTGCAAATTCACGACGTTTACGGTGGTCCAATGGCTTCAGTTCTTGAGTGAGAACAATTTTATACGGATGCAAACCCAAATCCTTTTTCAAAATCCGCCAGGTTGTGGTTTGAGACAGTCCCAATTGTTGAGAACGTCTTGGAATCGACAAATTGCGGTCTTCAGCAACACTACCCTGAACGGCAGCAATATTTGCATTACTTCGAGCGGTTCTTTGTCTTATTGGCACTTTGCATTATGTAAAGAAAATGTACGCTCAAAATTTTCAACAATTCGACGAATAGTGAGCACACTTGGGCGATTATTACGACCATAAAATGGCAAAAGCGCACGAAAAGTTAAAATTGAAGAACGATTATTTTGATAATAAAACTGAATAATTTGTAAACGTTGTTCTTGCGTATATCTTTCCATGATGAAATTGTAAACACTACTGAATACAATGAAAAATAGATGACAGATCATGATATATTACAAATGGCTGAATCGTCACTTCAAAATCATATCATCCCTATTGGAAAACCTTTTATTTGCTTCCGTATTAATTTTTACAATATTTAATATGTGTGCTAAATTTAACACAAAAAATGCAATTTCTATTTTTAAGGAGCAAAATCTGTAACTATTTCTTCTGCACATTAATTGGGTGCTAATTTTCATTCTATTGATAAAAACAGTAACAGTAACAAATTGTTCCCTTTTAAGGGATCTTCAATTAGTTTTAATTTAGAAATATTTAGTAGCAGTAATGCAATTTATTGAAACTCAATTAAGAAGAGTTACAAATGGCCATTAACAGAAGTGTTTCAGCCTTTAAGAGACAAAAACTAAGCTAATAAATTTAGTTAGTGAAATAGTCCTAAAAATGAATGTAAAAAATCGATTGTATTAACTTTAACATTATTTGATAAAAGTTTCATCATTAATAAAATACTTTAATATTTCTTCCGTTGCATAACTGAAAATGAAAACTAATTTGAAATTGATTAAACTTTTTTTCTAAATCTCCAAAACTATGTCGAAAATTTTCTATAGGTTTTACAAGACATAGTTTTGTACGTGAAAAGTTTATGTAGCTGGGAATTGTCTCTTTTTGTACAAATTTAGCTAAGAATTTATTTCACAGTAACCTATCTAAATCAATGTCAGTCTACTAAGATTAATATATTACAAATGTAAATATTACTTTCAACATGGATTGTATATTAACGTGAGTATACTAAATTTTTAGATTTCCTTATCTCGCGTGCATCTTAATCTTATGAAACCTTTGCAAGCAAGCAGTGACATGTTTTTTTCATATACTACTGAAAATCGGGGCCGACAAATAAGAAGCACTATTAAAGATTTTTTTTTGATGATCCCATAGAGGGAAAGCACACTGTGAACGCTCGGGACTGAGCTTCGATCTTGGCGACCTAGTCCTCAACAACGTCTCCGCCCAGAACTAGTTGCTCATCTTGTTCTACTTGGTAGCTAAGCTAAAAGGACCAGTAGCGGTTTCAAAGGGGGATAATCGGGTAATTACCCCCCCCCCCTAGAATTTTTCACTTATCAATTTTTATTGTTAAAAATTACCGGTATTCCATATTCCAAACAAATAATATAACCGGTAAATTTTTCTAACGCTTTAAAACGATGGAAAAGGATAAGGAGATTTCACGTAACAGGTGTACGAGAGCGGAAGCACCAGTTTTATTTATCTTTTTTTTAATTACCCCCCCTAGACTAAGTGGCTGGAAACGCCCTTGAAAAGGACCATGCCTCATCCCGAACAAGGGTTCTTCAAGATCGTCAACAACTGAGTTTTTTTTTTATGTGAGGAGAGAAAATCTTTTATAGACATCCCTGAAGCGGGGTTGTGTTGGAGTCCTCCCCCTAAAGGGCGCGGAGTATACCAACTAAAAACTCTCCTCGGCCACGATTCGGTGGTCGTTCCTTGCCTGGCTACGAGAATGTCTCTTAGAAAGGTATGGGTTCCTCGAACGCCTAGGTCATTGCCTCCACAGGAAGCGAGGACGCGAGCGAGCGATGCTGGGTCTATTTGGGTGGGGTCTGTGGGGTTTTGTGGTAGTTATTAGTCTGTAAGAATGCCTCTGGGTCTTTTGTGTTTGTGTTCAGTAGGAACATCGTAGGAGGGGAATATAATGCCCGATGGAGGGTCGGAATCAAGCCTGGCAAAGAATTTGACAGCGAGCTTGACACTCAGCGTGTCTGTGTCTGTATGAATTTGTGAGTTCCTCATAATAATAATAATAATAACTTTATTATCCAACAGTCTAAAGACTAATTACAGGACAATTTTACAAATTAACACAATTTAAAATAGAAAATAATTCTTACTATTAATAGAGAAAATTGACAAAGCGAACTAAAAAATAATGTGTAATAAGCATAATGGAGCAAAATAGACATAATAATACATTAAACACGAATGATTTGTACAAGTTGCCTAACTAGATCTTTAAGAGAAATATTGAACAGATCAATATTTTTACAATACGAATTCGCAGACCTAAATATTGATAAAAGGGGACTAGAGGCTCTGTGAGTGGTGTGTGAAAATGGGATATTGAACAGAATATTCAGCCTAGGGCAGATACGCGGTATATGAAAGGAACACTTAGATAACAGAGTCGGATCGTTGGAATATCCGTTAAGCAATTTGAAAATAAATGTCAATTGTAAAATGATTCGCCGAGAATGAAGAGAATGGAAATTAAATTCCGAGAGAAATCATTCGTGAGGAAACCCTTGTTCAGGATAGGTGCCAAATTTACGAAAATATAGAATCTTTAAAAATTTCCTTTGCACCTTTTCGAGCATGTCAATGTAGGTTTTTTGATGAGGGAACCAAATCAAAGACCCTAAGTTTGCTTCTAATGAAAGCCACAAAGAATTTGATAAGAGCCGTCTGATGCCGGAAAGACCTGGTATTGCGGAGCAGATATCCCAGAGTTTTATAGCTGTCGTTGCAGACTTTCCTTATGTGGTCACCAAAGTCAAGCTTGGAGTTCATTAATAAACCTAAGTCACAAAATTCAGAAACACGCGACAGCACCATTCCATCAAGCTTGTAATCGAATCTAATAGGGTTTAGACTTCTGGAGAACGATAGAGTTTTGCATTTATTAATATTCAGCTTTAGACCGTTTTCAGTACTCCAGTTGCACAACGTGTCAAGGTCATTTTGAAGGTTGGTGCAGTCACGAAATTCCTTTACCCTGCTATAGATTTTAAGGTCGTCAGCATATAATTAATAGTCACATTTAAGATGGTTCCCCACATCATTTATGAAAATATTAAAAAGCAGTGGTCCCAGGACGGATCCTTGTGGAGCATCGCTGGTTGTAATATAGTCCCTGGATTTAAAGCCCTGAAGTTCAACATAATTGGAGCATGAGGTTAAATAGAACTTAAATAATTCAATTAAATCATCGCTTAAGCCAAAACTGTTCATTTTACGCAATAAAACATTATGAAGGACCTGATCGAACGATTTGGCGAAATCAGTAAATATAACATCCGTTTGAACTCTGTTATCCAGTGCCTCATAAATTGTGTGTTTCAAAATGAGGTATGGGGTTCACCTTATTTTGAAACAATGAGGCATATAATCCATTCAGTAACCGAAATTGGTCGATTAAGTTCGTTGATCTTTGGCTAACTCCCGAGTGAATGGATTATATGCCTCATTGTTTCAAAATAAGGTGAACCCCATACCTTATTTTGAAACAATGAGGCATATAATCCATTCAGTAACCGAAATTGATCGATTAAGCATTTTACCGCCATCTATTCGTCTCTAGCGTCGAGAACCGCCACAATTGTGCATTTGCATAACATTATGTGTCTGGTCTGACTGGCAACACACCAATTATTTAAAAACCACAGTATTGCAAGAAATGATAATTATTTTCCCATCAGACGAAAAACTGCAGATTGCCTTTGGACTTCTAGTCGACTCAATTGCACTGATGAGGAAACGAATATGAGGAATATGCGAGGGTTTTACGGCCATCTGTCTGTCTCTCGTAATAATTATTGTTTGCAATATTATTGTTTTTAAAATAATTGGCGTCTCGCCAGTCAGACCGAAAGGCAGACAGTAGCATTTAAATGCACAATCTTGACGCCAGAGACGGACAGATGGCAGTAAAACGCTTAATCGATATTATTACCTTTTAATATTGGTTCATTAGTCCTTTTAATGTCAGCTTTTGTGGAAACATTATGCAGACACCTCGGACAAATTGTTTTACATGAAATATTTAAACATTAATAACCTCACATGTAATTAATCGGCATGCATGTCGTCTTAATTTTTGTCCAACAGTTGAAGGGTAATTTGTACTCGAGAACAATGCACGATGAAATATTCATTTAAGCCGAAGGAGGTGACAACTGCGAAAAGTAGTCGACGCTCCTTTGCGAGTGTCACCGCTGAAAAATGTTAACAAGATAAATGTTTTTGTTTTCGATTTGGTGCATTTTGATGAAAATATGATTAACGATTTAAGTGCCCGGACAGAGGAGAGCGAATGAACTCGACTCGAAAGGGAAACCGGAATTATTTATAGAGGTACGATGAAAATAGGTTCGGTATTAAATATTTATTAATATTATTACACAAACAGGAAACAGGAAAACATCGTCAATGTTTTATAAGGAAGGCGAATTCTTGTACGCAAGATAAAAAGGATAATGGAATTAAATTTTACTTTAATTTGTAAATTTTATGATGTTAAAATACTCGGAATTTGAGGAGGGAAAATGCAAGAGCAATGTTATTTTATATATTTATACTGGGTTCCCCATGATAGGCTACCCATTTTAATATTTGAATTAATTTTTTTTCAGTTAACAAAACAAACTTTTTATTATACTAAATTACAGTTAACTCTTTGGGATTTATGATAACATAAATATTTGGCTAATTTAATTCTAACTTTTAAAAATCACGTCTTCTAAATGACCTCCACCAACTTCAACACATTTTTCAATATTAGATAAAAAGTGGTTCATTACAGGGCGTAGCAAACCTTTGTCTATTCCTTCAACTTTGAGTTCCTCGATTATATCTGGACGACTCGCAAACACTTTGGCTTTTAAATATCCCCACAGGAAAAAATCGGGTGCCGTTAAGTCGGGGGACCTCGAAGGCCAAGGCAAATTTCCGAATCGAGAAATGAGTCGGCCATTAAACGTTTCTCGCAGAACCCGCATTGAGTTTCTGGCGGTATGAGCTGTTGCCCCATCTTGCTGGAATAGTAAGGCACTGTTTAGTAATCCTCGTCTATTTAATTCTGGAATGAGGAATGTCTCTAGCATGTTTACGTAGCGCTCGGATGTTACTGTTACAGCGCGGTTATTTTCATCCTCACAAAAATATGGGCCAATAATACCAAAAGATCCTACTCCACACCACACAACATCTTTTGGATTATGGAGGTTCTGTGTAAAGATTTCACGAGGATTTTCGTTTGACCAGTATCTAAAATTCTGTTTATTAACCATGCCGTTCAAATAAAAATTTGCTTCGTCGCTCATTAAGATGAATTGCTCCTTGATGTAAATTCAAAAATTCTTGACAAAATGCTAACCTAGCTTCTTTATCTTGATTTATAAGTTGCTGTGCCATTTGGTATTTATAGGGATGAAATTTTAAATCTCTTTGAAGAATTCGATCTAAGCTTCCCTTTGATATTCCTAGGATAAGGGTTTGTCGATTAGCAGACCTTTTAGGATTTCTCGTAAACGCAGATCTAACTCGTTCAATATTTTCTGGTGTACGAACTGTTCTTCGACGTCCAGGCTTCTTCAAATTTTGTACAGAACCATTTTCACGCCAATGACGAACCCATAACTTGACAGTTTTACGATTTGGCGCGTGACCTCTATTGTTGTTATTAAACTGACGCCGGAATGCACGCCTAACTTCTTCTATCGAATTGATTCTTATGTAAGTTTCTACACAAAACACATGTTGTTGGACTGAGTAATCCATGAAAGTTAAATAATTATGTATGATGGAAACTAACAAACTTCTCGTAGAAAAATAACGTTCCACAAAATTATTAATATAAAACTTATTTGTGACAGGTGCCTTCTTGATCAATAATTACCTTAAATCCCAAAGACTACAGAACATAATCCCACAGAGATAAACTTATTTAAATAAATTAGAAACAACTTTACTTGTTGCAGAAAGCATTAGATAAATACAAGAAAACGAAATGTAGCCTGAATTTATGAATATTCAACCTGTTCGTTAATCTGCAAGCAAAAAAAGCTTGCAAATTAACGAACAGGTTGAATATTCATATATTCAGGCTACATTTCGTTTTCTTGTATTTAAACTTATTTAGTTATCTCGTAGCGAATTCATTAATAAAATAAAATGGGTAGTCTATTATAGGGAACCCTGTATATCGATACAACATGACATACGCGATATTCCTTAATATTATTATTCGATATTCCTTAAATACTCGAAATTAGTACACAAGTTTAAAAAGGCAGCACAAGTGATATGAAGTGATTAACATAATCCCAAAGATTTATGTACACGTTGTATTTAAAAATTCAATTGCGCTTATTGAAATTTGACAATTGTCGCTTGCGTTGTTTTGTCAAAATCCCATATATTCCAAAATTATCCCATAGTTAGACTTATCTTTTGCATACTGTTTCCAAATGGCAACATAATTTTTGTTAGGCAAAGTGCTGCTATCTTACGAAATAAATAATTACTAAAATAAATAAAACTGCTTCGAAAATAGATATAAAGAAAAGAATTAAAGTCTTCTGAAAGAAAAAAATTAAAGTCTTCTGAAAGATTTCCTTAAAAATAAATTTTGTTGAAGATCTCTTACAATCTTCAACAAAATTTATTTTTAAAGAAATCTTTCAGAAGACTTTAATTTTTACTTTCTCCGTTACGAAGTACGAGAAAGTATTGTGATCGTGATTTTTTTTTCAAAAAATTTTTTTGCGGAAATATCCGTTTTGGGGTCTCTATATACCATTTCAACAATTTCTGGAATTTTTTTTTTGTGTCTGCGTGTGTGTGTGTGTCTGTATCTCAAAAAATAATAGAGCAGTTGATATGAAACTTTTAACATCCGCCTTATTTGATAAACTGAAGAACTGAAAAGCTTTTGGTAAAATTTCGTACACCGAAAGTGGGCGTTTACCTTAACTGTTTTTTGTTTTTTGCCAATATTTTCTTAAATATGAAAAATATCACAAGAACATTTAAACTAATATTGAAGACAATAAATAAATGAACATCTTTTGCTTGAAAATATTTTTCATAAAATCATTGCTATTCGAGAAAGAAATTTATTAATGTTTTTTTCAATTTTTGGTTTATAATCATGAAACGACAATAGTTAAAGCAAATGTATGTGAATAATAATTGTAGAGAATGCCAAAATGAACAACTTTTAAAGAATAAGTTTTTTTCGAAATCTCGTTAGTTTTTGACTAAACCGAGTTTTTGAATTTGAAGTATAATTTTTCCATCTTTCATGATTTTGACGTTTTAAACGTCAGTTTCATCCAAGTTTACGCAAAGCTCGATGTACATTTAAAATATGATTTCAATTGAAAATAAACCCATGAAAACGTAAATATAAAGTCGGAGAAAGTAACATGATGGCCACATCACCATTTTTTTAATAATGCTTTTTTACTTTCTCCGTTACGAAGTACGAGGAAGTATTGTGATCGTGATTTTTTTTTCAAAATTTTTTTTTGCGGAAATATCTGTTTTGGGGTCCCTAGATGCCATTTCAACAATTTCTAGAATTTTTTTTTTGTGTCTGTGTGTGTGTTTGTGTGTGTGTCTGTGTGCGCTGTATCTCAAAAACTAATAGAAAAATTGATATGAAACTTTCAACATACGTCTTATTTAATAATCTGAAGAACTGAAAAGCTTTTGGTTAAATTTCGTACACCGGAAGTGGGTGTTTACCTTAACTGTTTTTTGTTTTTTGCCAATATTTTCTTAAATATGAAAAATATCACAAAAATATTTAAAGAAACATCGAAGATAACAAAGAAATAAACAAATTTTGCTTAAAAATATTTTTCATAAAATCATTGCTATTCGAGAAAAAAATTTATTAACTTTTTCTCAAATTTTGGTTTATAAGTATGAAACGATAATAGTTACAGCAAATTTGAGTGAATAATAATTGTAGAGAATACCAAAATGAAAAACTTCTAAAGAATAAGTTTTTTTCGAAACCTCGTTAGTTTTTGAGTAAACTGAGTTTTTGAATTTGAAGTATAATTTTTCCGATTCATAATTTTGACGTTTTAAACGTCAGTCTCATCCGAGTTTACGCAACGCTCGCTGTATATTTAAAATATGATTTCAATTGAAAATAAACCATAAAAGCGTAAATATAAATGATACCATCAAGTCGGAGAAAGTAACATGATGGCCACATCACCATTTTTTCAGAATTATTTTGTTTATTTTGGTATTTTCGGACAATTTTTCAAGACTGTTTTTACAGGACAATTTTTTGTGATATTTCACCAGAACTCTTTGTCTGAACTTTTTTTTAGGACTCTTTTCGGGATATTTATTTCTGGCTTTTTTTGTCAATACTCTTTCTCACGACTTTATTTCCAGGACTGTTCCTCCAGGACATTTTTACTGGACTTTTCCGAACAAGAGGTTCCTAATTTTGTTCAGGTCTTCTTTTCAGAATTCTTTCAAAATTTTCTTCATTGCTTTTTTCAGAATGATTTTTTCGAGATTTTTTTCCTTCGTTACAGGACTTTTTTTAGTATTATATTTCAGGACATTTTTGAAAGTAATCATTTTTTTCAGGACAATTTCTTCAGAATTTTTTCAGGTCTTTTTTTTGGAAATGCTTTTTTAGGATTTTAGGATGTTATTGTCATAACTTTCTTTCAGGACTGTTATTACAGGACATTTTTTCAGGATATTTTATAAGGACTCTCTTTCGGGGCTTTTTCAAAACGTTTTTTCAGGACTTTTTGGGACTCTTTTTCTCACTTTTTCGGGATTTTTTAAGGGCATTTATTTCTGGTGTTTTATATGAAGATTTGATTTTTCAGGACTCTTTTTGCAGTACTTTTTTCACATCTCTTTTTCAAAACTTTTTAACAGTGCTATTTTTCAAGACTTAATTTCCAAAACTGTTTCTCCAGGATTTTTTCTCAGGACCTTTTTGTGTCAGAATTCTTTTTTCAGGAATTTCTTTTAGGACTTTATTTCTGGTCTTTTTGAAGAACCTGTTTTTCAAGACATTTTTTTGTCAGGACTCTTTTTCCAGGATTTTTTATCAAGACTTCTTTCAAGACTTGTTCAGGACTTTTATTAGGTTTTTATAACTTTTTAATTAGGACTATTTTTAGAAATCTTATTCAGAACTTTCTTGTTCAGGGCTTTTATTAGTTTTTTTAGGACTTATTAATCAGAATTATTTTTAGAAATCAATTTCAATTTTATTTTTTTAGCATTTGTTTTTTTAGTTTTTCAGTAAACTTACGGTAATAGTATATTACGACACAAGTTCGGTAAGTGCTCTCTAACAGGTCGAGAAAATTTTAAAAATACGAGGCCCGTAGGGCCGAGTATTTGTAATTTTCGAGACCTGTTTGAATGCACTTAACGAACCGAGTGTTGTATAGTATTTTTTGCGCTACCGATGTAAAATAGTTATAAAAATAGTAAAAAAAATAGTTCAAAACGACTTTTATAATTAAAAATCGCTGCTCTTTTATCTAGCCCATAACTGTACTAGGACTGTCATGACTCAGAACAGGCTTGTTATTTTGTGAGTTTCCTAGCAACCGAAATTAGTCCGGGAAAGCCATTCGAACGTGACTAAATACACACACAGTAAGCATAGCAATATAGAACGGTAGCGCAAAAAGATTTAAAAGATAATTTGTCATTTTTACCTTCTATAATTTTGAAGTTTCAAACGTCATTATCATTACCGTTCGATCATGTGAAACTCTCGATTTAAAATATGATTTAAATTAAAAATAATGAATGAATCTATAAATATAAATAACTATTATACCATCAAATAATCGGAGAAAGTAATATGATGGCCACATCACCATTTTTTCTTTATCTCTCAACTGGTGGAGCAAATATGTTCCTACAGCGCACAGAAAAAAAAAACTAAGCAAATCAATTGCAAGTAACTCTGAGGAAAAGGTGCAATTCATTTGAATATTGATTTAGATGGCTCTCATCAGACAACTTTCCTTGAACAGGTATTGGACCACGAAAACCAGAATAGTTCAAATTACGGATGTTATGCCTCTAAACAAGTTTGAAGAACTTTATTTTTTTTTTTTTATTTTTTTTTTTTTTGAAGAGAGGAGAGAAGATCTTTTATAGACACCCCTATAGTGGGGTAGTGTTGGAGTCCTCCCCTGAAGGGCACGAGTATACCAACTAAAAACTCTCCTCAGAGTAGAGCGGAAAGAGACCGAACCTTGACCTTGGTCAACCGCCGGGGGTTTGAAGAACTCAAACGCTTTCTACCAGTGACGGTTCGCGGGTTTTTTCTGGTACTGGCGAGGTAACAAGGGTGCCAATACAGATAGGTAGGGTCAGTTGCAGAGACGGCTAGCTGTATTACCACCTCTTGTTCCTCGGCCAGAAAAAAACCCGCGAACCGTCACTGCTTTCTACATTTCTTTGATAATTGTGTTGTTGCCAAAAATACCGATAAAATTACCAAGGGTGGCAATACAGATAGGTAGGGTCAGTTGCAGAGACGGCTGGCTGCACCTTTTTGTATTACCATCTCTTGTTCCTCGGCAGTACCAGAAAAAACCCTGCGAAGCGTCACTGCTTTCTACATTTCTTTGATAATTGTGTTGCTGCCAAAAATACTGGTAAAATTACGTCAGTACTAAACCAAATAAAATTTTATAAAAAATATAACTTAAACCATCTAATGTAGGAACTTATATTTTTATGTTTAAAAAAATGATGCAATACTTGGTTAAAATAACGAAGTAAATCAAATTTAATCGTTTACCAGACATAAAAGAAAATAAACATTTACGCAAACACGACAAAAGAATTTGATTTTACAACTGGATTGGCACTTTATGCACGCATACACGCCGAACATAAAACCATCGATTTAACAAAAACAAATACATAAAATTCAAATTAGCGAACAACAGCTCTTTTGATGTGAAATATAAAGTACCGATATGACAATTCTCGCGTATTGTGTTAGTTTAGCATAATGCGTGCTTTATGCGTTCCATATCAAAAAGGGGTTTTGCACTCACGTGATTAGCTTTTTAAAAGGGGGCCATTATTTCGCTGCCATGCACAACACAGACACACACACACACAGACCCTTCCAAATTACGAAATTAGCATTTAGCCATATTTAAAGCCCGAACAATACTCGCTGCTCGTTGATGGACAAATAACCCTCATTTTCTCCCCTCGTTCTTACATATCTTTAGCTTTATAACACCGGTAGACAAAAGGAACTCTTGGGGTTATTGTGATGTATACCACTTGTGCGACCTTTTTAAATATTCAAGATCTCTGGGTAATTTTGTTTGTAAAGAAATATAATCAATAACTTAAAAACACACGCTTGATTATATAATTAAAAAATACAATAATTAATACTGAATAAGGATACGTTACGTAGGTGAGCCTCTTAAGTTCAAGCTCAGTTACACTCACACATACATAAATTACAATATGGTTTCAGAATCTCGTGATTGACAGACCATCGATGACGAGATTCTGAAACCGTATTTGTTGTGAATTTATGTGAGTGAGTGTAAAATAACTGAGTTTGTAAAATATTCAAAGATAATTGAAAAAATAATTTAGTTTCAGATTCTATGATCTGTGAAGATGCTGATCTCACAATAAAAACAGTATGTTGCTTCCAGGGGCGGCACGTTATGTAGAGCCAAGGAGCCATGGCACAACCTCTAATTTTAAGCTCGGCAAGAATTTTGTATTTCTAAAAATAACAACTCTAAACAATGCCTGTGAAACTTTAACGCGTAGAGAAAAATCGCAATGTATTTGTTCCCCAACGCAAACGGAGCCAACTTACTTCTGGTACGGCATTTCATTAGAATGTTGGCAGCGGCGGTGAGCTGCGCGGTTCGGGGAGGGGCGCGTTCTGAACCTGCATTTGGAGTCAAATCATTTCTGGCTCAACGTGCACTTGTTAGTCCTATTTCCGCACCGCACACGATTAATAAATTTAATTCATCGCCGATAAAGCCTTTTTGCTCATGTACTATTGACAAAATTTACAGGCAAGTCATGTACTTATTAAATGCATATCAACAGGGCCGCGCCAAGCGAGGGTGTTAGGGGTGCCCAGCACCCGGGCGGCAGGTCTTGGGGGGCGGCTGGCCTTAAGGGAGCCCTTTTAAATTGGCGCCTTGGTGCAATGTATTGTTCTTCTCACCGAATAGATGCAGTTAAAAACAAAAATAAGTTCAATTGTTTTTTTGATTTTTCAAGGATAGCTCTTAAACACATTACCAGATTTTTTTATCAAGCCCGAAAATTAATTTGTTGTCCATTTGTTTTTCGGGTTTCTGAGGATAACTTTTGAACGGATGACCAAATTTGGTAAATTCTTCCAGCAAAATGCTGTACTCATCGATCATTTTTCTGGACTTTGAGGATAAGTCTTGAACGGATAAACGGATATTGAAAATTCTTTCAAGAAAGTGGACTCACCATGTGGACGTATAAAATATAAAAAAAATCAATTAACCGCTCAATTGTTTTGTGGTTTTGAGAAGTTAACTCTTGAACAAAATGGCCGATTTTAAAAATTCCCCCTGAAAAGTATTGTACTCATCGAGTACAGGACCAACACATCATTTGTCTTCAATTGTTTTTTTAAAGTTAACTTGTGAACGGATAACTAAATTTGGCAAATTCTTTTAGCAAAGTGGTGTACTCGCCGAATAGATGCAGATAAGACACAAAAAAATTAAATTTGCAGTTTAATTGTTTTCTGTTTTTTGGAGGATAACTCTCGAGCGAAAGAACAGATTTTGTAAATTATTTCGGTACTTATTAGTGATGAGATAAACGGTTATTTTCCAGAAACGGTCATTACAGTTACTGCTACTACAAATAACTAGTTATTTAAAAGGTTATTTCAAGTAAGTTACCGTTACCACAAAATAACTAGTTATTTAAGAAACCGTTATTTAAAATAACTTTACTCAGTAACAGTTTGTAACGAAGTGAATCTTAGGGGTCAATTAACACAAAATGTAAAAATCGCACTTTTCAAGTTCGAATAGGGCCGCGGTGGGTAGCGCTCCTGCTTCTGGGCCTCGTGGTCGTGGGTTCGAATCCCATCCGGGCGGTCACTTTTTCTGAATGAAAAATGGCCGCACGGGTCTATGGATGTCTAGTGGTTGTCCTTTCATATCAATATATGAATTTATTACAAAGAATCGGTTGTGGCAGAAAAGCCAAGTAGCTTACACCAATTTCCCTAATATCATTCACTCTCCTTAACCCGAAATCCCATCAACCATCCTTCCTTTAAAAAAAAAAAAAAAGTTCGAATATTTTAAAATCGTGATTTTGATTTTGGAAATTGTACAACTGCTAAGCGCGTTATCTGATTTTGATGATTCTAACGTAACCATCTCGAGAATTTCATGCAATTTAAAAACAGTTTGATAACCTTTCGCGAAACTCGCAAACCGTAAAAAATCCACGAATTGAAAGTCCGAAGATTAAAATTACGATTTTGATTTTTGAAATTGCACAAACACGTTGTCCGATTTTGGTGATTCTAAGGTCAAAATTGTAGCAAATTTCATGCAATTTACAATCCGGATTAGTTTCGCTTGTCCATGAAACCAACGCAAAATGCCAAAATCGCACGTTTTCAAACTTCGAAAATAGAAAATCGAATATTGATTTTTAAAAACACAACTGCCGAATGCATTGTTAGATTTTGATGATTCAAACGTCAAAATATGGAAAATTTAGTGTATCTAACGGATGACGAAATGTTTCCGCGAAATTAACAAAAAATGCAAAAATCTCACTTTTTTAGTTCGGGTATTGTAAAATCGTGATTTCAATTATTGAAATTGTACAAAATTTGCCATATTTTGACGTTTGATTCATCAAAATCAAAAAATTCGGCAGTTGTGCAATTTCAATAATTGAAATCACGATTTTACAATATCCGAACTAAAAAAGTGAGATTTTTGCATTTTGTGTTTCTCTTGAAATTTACTCAAAATGCAAAAATTGTAATCCAAAATTTTTGAATCGCGTCTTTGATTTTTTTAAATTATACAACTACCGAATGATTTATCCGATTTTGATGATTTCAATATCAAAGTATGGCGAATTTAGAATTATTCAAAACGGTTCATCACTGGCGGATCCTAGGGAGGGGCAAATAATCTCTTCCTTGAGTCTAGGTTTCTTGTCGGTCGTCGTGAACTTTTCGAAAATGTCAAAAATTTACGCCAAAATTACGAAAAAGATCAAAGATTTTAATTGAAATTTTGATTTTTAAATTGCTTCAACGCGTTGACCAATTTTGATGATACAAATGTCAAAATATGGTCACTTTATATGTCACTTTAAAACGGATTTCCAAATTTTCTCTTGAAATTAATGCAAAAATGGCAATTTTTAAATTTCCAAGATTTTCGTGACTTCGATTTTTGAAATTGTACAATTGCCGAATGCGTTGATCGATTTTGATGATTTATAATAATAATAATAATAATAATAGTTTATTTTGTGCCAATACCAGGAGTTTATACAAGTCAGAAAATGGCTGTTATGGATTTAAATTTCAAAATTTGAAGAATTTCTTGTACTTTTAAAAGGGATTATATTTTCTCGTGAAATCACTGGCTTTTTGTGTTTGTCAATTTTATGTCAAATTCGTTTCAATATTTGTTCGAGTTCTTTTTTTTAGACGTAATACGTTATTGAATCGAGTCCTGTTACTAAGAACTTATTCGTTATTGAATCGGTTATAAGAGTTACTATTACTAAGAAGTTATTCGTCCTGTTACTAAGAACTTATTCGTTATTTAATCGGTTATAAGAGTTACTATTACTAAGAAGTGATTCGTCATTTAATCGCGTTCCTTTTATAAAATAACTTTTGAGAAAATCAGCGGTAGTGGATTTTTTTAATAACTGTTATCGTTATTATTTCTCAGTAACGGTTCCAAAGTAGCAGTTGGTGAAAATAACGCTCATCACTAATTAAAGAGATGTAGATAAGATCAACGAATAATTTTCCGTTTTTTAACCAAAAATAAGTTTCAAATTCTTAAAGTATTAACTTATTAAGGAGATGTAGATAAGGTTACAAAATACAATGCGTCGTTTAATTGATTTCCGTGGACGAAGAACGGTATTACAGATTTAATGCGGGCTATTTTTTTGTGTTTATTTAATTTTTTTAAAGCTTCTGCAACAAGTAAATGTTTTTAATGATGACTTTTTTTTGTCATATACTTGTTTCTCATTGATCACATGGTGAAACATTATGTTTATATAGGTTTTTAAATTAAAATTCACTTGGTTTGTTTCACTATTAAATTGTTTTATTATCAACTAGTTTCGGCTTAGTGCCACTAGTTGATAATAAAACAATTTAATCGTGAAACAAACCAAGTGAATTTTAATTTATAAACCTATATGACTTTTCTTTCTTCAACAAGGAGGCGGTGAGATATATTGTTTATGCTAAGTGGCTCTACCATCAAAATTTTCCACGAGCCGCCACTGGTTGCTTCAATTGTTTTTTTTATTGCATATCTTGTGAAAGGTCGGAAGAGAAATAATCATTTCTCTAAAAATTTTATAAAAAAAAAGATAACCACTAGTAATCTGTGATTAAGAAATGCAAATCAGATGCGTGGACCTGCAATATTTCCCAAGATGAATAACGGTATATAAATTTGCATTATTTGTTGTATTCTTTCTAAAGTTTTAAACATTTTTTACCATCTACAACTTCAGAAATATTAACCCGCCCTTGGTGACGTAAATTTAATATTCACGCCCGGGGTTTTCAACTGAAGATTTTTCGAAACGTATTACTAATAGTTCATGTTTTTTTTTTAATTTATATTCTTTGACAATAAAATAAAGATATAAATCAATTTAAGCTCTGCAATGCGGCAGCTACTCGAAATTGGAACAAAAAACAATAACGAAGAATAAAGTTATTCGACAGACCAGTAGTGTCACCATTGGCGGATTAACACCTATCGTTTTAAAAATATATGATTAAACAATTTTTATTTGATAAGTAGGCAAAGGAAGTTTACTTATTTTCACATTCTACACGCAAGATTTTTCTGCGGTCTGTTGTTATGATTGCATAATTTTCCCTCAGAATGACACTTGCCTGGGGTCAAGAAGCCACATTTTGATAACAATCGGAATCGATCGCTGTATATAAACACAGCAGTGTGTGTTGGACAATCAAAGTCGTGCACCTCTTCAGATTTCACGATCACCATCAAACCTGTAAGTACACAGGCGATTACTTTAATGCGTCATTTTTTTTGATTAATTAACCAACGTCAAGATCAATGATCAACGAATTTCTTGCTGATGATCGTTTAATTATTAATTATGTGACACTGTCTGCGCACAAGTGCGTTATCTAAAGTAAGTACATAGACTAAGATCCATAGATAAACTTAAATAGATAGGCGACTCTATGTACACAACATTGACGCCATATTAGTTTCGCCCCATATCCATCGGTAAGTTGTGGCGCTGTATACGCGGGGCAAGCGGGAGGCGGGTTATCGAATGAATTTTCGATTTTTCGGTAGTTCATTAAAATAATATGTAGGAGTATTAAGAAGTCATTGATTAAAATAATATATTTATTAACATATATCTACATATACACATGTCAATTAATAACACAATGAATAATGATTGAGTTGAATCAACATGAAATTGAAATATACAATTTCAAGTTTTGTAATAGTTTTTGAGATACAGCTAAGACCCTAAAAATTGAACATATGCGGTGAAATATCGAATTCCAAAATAATGTAGAAAACAATACTTCTCGCTATTTTACACGGAGAAAATAAACAATTGTTATAAGAGAGAACGTCTAAATGGATGCTTCGTACGGAGAAAGTAGCAATTCAGTTGACACCGAAAAAGTTCACATAAAATCACAGATATTCAACAATCACTTTAAATAATACGTTATTATGTACTTGCAAATTTTGCAATAATGATGCGGCATGATGAGCGGAATGGTTTTATGCGTGTTTCTAATCTAACACTGAAAGGAAACGAACTCTTGAATACTTACGATTTTGTTTATTTACACAAGCTCGCCGTATCTTATTACGGGTGTTAATTCAGACAGACCAAATTTTTCGGATTCAATTAGCAGGTTGTAGCATCTAGCGTCAAATTGTGTAACTATTTTCCGCCCGTAATATTTAAATTAAGATACTTGCGCCATCCGATGGATATGGGGCGAAAGTTTTAAAGCGAACAATTTAATTCGTATGGAGTGCGCAGGGCATGCTAAGATCCATGTCTTTATCGCGTTTGTGCTGGTCACGTCATTCTTCACACTATCGGACGCGATAAGTTGGTGAATGTTGTTGAGTTTCGGTTTTAGTAACGTTAATCGTGCTTGTTGTGCAAGTTTAATCATTTTGTATTATGGTATGTATAAAATGAAATGGAATTAGTTAAAGGAGCAATCAAAGCTTATATCTACAGAAAAACCGGGGACTATGTGAGCTATTTGATAGAAGAGGTAGGTTTTATTGGCAAACATATTTTAATTAATTCTCTGTTTCAAAATAAATTATCGAATAAATCATGTTACCTCGGGTTTTAATCAAATATGCTGGTACGGCAAATACGAAACATAATTTTAAACTCACATGGTGAATTTCTAAAAGAAATTAATCATAGTCGCCAATGAATTCAAATGATAAACATTCGTAGTTCGTAGTCAGACAGTTAACGTCAAAAATGTTGAGCATTGTGCAAAGAAGCGTTAATCAGAGACGTGTGGATTTCAATTCATAGGCGACTGCGATTAATTCATTTTTTAAACACACGGTATTAGTTTATATGGACAATAAATTCAGGAAAATTTGGTGGATTCCCATACAACTCCATCTCCCTCTTTAGTTTATCGGCGCAAGCTTTTATAGGCATTCCGGTGGAATAAAAGCCGGACAAAGTTGTATGCAAAAAAATACATTATACAAGTACGGTTTCATATCATAGAAAACGACTAAAATATGAGGAATCAAAGTTTTACTGAGTAGGAAAATAACATGCAAATTGGGTTGCATATAACTGCCGGTTACATTATGCATAAATTGCAAATATGTCCTGCACGAGGCCATTGAGTAAAATCTAATCTAAAATTTAAGCCGCCGTTGAAATATTTAATTTCACGCTTTCAGAAAATAATGTGCAACTTGGTAAAACAGCCACTTTTTTCTCACTTATACGGGTTATTTGTCGAGGCACTAAGTGGGTAATAAAAACTTTAATTTCTGTGCTTTTTCACATAAATAATTAGTATTTAAAAACACGGCCGGATTTAAAACAAAATACTACAATCTCTCTTTAGTGGAGAATTGTAGAATTGGTTCACGCTCCATGGGGATTTCCATGTAAAATTATTGGTGTTAAAATTTTAGCTCCCCAAATTAGTTTAGAGAAAAAATATGAACGTGTTTGAGAAAAAATACCAGTGACGGTTCCTCGGGGTTTTTTCTGGTACAGCCGAGGAACAAGAGGTGGTAATACAGATAGGTAGGGTCAGTTGCAGAGACGGCTGGCTGCGTGACCGCACCTATCTGTATTACCACCTCTTGTTTCTCGGCCGTACCAGAATAAAACCCGCGAACCGTCACTGAAAAATACTGTATACAACTTCCATACTTTCCATACAAAGAGGAAATCAAGGAAATTAAAAACTACTACTTTAACAAAAATAGGTTGTGCCTTGGAATTGCTGAAACCCATTTTAAAATAATATATTGTTACCAAAATATTTGCGTTCGATGGTAAACCATCCAATTTGCATTCGTATCTGTACCTCATTATGCATATATTATAATATTTTGTAGTTAAGTACATGTGTCTAAAGTGAGTACAGTGATTTTTTTTTTACTTTGACATGTGCCCTTCAGTCAATCAGTTGTTGTAGAGTACAGTGTTGTTCAATTTCAATTAGATTTTTCTAGACCAATTATTTAATCTTCACTCTTCATGAAAATATACCAAATAAAGAATAACTTAATGAAGGATAGTAATTTGAAACAGTGGCGGCTCGTGGAACATGTTGATTGTAGAGCCACTTATACAATATACCCGCCTTCCCCTTTTTTGAAGAAGGAAAGTACGATTTATCTTCCTAGACCAAAGTAACAGGTAAAAATGTGTTAAGAAATAATTAAAAACTATTTCTGAGCCTAAAACTACTTAACTCTATATAAGGAGCCGCCCCTGGTTATAACCCATTAAACATTTATTGGAATTTTAGAAGTTGATTATATTCTTAAAATATAATAATGTGGGAGTTGATTGAAATTATTTTAGAATTTTTAAACAATTCCTACTATTTTTTATTTATTTTAGAAAATGCTCAATTTTAAACGCAATTGAAAAATGCATGTCTAACAACAAACAGTTATTACCTATTAAAAAATTGTTGGAATTTTAGAAGCTGATTATATTCTTAAAATATAATAATGTGGGAGTTGATTGGAATTATTTTAGAATTTCTAAATAATTTCTACTATTTTTTATTCATTTTAGAAAATGCTCAATTTTGAACCCAATTGAAAAATGCATGTTTAACAACAAACAGTTATTACCCATTAAAAAATTGTTGGAATTTTAGAAGTTGATTATATTCTTAAAATATAATAATGTGGGAGTTGATTGGAATTATTTTAGAATTTTTAAATAATTCCTACTATTTTGTATTCAATTTAGAAAATGCTCAATTTTGAACGCAATTAAAAATGCATGTTTAACAACAAATAGTTATTACCCTTTAAAAAAATTGTTGGAATTTTAGAAGTTGATTATATTCTTAAAATATAATAATGTGGGAGTTGATTGGAATTATTTTAGAATTTTTAAACAATTTCTACTGTTTTCTATTCATTTTAGAAAATGCTCAATTTTGAGCGCAATTAAAAAATGCATGCTTAACAACAAACAGTTATTACCCATTAAAAAATTGTTGGAATTTTAGAAGTTGATTATATTCTTAAAATATAATAATGTGGGAGTTGAGTGGAATTATTTTAGAATTTTTAAACAATTTCTACTATTTTTTATTCATTTTAGAAAATGCTCAATTTTGAACGCAATTAAAAAATGTATGTTTAACAACAAACAGTTATTACTGGTTAAAAAATTGTTGGAATTTTAAAAGTTGACTATATTCTTAAAATATAATAATGTGGGAGTTGAGTGGAATTATTTTAGACTTTTTTAACAATTTCTACTATTTTTTATTTATTTTAGAAAATGCTCGATTTTAAACGCAATTGAAAAATGCATGTTTAACAACAAACAGTTATTACCTATTAAAAAATTGTTGGAATTTTAGAAGCTAATTATATTTTTAAAATATAATAATGTGGGAGTTGACTAGAAATATTTTAGAATTTTTAAACAATTTCTACTATTTTTTATTCATTTTAGAAAATGCTCAATTTTGAACGCAATTAAAAAATGCATGTTTAACAACAAACAGTTATTACCTATTAAAAAAATTGTAGGAATTTTAGAAGTTGATTATATTCTTAAAATATAATAATGTGGGAGTTGAGTGGAATTATTTTAGAATTTTTAAACAATTTCTACTATTTTTTATTTATTTTAGAAAATGCTCAATTTTAAATGCAATTGAAAAATGCATGTTTAACAACAAACAGTTATTACCTATTAAAAAATTGTTGGAATTTTAGAAGCTAATTATATTCTTAAAATATAATAATGTGGGAGTTGAATGGAATTATTTTAGAATTTTTAAACAATTTCTACTATTTTTTATTCATTTTAGAAAATGCTCAATTTTGAACGCAATTAAAAAATGCATGTTTAACAACAAACAGTTATTACCCATTAAAAAATTGTTGGAATTTAAGAAGTTGATTATATTCTTAAAATATAATAATGTGGGAGTTGATTGGAATGATTTTAGAATTTTTAAACAATTTCTACTATTTTTTATTTATTTTAGAAAATGCTCAATTTTAAATGCAATTGAAAAATGCATGTTCAACAACAAACAGTTATTACGAATTAAAAAATGGTTGGAATTTAAGAAGTTTATTATATTCTTAAAATATAATAATGTGGGAGTTGATTAGAATTATTTTAGAATTTTTAAACAATTTCTACTATTTTTTATTGATTTTAGAAAATGCTCAATTTTGCACGCAATTGAAAAATGCATGTTTAACAACAAACAGTTATTACCTATTAAAAAAATTGTTGGAATTTTAGAAGTTGATTATATTCTTGAAATATAATAATGTGGGAGTTGATTAGAATTATTTTAGAATTTTTAAACAATTTCTACTATTTTTTATTCATTTTAGAAAATGCTCAATTTTGAACGCAATTGAAAAATGCATGTTTAATAACAAATAGTTATTACCCTTTAAAAAATTGTTGGAATTTTAGAAGTTGATTATATTCTTAAAATATAATAATGTGGGAGTTGATTGGAATTATTTTAGAATTTTTAAACAATTTCTACTATTTTTTATTCATTTTAGAAAATGCTCAATTTTGAACGCAATTAAAAAAATGCATGTTTAACAACAAATAGTTATTACTCTTTATAAAGTTATCGGAATTTTAAAAGTTGACTATATTCTTAAAATATAATAATGTGGGAGTTGATTAGAATTATTTTATAATTTTTAAACAATTTCCACAATTTTTTATTTATTTTAGAAAATGCTCAATTTTAAAGGCAATTAAAAAATGTATGTTTAAAAACAAACAGTTATTACTGGTTAAAAAATTGTTAGAATTTTAAAAGTTGATTATATTCTTAAAATATAATAATGTGGGAGTTGAGTGGAATTATTTTAGAATTTTTAAACAATTTCTACTATTTTTTATTCATTTTAGAAAATGCTCAATTTTAAACGCAATTGAAAAATGCATGTTTAATAACAAATAGTTATTACCCTTTAAAAAATTGTTGGAATTTTAGAAGTTGATTATATTCTTGAAATATAATAATGTGGGAGTTGATTAGAATTATTTTAGAATTTTTAAACAATTTCTACTATTTTTTATTTATTTTAGAAAATGCTCAATTTTGAACGCAATTAAAAAATATATGTTTAACAACAAACAGTTATTACTGGTTAAAAAATTGTTGGAATTTTAGAAGCTAATTATATTCTTAAAATATAATAATGTGGGAGTTGAGTGGAATTATTTTAGAATTTTTAAACAATTTCTACTATTTTTTATTTATTTTAAAAAATACTCAATTTTGAACGCAATTAGAAAATGCATGTTTAACAACGAACAGTTATAACCAGTGGCGTCTCGTAGAACATGTTGATGGTACAGCCACCTATACAATATATCCCCCCCCCTCCTCTTTTGAAGAAAGAAAGTAGGATTTATCTTCCTAGACCAAAATTACTGGCGAAAAAGTGTTTTAAGAATTAATTAAAAATCCTTGCTGAGCTTGTAACTACTACAGGCAGTGCCATGGCTCCTTGACTCTATATAACGAGCCGTCCCTGATATGAAATAGATTTTAATGCTTTTATTTAATATTATTATTATTATTTAGTGTCTGTTTATTGCACATTTTTCCTTTTAAAGAAATACTGTATATAACTTGCAAGTACCAAAACCACTGACCCAAACAACAAAATGTATCTCACATTACATACTGCTGAAATATTGTGTATTTAATTTGGTTTTTGTTGCATTTCGAAAAAAAAATCTGAAATACTTAAATTGAAGCTGAAGAAATATTGTACATTTAAGTTGGCTTTTGTTGCGTTTTAAAATAAAATTTTGAATCAATTAAATTGAAGCTGAAGCAGCGGCGGCTCGTGGATGTTCGGCGGTGAGGCAGCGGAAGAAAATTTGACCGAAATAACAACGGAATATTTGCTCCCTCTATGAAAGTAAGAAGTGCAGCGCAAGCGGCATCTTTGTCTTTGCCTCCCCTACGGAAATCCACGAGCCGCCGCTGAGCTGAAGAAATCTCAATCTAAAACCGATGTGGACACTGTATAATAAATGACCTCCCGGTACTATTTACATAAGCATTTAATGTATAATTTATACACACGCCTATAACTCTCCACTCCATGATTCATAAATGCACGTTATCACGTTTCAGATCTCACATACAAAAATGGACGTTCCACCACCGGAAGTATTAAAAAAACCTCTTATCGTCCCACACAAGGTTTTAATGGGCCCGGGACCATCCAACTGCCCTCCAAGAGTGCTACATGCTCTCAGCCAACCCATCCTGGGACATTTACATCAAGAAACGACCGAGGTGATGATTTTGCATACTAATTATCACGTGATATAAACACATTATATGGTGTTGATTTATACAGTTTTCTCTAATGCCTTTTTTATTCTTCGTTTATGTGGTTACATCATGTTGAGATATACAGGGTGCCCGGATTTCGTAGGGGCAACATGGACAACTTCTGCATTTGAAGAGATAGAGAGATGGTCAAATTAGCAAAAAGGTGCAGGTTCGAGGGCTCGTTGAGAATCCACCCTCAAATCCCACTTGTCATGGCAACAAAATCTCCCAATTTCTTAAATTTCAGATTTTCTTTGTGGAGACCATGACAAGTAGAATTTGGGGGTGGATTCTTAATGAGCCCTCGAGCCTGCACCTTTTTGCTAATGTGATCATCTCTCTATCTCTTCAAATGCAGAATGTGCCCATGTTGTCCCTATGAAATCCGGGCACCCTGTATACCCAGAGACTTTACTACGTTTTAGCTTTATCTAAAAACATTAAAACTTACGAAACATCCGATTTTAAATTACAAAAATTATTATTGAAAAAAGTTTATCTTAATTCATGTATAAAAATGTGCATATAAAATAGCCGAATAAGCGAGTTTGCAAGTGAATAAAAAGGTCGATAAAACTTCTGGGTAAAAAGGTAGGTACAAATTAGCAAGTAGATAAACTTTATTTGCCTTTACAACTATCTGATCGATTTAATATTATTTATAGTTTAGTTTTATTTATTAAAAACGCTTCAAAATGCCCTTTTGCTTCCTGAATATTAAGCGTGCTCCAGCCATTTTCTTTTCTCTCTCGTGATAATGTAAGTACCGGTATCTGTTAGGCGAAAGATCGTACTACAACATAGTCGAAATTCAAATCAGTTGACACGATCAATGTCCCGATATAGTCCGACAAAAAGTGTATACATTTTTCTGGCGGACTGTATATTGCAATCGATACAAATTTTCCAAAAGAAAGCAAAACGTTTCTATCTTAATTCAGTCTCGAAATTTGTAACGATTCAGTGACTCGTGCAAAATAAAATTTAAATTATAACCTCTTGTGGTATTACCGACGACTATTTCTTTTTTTGGGCTGGAAACTGGTAACTATTATGTATACTGATTTGAATGAAAATAAAAACACCATTTGATATTGCTATTTTTCGTATATAAAATCATCCTAAAGAGAGGTTTGACGAAGGTGTTTTTTCTTAAAATTTGAATGAGTTACTTTTTATACCGAAAGCCATCAATTGTAGAAAAATTAAATAAATTCTGGCTGTTTTTCTTGGTGTTGCATTTTCCCTTCAAACCAGTATATTTCAAATACTGCAGTGCGCGCCTTTAAGGGGATCACGGATTTAAAAATAAGAAATTTACAGCAAAGCAATTGTAGCGAATATTCGAAAGTATTTTTGGCGTGTTATTTTGTGATTTTATTAAAAAAAAATATATGCATTAGTGAAAATGCGTTTTTAAACGACGCTTAAATAATCATAAAATTGTGGATCCGCGCAAAACAAAAAATGGGAAGAGCTTGCGTGCGCGCTTTCAAATTGAAAAAAAGGTGTTATTACGTTCACCTGCTCCAACAGCAAGCGAATTGATGGTACGGTACACCTGTTCGCTGGATCGCTGGAGGCGTTAGCTTGATTCGAGTTCTTCCAAAATTTAAATTTAAATTATATTAATTTATTGTATGCGAGTACCAGGAAATGTTCATATTAATCGACTGATGAAAAAAATTATCAATTACAAAAGAGGGCATGACAAAATTATCAAATTTGCAAAATTGATATATTATCGTTTCGCTCATTAACGACGACGAAACTGACTTGACCTCTTTGTTTGTTTTGTTTAAAAATGGTATAAATTATGAGATAATCGTAATATTAAATACTTTTAGATAAGCTTAATTGTGTCGAAACTAGAGACACTAAAAATTAATTCATAACAGAAGACGCATTACATCACGTTATTGGTCTATCATAATGACTTTATACAGAGTGTCTATAAAGCATAATAATTCGTTTGTTTTTTCGGAAGCGCTTGGGTAGAAAAATCGGCGAACACGTATCCCATTATTTTTGGGGCAAACTTTTTGAGTGAAACATTTTTATAATATACCGGATGTAAGTGAATTCTGCTAGATCCCAAATATCATTTTCATTTTTAAATATATCTTTATGAAATTTAGTATGGTATTTTTAGAGAATAAAGTACGTCAACAAGTGGAATTTTAATAAAAATTTCGTTTCCGGTTAAACCTTAACTGCAGTAAACACTGACGCGTAAGTTAATTCAACAACCAAAGTTGCATATACGTGTTATTTTGTAATTTTCTGTAGAATATGATGTAAACCGAAACTAGTCCAGAAAATAAAATTAAGAAGGAAGTGCATTATTTATTTTTTTCTGCTTTTAGTAAAATTTCGTACACTGGAACTGGGTGTTTACCTTAACCGTTGAAAGTATAAATATAAATAACTATTATACCATCAAATCGAAGAAAATAACATGATGGCGACATCACCATTTTTAGTCTTTATAAGACTTAATTTTGCAGAGTTACGAACAGATTGAATATTCATATATTCAGGCTACTTTTACTCTTTATTTAAATAGTTAGATCTTCAAATGATTTATAGCAATCTATTTCAAGGCTATTGGGATGATAACTAAATTAAAATGGATCCGGTGTGTTTCATATATTTCAGATTATGGACGAGATCAAGGAAGGCATTAGGTACATATTTCAAACCCGCAATGAGCTGACCCTGTGCGTTAGTACATCAGGTCATGGCGGCATGGAGGCTGTCCTGTGTAATCTTCTGGAGCCTGGGGAGAAAGTCCTCATCGCAACGAACGGTATCTGGGGCGACCGCGCTTCCAACATGGCCAAACGATATGGTAAAACACCATCTATAAATATTAGTAGTGATAATAGTCCTTTAGCACAACTAACCTGGTTATTTACCATTTGACCTTCGGCTCTGTAGTTTTCTTTTAAATATTTAAGAAGATTGTAGGATTAATAATAATTGAAACAAATAATATAAATGACTTTAAAGGCATTTTCACAGTGGATTTTATTGCTGATTTTGTTTTCTTTAAGCTATTTGTTAAAAGAAATCAATCAAATATAAAATATATAATAGTTTAACCTGTCAATCCTGAACTTTTTATTCGAAAATTATAAATATTAAACTCGTTATATTATATATATTATATATTTTACAGTTTATTCAAATATTGTCCATTGTGTTAACTATTTATTTTCACTTTGATTAGTCTGTTCGTTATGATCAAAATATTAAATATATTTATATAACGATAATATTTTCATATACAGGGTGGAAACTTTAACTGGAACAAATTCGGTAATTATGAAATGAGAAGTTCCAGAAAAAAAATCCTCGGATAGGTCGATTTTTGTTTTTTTATTCTGCACTTGTTAGCCTCTTCAAAAATAGTATGACGTCACTGGTCTTTCACGTATGATGTCATAGACATTTTTTTTAAATGGAAACCATTTTTTTTAATTTCACTAAAGTTGTAGCCCTTTTTATTCTCTTTACGTCATACTATTTTTGAAGACGCTAAAAGTGCTGAATAAAACTGCGGATTTTTTCAGGGACTTCTTATTTCATAAATACCGAATTTGTTCCAGTTAAAGTTTCCACCCTGTATATCTATACATGTACGCGTGAGCTTTTGCTCATATTTTTCTTTCCATAATAAATTTGCCTCCTTAAAACTCAATTTATAATACAGGGCGAGTTTTCTAGATGCTCTTTGGGAAACTTGCAAACTGTAAGAGAGAAAGTGTTAACTGAACAGTAGTGCAGCTCTACGCAGGCACTGAAAACGGAACGAAAACGAAATAACGAAACTAACCGAAATATTTACAAGAACGAAAACGGAAACGAAAATGATTTTTAAATTTTACATTCAAGATAAAAACGAAATTAAGTGATTTTAAGTGCCTCCGTTAAACACAAACACCTCGTAGTTTATGTCGAAAACTGAAAGTAAAAGAAATCACGTAGTATTGGCTTGTTAGCAGAATAAAAAAAAATCTTGTACTCAAGGGAAGGGATTTTTTTTGAAGTTTTATAAAACCACTCAGCAGCATCTATTTTAAGTCAAATTTCATGCTTTTTGCCCTTGTTTTGTATTTTTTTTAGCCGAAATTTATAAAATCTTACGTCGGAATGGACACTATGGTGTATAAGTGGGATTATCTTGTAATTAAAGGAAGGATACTTTGGGATTTTTTTGAGCCATGTAGTACCATCTATTTCAAGAAACTTCAGAAATTTTATTCTTGTGGCAAATATTTTTCCATTTTTTTAGGCGATTTAAAAAAAATTAAAATTAACACAAGGATGTTCCAGTAGGATCATCTTGTAATTAGGGAAAGGGATATTTTGGGATTTTTATGAGATCGTATAGTAGCATCTATTTTAAGTAATGTTACAAAGTTTCATACTTATGGCTATTGTTTTAAATATTTTTTCACCGAATTAAAAGAAAATGTGTGTTAAGCGGGATTATCTTGTAATTGAGGGCAAAGATATTTTGGGACTTTTATGTTATAACGTAGTATCATCTATTTGAAGTAACTTTAGAAAGATGTATTCTTGTAGTAAATAGTTTTAAATTTTTTAAGGTGAATTTAAAAAAATATAACTTCAAAATTAACACAAGTACGTTTCAGTAAAATTATCTTGTAATTGAGGGCGAAGGTATTTTGGGATTTTTATGTAATCACGTAGCAGCATCTATTTGAAGTAACTTTAGAAAATTTTATTCTTGTAGCAAATACTTCAATTTTTTAAACCGAATTTCAATAAATGAAATAAAAATGAACACAAGTACATTCCAGTAGGACTATTTTATAATTATGGGAAGGTATTTTTGAAGTGTTTTTGAAATTACGTAGCATCTATTCTACGTAATGTTTCGTAAGTTTCAGGCTTGTAGCTATTGTTTTGATTTTTTTAGCGGAATTTCAAAAGTGTAATTTTGTAATGAACACTATTTACGTTTAAATGGGATTATCTTATAATCAAGGCAACGGATATTTTGAAATTATATGAAATCACGTGTTAACATATATTTTGAGTAATTTTAGAAAGTTTTATGATTGTGGCTATTGTTCTTCAATATTTTAACCGAATTTAAAAAATTATAAATTTGGAATGAACGCAAGGACATTCAAGTGAGAATATCTTGTAATTTAGGGATAAGATGCTTTGGTATTTTTATGGAATCACGTAATAGTATTAATTTAAAGTAACTACAGAAAGTTTTATCCTTGTAGCAAATGTTTTTTTTAAATTCTATTAGACGAATTTAAAAAAATTGTATCTTTAGAATTAACAAGGGATTATCTTGTAATTTAGGGATGGGGTGTTCTGAGATTATTATGGCATCTACTTAAAGTAACTTTAGACAGTTTTATTCTTGTGTCAAATGTTTTTCAATTTAAAAAAAAATGTATTTTTAGAATTAACAAAAAGACGTTCAAGTGGAATTATCTCGTTATTTAGGAAAGGGTATTTTAGATTTTTTATGAAATCACGTGGCAGTATCTATTTGAATAATTTTAGAAAGTTTTATACTTACAGCAAATATTTTTTTAATTTTTTTAGCCGAATTTCAATTAATGTAACTAAGAAATGAACACGGGGGGTGCTCCATTGGGATTATCTTGTAGTTAAGGTAGGATATATTATGGGATTTTTATAAGGCTATGTAGTGGCATTTATTCTAAGTAATGTTAGAAAATTTCAAGCTTGTAGCCATTGTTTTTAATTTTAGCAGAATTTCAAAAATATTTTTTTTTTTAATAAACACTATGATGTTTAAATAGGATTATTTCGTAATAAAGGCAATGTATATTTTGAAGTTTACATGAAAACATGTGTTTACACATATTTTCAGTAATTTTATAAAGTTTCATGATTTTAGCAGTTCTTCAATCTATTTTAACCGAATTTTAAAAAGTGTAACTTTGAATGGGATGTTTTGGGATTTTTATGCAATCAATTATCTATTTAAAGTTTATTCTTGTTGCGAAAGCTTTTAAATTTTATTTGAGGAATTAAAAAATGTATCTTCAGAATGAGCAAAAGAACATCCAAGAGGAATTATCTTGTAATTTAGGAAAGGGATGTTTTATGATTTTTATGGAATCACGTAGTAGCATCTATTTAAATAATTTTAGAAAGTTTTATTCTTATAGCAAATGTTTTTAATTTTTCAATAAACGTAACTTAGAAATGAATACAGGGGTGTTTCATTGGGATTTTCTTGTAGTTAAGGGAAGATATATTTTTGTTTTTTTTTTATGAAACCTCGTAGTAACATATTGTAAGTGATTTAAAAATCTTTCATTTTTTGGTATAGTTTTTCAATTGTCAATGTCCATATCTTGTCGGTGTTAAAGCCACCCGGATTTGGTTCAGTACAGCATTCAGGCAATAGATTCCGCCACTTTGGAGTTTCTACCCTTTTAAATTGTTTTTAATCGAATTTAAAAAATGTAACTTCGGAATGAACACAATGACGTTTAAGTAGAAATATGTAGTAATTAAGAGAGGGGATATTTTAGAATTTTTATGGTCACATATTAGCATCTATTTGAAGTTACTTCAGAAAGTTTGGTTCTTGTAGCCAATTTTTTTAGCCGAATATCAAAACATGTAACTTTGAAATTAACACATGGGTGTTCCAGTGGAATTATCTTGTAATTATGGGAATAGATACTTTGAGGAATTTATGAAACCACATAGTACCATCTGTTCCAAGTAATTTTATAAACTTTTTTGCTTGTTGCCATTGTTTTTCAGTAGTCTTTAGCCGAATTTAAAAGAAGTAACTTCGAAATGAACACTATGGCGTTTAAATAAAATTATCAAGTAATTGAGTAAGGTGATATTTTAAAATCGTTATGGAATCAGTAAGTAGCATCTATTTTAAGTAACTTCAGAAAGTCCTGTTTTTGTAACAAAAAAATTTCAATTTAAAAAATGCAACTTTGAAATTAATACATGGGCGTTCCAGTAGGATTATCTTGTGATTAGGGGAAGAGATTTATGAAACCACGTAGTAACATCTGTTCCAAATAATTTTAGAAAGATTCATGCTTGTTATCATTGTTTTACAATAGAACAACCCGTATATTTTAATAGAAATTTAAAGTCCTAATTCTCGCCTTTCTAAACATACCAAGTTTGTTAGGTGTGTAAATATTACTATTATTATTTATAAACCTAGCTAACTAGGTATTTTTAGAAAGACATGAAAAAGGATTCTAAATTTCTATTAAGATGTACTGGGTATTCCATTTTAAAACAAGTTTATTTACGTTTAACGAAGGATTTCTTACTTTATAAAAATTGCATTTAATTACTTAAACAAACCTAAGCATCTGAAAATAATATTTCTATTGTTAGAAACGCTTCGATATTTTTTTTTGACTTAGGCATGAGCCATTCAGTCACATCGACTATTTTAATTATGAGTTTTTGGATGAATAAATGAACAAATGAATAAATGAAGACGTATACACAACAACCATGGACCCGACCGAATACTTCTCGATCCCCGAAAAATATTTCGGCCGGGCTGGGATTCGAACCCACACGGCACGCGGTGCAACCGGCACAAGCGCTCGCCTGTACCCACTACACCAGGCATGTCAAACACGCGGCCCGCTTACAAGTTGTCTGCGGCCCGGCAAGGTTGGTATCAAATATTAAAACAAAAAATTAAATACAAGGTAAAAATAAATATTTTTTGTTTGGTTTCAATTGTAGTTTTTTTTTTGGTAACGCGGCCCGCGTGTGTAATACTTGATGTGGCCCTTGGTGGTAAACGAGTTTGACATGCCTGCACTACACTAACGGGCCGCCCCTTTCGATAATTTTAAAATATCTTAAAATAACTTATTAATTTTCTGTGACTGTTATTTAGTCCAATAAAAGTTATTGTCAGTTTAATTAGTAAAAACTACTACAAAAATATACCTAGTGTTCCATTTCAGAAATCATCAATTTATGTTGGCTCGCCGTTGTGGGGCATCCTGCATACATAAAAACGTATTTTCAGATTATAAAGTCCATAATTATCTTCAACTTTTATATAAATCACATTTTTCTATCTTAAATATTTAAGGCCAATAAGTTACACCCGGTAAATAACAATCGAGAAAAATCGATTTAGGAAACTCGGACCTTTTTACATTTTTCAAAATATCTAGTTATCATTGACTTTTTGGAAAACATTGCCCATTTGATTGGTTCTCTATCTCCTATAGTTTCCGAAATCCCCATAAAAAACATCTAAAAAAACTCACCCTGTATATGTATCCATATTTAAACCGTCAAAATTATATGATTATAGGAGCTGATGTGATTCAAATGAAGACCGAGCCTGGAAACAATTTCAGTTTGGAACAATTGCAAAGTGCAATAATGAAACATAAGCCCGTGATGTTGTTTATTGTGCAGGGGGAGAGTTCAACCGGAGTTTATCAACCCCTGGAAGGACTCGGTGATGTATGCCACAGGTAAATCTTTCGCTCAGGAGCAACAGAAGCGAAAGCAAACCGCCCCCCACCCCCACATTTCATTGTTTGAATATGAATGGAGAGACCTTACATTTAATATTATTAACACGGTGCCGAGTGCCGCGGGGGAATTTTAATTATTAAAATTTTCGAGACGTTAAACTGATCATTCTTACCCCCCGACGAGTTCTTAGTTGATTAAAAAGTTATCATTTATTTTTTTTAACTTCTTCGCTTTACGGCGCCCCGTCTAAGTTTCATTATTCATGTAAATTGAATTAGTCGTGATTAATTTCAGGGTCGGGATAAGTGAGTTTCTGTCGGTTTAACTAAATAAAAAAATTACGGATCACGAGAGATTCCGGTTATGTACTCAATCAAAATTATTCGAAATTTATGTTTTATTAAAGGTAATTTAATTTAGGAGTATTAGTAAGCTTCAAAAAGATAAATAAATATTTAAATAGTGCATCTCTAGCCGTGTGTGACGGTATTGCTCAAGACTATGTAAAAAAAAATAGTGCATGTGATTGCTGTCTAAAAATATTCACCTAGGCAAGACTATATCCAACCAATTTGGATATAAAGATGGTACAAAACGATAACATTTGTATATTTAAGATGAACTCTTTGCTGCACGAGACTACACATCAGTGACGGTTCGCGGGTTTTTTTTTGGTACGGCCGAGGAACAAGAGGTGGTAATACAGATAGGTGCGGTCACGCAGCTAGCCGTCTCTGCAACTGACCCTACCTATCTGTATTGCCACCTCTTGTTCCTCGGCCGTACCAGAAAAAAACCCGCGAACCGTCACTGCTACACACATTGGAAAGGGCTTGAGTGCGCTTCTCTCAGTTGGCACTAGAAGTGCAAAATGAGGTGGGAATTGGTGGTTCATAATTCGTATTGTTCAGCTTCGTGCTTACAGATTTGTAAGTGGTCTATTTTGTGGACTAGTGTGTGCCAACTTGCTTGAATTTGGTGGTTCAAATTGTAATCCCATGTGCAGCAAAGAGAACTTTTAAATAGCTAAAACAATAGTTTATGATTTTGCTTACCTTTTACCAGAAAAAAAAGTTTTATTTTCCAAAATGCTTCTCATTAATAAGATTTTTTAGCAAACATCGATTAATCCAGCATGAGATCCTGTAAACACTAATTAATCTATTTAAGCTATCGGCCGTATATTTTTTGCCTATATTCACTGTCCGTATTTTCATTGACTTAACTATGTAAGTTGTACACATTTCCATTTATAATTGCCGCCCTTCCCCTAGGTTACGAAACCTGGCCATAAATTAAAATTGCACCCCGGTGTAACGGCGATAAGAGATAATATTCAATTTCCTCCCTACAGATTCAACTGTTTATTGGCAGTCGACGCAGTGGCGTCCCTGGGAGGAGTGCCTCTCGACGCCGACAGAATCGGCATAGACGCTATTTACACAGGCTCTCAGAAGGTTATAGGAGCACCCCCGGGGATCACCCCGATATCATTTAGTGAGCGAGCAAAGTGAGTAATGTGCGAATTAAGAATGAGCATCAGAGAGATACTTACGCCGAACTTTTCGCAGAGAGAAAATTTTCAATCGGAAGACCGAGGTCAAGGTGTTTTATTGGGATATGAAGATACTGGGGGATTATTGGGCTTGTTTTGGAAGGCCCAGAGTGTAAGTATTTTATAAATAAATCACAGTAATATTCAACGCAACTGACTTTCTGGGTTTATTAATTTATTGTTTATATTTTGAAGAACTTATATCTATAATTGGCATTTATTATTAACAATTAACATTAGGTATCCCTTTAACTTATTATGTGTAGATTTTATATTCTTGAAAACATCAATTTGCGAATTCAACGAATAGTTTCGCGTTAAATTTTTTAAGAGTTTAAATTTTTAGCCCGTAGACAAATTTTTTCTTAGAGATCCTTCAGGTAAATTTTGATGAGCAGTAGATTAGCATGGGATCTAAAATATAAAAAAAATCGGTTGATCCTCAGGACTATCGTTTGGTGGGGTTTTGCGTACACTAGCACTTACTGTTTTGTGTACAATCTAATAAATTTAAATATTAAAAAAAATAGTTATCATCACACAATTTCTGCTATCCTAGTGTACGGTTTACGGGAAGCATCAGCTATGTTGGCGGAATCCTTCAGGTAAATTTTGATGAGCAGTAGATTAGCATGGGGTCTAAAATTTAAAAAAAATCTACTGACCTTCAAAACTCCCCAAGATATCATTTGGTGGGATTTTGCATACACTAGCACTTACTGTTCTGTGTACAACCTAATAAATTAAAATATTTAAAAAAAAATAGTTATCATCACACAATTTCTGCTACCCTATTGTACGATTTACGGGAAGCATTAGCCATGTTGGCGGAATCCTTCAGGTAAATTTTCATGAGCAGTAGATTAGCATGGGGTCTAAAATTTAAAAAAAATCTGCTGACCTTCAAGACTCCCCAAGATATCATTTGGTGGGATTTTGCACACACTAGCACTTACTGTTCTGTGTACAACCTAATAAATTAAAATATTTTAAAAAAATAGTTATCATCACGCAATTTCTGCTACCCTATTGTACGGTTTACGGGAAGCATTGGCTATGTTGGCGGAATCCTTCAGGTAAATTTTGATGAGCAGTAGATTAGCATGGGGTCTAAAATTTAAAAAAAAATCTGCTGACCTTCAGGACTCTCCAAGATATCGTTTGGTGGGGTTTTGTATACATTAGCACTTACTGTTCTGTGTACAACCTAATAAATTAATACATTTAAAAAAAAATAGTTATCATCACACAATTTCTGCTACCCTATTGTACGGTTTACGTGAAGCATTGGCTATGTTGGCGGAAGAAGGAATTGACAATGTTATTGACAGGCATCAGAAGTGTGCGAAACAGTTATACGATGGATTGGAAAAAATGGGCTTGGAACTTTTCGTCAAGGATCTCAAGAAACGTATTCCTACAGTTACAACCATTTCCATTCCCAAAGACATTAACTGGAAGGAGGTTACTTCATATATAATGAAAGAGTAAGAAAATACAGCTTATTTTTAATTTCCTCACTAGTGTCTTCATAAAAAATCCATTAATTTTAATTTTTAAATTAATTTCTATTTTTCAACTGTATACCAATCCTTACACTGCGGTACGGAATTATAAGCGTATTAATTTATGTAGAGTAACTTATTTTTATAAGAATTTGTGGACCAGAGAAATCTTCGGGTTTCATCTGAACATTTTTCTTTTGACCCCTTTTTTCTGTAACGGTCTTTTTTGTAACCTGTAAATTTCGCTATTGTAAATTTGAGTGGTCAATAAATATGATTATTATTATTATTATAATTCAGATCAAATTAAGTTTCTTTCTTGAAGACATACTTTGATCTGAATTTTGGCTTTGACAAGTATCTAACGGGTTTTGGCCTTAGAAGATACTATTCTAAGAATATAACAGGTCTGATATCTAAAGTCACAATCAGTTCTCAATACTATTGCCTGTAGCTGGTACAGTCGTTCCAAAATGTCGTGACGCATCTTAAATTTCAAGAGAGGGAACGCCGGAAACTTTTAATTATTCAGCGAGCGCCGCCTGAACATGTAAATGTGAATACAGAATCGGTCCGAAGTGATCATCCTCAATTCGGTGATGCGGCCACGCGTAGATTTCTTATCGCGTTCCCTCCGAATACTTTCTCACTCTGCGCAAACTTTACCCCCCGGTTGTCACATTTTCGGAACGACTTTTAGTGAAATTTTGGGCGTCCCGCAATTTTTTTTATTAGCTGTCTCAGCTACATTTTAATGAGCGAAAGTTAAAATAATTATTATCGCCTGCACCATCCATTTTTTTTCCAAAATTTGAAAAAGTTATGAGCACCTCATATTCCAAAAAGTTAGCTTTGATTTTATGATTTATTTGCATAAAATGTTGAATGCTCCAGTGTCTGTTTTCTGAATTAAAAGAATTTTCAAACTTAAATTAAAAATATATGCCGCCAGCTTGGAACATTTAATCCGAAAATAATAAATGTACTAATTAAAGCTAACTGTAAAATCGTGATGTAAAACTTTTTACTTTCTCCGTTACGAAGTAGGAGAAAGTATTATGATCGTGATTTTTGTGTGTATGTGTGTCTCTGTGTGTGTCTGTGCTCACACTACTCTCAAAAACTAATAAAGCAATTGATATGAAACTTTGGACATATGTCTTATTTGATAGTCTGAAGAACTGAAAAGCTTTTGGTAAAATTTCGTACACCGAAAGTGGGTGTTTACCTTAACTGTTTTTTGTTTTTTGCCAATATTTTCTTAAATATGAAAAATATCACAAAAACATTTAAACAAATATTGAAGACAATAAAAAATGAGATTATTTTGTTAGAAAACATTTGTCATAAAATCATTGTTATTCGAGAAAAAAATTTATTATTTTTTTTTTCATTTTTGGTTTATAATTATAAAACGATAAAAGTTACAGCAAATTTATGTTAATAATAATTATAGAGAATGCCGAAATCAACAACTTATAAAGAATAAGTTTTTTTCGAAGTCTCTTTAGTTTTTGAGTAAACTGAGTTTTTGAATTTAAAGTATAATTTTTCCATCTTTTATAATTTTGACGTTTTAAACGTCAGTATTATCTGAGTTTACACAACGCTTGATGTACATTGAAAATATGATCTAAATTGAAAATAAACCATAAAAGGTAAATATAAACTATGATACCATTAAATCGGAGAAAGTAACATGATGGCCACATCACCATTTTTTCTCTACATAACAGTCTGTCTGTCTGTCCGCAGAAATAGAAATGACCATGAAACTTTGAACATAATTGTTATTTTAGCATCCGAAAAACTGGAAAGCTTTTGCTAAAATTTCGTATTTCCGAATATTTACCTTAACAGTTTTTTGTTCTTTTAGCCTTTTTGGGACTTCAGGACAATGTTTTCAGAACTTTTTTCAGGTCTTTTTTCTTTTTCTTTTTATAAATTTTTTTAGAACTTTTTCTTTCAGGACTTTTATTTTTTGGATTTCTTTTCAAAATTTTATTAACAGGAATTTTTTCTCTGGACATTTTCGGGACTTTTTCAGGACAATTTCTTCAGATCTTTCTAAGGACTATTTAAAGGACTTTTTACAATGCTTTTTTTAAATTTTTTTTGTTTATGTGTGATATTTTAAGACTGTTTTACAGGACAATTTTTTGTGATATTTCATTAGGACTCTTTGTCTGAACTTTTTTTAGGACTTTTTAGGACTCTTTTTCGGAACATTTATTTCTGGTATTTTGTATGAAGACTATTTTTCAGGACTTTTTTTCACTGCTTTTGTCAATACTCTTTCTCACGATTTTATTTCCAGGACTGTTCCTCCAGGACATTTTTTCGGAACCTCTTGTTCAGTACTTCTTTTCAGGATTCTTTTCAGAATTTTCTTCATTGCTGTTTTCAGTACTATATTTCAGGACATTTTTGAAAGTATTAATATTTTTAAGGACAATTTCTTCAGAACTTTTTCAAGTCTTATTTAATGATCCCTTTACAGGGTTTTTTTCAGAAATGTTTTTTTTTTGGGATTTTTTACGATGTTATTCTCATAACTTCTTTTCAAGACTGTTATTACAGGACATTCTTTTAGGATATTTTTCAGGTCTCTCTTTCTGGTCTTTTCTCAAGACTTTCTTCACGAGTTTTTTCAGGACTTATTTTAGTCCTTTGGGACTCTTTTTTGGATTTCTTTCGGGATTTTTTTAAGGACATTTATTTCTGGTGTTTTATATGAAGACTTAATTTTTCAGGACTTGTTTTGCAGTACTTTTTTCAGGACTTTTTTCACAACTTTTTAACAGTACATACTCTTTTTCAAGACTTTATTTCCAAAACTGTTTCTCCAGGACTTTTTCTCAGGACCTTTTTGTGCCAGAACTCTTTTTCCATGACTTTCTTTTAGGACTTTATTTCTGGTCTTTTTGAAGGATCTGTTTTTCAAGACTTTTTTTGTCAGGACACTTTTTTCGGGACTTTTTTCAAGACTTGTTCAGGACTTTTATTAGGTTTTTTTTATGACTTTTTAATCAGGGATATCTTTAGAAATCATTTTTAAGACTTTCTTGTTCAAGATTTTTATCAGATTGTTTTTAGGACTATTAATCAGCACTATTTTTAGAAATATTTTTCAGGACTTTTTCTTGCATTTTCTTTTTTAGTTTTTCAGTAAACTTAAGGTAAAGATTATTAGAATTTGAAAAATAATTTGTCATTTTTATCTTTCATAATTTTGACGTTTCAAACGTCATTACCATTCGATCATGTGAAACTCTCGATTTAAAATATGATTTAAATTGAAAATAATGAATGAATCTATAAATATAAATAACCATTATACCATCGGAGAAAGTAACATGATGGCCACATCACCATTTTTTATAAATGGGAACGCGGGTTATGGAGGAAAATTTTATTTTTGTTCAAGTCTTACAACTCATCCTGAACACTATTTGTCTAAAAAAAATTGTGGGACTTCCGGGAACGGAGATACGCAAAATTACTTTTGTCGAAAACAGTGCTTGAATCGACTGGAACCGCTGCAATAATGATTAAATTTTTTTTTCAAAAATTAAAAAAAAATCCAAATCTAACAACTCATTAATAAATTGTTCAGTAAGTTATTTGTTAGTAGTCCTAATAAGACTTAATTTTGCAGAGTTACTAACAGGTTGAATATTCACATATTCAGGTTATTTTCGTCTTTGTCGAATTTATTCTTACAACTCATTCTGAACACTATTTGTCTGAAAAAAAAAATGTGGGAAATTGGTGTAAGCTACTAGACTATCCTACCACGAACGATTAATAATAATAATAATAATATATTGATTGTGTTAATGCAATGTTCACACTCGTCCAAGAAAACTATATATCAATTATATATTTAATTATAGTTTATATTTGTTATATATATCATATAAATTTTCTTACATAATATACCTCGATATTCGGCTCGAACCAACAACCCCCACTCCTAAAGCAGATGCCAAACCACTTTGTCACCAAGCCTCCCCCTTCCACCTTTAATAAAATTAAAGTGTTATATCATTAATTTCACAAAAATTTGGAACTGCCGATTTTAAATACTCATTTCTTTTTAGATTTCTAATGGAAGTAAGTGGAGGCCTGGGTCCAACTGCCAACAAAGTGTTTCGGATTGGTTTAATGGGTTATAACGCAAATCCGAAAAAAGTTGAGCTCGTTCTTGAAGTAATGAAGCAAGCCCTACAACATGCAAGGACCAAAATGATGGCCAAGCTATAAGGTTTTTTTGAACTACACCAAGACACCGGATTTTCGTTTATATTAATAAATTCTAAGAAAATGATATATTGTGCAATGTACGTGTATAAATAAATAATAGCATTACATACAAATTTGTTTCATCCTCAAAATGGTCCTTGCTGTTAATTTAGAATTTCCAAACTCTTAAGTTATCGGCAATGTGATCGGCTTTTGAATTTAATGTTAATTAAAAATTAAAGTTAGGTTACTAAACCTTTATTAAAAACCTGGTTTCATACAGAGTTTTAAAGGGCAATTGACTAAAGTCTTTCAGCCCTAAAAATTAATTAAAGAAAAAAACACTTCCAGTTTTCTAAAACTGTTATTGTTGAAATTACAATTCAACAATCAATTTTTAAAAATTAAGTGTTTTTACTTTAATACCTAACAAGTGATATGCATTTTCAACGAATAACAGCCTTATCAATAAAAATAAAAATTAAATTTACCCAATATTTTCAAACTATTCCCAGGTACTTATTTTAGTTGAATGGAAGTTTTAACGTTTGAACATTTTCTTATATTGTTTCTTATTGGAGAAAATAATTATGATATTATTTGTCGGTCAAATTTCAGGCCCCAAAACAAGTTTCTGCTAACTCTTTTGGTATGCCAATTTTGGGAGTAGCGTATTCTACCTCCTTGACTTTAGTTTCTCAAATAATATGGTTTCAATAATAAATCACTTCCATGAAGTCTTTTAACTTGAATTTTCTTAAATAATCTGATTGCGTGAAGACTAAGCACAAACTTCTGGTGTATTTACGTCAGCACGGTCTCTAATATGGGCTATACCTCTCAGTTTTGGACCTTGAGTCCACTCTTCAGTCTTTGGGTGCCTTTTTTAATCGTAGGTAACTGGTGATTTCCATACGGGGGATATTTGCTCGATTCTTGAAGCAGATGCAATAAATAGCTTTTATGCACAGATTTTAAATTACAATTCTTGTATCTTACAAAATAGGGTCAATTTTGGCATTTAGTACATTAGGTTAAAACAGAAGTTATTAAATTTACATTTTAACATACGAATTTAAATGTTTGAACAGATGTCAACATAAAGAGGTAAAAATAGGCAATGGTAACCGTAAAACAACAAGAAGAGCTGAAAAGAAAGAAAACGTTGATTTTGAAAATACGGTTATTCTTTTAACACGAATTGTAAAGTCGAGGAAAATAATGCCTAAATTTGCAATTCACGATTCACTTTCGGGGTTATTGACAGTAATGAAATCTACATCTGCCCTTTGGTTGGTTTATTGATGAGTAGAGTGCAGCCCAGCACTGTGTCGGTTTAAGTCTTTTTCAAACGAGCCGAGAGCTGCAATCTAAGTGCGGAATTAACATACAATGTTGCAACAGAGCACGGTTAAACACAAACTGATATTGGCTGTAATATCGTTACGTAATTGTTATGAGAGTTGCATTTATACTTTTCACTTGATTGTAGCAGTAACACTCGAGTTTTATAGATTTATATAACTGCCTTTTCATGTTATGAAATATTGTTTACAATTATTAGTTGTGGTTAAAACAAAGGACATACTTAAGGATAGTATGAAATAGATATCATTTTATCAAATAAAAAAAAGTTTAGATCCTCGACGTTTCAAATTCTTAAAAGTACCTCAGTGGGTAGAGCATTGGACTTTTGAAAATTTTAAACAATCAAAATTTAATCTGAGCTTTTATTTGGAAGAAATAATAACTATTTCATATTACTATCCTTAATAATATTAACTACCAATACGTAAGTATTGAAACAATTAATTTAATTTTAAATTTCTTGTATCCGGTACTAGAGATAGGCTCCGACTCAGAGTCGGGAGTCGGGAGTCATTTAATTTTCCACAAAAAATGTTGATGAGTAAAAGAAAGTCCTCACTTCCAATATTTTCCAATTTACCCCAAAAACAAACAAAAACGAAGGTCCTCACTTCCAAACATGTTTTCAACGCTCAAATAGAGCTGCAAAATTCCACAGGAGTCACTTGACTCCTCGACTCAATTCTCAGGGTTGACCATTCGAGTCGACTCATGAGATCTCTATCAGGTACACTACTCTAAGAATATTATTTTCAATAGAAAAGTATTGTCTTATATTTCCTTAAACAAGAGAAAATTACAAGTTTGTAATTTTGAAAAGTTATTCAGCATTTCATCGAGTATATACGTACATTACGTCAATTGTAAGCCGCCGATGTGTAAATTTTCCTTTGTGAAAATACCCGATTACATCCATTTCTGTATGAAACATGTGTAAAAGATAGTTTCTTTAATCCAAAATATAAGATTTATTGTAGGCAACCCAAAGTACGTTAAGCTCTGACACCGGTTATAATCGATGAAAACGTTGGATACCATTAATAAAACAATCCTATAATTGTTTCAATGTTGTTTTGATTATTTACTTTTATTTACATTATGAATTTGATTTAATTATCAAATTAATCTTATTGCAAACATTCGTACTTACAAATAATAATAGAAGCTTAATATGTAGTGTGAAAGTAAGTATGCAACACAAGAGTTATTAGAACGTTAATTCAGTTGCCTACGTTAAAATGCTATAACTGCATTAAAATTTAAACAATATAATTATGTGCTGATAATGATAGCGGCAATGACTATTGCTTTACAATAATTCTTATTATTAAAGCTATTAATGTTACCATCATGTTACTTTCACATGGAATACATGGAATTTTTGAGAAATCTTTCATGTTTATCAATTTTTATCAAATACCAGTGCGATTTCATACAAACATATTTTTTATAAACTGTTAATTTTGGCATTATCTGCTATTAACTTTATTTACTTTCTCCTTTATGAAGTACGAGAAAGTATTGTGATCGTGAGTTTTTTTTCAAATTTTTTTTTTTACGCAAATATCCGTTTTGAGGTCCCAAGATGCCATTTCGACAATTTCTGGAAAAAAATTGTTTGTGCTGTGTGTGTGCTGTGTGTGAGTATGCGTCTCTGCGTCTGTGTGCGCTGTATCTCAAAAACTAATAGATCTATTGATATGAAACTTTGAACATAAGTCTTATTTGATAATCCGAAGAACTGAAAAGCTTTTGGTAAAATTTCCTACATCGGAAGTGGGTGTTTACCTTAACTGCTCTTTGTTTTTTGCCAATATTTTCTTAAATATGAAAAATATCACAAAAACATTTAAACAAATATTAAAGACAACGAATAAATGAGCTTATTTTGTTTAAAAACATTTTTCATAAAATCATTGTTATTCGAGAAAAAAAAATATTATTTTCTTTTTATTTTTGGTTTATAATTATGAAACGATAATAGTGACAGCAAATTTATGTTAATAATAATTGTAGAGAATGCCAAAATGAACAACTTATTAACAATAAATTTTTCCCTTAAAATATTTTTTCAACATTTTACGATTTCTTCCATGGTATTGCTGGGAAAAAATGCTAGTAAAAATGTTTGATCTTAGAAAGATTAAAAAAAAATTCATGGCGGTTCTTAATGACGGGAAAAAGCGTGTAAAGTAATTATTTTCAGAAAAAAAAGTTTTGATCATTTTCGCCATTCCTTTCCATACTATTACTCGGCAAAAAATGCGTACAAAAAATGTTGTGTGTGATGTGTGTGTTCATGTGTGTGTTTATGTGTGATCAACTTGATATGATATGATTCCGAAAATTGGACTTTATTGCATTTAGTTAAATGCAACTTATCGTATAAGTTAAAATTATTTTGTCTTTACGACTGAAACTCCGGGTAACGTTTTTTAACCATTTTCAGGTGGATATTTTTAGAAGTCTTGGTGAATTATATGAATAAAACCTAATACCCTAATCATTTCCTACCTAAATATTTATGACCTTTATAAAATAATTGAAAACGCATCGAGGAATTGCACAAAGATTGACAGGATAAGAAGAAGCAAGAGGTTTTTGTGAACGTCACGAGAAACCGGCTCCCTGGAGAAGGTAGTCGACCCCACCAACATCATCTAGAGATATGACAACGGCGAATTTTGGGCGCCCCACCCCCGAAAACAACGGCCCTTTTAAGGGCCATAAAAACTAACTAATTCTAAGATTCTTCTTTGTCAATGAAAAAATGAATGAATGAATGTTTTTAAACAATGAAAAACCGAAGTGCCCTCATAATAAAATACTGAAAAATTGTAGCTAAGATTATCGGAAGACTAGGAACGAAAAGAGTTATTTTTCACTTCAGAAATCAATCGAAAATTTTCTGTTCAGAATGTCTACCCTGAATTAAATTAAATTTCTTCCAGGAGTAAAAGGATCGCAGAAATGAAAAGAGTAATTTGGGCGCGAAAATAATTTCACATTTTTAATTATTTTTGACAAAATTTTCACACAAAAATTTGGGCCAGGAGTAACAGGATCGCAGAAATGAAAAGAGTAATTTGGGCGCGAAAATAATTTCACGTTTTAATTAATTTTTGACAAAATTTGCACACAAAAATTCCGACCAGGAGTAACAGGATCGCAGAAATGAAAAGAGTAATTTGGGCGCGAAAATAATTTCACATTTTAATTAATTTTTGACAAAAGTTTCACACAAAAATTTGGACCAGGAGTAACAGGATCGCAGAAATGAAAAGAGTAATTTGGGCGCGAAAATAATTTCACATTTTAATTAATTTTTGACAAAATTTGCACACAAAAATTCCGACCAGGAGTAACAGGATCGCAGAAATGAAAAGAGTAATTTGGCGCGAAAATAATTTCACATTATAATTAATTTTTGACAAAAGTTTCACACAAAAATTTGGACCAGGAGTAACAGGATCGCAGAAATGAAAAGAGTAATTTGGGCGCGAAAATAATTTCACGTTTTAATTAATTTTTGACAAAATTTGCACACAAAAATTCCGACCAGGAGTAACAGGATCGCAGAAATGAAAAGAGTAATTTCGGCGCGAAAATAATTTCACATTATAATTAATTTTTGACAAAATTTGCACACAAAAATTCCGACCAGGAGTAACAGGATCGCAGAAATGAAAAGAGTAATTTAGGCGCGAAAATAATTTCTCATTATAATTAATTTTTGACAAAATTTGCACACAAAAATTCCGACCGGGAGTAACAGGATCGCAGAAATGAAAAGAGTAATTTCGGCGCGAAAATAATTTCACATTATAATTAATTTTTGACAAAAGTTTCACAGAAAAATTTGGACCAGGAGTAACAGGATCGCAGAAATGAAAAGAGTAATTTGGGCGCGAAAATAATTTCACGTTTTAATTAATTTTTGACAAAATTTGCACACACAAATTCCGACCAGGAGTAACAGGATCGCAGAAATGAAAAGAGTAATTTCGGCGCGAAAATAATTTCACATTATAATTAATTTTTGACAAAAGTTTCACACAAAAATTTGGACCAGGAGTAACAGGATCGCAGAAATGAAAAGAGTAATTTGGGCGCGAAAATAATTTCACGTTTTAATTAATTTTTGATAAAATTTTCAAACAAAAATTTGGACCAGGAGTAACAGGATCGCAGAAATGAAAAGAGTAATTTCGGCGCGAAAATAATTTCACATTATAATTAATTTTTGACAAAAGTTTCACACAAAAATTTGGACCAGGAGTAACAGGATCGCAGAAATGAAAAGAGTAATTTGGGCGCGAAAATAATTTCACGTTTTAATTAATTTTTGACAAAATTTGCACACAAAAATTCCGACCAGGAGTAACAGGATCGCAGAAATGAAAAGAGTAATTTCGGCGCGAAAATAATTTCACATTATAATTCATTTTTGACAAAATTTGCACACAAAAATTCCGACCAGGAGTAACAGGATCGCAGAAATGAAAAGAGTAATTTCGGCGCGAAAATAATTTCACGTTTTAATTAATTTTTGATAAAATTTTCAAACAAAAATTTGGACCAGGAGTAACAGGATCGCAGAAATGAAAAGAGTAATTTGGGCGCGAAAATAATTTCACGTTTTAATTAATTTTTGACAAAATTTGCACACACAAATTCCGACCAGGAGTAACAGGATCGCAGAAATGAAAAGAGTAATTTCGGCGCGAAAATAATTTCACATTATAATTAATTTTTGACAAAAGTTTCACACAAAAATTTGGACCAGGAGTAACAGGATCGCAGAAATGAAAAGAGTAATTTGGGCGCGAAAATAATTTCACGTTTTTAATTAATTTTTGACAAAATTTGCACACAAAAATTCCGACCAGGAGTAACAGGATCGCAGAAATGAAAAGAGTACTTTGGGCGCGAAAATAATTTCACGTTTTAATTAATTTTTGACAAAATTTGCACACAAAAATTCCGACCAGGAGTAACAGGATCGCAGAAATGAAAAGAGTAATTTGGGCGCGAAAATAATTTCACGTTTTTAATTAATTTTTGACAAAATTTGCACACAAAAATTCCGACCAGGAGTAACAGGATCGCAGAAATGAAAAGAGTAATTTGGGCGCGAAAATAATTTCACATTTTAATTAATTTTTGATAAAATTTGCACACAAAAATTCCGACCAGGAGTAACAGGATCGCAGAAATGGAAAGAGTAATTTGAGCGCGAAAATAATTTCACATTTTATTAATTAATGTTTGATAAAATTTGCACACAAAAATTCCGACCAGGAGTAACAGGATCGCAGAAATGGAAAGAGTAATTTGAGCGCGAAAATAATTTCACATTTTATTAATTAATTTTTGATAAAATTTTCACACAAAAATTCCGACCAGGAGGAACAGGATCGCAGAAATGAAAAGAGTAATTTGGGCGCGAAAATAATTTCACATTTTAATTAATTTTTGATAAAATTTGCACACAAAAATTCCGACCAGGAGTAACAGGATCGCAGAAATGGAAAGAGTAATTTGGGCGCGAAAATAATTTCACGTTTTTAATTAATTTTTGACAAAATTTGCACACAAAAATTCCGACCAGGAGTAACAGGATCGCAGAAATGAAAAGAGTAATTTGGGCGCGAAAATAATTTCACATTTTAATTTATTTTTGATAAAATTTGCACACAAAAATTCCGACCAGGAGTAACAGGATCGCAGAAATGAAAAGAGTAATTTGGGCGCGAAAATAATTTCACGTTTTTAATTAATTTTTGACAAAATTTGCACACAAAAATTCCGACCAGGAGTAACAGGATCGCAGAAATGAAAAGAGTAATTTGGGCGCGAAAATAATTTCACATTTTAATTAATTTTTGATAAAATTTGCACACAAAAATTCCGACCAGGAGTAACAGGATCGCAGAAATGGAAAGAGTAATTTGAGCGCGAAAATAATTTCACATTTTATTAATTAATGTTTGATAAAATTTGCACACAAAAATTCCGACCAGGAGGAACAGGATCGCAGAAATTAAAAGAGTAATTTGGGCGCGAAAATAATTTCACATTTTAATTTATTTTTGATAAAATTTGCACACAAAAATTCCGACCAGGAGTAACAGGATCGCAGAAATGGAAAGAGTAATTTGAGCGCGAAAATAATTTCACATTTTATTAATTAATTTTTGATAAAATTTTCACACAAAAATTCCGACCAGGAGGAACAGGATCGCAGAAATGAAAAGAGTAATTTGGGCGCGAAAATAATTTCACATTTTAATTAATTTTTGATAAAATTTGCACACAAAAATTCCGACCAGGAGTAACAGGATCGCAGAAATGAAAAGAGTAATTTGGGCGCGAAAATAATTTCACATTTTTAATTAATTTTTGACAAAATTTGCACACAAAAATTCCGACCAGGAGTAACAGGATCGCAGAAATGAAAAGAGTAATTTGGGCGCGAAAATAATTTCACATTTTAATTAATTTTTGATAAAATTTGCACACAAAAATTCCGACCAGGAGTAACAGGATCGCAGAAATGAAAAGAGTAATTTGAGCGCGAAAATATTTTCACATTTTTAATTAATTTTTGACAAAATTTTCACTCATAAATTCCGACCAGGAGTAACAGGATCGCAGAAATGAAAAGAGTAATTTGGGCGCGAAAATAATTTCACATTTTAATTAATTTTTGACAAAATTTTCACACAAAAATTTGGACCAGGAGTAACAGGATCGCAGAAATGAAAAGAGTAATCTTGGCTAAAATTTTTCAATATTTTATTATGAGAGCACTTTGGTCTTTCATTGTTTAAAAACATGCATTCATTCATTCATTCGTTCATTGACCAAGAAGAACCTTAGAATTAGTTAGTTTTTATGGCCCTTAAAAGGGCCGTTGTTTTGGGGGGAGGGGCGTCCAAAATTTGCCGTTGTCATATCTCCAGAAGATGTTGGTGGGGTCGACTACCTTCCCCAGGGAGCCGGTTTCTCGTGACGGTCCTGCTTCTTCTGATTCTGTCAATCTTGGATGCGTTTTCAATGATCAAATTATTATTATTATTTTTTATTAAGGGAAAGGTTAAGTAAAACTCATTGTATAGTGTATAGTTGAAGCATATATTTCTAGGTAGCAGGTACACTTAAGTTGAATAAAAGAGCTCTTGATTACATCGAACAATTCACATTACAATTTACACTCCTCTCAGTTCGATTCGGATAATTCATATATAAAATGCATAGAAGTTGCATAATAAAATTATCTAACTTAAAAAATTATTAGTCCTTAAAAGTTAACTGTACGTATATTAGCTTATCATCTATGTACAAGCGTATAATATTTGCCTAAAGCAAACAACTAATATTTACAATTATTGCTTTAATTAATATAAATATAGAATAGTAATACATTCATAATAATCACATCCATACGAATTCCTTTAAAGAAAAGAAAACAAAATAATTAGCGAGAAATACTGAATATTGCAACATGGAGATTCCAATAATTTATAGTTTTTTTTTACATTAAATAAATGCTCCTACGAGTAGTTATTTAAGCCTATTTTTAAGTACCTATTTTTAAGATGGCACCAAATGGATATGTACTATAAATATTAAGTAACCTGTATATTTTTTTCTTCGAAAAAAATAATAATAATGAACAGAAATGACACAATGTACCGAAAATGTACAGTCCACGCATCAATTAAAAAGTAAGTATAAATATTATACATAAAAACGTTCCTTTCACACCAGATTTCTGCTCATTATCAAGTTTCGTCAGCCTTCATCTCTAGTTGAGGTTCGAGTCTCAGCTCGTAGAAACTCTTCAAAAATCATGGAATAATTTATAATTTTTTTTTGTGTTACACATCACTTATTTTTAAATATACACCTACTATTTTTCATACAATAAATATTACGATTAGTTGAAAAATGATCTACATTTTTAACATGAGAAAGAATCTTTTTCGTTCCTTTTTTAGTGTTTTTTATAATAATAATATAATATACATATATAAAAAATAAATAATACACGAAAATTCCAGCTATAAAGAAAGCGAATCCTACTCATCCTCGTTTTAAAGTCAAATAAATTAATGTCAGTTCCGATTTTTACTTAGTTTCGCGTTACAAATATCTGATTCAGTCTTCTTTGGTAAAAAGGTAATTAATTAAGTTTGACTTGCGCAGAACGCGACGCACGGGTCTCACAAGCCGCGACTACTTAAGTTCTTCAACTCTTGTTGTGGTTCCTGTGGTGTCTCCTATTCCGTTTGCACTGCTCTAGGGAACAGCAGGATTCGGGGGAATTCGCGTTCAGCTTGTTTTTTGATCGTAAGACTTTGTGGCACATCGCTTTCGTACACTTGGGCCTCTCGCATTGGTGTTTGCCATTCTGAAATGGAAGAAAAACATATGCTTTAGATTTAGTTGAAATTTACATATTTTTATAATTGTAGTTAAATTTAACCCTTTGTCCCAAACAGCGCGATGGCTGGGGCCTATTATCGCAATCGATAAAGACAAGCGCTGTTTGGTATTTTTGACCACGTGCTTCTAACAACCCCTGGGACCCAAAAGGGTTAAGGAATAATCGTTGGTTTTATTGATATTAAATAGTAAAGAAAATTACCTTGCATTTGCATGTCACGCATTTGTACTCTCCTAATGTTGCTATATACGGATGAAATTTCTGCCCATTCTCGTAAGGCATTGAAGGAATCGCCGGATTGTGGCAACCACCTTCACTAATAATCTGTTGCGGACTCTTCCCTAGTTTAACGACGGGCCTCTTCACCTCATCGCTCGTCGGTGACTTGGCGTCCCCTTGAAGGGTCCCATTTTCAGACGAAGAATCGCAATTTTTACAGCAGAGCTTCTCGTTGCCCTGCCTGGTACATTTCACCTCACCGCCGTCACACACGCACTCCGTGCAGAAGTCGAAACCGTTGGGAATGAGGAAGGGATGGAATTTACTTCCCGACGAGTAGAATTTCCCCCCGAAGGTGCATCCGGTGGGGATGACGATGTCCTGAGGGTCGGAGTTGTTCGTGCAGATTGGGCAGCATTCGCCGGGGTTCTTAATTTTGATGGTGGCCGTGCAGTTTAGCTCCGGGCAGGTCGTCGTGTCGCATTTCGGTTGGCCGTTCTGGCAGTAGCACATGGTGCACGGGTCTTGGATTGAGGTCCAGGAGGCGTCTTCTTGGTAGAAGCGGCCTTCGTAGAGGCAGGCGCCGGTCTGGGGTACGTCGGTGTCGTAGAGGGTAGGAACGTCGTTGTCGGTGTAATGGGGCAGACAACTCGAAGGGACTTTGACCTGTAAGTAAAAAAAATAAGTGTGATTAGTATTAATCTTTAAACGCGGAATGAAGTTGTAGATAATTGTATCGATTGGATCTGAAGCAGAAGGCTCTACCAATGTTAAAAGAAAAAAGATATTGATGTAAATATTCATTCAAAACACTGGATTAGATTTAAACTTGCAAAGATGATGAGGTGAAAGAAGCGATCTAACGCTTCCTTAAGAATACGGTCGGATATGGGCATGCAAAAACCGCCTACAAAAATGCATCGACCGAAATGGAGATTATGTAAGTGATTTCTACAAAACAAGGAGATCTTATCTTTGGGATTACCCTTGTAGTTTCACGATTGATGATAAAGGTAATATACATAATCAATCAAATACTCACTTGTTTTAAAGTAGCGGCCAGCAACGTGTTCCTGGTAGACTTCTCCTTGACTTTAATAAAGCACACCCCGGAATCGAGTCTGTTCAACTCGTCCTTCCTAAGAGTATCGGTTGGGCTGCCTTCAACTTGACTTCCTTGAAACTCGCCCAAGTAACGCGTAATAACCGGAGCACCTGGGGCTATCATCGGCAGAAGTTCTAGGTACAGCTCGTACCTATCTTGGTTTCCAAGTCCAGTAAGCGAGACATCGTAGTGTATATTACAATCATTATCCACGTTTATCCACGCCAAACCAACAGCTGATGTCGGTAAACTGTAGTCCTCGCGTTTAAGAAGTACCGGTGCTGGAGCGTCTCTGGCATCTGCAACCAATCGCGGAGACAACCTCCCTCGGATCAAGCTGCTTTCAGTTTGCGTCGCGACGTTGACCGCCAGGTTGCCGGAATACAGGGACTCCAGCACTTTCGGCCCGATTTTATCAATGGTACCATTAGCCCAGCCTTTAATAAAGTATGGAGTTAGATCTTCTAGTTCCATCTTCCTTTTTGTGCTTACGTCAACAAGGGTGATATCAACGGGTTTCTGTTGCGAGTGCAGACCATCAACTTGGATGTTGTAAACCAGCGAGCCTTCATTGTTGAGGAATAACCAGGCTAATCCCGAAGTACCGTAGCTGTTCGATCCGGGCGAGGATGACAACGACGTTTGGAATAACTCGCAGGTTGCCTTGGTCATGACGTTTCCGGTCAGGCGTAGCGATGAAGGATTCGAAACCGATGATACGGAGAGGACCAACCTGCCGCGCATTAGAAGCCGCAGGTCTGCTGGTGCTACCGGGGAGCTGATTTCCACGACGTTCAACTCGTGCGCAGGCTTCTCCACCTTAATCTTCTCTTGGAGGATGATCTGCTTGCGTTCATCTAGAGATAACACAACTTCGACAGATACGTCATTGGTCTCCTCAGTGGTGAAGATTCCGTTGAAGACGATTGCGATGTGAATAGATGGTGAGAGGGTCGTCGATGTGGAGACTATGGCGGTACCCCCGGCGCCCTCCATCAAACCAAGGTCGGTACCAGGCGCAGGCTCCAACAAGGAACTGAAGAGTTCCGTTCCTAACGCAACGTATTTCGTAATTTGCCCGCTCAACATAAACTCGGCTTGATCGCGCACACCCCACACCAACACCACGTATAATTTCTCGTCTTTCAATAATCTCCGGTAATCCCTTGGCAGTCTCTTCCAAACACCGCACACTTTTCTGGTGGCGTTTTGGTAGAGGCTGTTAGAGACGCCTCCGGCGCCGGAAAGCACGATTTCTTCTAAAATGTTGCTGTCGTGGTCAACGAATTGAAGAGATCTAGGTCTGGCCGCTTTGTCGGAGATATAGAAGGAGAAGTACAGGTTTTTCTTCTGGAAGGTGAACCGGCCGGTGGCGATGACGTTGTTCTTGTTGTCGTTCAGTATCGGCTTCATATCGTCGTTTCGTAAAACTAGAGATGAGCGTCCGGTCAGTAATGCTGCAAAATCTGGAAGAAAAAAAAGAGTTGTTTTTATGTTCGATTGATAACGGGTAACGAGTTTGTCAATAATTATTAACCGAGAAAGCTTCTTGCTGTCGGTGATGAATGATCGCATCAACGATTTATAAGTTAATTTTACAAGCGCGATTGGTAATCATTAGCCGAGCTAGAAATTTCTATCGATTTTTTTTTGTCCAGGACCCGATCAAAACGCTAGCGCTCCAAACTGTGAAAACAGAAAATTGCATTCGGCGATTTGGAAAATTGTAAAAAAATAATCAGCCGAGCAATTTGCATCACAAACTCAAGATCCATCCATTAAAAAGAAACACATTGATAATTTTCCATAAAAATAATTGCCGTATCGCAGGTGGAAGCAAAACAGCAACGCCCCAAACGTGAACTTCAGAAACGAAAATTGCATTCTGCGATATCAAAAATTGTGGAAAAATTTACCCCGAAAGATTTCCCGTAAAAACAACTGTCATATCCTAAGTGCCCTATCACAATAGACCACCATGGTGGCAGTACCAGTGGTGCCACCAGTCAAATGTATTAAGTGAAATGGAACATAACACACCTGGCATCGGACCACTTTGGTTGCGCCACCAGTCGAATCTGGTCGGCCAGACTTTACTGGTGGAACAACCAGGATGCCGACTGCATGGTGTCTCGGCTAGTTGTTTTACTTGGTGGCCTAGTGTGATAGAGCACTAAGTAGAAACACACCAACAACGCTCCAAACTTAAACTGGCAAAACGAAAATTGTATTCTACCGTTTGAACAACTGTACAAAAATAATCAGGAAGGAATTTGGTTTTAAAGTTCATGATCCATAGAAAAACAACACATTTCCGATTTCCCATAAAAGCAACTGCCATATCCTAAGTGGAAACAAAACAGCGACGCGCCAAATTTGAACTATGAAAACGAAAATTGCATTGAACGGTTTGAAAAATTGCAGAAAAATGATCAGCCAAAGAATTCCCTTAAAAAACTCAAGATCCATTAAAATACAACACATATATGATTTCCTGTTAAAACGGTTACCATGTCCTAAGTGATTCCAATTATTTTTCCGATGCTCAACAGATATTCCGATCACGATTATCATCCGATTATTACTTGAAATGCATTGAATGAGGGACTCTGGTATTGGATCCTTCTCAACTTTCTCTGCTTTATCAGGAAACGAGCCTAATTGAGTGTGCCCTCAGTCCCATTTCAAGGAACATTTTTGTTTCTCAGCTATGTTTACACCTAGTGGTACCTCCTCTTAGCATCTAGTTGAGCAGCATCTCAGCTGCAGCTTCAAGAAATGTGTTGCGCCGCAATTCATCAAAGTTTTGAGTTGATAGATATCCTCCATTGAAAGCAACAACATTTTTCCCTACTTCTGCTACATGATTTGTTGTTGCTTGAGGATTAAAAATGCAGCTTTATTCAAAAGTTCTGAATGTTTTTAAAATAAACTAATCAATTTGTTTTTACATTGGCCAAACAGCGCTGATGTGATATCACTACGAGGAGCATGAATAAACAAAAGTACTTGGAAATGTACGATTGAATAATGTGATCTGGCGATTGGCTCTTCCACACTTAGAAAAATAGATTACTGTGTGTTGGTGCCAACGCTGTGAAAAGATCGAGAAGGTCAATGAGTCGTATGAAGGAGTAACAGATATGACAGTGTTCATGAGGTCAGCATCTTCATCATTCAAAAGATTGTACGAGGTTAGGCCTCTACCTTCATACCTCCTCAACAGATAGCAGCACTGTCATGCAACAGATACTGGAGCAGTGTTGCCAGGTCAGCGGAAAATCCGCTAGATTTGGCGGATTTTGAATCCGCATTGCGGAGTAATTTTCGTTTTAGCGGCTGACGGAATTGTGTTGGATAGTTGAGAAAACTAGCGTAATTCAATTTAAATTTGAACTTTATTTTCGAAACGTATATTTTACAAGAGAAAAACATTCACTAACATTAATTTAAAAAAAATAACTCTCGGAAAAATTAATACATTTTAATTAATACAGGTAGATGTTCTGTGAATATTCTAAAATATTTGAGGAACTCTTATCATATCAGACCTTATTTTCTTTCCGATTTTGGTTTTGTTAAAGTGTTCAACAACTTAAAACATTAATTAAAAAAAATCATAATTAACACAAATATTGACTAAGTTCCAAAACTCAAGATTAACTTTTAAGGTAAATGTATTATGATTGCATCAGAGTTTTTTTTATGGAATTCAATCATAGCGATATGATTTTTTTTTCTAGTTTTTCCTTTCGTTTTTAAAAATTGAAAAAAGTGACACATTTTCAAAAATTAAAGTTAGTTTTAAAGGAAGATACATTTGTTATTTATCCATGTTACAGTTTTCTTTTCAGCATCTTTTGCATATTTCTACACCCTATAAGTTTAACTTTTTTTATATCTGTTATGACTTATATTTTCTTTTATTTATTGAAATCACTTATTATGTATATTGACCTGTATAAACCAATTGTTATTGACACATTCAATAAATTAAATTAAATAGATGTTTTGTGAATATATGAAAAGAAAAACGATTTTTCGTCTTCAACAACTTTAAATATTAATTTTCAAAAATTAATCTCACGCAAAAATTGACACATTTTCAAAAGTCTAAGTTGATTCTAAAGGCAGATGTTTTGTGAATATACTTACTAAAATTTTTGAGAAATTCTATATCAGTTTTTTGTTTTGTTCGACAACTTAAAACGTTAATTTTCAAAAATTCATAACTTACGGAAAAACTGACGCGTTTTCAAAAATTACAGTAACTTTTAAAGGGAGATGTTTTGTGAGTGTATTAAAAAAAAGATTTTTTATTCAAGTCTTCGACGATTTTAAATATTAATTTTCAAAAATTCATAACACGCATTTTCAAAACTCAAAGTTAATTTTAAAGGTAAATATATTATTATTGCATTAAAGGTTTTCAAAGGAATTCAATAGTATCAGTATTTTTTTCTTTTTTTTCTCTATTCAAATATTCGACAAATAAAAAAAAATCATTTTTATACATTTATCTCACTTTTAACTCACGCATTTTCAAAAATTGAAGATTATTCAGATGTTTTGTGAATATACTATTTTTTTTTGTTGATAAATTCCAGCTTATCATGTTATATATATCAAGTGTCATAAATGACCATTTTTAACTGCCTAAAATGACAATTTTCAACTGGCAAAAATGACAATTTTCAACTGCCACAAATGACAATTTTCAACTGCCAAAAATGACAATTTTCAAGTGTCGGAAACGATCATTTTTAACTGCTAAGAATTACAATTTTTAACTGCCAAAAATGACTATTTTTAACTGCCAAAAATGACAATTTTCAACTGCCAAAAAAGCCAATTTTCAAGTGTCGGAAACGACTATTTTTAACTGCCAAAAATTACAATTTTTAACTGCCAAAAATGACTATTTTTAACTGCCAAAAAAAAAAATTTCAACTGTCAAAAATGACCATTTCAACTGCCAAAAATTACAATTTTCAACTGCAAAAAAAGGCCAATTTTCAAGTGTCGGAAACGACCATTTTTAACTGCCTCAAATGACAAATTTTAACTGCCAAAAATGAGAATTTTTAACTGCCAAGGAAGCCAATTTTCAACTGCCAGAGAGGTCTATTTTCAACTGCCAAAAAGGCCAATTTTCAAGTGTCAGAAATGAAAATTTTTATCTGCCACAAATGACAATTTTCAACTGCCAAAAAGGACAATTTTCAAGTGTCAGAAACGACAACTTTCAACTGCCAAAAATGATATTTTTTACCTGCTAAAAATGACAATTTGTAACTGCCAAGAAAGCCAATTTTCAACTACCAGAGAGGTCTATTTTCAACTGCCAAAACAGTCAATTTTCAAGTGTCAAAAATAACAATTTTTAACTGCCAGAAATGACAATTTTCAACTGTCAAAAATGCCAATTTTCAAGTGTCGGAAACGACAACTTTTAACTGCCAAAACGGATCATTTTCAACTGCCAAAAATGACAATTTCAACTGCCAAAATGACAATTTTCAACTGCCAAAACGATCATTTTAAGCTGCCAAGAATGATAATTTTCAATTGCCAAGAATGATCATTTTCAATTGCCAAAAATGACAATTTTCAATTGCCAAACATGACAATTTTCAAGAGTCGGCAACGACCATTTTTTACTGGCAAAAATGACAATTTCAACTGCCAAAATGACAATTTAATACCCAAAAATGAACCCATTTTCAAAAATTAAAGTTTTTTTTGAAGATACATAAATGTGTTATGATAGCATCGGACTTTTTAAAGGATTCAATCATATCGATATTATTTAATTTTTCTATTTTTTTCTTCGTTCAAATATTTCGACCAATTTTTAAAAATTCATAACACACGCAGAAATTGGCAGAGTTAGTTAGTTTTAAAGGTAAAACTTTTTGAGGAATTAATATTGTATCAGTATTTATTTTTTAGCCAAAATATTAATTTTCAAAAATTCATAACTCGCGCAGAAATCGACTAATCGACTAATTTTAAAAGTAAATGTATTATGATTTAATCAGAGTTTTTAAGGAATTCAATCATATCATATATCTTGAGGATATATTAAAAACTTCGAGCATTTGAGTATTTATTTTTTGTAAATTTGTTTAATTGTGCAACTTACAAAAAAAAAAAAAAATCATAACTCGGGGAGAAATTGGCGAATCTGCAAAAATTTAAGTTAGTTGTAAAGTAAAACTATTTTAAAATGTTTGTAGAGTTCAATCATATTACTATTTATTTGTTTTAGATTTTTTTTGTTTGTCTTCAACAACTAAAAATATTAATTTTCAAAAATTCATAACTAACACAAAAATTGACTCAGTTTCAAAAATCAAGGTTAATTTTAAAGGTAAATTGCAGCAGAGGTTTTTTTTATAAAATTCAATCATAGGGATATGATTTTTTTTTTTAGTTTGTCCTTGTTTAAATATTCGACCACTTAAAAAATCGTTTTTAAAAATTTGACTCGAGCAGAAATTGACACATTTTCAAAAATCCAAGTGTATATTTAGGTAATTCCATCGTATAAGTATTTATTTTTATTTGTTCAATTGTTCGACAACTTAAAATATTACTATTCAAAAATTCATATGAAATTGGCAAATTAAAAAAAGTAAGTTTTAAAGATAGATGTATTGTAAAGATTTTAAAATTTTTGTGGAATTCTTTAATATCACTATTTATTTTTTTAGATTTTTTTTCTTCTACAAACAAAAACTGACTTGAAATCTGTACTTTTCACAGATTTTCTAGAAATTAAAAAAAGCTCTCTTTCGGAAAGTATTTGAGCTAGAAATTTCGACCAATTTTGATCTCAAATTTTAGATCTTTAAATAAAACAGTTTCTTTGTTAATATCACACTTTATTTTTTAGTGACTCGAGTTTCGATCAAAAGCTGACCATTTTCAAACTTAAAATCTTGAGTTTGAAAATGAACAACTTCGAAGACTCGAGTCACTAAAAAATAAAGTGTGATATTAACAAAGAAACTGTTTTATTTAAATTTCCAAAATGTATCACGAAGTTAACGCCTCAACCATGAATCAATGAAATTGTGATTTATTCTGTGTACTTTAAGAAAGCTGCTAATATTTTTTTCAGACCAATATTTTAGAAAGAAATTTTGGAAAAAATTGGCGGCGCACGCGGTGTTGGATTTTTCAACAGCGAACCAACCCATATGACATATCAAAAGATTAAAATTACTCTAATTTATGTAACCATTCAGGATTTTTTGTGAAAATTTGACAGGATTATCACTAATGATGATTTAAATTTAATTTAAATTGCTGGACGTTTTGTTAAAATAGGAGATATGGTAGTGATTACGTTACCCTCACAGATATTTACAGCTTTAGATGCTAGCCTTTGGTGCTTCTATTTATACAGCAGTGGTTCTTAAAAGGCTGCAGATAACTTTGGAAATGAATATGCATGCCAACATCTCATGTTTGCCTATTGAGAACTTCAGGCATTCGAGACGCACAAAGCATCCGCCCAATGCCCAGATGCGGGCGGTCCTTTCGAGCCTAAGTTGGATTCTTAAAATGGCTTATTGTATTTCCAATTGGTAAATGGAGGGCGAGGAATTTTAACACGCCGTTAAATGCTTACGATTATGTATTTCATGAAATAATCAGATATGTATATGCAATAAACAGAGTTGACGTTTCGTAATTTCATAATCAAATTAGTATAGATATTAAAGTCTATGCAGTAAACAAAGTAAATTGTATTATAAAAGAGTTGACTTACGTTTCGTGCTCTTTTCTTCGTCATCGGCAACATTCTGGGGAACGATATCGTGGACCTCCTCACCTAGAAACGAAACAATGAAAAAAAATTAACAAAATACAACATCGGAATCGGTCTGTTTTGATTTCGCGCCCGATAAAAGGTGGTAAACAAGTTTCCTGACGAGCAGCAATTTATAAACGTTGGCGCCTTCAAAAGGTGAGAAATGAAGAGGCGGCACAAACAAGATTACTACATAGAAACTTAATCAATGTCCTGTTTATCTTGATGTTTAAATATAGATAGAGCACACACGCATATGAACTCGAAATAAAAAAAAAAGTGACACAGTTCGTTCATTCATGGCGAAAAGGAAAATTACTACGTAGAACATTTGGCCTAGAAGGCGATTGTCGGTACTATCGTGAATCTATGCGGTTGGAATCAAAATCACGTGACTTAATTGTGGATTATATAATTCTAACGGATTGAAAATACATGCAGTTCATGGTTGTTGTGAGATTGAACGTTATTAAACCTTTGAGTCCCAAGCAGTGGCGGCTCGTTGAATATGTTGATGGTAGAGCCACTTCCTTAATACCCCCCCTCCTTTTTTGAAGAAACAAAGAACGAAGTTTATCTTTCTAGACCAAAGTAAGTGTTTTAAGAATTAATTAAAAATCGAGTGATATTAACAAAGAAAGTGTTTTATTTATAATTAAAAAGTCTTGCTGAGCATGAAACTACTACATGTAGTGCCATGGCTCCTTGGCTCTATATAACGAGCCGCCTCTGCGATTACTTTCTATTTAAAACACTTTATATAAACTAATCAAAAATAAAGCTCCTGCATTGCTTACAATTAACTCCCATCAATTGTTTTTTTTCTTCTGTTTTTTAGAGGATAATTCTTGAATGGATGACTAGATTTCGAAAAAGTTTCAGGTTTGGTGTGGACAAGATACAGAAATTAAATTCGCCCTTCATTTGTTTTTCTCGGATAACCCTTGAACCAGCGGCGGCTCGTGGATGTTCAGCAAGGAGGCTACGGAAGAAAATTTGACCAAAACAACAGCGTAATATTTTCTCCCTCTATACGACTGAGTAATGCAGCACGAGCGATATCTCTGTCGTAGCCTCCTCTATAAAGATCCACGAGCCACCGCTGCCATGAACGTATGATGAATGAAGCCTAGTATTGTATTTAGCAAATAAGTTTAGATCAGATAAAAAAAAACTAAATAGGACATTTAATTGTTTGATGCAAAAAATTCCTACAAATATTTGAAAATCAAATAATTCCATAACATCCCGGAGACTATATTTTTCAGATAAATATCAAAGTAAATTAATTTTATCTAAAAATAAACCCACGAAACCACAAAAAATAAAATTAAATAAATAACCTGAAATGAATACAAAACCCTTGAAAATACAGGTCAAAAAATTCAAAAATGTAGGTGGCAAAATCTAAAATAAAGGACAAAAATAAAAAACTTTGACCCCCAAAAAAAAATCCGAAGCAAATCAAAAATTTCCACGTAAACATAAATAATCCAAGTCAAAAAATCGAAAATGAAGGACAAAAAATCAAAGATTTTAACCAAAACGGAAATATCGAAAATTTCAACAAACCAATCAAAAATGTAGGCCAAAATAAAGAATGATTGATTTATATGCGAGATTTTTTTTCCGGTATGTTTGATGAAATTTTCGATTTTTTTACTGCATTTTTCATCTTTAGGCCCGAGTTTTCGATATTTTGCCTAAATTTTGGACAAAAGGTCTAAAAATAAAAAATGCAGACCCAAAAATCCAAAATTTCAACAAAGAAATCGAATATTTTGGCCAAAAAATACAAAATTTGGAACAAACCTAAAAAATCGGCAAAAAAGTAAAAAATAACCTGATCTAAAAATAAAAATGCAGACCGAAAAATTGAAAATAAAAGAAAAATAATTTGCTACTTTCGGCCGCTAATTATAAGTTTCTGACCAGAAGTTCAAAAAGGACAAAAAATCAAAGATTTTAACCAAAACGGAAATATCGAAAATTTCAACAAACCAATCAAAAATGTAGGCCAAAATAAAGAATTATTGATTTATATGCGAGATTTTTTTTCCGGTATGTTTGTTGAAATTTTCGATTTTTTGACTGCATTTTTCATCTTTAGGCCCGAGTTTTTTTCGATATTTTGCCTAAATTTTGGACAAAAGGTCAAAAACTCAGGTCAAAAAATAAAAAATGCAGACCCAGAAATCCAAAATTTCAACAAAGAAATCGAATATTTTGGCCAAAAAATACAAAATTTGGAACAAATCTAAAAAATCGGCAAAAAAGTAAAAAAATAACCTGATCTAAAAATAAAAATGCAGACCGAAAAATTGAAAATAAAAGAAAAATAATTTGCTACTTTCGGCCGCTAATTATAAGTTTCTGACCAGAAGTTCGAAAATAATAGCCAAAAAATAAAAAAAAAATGGTGATGTGGCCATCATGTTACTTTCTCCGACTTTATATTTACGTTTTCATGGGTTTATTTTCAATGGAAATCATATTTTAAATGTACATCGAGCGTTGCGTAAACTCGGATGAAACTGACGTTTAAAACGTCAAAATCATGAAAGTTGGAAAAATTATACTTCAAATTCAAAAACTCGGTTTACTCAAAAACTAACGAGATTTCGAAAAAAACTTATTCTTTAGAAGTTGTTCATTTTGGTATTCTCTACAATTATTATTCATATTCAAATTGTTGAAATGGCATCTAGGGACTCCAAAACGGATATTTCGGTAAAAAAAAAATTTTGAAAAAAAAATCACGATCACAATACTTTCTCGTACTTCGTAACGGAGAAAGTAAAAATGGTGATGTGGCCATCATGTTACTTTCTCCGACTTGATGGTAGCATTTATATTTATGCTTCCATGGTTTATTTTCAATTTAAATCATATTTTAAGTGAAAAAAATGGTGATGTGGCCATCATGTTACTTTCTCCGACTTGATATATTTACGCTTTCGTGGTTTATTTTCAATTGAAATCATATTTTAAATGTAGATCGAGCGTTGTGTAAACTCGGATGAAACTGACGTTTAAAACGTCAAAATTATGAAAGATGGAAAAATTAAACTTCAAATTCAAAAACTCAGTTTACTCAAAAACTAAAGGGATTTCGAAAAAAACTTATTTCTTATAAGTTGTTCATTTTAGCATTCTCTACAATTATTATTAACATAAATTTGCTGTAACTATTATCGTTTTATAATTATAAACCAAAAATAGAAAAAATAATAATACATTTTTTTCTCGAATAAAAATTATTGTATAAAAAATGTTTTCAAGCAAAAGATGTTCATTTATTTGTTGTCTTCAAAGTTTGTTTAAATGTTTTTGTGATATTTTTCATATTTAAGAAAATATTGGCAAAAAACAAAAAACAGTTAAGGTAAACGCCCACTTCCGGTGTACGAAATTTTACCAAAAGCTTTTCAGTTCTTCAGATTATCAAATGAGATGGATGTTTAAAGTTTCATATCAATTGCTCTATTAGTTTTTGAGATACAGCGCGCACAGACAGACACACACACACACACACACAGGCACACACACACACACACACACACACACACAGACACAAAAATTTTTTTTCCAGAAATTGTTGAAATGGCATCTAGGGACCCCAAAACGGATATTTCCGTAAAAAAAATTTTTGAAAAAAAAATCACGATCACAATACTTTCTCGTACTTCGTAACGGAGAAAGTAAAAAAAACTGACGTTTAAATTATGAAAGATGGAAAAATGTACTTTAAATTCAAAAACTCAGTTTACTCAAAAACTAAAGAGATTTCGAAAAAAACTTATTCTTCATAAATTGTTCATTTTGGCATTCTCTACAATTATTATTCACATAAATTTGCTGTAACTATTAGCGTTTCATAATTGTGTACCAAAAATGAAAAAAATAATAATAATTTTTTTTCTCGAATAACAATGATTTTATGAAAAATATTTTCAAACCAAAGACTTTCATTTTTTTGTTGTCTTCAATATATGCTTAAATATTTTTGTGATATTTTTCATATTTAAGAAAATATTGGAAAAAAATAAAAAACAGTTAGGTAAACACCCACTTCCGGTGTATGAAATTTTACCAAAAGCTTTTCAGTTCTTCGGATTATCAAATAAAACTTATGTTCAAAGTTTCATATCAATTGGTCTATTAGTTTTTGAGATACAGCGCGCACGGACACACACACACACACACCCACACACAAACACACACATGCAGGTACACACACACACACACACACACACAGACACAAAAAAAAATTCCAGAAATTGTTGAAATCTAGGGACCCCAAAACGGATATTTCCGTAAAAAAAAATTTTTGAAAAAAAAATCACGATCACAATACTTTCTCGTACTTCGTAACGGAGAAAGTAAAAATACGAAATGAAATCAATAATCCAAGTTAAAAAATATAAAATACAGGATAAAAATTGACCAGAAATCTAAAATTCAGGCCTAAAAATAAAAACCGTGGACCAAAAAAAGAAAAATTTTAACAGACAAATAAAAGAAAATTAATACAAATTTAGGGCAAAAGATACAAAACATAAAAATCTACAATTTTGGCCAAAAATTTGAAAACATCGAAGCTCGGACCTAAAGAGAATAAATGTAGAATTAATGAAAAATCATAAATGCGGAACAAAAAATCGAAAATTTTAACAATAAAATCGAAAAGTTAAGTTAAAATAAAGAAAAGTTTAGATGAAAAGATTATAAAAATAAAAATAAAAACCTGTCATGTTGGTCAGAAAGTCGAAACAATACATGAAACTCGGGTCTAAAGATAATAAATGCAGACTAAAAAATCGAAAGTTTCAACAAACAAAACTCGAAGAATAAAAAAAAACTCGCACATAAATCAAATATTCAGGTTATAGATATTTTAACCAAAATCAATTCAAAAATTTGGAACTAGAATTAAATATTCGGCTCGCAAAATCAAAAATGCGGACCAAAAAATCAAAAATTTTACGAATTAATTCGAAAATTTAGGTCAAAATAAAGATTAGTTAGAGCAAATCTATTTATAGTTTTAGTTAGTTTAGTTTAGTTTTTTATTTATAGTTTTCTTTAGGTTATAGCTTATACGCAGTTATGTTTACAAATATTATAGTTTAGTAATAGTATTACGTTGCGCAAGAATATACGTGCTGTTGTGTCATTATGAGAATTTTATTTGTAATATATCTGTATACAGGTGTTTTCCGTATAATAAATATTATTATTATTATTATTATTAAATCAAAAAATTGAAAATACAGTTCAAAATTAAAAATTCGGCGGGAAAAATCAAAAATGCTTAATCATAAAATATGAAGAATATGTTAGTAAGAAAATTGTAAATCAGTCTCAAAAATCGCTATATTGCTCAAAATAATTTTCCAATTTTTCCATTTTTGAGTTTGAAACTACAGGTGGTGCCATGGCTCCGTGGCTCTACATAACGAGCCGCCCCTGGTCCCAAGCAGAGCGATCGCGCTGTTGAGATTTTTTGTCGGGCCTCTTCGCAATCGAGGAAGACAAGTGCGGTTGCGCTTTTTGGCGTTTTTCGAAAATGTGCTTCCAAAGGGTTAATAGTGGAAAGTGTTATAAGAACCAATGTTCATTTTAAAAGCTAGTTATGTAACCAGCAATTAAACATTGCAAGTCTGCTTAAAATCTGTATGCAATCGTCCATAATTTGAAATCTTGCTATTATATCGACCAGTGGTGTAGCCAGTAGCGGGTAACATATGAGCAACAAATCTACACTTGTGTGCATAGAAATCGGCCCACTGTAAACTTTTGACTTTAACAATTTTTTCTTTTTCTTAGCAACTATCCATCAGATCAAGTTAATCAGGACATGCGCATTACAATTCATAGACGACTGCGATTAATTTCTTTTTGAAACACACACACACACACACATATATACGTATTCCAGTGCCATTTAAGTTTGCTTGCTGCTTATAAAATCCAACGCGCAAATACGGATAGATCCGATCCGAGATCATCAAATTATAATTCAATTTAGCCATAAAAGGGAATTTTATCGCCGTGCGCGCGGAAATTCTATAATCGATTATTAAGCTGGCCGTTCGCTCCCGTGGCAAAAATGCCGCTCAAGATGGGCGGTAAAAATGGCGTTTGATTGTGGCTATAAATAGGACGGAGTAACAAGACCCCACGCAAATATGCTGAATGTTTACACTGGCGCCTCTATTATATGCCAACTTTGATAAAAGTGTGCCGTCGCGTCGTTTCTCACCTCAAACCCATATATAACGCCTGGAAAAGGTGCAACTGCATTTATAATCGTAATCGACCGTTACTTCCAACTTGTTGTACACACATGGCTAGTTTCTATAATTACACATTTCACTTGTACACGCGAATGCTCAATCGAAAACAAAGTAGGACTGATTGGAAAATATTCAAAAACTTTAAAACACTATTTGAAGTTGAACAATTTGATGAATTGCAAGGTTTTCCAAAATTTGTAAACTGGAAATTGTGCAAATTTTAGAAAAAAAAAATTATAGATCAACTTTATTTGGTTGATTAGAATTAGCTCTACAAAACCTTTATAACTGGTAGCCTATAAATTTTGTTAAATTTAGAATTTGTAAATTTTGAAAAATTTAAAATCTTCAAATTTTGCAAAATTTAAAATCTTCAAATTTTGTAAAATTTAAAATCTTCAAATTTTGAAAAATTTTAAATCTTCAAATTTTGTAAAATTTTAAATCTTCAGTTTTTATAAAATTTAAAATGATCAAATTGTATCAAATTGAAGATTTGCACATATCGCAAAATTTAAAATATATTACTGGAACAAGACAGAGAAAATGGTGAAGAGATATAAAAAAAAGTTATAGCTGAATTGCTTTAATACAGAGATTTGATGAAAAGCTTGCAAACAAATTTACATTTAAGGCCCGAGCAAGGATACGGATAAAAGGGAGGTTAGCAGCGGCGGCTCGTGGATGTTCGGTGAGGAGGCTACGGATGAAAATTTCACCAAAACAGCAGCAAAATATTTGCTTCCTCTTCAAGAGTGAGTAGTGCAGCACGAGCGGCATCTCTGTCTTAGCCTCCTCGAGGTAGGACTGATTGGAAAATATTCAAAAATTTGAAAACACCATTTGAAGTTGAACAATTATGTTTATTTTTGGATGACTTACAAGGTTTTCCAAAATTTGTAACCGGCAAATTGTACAAAATTATAAATCAACCTTATTTGGTTGATTAGAATTAGCTCTACTAAACCTTTATATCTGATAGCCAATAAAATTTGTTAAATTAAGAATTTGCAAATTTTGTAAAATTTAAAATCTTTAAACTTTGAAAAATTTAAAATCTTCAAATTTTGTAAAATTTAATCCTTAAACGACCACTGCTGAAATTATCATTCCACAAACAATATGTTTCTTTCTGTGAAAATATAAGAACTGAAAGTAATAAGAGCCAATACAAAATGTAAAAACAGACTTGAAATTTATTTTAACTATAAAATTCATGATAAAATAGGTAACTAAAAAAAATTAAATCTGAGCCACTATAGTGACTCATGGTGGTAAAAGGGATAGTCTTTTATAAAATTTAAAATCTTCAAATCTTGTAAACTCCAAAATCTTCAAATTATTTGAAATTTAAAATCTTCAAACTTGGAAAAATTTAAAATTTTGTAAAATTTAACCCTTTAACGACCAAAGAGTTTTTATCCGGAGTAGTAACTGAGCACTGCTGAACTTATCATTCCACAAACAATATGTTTCTTTCTGCGAAAATATACGAACTGAAAGTAATAAGAGCCAATAGGAAATATAAAAACAGACTTGAAATTGATTTTGACTATAAAATTCATGATAAAATAGGTAACTAAAAAAATGAAATCTGAGCCACTTTAGTGGCTCATGGTCGTAAAAGGGATAGTCTTTAAAAATTTAAAATCTTCAAATTTTGTAAAATTTAAAATCTTCAAATTCTCTAAAATTTGAAATCTTGAAACTTTGAAAAATTTGAAATCTTCGAATTCTGTAAAATTTAAAATCTTCAAACTTGGAAAAATTTTAAATCATCAAATTTTGTAATATTTTAAATCTTCAAACTTTAAAAATTTTAAATCATCAAATATGAAAAATTTAAAATCTTCAAACTTTGAAAAATTTAAAATCTTCAAATTTTGTTAAATTTAACCCTTTAACGACCGACCAAAGAGTTTTTATTCGGAGTAGTAACTGAGCACTGCTGAACTGATTATTCCGCAAACCATATGTTTCTTTCTGTCAAAATATAAGAACTGAAAGTTATAAGAACCAATAGGAAATATAAAAACAGACTTGAAATGTATTTTGACTATAAAATTCATGATAAAATAGGTAACGAAAAATATGAAATCTGAGCCACTATAGTGGCTCATGGTCGTAAAAGAGATAGTATTTTGTAAAATTTCAAATCTTAAAATTTAAAATCGTCAAATTTTGCAAAATTTAAAATCTTTAAACATTGAAAAATTTTAAATCATCAAATTTTGTAAAATTTTAAATTTTCAAACATTGAAAAATTTTAAATCACCAAATTTTGTAAAATTTTAAATCTTCAAACTTTGAAAAATTTAAATGTTCATATTTTGTCAAATTTAACCCTTTAACGACCAAAGAGTTTTTATCCGAAGTAATAACTGAGCACTGCCGAAATTATCATTCCACAAACAATTTGTTTCTTTCTGCGAAAATATAAGAACTGAAAGTAATGAGAGCCAATACGAAATGTAAAAACAGACTTGAAATTTATTTTGACTATAAAATTTATGATAAAATAGGTAACTGAAAAAAATTAATATTTTATAAAATTTAAAATCTTCAAATTTTGTAAAATTTAAAATCTTAAAATTCTGTAAAATTTTAAATCTTCAAACTTTGAAAATTTTTAAATCTTCAAACTTTGAAAAAATTTAAATCTTTGGACACCGAAAGGAACTACATATCTAAACTTTAGTCAATTTCACCGAAAGCCAATTTCCATTTGATTTGTGAGGGGTCCTTTAAAATTTTAAAATTTTGTAACATTTAAAAGTTTTTATTCGGAACAGTAACTGAGCAATGCTAAACTGATTATTCCGCAAACCATATGTTTCTTTCTGTGAAAATATAAGAACAGAAAGTAATAAGAGCCAATAGGAAATATAAAAACAGACTTGAAATTTATTTTGACAATAAAATTCATGATAAAATAGCTAACTGAAATTTTTTTATCTGATTTACTATAGTTACTCATGGTCTTAAAAGAAATAGTCTTTTAAAAAATTTAAAAATCTTCAAATTTTGTAAAATTATTTAAAATCTTCAAATTTTGTAAAATTTTAAATCTTCAATTTTAATAAAATTTAAAATGATCAAATTGTATCAAATTCAAGATCTGCAAATATCGCAAAATTTAAAATATACTGCTGGAACAAGACAGAGAAGATGGTGAAGTGATATAAAAAAGTTTTAGCAGAATCGCTTTAAAACAGAGATCAGATGAAAAGCTTGCAAACAAATTTACATTTAAGTGTGAATAAATAAGGCCCGAGAATGTATACGGATAAAAGGGAGGTTAGCAGCGGCGGCTCGTGGATGTACGGCGAGGAGGCTACGGATGAAAATTTGACCAAAACAGCAGCAAAATATTTGCTTCCTAACACAAAATAGTAAGAAAACTCATAAAATTTAGAGCGAAAGAAGTCCATATGATTCTTACATTATCGTTTTTGGTAGACAGGAAGAGTCCATAAATCCGGTTTCACAACGTAGTAAATGTTCCAAATAAGTTTCTTTCCTCTTGAATGTCTATTTTTTTTTTCTAACTTCTTCCACGGAGGTCAATACAAATAATTTATTAATATAACCTTGGCGACAGAAAAAAATGCAGTTTTTGCAAATAAACATGTTGCTTAACTGATAATCTTTCGAGGCATCATTAAGTTTACGTTAATCGACTCATTATCGCAATTTTTAAATTGTTTAAACACTTGTAATCATTACATTGTCAAGTCATCAAATATTGTTCAGGGCTAATTGATTATTTATGAATTATTCAACAAAATTGTAGATTATTATATTTTGGTACAAATTGATGACGTATAGATGTCAATAAAAGTACAACTACAACGATATTCAATTATGTTGAAACACAATTTTGTTTGTTAATCTTAAGTCAAAACAATTTTTTTCCGTGACTTACAGCAGTACTTGAATAATTTCCCGATATAACTTCGTTCATTTTTTACGTCCATAACAAGTAATATGGAATGAATAATATTCTCACACCATTTCGAATAAAACAATTAGCCTTGGATATCACAATTGTTAAAATACTATAACCACATACGTGATAATAAAACGTAAGTTATTTGTGTTCATTATTTTATTAGTCTATTTTATCTGGTCGAGGAGAAAGTACAGTCTGCTACTCGGTAAGAATATACTATTTCAAAAAATGTCGAAACGTCTATAGGGACCTCGAAATGTATATTTCCCCGTTAACGATTTTTTTTTAACATTTTCACGATCACAATACTTTCCTGTACTTCGGGCGGAGATAGTAAAGGTAACATAAAGAAAAAAATGGGTTTTAACTTTTTACTTTCTATGTATAGAGAACTGGAAAGTGTTGCGGTGGTGGATATAAAAACAAAATAATTTTAAATCCGTTTTGAGGTCACAAAGTACGATTTAAAGTTGTTTTACACTACACAATTTATTTAACATGAAATGAGTTAATTTCTTGTGTAGTTTTATGCAGTAAATTGTCCCAAAAATTGAGTCGGATTGTAAAATTGCCCAATTTTCACTCACTGTCACTGCCTGAGACTAGACAATTTAAATTGCACAAGAAATTAACTCATTTCTTTTTCAATAAATTATGTAGTGTAAACTAGCTTTTAGGCAATTTTTGGAAAAAAATTGTGCTGTGTGAATTGAACTGAAAAGCTTTTGTTAAAATTCAAAAAAATTCAAAATTAATTCCCGAAAGTGGGAGCGTTTATTAAAATATATATATAATATACATGAACTATGAAGATATCGAATAATTACACTTATTTGGCCTGTAATTATGTAATGATAGGTTACAGAAAACTTATATAAACAAAATTTTTATAAAAGCCCATACCAAACAACTGATAAGGATAACTTTTTTTTTTAAATCCCATCAATTTTTGAAGAAAATCGATAAAAAACCAAAATATCATAAAAAAAATCCATTTATACCATCAAATCGAAAAAGATCATATGATGGCAACATCACCATTTTTTTATTAAAAATTAAGTGACGAAATGTTAATGAAATCAAAAATAAAATTTATATTTTTTCCAATAATATCTAGCGTACCTTAATCTAAATTAATACCTAAGATATAATCTATCACATTACTACAATTCTACATATTTACGTTATCTTATCAGTTCTTCCTAACTGTTTGTAATTCCACACGTACGCCCGAAGCGTGGTTTGAAGGCCAAATAAAATGCATTTTTAGATGATATGGTCATATTTACACCTATAGAATTTTTAGTTTTATTTGTAATTTTATACTTTTAAGGGTTTATGTAATATTTACTAGGGATGGGTGATATTTCACGCATCTGTGATTTTTCACTGGTATTGAAAAATCAAAGGTCGTTACTGTTATTTTGAATAAGCGATACTTTGACTATTGAGGATACTTCTTATGGAATTTTGTCGGCGCGTTCTATATTTTTTTCTGCGATGTATTCATTCAAGTGCTCAAAAAAATAAAACTAAAATTTTAAAAAATTCATATCTCCATTAAAAATTGTTGAAATTACAAAAACCAAATTGATTTTGAATAAGCGATACTTCAACCATTGAGGATATTTTTTTAAGGAATTTTTTCTACGCGTTTTATATTTTTTCTGCGATGTTTTCATTCAAGTGCTCAAAAAATAGAAAGAAAATCTTCAAAAATCCATATCTCTATTGAAAATTGTTGGATTTACAAAAACCAAATTGATTTTGAATTAGCTATACTCCAGCCATTGAGGATGATTTTTTATGGAATTTTTCTGAGCGTTTTATATTTTTTTCAGCGATGATTTCATTCAAGTGCTCAAAAAAATGAAATTTTAAAAAATCCATATCTCCTTTTAAAATTGTTGAATTTACAAAAACCAAATTAATTTTGAATGAACGATTCTTCGACCATTGAAGATATTGTTTTAAGGAATTTTTTCTACGCGTTTTAAATTTTTCTCTGTGATGTTTTCATTCAAGTGCTCAAAAAATAAAACGAAAATCTTCCAAAATCCATATCTCTATTGAAAATTGTTGGGTTTACAAAAACTAAATCGATTTTGAATTAGCTATACTTCGGCCATTGAGGATGATTTTTTAAGGAATTTTGTCTAAGCGTTTTATATTTTTTCTGCGATGTTTTCATTCAAGTGCTCAAAAAAATGAAATTAAAATTTTCAAAAATTCATATCTCCATTAAAAATTGTTGAATTAACAAAAACCAAATTGATTTTGAATAAGTGATACTTTGACCATTGAGGATACTTCTTATGGAATTTTGTTGGAGCGTTTTATATTTTTTTCTGCGGTGTTTTCATTCAAGTGCTCAAAAAAAATAAAACTAAAATTTTCAAAAATCCATATCTCCGTTAAAAAATGTTGAATTTACAAAAACCAAATTAATTTTGAATAAACGATTCTTCGACCATTGAAGATATTGTTTTAAGGATTTTTTTCTACGCGTTTTATATTTTTTTCAGCAATGTTTTTATTCAAGTGCTCAAAAAATTAAAACGAAAATCCTCCAAAATCCATATCTCTATTGAAAATTGTTGAATTTACAAAAACCAAATTGATTTTGAATTAGCTATACTTCGGCCATTGAGGACGATTTTTTATGGAATTTTGTCTCAGCGTTTTATTTTTTTCTGCGATGTTTTCATTCAAGCGCTCAAAAAAATCAAACTAAAATTTTCAAAAATTCACATCTCCATTAAAAATTGTCGAATTAACAAAAACCAAATTGATTTTGAATAAGCGATACTTCGACCATTAATGATATTTTTTTAAGGAATTTTTTTTACGCGTTTTATATTTTTTTCTGCGATGTTTTCATTCAAGTGCTCAAAAAATTAAAACGAAAATCTTCAAAAATCCATATCTTTATTGAAAATTGATGAATTTACAAAAACCAAATTGATTTTGAATTAGCTATACTTCGGCCATTGAGGACGAGTTTTTATGGAATTTTGTCTGAGCGTTTTATTTTTTTTCTGCGATGTTTTCATTCAAGCGCTCAAAAAAATTAAACTAAAATATTCAAAAATTCACATCTCCATTAAAAATTGTTAAATTAACAAAAACCAAATTGTTTTTGAATAAGCGATACTTCGACCATTAATGATATTTTTTTAAGGAATTTTTTTTACGCGTTTTATATTTTTTTCTGCGATGTTTTCATTCAAGTGCTCAAAAAATTAAAACGAAAATCTTCAAAAATCCATATCTTTATTGAAAATTGATGAATTTACAAAAACCAAATTGATTTTGAATTAGCTATACTTCGGCCATTGAGGACGAGTTTTTATGGAATTTTGTCTGAGCGTTTTATTTTTTTTCTGCGATGTTTTCATTCAAGCGCTCAAAAAAATTAAACTAAAATATTCAAAAATTCACATCTCCATTAAAAATTGTTGAATTAACAAAAACCAAATTGATTTTTAATAAGCGATACTTCGACCATTGAGGATATTTTTTTAAGGAATTTTTTCTACGCGTTTGATATTTTTTTTTCTGTGATGTTTTCATTCAAGTGCTCAAAAAAATAAAACTAAAATTTTCAAAAATTCATATCTCCATTAAAAATTGTTGAATTAACAAAAACCAAATTGATTTTTAATAAGCGATACTTCGACCATTGAGGATATTTTTTTAAGGAATTTTTTCTACGCGTTTTATATTTTTTTTCTGCGATGTTTTCATTCATGTGCTCAAAAAATTGAAACGAAAATCTTCAAAAATCCATACCTCTATTGAAAATTGTTGGATTTACAAAAAGTGAATCGATTTTGAATTAGCTATACTTCGGCCATTGAGGATGATTTTTTATGGAATTTTGTCTGAGCGTTTTATATTTTTTCTGCGATGTTTTCATTCAAGTGCTCAAAAAAAAATAAAACTAAAATTTTCAAAAATTCATATCTCCATTAAAAATTGTTAAATTAACAAAAACCAAATTGATTTTGAATAAGCGATACTTCGACCATTGAGGATATTTTTTAAGGAATTTTTTCTACGTGTTTTATATTTTTTTTCTGCGATGTTTTCATTCGTGCTCAAAAAATAGAAACGAAAATCTCCAAAAATCCGCATCTCTATTGAAAATTGTTGGATTTACAAAAACTGAATCGATTTTGAATTAGCGATACTTCGGCCATTGGGGATGATTTCATATGGAATTTTGCCTGCATTTTTATATTTTTTTCTGCGATGTTTTAAATAATTAAAACGAAAACCTTCAAAAGTATTTTTGAGGATTTTCTCTATTGAAAATTGTTGAATTTACAAAAACCAAATTGATTTCGAATAAGCGTTACTTCGGCCACTGAGGATAATTTTTTATGGAATTTTGCCTGCACGTTTTATATTTTTTTCTGCGATGTTTTTGGCCAAGTGCTCAAAAAATTAAATCGAAAATTTTCAAAAATCCATATCTGTATTGGTTAATGCTTTTACTTCAAAATAATCTTTCGAAAATTGCGTTTTTCAGAGGTAAAACGAAAATAGGAAAACATTTGCCACATACCTAAAACTTTTCAACTTTTCAAATTTACTGGACAAACATTCTGTTTTTCTGCAAAAATCTCCAAATACTTCTCGAATTTTGAACTGAATCAAGGATAGTCGTATATTTATTTGGTATAGAAGAGAAAATAGCTAAAAAATGACCTTCAGTCACAGGTTTAATATCAAGAGGAACACTATTTACGTGACCGGGTGGACAAATATTAGCAGAATCATATCGAAAACATTTTTGAGAAACCAATAACAATTTCAGAAGGTGTTACGACGTTTACTAACCGTGATCACAGTCACAGTTTTTAAAATCACTGATATTAGAAAGTAGCAATCACAGGTAGCAACGTGATTCAAAAGTAGCAGTTTTGCCCATCTCTAATATTTACGTAACATTGATATTAAACTATTGTTTTGCCATGTGCTTATTTTTTTCTTTTCTTTTTTAAAAATCGGAATGAAATATAAAAATTGAGAAACCAATCAAGTGCGCTCAAATATGTTTGTGTGCAACAAAAAGTAAGTTTATTTTTTAAACTTCGCAACTTCGCAACTTCGAAACATCGAATCTTCGAAACTTCGAAAAGAAGAAGAGCAAATGAATTACCAGCTCATTATACTATGTTTCAAAAATAAATTAATTCGCATATCTCTGGTTAACGATTTTTGAACAATAGTCAACATTTTTGACGTTAACTGTTTGAATCACAAATACGAATATTTAATTAGAGAATTCGCATTTAAATTCATAGACTGCGATTAATTTCTTTTTGAACCAAACAGTAGCACGAGCAGCTACAGAAATTTTCAACAGATATACCGAAGCTTAATAAGTTATTCCATGGAGTGAAGAATGATAAGGGGCTATTTTTTGCTAATTTATAAGGAAAATCAAATGTTCCGTACATTCAGGCGTTATAAAACGAAGCAGTGTAACCTGAATATTGAGGTAATTTGATAGTACGATTGTTTTTCAATGGGGACAAAGCTGATGATACGATTGGCAAAGGTGCGTATAAGTGCGGCGAGTATTGCAACGTTGTTTAGATAAAAATTAATAAACTGTCGGTTGGCGCCGGACGACCTATATTATATATAAAACCCACTTAAACATGTTTACTATAGTATTTCGCACATACGTACTCCCGTTTTAATAATAATGATAAGCAGAAGCCGTTGCAATTTTTCACGTAGATATAATTTGAGTCGAGCCGTGGCGCCTACATAATAAAAGCAGCGTCATTAACTTTTTGAACTTGGCTCGGTTTACGATTCAGATAGATAAGTGTGGCCTGTTTGAGCAGTATCAAGTTCTCATTGTTTGTCGTGGAATAATAATAAAATGCGAGGTTTTTCGAAAAAAGAAAAAGGTAAAATGCACGTATAGAAAATATGAACGATGCGACGCAGGTATGTTCTAATAAATATTGCTTCTGCATTGAGACTATTTTAAGTGATTGTAGACGCGTGAATTATTATTGCAACTGGTATTTTTTCACAATTTTGAGGGCCACTGTGATAGATAAAGTGTGGTCTCTGTTTGAGCAGTATCAAGTTCTCCTCAGTGTTTGCGCCGTGTTAATAAAATGCGAGTTATTTTTCGAAAAAGGTAAAACGCACGTACTTTGAAGAACATGTGTACGTGTGTGTGTGTGTGTCTGTGGGCGAAAATATGTGCACTCCCACCATTTACACGAATGGCGCCAAGATTATATTTCCTATGTCTACCGACAGTCTGTTTAATAATGCTCATGCTTTATCTAAAACTGGTGTATTCTCATCGACGCCCATGTTCGCCAAACATGGGACACCTTGTAAATAACTGGTTGCGATAAATAAATCCGACCAAACTGGCGGACTTCGCCTATCCTTTAGACATAACGGCTACATGTGTTGAGTTTTTGACAGTTTCACCAAATTGAAGGAAGGATAAAGCAATCGCCGCGTCGCTCTCCGCGGCGGCAATCATTAATCATAAAACAGTTGCCGGCTTGATATTTTAATTACACAAACGATTTCGGCAAACTTATAAAATCCTAATTAAATCGTATTGTTTAGCACAATTTTTTGGACCAAACCGATGTCATTGACTTTCGTATTTACCTAGCGTGCTTGCTATTGAAAGTCTTCGCGCTTGCCACTGTTATTTATATTTTTATTGAACTTTTGCGAAAATGCTTATCGACCACGAGGTCCCCGGGTGATTAATACTTCCGATTGTAAAGGCGGCCGCTTCGGGCCCCAGGCGTCTAATGGCCCCATCACGACAAATAATAAAGGTGTTACTCTAATTAATCGACGATATGTCAGCATCAGCTTGTTCTCCAATTTTTTTCCTGCCTTAAAAAATATAGCCCTTGCCATTGTTGATTTACATACTATTTACTTTCTCCGTAAAAAGTACGAGAAAGTATTGTTTTCGAAATTTCAACGGAAATAACCATTTTCAGATAATTGGCATTATTTTTGATAAATGTATATATGTCTGTATGATAGATATTTTTTAAACGAAACTTTAATCTTCTTTAAGTTGTTAAATGTAGCTTTATTACATCTACTTCCGTTGTAAGAAACTTTACCAAAAGCTTTTCCTTTCTACGGATTGCCAAATAAAGCTCATGTTTCAAAAATGGTCGGAATTGTTTAATAATGATAATATTAATAATAATTTATTCAAAAGATGGCACATTTCAATGTTTAGACACAATAAAAGGTAACAAAACCGAAATGTTCAGAGGCAAAAAAGGTACATTAAAGTTATAAATTATACAGCAATTGTTTACAATAACTTAATTTAAACATAAAATACAATTGTTTAAGTCGAAAAAAATTCTATAAATTTTGTAACAGAATATGGCACGATGCCTACAATTAGTTGAACGTTTCAAATTTGAATTCCTTAAAATTTGCCATATTTTTCAAGTTTCGGAGGACCTCGAAACGGATATTTCCGTTGAAATTTCGATTTCATTATTTCCTAGAACTTCGTACGGAAAAAGTAAAAAAAAAATAGTGATATGGCCATCATGTTACTTTCTCCGACTTGATGGTATCATTTATATTTACGCTTTCATGGTTTATTTTCAATATGAATCATATTTTAAATGTACATCGAGCGCTTTGTAGACTCAGAGGAAACTGACGTTTAAAACGTCAAAATTATGAAAGATGTAAAAATTATACTTCAAATTCAAAAACTCAGTTTACTCAAAAACTAAAGGCGTTTCGTAAAAAAAGTGTTCATTTTGGCATTCTCTACAATTATTATTAACAAACATTTGCTGTAACTATTATCGTTTTATAATTATAAACCAAAAATTAAAAAAATAATAATAAATTTTCTCGAATAAAAATGATTTTATGGAAAATGTTTTCAAGCAAAAGATGTTCACTTTTTTATTGTCTTCAAACTTTGTTTAAATGTTTTTGTGATATTTTTCATATTTAAGAAAATATTGGCAAAAAATAAAAAACAGTTGAGGTAAACGCCCACTTCCGGTGTACGAAATTTTACCAAAAGCTTTTCAGTTCTTCAGATTATCAAATAAGACGGATGTTCAAAGTTTGATATCAATTGCTCTATTAGTTTTTGAGATACAGCGCGCACAGACAGACACACACACACACACAGACACAATTTTTTTTTCCATAAATTGTTGAAATGGTATCTAGGGACCCCAAAACAGATATTTCCGTAAAAGAAAAATTTGAAAAAAAAATCACGATCACAATACTTTCTCGTACTTCGTAACGGAGAAAGTAAAAAAGAGTTGGCCAAAAAAAGTCATTAAAAAGTTTTACCAAAAAATCTAAAAAATGATGATTTTAAGCTCTCCCGGCATCCAAAAAACTTGAAAATACTGATAAAAAATTTGTCCATACCTAGCACTAACTCAGATTAAAAATCTAAAATATATACCAATTAAGAATTCGCTCATAAAAATCAATAATTAAGGTAAAAAACTAAAAGATAGATCCAAAAAAATTGCAAAATAAAGAATATTTAAACCAAAAAAACAAAAATTTGGATCGAAAAAGGTAAAAATCTAAAATATGAGCAAAAATGCATCTCCAAAAATAACTCTTTAGCTCAAATAAGTTTCCGACCAGAAACTCTAAAATAAAAGCCCAAAAACAAACTAAAAAATTCAAAGAAAAAACAATAATTCAGGTTAAAAAAATCAAAAACGGATCAAAAACTCGAAAATTCTAACAAATCATTTCATTAGCACATTTGAAGAACAAAAATGCTTCTGTGATAGTCAAATAAAGCTTGATTTTTAAGATTTGTTACCCTCCCGGCACCCAAAATTGGCGACAAAAATCAATTTTTCATCAAGTTAAAAAAAAACAATTTTATTGTGTTGGGCGGCCCGTTGGTGTAGTGGGTACAGGAGACCGCTTGTGCCGGTTGCACCGCGTGCCGTGTGGGTTCGAATCCCAGCCCGGCCGAAATATTTTTCGGGGATCGAGAAGTATTCGGTCGGGTCCATGGTTGTTGTGTATACGTCTGACATTATTCATTTGTTCATTTATTCATCCCAAAAATTAAAAAATGCAAAAATTACATATTCAAAGTGACTGAATGGCACATGCCTAAGTAAAAAAAAAAATTATTGTGCCAGAGATTGACATATCTCTACATTCGTGGTCAAATCAATCAATTACCGCACAAAAAAACGAAAATTCAGAGAAATATTTGTAAATTTCAATGGCCATTTGTAGCTCATTTGTAAATGAGTTTAAATAAACTGTATTACCACTATTTGAAAATTAAACAATTCCTTAAACATTAATGCCGCAGACTATATTTTCTAGATAATTATCTAGGTATTAATTTGATCTTAAAATAACCCCTACATTTATATTAAAACACGCTAAAACAAAAACTTATAAAATTAAATAAATAACCTAAAATTAATATCAAAACCTTGGAAATACAATCCAAAATATCTAAAATTTAGGTTGTATAATCTAAAATTAGGGACAAAAAATCAAACATTTGGACCAAAAAACTTGAAAATACTAACAAAAAATGGTGACGTGGCCATCATGTTACTTTCTCCGACTTGATGGTATCATAGCCATTTAAATTTACGTTTTCATGGTTTATTTTCAATTGAAATCATATTTTAAATGTACATCGAGCGTTGTGTAAACTCGAATGAAACTGACGTTTAAAACGTCAAAATTATGAAAGATGGACAAATTATACTTCAAATTCAAAAACTCAGTTTACTCAAAAATTAAAGGGATTTCGAAAAAAACTTATTAGTTATAAGTTGTTCATTTTAGCATTCTCTACAATTATTATTCACATAAATTTGCTGTAACTATTATCGTTTTATAATTATAAACCAAAAATTAGAAGAAAAAAAAAATTCTCGAAAAAAATGATTTTATGAAAAAAAATTTCAAGCAAAAGATGTTAATTTCTTTGTTTACTTCAAAGTTTGTTCAAATATTTTTGTGATATTTTTCATATTTAAGAAAATATTGGCAAAAAAACAAAAAACAGTTAAGGTAAACGCCCACTTCCGGTGTACGAAATTTTACCAAAAGCTTTTCAGTTCTTCAGATTATCAAATAAGACGGATGTTCAAAGTTTCATATCAATTGCTCTGTTAGTTTTTGAGATACAGTGCGCACAGCCAGAGACACAAACACAGGCACACGCACAGACACAATTTTTTTTTCGAGAAATTGTTGAAATGGCATCTAGGGACCCCAAAACGGATATTTCCGTAAAAGAATTTTTTGAAAAAAAAATCACGATCATAATACTTTCCCGTACTTCGTAACAGAGAAAGTAAAAATACTGATTTAAAAATTTAAAATATATGCCTATTAAAATTTCGCTCATAAAAATCAATAATTAAGGTAAAAAACTAAAACATAGATCCAAAATAAAGAATATTTAGGCCAAAAAAAAACGAAAATTTGGATCGAGAAAGGTAAAAATCTAAAATATGGACAAAAAATGCATCTCCAAAAATAACTCTTCACCTCAAAATAAGTTTACGACCAGACACTCGAAAATAAAGGCACAAAAATAAAAAATAAATGCTTATAAGAAACAATAGTTCTGGTTAAAAAATCAAAAACAGATAAGAAAACTCGAAAATATTAACAAAAAATTCAGTCGCGCATTTGAAGAACAAAAAAGCTTTGTCATAATTAAATAAAGCTTCAATTTAAAGTTTTGTTTCAACATCTACATTTGAGATATAGCATCCACAGTTAGGCAGACAGGTACACAGAAAATTTTCAAAAAATTTAATTTAAATTTTAGTTTTTCTGCTGTTAGTTCTGAAAAATTGAAGACGTTTGGAAAATTCGTTCACTATCTTACTCAACTCTTGAGCTTTTTGAAAGCACTTTAAAAAACGATTCGAGTCGCAATAGTTTTTCAGTTTTTCAACTATAAGTTGTGAACAACTGGAGAAATTCCGAAAATTCGCTCGCCATTTTCTCTACTATTCAAGCTCTTCTGATTGCAATGAAAAATGCGAATTCGAGTCGCGATTGTTTTTCAGTTTTTCAGTATATGTTGCGGAGAAATTTTCAAAAATTCGTTGACTATCTTTTTTTTTTTAAGGAAAGCTGGTTGACGGGAATTCGGGTTGAGGAAGTGCGGATGATTTGGAACTGGCGTAAGCATGTACTAGTCGGCCACTAATGATAATTACTTGAGATTTAATTTTTGATAATGAATGGGAGGATATACACTAGACATCCATGGACCCGCACGGCCACTTCTTCATTCCGAAAAAGTGACCGCACGGATGGGATTCGAACTCACGACCACGAGGCCCAGAAGCAGGAACGCTACCCACTAGGCCACCGCGGCCTCGTTGACTATCTTAATCATTAAAGTTATTTCGATTACAGCGAAAACTGCAAATGCGAGTGAAAATTCGTTCATTATCTTATTCAATTATTTTTGAAAGCCACAGCAAAAATACGAATTCGAGTTGCAATTTTTTTTCAGTTTTTCAGCTATACGTTTTGACAAATTGAAGAAATTTCAGTTTTTTTTTTAATATCTTACTTTACTCTTCAAGCTCTTGTAACTACAGCAAGAAAATGAATTCGAGCCGCAACTGCTTTTCAGTTTTTTCTGCTATGAGTTTCGAAAATTTGAAGAATTATAAGAAATGCGTCCACCATCTTGCTCAACTCTTCCAGCTTTTTAATTGCCGCGAAGAAAAGCTATTCAGTTTTCCAACTATAGGTTTCGATTAATTGAAGAAATTTCAAAAATTTGGTCACGATATACATACATCTGCATTCAGACCAATAATTTGTTTACGTGTACAATAATTTGGTTAGTCTGTCTAGACTATTGATCATAGGTCTTTCTGCTCTTCAGATTTTTAGCTATAATAAATTGAAGAAATTTCGAAAATTCGATCACTATTTTACTAAACTCCTTTGAAAACAGTGAATAATAAACGAATTTGAGTCTAAATTGTTTTTCAGTTTTTAGTTATAAGTTCGAAATTTAAAAAAAATATATCAAAAATTAGTCCACCATCTTACTCTACCTTGATGCTCTTACAAGCTAAAGAAAGAATATGAGTCGCAATAGCAAAAGTAAAACTGTAAAATTCGAAATTATAATTGTGGAGCGGCGCTGAAACCGTTCTTGCATCGGGGCGTCAGAAATTGAGGTGGCGAAATGAAAAAAAAAAGGTTACAAAATGTTATATTTCTTCCGCTGTCCATTCATTCTTCAGAGTCGACTCTTCCCCTTAAAAATTTAAACAGCAAAAAAAGGTCCTCACCTAAGTCACTTGACCACTCGACTCATTTCGATGAGTCGATTCTTTGAATCACCTCACTCATGACTTACACATCTCTACAGCCGGCGTCTTATCATTTAAATGGGATTCCAAAAATCCGGAAGAAGTCGATATGTCCAGTGCGAATTTTGGTGGAGGTTTCATTCGATCGTACTTTGAAAACGATGCTGGAACAGCCCTTTGAACCAATGGAGTGTGCTAAAGAGACATGTTACCAATTTTTTGTGGTCTAAGGTAGTGAATGTAGATAAAACAAATCGCCTTTTCTAACAAGATGGTGCCGCGTCCCAAGTGGTGAAACAATCACATTATCGAAATACAAGTTCTCTGATAATTTCAAGGAATAGCGATCCTGTGATTTGACGCCTTTAGACTTGATCCTTTGACGTGATCTTTAAGACCAAGTCTATGCCAATTCGCCAGAGATAATTTACGCTCTCAAAGTCAACGTTGAAGCCGTTATTACGGAAATAATGCGAAAATGTGATAAAACTTTTTTTTGCAAATTAGGGAACGAGTTAGTTCACAACTAATATAGATACAAGTTTCTAGGGAATATAGGAATGTAAAAGAAACTTGCTTACTGTTATTTTTTGTCAATTGATTAAAAAAAAACAAATTTAATACCTTCAAAAATTGAAACTGAACACTTATTACAGAATAGGTTGAATATTCACAGATTAATTCATTTTTATTTAATCTATTTAACATCTTTAATTCCATTTGGAAAACTTCGAAATTATTATTTACAAGATACAATTTTCTTAAATTGACTTATCTTCAGTAACCTCTACAGATTCGATTGTCAAGTACGAAATTAAATCATCTATGTAGTTTGATTTTGATTCACAAATGTAAAGCAAGAATTTGTATAAAACTTTTAATTCACAAATAAAAAAAAATGCCCGGAATTAATTGGACCTTCTTGTTCGGAATCATTATAATAAATAGGCGTTTAGGTCGACCTAGGTCGGATATAAATTGGACTTATCGGCGCCCCCATCACGAAAAAAAGGACACCACCGTGTTCGACACGAATAGTTGTCTTGGAGAGGTGGACCGTAAAATCGGTGTTTTGTTTCCTAGAAAGGGGGATTTGAGGCATTTTAAGAGCATGCATGCCGATCTCTGATACAACTTAACGGGTAATATATTTCGTGGTGTGTCACAAGCTGTCTTCGGGTCTCTCGCGTCTATTTTTTTTACGTTCCGTTCGCGCCGTCTGTCTTCTTTCGAGAACTATTTCAAGGGCGCCGTTTATTTTCGGCACGCGAAATCTTCCTAACGATTTTTTTTTTAATTAGCGGATAGGCCGGAAAACGCGCTTTTTGGTTTATTTTTACGACGGCCAGACGGATTGCGTTGGACCCGAGCTGGTTTGTAATAAATAACGCAATCCCGAGAGGAGCTCATTCAATTCACTTCCAAGTCCCATCGCTGATTTACTTTCGCGTTTATAAATATCTTCTAAGGACTTTTAGGTTTTCTTTTAAGTACTTACTAATTTTGGATACAATGGAATTGCTAAGCTAACGTGTGAAGTATACTGTGTGTTTGCGAATTTCAAGAAATTAATAGGTTTTATTGTTCACTATGTTTGTAAGGTGTGAGCCACAGAATTTTGTTTCAGAGTTGGCCATGCCTGAGAGAGAGAAACATAGCAGTCATGTCTGAGATTAATTCATTTTGTTTAAATCTAATTCAATTGAACTAATAATAATATGAGACATACCTCATTTATCTCACAGCCAACTCTGAAACAAAATTTTGTGGCTCACACGATATGATAGATTTCGTATCTTAAATTTACAACCCCAAATGGTGGTACTTCTGTTATGGAACATTGTTACGTTGATAGATTCATTCCTAGCCTGACCTTTGAAAAAATTTCATCCGCGTGGCTTGTATTTCATTTTCACGAAGTTTCGCTGGACTCTGTCATATCTTACAAGTGATTACACTTACAAGATCCAAGGAATTACTGATGTAATATCCACACTTAAGTACCAGTACCTGATAGTAGGTGTAATCATAATTAACGCTATCATTTCAGTATATTTTTTTATATGAAGTACGAGGAGTTTATGATCATGTAATTTAAAAATAAAAACTAGTATTTGTTCATCTTCAATAAATGTTATATTTTCTGGCACATCCCACATAGGAGACCGATGGTCTATGTCAGTGGTTCTCAAAGTACCGTAAAGTCCACAGAGAATTCTAAGTGGACCACGAAAATTCACTTCAACGATACTTAAAATATAACAAATTACATTATTAAAAAAAAATACCTAGTGTGGCATTTAGATGGATAGTACGATTAAAAGTTTTTCTATATATATATATATATATATATATATATATATTAAATAGTTTCGCGGAAAAAATATATTTAAAATTGATTAAACCAGCTTTCATAAATATTGCAATTGAAACTAGCTTAAGTTATAGTACCACTATAGTACCAGTTGGCCAAGATTTTTTATATATGGTCAGAGAAAAGATAATATTGGAGTGGACCACGAAAATTAAACGATATCTTGAAAATATAAAAAATTACATTATTAAAAAAACAAAATACCTAGTATAGCATTTAGATGGTACTGGATAGTACGATTAAAAGATTTGCTTCATATCAAGTAGTTTCGCGGAAAAGAAAAATGATTAAACCCGATTTCACGAATATTGTAATTAAAACTAGCTTAAGTTAAAGTGCCACTATAGTACCAGTTAGCCAGTTTTGTTCTTATATACAATTCGGAAAGTTTTCGAAAAAATTGAAATAGGCCATTCAATCATTAGTTGTCGATTTGAGAGAAATGAAAATTGCAGTTTAGCGAAAAATTACCTAGTGTGGCATTTAGATGGTACTGGATGGTACGATTAAAAGTTTTTCTGCTTATCAAGAAGTTTCGCCCAAATAGAAGTTAAATTGATTAAACCCCATTTTATGAATATTGCAATTAAAATTAGCTACGTTATAGTACCACTATAGTACCAGTTAGCCACTTTTTTTTATAAATTTAAAACTGGGAGAGTTTTCAAGAAAAATTGACATAGGTCATTCAATCATTGGTTGTAGACTTGAAAAAAATTAAAATTTCAGTTCAGGAAAAAAATACCTAGATGGTACTTAAAGTTTTTCTACATATCTAGTAGTTTCACGAAAAAAAAAAGATCAAACCCGATTTCATGAAAATTATAATTACAACTAGCCCAAGGTATGGTACCGCTATAGTACCAGTTATCCAAGTTTTTTTTTAATATATAACTGGGAAAGTTTTTGGAAAAAGTTAAAATAGGTAATTCAATCACTAGTTGTCGATTTGAGAGAAATACAAATTTTAGTTTAGGAGAAAAAATGTGATACTGGTGGTACTGGATAGTACGATTAAAAGTTTTTCTGCATATCAAATAGTTTGCCGTCAAAAAAATAATTTAAAATTGATCTAACCCGATTTCATGGATATTATTATTAAAACTAGCCTGTTATGGTACCACTATAGTTTGTAGAATTTCGTTCTCGTTTATCACGTGGTGAAACATTTTTAATATTAAAGGTTGTTGAAATTAGGCACTTGGTTGGTTTCACAATGTTTTACAATTTATTCCGACTAGTTTCGAATTTTACATCATTGTCTAGGAAATCTCTATAGTACCAGTAAGCCAAATATTTTTTATATATAACTGGGATAGTTTTTGGAAAAAATTAAATAGGTCATTCAATCACTAGTTGTCGATTTGAGAGAAATAAGAAATTCCGTTTAGCAGAAAAAAAATACCTAGCGTGGCATTTAGATGCTACTGGATGGTACGATTAAAAGTTTTTCTACATATCCAGAAGATTCGCGCAAAAGAATGAAAATTGATTAAACCCGATTTCATGAATATAATAATAATAATAATAACTTTATTTACGGATAATATCCTTTTTACAAAAACAATAAGAAAATTTAAGCATAAAAAGCGCATGGTAAAGAAAATAAAAACTAATAAAATAAACATTCAAATTAACTTATTTCAATAACATTATATACAAGTAACTACAAAATCAAATAATGACACTATTATAAACCGATTCATCAATATATTTTAGATGAATCTTAAAATTGTCGTAGGTAACACCATATAACATAAAATGAGGGGACATACATACTGCATTAGTTAACCTAACCATTCTACATAATGCATTGTTTCTGGCATAATTAGACCTATGGAAAGATTCTCTGAATATTGTAATTAAAATTAGCTAAGTTATAGTACCACTATGGTACCAGTTAGCCACGTTTTTTTTTTAAATTTATAACTGGGAAAGTTTTCGGAAAAATTGACATAGCTCATTCAATCATTGGTTGTATACTTGAAAAAAATAAAAAAATTAGTTGAGGAAAAAAATACCTTGATGGTACTTAAAGTTATTCTACATATCTAGTAGTTTCACGGGAAAAAAAATAAAATTTATCAAAACCCGATTTCATGAATATTGTAATTAAAACTAGTCCAAGGTATAGTATTGCTATAGTACCAGTTATCTGAGTTTTGTTTATATATAATTGGGATAGTTTTTGGAAAAAGTTGAAATAGGTAATTCAATCACAAGTTGTCGATTTAAGAGAAATACAAATTTCAGTTTAGCAGAGAAAAATGCGACACGTAGATGGTACTGGATAGTACGATTTAAAAAATTCTGCATATCAAGTAGTTTGCCGTCAAAAAAATAATTTAAAATTGATTTAACCCGATTTAATGGATATTATTATTAAAACTAGCCTGTTATAGTACCACTATAGTACCAGTTAGCCACTTTTTTAAATTCATAACTGGGAAAGTTTTCGGAAAAATTGACATAGGTCACCCGATTTCATGGATATTATTATTAAAACTAGCCTGTTATTAATTTTTCCAAAAACTATCCCAGTTATATATAAAAAATACTTGGCTTATTGGTACTATATAGTACCAATAAGCCAAGTATTTTTTTATATATAACTGGGATAGTTTTTGGAAAAATTAAAATAGATCATTCAATCACTAGTTGTCGATTTGAGAGAAATAAAAAATTCCGTTTAGCAGAAAAAAAATACTTAGAGTGGAATTTAGACGGTACTGGATAGTACGATTAAGAGTTTTTCTACATATCAAGTAGTTTCGCGGAAAAAAAAATTGAAATTGTTTAAACCCGATTTCATGAATAATGTAATTAAAACTAGCCCAAGTTATAGTACCACTATAGTGCATAGTGCCAGTTAGCCAATTTTTTTTATATATAGGATGTTTCAGACCACCCGCACACCCCAAATATCTCGCGAAATACAAATCGGATTAACATAAAAAAAAACGTCCAAAAACTTTCTTGAGCTCTGTCATGTGGCATAATTGTGACCCCCTTCCCCTTGGGATCTCAAATAGATATGGGAAGGGGGTGACCTTGAAATCTCAAACAGAGATGGGGATAGGGTGACCTTGAAATCTCAAATAGAGACCCCTATTTCTTATAGTAATTTAGATTGTACGCTAAAAAAATATCAGATTTTAATTTAAAAAAATTCTATTAGCGACAGATGGCGCTATAATCGGCAAAAAATGTAAAAATTATATTTGCTGAAATTTATTACAAAGAAATTAATTTTGATTTTCAATTCCATTTCATTTTTTTCAGTTGTAGTGATGTATGAATGTTTGTAACAACAAACTTGTTTTTGTTGAATCCCACTACACTCAGAGATAAAACTAGCTATAAGTACGGAAGAAAACCTGGTCAAAACAAGTGACTGGCGGTTCAATAATTTTGCTTGACGGTTCAACGAGATTAAAAAAATAACCTTTTCCGTGATTACAGCGCCATCTATCACGACCTCAAAAACAAGTTTTTAACAAAATTTTCTGATTTCCGTTGATTTGCTGTGAGAAATAAATTTAACTCAATAAATGTTTTTTTTTTCAGTTTTTGTCGATTATAGCGCCATCTGTTGTCAATCGAAAAATAATTTTCGGATAAAAACCCAACATTTTTAAGCGTAGAATTCAAATCGGCAATAAACATAGAAGTTCCTATTTAAGATTTCAAAATTTTAGTTTAACAGAAAAATAAAAATGCACAAATTTTGCAATAACGAATTCTGTATAATCGGTGGCCTATTTCAAGTTTCTTGGAAACGGATTAAACATTGTACGACTTGAAATTAATATAGAAACAATTGTCAACGTTAACACTTTTCAAATTTACTAAAAAAATAAAACTGAAATCAAAATTTTACAAAAATCTATAAATACCACTTCCCTAGACTTCGAAATACTCCGTTGCGAACAGAAGTTAAGAGTTATGGTTTGAAAAAAAAATGTCATCGACTGGAGATAAAAAGAGAGACAATATATTTATTGAGATACTTTTCCAAATGACCTGAACAGGCAATTGGTCAGGGGTCTTTACGCCTTCGACTTTGAATTTTTTCAAATTTCTTTAAAGCGCAGTCATCATTATTTTTCTGCAAAAGTCTACAAACACCCCAACGACAGATTTAGAAATATGCCAAAAGCAAATATTCATAATCATGAAATCATTGTTTTTCTGCTAAACTCTTCTATAAGTACTAAAACTTTTGGCGGTACTACACAGTATTTTTCGAAAATAATAAAAAAAAAAAATAATTGAATTGAATTTTGTAAAGGATGTAATCAACTTTTTTGGGGGCCCATGAATGAAAAAAGTTTGAGAAATATTGGTCTACGTAACGTGTGGTTCCGATTTTGGCCACCATAAAGTTCTTATAACCATCATAATAAAAAAAAAATCTTTCAGATTTTACAATAACTAATTCTATTATAACTGAGACACTCACTGTAATTATCTCCAGGGCAGGATTTGCAGCAGTTCCCGGGCAAGGGCACGGGCTCCTCGCACGTGGGCTCCGGGCATTCATTTTTGATGCTGCGACACTGCACTCTGGCCACGATTCTCCTCTTCCTCTGCGACTGCAAATAAAACCAAATCAATTATTTAAGGGGACCGAAAATAACACACGAAATGACCGCGCAAACGACGCGGAAAAACAAATGGCCGACAATAAAGTAGCCGACCCAGATGAAAATTTCACAGCGGACCTTTTCCTCAAATAACACAAAACGACAGACCGTTCGCGTCTCTTCAGTTCTAAGACACCGAGCAAGTGTATAAATAAATCCCTCCGGGGAAATATGGGCGAAGGGTATGAGCAGGAAGACATTTTAAGCATATTCTTGTATAGATTGAAATTTCTGTTAGATTTATATGTGTTACATTAATTATTGTCAACGCGATGTATTTTAGGATAATAGATGTCGCCGTAATGCTGTATTCAACATGTATGTATTGCATTAGACTTATAAAGAATAATTTTTTTGTTGGATTTATATGTATTACATTAATTATTGTCAACGCGAAATATTTTAGGATAATAGATGTCGTCATAATGCTGTATTCGTCATGTATGTATTGCATTAGACTTATAAAGAATTATTTTTTTGTTGGATTTATATGTATTACATTAATTATTGTCAACGCGAAATATTTTAGGATAATAGATGTCGCCATAATGCTGTATTCGTCATGTATGTATTGCATTAGACTAATAAAGAATTCAATATTTTTGTTGGATTTATATGTATTACATTAATTATTGTCATCGCGAAATATTTTTTGATAATAGATGTCGCCATAATGCTGTATCCATCATCTATGTATTGCATTAGACTTATATAGAATTAAATTTCTGTTGGATTTTAATGTGTTACATTGATTATTGACATCGCGATATATTTTAAGATAATAGATGTCACCCTAATGTTGTATCCATCATGCATTAGACTTATATTTTGTTTAAGAGGATGAATAGTATTTTACAAGTTGATGGTATGTAGGAATCATAGGACGAAGCGTGGGGAGATAAAGTTTATAGGTAGAAATGTAATTGTCCGTAAAATCATTAATAATAGAAAATATTTGAAGATACTTCGTGACTCCAGATCTACGATTCAAGACAATATATCAGTCTTATATTTCGTTGTAAGTAAAATATTAGTATTTTACTGGCAGAAATCAGTAATGAGATGAACCTAATAGGCATAAATGTAATTGGTCATAAAATTATTAATAATGGTAAGTTGAGGAAATTATTTGACGACTAATTGTATTAGGTAATTTGTGTATCAGCTTGTCTATTTCAGATGTGCCATCACTGGTTCGGCAAACTTTAACGGTGACAGTTTCGCGTAAAGGTGCACGAAATATGTGTCGGTATACCACACGAAAAAAAAAGTGCTGGGTCAGTGGCCTTCGTGACCTCCACCTCTAACGCCCCCGTATTGTATCTTCATCACCACGAATGACATACTATTTATTAGATTTGCATCCGCTATTTAAAACTATAAAAAACTATAAATCCTGTCTGAGCTGGTCGCGTGTAAATGTGTGTCTGCATGTGTGTGTGTGTGTTGTGTGTCTGCGAGGACGTGTGGGCAGTTCCATTCACTATTAGAAACTTTCTTTGTTTGTCTAACTAATACAGACAAAATAGACGAGTATACTGAACCCACGTGCCGTCGCGAAAAATCGGAGACGAATAAAAATCACCGATCGTAAGTTTGATCGAAGTTGATCGGGCAAAACATGTTTGCGTGTGAATGACACGGGCGATTCGGAATTTCGAAAAATTTGATTTAAAGTTGAAATATGCGTCGTCGGAAGAGTTATTTATTATCGAAGTGCTAGAGTCTAAATATAAAGGATGATTCGAAGTTTGGCGGAAATTTAAGAATCAAACGGTTTGAGAATTTGGATCATGAACCAAAATTTTTATACTGGCGATATCCCTTTTCTTGCCTAGTAAACGTCTCTAAATGTATAGATTTAAATAATGGTAAATTGGTTGTGGCTGATGACCAAGCAGTTAATGCCAATAATAAAGAAATATACACCTAAACGTAATCTGCACAATTATTTTTACGAAGATGAAGCATTGTCCAAAACTGAGCATTTTACAAATTGGTGATTAAAATACAACTGATCTAAATTTAAATTTCTTCCTAAAATAAAGAATTAAAAAACTTATCATTTCGTAATCCTACAAAGCCTACAATAAACAAACAAATTGTTTGTTGACTACGTACCAATTTTTCAGTAGAGTACCTCAACCGCATTCCAAATCGTTCCTAGTATTTACATCCGATCATGTTTTATTTATTTATTCAATCAACGGACGGGTCCTATTACGGTTGGTTTGTTGATAATTGCAAAATTCGAAGCCAAATTGATTAATCCTACAGACAACTTTCGGTCGAAACTAGTTGGCGTTGGCTGTACAACAACTTTGTTTCTGTTTTTTTTTTTAAATTTAGTTCTTGCTTAAGATTACGTATTTTTCATTATTATTTATTTGATCTGCAATCAGGCAAGGAAATTTCAACTTTTCTATATTTTTATATTAAATATTGTTTCCCCACCTACAGTCGATCTTACAGGTCTCATCAGTGTAGTTAGTTGCTGATGGGGAAACGGAGATTATTATTGGAATATAAGTATTCCAAACATCGTTAAAGGTAGAAACGCGAATGCCTTCAAGTCATATTATCATCAAAATATAATAAGTTGTAAATAACAGGAACCATTTAGAATGTGGCTAAGGCCACTTTTGAATACACAGTCGTGAAACTTGGAAGATATGGACAAATAACGGCGCTCAATTGAAGGACTTTCATCTGCTAAAGGAGTCTTCCAAAGAAAATCCGGATGACCAAGAGGGAACGTGCTCTTCACGTGCTTGTCTTCTCCAGAGTAAATTTCACTTCAAAATTTAATCATACAGATTTAATTTTAGTACCACATTAAAAATTTTAAATAAAATGATTGATGGGATTTTCAAGAAGCCGCAGTGTAGCAAAAGCTAAATAAACTTTTGAAAAGTAAAATAAACATTTGAAAATAAAATTCCATGTTTTTATTTAAATTATTAAAATACAGGTTGAAAGACCTACGGTCGACCATTTAAAAAAAAATCACTTTATAATTTTCATGTCTAATTTACAGAATAATTAGACATGAAAATGATTTGTTCAATTTAAATTATAATAATTCCAAGCTTAAAGTGAAAAAAAGAAATATTATTTTATGTACCAAGGGCATATTTAATAGATTACGGCCCGAGGGAATGTTTAAAAAATATATATTCCCGAGGGCCAAAATCTGGAAATTATGCCCGCGATGCATTTAATTTTAATACTTAAATGTAGGAGTACTAAATTCTACAACGATTTTAACCCTAAAATAATCAAAAAATCAACACCTATCATCGTTGTGTAACGTGAAGTTTTTGTTCTTGTTTATATGTAAACTTCATCAGTGAAAACACTATGTTAATGAGGATCTCTCAGGAAACATCTCGCTTGTCATCCTGAAACGTCACAGTTGACGAGTTCCTTACGAATGTGGCCTCCGTCTGTCAAGCCGTGTTTACGCACGAATCAGGTAAGCCTCGGGAGGTTCCATAGCTTCGAAGACCGCCACGCACGCCTTCCGAAGCTAAGGAATGTCTCTGCGACAATCAATAAGTAAACCAGTCCGAAGACTGTCCTCGGTCTTCACCTAACCAAAAGTAAAACACAAATTCTTTGTAGTAGCGATTACTAACAGATCCATTTTTGGCCTTCGAAATTCTGTTTCTGAGCTGATCAGTCTTTTTCGGCCACAACGAAGTATAAGTAGAAGCACCTCAAGGATCCCAAAATTTATACTTTTCGTCCGTGCCATCCACTCGGAACGCTTTTAGACGAAAGATTCTCACGTTTTTTACGTTCTTGTAGGATTGTTAACGCACATGGAGCACATGAGGATGGACCCGAACCACCAGTTTGCGGCGCAGTACGTGTTATCTCCCGCGGCGGCCGAGAGGCGCGAGTGGGAAATCCTTCTTGCAACCGTCTCGGCTTCGGCTTCCAGCAGTGGTCTTCTAGGTCTTACAGGAATGGCAGGCGATGGTAAGTTTGAAGCTTTGTCTTATATTTTTAGTAGGGAGTCGGTCCAGAATTTACCTTAGTCATATGGAAAATAGTGGCGTTCACACGTACACTCTTTCGCGCGTTCATGGAACGCCCCGTTCCATCGGACGGCAACGTGGCGTTCCAATCATGTTGAGCAAAAGTGGACACAATTTTATCCTCCGTTCTCACTGGAAGCACGTGGTAAGAAGTTAACGCTCGAACTAATCTCGCGCGCCAATAGCGAGACAAAAACTGTGCATTTTTAGAATATGGGATGTTCACTTCGACGCGCTGGATTGGAACGGTCCAATCCAAGTGTGCGTACATGTGAACGCCGCTAATAGGGAAATAGTTTCGTTTTAACGATCTTGCCAGCAGCGTTCGCTCTTTTCCGCTTAGATACTTTTATGCCAATAATGTCAATACGATGTTTTTGATACAAAAATAGGTTACATTTTTTACGAAAGATTTTAATGAGCTGTTTTGGCAAAAAATATGGCCAGTGTGACGGGTGACAGGCTTGACCCTGTGAAGTACCAAACTCAGTTACACAGACACACAGACAGACAGACACACACACACACACACACACACACACAAATACGCAGACCTAAGTGGCTGAAAGATCTCGCGATCGATGGCCTGTTAGGCAAATACTACTATGGGAAAAATTGTATATATTTTAACAATATGCCACGTCAAGGCATGGGTCACTGACTGGGATCAACCGGCGGATAACGGCATAACTATAATCAGTAGACTCAGTTGGTTAATTTTGATGAAAAATTGCATATATTTTAACAATATGACACATCAAGGCATGGGTCACTGACTGGGGTCAACCGGCGGATAACGGTATAACTCTAATCAGTAAACTCAGTTGGTTAATTCTGATGAAAATAATTATTAAATTTGTTTTCTAGGGTCATAACGCTTAAGTATTTTATAAACATTCACATATTCAAATACCCATCGTGTATTTTTTTTTTATTTTACTGATATAAACGTTCTCCTCTACAAACACATCTGATTCAAAAATATTCAAATGTTCAACTTATTTCATGTACACGTTGGCTCAAAACTGTAAACATAAACTTGTCGGGCAAATAGGGAATGTTGAAAACAATACATTCCTGAATTTCCATCATTTCTCTTTTTAATTTTCGCGGTGGGGTCCAAAATTTCACGCTACACTACTGGGCAGAAGGCCGTCCAAAATGGTTGGGCTGCTACGAATAACCTACAGACATGGTAATATCCTATAGAAATCTGTCTGTCTCTTGGAACGCTACCTGTAGGGTAGAACACATTAACAAAATGTCGCTACTCTCGATGGAGCGTGCGCAGCTAACCTTCATATATTTTGTTCCAAGCATTGACATAAGACAAATGTCTTAACGTTTAACAGTTCAGTGCGTTTACACAGATAAGTATTAAGTATCGTCGCTGGACATAAAGTAAGAAACATTTTATAAATACACTTTATTTCGGCAGTTTAAAATTAAAAACAGATAAAAATGAGCGTGGAGGTAGATTAGCAAGAGGAAGGCAAATACGTTGCAAAGTACGACAGAGTCAAGAGACACTTGATAGGCTACAAGAAGCAAATGTTGCATCTCAACGACTAGTTGAAACCCTGTAGCAGTCACAAACCCCGCAAAAAGCAAATGATACCAGCGTCGGTGAGACAGCGGAAGAAAATTTGACCGAAACAGCAACGGAATATTGACTTCCTCTACAAAAGTAGCGATGCAGGCGGCATCTTCGTCTTTGCCTCCCCTACGGCAATCCACGAGCCGCCGCTGGATGCTTCTCATCGTACGAATTCTAGTAAATTATATTGCAACAAACATTAACGACTGTAAAGCGAGAATTAAGCAGAAGTCTGTGCGATAATCAGCTGTCTATGACGGGAATTGCGAGGAAAAATGTTAGTCGCAATCGTCACATTTCAATACCAACACAAATAATAGGTAGTAAAATATTACTGCCAACACAATTTTTGCTAGGATAAGTAAGCTTGGATAACGTTTGAAAATGCAATATTATATAAACTGCGGTTTAACATAAGCTTTAGCCTACGTAATCCACAGCTTACGCCGACATTGAAAAAATTGCCCTTAGAGTTATGAGACCTCAAAGCTGTAGTACAGGCAAACGTGACGTAAAGTGGCATGTCTTGTAATTATAAAGGGAGATCGAAGACTGAAGCGATGGGCGGAGCACAGTTTCAAGCAAAGCAACGAGAACCGCTGAAATATTAGCCGCGTCAATGAGATCGTCCACACATGTAAATATTATTGTAAGTCGATAATTCAACTCATGTATAAAAAGGTGCATTAAAAACGGCGGACAAAAAAATTTGCAAATGGTTAAAAATTTATTTACCTTTACCATGACAATGATCTATATATTAACAATTTTAGTAAACAGCTGACTTTAGTTGTACTCTGGCAGTTCGTGTCAGTTCTGAATACCTCTGCGGTGAAATATAATTTAAATTCGTTTCGGACACGCTTCCACGTGAAAATTATTTCGCGATTTTTATTCCGATCCATGTATAAGTTGAGTAAGTATTGCCCGTTCACCAATAATACACATTTAGTTGCGTACATTTGCAATTTAAGCCTGACACAGATTTCGTACTTTGGCCTAGTGTCGTGAGATGTCGCAAGTGTACGGTAGCGCTGCCACAATGCGTGAAATGCAGAATTGGATTGCATTTAATATCCATCTTGTTCTATCATGTTCTAATAGTATGAAATAAACATTTTGGCATTAGTGTACTTGGCGTCTCCTCTTTTATGTATGTCGGAAATAAGTGCACCGGCGATTAAACGATCAGCCGTTATTGGTCTCCTAACTTGTGTCACTTGTAGTGTGTGTGTGTGTGTGTGGGAGAGAAAATTATAACCTATAATATAATATACGAAACGCCAGAAATGTATGGAATGTATACTAAATGTAAGTAATAATATTTACTTATACAAAGCAATAATTAAAATATTAATTTTAACGGCTAGATCTCAGTGTTTGTACCACTCGCAAACGCGCAGGTGCGAATTTCACTATTCCCGTGGCACTCAACCATTTTCATTTTACCCACACACGATTTTGACGACTGGTGCTTTATCCAATTCCATTATAAATAAACAATGCTCTTTCGCCCATTGTACTTTTAATTAATATAAATTGCTAATATATATAGTTCTTATTCGTTAAATTATCTCAACAAATACCACTCGCGGTTATAATTTCGGCAGGATAAATTTTATTTTAAACACTCGTCATTTCATCGCAAATTTCTTGAATGAATTGAGATTAGGCAAAATTTTTCCATCTCAATTCATTCTCGAAATTTGTATCGATTCAATGGCTCGTGCAAACAAATAAAATTTATCCAGCCAAATTAAACCTCTTGTGGTATTACTCCCGATAAACCTCGCGACTAAGAAGAAAAATTCGCTCACATGTCACATTATCCCGGCTCAGACTATACCTTCGCGCTGTCATGTATACATTTTTCTGTACAGACATGAAACAGATGATCTTCATATGACCTTGTACTCGTTATTCGAGGTCATATGAATACTGTTATTTAATGCGTCATTGAAAAACTTTTGTAAGAAACATTTTTTTTCCCAAAATACGTAATTTTGGAAATGTTCAAAGTATCTAAATTTGTTTTCCGCAATTTTTAAAACCTTCCCAAAGGTTGCCAATAAAAATGTCTTTGCTACCATATTTCCCAAGACGTATATTCTGAAAGTTTAGTTGATTAACTCTGTGTTTGAAATTTGCGTCGAAATTTGCGGGTGTTCTTTATCTAAATTTCGATAAACTAAATTTAACAAGTAATTGTGTTGTAAAGGGTGGTCCAACTATAATGCACGATGTTAATTGTGAGTCACACCTTAACGTCAAGTTTTTTGCCCAACTAAATTTGACATTTCTTTGTTTCAGACAAATTCAACAAGGTTACACAATTGATCAGCGCGTTAAGATTGTTGAAGCCTTTTACAAAAATGGGTGTTCAAATCAAAATGCATTTTGTGCACTTCGTGATTTTTTTTTTGATCAGCATAATCGACCCAATGTGTCCACAATCGGGAGAATTGTGCGCAAATTTCAGCAAACCGGGTCTGTAGGAAATGTGAAAACACCTGTGAATGCTCGCCCAGTTCGTTCTACGGAAAACATTGCTGTTGTTCGCAATAGTGTGGCAGAACATCTCACGAACATCACTGATGCGAATTTTGAATAAAGATTTGAATTTACATTTCAAGCGTCGTCAATACGCCGAATGGTTGGTTCAACAGACAGAAGTCAATGGTGGCTTTACAAAGTAAAAATCATCTTCAGCAACAAGGCACACTTTCACCTCAGTGGATTCGTTAACAAGCAGAATTGCTGCATTTGGGCAAATGAGAATCCACGAGTGATTGTTGAAAAGCCGATGCATCCACAAAGAGTGACTGTTTGGTGCGGTTTATGGGCTGGCGGCGTCATCGGGCCGTACTTCTTCGAAAATGAGGTCGGCCAAGCAGTTACCGTGAATGGTGGTCGCTATCGCGAGATGATAACGGACTTTTTTGGGCCAGAAATTGAGGATATGAACCTGGACGATATGTAGTTCCAACAGGATGGTGCCATTTGCCACACAGCCAACGAAACAATGGCTCTTTTGCGCGAGAAATTCAATGGCCGTGGTATCTCACGTCGTGGCGATGTTAATTGGCCGTCACGATCATGTGATTTGACACGGTAAGACTTCTTTCTTTGGGGACATTTAAAAGAAAAAGTGTACGTCAATAAGCCAAGAACAATTCAAGAGCTAAAAGATGAGATAATTCGGCATATTAACGACATTGAGCCTCAATTATGTCTCAGAGTCATTGAAAATATCGACAATCGGATAGAGGTATGCCACCGAAGCCGTGGCGAGAATTTGGCCGATATTTTGTCTCACACATAATTGTCATAGATCCTTCTATCATAATAAAAAATATTAAGATAATTCTCTGAAAACTTTTTGTTTTATTTACAATTAACATCGTGCGTTTTGGTTGGACCACCCTTTATTTTGCTTTATTTAATTCTACCATCGTGCGCTTTTTTCACTGACTGCTTCAGGTTTGTCTCTCATTTATTTTTCCAAAATTCAGAACGCTAGTAAGTGTGATTCCTCTGTAGTTTTCCCAGTTTCTTTCATCTCCTTTCTCGTCTATTGGGAGTTACATCGCTAAGTTGCATTCATTCTCTTCTATAGCTCCTTATTATTATTCGTTTGTTAATTCTTTTGGTAGGCCATTCATTCTTTTACTTGAATTTAAATAAAATTCATTTTTGAGTTAAGTTTAATTATGGATTACCGTATGTAATGGTCCCAATCAAGATTTTGATTAAACGTCAATAAATTACTTATTTCCTTGATAGTAAAGGTTTTATGAGATAATTGGTTACTGACTCTAATATTTAATATACTGAGTGACTGTAGTTGATTGAGACTTTTTTATGAAGTTGGCATCAAATAAATTGGCAGTACTGTGACGTAAGACATGGGTGCACGGGCACAGTGACGGAAAATTAATTAAAAAATAAATTATTTAAAAGTGAGGTTACTTTTATAATAATCATAATAACAAACGCGTGCATTTTAATACAATTTTATTGAGATAAAATTGTGTGCACAAATAATAAATTGTTAATTGTCTTAACCTTCCTTATTTTTAACAAAACCAAAGAATAAGAAAGAATCGTAACCAACGTATTTTTCAAAATAATTGCCATAAAAAAAGTCACCTGGTATTTGGTAGAAAGTTTTGACTACAATTATTTCGCATTATTTTAGTTGTGTACTGTATGAAACCAATCTCGGAAAATTAGTTTTATAATTAAACTTAATAAAAACGAAGAATAGCGTAAATATATGTGTATGTCTTTATCCAATGCATATGCAATAAGGGAGATTTTCTCAAGTTTAAGTTTTATAATTAGGATATAAAAAATATTTTTTTTTGGCGGCAAAATGCGACTTTTATTATTTTTCATTAATACGAAATTGTTCCGATTTTGAAGTGACGCAAAATATGGAAATTATAGTGGCTTGCAGGCGCCATAAGTAAAGGTCAACTTCTTATACAGTGAAACAAAACTTGTTTATTACCCTCCTCAATCCATGTTTTCAGACAATCATTTCGATAAACGAATACAAATTTTCACGTTTCGTCACCGCGGCGACACGATGAATTATTAATGGCAACCGAAATTGTCACCAATCCATCATTTCGGCATAAACAGAAGCCCAAATTCACCGGTATTTTACAGTATGTCCAAATACATATCTTATCAATATCAAAAAATTAAATCTTTTATCATGTTTGAAAATATCATATTTTATTATGTAATTGTTTGTGTTGATCTAATATAAAATTATTCATTCAAATCAAAATGTCATAAAATGTCACGAATCAAATAATATCACTTAGATAAAGAAAATTATAATTTAACTAGTCAGAAAAATTACTTTTATTGAAATGTTTGAAAATATATTTTTTATAATCACTGAACAAAACAATAAATTGTGGTAAAAAACATCGTAAGTGTTTTATTCAGTGATTATATTACGAATTACCACATAGTAACGGTCGCAACCATCACCATGATATTTTTTAAATATTTTGCTTCTATAATATACCTGTTTCAGCACCCAAAACCGTATCGTAATGCTCATTTTTTGCAGAACTCGTCAAATAAAGTAACGTAGGGGCAATTTATTTTTTCAAATTAGCCGTATTGAAATGTCAAACTTCAAATACGCTTATATAAATGACTTCTAACTTACATAACCTTAAAACATTAATGTGATATTGACACATTACAGTTACCAACTTCGACTACATTCGACTAAATTCTCTAAATTTTAAAATTCTATATTTTTTTATTTAAAATGGGCCAAATATAAAAATAGTATAAATAATAATTAGTTTTATCGCACTTCACGTTTTTAAAGGCGAAAAATGTTTTCCTTGTCAAAAAATTCTCTTTATATATATCATTTATAACCATTTTCTACACACGTTAATTTTCAGGATTTCGGCCAAAAAACACAATTCGATATAATTACGTATTTATCGTATATAATAATCGCCGAAAAGTTCAAAAATGTTCTTTTTTGAAAAAATATTAATTTTCTTAGAAACAACGTACCTATATTTTCTGTTTGTTTATGAATAAGCTGAACTTGTTTTATTTATTTTTCCCAAATTTTTACCGATATTCCAAGAAATAAACTTGAAATTGCACTGAAATGGCAAGAAAATTAACTCGTAGTCATCTTTCTGGATCAGAATACAGACTACGATTATCTCGCAGCTGGCAAGCAACGTGTTAATCTAATAAATTAGAATGTATCGAGAAGGCTTTGAAATTAATTTTTAATAATTGCGTTATATTTAGACGTACTGTATAATCCAATAATTTGTCGCACAATGAAAAATAACTATATATATATAAAAAAAAAAAACAAGTACCGTAACACGCTTAGCAGAGTTTTGCAAATGCAAAAAACTGGTTTTCTGTTGGAGAAAAAGGCAGTGAAAAAGTAATTGCCCGGCCATAGTTGAATGAAATTTATGTAGAAAACTTACCTGTACGCATTCGCATTTCATGCAGTACAAAATGCCGATGGGCACACCGAGGTCTGGAACCCACGAGGAACCCAATTCTCGCCTCTGCGAGCCGAAGAGGCATTCTGGAAGAAATAAGAAGACATGTTGAGTGACCGCGCTTCAAAGAAGAGGAAACTTATTTATTCAGCATCGACCGGTTTAAGGTCCATAGAACGTGAGTCGGCGAAGAAAGCTCGAAAAGATAGCAACTTTCGCATCGTAATAGTAATAAGGTATACAAGCACATCTTTAAAATAATAAAACGTATTAGAAAAGAAAGATATTTTACATTTGAGTCACTTATGTATGAAGAAGGAGGTTGATTAAAATAGTATGCTGGTATCACGAATTTTTCACTTAATTGTGACTGGTTTCGTCCTATTCGGAGATTATCAAACAATATACTGCTGTATGAGGTAAAGTGCGTTAAGTCAATTTTTTCTTTGATATCATAGGAAAAAGCGTTTCGCATTTCAGTCATGTTGTATCTCACATTGTTTTACCACTAAATGTTTGCTAAAACAGTTTACACTGTGACTACAGTATCGACTAAAGGTGGATGAAAAGACTTTTTCGATGACTCTTTAGATTATAATCATGGTGATGGTTGCGACCGTTACTACGTGGTAATTCATTATAGAAACACTAAATAAAACACTTACTAAATTGTGGTAAAAAACTTAGTAAGTGTTTTATTCAGTATTTCTTCAGATTATCTTCATTCATTTATACATGTTAAAAATCAAAATACTACAGATTAGCTTCATTCATTTGACTTCACAATCATTCAGATTACCAATTTGGATATATTTAGTAAATTTTACTTCTAGACTAAAACTAGGTATATAAATAAATTCAATAAAACGAAATATAGCCTAAATATTTATTGAATTTATTTAATGCTTTCTGCAACAAGTAAGGTTGTTTCTAATTTATTTATATAAATGTGTGTGTGATACCAGCAAAGATAGTTAGAAACTTCAATCATTTTTGACGTTTCGCATTTGAAGAGACTTTACAAATTCGACCTACACTCACATAAAATCGCACATTCGGTATTGTAAACTGATGCAGCCCGGAAATATTTACGGCTGCTCCTTGTTATACATTCAGCGTACGAGTCGCCACTGGTGAAATGCGGCAATTCCACGTGACACGTATTTGACGGAATTAAAGAAACAAGACATGTAGCAGGCAATAGGTTTTCGCGGTGTCCGTCTGAAGTTTCTTCGAGACAAGTTGTCTAGCTCTAACTTGGGAAAGGTCACATCTAATTTAAAACCGGGCACAATTGTCGCGATGTAATTATAACTCGAAAACTTTATACGTTACCATAAATTAACCGGAGAGAAAGAGAGAGAGAGAGGTTGCGAAAAAAAAAAACGGCTAGGAGAAAGTCACGCTCGGATTGTTGTGCACATAACCGTATTAAAGTGGAAACGTAGTTTTTTGGGTGTAAAAAAAATAAACGGAAAATAAATTTACTGGCGTTGCAAGATCTTCTAATGCAGTGGTTGCCAAACTGATTATACCCGCGGATTCCTTCTCATACCAAGACCTGACCATGAACCCATAGATGAAATAAATCTGCACATCCGTTTAATGGCAAAATTATAAATTTAACTTTATTGTCTGAAATGGTGAATAGTGGAGTATTTCAACTGTCATTATAATGAAAATGGGTCACAATTATTTTACTTTTTATCAAACCTCCTGAAGTTCTTATAGTCAAAGCTTCAGGCCTGAATCTCGATTACAGTTTTCAGTGTAAAGTCGAGCGTCGATAATCCGGATTCAATTTCAGTGAAAAAAAAAACAGTTGAAATGAATACGTTTGTATTGTACATTACATATTCTTTCATTAAAATTAATTATAAAATCATATTAATTAATTGTTTTATTTGTCTGCTACAATTATTTAACAACTGAAGTGAATTATTAACGGTTTTAGCAAGTTTTCTTTTTGTTGTAAACTCAAACGACCTTTTTTTGGTTCTTTTCGAAAATCCGGACATTTTGAAAATCTGGCAGGGTCCGGTCACAATTAATCCGGATCATCGACGCTAAAATTGAATCTATTACCTTGTATTGACGACAACAAATGCTTTGTCTATTCAATCATTCCCTAAATGCAATAATTTAACATTTTAACGGAATTTCTATTACGGAATTATTTTTTTATTAAATTCGTTCATCTACCTAAAAATCTGCCAATTTTTCTGTGAGTTTTGAATTTTTGAAAATTAACACTTAACCAAAGCAAAAAAAAATTGCAGAAAATAAATACGATGAAATTGCTCAAAAAATTTAATATATTCACAAGATATTAAATCTTTAACATTAATTTCGATTTTTGAAAATGTGTCAATTTCTGTGTAAGTTGTAAATTTTTAAAAACGATTTTTTAAGCTGTCGAATATTTGCGCAACGAAAAAGTAGAAAAAAAATACTGACATGATTGAATTCCTTAAAAATTCTAATGCAATCATAATACATTTACTTTTAAAATAAACTTTGATTTTTGAAAATTGGTAAATTTTTGCGTAAGTTATGAATTTTTAAAAATTAATATTTTAAGTTGAACACTTGACAAATAAATCCAAAAATACTGATATTATCGAATTTCTCAAAAATATTAGTATATTTACAAAATATCAACCTTTAGACGTAACTTCCATTTTTTAAATTTTTACGTGAGTTATGAATTTTTGAAAATTATTCTTTTACTTTAAGTTTTGAAAATTTGCGCGAGTTAGAATTTTTGAAAATTAATATTTTGAGTTGTCGAACACTTAAACAAAACAAAATTGAGTTCCTCAAATATTTTAATACATCCACAGAACTACTATCTTTAAAACTAACATTGATTTTTGAAAATATATTCATCTTTGAAAATTAACTCTTAAAATCTAAAAAAATACTGATACGATAGAATTTCTCAAAAATTGTAATATATTCACAAGATAAATTAACATGAACTTAAATTTTTGAAAATGTATCAATTTCTGTGCAAATTATAGATTTAAAAAAAAATGTTAGTTGCCAAAAAATAGTAAAAAAAAATATACTGGTATGATTAAATTCCTTAAAAACTCGAAAGCAATCATAACACATCTACATTCAACATTAACTCTGATTTTTGAAAACGAGTCAATTTTTGCGTGAGTTATGAATTTTTTTAAATTAATATTTTAAATTGAACACTTGACAAATAAATGTGAATAAAAATACTGTTAGAATTTCTCAAACATTTTAGTATGTTTATAAAACATCTACCTTTAGAATAAACTTTGATTTGTGAAGTGTGTCAATTTGTACGAGAGTTATAAATTTTTGAAAATAATTTTTTTAATTTGTCGAATATTTTAACAAAGAAAAATAGAAAAAAAATTATACTTATATGATTGAATTCCTTAAAAACTCGAATTCAATCATAGAACATTTACCTTTAAAATTAACTTTGAGTTTTTAAAATGAGTCAATATTTGCGTGAGTTATGAATTTTTGAAAATTAATATTTTAAGTAGTCGAACGTTTGAACAAAACCAAAATCAAAAATAAATTGAGTTCCTCAAATATTTTAATACATCCACAGAACGACTTCCTTCAAAACTTACTTTGATTTTTTTAAATATGTTCATTTTAACGATTTAAATTGTCGAACACGACCAACAAATTAAAAAAAAAATACTGATAAGATAGAATTTCTCAAAAATTGTAATACATTAACATAAACTTAGATTTTTAAAAATGTATCAATTTCTGTGTAAATTATGAATGTTTAAAAATGAATTTTTGTAGTTGTCAAATATTTTAACATCGAAGAAATAGTAAAAAAAAAATATATACTAATTTAATTGAATTCCTTAAAAAAACACGAATGCAATCATAATACATTAACTTTGATTTTTGAAAATGAGTCAATATTTGCGTGAGTTATGAATTTTTGAAAATGAGTCAATTTTTGCGTGAGTTTGAAAATTAATATTTTAAGTTGTTGAACACTTAAACAAAACAAAAATCGAAAACAAAATTGAGTTCCTTAAATATTTGAATATATTTACAGAACGGCTACCTGACCAAATCTAAAAAATTCTAATAACATAGAATTTCTCAAAAATTTAAGTTTATTCACAAAACATTAACTTCGATTTTTCCAATGCCTCCATTTTTGAGTGAGTTATGAATATTTTAAGTTGTCGAACATCTTAACAAAATAAAAATCGAAAACAAAATTGGGTTCCTCAAATATTTGAATATTATCAGAGAACAGATAGTCGTAAAAGTAACTTTAATTTTTGAAAATAAACGTTTTAAATTGTCAAACACTTAATAAAAAATCTTTAAAAAAATACTGATATAATTTTTAGTATATTCACAACGTCTGCCTTTAGAATTAACTTCGATTTTTGAAATGTGTCATTTTTTGCGAGAGTTATGAATTTTTGAAAATTAATATTTTAAGTTTAAGTAACCTTAAATATTTTAATAAATTCCCAGAACGACCGAAAAAAAACTCAAAAAAAAATTCCAATAAGAGAATTTCTCAAAAATTTAAGTACTAGTATATTCACAAAACAGCTGACAAATAGAATTTACTTGGATTTTTCAATTTGTGCGTTATGAATTTTTTAAGTTGTCGAACACCTTAACAAAATAAAAATCGAAAACACAATTGACTTCCTCAAATATTTGAATATTATCACAGAAAAATATCTTTAAAAATACTGATATGATTTTTAGTATATTCACAACGTCTGCCTTTAGAATTAACTTCGATTTTTGAAATGTGTCATTTTTTGCGTGAGTTATGAATTTTTGAAAATTAATATTTAAAGTTGTTGAAAACTTGAATAGAAATATCTTATTTTTTTGAAATACATTCACAAAACGTCTACTTTTAAAACTAACTTTAATTTTTGTAAATGAGTCACTTTTTCCGTAAGTTATTAATAAAAAAAAGTTTCTGCTTTTCTCTTGTCAAGTATATCTTTTGAAAATGGTTTAAATTTAAATTAAATTACGCTAGTTTTTCTTTTTCAACAATCCGATAAAAAATCCGCCGGCCGCTAAAACGAAAATTTTTATTTTATTTCTAAGTAATGTAAATTGCATATTTCCAGACATATGCCCTTCCACTCGGTATATATTTATACAGTGTGATCGTTTTACCGCAGAACATTTAACTTGGGAACTTAATTTTTAATCCAAAAATCAAAATTAACCATTTAAAAAAATTGTGATTTCATCATTACTTTTTTTGAAATAATGATAATAGGGTTTTTATTGATATTTTTCATACTTATTGATTTTTTTTAAACTAGTAAGATTTCGAAAAAACTTATAGTTTATTTTTTTTATAATTTACAATTATTGTAGTAAATTTAATGTACCATTTTTGATTTATTGTTTTAGTATTAACGTATTGGTAGTTCGTATTATTAATGATTTCATAATTATAGACAAAAACCTACAAACATGTAAATTTTTAATTTTTTTTTAATCAAAAAGTTTACGAGAAACATTTTTAATTAAAGAATGTACACTTTTTGTTGATATTCGTAAGAATGTTTTTGGTATTTTTAATATTTAAAAAATAATCGGAAAAACTCACTTCCAGTGTACGACATTTTATCAAAAGCTTTTTAGTTCTTCGGATTGTTAAATAACGCTTATTTTTTTAAATTTATTTGAAAATATTAAGTGATACTTTTGCAATAATTGGCTGTTATTAAAACATAGTTATTATATTTATTTCTGTGTTTATCTATTTAACAGATACAAATCAATTTTATTCAATTTAAATTATTTCCTTAGTCATACACACACACATTCATTTATTTAATTATTTATTTACGAAAATATTTTATGTACTGCTCTATTTATTTTTTGAAACATCTGTCGGTTTGTATTGCCACATCACTGCTATAGCCCGTTCTCTGGAATCTGGTAGATGTGGTCGTAAAAGAGGGTCGGAGCCCGGTAAGTAGGGGACGTAATATTGTTTATCTCAAACCAATCTTTGTTGAGAACTACTGGTGTAAAAGTGCGTACACCAATAGGAGGGAAGAAAACCAAACCAAAACACTAAAACTGAGGTGGAACCGATGCAAGTAAATTGCTCAATTTTTGGGACAATTTATTGAAACTAGACAAGTGAAGTAGAAATTAACTAATTTCTTGTTCAATAAATTGTGTAGTTTTAAAAGTGACAGATTAGCTGATCATAACAGCTGCCATTGCTGTTTTAGGAAATTTAGCGCTCGCTTGGCCAATCGCAACAACGTATTTTCCCGCCTTTAATTTGATATGGTTCTCCCGGGCGAACAAATTCTACTCTAAGAAATGACGTATTTTCAGTGAGCTACTACCGAGTACCGTATTCTACTTGGTCGTAACTCACCGAAAATACGTCATTTCGGTGAGTAAAATAGACCTCCAGGTTGTAGAATAAACTATAGACACGATCACTACGAACCACATGGCATTCAATAATGACGTCAATGCAAAAAACGACGAACTTAAAACAATGCCTCGTGTGATCCGATACTGGAAAGCGATTTCCTGTCTGTACGCGCCGCCACTGGAATCCATGTGAAGGCTGTAAATGCGGTGACATTTTATTATGTAGGGAAAATATTTTAGACTTCGATTACACATTCAAAACACATGCACACGCGACATTCCGATCTAAGACACGAAGAGAAAAAACTGCGCTGTAGTTTTCTACAGACGTCCACGACACAATTCTATTACGTAGTTACATCTGGTGGTTTAATTAATCGAAGGAGAAAGAAAACAGGCAGTCAATGAATGCTTAATGTGTGACGTGTTGATTTTTTCATTGAACCGATGATCAATGAATTTTTTTTTTTGCGGACCGACGATGCGCAAAATGGATATTGTTGGATTTGATTGGCCGCTATAATAGATGGAGTGAAATTCTTGTATAAATTGCGTTAAGTCGAGTAATTTCGTAGTCTTTTTGTTGCACTTCACGGTGGGCTGCCGTAGACAGAAATACAATTCTCTGGATGAAAACTGGTTTCGATTTTTACCACAAACTTGTGCATATATAACTAAATATCATAAACCAAACGAGCTGAATTATTGACAGCGACGTATAATTAAATTTGGCGTGTTGCCGGCCATAATTGAATCCACACCTGTATTTTTATCAATTAAATCAGTTACATTCAATGATGTATTATTTTGTATACGAGTTACATGTGAAGTGATGGATGTAATGTGTTTATTCGAAATTTATTCAACTTAACATGGGATCGAGTTACTTAAATTGTTTTATTTGATAAATCGAAGTTTTTTAATGAAGGGTGTCCATGATGGGGGATTTTCAGGCGTTTTTTTTTCAATGAAGCGTGTCCTTGATAGGGGATGCCAATTTTTTCACAGAGCTGTAAAAATGTGTTTTTCTTGTTCAGTGGTAATTTGTACCTAACTCACGTTTTTATATCCAAAATATTGTTTTAACACGTTCGCTGCCACCGAAATTGGGATTGCGTCAAAAATGAAAATTTACTCACCTGAATCAAAGATTTTTTGGGCGCACTAAGGCGCAAGTGGCATATCAGACCAGATTTTGTAGCGATGCATACTAATAGTTGATTTTTAAATGGTGCGTCAAAGGCACATGCGTAAATGAGTCTGACGCACTGGCGCGTCGCACAGTGTCCGGAAACGCGAGAAATGTGGCCAAGCGGGTCGAAAATCGGGAAAAAATAAAGTCAGTTTAAAAAAAATGGCCATCATGTTACTTTCTCCGATTTGATGGTATCATTTATATTTACGCTTTCATGGTTTATTTTCAATTTAAATCATTTTTTAAATGTGCATCGAACGTTTCGTAGACTCGGATGAAACTGACGTTTAAAACGTCAAAATCATGAAAGATGGAAAAATTATACTTCAAATTCAAAAACTCAGTTTACTCACAAACTAAAGGGATTTTGAAAAAAACTTATTCTTTATAAGTTGTTTATTTTAGCATTCTCTACAATTATTATTAACATAAATTTGCTGTAACTATTAGCGTTTCATAATTATAAACCAGAAATAAAAAAATAATAATAAATTTTTTTCTTGAATAAAAATGATTTTATGAAAAATGTTTTCAAGCAAAAGATGTTCATTTCTTTGTTGTCTTCAATGTTTGTTTAAATATTTTTGTGATATTTTTAATATTCAAGAAAATATTGGCAAAAAACAAAAAACGGTTAAGGTAAACACCCACTTCCGGTGAACGAAATTTTACCAAAAGCTTTTCAGTTCTTCAGATTATCAAATAAGACAGATGTTCAAAGTTTCATATCAATTGCTTTATTAGTTTTTGAGATACGGCGCACACAGACAGACACACACACACACACAGACAGACAGACAGACAGACACACACACACAGACAGACAGACAGACAGACAGACACACACACACACAGACACAAAATTTTTTTTTCCAGAAATTGTTGAAATGGCATCTAGGGACCCCAAAACGGATATTTCCGTAAAAAAAAATTTTGAAAAAAAAATCACGATCACAATACTTTCTCGTACTTCGTAACGGAGAAAGTAAAAAATAATAACGGATTCATGTTCGCAACACTTAAAAACCCCCTAAATTTAAATTTTTGAGTCATAATTCTAAACCATTATGGCGTATTCGGGCATTCAAGTAGACTGATTTTAACTGATGAGTTTCAAGCAAAAATTGCACCGGAAATAAATATTATTTTTTAATGATTATTTTTCATCTACCTGATGAAGCCACTGTGTGGTGAAACAATTGTTGTAGAACAATAAAGATAATTTGAAACCATACACTGTGTTAGTGTTTTATTAAATAAATATTATTTTTATCGCATTTTGAAATGTTTTCCGAATGAATTTTATATCACGTAAAACTGAATAAAGACACGATTTATTGGTACTAATTATAAAAAGAATGTCTGATAAAGTTTTAAGATAAAACAGTTTGAAATTTGTAGAAATTTAAAACTAATTTCGGATTTTAAAAGAGTAAAAGTTGCTTATATGAAAAATCGTGTCGCCCAATTTACAGTATTTGATAGCCCCAAGTGTCTTCTATCGTTTCATACCAAATTCACCTTCAGGTTGATCCCACGTCGGGTGTAGTGATTTTTTTTCTCGCAAGACGCCGAAAAATCGGACAATTCAACGATAATTTGGAGTATATTTGTTATAAAACATTGAAAAGTTATCCGAATGTATTTTATATTACATAAAATAGAAGAAAAATATAATTTAATGACACCAATTAAAAAAAAATGTCTGATAAAGTTTTAAGGCATAAAAATTTGAATTCTGTAAAAAAATTAAATCAGTTTATGATATGTTAATATTTTATGATAACAGCCTAAAGAATTTATTACAAGTGTTGGAGCACGAAGAAATGTTAGTAAAGCTAGTCTCCAACCCAAAAGAACCCTGTTGGCAACCCTAGTCCACGAACTGTAAAATATGTATAGCCCATTCTCCGGAATCTGACGGCTGTGGTTGTAAAAGAGGGTCGGAGCTCGGTAAGTAGGGCACGTAATATTTTTTATCTCAAACCAATCTTTGTTGAGAAGTACTGGCGTAAAAGTGCGATACCAATCGGAGCGAAGGACAGTAATAAATGTATCACCAATACCTTTTCTTCGAGGGTGCGTTCGACCGTTTTACGATCTCGGCCGCCAGATTCCACCGAATTGGCTATATAAGGTTATGATATTAGCTTCCAGTTTTAAGTCAAATTTTGGCATAATTTTCTAATAGATATTTTGAAGGTCAAGCTCTACACATCTTAACCTTCAAAAGATGAAAAGAAATATTCATTCAACATTGTAAAAACTTAGAAGCCACCTCGAAGAAAATTGCAGTCGATATCAATAAAGAAAAGCACGTCCATTCTTTTTACCAATTAGACTGGCGCAATGGTTTTTGAATAATGCCAGCAATGCCTTTAATGCATTTGCGGAGATTGTTTGGGTTAATTAAAACTGTTATCTAATGAGCAATTCCCGAGGCTCGGGTACACGCGAAAACCCATTTGAACGGCTTTATTTTAATTGTAACATTCCCGTGCTTAATTGGTGTAAAACGGCGGAGCCGCGGCGGTTTCATTTGTTGCCCAAGTTTCGCTATTTTTGTTGGCGGAGGAATGTCTTGTGACCGGCCCATCTGCTCACAGCATGTGATGATACTCATCATGGACGCGTGAATCAAGTCGTACGTGAACACCTGGGTGTATAAATATTGGAGGTTGCACTATTCCAATCCGATTATTTCGAGTTCTTTTTTTTTGGAACACTTGGGAGTTTGATGATTGTGCAATTGTGGAACAGATTGGGGAATTATGACTAGAATGTGTGTAGATTTAGTGATTATGACCAGTTGAGCATGAACCAAGCAGAAATTATTGTTTCCTGTCAATGACAACTGCAGACCGGTTTCTGGCTACTAGCCGTCATCCGTTGATGGGAACACGCCAAACACGCTTTACTACAGTGACGGTTCGCGGATTTTTTTCTGGTACGGCCGAGGAACAAGAGGTGGTAATACAGATAGGTAGGTTTAGTTGCAGAGACGGCTGGCTGCGTGACCGCACCTATCTGTATTACCACCTCTTGGTCCTCGGCCGTACCAGAAAAAACCCGCGAACCGTCACTGCTTTACTATGAGGCAGGAGGGGTCGACTTGAGATTAGAGACCCGATGGCGCTGCCAACTTTGAAATGCGAGAAAAGAGTCCAACGTAAGTTTAAAAACCTGTTGGTAGCATTATCATAAAATAACAATTAATAATCGGGATCAATCGCCATGTTCGTTTTGTTCATCTCTTGTACTCAGTGTGACAACTTTATCATCTGTGCTATCATGTGCCTTTATTTCAGTATTATTGATCAAACCATTACAAAATGCCTTCCAATTGCTGTGTTCCTGGTTGTTCAACTTTAAAAGGTGTGTGCAAAAAATCAAAATGTTTAAGAAACGAATCGAAAATTTAAGTCGAAATAAAGAAAATTTGGGCCAAAAGACCAAATATTGAAATCAAAATAAACGAAAATACAAAACATAGGCCAAAAAAGTAAAAACCAACAATAGGGCCTAAAAAGGTGAAAATTTAGAAAAAAACATCGAAAGCTCGGGCGTAAAGATAAAAAAATGCAGACAAAAATACAAAATTTCTACAAACCAATCGAATTTTATCGTCAAAATAATAAATATTTAGACTAAAAAATACAAAAATCTACAATATAGCCTAAAGCGGTGAAAATTTAGACAAAACATCGAAAACGAGTGTAAAGATAAAAATTGCAGACAAAAAAAATCGAAAATTTCTACAAACCAATCGAATATTTTGGTCAAAATAAAGAGAAAAAAAATAAATAAGATTAAATTTATGGCTAATTTGTTTTCTTGCGATTTAAATTTAATTTAATTTGTATGTTAGTTTTTGTTTCTAATTTTGTATTATTGGGATTACCCGTTCAATAATAAATAAATAAATACATAAAAAAAATCGGAAATACAGAAATCTAAAATATGGGCCAAGGAATCAAAAATCCTGATCTAAAAATAAAAAAGCAGACAAAAATCGAAAACTTAGGCAGAAGCAAAATAATTTGCCACTTTCAGTCGCAAAAAATAAGTTTCTGATCAGAAATTCGAAAATAGTAAAACATAAAAAAATTCACGAAATAAAATCAATAATCCAAGTTAAAAAATGTAAAATATAGGATACAAAATATACCAAAAATCAAAAAAATGTATACCTACGTTAAAAAATTCAGACCAAATATCTAAAATTCTGGCCTAAAAATAAAAATAGTGGACCAAGGAAAGAAAAATTTTAACAGACAATAAAAAAAAATAAAGAAAAATTTAGGGCAAAAGATTTTAAAAAATCCACAATGTTGATCAAAACGTCGAAAATTTAGACAAAACATGGAAAACTCGGACCTAAAGATAATAAATCCAGACTAAACGAAAAATCAAAAATGGGGGCCAAAAAAATCGAAAATTTTAACAATAAAATCGAAAAGTTGGGTCAAAGTAAAGAAAAATTTAGGTCGAAAGGTTTAAAAAAATAATAAATATCTGCAATGTTGGCCAGAAAGTCGAACATTTAGACAGTATATCGAAAACTCGGGCCTGAAGATAATAAATGCAGATTAAAAAATCGAAAATTTCAACAAACAAAACTCGAAAATACCGGAAAAAAATTAAAAGAAATTCGCATATAAATTAATAATTCAGGTTATAGATATTTTAACCAAAATCAAATAAAAAATTTGGAACTAGAATTAAAAATTCGACCCGAAAAATCAAAAATGCGGACCAAAAAATCAAAAAAATTTAATAATTAAACCGAAAATTTATGCCACAATAAAGAATATTCGACAGATCGTTTTTTCAAATGGCACACCCTGTATTTAGTAATGTATTCTCAAGTAGAGTCCAATTATCTTTCAGATTATAATAATTATTCCTGATATGATAATCGCCGAATACAAGAAAACTATTGAGATTAGGAATGGGGAACTCTTATACAATCTGAAAGATAATTGGATTCTACTTAAGAATACGTTACTAAGTACAGGGTGTGCCATTTGAGAAAACGAAGTTATTTAACTTTACAAGTTCGGGTTTTCTACCGCATTTTTTTTATCACCCTGTATATTTTTTTGTATGAAATCATGGTTGACTCTATAGTTCGAACCTTCAACCAAATAATAGAAATTATTTTTATCGTTCAACGTCAATCACTGGAGCAAAAATAAAATTTCATCCAGACCATGCATTTCAACAAATCTTCAAATATTTCGAAAACGGCAAACAATAGGTATAGGGATTATTGGAGTAACTCACCTTTATTTGCTCCATATAATTCAAAAACGACAAAAAATACAGGGTGTTCCATTAAAAAAAAAACATAAGTTTAGTCTGTAACTCTCTTGTTATGAGACACCCTGTATAAATTTTATTATTTTTAGGCCGTGCAGCTCACTAATATACACGACTTTTGTGTAAAACATTTTTCGAAATTTTGAAAAATAAGCACGTGATTGACCGTTCCCAGAGCTCTGAAACACCCTGTATACTGAAATGTTCGTTTGACTAAATAATAGTATACTCTGCAACAAGGTTAGAATGGAAATTCCATGCGAGGAAGCACGAGCATCAGAATTTCCATCCTTAACATGTAACAAACTATACTTTCTCCACGACCAAACAAAGTAAACAAATAAAATAATAAACACAAAGAACGTTACGTTTTATTACTACACGTTTGTGTACGTTCTATGATCTAAATTGATTTCAGAATGATCGCATTCTACAGTGGTCACGGAGAAAGGTATGTTCCACTCGCGGGAGAAGATTTGCCGCAAAACAACGCACTGCGACAATTTCACTTGCTGCCCAACTTTTGCTATTTTTGTAACTGGAGGAATGTCTTGCGACTAATTTATCTCTCACACCATGAACGCGTTAATAATAGGTTTTTGTACACCTGGTTTTACATATTCGTGGTTGTATAATTGAAGAGTTGTACATGATTATTGCAATTTGTTTCTTAAGAAATATTCGAGTAAAATATTAAAAGGTTTTTCAAGAAAAACCTTTTAAAATTAAAGCGGGCATTTACTAACAAGCAAAAATAATGTGTTAAAATAGTTATTTATGCAACAAGTGAGTAAAGTAATACTTTTTTTCACTAGTAGGAAATATTGCCGCTCGAGCCAAAGGCGAGTGCGGCAATTCCTCAAGTGAAAAAAAGTTGCTTTACTCTCGAGTTTCATACAATTTTTTTTTCTACGTCCGTTATAAAATATACAGTTTTTTTCATTAATTTCGGTTCATAAAATATGTGATTCCCGAACCCTACAAACAGCGTGAAAAAAAGTGCCATAACGGTTCATTTTTTCACTCTTTTGCGTGAAAAAAGTGCCGTAGCGGTTCATTTTTCAACGCTACTATAAAATTGTTTGCGCAAAGTGTGTCATGAACGCTTCGCAACACGCCGCGAGTTCCGCCGATAAATGTCAAACATTTGTTTCCCTTCAAGAAAACTTGATGATTATTATTTTTTTCGTTTAAAAAAAGTATTATTACTTATAAAAATTGATTAAGGTTTTATCGAATTTATTTAAAGTTACGGACGTAGAACAAATTTTGTATGAAACTCGAGAGTAAAGCAACTTTTTTTCACTTGTAAGAATTGCCGCACTCTTCGGCTCGTGTGGCAATCTTTCCTTCTCGTGAAAAAAAGTACTACTTCACTCACTTGTTACATAAATAACTATTTTCTACGTCATCTTGCTGAAACCATATTGTATTATATAAAAGGTCAAGATCATTGTTGGGGCCGCGGTGGCCTAGTGAATAGAGCTCCTGCTCACGGGCCTCGTGGTCGTGGGTTCGAATCCTATCCGGGCGGTCACTTTTTCGGAATGAAGAAGTGACCATTCGGGCCCATGGATGTATGTCCCCCCATTCATTATATATATTGTCACGGTTTAGTTAATTATTGTAGTTATCTTTAGATTAATTTTAATTTTAGGTATTTATGTTATAATTTAGCTTTATTTTGTATTTTCCCTGTAACTAGGTTTCTAATCTGTTGGGAAATAAATGATTATTATTATTATTATTATTATATAATAAATAATTATTATATATAAATAAATATTAGAAATCAATACAAATAGTTAAATGGTACCTCTGGCAGAATGGACCAGCTACCTACGCCAAAAAAAAGATCACTGTTGTTTGGAAAAATTGCTGCAAGCGCTAGAACAAGATAATTTTGAAAAAATTCTAAGTATCTGGTTCTCAGCTTCAATTGTCATTTACTCGAAAACTTTCTCATGTAAAATGGTAATGGTTTTTATACTATCAGTTCGATAATGAAAAGACTCTCAAAATCAAGAACAAAAACAGGGGGTTGTCGGTAAAAAAAAATGAATGACGTCATTACACAAAAACACATAATGACTGAAAATCGACTGCCATGTAAAAAGATGTATTTTTATCAAAGAAAATCGACCTGTTCGAGGTTTTTTTTGCAAAAATTTTTTTTTTTCGGTTTTACTGAATTAATTCCATACTTTATGAGTATTGTTTGATAATGTAGTTTTCTCCTGTGCTATTTTCTTAATGCCTTTGATTTCTGTCCTTTCTCTGACTCCCTTTATCCATGTTTTTCTCGGCCTTTAAAATTCCCGTTTTCCTGTTAAAAAATGACAGTTTCTTACTTTTAGAATATTGGCTAAAACTTGGTTAACCGAAATAAATATGTACTAGTGGTGTAGAGCAGAGTTTTTCAATCTTTCCAGGATGTAGTAGATAATGCAGGGGCACACCAGTAGGTAAATATTTTTTGAAAAACAAGTCCCAACATTTTTTTTTTCATCGCTTACCACTCTCAAAATTATGTTTTTTTATTATTATTGCATACCGGGGCTCGATATTCGCGTATATTATACCGGAACGCGTACCACAGATTGGGATCGTCTGGCGTACAGGCTTTATATTCGATCAGTTTACACAACACCGACCTGCTCAAAAAAATATTTTCACTGTATTTTTATAGATTAACTGTAATTGTAGCACATGAACAGGGGCGGCTCGTTATATAGAGCCACAGAGCCATGGCACTACCTGTAGTTTCAAACTCAAAAATGTTTTGCAATTAAAAAAATTGGAAAATTATTTTGAGCAATATAGTGATGCGACTAATTTACAATGTTCTTACTAAAATATTCTGCATTTTTTTTATTATGAAGCCTGTATTTTCGATTTTTTGGAGGTCAATTTTTGATCATTTGGCCTAAATATTCTTTATTTTGACCTAAATTTTCGATTTAATTGTTAAAATTTTGGTTCGCATTTCTGATTTTTCCCGCCGAATTTTTAATTTTTTTAATTTTCGACCTGCGTTTTAAATTTTTTGATCCTTTGCCCCACCTATTCATTATTTTCACCTAATTTTTCGAATTAATTCTTAAATTTTTTTGATTTTTTTGGTCCGCATTTTTGATTTTGCGGGCCGAATTTTTAATTCCAGTTCCAAATTTTTGAATTGATTTAGGTTAAAATATCTATAACCTGAATTATTGATTTATGTGCGAGATTTTTTTTTTAATTTTTTCCCGTATTTTCGAGTTTTGTTTGTTGAAATTTTCGATTTTTTAGCCTGCATTATTTATTATCTTTAGGCCCGAGTTTTCATGTACTGTCTAAATTTTCCGACTTTTTGACCAACGTGACAGATTTTTATAATTTTTTTTTTTTAATCTTTTGACCTAAATTTTTCTTTATTTTAATTTATTACTTTAAACGAATTCAAACATTTATTAACTTAGTAGCGGTCGCAACCAGAGGCCTGCATAGGCCGGGCTTCATATTTTTGAAACTCTCGTCCGGGCCGGGCTTCCCGATGGATAATTTAACCCGGGCCGGGTAGGGCTTGGATAAATTTAATTTTATTATATTTTGGAAAGCAAAAACGAAGTGAATCGAAAAAAAATTGTTAACATGAATTCAATGTATTTTAAGAATTTTAAGGAATACATGTGGGTCCAGTAATTTTATTTATTTAATTCAATATTTTTCGGGGACGGGTCGGGCCGGGTTTTGAATATTCAGCTCCGTGCCGGGCCGGGTTAAATTTTCACTGTTGGACCGGGCCGGGCTTTCGAAAACCCGCTTCTACAGGGCTCTGGTCGCAGCTATATTCTTTAGTTTTCTACTTTTATAAAATTGTAAAATTCAAAATAATATTCCTTTTAGTCGATGGCCATTTGTAGCTCTTATGAGTTTCAATAAACTGTATTTATTATTATTCCTTTTCCAAAATATTGTTGATTGATGACGAACTTTGGAGCTAAAATCAATACTTTTTTTTAGAAAAGAGTAAGAATGAGACAATTGTAACTATGGCATATGAAATCATTTTTAAGCCGCAACCATGTGTTTTGTCTTACGAAGTCGAAAGTGATTTTTTTGTCAAAATAATTATGCCAATATTTCAACAACATAAAATTTGATTCAAGTTTTTTTTTTAATCACTAGAACAGTACCCAACATACGCCTACTAATATCAGCTAAACGAACATGCACCAGTTCTTGAGCAACACCTGCGCACTGTATATCTAAGAAAATATCAAAAGGATAGCATTGACATTGATCGATAGGTCGCCGTTTTCTCTAGTTTTCCTACTAGCTGTGCAGTCGAACCTGAATACTAATAATAATTTATACAGACTTATCTCCATCTTAACACACATCGATTTTTTCACCGTTTAGTCAAAAACGAAACAAAACACATGAATTAAACATACACGCTCAGAATGAGTAATAAAAAAGTGGTTGATTATACGTATTCGGTTCTTGATGGATCAACTTGATCAAGGCAGTCGATGCGTTTAAGAGAGGTGTGTTCGGCATTGAATTCGCGCCAGGCTTAATATAACATGACTAATATATCTTTGAGGCCCATCTGGATTGAACTTCTGGCATTTTAGAGGTGTCCACGGATAATAGAATATCACATTTCCGAAAAAGATCTTCGAAAGCCCTTTTGTTTCAATTCCTCGGTTAGCGCCCCGTTTTTTTTTTCGATTTTCCAGTCCTCGGTATAATTGTGACATATATAGATAAACGCCGGTTGGCCGGAATGTCACACATTGTTCGAGTTTCCAATAAATTGAAAAGCCGTATATAGAAACGATTGTGCCATATACAGAAGAGATATGCATTTTAAAATGTTGCACCGTGCAATTTCTCACATAGTTATAAAGTGTAACAGATCTGTAGTAATATACACTGTGTCTAAATAAATATCTCAGCTTAGTCACTTTCAGGTAAATAAATGGTTGTCTTGTGCCAAATAACAGGTATTACGATATGAGCAAATGGAGCAAATATCTTAAGGTCTTTAGAAATAACAAGTCAATGCCTAAAATAATAAGCAAACGACGACACCCTAAAAAACAAATATTTATACATATAATTTTCATCCGCAACTTCTATCAAATCTATTTCCCGTTTGGGCACAAATTTGGCTCTAGATAGAACTCATGAACCAAATAAACTTTAAATTGTACAACCTCAACCAAACCAAGATCTTCAAATACTTATTTGATTACATTGGGAAACGAATTTTAACTTTTTGGGTATAAGGGCAGTGGCGGCTCGTGGAACATGTTGATGGTAAAGCCAATCATACAATATACCCCCTACCCGCTTTTTTTGAAGAAAGAAAGAACGATTTATCTTTCTAGACCAAAGTAACTGGCGAAAATGTGTATATAACGAGCCGCCTCTGGTTATAACCCATTAAAAAATTATTGGAATTTAAGAAGTTGCTTATATTCTTAAAATATAATTATTTTTGAGTTGTACAGATTTATTTCAGAATTTTTAAACAATTTTTAATATTTTTTATTTATTTTAGAAAATGCTCAATTTTGAACGCAATTTAAAAATGCGTGTTTAACAACGAACAGTTATTACCCATTAAAAAATTGTTGGAATTTAAGAAGTTGATTATATTCTTAAAATATAATAATGTGGGAGTTGAGTAGAATTATTTCAGAATTTTTAAACAATTTCTACTATTTTTTATTTATTTTTGAAAATGCTCAATTTTGAACACAATTTAAAAATGCATGTTTAACAACGAACAGTTATTACCCATTAAAAAATTGTTGGAATTTAAGAAGTTGATTATATTCTCAAAATATGATAATTAAGGAGTTGTCTAGAATTATTTCTGAATTTTTAAACAATTTTTAATATTTTTTATTTATTTTAGAAAATGCTAAATTTTGAACGAAGTTAAAAAATGCATGTTTACCAACGAACAGTTATTACCAGTTAAAAAATGTTGGAATTTAAGAAGTTGATTATATTCTTAAAATATAATCATGTGGGAGTTAAGTAGAATTATTACCGAATTTTTAAACAATTTTTCATATTTTTTATTAATTTTAGAAAATGCTGAATTTTGAACGCAATTAAAAAATGCATGTTTAACAACGAACAGTTATTCACCATTAAAAAATTATTGGAATTTAAAAAGTTGATTATATTCTTAAAATATAATAATGTGGAAGTTGAGTAGAATTATTTCAGAATTTTTAAACAATTTCTACTATTTTTTATTTATTTTAGAAAATGCTCAATTTTGAACGCAATTTAAAAATGCATGTTTAACAACGATCAGTTATTACCCTTTAAAAAAATGTTGGAATTTAAGAAGGTGATTATAGTATTAAAATATAATGATGTGGGAGTTGAGTAGAATTATTTCAGAATTTTTAAACAATTACTACTATTTCTTATTTATTTAAGAAAATGCTCAATTTTGAACGCAATTGAAAAATGCATATTTAACAACGAACAATTATTACCCATTAAAAAATTGTTGGAATTTAAGAAGTTGATTATATTCTTAAAATATAATAATGTGGGAATTGAGTAGAATTATTTCAGAATTTTTAAACAATTTCTACTATTTTTTATTTATTTTAGAAAATGCTTAATTTTGAACGCAATTTAAAAATGCATGTTTAACAACGAACAGTTATTCACCATTAAAAAATTGTTGGAATTTAAGAAGTTGATTATATTTTTAAAATATAATAATGTGGGAGTTGAGTGGAATTATTTCAAAATTTTTAAACAATTTCTACTATTTTTTATTTATTTTAGAAAATGATCAATTTTGAACGCAATTAAAAAATGCATGTTTAACAACGAGCAGTTACTACCCATTAAAAAATTGTTGGAATTTAAGAAGTTGATTATATTCTCAAAATATAACAATGTGGGAGTTGAGTAGAATTATTTCAGAATTTTTAAACGATTTCTACTATTTTTTATTTATTTTATAAAATGCTCAGTTTTGAACGCAATTTAAAAATGCATGTTTAACAACGAACAGTTATTACCCATTAAAAAATTGATGCAATTTAAGAAGTTGATTATATTCTTAAAATATAATAATGTGGGAGTTGAGTGGAATTATTTCAGAATTTTTTAACAATTTCTACTATTTTTTATTTATTTTAGAAAATGCTCAATTTTGAACGCATTTTAAAAATGCATGTTTAACAACGATCAGTTATTACCCTTTAAAAAAATGTTGGAATTTAAGAAGGTGATTATAGTATTAAAATATAATGATGTGGGAGTTGAGTAGAATTATTTCACAATTTTTAAACAATTTACTATTTTTTATTTATTTTAGAAAATGCTCAATTTTTAACGCAATTAAAAAATGCATGTTTAACAATGATCAGTTATTACCCTTTAAAAAAATGTTGGAATTTAAGAAAGTGATTATATTCTTAAAATATAATAATGTGGGAGTAGAGTAGAATTATTTCAGAATTTTTAAACAATTTCTACTATTTTTTATTTATTTTAGAAAATGCTCAATTTTGAACGGAATTTAAAAATGCATGTTTAACAACGAACAGTTATTACCCATTAAAAAATTGTTGGAATTTGAGAAGTTGATTATATTCTTAAAATATAACAATGTGGGAGTTGAGTAGAATTATTTCAGAATTTTTAAACAATTTCTACTATTTTCTATTTATTTTTGAAAATGCTCAATTTTGAACGCAATTAAAAAATGCATGTTTACCAACGAACAGTTATAACTAGTGGCGTCTCGTGGAACATGTTGATGGTAGAGCCATGTATACAATATACCCCACCCCCTGCTTTTTTTGAAGAAAGGAAGAAGATTTAACTTCCTAAACCAAAGTAACTGATGAAAAAAATTAATTAAAAATTCTTGCTGAGCTTGAAACTGCAGGTAGTGCCGTGGCTCCTTGGCTCTATATAACGAGCCGACCCTGTATAAGGGAGAATACCTGATCCTCATAGAACTTGCCACGCTAAATTCAAATATGTAGGTGGTTCACCAATAGTTTTTTTAACTTAACCAAAATGTGAGACTTGTGCTCAAATTCCAAATTTGTAAGATCCGCTTCTTAATTCACCCTCTTTAATTTTTAACCAGCTTAGAATTACATGATAGTGGTTCGGTGTTGGTAAACTAGAAATAAAGATCAGGGTGGCGATATCGTTGAGAAACACTGAACTAAATAAATGCAAAATATTGCAAGAAATATGCTTTTTTTAACAATTTTTCGAGTTTAAGTTGAAGTTTATTTTAAGTAAATATTTTACAATTAAAATAATTATAGCAAAAAATACATTGGAATTTATAAATTTTTAACTTCTAAGGTTTGAACCAGAACCAGAAATTGTCCAAAACAGTTGAAGGCAACAAAGTTGCGACCAAGCGTCCCTCATTTCTATTGATGCCCGAAGGATCTAAAATCGGCCGTGCCCCAATAAATTTCTCCGTCCGCTTAGAATTCATCAATGTTCAAACAACAACACATATTGACTTAACGCAAGCCCATTACCATCGATAATTACACTTACAAAAGAAATTTATTACCGTCGTAAACTACCTATGTTCCCGGCATCAAATGTATGCGATTGCAAAATGAATCGGTATGGCCATAAATAATATTATTAGTTGTAATTAAGTGTGCTTTAATCTTAATTTAATTCAAGTTTGCGCGGACGGCGCCATAGATATAAAACTACACATATAAAACGTTCGACCTTTTAATATGTCAGTATTACACGCCATGTCATTGCTCTTGCACAGTGCCGCTGTTTTGTCGTAAGGCCATTTGCCCAAGGCGGCGAAAAATTTTTGGTGCCCCAAAGGATTCGTCATCGGTTCTGTTGAAAAAGATCGTTGGGTTTTAATGGGCCATCAATAATTTTGCTCGAAAGGTGGTCTAAAAATCTGTACATTTTTGATACAGTCATCAGCAATTTCCGGATCCGCATTTTTAAAATTTTTATCAAAACATGCAGACTAGCAGATAAAACACAATTGACAATCAATAGATAGTAATAGTAATAGCATTTTATTCGTATTAGAACACAGTGGCGGCTCGTGGAATATGTTGATGGTAGAGCCACCTATACAATATACCTTTCCCCCCTCCTTTTTTGAAGAAAGAGAGAACGATTTATCTCTGGGATTCAAATTAACTCTGGTGCGTACAAATGGGATTATATCAAAATTTAAGGATGAGGTGTATCCACCTGTTGGTGAAATCTTAAAGAGGAATGGATTCTGAATGAATAAGTAAAATTTGGCGTTGGTGGCAATTGTTTTTCTATTTTTAAATAAGTGGGAAAATGCACAACTCCAAAAATTAACTCCGGTCCTTACAAATGGGATTATATCACAATTTAAGAATTAGTTATTTCCACGTGTTGGTGAAATATTAAAGAGGAATAGATTTTGAATAAATTTGTGAAATTTGGCGTTGGTGGCATTTGTTTTTCTATTTTTAAACAAGTGGGAAAATGCACAACTCCAAAAATTAACTCCAGTCCTTACAAATGGGATTATATCAAAATTTAAGGATGAGTTATTTCCACGTGTTGATAAAATATTAAATAGGAATAGATTCTGAACAAATTTGTGAAATTTGGCGTTGGTGGCAATTGTTTTTCTATTTTTAAAACAAGTGGGAAAATGCACAACTCCAAAAATTTACCCCGGTCCTTACAAATGGGATTATATCAAAATTTAGGGATGAGTTATTTCCACGTGTTGATGAAATATTAAAGAGGAATAGATTCTGAATAAATTTGTGAAATTTGACATCGGTGGCAATTTTTTTCTATTTTTTAAATAAGAGGGAAAATGCACAACTCCAAAAATTAACTCCGGTCTTTACAAATGGGATTATATCAAAATTTAAGGATGAGTTGTTTCCACGTGTTGATGAAATATTAAAGAGGAATGGATTCTGAATAAATTTGTGAAATTTAGCGTTGGTGGCAATTGGTTTTCTATTTTAAAATAATTGGGAAAATGCACAACACCAAAAATTAATTCCGGTCCTTACAAATGGGATTATATCAAAATTTAAGGATGAGTTATTTCAACGTGTTGATGAAATATTAAAGAGGAATAGATTCTGAACAAATCTGTGAAATTTGGCGTTGGTGGCAATTGTTTTTCTATTTTTTAAATAAGAGGGAAAATGCACAACTCCAAAAATTAACTCTGGTCCTCAGTGGCGGCTCGTAGAACATGTTGATGGTAGAGCCGCTTATACAACATACCCCCCTCTTTTTTTGAAGAAAGAAAGAACGATTTATCTTCCTAGACCAAAGTAACTGGCGAAAGAGTGTTGTAAGAATTAATTAAACAATGTTGTTGCGCTTGAAACTACAGGTAGTGAAATGGCTCCTTGTCTCTATATAACGAGCCGCCCCTGTTAGAACAAATGTTCAAACTCGGATATAAACTCGGCGTCAAAAAAAGCGCCACTCGAAAAATCGCGAAAAAACTTGATTTTTCAAACCGTCGTAACTTGGTTCAATTTGGTCGAAAATCGATTAATCTTTTAGTTTCGGAAAGATTCGAGTTTTATCTATAAGAATGTGTAGTTGATTTTGACCCCAAGTCCAACCCACCCTCCGCAACAACGCGATCGAAAAAAAATGTTTTTTATGTAAAAAATTGTCCAACTTTGACAAGCTGTACCGTGCGCAAAAAAAAATCGGCGGGAAATTTCATCACAATGGCAGAAAAATTTAATCAATTTTCTTCAAATTCCCTAAAAATTCGAGTCGTTTCGATGATTTGGAGCAAAGTTATGAATTTTTGAAAAAAAATGAAATTTTTCACTTTTTTGGCCATAACTTGAGTAATTTTGCACTAGGGGTGACAGAGGGTGGAATGAAACTTATGCTTTTCAGATCGCAAAGAATCACCGGCTTCTGAGCAAAATTTACCGAGTTATGACCGAAATTGAATTTTACAAGTTGTAAAAATTTAACATTTTTTGTCAATCCAAAACACTTTTTGTAGGGGTTTTCGGGGGGTCACGAAAGTCGAAAACTGCTTAGATCGCAAAATTCCATTCCATATTTCGTGCAAAATTCGCCTAGTTATGGCCAAAAAGGCGCAAAATGTAATTTTTTTTCAAAACTGCATAACTTCGCGCCAAATCATCGCATCGACTTGAATTTTGGAGGAAAATCATTGAACTTTATTGCCATGCTGACCGATTGAGTCCACGATTTTTTTTTTGCACATGGTACAAGAAACCAAATTTGCACATTTAAACTTCAAAAATATTTTTTTTCCTTTAGGGGGTGGCAGGGGGTGGAATCGTTTTAGCAACAAAACAAATCACATGACGTTGATGAGAAAATTTGAAACTGTTCAGACTGCAAAAGTTCATCGATTTTGGTTTTTTTAATTAAAAAATTCAAAGTGATGCATTAATTTCTTTCGCCGGTGTAGTAATAAATGATTTCTAACTTTGTTAAAGATGATAACCATAAGTTTTCTTAGGGAATGTGTTTAGCAAAAATAAACTTAAGTTTTGCCGTTTCCAGAAAAGAAGCAACAAAAGTCAAAAGTGGTTTTATACTTACAATTAAATGCTTAGCACCATTTTCTCGATGCTTTGATGAAGATGGTAACTGCATTTTTTATTTTCAAGCATGTTTAACAAAACTAAGCTTTAATTTTGCCGCTTCTCGCAAAAACTTATACTTGCAACTAATTTGTGTACCAAAATCAACCATAACGTCTCGCACTAATTGCGCTAATTCCAATTAAAACTTCCTATGCTAATTCGCACACGAGCTCCTGCCAATTAAATGATTGGTGTGAATGTATTCGGCATATTTAACAGGAAGTTAATAAAAGTCAAAATAATACATAATTACAGCTGTGCCAAAATGTTTTATTTCAATCATCATTAATCACCAACCAATTTATAATTTTCGTGTTTAGTTTAAGTTCAAGGTGATATTTAAGTAGTAGACATTTACATTATCATCATTACGATCGTCTTTCAGCATATTTGATTATTGAAGAATGAGATGTGTAAAAGTGAAACGGAAATTTTTTAAAGCGATTAAATTTCAATTTTGATTTTGACACAGAACAAAATCGAAAAAACCTTGGGCGTAAAAACCAATGATCGATAGCCCTTATCAGTGAAAAATATATATTTTTTTTTAACATTAATGTTCTGGTTCACGTTCGTGAACTACTTCGAACAGCCTCAAAAAATTTGGATGAAGATGATTTCGTAGATAACTTGGGATTTTGAATAGGAAGCTTTTCATGGTGGCCATCATGATGAGGAAAATACAAAAACACAGGAGGAAGCCCGACGGAGGGGTGTAACCCCTAATAGGAGGTTGTTAATGAATATGATGATTATGATGAACAGAAAAATAAATTAAAAAGTATTAATTCTTGAATCTTGGAGGCGTTCACTTCGTGGTACATTTTCAATTTCGATATAAAGAAAACACTTAACTTTTTTATACCATTTTTATTTAACTAATTTTACTAGTCAGGTAACGTTAAATAAAAGTGGTATAAAAAAGTTAAGTCTTTTTTATATCGAAATTCAAAAGTATTGTTTAGGTAAATATAATATTCTCGGCACTGATAACAAAGATGTTATGGTAGAACGTTTTAATGCACTGTAAAGTAGAAGATATATAGGATAGCGATATGAAATATACCGTGAGATCAAAAAGTCGAAAATAGTTGGCAACCCTTAAAACATAATCTGACTAACAGAAGTTTAACGACGTCATTAAGAATGAGAATTTTGTCATGGAAAACCCTGAACTTTAAATAAAACGTATAGTGATGATCAGTTCTGGAAATACCTGCTAATGTTTAAAAGTGCAAAATCGTCAGATAAACACACAAAACTATTTTTAAAAGAAGTAACCTCAAAAAATCACAAGATGCCAAAATTAACAAAATGTACACTGCACTGCATTCCAGACAGCCAATAAAATTTTACTTGAATAATTATAGGGATTTTCAGAAAATGTGCTACCAACTATTTTCGACTTTCTGATCTCACTGTATATTTTTTTTAATTAGGTTCTCATTTAGCTGAAATGTTTACTTTACAAATAAAAAGAAAGTTTAAAGTCTGAATGTTTATAATTCTCGACTAGTTTCACCGTATCAGCGAATTTTTAAGAGATTATTTTTAATTATTTAAATTGTAATTTTAACTTTTGTATTTTTATATTTTATATTTTGCATTCTAATTAATACTTAAATGTACAGTGTGAATCCCGTTAAATATATTATTATTATAATTATTAAGATAATAATTATTTTTTAATTGTGATTTTAATTTTTTTTGTGACTTTTATTTAAAGTAAGTAAACTCGGGTATTTGATTATTTTGTATGTTTATTTTTATTTTGTACTGTATGACATATTTCCGATACTGTAAGGTCGAAGGGAAATAAAGATATATTATTATGATTTATTTTTAATTATTAAGATAATAATAATTAAAAAAGTGTAGTTTTAGCACTTCTCCTTATTTTTGTGTAGTTATTTATATCAAAGTAACCGCATTGAACCATAATAACCAAATACTGCTATTTTCATTCCGTAAAAATTATTATGTGGACGTAATAATTTATTTTTGACCAAATTTGACAGGGTTGATGTAAAATTGTCCGTTTAACAAAATACTAAATTTTCCCCATCGGTAATTCGACCATATTGGGCAATTTCCGTTTTTCTGGTCGCAGATGGTGGTTAGCCCAATTTTTTTTTCTGTCGGCGTTTCATAAGAGGTTTCCTCAACGCGAGATTCGTATCTGCGACTTCCGTGGGTCTTCCATTCACTTCAAAAAACTCCCAGAGAAAGTAAGCGCACGCAGTGAGTCAGAGAAGGACGGCACATCTTACGATTTTCATTGACTCCTACATAATACATTGACCATATGGTCAAGATACCTACAAATATTGGCCCCGGATAAAAAATAACAAACAAAAAAAATGCGCGAAACGCAAATTCCCGGCGGTTTCGAATCGAAGCGGCGCGGCAATATCGCCAATTTCCATTGTTGCCAAAATTGTGCAACATTTTCGGTTTCGAAACGGTTTCGAAACGCCGTCTACTATCCGAAACGGTGAACAGAATGACCCGACACCCACTCCGCCTATCATTCGCGTTTTGGTTTTTTCGGGTCACGAGAATCGGATTTTTTTTTTCGGTCTCGGCCCATTTTAACAATGGACGATTTTTTTTTTCGTGTTTAGTTCTTGTTCTCGACACCTACGCGAATGTGGAACTCTCCTCTCGGTATTTGCATATAATAAAACATATTCAGTTACACGCGACATTTTTTCGCCATCTGCCCCATTATTACTGCGCCAAAATGCCATTCAAATTGTTTATAACAAATGCAAATTGGCGCGCTCGGTGCATCGCCCGTTATTTGCCATCCGATACTTTTGGCGTCGAGCAAATACGCTTTATCTGAATTATTTATCGGGTAAATATCGGCTAGTCTCTGTTTGTTCAGTTTTTTTTTATATCGGGTTTCTCTTATTTCACAATAATCTTCAACGCGAAAGTATTAAATCAATGTTTTGCTGAATGTGTTTGTTTACCCAAACATGTTTGAAATTATAATTTGCAAAATGTGAACCAGCTCATGCAGTTAATTCAAACTTTGGAAAAAAATCTTTTACAGCTTAAAAAATGCGAAATAGTATTGTATTCAAATCAGAAATTTCCATTTTGGGGACCACCGAGACGATATCGACTATTTTTGATAAATATGCAAAATCTCAAATATGTCACCTCTAAAAACATTAGAGCTGATGACTCTGTGAAAATATGCATACATCACATCACTAGATTTTATAACAATTTTATGTAATTAAAACGCATATTTGTGAAAAATTCCAATAATTTTGGCGATTAGAAAAAAATACAAAAACAATTGCCATCGACTTGAAATTTTCTAAAATTACTCTGAATACATTAGAGATGATGATTCTGTGAAAATATACATACATCACGTCACTAGATTTTATAACAATTTCATGTAATTAGAACGCATATTTGTGAAAAATTCCAATAATTTTGGCGACTGGAAAAAAATACAAAAACAATTGCTATCGACTTGAAATTTTCTAAAATTACTCTAAATTCATTAGAAATGATGATTCTGTGAAAATATGCATACATCACACCAGTAGATTTTATAACAATTTCATGTGATTAGAGCGCATATTTGTGAAAAAATTCAATAATTTTGGCGATTAGAAAAAAATACAAAAACAATTGCCATCGACTTGAAATTTTCTAAAATTGCTCTAAATACATTAGAGATGATGATTCTATGAAAATATGCATACATCACATCACTAGATTTTATAACAATTTCATGTAATTAGAACGTATATTTGTGAAAAGTTCCAATAATTTTGGCGATTAGAGAAACATACAAAAACAATTGCCATCGACTTGAAATTTTCTAAAATTACTCTAAATACATTAGAAATGATGATTCTGTGAAAAAATGCATACATCACATCCCTAGATTTTATAACAATTTCATGTAATTAGAGCGCATATTTGTGAAAAATTTCAATAATTTTGGCGATTGGAAAAAAAATACAAGAACAATTGCCACCGGCATGAAATTTTCTAAAAGTGTTCTAAATACATCAGAGCTAATGATTCTGTGAAAATATGCATACATCACATTACTAGATTTTGTAACAATTTCATGTAATTAGAACGCATATTTGTGAAAAATTCCAATAATTTTGGCGATTAGAGAAACATACAAAAACAATTGCCATCGACTTTAAATTTTCTAAAATTACTCTAAATACATTAGAAATGATGATTCGGTGAAAAAATGCATACATCACATCACTAGATTTTATAACAATTTCATGTGATTAGAGCGCATATTTGTGAAAAATTTCAATAATTTTGGCGATTGGAAAAAAAATACAAGAACAATTGCCACCGGCATGAAATTTTCTAAAATTAATCTAAATACATTAGAGTTGATGATTCTGTGAAAATATGCATACATCACATCACTAGATTTTATAGCAATTTCATGTAATTAGAACGCATATTTGTGAAAAATTCCAATCATTTTGGCGATTGGAAAAAAATACAAAAACAATTGCCATCGACATGAAATTTTCTAAAATTACTCTAAATACATTAGAGCTGATGATTCTGTGAAAATATGCATACATCACAACACTAGATTTTATAACAATTTCATGTGATTCGAGCGCATATTTGTGAACAATTTTAATAATTTTGGCGATTAGAAAAAAATACAAAAACAATTGCCATCGGCATGAAATTTTCTAAAATTACTCTAAATACATAAGAGTTGATGATTTTGTGAAAATATGCATACATCACACCACTAGATTTTATAACAATTTCATGTGATTAGAGCGCATATTTGTGAAAAAATTCAATAATTTTGGCGATTAGAAAAAAATACAAAAACAATCGCCATCGACTTGAAATTTTCTAAAATTACTCAAAAAGCATTAGAAATAATGATTCTGTGAAAATATGCATACATCACATCACTAGATTTTATAACAATTTCATGTGATTAGAGCGCATATTTGTAAAAATTTCAATAATTTTTGTCATTTTGAAGCTAACTGTTCAAGTGATCAGTTCTTTTGATTTTTTACACAACACGTGAATAAAACTAACACTTGGAAGTTGCCTTTTATTTCAATAACCTCATCATTAATAAATAATTTAGATTTTGAGATAAGCTTCAACATTCTCAGATAAAAATATCCAGAAGTCTTCCCAGTGAATTTGTGATGTGATTTACTGATTTTATATAATTAAAGTTAATGAAGTCTAACAATAGACCCAGGATGAAATGTATATGAACATATTGCTTAAAATCGCCACATATTATAAACAATTATAATATTTTTTAAAGCTCTAGTTTACGGCCAAAATGTGGACTTCAGGATTGATGGAAGAAAAAGTATGTTATTACTATTATTATTTATACAACGTTTGATTCCGTTTGTTCTTTTTGAAAGAACCAGGTCTGCAATAAAGTTGCCGGCGAAAGAGAATCCGGTTAGTTCTTCGAGGTGTCCAAAAATAAATTGGACACCTTTTCGTTATTGCTGTATTATTACAACCACAATAAAGAGCGTGGCTGCAATATTTTTATTGCGAGTTATTTAGGTGCGTGTATATAAATAAAACGGAATTTTGTGCATAGTTAACATTTATACGAACCAGGCCTCTCGGAACAAGTGTATTTATTTCATTACGAACTACATTTGCAGCTGCACAGAATAAAAGCTCGTAATTTATTCAAAATCGAAAATTCGGATAATGAATTTTCGGGATATTAAATTATCAATGTTTAGATAATAAAAAATTTAAAGGCTTCAAAATCGAAAGAGGTTTCGGGTGTTGTCAAATAATCACATTTCCAGCTGCACAGAATAAAAGCTTGCGATTTATTCAAAATCGAAAATTCGGATAATGAATTTTCGGGATATCAAATTATCAATTTTTAGATAATAAAAAATGTAAAGACTTCAAAATCGAAAGAGGTTTCGGGTGTTATCAAATAATTACATTTGCAGCTGCACAGAATAAAAGCTTGCAATTTATTCAAAATCGAAAATTCGGATAATAAATTTTCGGGATATTAAATTATCAATTTTTAGATAATAAAAAATATGAAGGCTTCAAAATCGAAAGGGGTTTTGGGTGTTGTCAAATAATCAATGTTTAGATATTAAAGAAAATAAAGGCCAGATACAATCAATATTTGGATTTCAATTGAAAATGTTCAGTTGCTAAAATATTTTGTTCTCTCGCATAAAAGTATATTATTGAATTTGATTGTAAACACGAAATCAATAAAAAAGAAAAATAGCCATATGCCAAGTTGAAGATTTCACCGAAAGAATGATGAAAAGGAAATAATTAATTAAATAAAATTAACAGGCATATGATAAAATGATTAGTTACTTAGTTAATCTGTCAAGTGGCTATCGACCAGAGGTCTTTCTGCCTCACTTTAATATTATACCTAATTTATGCTTCAATTCAAGAACAAGCAAGCTATTGAAAGGAAAAGGTCAGAAAGAAGATGAACACAAATTACCTAAACGAAAATCGAAAAACTCTTTCTTTGTTAATATCACACGATTTGTGTATAGTGACTCTAGTTTGATCATTATCAAACTAGAAGTATTTTCGTCGATGGTGGAAGCCAATACTTTATACATTTTTGATTCAGGAACTTTTCAATCAACAAAGTGCATTTTATTGAAAAATTCCTAAAAGTATTTTAGTACAAATAGAGGTGGCCACATGGACGTGCATCCCAGGCCAAAAAAAAAACAAATATTTTAATTTACATTTCAACGTCTCACGTATCAATTAGAAAATTATTTGCATCTTCTGCATCTAAAGGTAACTCTTGCAGGAAATTAATGCCATTCACGTGTATTAAATATTCCACACACTACTATCCTATATTGTATAAATAATCTGGTTATGGTAAATGACCCAGTAATATAGAAACAAGGAAACTAACATCCGCCACCTTATGTAACGCCAAAAGCCATCGTGGGATTATTAATTTACAAATAATTCCTAATTAATTACGGCCGTAAATTTTTTGTTCTCATTTTTTCGTCCGTCCAATTAATTATTCTCCGAGCTATAGTTGCACACATAAATGTTATCTGATTGTCCTTGATTCCGCCATTAAAATTTTTTGGAAATGATTGCTCACCTTACGCTAACAAAACAAGAGATTCATCATAAAACCATAAAAAATTGTGTTGTGGACATCATTCCACTTTCTCCGATTTAATGGTGTAATAGTTATTTTCATTTATACTCGCATGTAGTAAAGAGGGCACTTGAAGATTGTCAATTTTAACACTTGAAAATGTCTTTTTCGGCACTTAGCATAATTGAAAATTGTCATTTTTGACACTTGAAAGTTGTCTTTTCTGGCAGTTGAAAATGGTTATTTTTGAACATTGAGAATTGTCATTTATGGCACTCGAAAATGATAATTTTTGATAGTCAAAAACTCGTTTTTGACACTTGGAAAATATATTTTTCTGCACATGAAAACAGTTATTTTGCACAGTTGTAAATGGTAATTTTTGACATTTGAAAACTGTTTTTTTTGACACTTGAAAATGGGCATTTTTGACAGATGGTAATTGCATTTGTTGGCAGCTAAAAATTGCCATTTTTGGCAGTTAAAAATTGTCATTTTTGGCACTTGAAAATTGTTGTTTTTGACAGTTGAGAATGGTCATTTTTCAAACTTGAAAATATTAATTCATGGCACTCGAAAATGATAATTTTTGATAGTTAAAATGATCGTTTTTGACAGTTGGAAAATGTTATTTTTTGCATTTAAATTTGTCAATTTTGGTACTTGAAAATGTCTTGTTCGGCACTTGAAAATGGTCAGTTTGCACAATTGAAATTTGCCTTTTTGACACTTGAAAATGTCCATTTTACACTTTTGGTAATTGCCTTTTTTAACGGTTGCCAACATTTGGCAATTAAATTTTTCATTTTTGGCACTTGAAAATTGTCGTTTTTGGCAGTTGAAAATGGTAATTTTTAAACTATTTATGGCATTTGAAAATGATAAATTTTGACAGTTGTAAAATGTAATTTTTGGAGACTTGAAAATTGTCAATTTTGGGACTTGAAAATTGTCAATTTTGGGACTTGAAAATGTATTTTTTGCACTTGATGATTGTCAAATTTGGCGCTTGTATATATTTTTTCGCACTTTGTACAGTTGAAAATGGGCATTTTTGACAGATGGTAATTGTATTTGTTGGTAGCTGAAAATTGCCTTTTTTGGCAGTTAAAAATTGTCATTTTTGGCACTTGAAAATTGTCGTTTTTGACAGTTGAGAATGGTCATTTTTCAAACTTGAAAATTTTAATTCATGGCACTCGAAAATGATGACAGTTGAAATGATCGTTTTTGACAGTTGGAAAATGTTATTTTTTGCATTCAAAATTGTCAATTTTGGTACTTGAAAATGTCTTGTTCGGCACTTGAAAATGGTCAGTTTGCACAATTGAAAATTGCCTTTTTGACACTTAAAAATGTCCATTTTACACTTTTGGTAATTGCCTTTTTTAATAGTTGCCAACATTTGGCAATGAAATTTTTCATTTTTGGCACTTGAAAATTGTCGTTTTTGGCAGTTGACAATGGTAATTTTTTACGGCATTTGAAAATGATAAATTTTGACAGTATTAAAATGTCATTTTTGGACACTTGAAGATTGTCAATTTTGGGACTTGAAAATGTATTTTTTTGCACTTGATGATTGTCAAGTTTGGCGCTTGTATGTATTTTTTGGCACTTTGTACAGTTGAAAATTGTCATTCTTGGCACTTGAAAATTGTCTTTTTTAACAGCTGAAAAATAGTCATTTTTGAACCTTGAAAATTGCCATTTATAGCACTCAAAAATAAGAATTTTTGACAGTTGACAACTATCGTTTTTGACACTTGGAAAATGCCATTTTTTGGGGCTTGATAATTGTGAATTTTGACTTTTTTGCACATGAAAATGGTTATTTTGCACAGTCGAAAATGGTCATTTTTGACAATTGAAAACTGCTTTTTGACACTTGAAAATGGGCCTTTTTCGGCAGTTAAAAATTGTCATTCTTGGCACTTGAAAATTGTCGTTTTTGACAGTTGAGAATGGTCATTTTTCAAACTTGAAAATTTTAATTCATGGCAGTCGAAAATGATAATTTTTGACAGTTGAAATGATCGTTTTTGACAGTTGGAAAATGTTATTTTTTGCATTTAAAATTGTCAATTTTGGTACTTGAAAATGTCTTGTTCGGCACTTGAAAATGGTCAGTTTGCACAATTGAAAATTGCCTTTTTGACACTTAAAAATATTCATTTTACACTTTTGGTAATTGCCTTTTTTAATCGTTGCCAACATTTGGCAATGAAATTTTTCATTTTTGGCACTTGAAAATTGTCGTTTTTGGCAGTTGACAATGGTAATTTTTTACGGCATTTGAAAATGATAAATTTTGACAGTATTAAAATGTCATTTTTGGACACTTGAAGATTGTCAATTTTGGGACTTGAAAATGTATTTTTTTGCACTTGATGATTGTCAAGTTTGGCGCTTGTATGTATTTTTTGGCACTTTGTACAGTTGAAAATTGTCATTCTTGACACTTGAAAATTGTCTTTTTTGAACCTTGAAAATTGTCTTTTTTGAACCTTGAAAATTGTCATTTATAGCACTCAAAAATAAGAATTTTTGACAGTTGACAACTATCGTTTTTGACATTTGGAAAATGCCATTTTTGGGGCTTGAAAATTGTGAATTGTGTCTTTTTTTTGCACATGAAAATGGTTATTTTGCGCAGTTGAAAATGGTCATTTTTGACAATTGAAAACTGTTTTTTTACACTTGAAAATGGGCATTTTTGGAAGTTAAAAATTGTCATTTTTGGCACTTGAAAATTGTCGTTTTTTGGCAGTTGAGAATGGTCATTTTTAAAACTTGAAAATTGTCATTTATGACACACGAAAATGATCATTTTTGACAGTTGAAATTATCGTTTTTGGCAGTTAGAAAATGTCATTTTTTGCATTTGAAAATTGTCAATTTTGGTACTTGAAAATGTCTTTTTTGGCACTTGAAAATGGCCAGTTTGTAGTTGTTTTTTTAGCACTTAAAAATGTTCATTTTTGGCTGTTGGTAATTACCTTTTTTAACAGTTGAAAATTGCGAAATTTGGCATTTCAAATTTTTCATTTTTGACACCTGAAAATTGTTGTTTTTCGCAGTTAATAATAGTAATATTTTGAACCATTCGAAAATGATAATTTTTGGCAGTTGGAAAATGTCATTGTCAATTTTGGCACTTGAAAATGTCTTGTTTGGCACTTAAAAAGGAGGTAATGTTACAAAATAAAATTCGTCGTTTAATTGATTTTCGTGGGCGAAGAACGATGTTACAAATTAAATGCGGGCTATTTTTCGTCTTTATTTAATTCTGCAACAAGTAAACGTTTTTAATGACCGATTTTTCTTTCCTCAGAAATGAGACGGTGAGATATATTGTGTATGCTAAGTGGCTCTACCATCAAAATTTTCCACGAGCCGCTACTGTTTTTCCACACTGACTTTTTACTTCTTGCAAAAAGGGGAAAGAACGAAAGTAGTCGACTCATTTTCACGAGTCGACTTACAAAAAAGAGCAATTTTCGCTTATCTCTAGTTCGGTGTAGTTGGACTAACCAAAAATAAATTACGGAGTTTAAAACTTCCAAAATATTTTTTTCCAATTATTACAAGCGCCTTTAAATAATTTCAACTTTTAACTGAAAAATATCATCCCCGTGTCTCGGTCGGTATTTCGCATTCATGAATTCCAAAATGGAATTCGCGTTTGCATCTGTGCGTCTAGAAAACAAGTAATCGTTTGTTGGGCTGAATTAAATCGAAGCATTTTTTTAGTCTGCAAGTGCGGCGACAAGGCCATTTTAAATAAATGCCCATTCATGAAGTGGATCATGATGCCATTTGTTGTACAAAAAAAGGCACGGCCAGTACATTGTCCTTTGCCAACGTCACTTAAGTGCCAGTTATTAAACAGTGTGCTCGTACACAATCATAGGCGCAGCCTATGGAATTTCTTTATTACACGTCAAAATATTCAAATACAGCATGTCGAAATCAAATTCTTATCGCGATCATCTTTTCGATGATAAAATAAAATTGTTAGATATTCATATTTAATTTAGACTCTATCACATACTATTCGTTAAGCAAAGGAAATCCAAATTTAAATATTTTATGAATTATTATAACCAAAATTTACAACCATTTATTTGTATAACTTTGAATCTATCTTCCTAAATCTAAATTTACTAGCCTACTCATTTAATACTAGTTTTTTTTCCAAATTATATATAAGTTTAATGCACTAAATCAATATAATGAAATAGTTTATCACTTAACCTTTCGTGAAACATTTATTTATTATTCTGATTTATTAAAACAATTGGTTTTGTTTCACTGTTAATAATAATAATAATAATAATAATAATAATGTTTATTAACGGAATCTCCTTTTACATAAAACTCACGGCCACTTTTGCAAATATTAACACCAGCCGTCACTACTTTTTACGATGTTTAGATTTTTAAATTAAAATTGATTTCCACCTTCAATTTCCAAACTGTCAAACTGATATCGAAACAAATGTGAGAAGGAGCATTCAATTAATCTTCCTTCTGGGCGAAGGAGCTCGATTGAATGATCTGCAAGATCGTGTGATTTAATACCCATGGACTTTGTTCGAAATTCGGCCTATGCCGACAACGTTAAGAATGACCTTGAAACCTTGAGAGAAGAAGAAGAAGCAACATTCGAAACATAAAATTTATTGAATTCAAATTACATAAATCCTATGGGCTTCGCTCAAATTTGTAGAAACATTTGTAGAACTGTCCAACGAAGAACTAAAATCTGTTCAGAACATCTGGGTAATCAATTCGAGCACTTGCTTTTCCAAAAACTTTAATATTGTTAGCGTCCCGGTTCTTTTATTTTGTTAATTTTTAATTCATAAAATTTTGAAATATTTTTTGCGTTTTAGCGGTTCAGGTATAATTCGATGCGTTTTTAATAACTAAGGCGTTTTGAGTAGATTCAGGCGTTTTAATACCCATGAACTAATTTCAGTAGTCCACTTGGATTCTGCGTTCTTGCCATATATGAGCTAATTTTTGGATTCTGCGTTCTTGCTATATATGAACTAATTTCAGTAGTCCACTTGAACTCTGCGTTGTTGCTACGCATGGACTAATTTCAGCAGTCCTCTTGGATTCTGCGTCGTTGCTACATGTGAACTAATTTCAGTAGTCCACTTGTATTCTGCATTGTGCTACACATGAACTTATTTCTGTAATCCGCTCGGATTCCGGGTTGTTGCTACACATGAACTAATTTCAATAGTCCTCTTGGATTCCGCGTGGTAACTAGTGTTTTAATTTAATTTTCCTTTACTAAAGCGCCATCTCTTGACCGCTCCAAGAAAAGTGGCCTGGGTTTTCCTAGCTACTCTGTATAATACAAAGTTTTCTGCGATTCAAGCGCTCAAAAAAATAAAAGTAAAATTTTCAAAAATCCATATCTCCGTTAAAAATTGTTGAATTTACAAAAACCAAATTAATTTTGAATTAACTATACTTTGGCCTTTGAGGATGATTTTTTATGGAATTTTGTCTGCGAGTATTATATTTTTTCTAGGATGTTTTCATTCGATAGCTCAAAAAATTAAAACGAAAATCTTTAAAAATCCATATCTCTATTGAATATTGTTTAATTTACAAAAACCAAATTTATTTTGAATTAGCTATACTTCGGCCATTGAGGATGATTTTTTATGGAATTTTGTCTGCGCGTTTTATATTTTTTTCTGCGATGTTTTCATTCAAGTGCTCAAAAAATAAAACTAAAATTAAAAAAAATCATATCTCCATTAAAAATTGTTGAATTAACAAAAACCAAATTGATTTTAAATGAGCGATACTTCGACCATTGCCGATATTTTTTTTAAGAAATATTTTCTACGCGTTTTATATTTTTTCTGCGATGTTTTCATTCAATACTTCTCGAATTTTGTACTGAATCAAGGATAGTCCTATATTTATTTGGTATAGCAGATAATATAGCAAAAATATGACCTTCAGTCACAGGTATAATATCAAAAGCAACATTATTTATATGACCGGGTAGACAAATATTTGCAGAATCATATCGAAAACATTTTAAAAAAACCATTAACAATTTCAGAAGGTGTTTACGTGATCACAGTCACAGTTTAAAATCACTGATATTAGAAAGTAGCAATCACAGGTAACAACGTGATTTAAAAATAGCAATTTTGCCCGTCTCTAGTGTTTATTGCTTTCTTGTAAAAATATCTTGGTATTTTGACAATCATTTATTTAGATATTTTGGAAAAAACCTGTTTAGCAACTTGAAAAAAGCAAAATAAATCGCAAACTACAATGTTATTGTCATTTACATTAATATACAAAATCATATAAGCGCTAGTGATAATATTTTTATTTTATCATGAAGCAGAATGTGTTTTGAGTAAATTTTGAAAGTTTCAAGTCGCTGGCAATTGTTTTAATATTCTTTCAAAGCATCGGAAAGTGAGCAACTCCAAATTGTGTTTCCGTGTGATTATCTCCAAATCTACTGAAGGGGTGTTTTTGGGTTTTTATTGCATTATGAAGCAGAATGTGTTTTGAGTTAATTTTGAAAGTTTCAAGTCGCTGGAAATTGTTTTTATATTTTTTTAAAGCTGCCGAAAGTGCGTAAGTCCAACAAGTCCACAAACTGTGTTTTCATGTGATTATCTCCAAATCAACTGAAGAGGTATTTTTGGGTTTTTATTTTATCATGAAGCAGAATGTGTTTTGAGTAAATTTTGAAAGTTTCAAGTCGCTGGCAATTGTTTTAATATTCTTTCAAAGCATCGGAAAGTGAGCAACTCCAAATTGTGTTTCCGTGTGATTATCTCCAGATCTACTGAAGGAGTGTTTTTGGATTTTTATTGGATCATGAAGCAGAATGTATTTTGAGTAAATTTTGAAAGTTTCAAGTCGCTGGCAATTGTTTTTATATTTTTTCAAAGCTGCGGAAAGTGCGTAAGTCCAACACGTCCACAAACTGTGTTTTCATGTGATTATCTCCAAATCTACTGAAGGGGTGTTTTTGGGTTTTTATTAGATCATGAAGCAGAATGTATTTTGAGTAAATTTTGAAAGTTTTAAGTCGCTGGCAATTGTTTTAATATGTTTTCAAAGCTGCGGAAAGTGTGTAAGTCCAATAAGTCCACAAACTGTGTCTTCATGTGATTATCTCCAAATCTACTGAAGGGGTGTTTTTGAGATTTTTTTGGATCATGAAGCAGAATGTATTTTGAGTAAATTTTGAAAGTTTCAAGTCGCTGGAAATTGTTTTTATATTTTTTCAAAGCTGCGGAAAGTGCGTAAGTCCATTAAGTCCACAAACTGTGCTTTCATGTGATTATCTCCAGATCTACTGAAGGGGTGTTTTTGGGTTTTTGTTGGATCATGAAGCAGAATGTGTTTTGAGTAAATTTTGAAAGTTTCAAGTCGTTGGCAATTGTTTTAATATTTTTTTGGGGCTTCAGAAAGCAAGCAACTCCAGCACGAACACAATTTCTGTTTTCATGTGATTATCTCCAAATCTAGTGAAGGGGTGTTATTACGACTTTTTGTCCCAACTTTCTAAAAATATTCATCATCGCCATCACCAGTAAGTTCGATTCCACGTCCTGAAGTATTCCAAAAGTCACTCGCAAGAAATTTGCTCGGGTCCAACGTTTCGATTCAAAGATGCATGTTGATGAAAAGCTACACCGTTACTAGTGATGGCTCGCGGGTGAGTCATCGTATGGCTGAGGTAGCTAAACAGATAACTTGCTAAGAAATCTGCTCGGGGCCAACGTTTCGATTCAAAGATGCATGTCGGTGAAAAGCTATAACGTTAACAGTGATGGCTCGCGGGTGAGTCATGGTATGGCTGAGGTAGCTAAACAGATAACTTGCTAAGAAATCTGCTCGGGGCCAACGTTTCGATTCAAAGATGCATGTTGATGAAAAGCTACAACGTTACCAGTGACGCCCCGCGGGGTGAGTCATGGTATGGCTGAGGTAGCAGAGGTGGCAATACAGATAAGTAGGGTCGGTTGCACAGACGGCGGCGGCGTGACGACACCTATCTGTATTACCACTTCTGCTACCTCGGCCATACCATCACACCGCGAGCCTTCACAGGTAACCAGTGGTGTATTGGAGGGGGAACGTGGAGGAACGCCGTTCCGGCACCTGTTTTCAGAAACGGAACGCGTTTATGTTTGTTAATATTTTGTGTAGTAAGAATAAAAAAATAAATAAAAAAGCTTACAAGGAAAACAATAGTTTGCTTAAAATAAGATGATCTCCGAAAAACTTTCAGCAAGCTGCTTGTGGAAAGTCGCGGACTATTTTTTTGCTCTCACCATGCGTTCCCTTACTTCTTATTTTACCAATACACCACTGGTGGTAACGGTGTGGCTTTTCATCTTTTCATCGAAACTTTGGCTCCGAGCAGATTGCATGAGTCACCGTCACTGACCGTTACACATATTGGGATGATCCCAATGAATTGGTTGACTGCTTACGATTGTTATATGCTTCGCGGCGTGCTGAAAATACTTGTCACGACAATGAAATTGCTCAATCTAAGAAGAGTTACGTCACCCTAAAAATGCAACTTTCTGAAGTATAAATTCTTCGATTCCTCAAATAGGTATTCAAGAAAATGAAAGAGGAGCTGCTTCACCGTGAGAATGCATTTTTTTAAAGTATAAATTCTTCAAAAAGGTATTCCTTAATCACTTCGCGCCCATGTAGCTTTGATCGGGCTATAGGATAATCCTCAAAAATCACTTTTTTCTTCTTGTTACCCTTTTCTACGACATATTATTCCACTGTCACAAATTTACTCATTTATGCAAAGAAATATAAAAAAAATATTCCATAGAGTAAAGGTGTATTTTTTTTTTGAAAAATATTTTTGATTTCATTTTTTTGTTTGTCGCCACATATGGCGACCTGGGCGTGAAGATTCATTTTATCACCGCTCAATTTTTTTTTTTTGGCAACGATATATTTCACTAAATAATAGTATACAGGTTATTGGTTTTATAGTGACAACATGATATCTTTTTAGATATTTTGTAGAAAAATGATAATCCTGAACTATACATGAAAACAAACCATTTTTTTTAAGGTTTAAATGATCAAGAAACCAAAGGCTTGAACTGTAAAGAAATTAGCAGCGCCACCTAAACAATTAAATGTATCAACTCCTTCTAAATATTGAAAATTTATGCTTTCTTTTAAGTACTGAATATTATTTCTGGTGGCACGGCAACTACATAGCTAGACAAGCGTCAAAGCGAATACAATGGATGTTCTAAACAACTCGCTATAATTAAATAAACAAATTAACATACAGATAATTCCACACAAAATTACATAATGAAAAACCTTTATATTCCCATTTTCCACTGTTTTGCACGTCAAAATTGGTGTGAAAGTAACGAAGGTTGTATACGAGCGTGAATCCTAAAGGACCCGAGGGTGGAGCCTTGCGAGATCCCATCACAAACAAGGAAATCCGTTTTAGTAGCGTTGCCATGTAAACGTTTCCTTTAAATAACAGTTTGGTGACTACTACGTATGAAGGTCGTAGTTGTGTTAAAGGTCGCATACGCGCTAATTAACAACAGTATAAACATGATCTGGAAGCCGATTAGCCGATCGATTTTAATTATATCGTCACGTGACCGGCGCGTTCCTCCAATTTTTTTTTCGGGGATGATGTCACCGGTTTCCGAAGCGTGAAACAATTGTCATTTTACGCATCGCATGATGGTGTGTGTAGCCGTGCATTTGTTGTATAAAATGCGCGGTAGACGACCTCAATCGAGAATACGGTACCCAAATAGAAACACGTCGCGACGGCGGAGACCGACGCAGTGGCTATAATTGTTAGAATCGTCTGTGTACCATACACAATTTCGTTTATGATCTTATTAAAGAAGAATGCGCGAATTTATCAACAGATTGTGTAACGGGTATGAGTGGACGTTATGCAATTAGATTTGTTGGCGTTCCAAAAAAACTATACCAGAACGCACCCTTACCTATACCTTTACAGAGGTATCACTCAAAGGAGATGTATTCTATAGCATCCACACTTTTCTTGCGCACTAGCAACTAGCAGTACTTTTGGTTAGAAAAAATCTTTTAAGGTTTTTCCAAAAATTTGGTTCCAAATAAAAAATGTCTACAAAAGTTAGAAGCACCAGCAGTAACTTGATCGAAGCGAATCATTCAATCAAAATGGCAATGCATATGTCAGAGCTATCAACTACACCTTTCTTAAAGAATAGGGAAGGATCCATCTATATCAGTGGTTCCCAAACTTCTTTGCCCTACCGCCCCCTTTCCACAAAAAATATTACGCGTGGAAATTATATATTTTTTAAATTTTGATAGCAATTAATAGGAAATATATATGTATTAATGTTTCTACCTTTTTCGTAAAATGTAGTAAAGAATTGTGTAAAATCGAAACATTGAACTTTGAAATTATGAAACTAATTATTGAATCATTTGCAGTTACTTTCATCAGTTCTTCTTGTAACTGCGGAAATTCTTCTGTGTTTACACGCCATCAGCGCCCCCCTGAATTGCTGCAGCACCCACCAGGGGGCGGTGGCGCCCACTTTGGGAATCACTGATCTATATAGATGGGTCTTAGTGGAAGATCCAATGCTCCTTTCGAATATAAAAGATACCTGTAAAATTTCTTCACCGATATAACCACATAAAATCGTGAAATAGTCTCCTACTACAAAAAATAGCACAATGTGCACACAAAATAAGTTAAATGAGCAACTTCACGTGGAATACACATAATACCAGCCTCATGGATCGATGCGGTTCAAAATTAGATAAAGTTAGTGACGTTTTCTGCTTGAAATAGTGGAATTTGAAATCCTCTAATATGATTGGTTAAATATTAAAGCCAGTATATCGATGGTCCTCTGCAATACTGGCATAACTCAAAATTTCATGTTTTTCAGTTTCGTTGCGGATTATGTAGCTAATAGTGTTTACTTTTATGTGTAACAACTACACATCACTAAAGCCCGTTTTAGACCACGTTATTTTCTTGTACAAGAAAATTGTATACGTGTTATACAAGAAATCAAATCTTGAACAATAAATTGGAAATTGTATACCTTTTTCTCGTATCGTGTAATACAAGAAATCAAATCTTGAGCAATAAATTGGATGAAAATAGGAAACGCTCTATTTCCATCCTAGATCTAGTATGCGAGCTCCTACAAATTTTCTTGTACAAGAAAATATTGTCGTCTAAAAAGGGCTCAATATTGTGTGAAGCGTGTTTTGCGTCATTTGATCAATATAAAAATACATAATTGCAGTGGCGGCTCGTGAACTTTTTGAGTGGTAGAGCCACTTATCATACAATATATATTTATAAATTCATAATTGAAAAACAGTGTGTCCTACATTTGGTAAGAAAACTAAACTATTTATAGTTACATTTGAATTGTTAGTAAAATATAAATGATTAGTCACTTTCAGAATTAAAAAAATGGTGATGTGGCCATCATGTTACTTTGTCCGATTTTGATGGTAGAATGGTTATTTATATTTTTACTTCCAGTGTAAATCATATTTTAAATGTACCATTGCGGACAAAAAAGCTAACCTCTTTTTGTCTAGTGTGAAACAGTCATTGACGTTTCATGAATGGGCATTAAAGCCCAATTTTCACGAATAAATTTTAGAGGAAAGTCGCTCACTAGATTACAATGGTGTCTTATTACTTTATTTTGTCCGCAATTGTATATCAAACTAACGTCTGACGTCTGAAACGTAAAAATTATGAAAGATGAAAATGACAGTCTTTCAAATTCTTATAATCTCTACCGTCAATGTGTTCAAAAACTAACGAGATTTCGAAAAAAATTTAACGTCAAAATGTGCCAAATTTAATGCAATTAAAAAGTTGGTTAAGAAATATTTTCGAAAAATCAATGTAAACGTCAAAACTTCACGTTTTAAAAGTTCGAACATTTTAAATTGCGATTTGGATTTTTTACATTCTAGAATGTAAAGTAATTAAAAAAAAAGATTACGAATTTTTCTCGTTAAATTAACACAAAATGCAAATTTTTACAGTTCGCATATTATAAAATCACGATTTTGATTTTTGAAATAGCATAACTATCGAATGCATTTTCCGATTCTGCTGATTCAAACGTCAAAATATGGCATGTTTAGTGTAATTTTAAAACGTATCTGGAAACTTTCTCGTAAAATTAAATCAATATGCAAAAATTGCACTTAGTTAAAGCTTGAATTTTTTAAAATCGCGATTTTGATTTTTGAAACTGCATAACTGCTGAACGCACTGTCTGATTTTTATTACTCCAACGTCAAAATGTGTTAAATTTAGTGTAATTAAAAAGTTAGTTAAGAAATATTATCGTAAAATCAATGCAAAACGTCAAAATTTCAAGTTTTCAAAATTCGAAGATTTTAAATTGCGATTTTTTTAATTGCAGTGCAACCAAACGCGCCTAACTTTGATGGCGTATTTAAAGTAATTTTAAAACGGATTACCAAATCTTATCGTAAAATTAGCACAAAAAACAAAAATTGTACTTTTTTTAACTTGAATATTTTAAAATCACGATTTTTATTTTTTAAATTGCATAACTTCAGAACGCGTTGTCCGATTTTGATGACTCCAACGTCAAAATGTGCCAAATTTGGTGCAATTTAAAAGTTGGTTAAGTAATATTTTCGTCAAATCAGCACAAAATGTCAAAATTTCACGTTTTCAAAGTTTGAAGATTTCAAAATAGGATTTTGATTTTTTTTAATTGCAGACCAGCCAAACCCGTCTGATTTTGATGATTCAAAAGTCAAAAAGTTTAGTGTCATTTTAAAACGGATTATAAAACATTCCCTTAAAATTAAATCAAAATGCAAAATTTGTACTTTTTTAAAGTTTGAATATGTTAAAATCGCGATTTTGATTTTTTTAAATTGCATAACTGCCGAACGCGGTGTCCGATTTTGATGACTCCAACGACAAAATGTGCCATATATAGTGCAATTTAAAAATTGATTAAGAAATATTTTCGTAAAATCAATCAAATTTCACGTTTCCAAAGTTCGAAGATTTTAAATATCGATTTTGATTTTTTTTTTAATTGCAGAGCAATGATTTCGAATATTGAAATGTCCAAATATGGTTGATTTAGTGTAATTTGAAAACAATTTATAGAATGTTCTCGTAAAATTGCATTTTTTTAAGTTTAGATGTTTTAAAATCTCGATTTTGTTTTTTTCTTCAAAGTCCAGAACGCGTTGTCCGATTTTAATAATTCGAACGAAAAAATGTAAAAAAATAGTAATAGACGTTTTTGTAAAATCAACGCAAAACGTCAAAGTTTCACGGTTTCGAAGTTCTAATATCTTTAATTTTTTTTTTATTGCAGAACGGGCAAACGTGATCTATGATTTGATAATTCAAATATCAAAATGTGGAAAATGTATTGTAAATTTAAGGAAGGATTACAAAATTTTCTCGTTTTTAAAGTTGGACCAGCCAAACCCGTCTGATTTTGATGATTCAAAAGTCAAAAAGTTTAGTGTCATTTTAAAACGGATTATAAAACATTCCCTTAAAATTAAATCAAAATGCAAAATTTGTACTTTTTTAAAGTTTGAATATTTTAAAATCTCAAATATGATTTTTTAAATTACACAACTACCGAACGCGTTGTCCGATTTTGATGGTTCCAATATCAAAATGTTGTAAATTGAGTGCAATTTAAAAACTTTTTTAAAGACTTTCGTTAAATGAACGCAAAACTTCAAAATTTTATGTTTTTCAGGTTCGTAGATTTTAAATTGTTATTTTGATCTTTTAAATTCCAAAAAGCGTTCTCTAATTTTGATGATTCATATGACAACATATGGCAAATTTAATGTAATTTTAAAAAAGATTACGAATTTGTCTCGTTAGATTAACACAATACGCAAAAAATGCACTTTTGTACTTTCAATATTCTAAAATAGCGATTTTGATTTTTTAAACTGCCGATTTTGATGATTCTAACGACAAAATGTACCAAATTTAGTACAATTGAAAAGTTGTCAAAGAAATTTTTTTGTAAAATCAAATTTCACGTTTTCGGAGTTATATGTTTTGATTTTTTTTTAAATTACAGAACAGGCAAACGTGACCTCCGATTTGATAACTCAAAAGTCAAAATGTGGAAAATTTACTGTAATTCTAGAACGGATTATTAAATTAACACAGGCGAAAATTGCACTTTTTTAAAATCGCGATTTTGATCCTTGAATTTTTTTCCAACAAGTTAATAATTCTATAATGGAAACATTATATTTATGTTACAGAATAAATTCAATGTGCACAGTTAAGCATTGAAATATAAATGCACCAGTACTATACAAATTAGTAAAATAAATAAAGAACGAAACAATAAAATAAAATTTAAAACAATTAAAATAAAATAGTTCTACAATAATAATAAAACAACAATAAATTATAAAAATTAAAATTATCCAAGCACAAAATTAGTGTAATTTAAAAACTGGTGAAAAAATGGCGATGTGGCCTTCATGTTAGTTTCTGCAATTTGAAGGTACCATAGTTATTTATATTTGCACTTTCATGGTTTATTTTCAATTTAAATCGTATTTTAAATGTACATCGAGCGTTTTTGAGAATCGGTTGAAAGTGACGTTTATAACGTCAAAAATATGAAACAAAAAATTTTTTCTCCAAAATCCAATAGTCAAATAACTCAAAAACCAAAGATATTTCGAAAATAAGTTGTTCATTTCGGCATTCTCTACAATTATTATTAATATAAATTATCTGTAACTATTATCGTTTCATAATTATAAACCAAAAACCACACACAAACACACACACACACAATTTTTTTTTCCAGTAATTGAAATGGCATCTAGGAATCCTAAAACGGATATTTCCGTAAAAAGAAAAATTGAAAAAAAAATCACGATCACAATACTTTCTCCTACTTCGTAACGGATCCAGCTACTGAATTTACAAAATTTAAAATTATTGCAAATAAATGTTAGTTATATGTCGCCACAAAATACGTCTAATAAGTGCCGCGGCGTTACGTTGGGGAACAAATGCATTGCGATTTTTCTCATTCATTAAAGTTATACAGGCGAAAAAGTATTTTAAAAATTAATTAAAAATTCTTGATGAGCTTGAGTCTACAGGTAGTGCCATGGCTCCTTGGCTCTACATAACGAGCCGCCCCTGCATAATTGTAATAGAGTTTTTAATTGTTCTCCTGAAAATTGTTTCTAATTGTGTCGTTATTGCAGAGGGCCATCGATATGGTGAATTGATGAACTTGCAAAAATTATTATTTCGCTTGCCCATCTACAGATGTTTCAATTAAAGGAACCAAAAAATCATATCATGGGCCAAGAGTTTGTACGGAGTTAAGTGTCACAGCAAATCATTCAGAATATGCTCTTTGTAGTTTTGGATAGAGGCCCAGAATGTAAAGTTACGCCACTGGCTGTGCTCAAAATTCAATACACAGTGATTTTGTTTTCAGATTTAACATCAGCTCCATTTATTACCCGAAAATCTTTGATGGGTTTTTCGGCGGAGAATATGGCCAAAAATAATTTATTTATTGGCATCCATACCTCACTCGGATCGTTAACTTCCGAAGCGTAAACACCAATTACCGAATTTTGACGACCGTCGAAATTACCTATAAAATATCGGATTACATAATTGTTTGCAGCGGCCTCCTTGGCGCCACTTATTTTTAGATAATCAATAATCTTTATCTCGGCGTTTCTAATCGATTCCATGTTTACGATTCTGCTCGCGCCATTACAATTTTCGTCACATTTTCATGACCTTCACCGATGCAACGTAAAACAATAATTGCTCACTTGATCAATTTATAAATAATTAGGGAAATTCCCGTGTAGCGTATTTTTGGGCAATTTTGGCAACCTATTGCAAGATTTTGCAATGAAACAATACGTTTTCCGGATTATTATTCAAAGAAGTGGCGGATATTCATGCCCAGATAAATTCACGTGATTTATTTTAAAACATATTTTTTGAAAATATAGCTATTGATTTCGGTATTGAAGAAAAATCAAGTTATATCTTTTTTTTGGGTTTGGCGTTAATCATTCAGCCACTAACGGTTATGTATTCAGTAATAGAAAAAATAGTACACGGTGCTACAGAAAAGTTGCATCTATTTTGATAAAATATAATAGATTAAACTTTCATTTAAAGTTAATCGGTCATTTCCGAGAAGAGGAAAGTATAAAAACCTTGATTTTCATAAATAGACGGGGGGAAACGCGAACTGGGTCAATATAAAAAGTAAAACCAATTTTCGCCAATAATTTATACGTATTTTTTTCGGCGCGTATTTGAGTGCAACCCAAATTTCCAGACGTTATAAAACTATCACACGCATCCAAAGAGGCCCCTCGCGAATAAATCAAGAAAAATTACTCGGACAACTTTAAAAATACACCATCAAACCGAACCCGCCGGCGTTTCTAAATTTAATTTTTAATATTTTGTCGCCGTGCAGATTACTGCCTATATAACGCTACGGCGCGCTCGAAAATGAAAGAAAATAAGAAAAAGAAACGGCACGACTGAGACATATTAGGAACAAGAGTTTTATAGGAAAGAATCGGGTACGTGACGTGCACGTAAAACAAATGCCAACAATGCGCCATTTTTGGAAATAAGGGCGCTAAATGGCCTTACCTGCAACCTTGGTGCTTGTAGCGACTTCATACCAGCGAGTTACACGGTTTTAACAAGATGAAAAAAAATCGTACGGGAGTACCATAAATTCTGCTCGGATACCAATCAATCTAAATCCGAAACGGGCGAAAATTCTGGCATACCATTCGAGTTAGATTAAGCTGGGTGCTTTCAAAACGGCACCGAAAATATTTCACATTATATTTCAAATGGATCAGAAAATAAAATTTAAAACCCTCACGTGTTGCAGACGCATTTTTTTTTGTTAGCAAAAGTTACGCGAAAAATGCAATTAGAAACGCATTTCTCTATAATATAGTACCATTTTTGTATCAATATACCTTTTAGAACGATAGTTATAATTCTTCAAAAGATAAAATTAATTTAAAAGTTGCATAAAAAATAACAAACCGCGGAGCGTAGCGCCTACAACAAAAATAGCTCAATGTATCCTTTAACTACCCTTGAAAAATCGTGTCGGTCTAACGTTGTTTCAACCTTGCGTGGCTCCTAAACCAGGGAATTTCAGACTTTGCGCCCATTGAGACTTTTGTTTGGGATGATCTGAGCAGTGACGGTTCGCGGGTTTTTTTCTGGTACGGCCGAGGAACAAGAGGTGGTAATATAGATAGGTAGGGTCAGTTGCGTGACCGCACCTATCTGCATTACCACGTCTTGTTCCTCGGCCGTACCAGAAAAAAACCCGCGAACCGTCACTGGATCTGAGGAATGTTTTCTCAAAGTTTGGTGAAATTTGACCGAAACCCATTTTCCATATAAATCGTGCGAAGTCCCTTGCAGGTCTCTGGATGACGTATGTCAAATATAAACCTTCAAAGTTATGGTGTTATTTAAAAATTAAATCCCCAAGTTCATGTTGGAATATCTTTTATAAAAGTTATTTATTTATTTATTTATTTATTTACTTACTCCCAACAGAAATTAATCCAGTTACAGGGAATTACAAACCATAATACTATAACTATGCTATAAACTAAAATATAGAATGTAGTATAACCAAAAAGAAAATAATAATACTACTAATACTAAAAAAAAAACAATAATATTACAAAGAACATATCAGTGAAATACATGACAATTACAGTGAGTTATAACAGATCCAGAATCTCGGCCTTAAACACACCAGGAAGGTCGCCATAACAAGTCCATAATATAGCATTTTATTGACGAGACGTTTTATGGCCGAGCGAGCGAAGCGAGTGGAAATATTTTGCTCTTTGATATTAGGTGGTTATACTTTTGGAGATATTTTAGAAATCGACCTTTAGGCTTATTTATGTACCAAGGGTATCAGGAAGATGTACACTCGGCGTCAAAAAAAGCGCCACTCGAAAAATCGCGAAAAAACTCGATTTTTCAAACCGTCGTCACTTGGTTCAATTTGGTCGAAAATCGACGAATCTTTCAGTTTGGGAAAGATTCAAGTTTTATCTTTAAGAATGTGTAGTTGATTTTGACCCCAAGTCCAACCCACCCCGCGTAACAACGCGATGGATAAAAAATGTTTTTTATGCAAAAAATTGTCCAACTTTGACAAGCTGTACCGTGCGCAAAAAAAAATCGGCGGGAAATTTCACCACAATGGCAGAAAAATTAATTCAATTTCCTTCAAATGCCTTAAAAATTCGAATCGTTTCAATGATTTGGAGCAAAGTTATGAATTTTTGAAAAAAAAAATGTCATTTTTCACTTTTTTGCCATAACTTGAGTAATTTTGCACCAAAATCGATGAATTTTTGCAGTCTGAACAGTTTCAAATTTTCTCTTCAACGTCATGTAAATTGTTTTGTTGCTAAAACGATTCCACCCCCTAAAGAAAAAAAAATGTTTTAGAAGTTTAAATGTGCAAATTTGGTTTCTTGTACCGTGTGCAAAAAAAAAACTCGTGGACTCAATCGGTCAGCATGGCAATAAAATTCAATCACTTTCCTCCAATTTCCTCCAAAATTCAAGTCGATCCGATGATTTGGCGCGAAGTTATGCAGTTTTGAAAAAAAATACATTTTGCGCCTTCTTGGCCATAACTAGGCGAAACTCGATGGAATTTTGCGATCTAAGAAGTTTTCGACTTTCGTGACCCCCTCAAAACCCCTACAAAAAGTGTTTTGGATTGACAAAAAATGTTAAATTTTTACAACTTGTAAAAATTCCATTTTTTCAAACCGTCGCAACTTGGATCAATTTGGTCGAAAATCGATGACTCTTTCAGTTTGGGAAAGATTCAAGTTTTATCTTTAAGAATGTGTAGTTGATTTTGATCCCGAGTCCAACCCACCCCGCGTAACAACGCGATGGATAAAAAATGTTTTTTATGTAAAAAATTGTCCAACTTTGACAAGCTGTACCGTGCGCAAAAAAAATCGGCGGGAAATTTCACCACAATGGCAGAAAAATTTAATCAAATTCCTTCAAATGCCTTAAAAATTCGAGTCGTTTCGACGATTTGGAGCAGTCATGAATTTTTGAAAAAACAATGACATTTTTCACTTTTTTGGCCATAATTTTGCACCAAAATCGATGAATTTTTGCAGTCTGAACAGTTTCAAATATTCTCTTCAACGTCATGTAAATTGTTTTATTGCTAAAACAATTCCACCCCCTAAAGAAAAAAAAAATGTTTTTGAAGTTAAATGTGCAAACTTGGTTTCTTATACCGTGTGCAAAAAAAAATCGTGGACTCAATCGGTTAGCATGGCAATAAAGTTCAATCACTTTCCTCCGATTTCCTCCAAAATTCAAGTCGATCCGATGATTTGGCGCGAAGTTATGCAGTTTTGAAAAAAAATTACATTTTGCGCCTTCTTGGCCATAACTAGGCGAAACTCGATGGAATTTTGCGATCCAAGAAGTTTTCGACTTTAGTGACCCCCTCAAAACCCCTACAAAAAGTGTTTTGGATTGACAAAAAATGTTAAATTTTTACAACTTGTAAAAATTTCATTTCGGTCATAACTCCGTCAATTTTGTTCAGAAGCAAGAAGATGATTCTTTGCGATCTGAAAAAGCATAAGTTTCATTCCACCCTCTGTCACCCCTAGCGTAAAGAAAGGTTTTCGACAGGGTGATAAAATTTGTTCATTTTAATTGAAATTTCAAACAAAAGACAATAACTCACGATGAAAGAACTTTTTTTTCCTTTAGGGGGTGGAATCGTTTTAGCAATAAAACATGACGTTGAAGAGAAAATTTGAAACTGTTCAGACTCAAGTTATGGCCAAAAAAGTGAAAAATGTCATTTTTTTCAAAAATTCATAACTTTGCTCCAAATGATCGAAACGACTCGAATCTTTAAGGCATTTGAAGGAAATTGATTATTTTTTTTGCCATTCGAGTGAAATTTTCCGCCGTTTTTTTTGCGCTGGGTACAGCTTGTCAAAATTGGACAATTTTTTACATAAAAAACATATTTTTTTCCTCGCGTTGTTACGGGGGGTGGGTTAGACTTGGGGTCAAAATCAACTACCCATTCTTAAAGATAAAACTTGAATCTTTCCCAAACTGAAAGATTCATCGATTTTCGACCAAATTGAACCAAGTTACGAAGGTTTGAAAAATCGAGTTTTTTCGCGATTTCTCAAGTGGCGCTTTTTTTTGATGCCCAGAGTTATCAAGTCGTGCCTATGGTGAATGCAAACTTGTATGTCTTACTAGTTTTTCTATTCAAGCATGGAAATGTCAGTTTGACATTTCAAGCTTACATCAACGTGATTCATGTTTTTTAAACAAGAACGTAATTAACGGGCCTTTTCGAAGTTTTATGGCCCTAGGGTATTATCTACAAAATAATGTACCTGGTGTTCTTGTAATAAATACACAATAATATAATTGTAAGACATAAAGGTTATAACTAGTGCCCTCAGAGAAAAAACAAACAAATGAAGTAGGGTTATTAGCATAAGAGCACTTGTTTAGTTCCATATTTTTATTGACAGTTTCCTGATGTGTGTTTCGAGTTCTTCAATTCTAGTTCCACGTTTTATTGAATGTTTTCTGACACGTGTTTCGAGTTCTCCAACTCCCATGTTTTTATTGAAAGTTTCGTCATGAGTGTTACGAGTTCTACAAATAATTCTCAAAATATTGGATTAAAAAATCATGGAAAATGTTTTGGACGATGTTCTAAGTTCAAATCATCAATCATTGACTTTTTGCCGTCGAAATTGAAACGAGCACTATATAGATTGCTAGTCTTAGAAACTACCTACACCATAATGTCTTAAAAACAGTTTACTACTCTTTCTTTTAGTCACTACCAAAATTTAGTCACTATCTTTTTTTGGGGTAAAACAAAATGTTCTTAACAATCAATGTGTTGCCAAATACCTTTAAAAAAATAACTAATTTTAAGCTATTCAAAAGTAAAATTCATAACTATATACAGGGTGTTCCATTTTAAACTGCAACCCGAAATATCTCCAAACCTGAAAAACATGGCAAAAAATGTTTCAGATCAAAGTTGTAGGGTTCGGAGGGGGACATATGCTGGTGACCTTTAAAATGATCTTGGCGTTAATTTTCAAGGTCAAACGAAGAACAACTTTGATTTTTCAAATGGAATCCCTTATTTTTTATTGCGGGATCGTATTCTACGAAAAAATGTGAAAACCTCTAGACTAAGGTAACGTTAATGGTATTGATATATACCTATCGTTAATATTTGGAATGGTAATGCCTGCTTCAGGACTAACCCTGACAATACTACTTGCCTAATAAACATCAGTATAATATATAGAAACGTTTGTAATGATACCATTTTTAACATCTTAATTTGTATTCGGATAACGCGAGAGAACGGTACAACAACACGTCTCGAGTGTTTGGTACAACTCTAATTAGGACGATTTTTTTACGTGCAAATTTGAATGAATTTATTTATTTGGGTACATTTACTCTGTTGTAAGAATATTATCTGGACACCATTCTCTATACTATGTATGTTTGTTTTTATATTTGTAGAAATAAAGATGGTTTTTCATTATTATTATAAATAAATTAAATTGAATGACAACGTCTGAATAAATGGCAATTTCTTAAAAATAGAAAACGCAAACCGCACAATAAAATGCATATGACGCGAATTAATAAAACGCCACCGGGATTTATAATTAGAATGAACTCGAGACTCTTTCGAGCGTTAACAGGTGGTTTAATGGTTTATTTATAAACTTGAAATTTTGCCATTTTTCGATCACATCCCGTGCGAAAATCGATTTTCGACAGGAAACCGAACCCGATTCGGTCGTTATTTTGACAGGCGCGAGAGATCAACTTGGGCGTCCGTCAGGTTTTTTTTTGCTTATTATTAAAAAGCTCGGCGGCGAAGTTTGCCAAAATCGCTAGACTATATTCGTGAGAAATTTTATTGACGGAACCGCGTGACCGAAATTGGCTTGAGACGGATTATCGATGTTGAAGCATTAATATTGGGAAAATCCAAACATTAGGGTAGATGGGCATAGCGGGGGATTAGTTTTGACACCCTTTTATCTTTTCGGGTGTTAATTGTTAGGGGATTATTTTTTATATTTTGAGCTTGTAGCATAACAAGTTATGCAATTGATTTAACGGATTATTCAGAGGTAAGCTTCTTAAAAATAACCAACAATTTGTTTGTAACATAATGTAATTCATTATGCCTATTTACCTTTATTTGCCCTTCTAAATCGTCACATAAAGTATCGTGTCACACAATTTTGTTTCAGAGTTGTCTGTGAGGTAAATGAGGGATGTCACATATTATTACGTCGTGAGATTAGAATTAGATTTAAAAAAATGAATTAATCTCAGACATGACTGCTATGTTTCTCTCTCTCTCAGGCATGGCCAACTCAGAAACAAAATTCTGTAGCTCACACTTTACTATCGAGTGATAGAAGTGCTGGAGTAAATATTTCTTCGGTTGAAAAAATCCCATGTTCAGTAATTGAATTATATTTTACGCCACAAAAGAACATTGATGACTTTATAGTACCACAGTTAAAACCGCCGTTTTAAAAATGTACTATTTTGGCCAAATAGGTCAGTCAGGAAATTTATGATGAAAAAATTCACAACTGTACAGCCTATCAAACTTTTTAGAATTTTATTTTGAAAATCAACACTCCGGTATCGAAACGACATTTTAATGTCAGAGTTACCCTCTTAGGATAAAATAGAGTCAAATTTTTATTGATCTAATTTGGCAGTATTGTCGTTTAAGAAAGTACTATTTTGGCCAAAAAAAACAGAAAAATAATAATAACCAGAGGATGGAAGTTAAGGAGAAAGTACCATCTACTGCAACTTTTTAATGTTGGCGAAAGCATTTTGATGAGAAAGAAACAACCATACATGGATATAGAAGCAAGAAAGCATGCTAGAGAAGGAAAGAAAAAGAAAATGGCTGAAGATGGAATGAAGAAGATGCAAATAACTAGAGCAAAGCGATTCAAGAAAGCAAAAAATGTGCGAAGAAAAAGGAGTTTTTTGTTTGATTGACGATTTAGCCACTAATGTTGACCTATAATTTTAATTCATTCATAAATTCGAAATGAAATGAAGTAATTAATAATGTTACACAACGACCACGGATTTTTTCTCCATCCGAAAAATCAAAAGAAGATTGGCAATGTTTTAAATATTTAGAATATTGGAAAAATCTAAATTTCTTGGGAAGAAAGTCTAAATAAATTAAATGTATTGCATGTGAAAATAAAGCTTACAGTGTATGCATCAACATGCAATATCTTAATAAAATGCAAATTGATACCACAGACCATAAATAATTTTTATGTGACATTTACAATAAAATTAATGAAAGTAGTGACGCGGAATCGTTTAATGACGACTGGAATCTTTAATTAATCTTATGATTTTTTTCTTCTTTTTTTTCTTTCTTTTCTGTAAAAATATTTTTTTTATAAAATGCACCATTTTGAGTTATGTGCCATTAATACTTCAATGTCATCCCTACGGTAAGGTTAAAATTCAAGTCGGAATAAAAATATTCCAAAAGATTCAAAGCGGTACATTATTGTATGTGCATGTTCACAAATTCATCAACAGATTATTTTTGAGTCTATTTACTAACTAAAATAGAGTATTTTCTTCAGAAATACTGATTAAGATAAATTTATGAATTTTCAAAATTAATACATTTTAGTCGGTAAAATAATTAAAAAAATGTTTTATTGTTTTGTAAATGCTAAAATATTACATTATTGTTATGTGCATGTTCATCTTCATCAACAGATTCTTTTTGAGTTTATTTACTAACTAAAATAGCTTCTTTCTGTCAGAAATACTGATTAAGACAAAAGTTATGAATTTTCAAAAATTTAAAATTTTACTCGGAAAAATAGTTAAAAAAAAGTTTTATTGTTTTGTAAATGCTAATAAATATTACATTATTGTTATGTGCATGTTTATCAACAGATTCTTTTTGAGTCTATTTGCTAACTACAATAGCTTATTTCTTTCAGAAACACTGATTAAGATGAAAGTTATGAATTTTCAAAAATTTAAAATTTTAGTCGGAAAAATAATTTTAAAAAATTGTTTCGTAAATTCTAATAAATATTGTTGCGTCTACTGGCTAATTAAAACTGTTGCAAATTCAAAGTACTTACTACAGGGTTAGTTTCAAAATTTCAAAATTTTAGCTGGAATGCAAATTAAAACAGTGCAACAGTTGCATCATTGTTTTCAAATGTTAACTGTATATTTTGCGTCTTTTCAGTAACCAAACTTGATTAGTTCTCTAAAAAAATTATTTACCAGAATAATAAATATGAATTTTCAAAATTGTTCCTACAATTTAAAAAAAAATGTAAAAAATGAACCTATTGCGTTATTTTTCTGCAAATACTTATAGATACGTTTGAATTTATTATTTTTTGTAAATAATGCTTAAATCGACTGGAAACGCATAAAAAACGTTTACATTAAATTTTTCTGCAAAAATGTTTGTTTGAGTGTCAGAGCTCATTCTGAACAGTTTGTCTATAATTTTTTTTTGTGGGACTTCCAGGAACCGAGATACGCAAAATGACCTTTTCCGTAAATGGTGCTTAAATCGACTGGAAACGCCGAAAAATCGATTACATTAAAATTTTCTTCAAAATTTTTTTGTTTTTTTTTTCTTCATTCTGAATACTCTGTCTAATTTTTTTTGTGGGACTTCCAGGAACTGAGATACGAAAAATTACTTTTTCGTAACTGGTACTTAAATCGACTGGAAACGCCTAAAAATCGATTACATTAAATTTTTACTTCAAAATTTTTGTTTGTTTTTTCTTCAAGTCTAAGAGCTCACTTTGAACACTTTGTCTATAATTTTTTTTGTGGGACTTCCAGGAACCGAGATACGCAAAATCAATGGTGCTTAAATCGACTGGAAACGGCTAAAAATCTTTTACATTAAATTTTTTTCTTTTTTCTGCAAGTCTAAGAGTTCATTCTGAACTGTCTATAAAAAATTTTTGTCGGACTTCCAGGAACCGAGTTACGCAAAATTACTTTTTTCCGTGGTGCTTAAATCGACCGGAAACGCCTAAAAATGGATTACATTAAATTTTCCTTCAAACATTTTTGTTTTTTTTTTCTTCAAGTCTAAGAGCTCATTCTGAACACTTTGTCTATAATCTTTTTTTTTGTGGGACTTCGAGGAACCGAGATACGCAAAATTATTTTTTTCAATGGTGATTAAATCGACTGGAAACGCCTGTAAAACGATTACATTAAATTTTTCTTCAATTTTTTTTTGTTTTTTTTCGAATCCAAGAGCTCATTATGAACACTATTTGTCAATGAACATTTTTTGTGGGACTTCCAGGAACCGAGAAACACAAAATTACTTTTTTCAATGGTGCTTAAATCGACTGGAAACGCCTAAAAATCGATTACATAAAATTGATCTTCAATTTTTTTTTTTTTCTTCATTCTGAACACTGTGTCTATAATTTTTTTTGTGGGACTTCCAGGAACCGAGATACGAAAAATAACTTTTTTCAATGGTGCTTAAATCGACTGGAAACGCCTAAAAATCGACTACATATTTTTTTTTTGTTTTTCTCCTTCAAGTCTGAGAAATCATTCTGAACACTTTGTCTATATTTTTTTTTGTGGGACTTCCAAGAACTGAGATACGCAAAATTCCTTTTTTCGTAAATGGTGCTTAAATCGACTGGAAACGCCTAAACGCGATTACATTAAAATTACTTTCAAACATTTTTTTTTTCTTCAAGTCTAAGAGCTCATTCTAAACACGAAAAAAATGTGGGACTTCCAGGAACAAGATACGCAAAATGACTTTTTTTGTAGATAGTGCTTAAATCCACTGGAAACGCCCAAAAATCGATTAAATTAAATTTTCTTCAGAAAAATTCCAAAAAATTAAAGTTAGAATTTTTTTAATTATCCTAGTAGTATTGTTACAATTTTATGCAGAATTCAAATATTGCTAAAAAAATCAAATAGATACTTTTGCATCGGTTCTCTAACGAAATCAGCTTTTCAAAAAAACTTTAATAAGACAAAAGTTATAAATTTGCAAAGTTTAAATTTTAGCAAGAATTAAGAAATTGTAAAAAAATTGAAGCCGTTGCGCTATTGAGAGACTCTTGTATGTTTTTACTAATTTAAATAGTTCAGGTATCAAAAAAGGCCAATCAAGACAAAGCTCATTATTTTTTTTAATCTGCCTGCACTAAGGTGAAAATTCTAGTTAGATTTAAGAAATTTTAAAAAATTGAAACGGTTGGTCCATTGTTTTGCAAATGCCAACAGATATATTCGCTTCTATTTAATAACCAGACCAGTTTACTTCGTTTAAAAAAAAGTTATGAATCTCCAAAATTGTCTCTGCAGCAAAGCTATAATCAACAGAAAATGGAAACAATTAAAACTGTTGCACTTTTGTCTTGCAAGTGCTAACAAATATTTCTGCATCTATTTAATAACTAAAACAGTTAATTTTCAAAAGACTTTCTACTTTGAAAAAAGTTATGAATTTTTAAAACTGTCCCTGCACTGAGGGACAGAAATCAGATATTGTCAAGGCGCTCAAGGATGGCAGTTTGAACATTTACTTTAATTCTACTTAACTGTTTGGATGAAATAAATGTGGGAAAATATTCGTAATTTGAAGTTCGGGAATCTGTATTAATGAAGGCGTTGATTCCATAAACAGTAAATGTCCAAAATTGCAAAAATCGAAATTTTTGCGCCATCTGGTAGAGTATTTCGCAAGCTATCCAACGGTGAACGTAGTTCATTTAAAAAACACACATTTACAAAGTTACAACACTTTAAATGACATTTATTTGATTGCTTATTCTTGTTTCCGTTAAAACCAACATATTTCCAACTGTTTTTCTTTTTTTTTTTTTCTTAATACAAGTTAATTGACTAAATTATTAGTCACTTACTATCAGTTATCTATGATAAGTAATAAAAATAACTGTGAAAATAGGAGTTGTAACAGTTACCAAGATAAATAGTTTTATTCGATTTTCTCAAAACTTCATTTTTGGACAAATGCTGCCTCAATTGCTTATAACTCAAAAATGCATTTTATACAAAAAAATATTTCTATAAAAATCTTGTAGAGTTAATCTTAGAATTAAAAAAATGTGAAAACATACAGGGTGTTCTAATTGAAAAAGGAAATTTCCATAATAACATGAACACCCTGTATTTAACCCGCCAGCTGGTCTGCGAGACAGGGTGTGTCGAATAACTTTATTCTCCGTTATTGTTTTTTGTTGCAATTTCGAGTAGCTGCCGCATTCCACAGCTTAAATTGATTAAATATCTTTATTTTATTATCAAAGAGCATACATTTAAAAAAAGACGTGAACTATTAGTGACACGTTTCGAAAAATCTTCAGTTAAAAACCCCGATGCGTGAGACCGGCGTCACCATTAAATTTGCGCCACTAATGGCGTGTTAAAAAAACATATTTCAACGATAACCTGTTTTGTTTAAAACATTTTTTTAATTGTTTTACGGTTGGAGAATGATTTAGGCGTGTCGGTCATTTTGACCAACCCTGTACATACCTTAATATATCATTTTACGAATGGACTGTTATTTTTATGTTTTTCTAAATATATTACTTTTATTTTATGAAGAAATAGATGACTCAATTATGCGCATTTTCATTTGTTTTCGATATATGTATACGGTTTTGCGAATCGATATCTATGTTTTCTGAAGATGGGTCAGTGCAAATCGGGGAATATGTGTACTTTGTTGACAAGATTGGGTGAAATATGTTTATTAAATGTGTATTGCACTTGGTGCAGACATATTCGTATTCATTTTTGTTACATTAGAATTATACATAATAAATCCATATTTTTTAAATTATTTTTAAGGAAGGATTTTTGATGGAATTGAAGGCGTGACAGTGGATGAAATAAATCTTGTTTTTAAATTTCTTATGTATTAATAAGTTTAAGATCATTTACGTTTCTCTGTTATTGGATGAATAATCTGTTGAGAAATAAACTATTATTATTATTATTATCTTGCATCTAGGTGGCCGTGGTTGCCCTAATATGTTTTATTTCACATCGTTATGTAAACAATAATTTTCATCCGCAGGGGCGGCTCGTTATATAGCACTACCTGTAGTTTGAAGCTCAGCTAGAATTTTTAATTAACTCTTTTCACCAGTTACTTTCGTCTGGGAAGATAAATCGTTCTTTCTTTCTTCGAAAAAGGAGGGGGGGGGGTATATTGTATACGTGGCTCTACCATCAACAGGTTCCACGAGCCGCCACTGTTCATCAGCATCATAAAAATCAATTTCGCACTTTCAGTTGTTTCTGGTTTATAATAAAAATGAAAAGTTTAACAAATCAACCTTTTTAAGCTTTGTAATCATTCTCTGGCAAAGGTATAATGACGATTATTATGATTATCGCATTAGTTGCTAATGATTCTTTCATATTTTTAAAGTCACAAAGAGCAAACCTGAACTTTACAAATTTAAAATCAATTTATTGCGCCGCTGGATACTTTCTATAAGATGAAAGAGGGAGTTTGATGATACATTACAATCATTTAAAAGCATTTAGTGGATACTTTACTAGTTTTGACAAACAACTTCCATAAAAATGTAATTGTCGGAACGGTGCGATCAAGAGGACCTTCTTGTAATTTCTGCCTGGAAGGATTATCCCACCAGGGGGTAATTTGCTGCCCTTAATGTTGGGAAAACCCCAATATTTCTGCAGCTGGTGGTTTCAGGCGAGTTTACTGGCAAGCGTTAATCTTATTAGTATTTACCCCGAATTGCAAAAGAAGTAGACGGGTTTACTTGTTTTATTTTTCTTGACTTTGGTTCTCATTTAATACGTGGGTTTAACTTTTACATCTTTTTACAATTAATGTAAATTTTACTAAGAAACAATTATAAGGATGTTAAGTTAAATGTTACAACGACAATCAGAGAAATACATTGCTCAACATTTGAACTGGTACACTTACAAGAACATATATAAGAAACAATTTACTACTTTTTGAGCAACACCTTCTTGCTTAATTGATAGTATATGGTTCTGGAAACACTTTTAGGGCAATGAATTAAAAGAATAAAACTTAAATTACGAATTTCAAATGTTTTAATAGAAAAATAACAAAATCTTCATTTTAGTATTACAGAAAAGTGCTCTGGAAAGAAATGATAACAAACACTTAAAGATGAATAATGCGTGGGACCTCCTCTATGTAGCATGTAGACCCCCAATCGCACAGTTCGGCGCACCCCCTCGGCTCATATAATGTGATTAGGAATTTTATTGGACATATAACAAACATTTTTCAATGAGGGCCGGCGCCCTGGAAAAATTTGCACTACCGCCTTTTAGCCCACGCTACACCACCTGGGTTACGAGGCATAATCGTTAATCTATAGATTGCAAATTTTAGGAATTATTTTCATGTTAGGAAGAATGAAAATGTTTGAAAATCGTCCGTCCAGCGTAGAGGCAGCGGTTATTTTAAAAATTCGCCATGGGTTGATATCCCATTTTCTCGGTCTTTTTACAATTCCAAATTGTAAATTATTAATTGGGCATCGTTGATTATGTTTTTGCAATTAAATCTACTGTGGCCAGGTCCAAAAAGGTAATTTATCGAGAGTGTTCATAATTCGGGTGATGGTGGAGACGCCAAAATCCGTGGCTGGAAAGTTATGGCTAACTTCTCGTCGGTATTTTGATCAACGGATCATCAAGATTATTAAAAATACAACAATCCTACTTTGTTATTATTTACGATACTATTTTTGACAGTCTAATTTTAGCTACTGGAATCTTTAACCGTCAGATCTAAAAAAATCAACATCAGATTACGCTTTAAAAATTCTTCAGGATGGCCACAAAGGGGTTTAAAATGCTGATAACTTTTTTGATTATTAATATTTTTCTTTATACTTTTTAGAAAGTGTAGTAACAGACGGGAAAATTATGATGAAAAAGTTCACAACTATACCCTATCAAAATTATGGATATGTATTTCGAAAATTAACACTCCAGTATTAAAACACAATGAAAATATCTTCGATGATATTTTAAAATCAGAGGCATCCTCTTAGAATAGAATAGAATCAATTTTTTACACTCCAGTAGTGAAACGCGATGAAAATATCTTCGACATTTTAATAGCAGAGTTAAACTAGAATAGAAAAGAAAAAAAAATTGATCGGTCTATCAACACAATATATTTTATGATTTTAATTTAGTGAATGTATAATAATTTTACTGTGCGATTTATGTAAAGGCCTCCAAATATCTAGTGTCACATGGGAGTAAAGTTTGCACAGAGTGGGAAAGTATTCGGAAAGAATGCGAGAGAACGCGATAACAAACCTTCACGACGATTCTGTTTTCGGCGCTCCACTCTTGAAATTTAAGATGATCACGGCGCAATGTGACACGAGATATTTGGAGGGCTCTACTATTGTACAGATCGATTTTTTTTTCATATTTCATTGATCTATTCAAATGAAATATATGACTTGTGTAAACTGTTCAGAATTTGCACCAATAAATTATTATTAGATTGCTTCTAATTTTTTCATAAGATAAAAACTTAGAACTTGAAATGTGTATTTTAGTTTCTTCTTCTTGAAATGTGTATATTTTTTAATGAAATTTTGAACAATTCGGACTTTCTTTTTTAGTCAAATTCCTTGTAAATTTGTCAACTGAATTTGATCTAGAAAACTTCTTACAATGTAATCACCGAAACTAAACGTCTCCTTGACTGAATCACTGAATTAATTTGGGGGCTTTTGGAACAAATTGAATGTTAAATTTTAATTTTTTTTAGTTGGAAAAACTTGATTTTCCGCATGATAAACAAATCCCTGTTGATGTATGGCAATTTTGTCAACTGAATTTGAACTATACAACTTCTTACAAATATCACCGAAACCAAACGTTTCGATTAAATAAGTGAATTAATTTGAAAACTGAAAATGTTCTAAAGGTATTTTAATAATGAGGTTGGACACCCTTGATTTTCTTCATATTTAATTAAACAAATCCCTGTTGATGCATGCATTTTTGCAATTACATTTTTTCCACAAGACATTATTATTATTATTGAGCCAGCATATATATTCGTAAATAGAATAAGGAGATTGTACTGCCATGTTTAAACATAACTGGCAGTACAATCTCTTTATTCTATTTACTTATATACCAGTTAAAAAATGGATGAGTATATCACTAGATTACATATATTCATATTGAGATAAATAAATAAAGAAAAGTGCTTTATGAATGTTATTTTAAGCTTCGAAGTTATTGCACAAATGTTCATAAAATAAAAAAAAATCGCCGTGTGTTGAAATTGGAAATGGGCGAAATGACTATTTTTTCCGAGTTGCCTCACTGAAAAGAGTCAGTGAAAACAAGTTGACTCCGGTAGTCACTTCGAATATTTAGTCCAAATGAAAAAAACGTACTCACTTGCAAACTTTTTACTTTCTCCGTTACGAAGTACGAGAAAGTACTGTGATCGTGATTTTTTTTCAAAAAAAAAAAACGTTTTGGGGTCCTTAGATGCCATTTCGACAATTTTGTCTGTGTGTATGTGTCTGTCTGCGCGCGCTGTATCTCAAAAACTAATAGAGAAATTGATATATAACTTATTTGGTAATCCGAAGAACTGAAAAGCTTTTGGTAAAATTTCGTACATCGGAAGTGGGCGTACCTTAACTGTTTTTTCCCCACTATTTTTTTATATGACAAATATCACAAAAATATTTAGACAAATATTGAAGACAACAAAAAAATGAACATCTTTTGCTTGAAAATATTTTTCATAAAATCATTGTCATTTGAGAGAAAAAAAATATTTCTATCTTTCTCCAATATTTTTGGTTTATAATTATTTATAATTAAATCTATGTTAATAGTAATTATAGAGAATGCCACAATGAACAACTTATAAAAAATAAGTTTTTTTCGAAATATCTTTAGATTTTAAGTAAACTGAGTTTTTGAATTTGAAGTATAATTTTTCCATCTTTCATAATTTTGACGTTTTAACCCGCCATTGGCGACACGAATGTAATGGTGACGCCGGTCTCACGCACCGGGGTTTTCAATTGAAGATTTTTCGAATTTCTTGTTTTTAATTTATGCTCTTTGACTATAAAACAAAGATATTTAATCAATTACAGCTCTGTAATGCGGCAGTTACTCGAAATTGCAACAAAAAACAATAACGGAGAATTATTTATTAAGTTATTCGACACACCCGGTGAAAATACGTCTTATTTGATAATCCGAAGAACTGAAAAGCTTTCGTTGAAATTTCGTACACCGGAAGTGGGTGTTTTTTGTTTTTTTCCAATATTTATCACAAAATATCACAAAAGCATCTAAATAAATATTGAAGACAACAAAGAAATGAACATCTTTGGTTTGAAAATATTTTTCATAAAATCATTGTTATTCGAAAAAAAATAATTTTGGTTTATATTTATGAAACGATAATAGTTACAGCAAATTTATTCTAATAATAATTGTGTCGGAACACATGGTTCTGGCTAAATGTCTGTTGTTATCTTATTTCTTTAAAAAGAAATGTGTATAGTTTTATTTATTCAATTCAGTGACGTATTTTGATTTTCTACACCTACCCTATTTTTCGAGATATGACATCATCGGCAGTTTTTTTTTAATGGATCACCCTGTATGTTTTTATAATAATTGTAGATGCCAAAATGAACAACTTATAAAGAATAAGTTTTTTTCGATATCTCTCCAGTTTTTGAGTAAACTCAGTTTTTAAATTTGCAGTATAGTTTTTCCATCTTTCATAATTTTGACGTTTTAAACGTCAGTTTTGCCACCACGAAAACTCCCTGCCTAATTCCCCAAGTAATTTCTAAATCGCTTTCAATTGATAATCGAAACTGGTCAGAGTTGATCATGCAAGTGATCCAGATCATGCATGTTATAAAAAAACTAAAAAAAATTAAAAAAACATAAAAAAAACACGTCAGTTTCTTCGAGTCTACAAAACGTTCGATGTATATTTAAAATATGATTTAAATTGAAAATAAACCACGAAAGCGTAAATATATATGATACCATCAAGTCGGCGAAAGTAACACGATGGCCACATCACCATTTTTTTATTGGAAACAGTTTTAAATGGTTAAGAAATTAAAAATAATATGTCAAAATCATTAATTGTGAAGAATAATTCTTGCGAAAAATTGTCACTTTTCATATTGGGTCACGAGAAAAATTCGGCCCAAATCCTTCGGTACAGATTAGAGATGGGCAACTTATGAGTGAGTCTATTAAAAGAGTCGACTCCTAGAAATGAGTCAAGAGTCTCTTGTTGGGGGTGCACTGAAAATTTGAGTGAGGACGTTCCCTTGATCTTCACCATGTTTTCGGGGTAATTGCAAAATTTTCGAAGTGAAAACTTTTTTAGCACACCAAACACTTATTAATTTTTCAAAAGAGTCGACTCGCAGAAAAGTGTCATTTCGCCTATCTCTAGTGCACATGTAGCGATTGTTAAATACACAAAATTCATTGTTAACTAACATAGTTAAAAAAAAAATTGGTGGGAAACAAAAAAATGATTTTTATCCAAAATCGGGTGTAATAATCGAATTACAGTGGTCATTTGAGCCTTGTAATGTTTTTCTTACGGAATGTATAGATCCTTCATAGGGGTTTTGAAATATTTCAAATTGACACCACGTACGTCAAAATTTCGTAAAGATTATTACAAATTTTTTTATGCAATTACAAACGATTTTGGATAAAATTTTATATTGTAGTCATGTGGAATTCCTCATTAGTCCCTTAAGAAAATTACTTTTTCTTGCGGGACTAATTACGTACATTCCACATTCGTATAATAAATTACTATTATTTTAACCAATTATAATTGTTAAAAATTCAAGTATAATTATTGTTGAAACAATTATTACTTCAATGCGTATGAAGTAATGAACAAATTTCTATAAATATGATCCTCATTCCTAGTAAAATTTACCTCAAAATTTGCTATTTGAGTAATGGATACAAGGAAAGGTGACGAGGTCACAGTTTGTGGGTCCCAATGGACCTTTTTCAGTAAGCAATTATTGAGTTGAGTAATCTGAAGAAGAAAGAACATTTGAATCAATGAAAGTTTCATTTCTTATTTCGCACCTTCTCTCTTCATTGGCATTGAAAGAGATAGGACAAGGAGAAATATATTTTATAAATTTATTTTTTTAACTGGGAAGAAAGGCCAGCGGTCGATAGCCCTTTTTTGACATGACATTAATTAATTCATCAATTTTTAACCCATTTTCAACTACTAATTTAATTCAAGTTACGACAAAATCGGATTTGTTATGTATCTGTTAATGAAAATTTATTTTAATTCATAATTTATTAAATAAAATCCTCTATAAAATACCCTATTTTAAATTTGGTAGAATTTTCAACTACTAATTTAATTCAAGTTAGGACAACATCTGATTTGTTATGTATCTATAAATGAAAATTTATTTAAATTCATAATTTATTAAATAAAATCCTCTATAAAATACCCTATTTTAAATTTGGTAGAATTAACATCTACATATTACTCTCCTTAAAATATAAATTTTCATAAAATATACTACAATTTTTATAATTTCCGAAAACCCTCTAAATTCAGCTTCCGAAAACCCTCTAAATTCAGCAAAAAAAATTTAAAACTAATTTTGCACCCTATATAAGTTTCATAAAATTTTGCACTATTCGTAAATGGCGTATTTAATTAACCAACATTCAAGTAAGAAATTTTATTATTAATTCGTTTTTTTTTTGAAAGAATTTACATTTTGTAAATGATGAAAATTTGGAAGCAGTAAATATTCTCCTTTCTTAATTTGCGTAAATTTAGACATAATTTACGATTTTGTTATGACCTACTGTCGCACGTATTTAAAAACAGGATTGTTTATCCAAAAATAGCAAAAAATTTGTTCCAAGACGTTACAGCAGTTTACTAGTTTCAAGGTGCACAATTTTAAACACTTGGAATTGTGTTACTGGTGATTTAAATGTATCCACAATTAGTAGACATAGTGACACACTGATAGTAGGATCGTGCATTTGAATTATTTATCTATTATATTTGTTCGATGTTCATGAAGGTTTTAGTTTTAAAATATAACGCTCGAAAAATTCGCACTGACCTGCTGCTTTATTAATTATCCTAGTTCCGTCTTCGTCGATCAAAGGACTTTTCGAACGTCCTTGCACGGTGATTGCACTAAAGCAAAGTACAAATACGACGCACAGAACATTCATTTTAAACGGGTTTTCTTTTTCGAAAATCGAAAATTTTCACGAAAACACAAAACTGTCAAAACACCGGATCGCACGAGGCACTCAACTACAACTCGACTTTAGCGGACTCATATTCGCATTCGAATATAAATATATATAATGCAGACACGTCGTGTGTTGAAATGTGTGACTGTGTACTTTTATATTTATATTTATATTCGTGTGTGTGTATGTGTGTGTGTGTGTTTATGTAATAAGGTGACACTGTGCTGTTATCGACGCGATGCTGTTGTAAACTGAGTACTTTGAGATCGCTGCTAGCTGCTATGTAGTGTTCCCCTACTCTTGCATTATCTCGTTGTCCTGTTTCGAACCACCCTCGCAACAGGATAACGCCTTTGCCGTCCAATCACGGACCGTACGATTAACTCGCCCGAGGGGATTATGGTGCCTTTTGGGCCGTTTTTCGGTTTCTCGAATTAGTCGATTTCGGCACGTTTTAATCTACGTGACGACGATTTATCACACATAATTTGTTTTGGCACCGGACCACCTTTTCAACGTGCAAATTTCGGATGCAGTTTTCAAACCGAAAATTATGCAACTCGAACGAGATTACACTCTACAGCTAAGAATCGGCTACGTACTTGTATCTTCGTGTCATTCGCGACTCGTGCACGTAAAAATTAATCGCAAAATTGTTTGCGCCAGATTTGTAATTATTAAATTTAGATGTTTAAATGAGGATAAGGATATATATACTGTTTATTAGTGTATTTCTGGCGTTTATCGGCTGCTGAATTTTAGAATGTTGGTGCACGTTTCAGTACTTCATGAGGAATAATCTCTAGGGAATATATTTTGTTATTATAAAAAATGGTGATGTGATGTTACTTTCTCCGACTTGATGGTATCATTTATATTTACGCTTTCATGGTTTATTTTCAATTTAAATCATATTTTAAATATACATCGAGCGTTGCGTAAACTCGTATGAAACTGACGTTTAAAACGTCAAAATTATGAAAGATGGGAAAATTATACTTCAAATTCAAAAACTCAGTTTACTCAAAAACTAAAGGGATTTCGAAAAAAACTTATTCTTTATAAGTTGTTCATTTTAGCATTCTCTACAATTATTATTCACATAAATGTTTTGTAACTGTTATCGTTTTATAATTATAAACCAAACATTAAAAAAATAATAATAATTTTTTTCTCGAATAAAAATGATTTTGTGAAAAATGTTTTCAAGCAAAAGATGTTCATTTCTTTGTTGTCTTCAAAGTTTGTTTAAATGTTTTTGTGATATTTTTCATATTTAAGAAAATATTGGCAAAAAACAAAAAACAGTTAAGGTAAACGCCCTCTTCCGGTGTACGAAATTTTACCAAAAGCTTTTCAGTTCTTAAGATTATCAAATAACACGGAAGTTTAAAGTTTCATATCAATGTCTGTTGGTATCTTATTTCTGGAAAAAGAAATGTGTATAGTTTCATTTATCCAATTCAGTGACGTATTTTGATTTTCTACACCTCCCCTATTTTTCGAGATATGACGTCATCGGCAGTTTTTTTTAAATGGATCACCCTGTATATTTTTACATTTTCAAATAGACACCTTTTCAACAATTACAATGATATAGGGTTTGGTGGGTGTGCGACTTGTGTTTTTTTAACAATAAATAAAATAATAAAAAATAAAATTTGTGAATTTCGTAAAAATTTTGTTCAACCGTTGAAAATTTTGATTTATAAATATTATAACTTCTCTCAGAGAATGTTACATTAAGAATATTGCATACATCTTGTGGAGATCTCTACCAATCTCCAAAGCTATTTATTTATTTATTTATTTATTTATTTCACTTTAGCCACCAATTGCAATGAATACATTTTACAGGGAGTTATGTATAATTACGGTGGATGTGAGCGTCAATATAAAGTCTAAAATAAAATTTCGAATACAGTTACAAGTTAAAAAAATAACCATCATTAACAACGTAATTTTTTTAAGTTAAGTTAGTTCGCTCAAAATTGAACAGCAATGTTAATATTTCACATGGATACTATCTGTCAGTTACAGAAAACGTAAAAAACACGCAATTGTTTTATCAGAAAACAGAGTAAAAAGATATAAAAAATCCAACTTGATGTGGAATTATTTTATTTAATATTTAAAAAACTACAAGTCACACACTCACCAAACCATACATCATTGCAATTGTTGGAAAAGTATCTATTTGAAAATGTAAAAATATACAGGGTGTTCCAATTTAAAAAAAACTGCCGATGACATAATATCTCCAAAAATAGAGTATCTGTAGAAAATCAAAATACGTCACTGAATTAAATAAACGAAACTATACACATTTATTTTTAAAGTAATAAGAAAACAACAGACGGTTAGCCAGAAATCAGGTGTTCCGACACATATGCCCAACCCTGTATAAATTTAAACTGATAATACTATTGCTATTGTTTATAGATATTGTAGCTAGTCGACTTTGGATGATTCCTAGGGCGCGAGCTCTGGAATTGTAGGGCGTCAAGAAATTTCAGTAGGCAGCGGCGAAAAAAATAAATTTCCAAAATACTTTTTTTTGTGCACAACAGCGATAATTATAACCAAAACAAGAAGAATGCCGAATACAAAATAGAATAATAGTGTTTTTTTATTTGTTCAACACCTACTTATTACTAGAGATGTGCAAAACTGCTACTTTTGAATCACGTTGCTACTTTCTAATATCAGTGATTTTAAACTGTGACTGTGATCGCGGTTAGTAAACATATTATTTTGAAATCAAATCATTAACCAATAGAGATATTGATTTTAAAAAAAATTAGTACTTGGCCAAAAACATCGCAGAAAAAAATATAAAACGTGCAGGCAAATTCCATAAAAATTAATCTTCAATGGCCGAAGTATAGCTAATTCAACAATTTTCAATACAGAAAATCTTCAAAAATCCTTTTAAAGATTTTCGATTAAATTTTTGAACACTTGAATAAAAACATCGCAGAAAAAAAAATATAAAAATGCAGGCAAAATTCCATATGAAATCGTCCTCAATGGTCGAAGTATCGATTATTCAAAATTAATTTGGTTTTTGTAAATCCAACAATTTTCAATGGAGATATGGATTTTTGTTTTAATTTTTTGAGCACTTGAATAAAAACGTCGCAGAAAAAAAATATAAAACGCGTACAAAAAATTCTTTAAAAAAATGTACTAAATGGTGGAAGTATCGCTTATTAAGAATAAATTTGTTTTTTGTAAATTTAACAATTTTTAATAGAAATATGAATTTTTGAAAATTTTTGTTTTATTTTTTGAGCACTTAAATGAAAAAATCGCAGAAAAAAATATAAAACGTGGAGACAAAATTCCATAAAAAATCATACTCAATGGCCGAAGTATGGCCAATTCAAAATCAATTTGGTTTTTGTAAATTCAGAAAATCTTCAAAAATCCTTTTGAAGATTTTCGATTTAAATTTTTAACACTTGAATAAAAACATAGCAGAAAAAAATATAAAAATGCAGCCAAAATGCCATATGAAATCATCCTCAATGGCCGAAGTATCGCTAATTCAAAATTAATTTGGTTTTGTAAATTCAACAATTTTTAATGGAGATATGGCTTTTTGAAAATTTTAGTTTTGTCTTTTTGAGCACTTGAATGAAAACATCGCCGGAAAAAAAAGAGCAGAAAAAATTCCATTACAATATACTCAATGGTCAAAGTATCGCATATTCAAAATCAATTTAGTTTTTGTAAATTCCACAAATTTTAATAGAGATATGGATTTTTGAAAAATTTTGTTTTATTTTTTTGAGCACCTGAATGAAAACTTCGCAGAAAAAAAAATAAAACGCGCAGGCAAAATTCCATAAAAAATTATCCTCAGCGGCCGAAGTATCGCTTATTCAAAATTAATTTTGTTTTTGTAAATTCAACAATTTTTAATGGAGATATGGATTTTTTTAAATTTGTGTTTTAATTTTTTGAGCACCTGAGCATTTAGAGATTTTCGCAGTTTGGTAAATTGTTTTTATTTATTTTTTTCAGTTCATGAAGTTTGCAATTTCAAAATTAGTTTTGTGGTATTATTTTAAAATGTATGTTTAGATATTTGCACTGAATCTTAAATTAAAATGTTTTAAGTCATTTTGGGTTTATTAAGTCTTCGGACTCGTCACTTTCGATCACAGCGAGTTTGCGATTCAATTCCATTTTTATAAAATCTCAATTAATGAATTAATAATTGTTGGTACATAAGTTTGACAATTAGTCAATTTCACTAAAAACTATAAATTGCTTTATTTGCAGAAAGCAAAGACAACAAAGTAATAATAATAATAATAGTAATGTGCGGTTTCGGTGGGACACCCTGTATATTTTTTGGTGGAATTTTCAAAATCAACCTTATTAAATTTTTATATTTTTTTTTTTACATTTTCAGCTTTGCAGCTCTTCCGGTTTTGCCGCGGCAGTAAACATGCGTTATCCGTTAATTATATTTATTTATATTTGTATAATAACATTTGAATAACAATCCTGAATATATTTTTGATTGTTATCAGAGCTTAAAAATATGTTCACTTTCCCCCTACAAGAAAGTAATGTTTTCGAATTCAAAATTTTAACGGAAATACCCGTTTGGAGATCACCAGAGAAGTTTTCGACCATTTTTTGAAAAAATAATATATATTTTTAAACCAAATTTCGAGCATCAGCTTTATTTGACATTTCAAAGGATTGAGAGGTGAAATTTCATGCACAGGAAGTGGGTGTTTACCTTAAACGTTTTTGTTTTTTTTTCGATATTTTTTTAAGTAACTATTAGAAAAACATTTTCACAAATATTTAAGGCGACAAATAAAACGACATCTTTGTTAATAAAAGTTTTTCGTAAATTTTCTGCACAAAATTCAAAAATGATTTTTTTTGGCTATAATTATGAAATTATTGTTGTTGTCCTTAAAATAAGGAAGTTGATGTTGACTTCCGGTATAACCGGAAGTCATATAATCTTAAAATGATTTTCATTGATAAGAAATTAATATATACACCTATTTATTTACTACTAGTGTGATATATTATATCTATTATTTAATTTTATGTTATTTGCGCTATTTATGTTACCACATCGCCAACTGATATCTTGTTTCCACATTTTGACCTGTGTAAACTATTTTTGTTAAACACCAATAACGATGAAATGAAATGAAATGAAATACAGAATCCCAATTTGCAATAAAAAATATAACTTTCTTCTTAAAATAGGCAAGTTGGTGTTGATATCCGGTATAACCGGAAGTCGTATTATATTAAAATAATTTTCATTGATAAGAAATTAATGCAGAATCCCAATTTACAATAAAAATATAACTTTTTACTTAAAATACGCAAGTTGGTGTTGACATCCGGTATAATCGGAAGTCGTATTATCTTTTCATTGATAAGAAATTAATGCAGAATCCCAATTTGCAATGAAAAATGTAACTTTCTACTTAAAATGGGCAAGTTGGTGTTGATATCCGGTATAACCGGAAGTCGTATTATCTTAAAATTATTTTCGTTGATAATAAATTGATGCAGAATCCGAATTTGCAATAAAAAATATAACTTTCTACTTTAAATAGGCAAGTTGGTGTTGACATCCGGTATAACCGGAAGTCGTATTATCTTAAAATAATTTTTTCATTGATAATAAATTAATGCAGAATGCAAATTTGCAATAAAAAATATAACTTTCTACTTAAAATAGGCAAGTTGGTGTTGACATCCGGTATAACCGGAAGTCGTATTATCTTAAAATTATTTTTTCATTGATAATAAATTAATGCAGAATCAAAATTTGCAATAAAAAATATAATTTTCTACTTAAAATAAGCAAGTAGGTGTTAACATCCGGTATAACCGGAAGTCCAATTATCTAAAAATTAGTTTCATTGATAAGAAATTAATGTGGAATCTAAATTTGCAACAAAAAATATAACTTTCTATTTAAAATAGGGAAGTTGGTGTTGACTTCCGGCACAACCGGAAGTCGTATGATCTTGAAATTATTTTCATCGAAAAGAGCACATTCGATTACGTATTTGCTGAAAATCTCATTAACATTAATTAGATTACTTTTAATGTGTGGTTTTGGTGGGACACCCTGTAAATATTGCGTATATTTTTTAGTGGAATTTTCAAAATAATGTTTTTAATTATTTGTGAAATTTTCAGCTTTGCAGCGCTTCCGATTTTGCGGCGGCAGAAAACATGCGTTACCCGTTTAGTATACCGAGTGTAACTGAATTCTGGTACCATTTGCATTTTTACAGATATCTATGAAATTTAGTATAGTATTTTTAGGGAATAAATTGTGTCAATATGTGGGCGCTTTTAATAAAAAATCCATTTCCGGTTTAACTAGAAATGACCTTAACTTTTCTATTTCAAATTAAACACCCTCTATATTTATTCATAATTTAATTCGCCTCTAAATTCTGATTTAGAGATATATCATAAGTGACTTTTGGTTGTTAGTTTTTTGTTTAAATTTAAATTAAAGTTAAAAAAATAGTTTAATTGGAAACCTTTTACTTTCTCCGCTACGAAGTACGGAATAGTGTAAGGAAAGCGTAAGTATTTTTACAAACCAAAAAGAGAGCTCTAAAAAGATGTAAAACAAAAAAATCGAATTCTATTAAAAAAATGTCAATGGCGTCATAATAAAAAAATACCACAATTTTGTCAACAGCATCAGAAAATGCAAAATAAATAACAAAAATCGACATGTTTTTGACGTTTCTTCTCAAGGAGAGCTTTGGTCCTACATTTTTTAAACATTTTATACTATTTTTTATTTATTTTAGAAAATGCTCAATTTTGAACGCAATTAAAAAGTACAAGTTTAACTACGAACAAATAACCCATTAAAAAATTATTGGAATTTAAGAAGTTGATTATATTCTTTAAATATAATAATTTGGGAGTTGTGTAGAATTATTTCAGAATTTTTAAACAATTTATACTATTTTTTATTTATTTTAGAAAATGCTCAGTTTTAAACGCAATTGCCAGACACTTGAAATTATCTAAAGCCACTGAAACAATACTTTATTTCATTTTCCGTGAAAGCAAGAAATACAAGAAAATCAAAACTTACGAAAAAGGAAAATCCCTTCGAGGCGTTTTGGCGGTTAAGATGTAACCTAAATGATGATTTTTTGCTTCCCTCACGGATTGTTGAAGCGGAATGGAGCGGAAAACGTAAATACCAATACACACAAATCCTGAAGATGTATCACAACACAGCGGGCACTAAAACTTTCGAAAAATCAAAATTCTGAACCAGAACGAACGTCTTCCGCAGCCGCGATCAACAAACTGAATTGATATCAACAGGTGGGCCGTGGATTGGTGATAAGAATTTAATTTCGTTCCGAGAGGAGAAAAAATACGAATATTTTGATAATCTTCAATCGCCCGGGGGAGATTAAAAACTGGTTGAATTTTAACACGGAGGTCGAGATAAGATGGACATTATTTACTTCGTGAGGATCTTAAGAAGTTGATTATATTCTTAAAATATAATGATTTTGGAGTTGTGTAGAATTATTTCAGAATTTTTAAACAAGATCTACTATTTTTTTATTTGCTTTAAAAATACTCGATTTTGAAAGCAATTAAAAAATGCATGTTTAACAACGAACAGTTATTACCCATTAAAAAAATGTTGGAATTTAAGAAGTTAATTATATTCTTAAAATATAATAATGTGGGAGTTGTGTAGAATTATTTCAGAATTTTTAAACAAGTTCTACTATTTTTTTATTTGTTTTAAAAATACTCGATTTTGAAAGCAATTAAAAAATGCATGTTTAACAACGAACAGTTATTACCCATTAAAAAAATGTTGGAATTTAAGAAGTTGATTATATTCTTAAAATATAATGATTTTGGAGTTGTGTAGAATTATTTCAGAATTTTTAAACAAGTTCTACTATTTTTTTATTTGTTTTAAAAATACTCGATTTTGAAAGCAATTAAAAAATGCATGTTTAACAACGAACAGTTATTACCCATTAAAAAAATGTTTGAATTTAAGAAGTTGATTATATTCTTAAAATATAATAATGTGGGAGTTGAATAGAATTATTTCAGAATTTTTAAACAATTTCTACTATTTTTTATTTATTTTAGAAAATGCTCAACACAATTAATTAAACAAATGCATGTTTAACAACGAACAGTTATAACCAGTGGCGTCTCGTGGAACATGTTGATGGTAAAGCCATTTATACAATATACTCCACCCCCGTCCTTTTTTGAAGAAAGAAAGACCGATTTATCTTCCTAGACCAAAGTAACTGGCGAAAAAGTGTTTAAATTCTTGCTGAGCTTAAAACTTCAGGTAGTGCCATGGCTCCTTGGCTCTATATAACGAGCCGCCCCTGATTGTAAGTACTTGATTTTAAACTTTTCTGAACATGTATTTATAGCTAAGAAAATATGACTGACATCATTTTAACGAGATTTTGAGGGTCAGAATTTAATATAAATTGGCCGGATTCCAATGGATGCTAGATACCGACTCTCAAAACCTATTGGAGATCCTCTGGGAATACAATACTGTTCTTAGGTGGACTTTTGTTGAATAAATATTAAGACATGAAGCATTCTCCAGTGAATCTTCAAACACTTTCATGGTGATTGTTTAATAAACAGATCAATCTGTAAAAGTAATGTTTTTTGATAAATATATTTATGTTGATTTTTATTATACATATAGGTAATACTCGTATTAACGAATCGACACGTACTGAGAATATAATATACTGTGGTGGAACATGCATATATCGTATTCAATTTTTTTAATTTTCATATTCGAATGTAAAATAAATTTAGGACAGTTAATTATTTTAATTTATATTATTAAGAATGGTAATATGAAATGGATATTAAATCTACCAAATGAATAGACAGTGGTGTTTCTTTCGAATCTTTGCAGACAAATGTGGACACTTATGTTAAAATATTTTTATTCCATTCCACATTTTTTTTCATTTTAAATCTGGCTTTTTGGTTTAATTGTTGCTAGCATTTCATTTAAAATATTCTGATTAACAAACGTACGGTGGTGATTACTGTCTTTCACTTCAACAGATTTGCGGAATATTATATCATCTATTGTAACAGGCTAACGCCTCTGTTATCCAATAACAGCGCAAATTCTAAAGGCATACCTCCTAGGGATTAACGTCCTTTTTCGTGTTCGGATTCTGCAAATTAACCACCCTCAGCTTAAATTATACTGTGGGAAATTCCCAATCCGGATTTCGGCAAATTTGGCTCCCATTTGGACTTGTCAAAGCTGCGTAATTCCATGTTCCGAGATAATAAATTGCTTTCATATTTTATCGCACCTAATTTGTCTACCTGTAAGATGTACTAGAAGAGAAAACGTTAAAATATTGCACCTAATTTAATATATTCTGGCACAGTACAATATTAAAAAATTTTACGTGCAATGGTGACTGCGTTGCCAACAAATTAATGTTGTTCCTAAATAATACAAAATAAAATTACAGTTGGACTCTTGGTTAGATGCATTATCAGACCTAAATACGACACCAAAAAAAATAATCAAGAAAGGTGCATAATTGATACAATTTAAAAATACGAAACATCGTTAAATCTACAACATATTTTTTTGTTGGTGTTAAAGCCACCCGGATTTGGTTCAGTAGAGCATTCAGGCAATAGATTCCGCCACTTTGGCGGTTTTTTTTAAGTTGATTTGTGTAAATCAATCATTCAATTTATTTTTCACTTAGCCACCCAAATACAAACATAATAAAATTACATAAGCATGTGCCGAATGTATTCCTCAAAGCAAAAAACTCGATCTTGAATAAATGTTATAGTCATAGTAGTAGTACTATTTTAACAAGCAAATTTCTTTTTTATGATAGTAATAATAATAATATCTTTATTAACGGGATTCATCCTGTGTCCCCACAAAAAATGTGGTGAAGAAAAACACTTGTTATGTTCCTTGATTTTATTTTCAGTTTCCTGGCACGTGTTTCGATCTTTACAGATCATTATCAAAGGTTAGAAGTATAACTTATAACATGACATAACAAGTGATTTTCTTCACCACATTTATACAGTATGTATCAGCCAAATGGAATAAATTCGATAATAAATAAATGGGGGCGTGTACGAAAAAACGCTCGGATACGTCGATTGGTATTTTTAGTTGCGCATTATTTTCAACAAAAATATTTTATACAGGGTATGTCATGTAGCAGAGGCCAATACCAACTTTCTTATTTCAAATGCAACACCCGGTAGATTATTCAATTTTTGGATTCTTCCGAAAATTCAAGACATATTTCATGTACCATGTCCTATACCTATCTTTATTTAGTTTAATTTAAGGAATCACAAAAGGGGTAATGCCATTTAAAATTTTGAATGGGACCCAAGGGGTCACTCACCCTATAACCAAAAAATGGTGGTTCTAGTTTCCCCTACCTGTATAACATTTGTACCAAATTGCGTTTTTCTAACTCTTTTATGTTCAGAGATATTCGCATTTAAAGTTTTCAAATTGACACCCTGTATGTATAATATAATACCATACAATACACTATTCTCCAATTACTTGGACTACACATTAACAAAAATGAAATATTTAAACTAAAAGACAACATCACTATAAGTGATAAAAAAAATCTTCATAGTGAGTCGTTGCACTCTGATACATAACTAGAACAGGTGCTCGTCGTAGACAGTTGGTTTGGGCCACTGGAATGTAGAACGTGCTGATATGCCTCTATCTTAATCTAGGGACGTGGAAATCTAATTTAGACAATAGAAATGGAGCAACTACTCTATTGTTAATAATCTTCCAGAGAAACTTGGGAGCAAGCTGTTCTCTTCTGGTAGCTAGCGAAGTCATACCATGTTTTTCTAGGAGCAAACTTTGATCAACTCCACGTTCGGGATAGACAACTATCCACTTTATACGACAAATATTTCAAGAATCAATGAATACGGTCAATTGGCGATACCAAATAAGATACCCATACTCAAATTTGCTGATAACATAAGCAAAATACAGTGATTTTATTAGGTCAATGTCACTGAAGGATGCGCAAATATAATATTCTGGACGCAGACATTGCAGTATTACTAATATGCCTAGTAAAATTGAAATCATCGGTGAATAAAATGCCTAGATCTTTTATCTCGGTACAAGTTGCAGGGTGCAACCCATTTACGGTATATGTTGTTGGAGGAACATTGATTTCCGACAAAATGACACAGAGTAGCACTTATGAACATTGAGAATCAGTTTATGATTTCTACACCAGTATACAATTTATTAATTATGCTGTAGAGACACATCATTTTGCGAGGAAATTTTAGTAAAAAGTTTGATGTTTTGACAATTTAGGGAATCTAGTAGTGAATTAATAAAAGTTATAAAAAGCAGCGGCCCCAAATTTGAACCCTGCGGGACCCCAGAATCCATTGAAAATATGCACGAGTGATAACCATTATAGGCGACATATGCTAAGCGATCAGATAAGTAAGATTTCAGGAGTTGTAGAAGACTAGGGGCGGCCCTTGCTGAGCTTAAGTTTCACTAGGATTATTTCGTGATCCAGGGTATCAAAGGCTTGCGTTTACTTGGCCTTTCTTATCTATAACTTCTGAAACGTATTGTGCAAATGAAGCCAGATTGGTTGTTTTTGATCTACCAGGCATGAATCCATGTTGGTTGGAGGATATGAATGGGGATACATTCTTAAAGATTGTAGAGTAGATTACTAATTCAAATATTTTTGAAAAACTACTTAATAAATCGGACTATAATTCCTTAGCAAATTTTTCTCTTCCTTTTTATATACCGCACTAATTTTTGCTAATTTCTACTTTGAAGGAAATGTAAACGTGCTGCTACCAAGGTTTATGATTATTTGAAGCGGCTTAGCAAAAATAAATCTACAATCTTTGATTTAGACGGAGGTTACAGACTCATCTGCAGTAGATGTTTTATTGCTTATTAAATCGCTTTCGGAAATTGTATTTATGATAAATGATGGACAGGATGTTTGATGAGAATTTGGTTTAGGGAGAGTAAATGAAGAAGAGGAATTGGCGTAAGCAACTACTCTATTCTGCCACAATCGATTATTTGTGTTTGAATTGAAATCATAACTTATTAGTCTTAACATCAAAAATCTTTGTTTCCTTAGAAAAATTGTAGCCGCGACCCTTCCAGCTCCAAAAACTTATAAAGATTATCCTAACTTATATTACTGTTATCATAAATCTACAAACGGTGATAGTTTTATATCTATCTTGTGAAAAGGCAGTGGTCGGCAAACTTATTAGCCAAAAAGCCAAATATGAACATTACAACAATTTAGAAAAAAATTGGGTGACAATTTCACTTGTTTAGTAAACTTTTGTTACACTAAATAAGTAGTACACTAAATAAAACTAAATTTCATACTTAATAAATATTTATTAATGCGAACAATGCGCTTGCATCTCCTTGGAAAGTTTGAGTAAGTCAGGTTTGTACGTTGTTGTTTTTAATTTTAGGCATGATTCCAAGTTCGACTTCTCAGTTTACTCTTGATAATGTTCATGCTTGAAAAAGATTGATCGCATATATATGTAGAACCGAAAAGGGAAAGAACAGCAAACGAGAGCTTTTTCAGCTGATCGTAAGAGTCAGGAATACTATTCCAAGCGTTGAAAATGATCATGTCTTCCTTCTCCAGGTCATTCAAAGCAGACCACTTGTGTTGTGCAAGATGTAATTTTTTTCTTACCAAGTTTCTTTTTTAATGAAAATATTATTGCGCCTTCCGTGGATATTTGTGCCAGAGCCGCACTTAAGGAGCCAAAGAGCTACATGTGGCTCTGGAGCCGCACTTCGCCGACCACTGTGATAAGGCATTCTAAATATAAAGGTCTCGGACAAGATTTCAAAGTCACGACTTCTACTTCTTCTTGTCCAATTTTATGTAAGAAAAGTAACATTTTGCTCTATATTTAAAACAATTGCGTATAATAACTGTGCGTTTTAAACGCATGCGGTTTGATGTTCTGGTCAACCGACGCGACGTGCACATCAAATGATTCCGCCAAACCTCCCTTTTTCTTAAAATGGAGGATGTGTGTCCAAAAAATAAAATAAATATTGGGCAGACGTCCGCCATTTTGAGAAAAAATGATCGAACGCTAGCCAACGTAATATCAATTAATAAAAATATCTCTTTCTTTGTTTCACATGACCTGAATCACGGCTACGATTTGATCTTCACTTTCCGATAGATTAATCTGCAAGTCACCTAGATCAACAAAATTATGTCAAAAGCTTCATGATTAAAATATAAGAATTGGCCAGTAAAATAAAATCACCATGTCGAAACATCATTCATGGTTCTTCTTCTTTACAAAAAGTTCCAGAAGATAAGCTTAAAAAAGCGGAAGTCTCCCTTAATTATAACCCATCAATATTTGAAAAAAATTATTTACATCTACATTGCTTATGTTTTGTTAAAGAAAAGCACAATTAGTACAAAACGTAAAAGGTTTTGCAAGGAAATTTAAATATAAAAGGAAATTTATTGCTGTTTAACAGGTGAAAGGGTAATTACACAGCTTGACTTGAATCTTAAGCGATGCAAAATTTGCCGAATTTAGGATTGGGAATTTCCCAACGCCTAATTTGAAAAGCAATTTCAGAAACCGAACCAGCTCGGTAATCTCCGGCAGTTAATAGTTAATCCCTTAATCTCTGCTCCGCAATTGGACGAGAGGGGATTATGGGATTTCAAAGAAGATGAAACCTGCATGAGCCAGTTTCAGCCATAAATCCAATAAAAATCAAAAACACACGTAGCTTTATTTATGAAATTATTATAAACATGATGTATAAACAAAATGTACTAAATACATGTTGATGTTGTCATCAAGTAACTTCAAATTCAATTTATTTTAAAAGTTAATGCAGTTATAAATAAATGTATAATATTAAGAAGGTTGATTTAAAGATAAATACTTTGCTCGTAATACGAGAGAGAGAGGGAGACAATATGTTTATTGAGACACTTTTACAAATGACCTCAACAGGAAATTGACCAGAGGTCTTTCTTGGTAATACGAATTTTTCACTTTATCGCGACTAGTGTTTGATAATGTCCGAATAGAAAGTTTCGTCCTATTCGTACATTATCAAATAATACAATGTAGTATTATCGAGTTATTGAGAAAAACTGAAATTGGCAAATTTTTGGATTTTTCAAAATATCTAAAAAATCAAAATTTTGAAACCAAAAATTTGTCGTGAGTATTGAATTCTACAAAAAAATGTCCCATTTAACAGTTGTTCCATGTCTTTTAATAACCGAAATACAATGGTGAGCATCGAAATGTGGACATTTTGCATTTAGGTCGATATTTGCCGCCAGATTTTAATTTTAGTGACGTATCTAAACAACTACATGTATTGCTTAAACATTTAAAGTTAGGTTTTATATTTTGTGGTGTTACAAAAATATTCCTCTTTATTTTAAAAGCGTTATTCGAATTTTAATAACGTTATTAAGGGCTCACGCCATTCATTTTGATGTCTTTTGTCTGCTATAATAGCTGTATCATCAGCGAAAGTCGATGTATTGTTATTTTGTGGACGTGTAGATGAGATAAAGGATTGGTCCTAAAACGATTCCCTGTGGTACCCCAGATAATATTGTGTATAATTCTGATGTTTGTTGTGTCCATCACTCAGGTACGATTTTAGTAATTGATAGAATGGGTGTAGTAGGTCTTCTTCAAATTTATAAAATAAAGTCCTTGATGGACCTTGTCAAATGCTTGACTTATATTCAATGTATTACATTTTTACATTGACATTGACTGTCAGGATTCCAATTAATTCCCTAACTTTGAGAAGCTTTTAACTAGTGGATGTATAAAACTAAACATTTTGAGAATCTTAAATAAAATAGAATTTCATTTTATTTTAATTATACTTTTTGTTCGGCCGTGTATTAAATTTAAAAAAAAAATCTTGTGCTGGTGAATACTACTCAAAAAAAACGTTTAATTTGAGGAATCACAAAAGGGGCGATGCCATTTAAAATTTTGGGGTTAGGGTGAATGGGGCCCAAGGGGTCACCCTATAACCAAAATATGGTGGTTCTAGTTCCCCCTACGTGTATAAAATTTGTACCAAATTGCGTTTTTCTAACTCTTTTATTTTCAAAGATATTCGCATTGAAAGTTTTCAAATTGACACCCTGTATATTATATATATTGTCTTGTAAATGGGGTTTCCTGTTGGGCAATAAAGAGCTTTATTATTATTATTATTAATGAAAATAGCATCCATTCACTGAACATCGCAGCACGTGATAAATGCAAATATTAATATTAATTACGTAAGTGATATAATAATAGTAAATATTAATTAAATCATTAATACTGACGCACTTATTACAATATAGATAATTTATTATATATAATATCTGCAATTTTCCGAGAATCAATTGTTATCGAGTTGATACTTGAGTATCTGTAAAAAACAGTTTTATAGCGGATAATGACTGTAATACAAAACTGATATATCAGGAATCTCCGCTTTATATATGTCATGGGAATTGACGAAATAAGTCATCGTGGTTTGGTTACGTTAATTGGTTTCGACTATCAGATGGTCGTACTGATTAAAATGTACCTCTGTAACGATTATATTTCATAGCGTATAGCTAACTTATCCACAAAAAGCTAAAATATAACTTAAATATTGATGCATTTAAATTAACTCTTGTATACCGGGTGATTCAGCACCGGGCACTTTTCTTTGATGTATGGGTACCTACGATCTCAAGAAAAAAGTTATTATTCAAGACTCAATTTGATTTTGATTTTTCTAATTAAATGTATTAATACTTACAATACGGAGTAATTCAGACCACCCGTACCCAGGGGCGGCTCGTTATATAGAGCCAAGGAGCCATGGCTCTTCCTCTAGTTTCGAGGTTAGTAATTTAATTAATTGATTAAATACTTTTCAGCCAGTTACTTTTTATAATTGCGTTCAAAACTGAGCATGTTCTAAAATAAATTAAAAATAGTGGATTTTGTTAAAAAATTCTGAAATAATTCCAAGCAACTCTCAAATTACTATATTTTAAGTATATAATCAACTTCCTAAATTCCAATCATTTTTGCTGGGTTATAACTGTTCGTAGTTAAACATGAATTTTTTAATTGCGTTCAAAATTGAGCATTTTCTAAAATAAATAAAAAATAGTAGATATTGTTTGAAAATTCTGAAATAATTCCATACAACTCCCAAACTATTATGCTTTGAGAATACAATCAACTTCCTAAATTTCAATCATTTTTTGCTGGGTTATAACTGTTCGTAGTTAATCATGCATTTTTTAGTTTACCCTGGTAGCACAAAATATTTATAAAGTATTGAAAAACACATATTTCTGTGATATTGATTATGACAGGTTTTTATATATTTTAGCAATATTTGTAAAATATGGATTGTAGGATAGGGACCACCCACCACCCTCCGGATTAACTTTTATTTCAATTAAAAACCCTGTTTCGGCTGCTGTTAAACTTACAATATCACCAATGATTTTACAAAGAAATTTCATTACACGAACATGGTTTTTTAGCTTAAGTTAAGGTTAAAATTACGGGTGGTAGGTGGGCATTATCCTACAATCCAAACAGTTGAACATCAACGAGGGTTGCACAAGTGTAGAGCAATAACGAAAACGTAGGAATGTCATTTAATAATTTATTTCTGTAAATGAAATCATTTGCAGCAACACTTTGCTGTGGTCAACTGATTGGATTGTAGGATAGAGCCCACCCACCACCCTTCTTATCAACTTTATTTCAACAAGCAAATCTCTGGACGAGTTTAAGAATTTCTTTGGAAATTCAAGTAGTTGAACGTTTGAAAATAATACTAAACGCGATTTTCTGGCGTAAATAAGGGGTGAAAGAAGGGGTGGTGGGTGGGCCCTATTCCACCCTACAATTCATGGATGATAAACGAGAGTTTACAAATAGTAATCAATAGATAAGAATAAGAAAAACACGAAGGATTTTAAGTTTCTTTAATAAACTTATTTATTGAAGGAAAACTTGATGCGGGAGCAACAGATTGGATTGTAGGATAGGGGCCACCCACCACCCTTCGTATCCACTTTATTTCAACAAAGAAAATTGTCCAGTTAAGAATTTTTTTTAGCAATTCGTTATTGAAAAATAATACGAAACGCGATTTTCTAGCGTAAATAGGGGTGAAACGAGGGGTGGTGGGTGGGCCCTATTCCACCCTACAATTCATGGATCATAAACGATAGTTTATAAGTAGAAATCAATACATAAGTGTAATAACAAACACTAAAGGATTTAATAATTTTTAATAAACTTATTTATTGGAGGAAACTTTGGCGCGGGAGCAACGGATTTGATTGTAGGTTAGGGCCCACCCACCGCCCTTTTACTTCGATTAAAAACCCTGTTTCGGCTGCTGTTAAACCATCAACATCACAAATTTGACAAAGAAAATTGATTACACGAACATGGTTTTGTAGCTTGAGTTAAGATTTATATAAAGGATGATGGGTGGTCAATATTATACAATCCAACCAGTTGAACACCAACGAGAATTGCACTCGTGTAGAGCAATATCGAAAACGTAGCAACGTTATTTTTTTTATTTGCAACATAGACTTATTATACAGTACGCGCCTAAAGTATAGAATATAGTCAGTAAAATAGAAATAAAATATTTTTGGAAAAAATCCACGAACATGTCGATTTTCTTTTACAAAAAAACACATTTTTGCATGAAAGTCGATTTTCAGTCGTCATTTGTTTTTGAGTTATGACGTCCGCCATTCTGTTTTTAAATAGCAACCCCCTATTTTTGTTCTTGATTTTGAGAGATCTTTTCATTGTCGAACTGGCAGTATAAAAATATTGAAATCTTACATAAGACATTTTTCGAGTAAATGTAGGTGAAAACTTGATATTTAGAGTTTTTACAAAATAACCTTTTTCCAGCGCTTTTTCCAAGCAAAAATTATCTTGACCTTCTAATACTATAATAATGTAATGTAATATATGGTTTCAGCAAGATGGCGCACCCCGCACTAGGCGCGTTTATTGAGAATTGCGTTACGAATAGGTGGATTGGTAGATGAGGACCGATAGAGTAGCCCGCGAGAGAGATGAATGCGCAGAATTAGCCTGGAAAATATTCAAAATGTTCAAGAAGAATTTCTACATGTTCGACAAACAAAAACAAAAAAAAACAAAAAATGTCTATTGCGGGGATGCGCCGTCTTGCTGAAACCATATTGTATTATTGTATTATATGGAAGGTCAAGATCATTGTTGTTTGGGAAAATTACTACACAAGCGCTGGAACAAGGTCATTTTGCAAAAACTCTAAATATGAAGTTGTCACCTTCAATTGTCATTTACTCGAAAATTTTCTTATGTAAGATGGCAATATTTTTATACTGCCGATTCGACAATGAAAAGATGTCTCAAAATCAAGAACAAAAATTGGGGGTTGCCATTTAAAAACAAAATGGCGGACGTCATAACTCAAAAACAAATGACGACTGAAAATCGACTTTCATGCAAAAATGTGTATTTTTATAAAAGAAAATCGACCTGTTCCAGGATTTTTTCCAAAAATATTTTATTTCGGTTTTACTGAATATATTCCATACTTTAGGCGCGCACTGTACATATAAATATTTACTTTGGCCTTTTAATATTTCCGAAACATAAAAATGTAAAATCAATATTTAGAAAATATTTCTGACACATATTGTGCAACTAGGGTAGTATATCATATCTTTACTAATAATTAATTTTTACAATAATGTTTTACTAATGCTTAATGTTATTGTTAGCTTGTTAAATGGCTATCGGGTCTCAAGTACAATTTTCAGTAAACTATTAAATAAACAAGTTAATTTTGTTGAAATAATTTTCAGTTTTCTTTAAACCCAAAACATCATTTCTGGAAACCATGACTTGTGATCAAATTGCATGTAAATACATTTAAAAATTAACAATATTTTGAAGAAAATATTAAGGATTAATCAAAATAATTAAACAAAAAATGGTGATGTGGCCATCATGTTACTTTCTCCGACTTGATGGTATCATTTATATTTACGCTTTCATGGTTCATTTTCAATTGAAATCATATTTTAAATGTACATCGAGCGTTGCCTAAACTTGGATGAAACTGACGTTCAAAATTATGAAACGGAAAAAATATACTTCAAATTCAAAAACTCGGTTTACTCAAAAACTAACGAGATTTCGAAAAAAACTTATTCCTTAGAAGTTGTTCATTTTGCTATTCTCTACAATTATTATTCACACAAATTTGCTGTAACTATCATCGTTTCATAATTATAAACCAAAAGTTAAAAAAAATTAATAAATTTTTTTCTCGAATAGCAATGATTTTATGAAAAATATTTTCAAGCAAAAGATGTTCATTTCTTTGTTGTCTTCAATGTTTGTTTAAATGTTTTTGTGATATTTTTCATATTTAAGAAAATATTGACAAAAAACAAAAAACAGTTAAGGTAAACACCCACTTCCGATGTACGAAATTTTACCAAAAGCTTTTTAGTTCTTCAGATTATCAAATAAGACGTATGTTGAAAGTTTCATATCAATTGCTCTATTAGTTTTTGAGATACAGCGCACACAGACAGACAGACACACACACACACACACACACACACACACACAGACAGACAGACAGACAACACACACACACACACACACACACACACACACAGACAGACAGACACACACACACACACACACAGACACAAAAAAAAATTTTCCAGAAATTGTTGAAATGGCATCTAGGGACCCCAAAACGGATATTTCCGCAAAAAAAATTTTTGAAAAAAAAATCACGATCACAATACTTTCTCGTACTTCGTAACGGAGAAAGTAAAAAACAGTATCCTATGATTAATCGGCAAATTCGTCCTTTTGCTTATAAATATTCCTTGCCGCTAGTCACTGATTATTTTGTTTCGCCTTTAGTTAACACCAGATTGGAGACCACCCAATGAGCAGAAATTCGCAGACAACCCATTGATTGATTTTATTAAGCCGGGGAAACCGAAATCTCGCACCTTAAGTACCACAAAAACGATAATAATAGGTTGATCACTCGCGAAAAGTGTAACCGGATAATTATTATTTTTCAAGTGAAAGGCAAAGCATCAATCATCTGTCCACCGAGTAGAAATCGTATAATTTTGTAATAATGATGATGATTCGAAAAATTTAAAATTTCGACGAGTTTTTGATAATTATAAATATAAACAAGGCATCAATCATCTCGGCCATTTCCTATATCAAACTGAATGAACATTGTTTGTCTACTGTGTTGGGGTAAATAAGATAATTTTCATATATTAAATTATTTGTGCATGACTAAACACGACCGGCTGTCTACCTTCTGGTGGTTTTAAACCACCGACTACCTGTCAGACGCATTCAAAATGGACCACGTCACTAAACCGTTGTGGTTGTAGCGATTTTATCCGAGGTGCTATATTTTGCGCGTTTCTATTGTTGGGAATAAATATGTGGTCAATGATATATTATCTGAGGGAAAAATTTCTGGTACTATAATTATACGACCTAGTGCGGTTAAATAAGTTAGGGACATTTTGGATTAGGATAAAGTAATCCGAATTAGTCATTATGTGTGAACTAATCTATTAAATTATAATGACGAAATACGATAGTGATAGTGAATCTTACAATAAATAAACTAATGATTGTTTTAACCAATTACGTTTGTGGCCAATGCCACGAAGAATTTCATATTATACATCAATAACCCTTTAAGTCTCAGGGCTCGTTGGAAGCACATGGTCGAAAAATAGAGCTTGTCTTTATCGATTGCGAAGAGGCAAGAAATCTCAATTACTTTTTACTTTCTTCGTTACGAAGTACGAGAAAGTATTGTGATCGTGATTTTTTTTTTAAATTTTTTTTTACGGAAATATCCGTTTTGGGGTCACTAGATGCTATTTCAACAATTTCCAAAAAAAAAATGGTGATGTGGCCATCATGTTACTTTCTCCGATTTTGATTGTATAATAGTTATTTATATTTATACTACCATGGTTTATTTTCATAGATCAGATGAGACTGACGTTTAAACCGTCAAAGTTATGAATAACAACTTATACTTCCAATTCAAATACTCTAACTAATACTACTAATAAGTATATTCGAAACCTAAAAAAAAAACGAATACATTCTTGAAAAAAGTCCTAAAAATAAGTCTTGATAAATCCTGAAAAAAGTCCTGAAAAAGATTTCTGAAAAAGCCCTGGAAGAGTCCTGGTTATAAAGTTCTAAAGAGAATACCCGAAAAACGTCTTGAATCAAACAGTCCTGAAAAAACCGGATAAAAAAAGTCGTTATAAAAAGTCCAGAAAAAGAGTCTGGAAAAAGTGCTCTTGCAAAGAAATATCTTGAAAAACAGTTGCTTAAAAAAGTCCAGAAAACAGAGTCGTCACAAAAGAGGTCCCGGAAAAAGACCTGATAAAAAAGCCTGTAGAAAAGTACTGAAAATAGGCTTCAAAAAAAGTTCGAAAAAAGGCCTTAAAAAGTACTGAAAGAAAGCTTGAAAAACAGTCTAGAAAAAAGTCCTAAAAAAAGCCTGCAGAGAGTCCTTACAAAGGTCCTAGAAAGACTTGAAAAAAGACTATAAAGCAGTGCTAGCAGAAATCATGAAAAAAGCCTTGATAAAAGGTATTAAAAAAATCTTGAAGAAATAATCGTGGAAAACGTCTTGAAAAAATAATCCTGATGAAAAATTCTTGAACACAAGGTCCTATAAAAAGTCCTGATAAAAAGGCCAGAAGAAAAGTACTGGAAAAGCCTACAAAAAAAATTTGAATAAAGACCTTAAAAAGTCCTGAATAAAGCCTGTGAAATAGTCCCGAAAAAAAGTCCTAAAAAAATGGTGATGTGGCCATCATGTTACTTTCTCCGACCTTATATTTACGTTTTCATGGGTTTATTTTCAATTGAAATCTTATTTTAAATGTACACCGAGCGTTTTGTAAACTCGGATGAAACTGACGTCTAAAACGTCAAAATTATGAAAGATGGAAAAACCATACTTCAAATTCAAAAACTCAGTTTACTCAAAAACTAAAAGGATTTCGAAAAAAACTTATTCTTTAGAAGTTGTTCATTTTAGCATTCTCTACAATTATTATTAACATAAATTTGCTGTAACTATTACCGTTTTATGATTATAAACCAAAAGTTCGAGAAAAAAATTATAAATTTTTTTCTCGAATAAAAATGATTTTATGAAAAATGTTTTCAAGCAAAAGATGTTAATTTCTTTGTGGCCTTCAATATTTGTTTAAATGTTTTTGTGATATTTATCATATTTAAGAAGATATCGGAAAAAAACAAAAAACGGTTAAGGTAAACGCCCACTTCCGGTGTACGAAATTTTACTAAAAGCTTTTCAGTTCTTCGGATTATCAAATAAGACTTATGTTCAAAGTTTCATATCAATTGCTCTATTAGTTTTTGAGATACAGCGCGCACAGACACACACACACACACGCAGACATACACACACACACACACACACAGAAAAATTTTTTTTTTCCAGAAATTGTTGAAATGGTATCTAGGGACCCCAAAACGGATATTTCCGTGAAAAAAATTTTTGAAAAAAAAATCACGATCACAATACTTTCTCGTACTTCATAACGGAGAAAGTAAAAAGTCATAAAAAAGAGTCCTGAAAGAGATTTCTGAAAAATGTCCTACAAAGAATCCTTAAGAAGGTCCTAAAAAGACCTGAAAAAATTCCAGAAAATAGTCTTAAAAAAATAACCCTGATAAAAATGCCTAAAAAGGTCCTGAACATAATAGTTTTTAAATGGTCTTGAAAAAAAGGGCCCTGAAAAAAATTCGAAAAAGAAAGGTATTGAAACAAAAGTCCTGAAAAAAGGCCTTAAAAAAGAGTTCTGATAATAAAGTCTTGAAAAAAGTTCGGAAGAAAGCTGTAACAAAAGTTTTGAAAACATTGTCCTGCAAAAAAAAAATCCCAAAAAGAGTCTTTCAAAACGCCTTAGAAAAGTCCTGAAAAAATGCATTAAAATACATTAAAAAAAATCCATATTAAAAATCTTGAAAAAAAAGTCCCAAGAAAGGCCCCAAACAAAATTTTTTCAAAATAAAGTCTTGAAAAAGAGTCCTCGAAAGAAATTCTGAAAAGAAAAGTCCTGAAAAAACATTAGACGTTAAAGATGAGTCCTGAAAATATGGTCTTGAAGAAAAATCCTGTAAAAGAAGTCCTAGAAAAAAGTTCTTAAAAAAGACCTGAAAGAAGAAATGAAAATATTCCTGAAAATTTGTCTTACAAAAAAGATCTGAAAAATCAATCCTGTAAAAAAGTCGTGAAAGAAGTGCTGAAATTTTGATTTATACTTTCATGATATATTTTTATTTTAAATGTACATTGAACGTGTTGCAGTATTGGAAAACGTCAAAATGATGAAAGTTAGAAAAATTATACTTCAAATTCATCAACTCAGTTTACTCAAAAACTAAAGAGATTTCGAAAAAACTTATTCTTTATAAGTTGTTCACTTTAGCATTCTCTACAATTATTATTAACATAAATTTGCTGTAAATATTATCGTTTTATAATTATAAACTAAAAATAAAAAAAAATAAAATGTTTTTTCTCGAATAAAAATGATTTTATGAAAAATGTTTTTAAGCAAAAGATGTTCATTTCTTTGTTTTCTTCAAAGTTTGTTTAAATGTTTTTGTGATATTTTTCATATTTATGAAAATATTGCCAAAAAACAAAAAACAGTTAAGGTAAACGCCCACTTCCGGTGTACGAAATTTTACCAAAAGCTTTTCAGTTCTTCAGATTATCAAATAAGATGGATGTTCAAAGTTTCATATCAATTGCTCTATTAGTTTTTGAGATACAGCGCGCACAGACAGACACACACACACACACACAGACACAATTATTTTTTACTTTCTCCGTTACGAAGTACGAGAAAGTATTGTGATCGTGATTTTTTTTTCAAAAATTTTTTTTACGGAAATATCCGTTTTGGGGTCCCTAGATGCCATTTCAACAATTTCTGGAAAAAAAAAATTTGTGTCTGTGTGTGTGTGTGTGTGTGTGTGTGTGTGTGTGTGTGTGTCTTAGGAGTCAAATAACACAAAATGTAAAAATCGCTCTTTTCAAGTTCGAATATTTCAAAATCGTGATTTTGATTTTGGAAATTGCCCAACTGCTAAACGCGTTGTCCGATTTTGATAATTCTAACGTAACCCTCTCGAGAATTTCATGCAATTTAATAACTTTTTGTGAAACTCGCAAACGGTAAAAATTCCACGAATTGAAAGTCCGAAGATTAAAATTACGATCTTGATTTTTTCAATTGCACAAACACGTTGTTCGATTTTGGAGATTCTAAGGTCAAAATTGTAGCAAATTTCATTCAATTTACAATCCGGATTAGTTTTTCTTGTTCATGAAACCAACGCAAAATGCCAAAATCGCACGTTTTCAAACTTCGAAAGTAGAAAATCGAATATTGATTTTTAAAGACACAACGGCCGAATGCATTGTTAGATTTTGATGATTCAAACGTCAAAATATGGAAAATTTAGTGTACTTAACGATGACGAAATGTTTCCGCGAAATTAACACAAAATGCAAAAATCTCACTTTTTTAATTCGGATATTGCAAAATCATGATTTAAATTTTTTAAATTGCACAACTGTCGAATTTTTTGATTTTGATGATTCAAACGTCAAAATAGAGCAAATTTTGTTCAATTTTAAAACGAAAATTTTCTCTTGAAATTAACTCAAGAAGCAAAAGTTGTAATCCAAAATTTTTGAATCGCGTCTTTGATTTTTTAAATTGTACAACTACCGAATGATTTGTCCGATTTTGATGATTTAAATATCAAAGCATGGCGAATTTAGTATTATTCAAAATGGTTCATCACTGGCAGATCCTAGGGAGGGGCAAATAATCTCGTCCTTGAGTCTAGGTTTCTAATCGGTCGTCGTGAACTTTTCAAAATTGTCAAAAATTAATGCAAAACGCCAAAATTACGAAGAAGATTCTAATTGCAATTTTGATTTTTAAATTGCTTCAACGCGTTGGATGATTTTGATGACACAAATGTCAAAATATGGTGAATTTAATGTCATTTTAAAACGGATTTCCAAATTTTCTCTTGAAATTAATGCAAAAATAGCAATTTTTGATTTTTGAAATTGTACAATTGCCGAATGCGTTGTTCGATTTTGATGATTTATAATAATAATAATAGTTTATTCGTACCAGGAGTTTACACAAGTCAGAAAATGGCTTTTATGGGTTTAAATGTCAAATTTGAAGAATTTCTTGTAATTTTAAAACGGATTGCATTTTCTCGTGAAATCACTGGCCTATTTTGTGTTTGTCAATTTTACATCAACTTATTTTCAATATTTGTTTGAGTTTTTTTTTTAGACGTGATTCGTTATTGAATCGATTCCTGTTACTAAGAACTGACTCGTTATTGAATCGGTTATAAGAGTTACTGTTACTAAGAAGTAATTCGTTATTTAATCGAGTTCCATTTATAAAATAACTTTTGAGAAAATCACCGTTGGTGGGATTTTTCAATAACAATATTTTTTTCAAAGTAGCAGTTAGTGAAAATAACGCTCATCACTAATTAATGAGATGTAGATAAGATCAACGAATAATTTTCCGTTTTTTAACCAAAAATAAGTTTCAAATTCTTAAAGTATTGCACTTATTAAGGAGATGTAGATAAGGTTATTCGTCGTTTAATTGATTGATGCGGACGAAGAACGGTATTACAGATTTAATGCGGGCCATTTTTCGTGTTTATTTAATTTTTTAATGCTTCTGCAACAAGTAAAGGTTTTTAATGATCGATTTTTCTTTCTTCTAAAAGGAGGCGGTGAGATATATTGTGTATGCTAAGTGGCTCAAATTTTTCCACGAGCCGCCACTGCTATCCTTAACCCGCAATTTCATCATACATCCTTCATTAAAAAAAATAAATAAATTACGTATTAGAATAAGTGCTAAATGAGAAAGAAAGAAACGTTAAAACACTTTACATTTAAGGTGCCTTCATTAGTTTAAAAGTTTCTAAAGACTAGTACACGGCCGAATTGTAGAAACCTTTAAATTTCATACTAAATTCAGGTGTAGCAAGTTGTTGAAGATTTTAATGTTGATTAAAATCAAGTGATCTAAAGATAGATATGACTCAAGACATGATTATAGTAGTAGGTAAAGTGAGTTAGAAACAATAATCAAATTTCATCCAAAATATCAAAAATAGGTAGCCAGTATTTTAAGAAACAATTAGCACGTGAAAGGTATGATTAATATCCACGTCCACATCCCGAGAGCTACCAGACGAAAATTGAAAACCAATTATTAAATAATTAATAGACTCCTGCAGGCCTTCATTATCCGAGGCGCCGCCAATATTAAACAACACCGAAATGCATTTCCTTCCTTTCCCAACACATAAACAATTTGCAACAGGTCGCTAAGACTGCTTATCACATGAATCAGAATACACTCAAGTATCTCGGTAATTACCAGCGGTGTAATTATCCAGTTAAAATCGTCTACCGGAATACTTAATATTCAAATCGTATTAATTATCGCCGATGCAAACCGAATTAAATGTGTGACTGCGTACGCACTCACACTTGGGAATGCTCTCCGTAAACACCGGCGACAATAATTACTGTTTGAATGCAGTGTGTTTACGGAAGAGCTTATCTTGAAATATTTTCGCTCCTTTTTTGTTTTATGGCCGCGGCATTGATCGTCTACACTTCGGTGATTACTGCGTGGCATCTTATTCAAATGAATAAATTACTGTTTATGAAGGCAGCGAGTGGTGTTGCTAATATTTCTGGTTGATGAGTTTCAATCGGGAAGCAATTTGATTAGAAGATGAAGCTATTATGGAATGTTTTAATGTGTTTGTTTCTCTTTACCTTCAAATCAATTATGTTTAGAAATATAATTCATTTGCAACAGGATCGCAATAGTTATTACTGTAATATATACTGGAATATTTTACAATAACAGAGGGAATATCGGTTCGTCCTGAAAACTGAAAATGAAAAATACGAATTTCAAATCATAGGTCGTTTGATCGCACTTGCCTTTAAGAACTGCGTTTCTCAAAGCATTGTCCGCAGCCCAAACGTGGACTCGCACCGCCATTTTTCGTTAGAAATGACCGCTCGGAAGGGACTCTAATAGGGTTTACCAATCCGGATATCCGAATAACAGAATATACGGATTATCCGAACTATTTTGACTATTCGATAATACGGATAATTTTCATTGAAGAATCCGAATATTTTTTGAATAAACATTTTTTTTCAATTACCTAATATTACCTTCCTTTAAAGAGTTCCTTTAAATCACATGACGAAATATGCAATTTATTCAAAACTATTTTTAGAATTAAAGCTTTCATTTCAAATTAATCAATTAAAGTTTTCTAATGCCTATTTTAAAAATAAAAGCTTTCACTTCAAATTAATCAATTAAAGCTTTTCTAATGCCTATTTTAAAAATAAAAGCTCATAAATGAATTATTAATTTTCAAATTTCTCACTCTTAAAAAATTGAAGTAATGTCAAAACGATCTTAGGTTCGGAATCATTTTAAGAGAAATGAAAAAATAGAGACATTGCTTTCTATAAGAATTAGAGTAAACAACAAGGAGGCAAAGGATCATCTACGACGCCACTTCTTAATCATTTAAAAATTCATTGATTTACATAAATTCTTCTAACCTATCTGCTACTACTATTTACGGAGAAACAATTAATATATAAAAATAATTCTTACCGACTTAAAAATTTAGAAAATAACTTAAAACGCATTATGATTACGTAACAGTTATTAGAAATTTTAGGATAATTTCATATGAATAGAGCATAGCAATTTTTGGAAATAAAAATTTTGGATTCTGGCCAATTTCTTTGACTCGACAAAAAAGTTTTTTGTCACTTTCTTAAAATACAATTAATTCTCTAAGTTTTGACTCATAAATCGTCATAATCAAAAAGCGCGTTCAACACCTCAGTAATTTATAAAAAAAGGAAAACGCGGTTTTGTTGACTTTAAACTTGGAAAATTGCGGATTTTGTCAATTTTTGTTAAAGTGATATCAATTTTTTTTCTTCTAATTTTGACGTTTTAAACTAACATAATCAATTACTTAGTACACATTTTAAATAGTTGTTTATTTGGAAGTGCGAATTAATTTTTTTAAGTCTTTAGTGCGTTGAAAACTTTTTATTTCACTTTATTTTTACAAAATAAAATAAAAATTATTTATCAGGCATGATGGTGACATTTATATATTAACTACAATTAGTTTATTAATATTATTTATTTAAAATTGGATAAAATATTGTATAAACTACGTGAGTTAAGCAAGTTTATTCACTAGAAGAAAGTTTAGGTCATTCGCCGTGACCTAAAATTTCTTCACATGAATAAACATTTACTTAACTCACTTAGTGCAGGCGCGCACCCATAAATTTGGCTTGGGGGGTGGGTCGGCTCACGCATATAATTTGGCTTGGGGGGGGGGGGCTTACGCATATAATAATATTTATATACATATGTGTAAACTGAAAATCCGTGAATATGATATTAAATAAAAGTGCAATAAAGCAATGGCATTACAATTAATAACAATTCTAAAAAACGGTATTTTTCGCATCTTATTAAATAATATAAACGTTGTTAAATCGTTTTTGATTGAGAAAGTTGTCCATTATTCGACCGAATCATTTTCTCCACAGGTGACGTCCAATCAAATGATGGCGGTTTCATTGCCCAACAGGTGACGTCCAATCAAATGATAGCGGTTTCATTGCCCAACAGTTTAGTTGTTACTATGGTTACGATTCGTTTTTTGTCAGCGAACTGTCGCAATTTCCAAATAGAAAAACTATTCGTTATAATTTAATACAAACAGAAAAATCTTTAGATAATTATTTAATATGATGCGAAAAAATATAGTATTGAACTCGTGAGCAAGTTGGCCATTGCTACTCAGGTAAACTTCACCCTCGTGGCAATGGCCAACTTTCTCACTCGTTTAATAATATACTATTTTCTATGGCCAACTTTGGTGGTTAACACTCGGTATATAAATGTCTTGCGGGGGGGTCTCAAGCCCGATAGCCACTCCCCTGGGTGCGCGCCTGACCTGTATAAATATCTATTATATTTTCCAAAATATTTTACTAAGGACGTTGAATTAAACACTTGCTGGTTTAATTCAACCTCCTTAGTAATTCAATATGTTTCACAAAGTAATGGCTTCAACAATCAATCATAAAATATTTTAAATTCATTAAGTTTTGGCTTTTATAAATCATCAAAATCAAATAACGCCTTCAAAAGTTAAGCGTTTTATTTTCAAAACTATTTGATTTTCTTGATTTTGAACTTGAGGTATTTATTTATAAAAGAAAAGTTGAATTTAAAGAATAACATCTTTGACGAAAAATTTCAATCGTATCTATAAATTTGTTGAATGAAAAAAAAAACATGTTTACAATAAGGAATTCTAAAAATGTAATCTACAAAATGGCCATCATGTTACTTTCTTCGATTTGATAGTACCATAGTTATTTATATTTTTACACTTTCATGGTTTATTTTCTATTTAAATCATATTTTAAATGTACATCGAGCGTTTTGTAGAATCGGATGAAACTAACGTTTAAAACGTCAAATGAAAGATGACCATAAATTTTTTTATCCAAAATCGAGTGTAATAATCGAATTTCAGTGGTCATTTGAGCCATGTAATGTTGCTCATTACCCCCTAGTGAGAGAATAAGTTTCTCTCACGGAATGCATAGATCCTTCATAGGATTTTTGAAATATTTTAAATTGACACCACATACGTCAAAATGTCTTGTCAAAATTTTATAAATATTATTTCAATATTTAATGCAATTATAGACGATTTTGGATAAAATTTTATATTATACTTATGTGGAATTCCTCATTAGTCCCTTAAGTAAATTTTTTCTTGCGGGACTAATTACGTACATTCCACATTCGTATAAGAAATAACTAATACTTCAAACTCTAATGGTCAGCTTACTCAAAAATCAAAGAGATTTCGAAAAAACCATGTTCTTTTGGCATGCTCTACAATTATTAACATAAATTTGCTATAACTATTCTTTCATAATAAACCAAAAAATATATATTTTTTTTCGAATGACAATGATTGCCACACAGGCACATCCACACAGAGGCATTTTTTTTCCAAAAATCTTTGAAGGCACCACTAGAGACTAGATAGCGGATATTTCTGTAAAAAATGTTTTGAAAAATCACAATACTTTCTCGTACTTCGTAACGTAGAAAGTTAAAACGTTAAATTTTCAGTAATAGTGGAGGAGTGGATTGATAATTCTATGAATAGAAGAAACCTTGTCAATAAATTAATGAAAAAATTTGAAGTTTATGTATTCCGGTTAGTTCACATAAAAGGTTCAAACAAAACTATACGTTGAAAATAAGTTGGAAGAATTTGAAATTGATATCAAGACAGATATAATATCATCAACACATAATGCAGCTGCCGTTATTGTCAAGTATGGAAGGATCTTGGGCACCATATCTCAACCACGGTTTGCATTTTGCAGTAATCAATGTGCTGTATAAAAAACAACAATCAAAATTTTGTGACGAAGATGAAGAAATGACAGACCATGATGATGTTAACGAAGGTATAATAGATGAATCTGTCGAAAACATGAATAATTACATGAATACAAGTAATTTTGAAAATGCTAACATAGTCTGCGAACTAGAAGAAAACATAGAAATCCTAGATCGCACTAAAGGTTTTCAAAAAATTATAAAAAACCTCAGAATAATGATAAAATCTTCAGTCAAAAACAACATTTTACAAGGATGAGTTAATGACCAAGAAGCCAAGACATTGCGGTTGATGCTAGATATCAAAAATCGGTGAAATTCATTCAATTTGATTATACTTTAAAAGCTGCCGTATTACTTTGGCAGTAAAATTTTTAAAAGAATTATTGTATCTGGTTGTGACAATAACAATGATGTGGAGGAAGTACTTAAAGAAATCGTAAGTGAAAGTTTCTTTAAAAGTAAAAACACTGCAAAATCTCTACAGCAACAATTGGAAGCGGCAATATCTTGCCCATGTTGAAGAGCAGAGCACCGTTATTAATAGATTCTTGAAGAAAGATTTCATGATTTTAACGAACACAAAAGCAAGGATAGATAATTTAAATATATTATTTAATGCACTTCTTACAATAAAACTAACATCTACAGCAACAGAGCGCGTTTTTTCAATTACAACTCACTTGAATTCTGAAACTTTCAATGCATTTTTTAAATTAAATAAATTTAAATTATAATTATTTATTTGTATTATTTTATAAATTATTAATGTATATAATTAAATAAAATAAATGAAATATAAAACACCATTAATATTGGATTCAATCTATTATATTTATTTTTTTTTATTTTTTTATCCGGTTATAAGGATATATCAGAATATTTTAAATGTCCTGTATTCGATATCCGGATATTCATTATTGTCGGATAATTGGAAACCTAGACTCGAACTTGCTCCACCAGGGTCCGGAAGCACCATTTGGTCCGGTCTAGAATTTCTAAAACGTAAAAAATATTTTTCGCTGATTTTTACTTTCTCCGCTATGAAGTACGAATATTGTAATCGTTTGAGATGTCTAGAGGCGATTTCAACAATTTCTGGAAAATTGCGTTGTAATTAAATAACAGAAAAATCGGGAGTAGGAGTCAAGTAGATTTTCGCGAAATCACATCGCGAATATACTTTTAGTCATTTTTGATGGCTTAGAGTTAAGGAAATATTTTTTCTATTTGTTTTTTCACTCGCCAAAATGGTTTCAATTTCTCAAAACTATATTCTCTGAATAAAATTATCCTAAAATCCATTAGTTTAGAGGTTATACGCCCTTGATCTGTTTGCCCTATATATCGTAATCCAAATCTGAATTTAAGAAAAAAATTATAGTTAGTGAATCGAATTGACTGCCTTGATTTTAAGTTACGGGGAATGAGTAACTCTACTAATTATTAGTAATAATCTGCTATAACGAAACTACGGGACAAAATAAACCTATACAATAAGAGGATATAACATGGGGAATGGTTATTTGAGAAAATTAGCAGACAACGTATAAACAAGCATAAACGTATAAAGTATTTTAGCCAAATGCTAAGGAGAGTTTTATAAAAAAATTAAGAAATCTCCAAGATTTATGTAGATTAGTGTAAATTCTAAAGTATCTGAAAAATTGGCCTACTCAAAAATGAAATAAAAAATCCAGGTCCGTGTTTAAAAAAATAAAACTGATGTGGGTATCTACATAACGAAATATCGTATTTGAAAAATAAAATTATTTTCTGGCAGAGCTTACAAAAAGTGCCCTTGGATTTTCAAAATAACCAGTATTAAAGTCGTAAAAAAATAAAAACCAAAATTGACTTTTTCGGTTTATATCGAATATCTCCGGAAGTAGTCGGAATTTATTTTTAACAAATTATTCAGCACTAAAATACCCAAATTTGCCTTTTAGCAAACTCTCTATCTCCATTAGTTACTGAGATAGCAATGCCAACGCATCGAATTTGTAACACCCTGTTATCGGTTATATCGGTTCTTGCAAAATGCTATCTCGAATGAATTTTAAGTTATTTCGGAAAGATCTAAGTTGATTGAAATTATTTGTTCTATTTTTTCGAATTGCCAACATTATTTCAATTTTTTGCATCATTATGCTCGGATCGCATGAAATTTTGTCAAAATTCAGTGTTTCGACGAAACCATAATCTCAAATGAATTTTGAAAAAATTGGAAATGTGCAAGTCAATAGTAATTGTTATCATATTTGCCTGATAACTGCCAAAATTATCACAGCTTTGGCAATATCACGTGCCGTGTAAAACTATCCCTAATCTATGATGAAGTGTATTTCCACGAAATCATAATCTCAAATAAATTTTGAGCCATTCTGGAAAGCGTTTAGTTGATACTGCTATTGTTTTATAAGAATCGGCGAAATGATTACAATTTTTCAAAGCTTTCTCTCTGAATTCATAAAACGATTCCAAAATCTAATGTTGGAATCAAGTATTTTTTTTTCATGAAATTGTAATCTTGAATGTATTTTAATTAATTCTGGAAAATTTTAAGGCGATTTTAACTGTGTTTCTATTCTGCATATTATCAATTATCAACATTATTAAATTTTTTTCAACTTCACACTCTGATCGCATGAAATAATTCCAAAATCCAGCAAGGTAGTGTTTGAAGGCCAAAACCACGATGTCGAATGAAGTTTTGAGTTATTTTTAAAAGCTGCATATCTATGGCAGTTGTTTTTAGATTATTTTCGAATCCTCAAAATTATTTCTGTTTTCACTGATGGCATAAAACTATAAAAAAATCCTGCGCAAAAATCGCAAACAAATTTTGAGTAATTTTGGAAAGTGGATAGCAAGTATAAATGCAAATAACTATTGCACTATCAGACCGGAGAAAGTAACATAATCAAATTTTGAGTAATTTTGGAAAGTGGATAGCAAGTATAAATGCAAATAACTATTGCACTATCAGACCGGAGAAAGTAACATAATGGCCACGTCACAATTGAAAATAGTTTTGAATACATTTTCACGATCACAATACTGTCTCGTACTTCGTAATAGAGAACGTAAAAATATATTTCGCTCTTACTTTGTTTCTCATAAAGGTAATATTTTATATTTGATCGTGAATATATTAATAAAAATTATTGTTTTTTTTTATTCACACTTATGAACAAAATTGGCGAACAACCTATAAATATTTTAAATTTACAAAAAAGAAATTACAAGGAGATTTTAAATTAAATTTGGTTTTTCTTTTTTGACATTCAGTCACATCGACTATTTTAATTATGTATTTTTAATTTTTGGATGAATAAATGAACAAATGAATAAATGAATAATGTCAGACTTATACACAATAACCATGGACCCGACCGAATACTTCTCGATCCCCGAAAAATCTTTCGGCCGGGCTGGGATTCGAACCCACAGGGCACGCGGTGCAACCGGCACAAGCGCTCGGCTGTAGCCACTACACCAACGGGCCGCCCTAAATGTTGTCTCTTGCTAATCATTTAAAATAAGCTTAAGAGTTCTTCTGCACTAATTTGCAATTGCATCATTATTGTTAACAGGTGTCATACCGTTTTGGCTTCGGTTTTCTTGAATTTTTGCAAACTTTTTTTTCATTTTCATTTTGGTATAGTGAAATGCTTCCAGCAAGAAGATTTTTGTAGCCAACGAGAGGTTGCTCGGAGACTTGTTGTTCATCTTACTGTTGGTGGATGTCTTCAGCGGTTTAGGAAAACAGGTGACCAGGGCAAGGCCGACCAAGATCCGCTGACTAAGTGGACGATCGTTTTGTACTCGGAGAAGCTTTAAGAAATCGGTTTCTTCCCGGGAAAGAGATAAAAAGTCGTCTGCGAGATGTCCGAAATATTGCAATTTCTTCTAAAAGAGTAAGAAGAAGGCTCAGTGAATCTGAATTGAATGCAAGACACCCTGTAAAAGGCCCTCTTTTAGCCATCACCCATAAGCAAGCTAGGCTTGAATTTGCTCAAGAACACCTGGGTCGGGTTTGGATGACTGGAAGAGTCTTCTTTACGGATGAAGTCAGCTTAGACTTCAAATCTTCTGATAGACGCACTTTTATCTGGAAAAGACCAGAAAAAAAAGAAACAGCCAAGCATGTAAGGTTCCCCAAGTGGCTTTTTATGGTGGTTCAATAATGTTTTGGGGTGCTTTTTCTTTGGAGACATTGTAGTGATCCGAGAAGAGCATTTAACGAGGTATATCCAAGAGATTTTAGAACAACATGTCGTACCTTCTGCACCTTACATAAGCGTTTTTTTTTGTTTATGAACGAAAATGCCAGAATGCACCAAGCCCTCATCGTGCACGAATATATAAGCGAGGTTGGCATTGAACGTTTAGTGTGACCAGCATTGTTACCAAATCAGCGGAAAATCCGCACGAAAATATTAATTTTCAAAAATTCATCTTACGGAAAATTGACTCATTTTCAAAAATATTAACTAATTTTAAAGGCAGATATTTTGTGAATAATATATTAAACATTTTGAGCAATTTTATTAGATAACTATTTCTATTTTTTTAGATTTTTGTTTTGTTAAAAAATATTAATTTTCAAAAATTCATAACTAACGCAAAACTTGACTAATATTCAAAAATCAAACTTAATTTTAAAGGTACGTGTATTAGAACTGCATCAGAGTTCTTTAGGAATTCAATCATATCGATATGATTTTTGTTTTCTCCAGTTTTTCCTTGTTCAAATATCCGACCACTTAAAAAAAATTCAAAAATTCATAAGTCACGCAGCAATTCACAGATTTTCAAAAATGTGAGTTAGTTTTAAAGGTAGATGTTTTGTGATGATCTAAAAATGTTCATGGAATTCTATTATATCACTATTCATTTTTTTAGATTTTTATGTTCAAGTCTTCAACTACTTCATTTAATTTTTATTTTTCTTTCGATTTTTTCAATGTTCTACCTAATAATTCAACCAGAATTCGTACGCAAAACGTTAAATTTAACTGCTGAACGTTATGTTAAAATAAGAGATAGATACTTTCTGCTCAGTTGGCAACGCTTGAACACGTTTTGTATTAGCCCAAATGACGTATCCGACGTCGAAATCCTTCTGAAAACTTGACTGAGTTGGAAAACGCGGTTCTTGAAGAACAACAAGATTTCATCACAAACCTTTTCCATGTCATCCAAAGACGTTTGAGGGAAGTTATTCGAGCTGGAGGCGACAATATATGATATTCAAAACCGAAATTGTCTATTTTTTTAATTTTCAAATTTTCACAGGAGATTTCAAAAAATATTGTTTAATTTTTTTTCCATCTTTTACATAATACTTTTTTAATCATTGATCAAGCGATCCCTTATGTTTGTTTTTGAATAAATAAAAATATTTTTTACATGTATTTTAAGATTCAAACAATTATTCAAAATTTAATAAGTAGTACGCTAATTTTGTTCATCCGTGTATTTTCGTTTTTACTTCTGCAGGGATCAAAGAATTAATAACAGTATTTTGCGACTTTCCTTTTGTCGTTGAATTAAGGAAATAATGCCTCAAATTGGGCGAATAAATATTTACGTTTTCGTGTATAATATTTGGCATTGGATCAAGTTGGTTTTTGATTTATATTTATGAATACATACGCATGGCATGTGTATCTTCAGACTGTTTGAAACTATTTTTGGATTTCATAAATATTGTAAATGTTGTGGACACGAGTTCACTATAAAGTGTGTATTTTATTATAAGGGAAGAATCGCAATGCATTTATATTTTTTGGATATGTATATTATTATTTTTTAACATGGTAAAACCATGTAAATTGCATGCAATATGCAAATTGTAACATTTGTTTATGTATAGAACTCCTTAGGTGTAAGTTGTTCAGCCAATTGATATTTTGATATTTTCGCTCGAAAATAGTATATTATTTACCGAGGTGGAAAGTGATTCAGCAGTCAAGAAATTCTTAGCGGAGGTTAAGGTTATATTTCCCATTTCATAGCCGCATTTTTAAACAAAAACTTTTAAAATTGTTTAAAAAATTGAAGGTTGATACAGAGCTATCTTTATGAAGACATTAAAATGATCTTGAATCGTAGAAATATTTTTAAAAAGTAGGAAAATTCGGCCTTTACCACAAAAATTTTAGTAGCGAGCTACAATAAAAAAGTGAGTTTAAAAAAAATCATTTTAAAAATATCAAACAAATAAAGGTGCAAAATTGAAAATAAAATCCATTTTTTTTGGAAAAATCTGTTGAAACCAATTGTGATATGTGGTACTTTGCTGAGTGGTCTTCGAGTTCCTACATATTTCCGTTCCCGAATGTCTGCACTGTAAACGGGAGTGTTTAATTTTTTTCTGTTATAATAATAACAATAATACTGCGACAGGAATACAACTTTTCACCGAGGTGTGTATACCATTTTATTCACATAGTATTTTCGATTAAAATTCTGGTAAATTTAATTCATCTAATTGGCAATTTTTTGTTGTGGCATTAATGTCAAATCAAATCAGATAAACTTCAATTGATAAAATGTGGGTTGAAAATAAGGGTGATAAAACGAGTGCGCGAAGTAGCGGTCGGTAATGTGACACTTCCCAACTTTTGAAAGGTCGGCAATGTCAACATTACATATTCAGTAGTAAATAAAAATATATTCCTTGCTTGCTTACGGATTAGTTTCAAGTACGATTGGAAATAAACAAAGATTTTTAGAGATGAATTATGCCATGTATTCAAGGGAATAAAAAAACTTGCTTGATAGTCTATTTAGAATAAAGAAAGGAAGATAAATCGTAAAAAAACACAAATTGGAAATATCAATTAAGCATTTGTTTCTTCTCAATAAAAGTGTTGATAAATCTCTCGTCATGTAACGGCAGCCAGAAACTAGGAATACTTGACAAGAAGAGGATTAAGAGAGAGAAATACTGTACAGAACTATTTAACACTATACAGTTTTCGCACAAACTCACTAAAAGTAGCGATACTTATATTCGGCACCGCGACTAATTTTAAATTGATTATATCACAATAACAAACTTACACACGAGTTAAAAGTGTACGTACACAATGACACACTGGTGTTTGTAATCGCACCTTTCAAAAATTTATTCCTGCTGAACACATGACATAATTTGTTGATTTTAAAAAATATTTTCATCCACATCTCACGGTTATTTTCATATATGACACACAAGTCGTTTTTCATGCACACTAATTTATTATAAATGAAACACTATTATTAGCTCCAATGTAATTTATGTTATCAAGCAAATTTAATTACCACTTGCGCTCATTCCACAGCCAGGACATAAATAATTGGTGCAGCTTGATAAGTAAATAATTAAAATTTCAGTTAGTATGAGGTATCTTAATTATTTAATAATTAGAAGGTTTACTAAGCGAATTAAATATTTTTTAGACATAAAAATCTATTACAGCACTGGTATCATAATGAGCTATTACAAAACCGTTTTGGGTGCTATAATAGATTTATTATAGACGCAAAGTATAAAAAATAATGTGTTTATGAGCTTTTACAAAACCGTTTTGGGTGCTGTAATAGATATATTATCGATGCAAAGAATAAAAAAATAATGTATTATGAACTATTACGAAACCGTTTTGGGTGCTATAATAGATTTATTATAGGTGCAAAGTATAAAAAATAATGTGTTTATGAGCTTTTACAAAACCGTTTTGGGTGCTATAATAGATATATTATCGATGCAAAGTATAAAAAAGAATGTATTTATGAGCTATTATGAAACCGTTTTGGGTGCTTTATTATAGATGTAAGGTATAAAAAATAATGTATTTATGATTGTGAATTTTTGGAAAAAACGATCACGATTATTACATCGGCGTTGCAAAACGCTTAAATTGAAATCGGTGGGAATGTAGTTCATTTTCCTTTCTATGCCATTTGCACTAATCGCGCGTACGCTAATTTGAAACCACGCTCATCTCATTACATCCCATAAAAACTTACGTAATATAAATAAAAACCTCCTGGCTGGAAAAGTGGAGAAAGTTGTGTGAGCGATCGTTATAAATTCCGAACGTTGCGTCATTTTTGTTTTCTTCATTTATTTTCTTCGGAAAATTGTAGACATATCAACACTTGGTTTTTAGTTGGACCGAATTTACGTGTGTAGAAAAAAATTAAATAATTATTAGTAGCCGATTTGTAAATTGATTTTTTACTTGCTCCATTACGAAGTACGAGAAAGTATTTTGATCGTGATTTTTTTCAAATTTTTCTTACGGAAATATCCGTTTTGGGGTCCCTAGATGCCATTTTAATAATTTCTGGAAAAAAACAATTTGTGTCTGTGCGCGCTGTATCTCAAAAACTAATAGAGCAATTGATATGAAACTTTGAACATACGTCTTTATTCATAATCTGAAGAACTGAGAAGCTTTTGGTAAAATTTCGTACACCGGAAGTGGGTGTTTACTTTAACTGTTTTTTGTTTTTTGTCAATATTTTCTTAAATATGAAAAATATCACAAAAACATTTAAACAAACATTGAAGACAACAAAGAAATTAACATCTTTTGCTTGAAAATATTTTTCATAAAATCATTTTTATTCGAGAAAAAAATGTATTATTATTATTTTTTAATTTTTGGTTTATAATTATAAAACGATCATAGTTACAGCAAATTTATGTTGATAATAATTGTAGATAATGCTGAAATGAACAACTTATAAAGAATAAGTTTTTTTCGAAATCCGTTTAGTTTTTGAGTAAACTGAGTTTTTGAATTTGAAGTATAATTTTTCCATCTTTCATAATTTTGAAGTTTTAAACGTCAGTTTCATCCGCTCGATGTACATTTAAAATATGATTTCAATTGAAAATAAACCTTGAAAGCGTAAATATAAATGACTATGATACCATCCAGTCGGAGAAAGTAACATGATGGCCACCATTTTTTTGTCTTAAATTTTGTAACGAATTAAAAAAAATCAAGCATTGGAAGGATGTAATATTATTAATTTTAATGAAACTAAGGTTTGTGTGTTTTGTTACTTCATTGTATTATGTCACAAAAGTTTCTCATGTTGAAAGGGAGAATTGATGTTCAGTTTTATGTTGTACATCAGAACTATTGGATCAAACATTAAAACTAAAATTGCTCTTAGAGTATTATACTCTGAGAGTAATATTAGTTGTAACACGGACGTATTCGCACACACTAGAAATTGTGAATCGAGGAAATCACAGTGGCGCACCCACTTAATATTTTATCAGGAACATAAAATTCATGTAGCTTACATTCCTTGAAGCATAAAATTAATCAATTTTTAAATTTCGCATATGTAATAAATGACTTCTTTTTTTATGAGATGGATCGCATTTGGCGTCCCTGCATTGCGGTCTCCGTGGTCCCATTATGTGCGTGAGTGTTGGGGATTTACACCTCTGGCAATCCTGTTTCATCCATGGAGTCCAGAAACTTTTCTAAGGGATTGATGTATGCTAGTATAGGTTTGTCGAATAGAGCTGTCAGTTGCATCTTAAATTCCTTGCATTCACAAAGCAGGTGATGGAATAAAGGACTTTAGCTTAAACCTTTCAGAATATTAAGACATTGATAAATTGGATAAACTGTTGGTGCTCTATTCAAAGATCAAGTTGATATAAATAACTCCGAAAAAATGGGTTAATGAGTTAACAGCTACATTTTAATGAAATGATAATTATTTTTAATTTAATTCATATTTTATAATGCGGTGTATTATTTTATTATATGTTCTTATCTTTGATTTATTTTAAACTGTCTGTAATGTCCTGTATATTAGAATAATTATATCGCTTATTTGTATTTTTATGTTTGAAGTGATTGTATATTTTATTTTGGAACTTAATTTTAACATATTTATCATTTTCATATTTAGAATAATTTGTCAAATATTGTCTCCAATTTATTACAATTTTTTTTTATGACCTACGTAAACCTTTCGGTAATGACATTAATGAACCTACTTACTTACTTACTATTTGTTAACAAATAATTTTGAAATTCTTTGAAAACTGGATCAAGTTTATTACGAAGAATTTCAAAATTATTTGTTAACAAATAATAATCATTCCATTAAGTATAATGATAACTTCGTAAAAAGGGGAAACCATTTTGTTTTTATTGATGCATTATGAGGTAAATTAAAAGCCGATAATTCATAGTTATTTAAGGTACAGGTGTAAAAAGTGATTCTTTATTGCACAAACTGGCGTTTAAAAACACGAGCAAGGAACTATTTAATTCAGGCATCAAATTAAAAATGCCGACAAAAAAATCGAAAATTTAACAAACAAATCGAAAATTTAGACCAAAATGAAGAAAAATTAATTCAAAATATCAGAAATTTATACCAAAAAAAAATCTAAACTGCAGGTCAAAAATCTAAAATATAGGTCAAAACAAATCAAACTCCAGGCTAATGATAAAAAATGGTAATGTGGCCATCATTTTACTTTCTCCGACTTGATGGTATCATTTATATTTACGGTTTCATGGTTTATTTTCAATTGAAAACATATTAAATGTACATCTAGCGTTGCGTAAACTCGGTTGAAACTGACGTTTAAAACGTCAAAATTATGAAACAAGGAAAAATTATACTTCAAATTGAAAAACTCGGTTTACTCAAAAACTAACGAGATTTAAAAAAAACTTATTCTTTCGAAGTTGTTCATTTTGGCATTCTCTACAATTATTATTCACATAAATTTACTGTAACTATTATCGTTTCATAATTTTAAAAAATTTAAAAAAAATTAATAATTTTTTTTCTCGAATAGCAATGATTTTATGAAAAATATTTTCAAGCAAAAGATGTTCATTTCTTTGTTGTCTTCAAAGTTTGTTTAAATGTTTTTGTGATATTTCTCATATTTAACAAAATATTGGCAAAAAACAAGAAACAGTTAAGGTAAACACCCACTTCCGGTGTACTAAATTTTACCAAAAGCTTTTCAGTTCTTTGGATTATCAAATGAGACGTATGTTCAAAGTTTCAGATCAATTGCTTTATTAGTTTTTGAGATACAGCACACACAGGCAGACACACACACACACACACACACACACACACACACACATACACACACCCAGACACAAAAAAAAATTCCAGAAATTGTTGAAATGGCATCTAGGGACCCCAAAACGGATATTTCCGTAAAAAAAATTTTTGAAAAAAAAATCACGATCACAATACTTTCTCGTACTTCGTAACGGAGAAAGTAAAAATGCAAAAAAAAGATTGAATATTTAATATTATAATAATAATTTATTTACGGTGTAGTAATGTGCCTGTAGTAATTTTTAAATTTAAAAAATGGGGATGTGGCCATCATGTTACTTTCTCTGACTTGATGGTATCATTTTTATTTACGCTTTCATGGTTCATTTTCAATTTAAATCATATTTTAAATATGCATCGAACGTTTCGTAGACTCGGATGAAACTGACGTTTAAAACGTCAAAATTATGAAAGATGAAAAAATTATACTTCAAATTCAAAAACTAAAGAGATTTCGAAAAAATCTTATTCCTTATAAGTTGTTCATTTTATAATTCTCTGTAATTATTATTAACATAAATTTGCTGTAACTATTATCGTTACATTATAATTATAAACCAAAAATGAAAAAAAATTTTTTTTTTTTTTTCTCGAATAACAATGATTTTATGAAAGATATTTTCAAACCAAAGATGTTCATTTCTTTAATGTCTTCAATATTTGTTTAAATGTTTTTGTGATATTTTTCATATTCAAGAAAAAATAAAAAGCAGTTAAGGTAAACACCCACTTCCAGTATACGAAATTTTACCAAAAGCTTTTCAGTTCTTCGGATTATTAAATAAGACTTATGTTCAAAGTTTCGTATCAATTGCTCAATTAGTTTTTGAGATACAGCGCGCACAGGCACACACACAGACACATTTTTTTTTTACTTTCTCCGTTACAAAGTACGAGAAAGTATTGTGATCGTGATTTTTTTTTCAAATTTTTTTTTTACGGAAATATCCGTTTTGGGGTCCCTAGATGCCATTTCAACAATTTCTGGAAAAAAAATATTTGTGTCTGTGCGTGTGTGTCTGTCTGTGTGTGTGTCTGTCTCTGTGTGTGTGTGTGTCTGTCTGTGTGCGCTGTATCTCAAAAACTAATAGAGAAATTGATATGAAACTTTCTACATCTGTCTTATTTGATAATCTGAAGAACTGAAAAGCTTTTTGTAAAATTTCGTACACCGGAAGTGGGCGTTTACCTTAATCGTTTTTTTTTGTTTTTTTCTAATATCTGCTTAAATATGAAAAATATTACAAAAACATTTAAACAAACATTGAAGACAATAAAGAAATGAACATCTTTTACTTGAAAACATTTTTCATAAAATAATTTTATTCGAGAAAAAAATTTATTATTTTTTTTTTAATTTCGGTTTATAATTATAAAACGATCATAGTTACAGCAAATTTATGTTAATAATAATTGCAGAGAATGTTAAAATGAACTTATAAAGAATAAGTTTTTATCGAAATCCCTTTAGTTTTTGAGTAAACTGAGTTTTTGAATTTGAAGTATAATTTTTTCAACTTTTATAATTTTGACGTTTTAAACGTCAGTTTCATCCGAGTTTACGCAACGCTCGATGTACATTTAAAATATGATTTAAATTGAAAATAAACCACAACAGCGTAAATATAAATGATACCATCAAGTCGGAGAAAGTAACATGATGGCCACATCACCATTTTTTCCAGAAATTGTTGAAATGGCATTCAGGGATTCCAAAACGGATATTTCCGTAAAAAAAAAAATTTGAAAAAAAATCACGATCACAATACTTTCTCGTACTTCGTAACGAAGAAAGTAAAAACCCCAAAATTACACCGCTGCCACCGTAACAATAACTCCCCTCATAATTTTTTAATTTTCCAAACTGCCATTCCTCCATCAGCTTCCATTGATTACCTGGGCATAACCATAGATCAAAAACTCAAGTTTAAAAAACATACCGCTGCAATTAAAACTAAAATAGCAACGAGGGCAAGGTATTTCAGAAACTTAACATAAAAATGATGGCACTGCCACCAAAACGGCTGTAAAAATTTATATGATTGCCGTCCATTACTTGACTATGGTTGTGTCCTATATTCCAATTCCTGTAATCCAACCATTTGTAACATCCAGGTTAGCCAAAACTTAGACCAAACTCCGTATCCTTTGCATAACCCTTCAAATCAATTCCTATGATACCACCTTAGTTATCCCTATTGAAGAACGCCTTCTATTCCCATCCTAGAAATCATTTAACCTCCGCATCCTCTCCTTATATTGTTTACGCAGAGATCCCAATATCAACCCAAAATTCAAAAATCCCCCGTCCACAACGTTCGAGTTCATTTCATCATCTTTTATTTCGACTGACTAACGCGACAAGACAGACATATCCGGGCTGAAAGACCTCTGGCCGATAGCTGTTTATCACTAAGTAAGATAATTTGTAAATATTGTAAATTTCTGTATGTAAAAAGGCCGATAATAAAGATATTGTAGTAGTAAGAAAGTTAAATAAACATTTAATATTTATTGTATAATTAAAAGAAAATTTTAATAGCAAATAATAAAAAACAAAAAATCTCATAATCATTCCTAATATTACCATGTTCTAAATAATGCGTGACTGTGTTTGGCCAAAAGTCGAAGTAAAGAAATTAAGCCATCAAATTTTTGTATGGAGATGGGACTGGATGGGACTCTTTTAATTCGGGCTAATGAATTTTCTCCTTCCTCAACATTTTTGAACTCGGCAACATCATTGAATTCGAAAAGTGAGGATTTTTTTGCTCGTTAAACTTTTTTCAAGGGAAAATTTTCCAATTTGAAAAAGTTATACCCCTTTTCACTAAAAAGAGTAATTTCGTCCAATTCTACTGTAGACAGCCATTAGAGAATGTTAGGCAATTCCCCGAAGTGAGTCTCAGAGTTATGCGACTACTGTAGAAATTTGCAGTTCAATTTGAGTCACCAAGAGTTTTTGAAAAGTGAGGATTTTTTTTGCTCGTTAAACTTTTTTCAAGGAAAAATTTTCTATTTTGAAAAAGTTATGCCCTTTTTCTACGAGGCAACTCACCAAAAAGAGTCATTTCGTCCAATTCTACTGTAGACAGCCATCAGATAATGTTAGGCAGGCTGTGAAAATTTGCAGCTTAATTTGAGACACTAAAAGTTTGAAAAGTGAGGATTTTTTTGCACGTAAAACTTTCTTGAAGGAAAAAATTTCAATTTTTAAAAAGTTATGCCCTTTTTCTGCGAGGCAACTCACCAGAAAGTAGAAAGTGTCATTTCGCCACCTCTACTGTAGACAGCCATCAGAGAATGTTGGGCAATTCCTCGAAGTGAGTCACGGAGTTATGTCACTCTTGTAGAAATTTGCAGTTCCACTTGAATCACTAAAAGTTTTTGAAAAGTGAGAATTTTTTTGCTCGTAAAATTTTTTCAAGGGAAAATTTTCCAATTTGAAAAAGTTATGCCCCTTTTCTGTGAGGCTACTCAACAAAAAGAGTCATTTCGCCACCTCTACTGGAGACAGCCATCAGAGAATGTTGGGCAATTCCTCGAAGTGAGTCACGGAGTTATGCGACTCCTGCAGAAATTTGCAGTTCAACTTGAATCACTAAAAGTTTTTGAAAAGAGAGAATTTTTTTGCTCGTAAAATTTTTTCAAAGGAAAATTTTCCAATTTGAAAAAGTTATGCCCCTTTTCTGTGAGGCAACTCACCAAAAAGAGTCATTTCGTCCAATTCTACTATAGACAGCCATCAGAGAATGTTAGGCAACTCCTCGAAGTGAGACACGGACTCATGTGACTAAATCTTTACAATCTCTGTTTCAAATGTAGAAGACATTCGCTTCCATTTTCTCCCATCTATCTTCTACCAACACGCTTTTAGACATTGGCACAGAATCCTTGTTTAGATCTAGTTGATGAATAACAAATGTTTAGTTTTTGCTTCCTGCTAGCCTAGCGTGTTGGCTTTCTTCTTGACCTGGTGTCGCGGGTTCAAATCATGTTCGGAATTTTATTTCTAAATATTTATATTTTAAACATTACTGCAAAATGGCTTTGCCGCAAGAATACTCTGTCTAAGCCAATGTCCTATAAATTCCCAACTCGAACTGTCGTCGACCTTCCTTTCTTTAAAGAAAAGGTATTTTTTTATAAAGGATGTTTTGATGGAATTGCGGGCTTAGGAGAGTGAATGACTAGGCTATCCTGTCACAACCAATAATTTGTAAGTGTTAATTCATTTATAATGAATGGGACAATCACTGAACCTCCAGGGAGTTAAACGGTAAACTTTAAGGTTATAAAATAGTTATGAACTTAATCTAACGGATTTCATTGATCGAGACTTTTTCTATAAAGTTGGCATCAAAGAAATTGGCAGTACTGTGACGTGCACAGGCACAGTACCATAGAGATAATTAAAAAGAAATTATCCAAAAATGAGATTCGTTTTATAACAATAAACGTGTCTTATGCCAAAAGTAAAAATCATTTTGAGATAATACTCTGGTCTCTCTTCACAGCGAATAAATCTTTCGCCTTTTACTAAAACTTTCCGTGGAGAGGGACAACTCAAATGAGTCTAAAACAAATTTTTCCGTGGCCGGTGTAAAGCTGGGCAATAAAAAAAAATTGTGATAATATTATGTGCACATAAAGTATTGCAAAGTGACATTTATTATATCTCCTTTATTTTTACATCTACACCAATGAGCAAAAAATAAGTGTTACCAAAGTATTTTTTTCAAAATCATTCCATAAAAAAAGTCATCTGCTGCTATTACTGTTGGCAATTTATTTACTTTAATATTTTTACTAACTGCCATAATTATAGGAAAATTATCATCGAGTATGTTGTGTATTGCGATGTATTGTCTTTAAAAATTGCTGTTATTATTGAGTGATACACTTTGTTGACATATGAAACACTATTTATATAACGTATATAAATATTCATTATTTTTATTCCGTATTTCCATAAGCGCCAATAATACTAGAGTCTGCAATAATACTGGCGCCAGTGACGTACTAGTAGAAGTGAAGTCTGCTCGTGGAGTCAACAAAATCTGTTTGAGTTCTAAGATGTACATTTTTATGTTGTGTTTCAGAATTGGTAGCATGTAATATAATAAAAAAAAACTGAGATGTCCTCTTCCCCTTGTTAAAATGGCAACATTGAAAATGTATTGCCAACTGTTAGTTTCTGTGGAAATTATCAGTATCAACTATTTATACAGACTGTATTATATTAGAATAAAGATAAAACGATGTTGCTAAAACATTCATTTAAAATTCTGCATCTTTATGTGACTTTAAAATTTGTCTCCAGAATAAAAATCAATCTATTGCATTCTGTTAATAAAATTACTTATGAAACTACTTCGTCTTCTCTTACAATCACAAAGATAATGTGGTGTTTTACAATTGGCAACATTTGAAGAATGTTAAATATCTGCCAAACTGTGGGGCCGCGATGGCCTGGTATAGTATAACTGCGCAGAGGTGACAGTGACTCATCGCTCCATGTTGCCTGAATTAAGTTTCTAGTAAATATATGTCCGTAAAATAATTCGATTCAGTTTAGGCGGTAAATTTAAAAATTCTCGAGCGTGCAAATATTTCCCCGACGAAACTTTGCGAGTGAATTTTTTGGCAATCGGTAAAGATAACTGGAAATTTGTCATTAAATTTAACCTTTTTTATAAATGAAATTGATACAATCAATTCTGCTTTTAACTAAATCGAAATCGGAGACGGTCAAAACCAGATACAAGCACGTGAATTTTGAGGTTAGAATAGATAGAATGAGAAAAGACATACTTAGCCCTTGAATTTACATATCGACATACGTTCCGTATTTCATTTCGTTTTTCTTAAGCATGAGAACGAGTATAGATATTTATCCAGACGCGATTATTAGATCGAAAAAGCATGAGTCAATGTCACCTCTGCGTGATTGTACTATAGGTAGAGTTCCTCTTTTTGGGCCTTGAGGTTGTGGGTTCGAATGCCATCCGGGCGTCACTTTTTCCGAATGAAAGGAAGTCTAGTGTTTGTCCTTGAATATCACTATATGAATTTTTCAACTAAAAAAATCGGTTGTGGCAGAATGCTTCACGCTAATTCCCACTTCCTTAACCCGAATTCCCACAGACCATCCTTCCTTAAAAAAATCTCTCAAATTAATGAAGTTAGCCAAGCTCTGATTAGACTCATTTCTCAGAAACAGAGATCGAGACTTGCCTATAAAATTTTGTTTAACCGACCATTTTGCCGAGATACCCCAAAAAACATCGAAAACTTGTCACTTTGTACATTGACAATTGACTTTTTTTTAATAAAACAAACAAACTTTAAGCTCGAAAATGATCAGCTTATGATCGAAACTCGAGTCACTAAAAAATAAAGTAACAAAGAAACTGTTTTATTTAAAGTTTCAAAATGAATCATGAAGTTAACGCCTCAACCATCAATCAATTGATTTTTTATTTTCTTAAACCAATGAATATTATTAATTTCTTACTTTCTGGAGTGGGAATTCTGTAATCTAATTAACATCAAATAGTCCTCTTAAAAGATGAAGTTTTGCTCATCCACGCACCCTGTCATCCAATTTTCCATCACACGCGCCTTGACTTTGATAAATGCCGTCAGGATAACGCACCACCATCACCGTTTAAATATTGGCTATTATTACCAAAATCTCATTACGTGACTCATCGCCCATTCATAAAGGATCATAAGGATTTTACGTCATCCAACACTTGAAGTAATTAGCACTTCTCGGGTCCATTAAAGAGGCGTCTTCTCTTCCTACTCGAGCATGAGCGTAAACGTTGTGCACGCGGATAACGAAAAAAAAAAAGAAAACATTTTTTCTTGTAGTGAGACTGAGCTTTGGCTCCATGATGGAGGAAGTGTGTGTATATGAAGAGTGCTCCTTAAGAAAGAAAACCAGTTACACCACTCTGCGTGTAATAAATATGCAGCAGAAGTGCATTGCGGTTTCCGTTTAAGATATGCCACGGCGTTAAGGCTAGTCCTAGAGCCGATAAACCATTTTCAAAAACCGCAAAAATTGGCGGTCCGAAAATGCGGATGGGATGTGCACGGACTCTTAAAGAGGCGGCATGGTTATTCCTGGGAATGACGGCGTGTGCTATATAATGTAAACAATTCACTCACCGAAATTATACGGCGCACAATTCAATGACGTTATCTATTCCAATCTCTTCAAACAATAGTCAAAAGTTATTCACTCTAAAATATTAACCGTATATATAATAGACGAGATGATGTCATGTAGTGAGTACTAGAACGGATCCTGCGAAAATTCGTTCGTATGTAAAAATTAAAATTATAACAATAATGCATCGTTTTCTTATTTTTTGGTATTAACATTAAAATCATGCAGGATCATTATTATTGGTAATATAATTGACATCTCCTGAATTTTCTCTAAACGAAATGTGGCCATCTGTAACTTTTGCAAAGTTCATGGTACAGAAGGATTTTTTATGATACTTCTAGATTTTTTTTCAAAAACTGGTGGGATTTCTAATTAAACTTATGGCTTATGGCATTTTCTATCATTTTTGTTAATATAAGTTCAATTTAACTTGTTGGTCCTTTGAGATCATTTTGAGAAATAATAACAAGGGAACATAGAGAACCCGTAAATTAAAAATAAATCTGAATCATTGTGTGGAAATAAAGTAGTTCATCCGTATCACAAAACCATTTTCTGTTTATTCTCTTTGCTACGGTATATTCAATTTTTTATTTTGTAAACCAGTGTAATGAGAAGAACATTAGAGACATAGACGAAAAATTAAATAAATAACAAAGTTTATACCATACCCATTTTTTCATAATTCTTGAGCAAACTTTCAACAATTTATTTTTAATTCAGGCCTTTATAGTTTCCAAGAAAAAACGTTATAAAAATCGTTATAATCGATGTAAATAGGGGAAAAATACAAAATAAAGTAAAATTTACTCCGGTATTGATCAATAGATTTTCTTCTTCATCACCTTGTTTTCTATGTAAAAGTGAAATCTATATGTAAACAATAAGAAACTGGGCAGAATTTGACGTTTTTTATTTTTGCAATGCAAAGAATTTCAAGAATGAATTTTCGATTTATATTTTGGCCCAAAAAAATTGAGGTTTCTCATATGTTTTGGCTCACAACACTTAAACTATTGAACAGATTAGAAAAATATATTAGATTAGATATGCGATTGTTGGAGATTCGATTACCTTTAATATGATATATTGTGCGACACAATCGTACGTTTCTAACTTGAGATTTGGCCTAAACCGTGAAGGAATCTCCGAAAAAACAAAAAAAATATCCATAAATTCATATTTCAAAAACCAATCCACACATTTATTTTTCCATTTGATTTTCGAATTTAGCCAGCCAAAATACAAAGAAAAAATATAGTGGCATTAAATGTACAGAACTTTTTTTTCATTTTGTGAACGAATTTAATATTCCTGTATGATTTAGATTGATTAAATATTTGTTCTATAAATAGTAGGGATATTTCACGTATCTCTGATTTTTCACTGGTATTGAAAAATCACAGTCGTTACTGTTACTTATAGACGAATTTCACTGCTACTTAAAATCACTGGTACTTAAAATCACTGTTACTTAAAATCATTTCTACTTAAAATAACTACTACTTAAAATTACTGCTACTTAAAATCACTGCTACTTAAAATCACTGCTACTTTAAATGTCTGCTGCTTAAAATCACTGCTACTTAAAATCATTCCTACTTAATATTACTGTTACTCAAAATCACTGACAAACTGTGATTGCAACTTAAACTGTGACTGTTACTTAAAACATAATTGTAGTACAAGGTGGCATTTCTAAATGTTATTTAATATTCACTACTTTATTCTCCCATTTTTGCAGGGTATTGTTTTTAAATTTTGAAAAAATATTTCATAAGAAAGACAAATATTTATAAAATGCCATAGTATACCATATAAAATGAAATAAATTACAATTTATGTACTAACAATTATTAATTAATTAATTGAGATTTTATAAAAACGAAAAAAATTATCTTGCCCGGCATGGAATTGAACCACAAACTCGCTGTGATCGAAAGTGATGAGTCGAAATCAAAAAATTAAAACTAAAATTTTCAAAAATCCATATCTCCATTAAAAACTGTTGTATTTACAAAAACCAAATTGATTTTGAATAAGCGATACTTTGACTGTTGAGGATATTTTTTTATGGAATTTTATCTGAGCGTTTTATATTTTTTCTGCTCAAAAAATTAAAACGAAAATCTTCAAAAATCCATATCTCTATTGAAAAAGGTTAAATTGACAAAAACCAAATTGATTTTGAATTAGCTACACTTTGGCCATTAAGGATGATGATGATGATTTAAGTTTTATATTTTTTCTTCGATGTGTTTATTCAAGTAGTCAAATAAATAAAATTAAAATTTTCAAAAATCCATATCTCCATTAACAATTGTTAAATTTACAAAAACCAAATTAATTTTGAATAAGCGATTTTTCGGCCATTGAGGATATTGTCTTAGGGAATTTTTTCTACGCGTTTTATATTTTTTCTGCGATGTTTTCATTCAAGTGCTCAAAACATTAAAACGAAAATCTTCAAAAATCCATGTCCCTATTGAAAATTGTTAAATTTACAAAAATCAAATTGATTTTGAATTAGCTATACTTCGGCCATTGAGGATGATTTTTTATGGAATTTTGTCTGAGCGTTTTATATTTTTTCTGCGATGTGTTTATTCAAGTGCTCAAAAAAATAAAATTAAAATTTTCTAAAATTCATATCTCCATTAAAAATTGTTGAATTTGCAAAAACTAAATTAATTTCGAATAAGCGATTCTTCGACCATTGGGAATATTGTCTTAAGGATTTTTTTCTACGCGTTTTATATTTTTTCTGCGATGTTTTCATTCAGGTGCCCAAAAAATTAAAACGAAAATCTTCAAAAATCCATATCTCTATTGAAAATTGTTGAATTCACAAAAATTAAATTAATTTTGAATTCGCTATACTTTGGCCATTGAGGATGATTTTTTATGGAATTTTGTCTGCGCGTTTTATATTTTTTCTGCGATGTGTTTATTCAAGTGCTCAAAAAAATAAAATAAAAATTTTCAAACATTCATATCTCTTTATGATCTTTTATGGAATTGTGTCCGCGCGTTTTATTTTTTTTCTGCGATGTGTTCATTCAAGTGTTCAAAAAAATAAAATTAAAATTTTCAAAAATTCATATCTCCATTAAAAATTGTTGAATTCACAAAAACCAAAATAAGCGATTCTTCGTCCATTGAAGGTATTGTCTGAAGGAATTCTTTCTACGCGTTTTATATTTTTTTCTGCGATGTTTTCATTCAAGTGCTCAAAAAATTAAAACGAAAATCTTCAAAAATCCATATTTCTATTGAAAATTGTTGAATTTACAAAAACCAAATTAATTTTGAATAAGCGACTCTTCGACCATTGAGGATATTGTCTTAACGAATTTTTTCTACGCATTTTATATTTTTTCTCCGATGTTTTCATTCAAGTGCTTAAAACATTAAAACGAAAATCTTCAAAAATCCATATCTCTATTGAAAATTATTGAATTTACAAAAACCAAATTATTTTTAAATAAGCGATTCTTCTACCATTGAGAATATTGTCTTAAGGAATTTCTACTACGCGTTTTATATTTTTTCTGCGGTGTTTTCATTTAAATGCTCAAAACATTAAAACGAAAATCTTCAAAAATCCATATGTCTATTGAAAATTGTTGTATTTACAAAAACCAAATTGATTTTGAATTAGCTATACATCGGCCATTGAGGATGATTTTTTATGGAATTTTGTCTGAGCGTTTTATATTTTTACTGTGATGTATTCAAGTGCTCAAAAAAATAAAATTAAAATTTTCAAAAATTCATATCTCCATTAAAAATTGTTGAATTTACAAAAACCAAATTAATTTTGAATAAGCGTTTTTTCGGCCATTGAGGATATTGTCTTAGGGAATTTTTTCTACGCGTTTTATTTTTTTTTTACCTCGAATTTTTTTTCGAATTTTTAACTGAATCAAGGATAGTCGTATATTTATTTTGATAGCAGATATTACAGCCAAAATATTACCTTCAGTCACAGGTATAATATCAAAAGGAATACTATTTACGTGACCAGGTGGACAAATATTAGCGGAATCAAAAACATAGTTTGAGAAACTATTAATAATTTCAAAAGGTGTTACGACGTTTACTATCCGTGATCGCAGTCACAGTTAAAAATCACTGTTATTAGAAAGTAGCAATCACAGGTAGCAGCGTGATTCAAAAGTAGCAGTTTTGCCCATCTCTAATAAATAACGGGGCTCCTCGAAAACCAATTTATACATTTTTTTCCATTTGATTTTCGAGTTTAACGGGCCAAAATATACAGAAAAAATGCTGTGGAAATTAATTATACAGATTTCGATTTAGCATGCTTTAGATTGATTAAATATTTGTTCTATCAATAGTAGAGCTGCAGAAGTAAAAATTTGTATCTTTTAATTAACAAAATAATAACTTATAAGTCAAAAACAAAACTGCTTTTATATCTTAAATCAGTATGTTAATGATCCTATTATATTTGCTATAAATACATAATATATTCCCTGGATTCATAATTTAAGCTTCATCGGAACTTTATATCTCTCTATTTTGTATCACTTTATGTAAACATAAAATATTTATTTGAAACGTGTTAACACATCATTAATTTAATTTCTATGGTGGGAATACATATACTTAAGATATTTTCAATCTATTAAGTTCCTCATAAGTTGTAAGAACACTCGATTCTTGGCAATTACTATAATTAGTATATTTTTAAGTCACTATCTGATAGCATCGTCATTTTTATGTTCCGTAGTTCCCAGACAAATTAATAATTTGCATGTTATCGGCATAAATTTAAATAAAATGTAGATTATCAATTAAAGCTAATTAATTAAAATTTTATGTAAAAAAATCGAAACAGGCGCCAAGACCTGCGGTAAGTTGATTCAAAATAGCGCATGTGAGACCAAAAATTATACATTATTACCAGTCACAATATCACTTTTTTTTATTTTAAGTTCTAATTTCTAATTTCGTTGTATAGGACTCCAAACCTTACTGTGAATGTATTCGAATCACTAATACATTTATTAAGAAAGAGCTCAGTTCTATACATTAACAGTTTTCGTTGATTGAGCTTTTTAGATTTCTGCTGAACTGTCCTAAACTGATAAGGACTAATAATCCAAATCCGATTAGAGTACAATTCATTCTGGTTAGGGATTATTTCCTTCACAACAGGAAACGCAATCAAATTGATTGTGTAATAAATTCGCTCATCATTAACGAAAACGAATCCTGTAAAGTCCACCTTCAGCTCACGTAAATCTCGAATAACAGTTATTATCATGAACGGTTAGCTCCGCAATAAATTCTAATCATCGAATCGTGTAGATTCTATGACCATACATCACCTCAAAACTATCGCCAGATAAATTTTCGCCGGTACAAAAGAGCTTGATTTTACGTAGTACGTTGATCAATGTGTGCAATTTACTAATCCTCTGGAGCTTTAATTAAATTTAACACTTCTTTGTGTTCGTTTCCGAATATAAGCGGGAAATGGATGTGATTAATGGCGGCGGTAATTTATTTAATTTTCCTATCGCCTGTATCCTACATGGCCGCCCTGCAATCAGGCGTTGTTAAGATTAATTATTGCGAAATTATAGATTGAGCTATATTCATTTATAACATGCTCAGTTTTATTCTGGTGTTGACAATGTACACGAATCGCCTTTCACTGTAATGATGGTGGTAAATAGGAAACGGTGGAAATTGATAAGTCGGATTGAGACATCACAATTTTATATGTGTAAGTATTAATTAATATAATACTAAAGCAATTACAGGGTGGCCCATCTATCGGTTGCTTTTTGAACTATCGATTATTTCGGCTTTGACAGCTCGAATGACTTTGCCAATGTGTCAAATATTTAGTAAAAAGTTTGCGGTTTACGAAATGGTTAAGTTTACGCTCGAAGAAAATTTGGAAATATTGAAAACTTACTTCCAAAATGGTGAGTCTTCAACCGAAACTGCAAGACAAATGCGCATAAAATTCGGGAAAAATAAAGCGCATTCCAGGCAGTTTGTGGATAAATTTGTGAAGCGTGTGCGTGAAAGTGGCTCGTTAATGGACAAAGCAACGCATTCCTATGCTCGTCCAGTGCGCTCAATCAAAAATATTGCTGCAGTTGCCGAAAGTGTGAGTGACAATCCATCAACATCAACTCGACACCGCTCGCAGGAATTGAACATTTCTCGCACGTCCCTTCAAAGAATTTTGACGAAAGACCTCGGTTTGAAGCCGTACAAAATTCAATTGATGCAACAGCTGAAGCCGATGCGATTTCGGTTCGCCCAATGGGCCGAAGAACGCTTGATGGAAGATGAGCATTTTTATCGAAAAATCATCTTTTCAGATGAAGCCCATTTCCACCTCGGTGGTTATGTCAATAAGGAAAACTGCCGGCTCAGAAAATCCACACGTAATCATGGAAAAGTCACTGCACCCACAACGAGTGACTGCTTGGTGCGGTATGTGGTCCGGCAGCATCATTGGTCCGCTTTTCTTTGAAAACGAAGCAGCAGCCGTCGTAACCGTCAATGGTGAACGCTATCGCGGCATGTTGGAAATTTTTTTCTATCCCCGAATGGAAGAGGAAGACATCGTCGGCATTTGGTTCCAGCAGGACGGCGCCACGTGCATTGATTGATGCAAAGCGCCGAATATCAAGTCGTGAGATCGCCGAGAGATTAAATTTGTCGAATTCGACCGTTGATGATCACTTGAAACGCCTTGGTTTATTTTCAAAACTTGACATATTCTTGCTGCGTTGCATTGATATCTGCGAATTGCTTCTCAGACATCAAGAAAATATAATAAAACAAATCATCTTGCCTACAACAATGTTAAACGCAAGAAATCATGGAGTAAAAAAGGTGAACCGGCTCAAAGCACTTCTCAAGCCATTTGCTTTTCAAACGTGAAGAAAATGATCAATTTTTGAAGCGAATCATCACTGTGAACGAGAAATGGATTGTCTACAACAATGTTATATGAAGTAAAAAAGATGAATCGGCTGGAAGCCCTTCGAAAGCCATTTGCTTCTCAAAGGAGAAGGAAATGATCTTTTTTTTTTTAAGCGAACAAGAATTGGGTTATCTACAACAATGTTATAAGCAAGAGATCATGGAGTAAATAAGGTGAACGGGCACTTCGAAAGAAGGTGATGCAGTCTTTAAGAAAACGTTTTTTTGAGCTTCTACCGGACAATACCACGATAAATTCTAACAAATTCAATGATTCACTCAGACAGGAAAGGCCAGAATTGGTCAATAAAAAGGTATAGTGTTCCATCAAGATAATGCGACTCCTCATACAAGTTTGGTAACTCCCCAAAATCTTCTACAGCTGTGAACATGATGGGAGAATCTGCTGGCAAATAGCTTTCTCAGAATTCTTTGCTAAGGGGTTATGCCTCCTTGAATTTTTCTTTTTTTCGATTTTTTTTAACTTAAACTTTACTCAAAAATAGTATGCCAGGAGTCGAACAATTTTTTTAATGATGTTGATGGGACGGGTATTCTCAAGCGCCTCGTAGCGTCAGCTGGGCGTAATACTCCATTAGGGATGGACGATATTTCACGTCTGTGCCTGTGATTTTTCACTGGTATTAAAAAATCATAGGTCGTTACTGTTACTAATGTTAGTGTTTAGGTGCTCAGAAAATTAAAACTAAATTTTTCAAAAATCCATATCTCTATTGAAAATTATTCAATTTACAAAAACCAAATAGATTTTGAATAAGCGATACTTCGGCCATTGAGGATGATTTTTTATGGAATTTTTCCTGCGTTTTTCATATTTTTTTCTGTAATGTTTGTGTTCTGGTGCTCAGAAAATTAAAACAAAAATTTTCAAAAATCCATCTCTCTGTTGAAAATTATTGAATTTACAAAAACCAATTTGATTCTGAATAATCGATACTTCAGCCACTGAGGATGATTTTTTATGGAATTTTTCCTGCGTTTTTTAAATTTTTTTCTGCGATGTTTGTGTTCGGGTGCTCAGAAAATTAAAACAAAAATCTTCAAAAATCAATATCTCTATTAAAAATCGCTGAATTTACAAAAAACCAAATTGATTTTGAATAAGCGATACTTCGGCCATTGAGGATGATTTTTTATGGAATTTTTCCTGCGTTTTTTATATTTTTTTCTGCGATGTTTTTCTTCAAGTGCCCAAAAAATTAAAATAACAATTTTCAAAAGTCCATATCTCTGTTGAAGATTATTGAATTTACAAAAACCAAATAGATTTTGAATAAGCGATACTTCGGCCATTGAGGATGATTTTTTATGGAATTTTTCCTGCGTTTTTCATATTTTTTTCTGCAATGTTTGTGTTCAGGTGCTCAGAAAATTAAAACAAAAATTTTCAAAAATCCATCTCTCTGTTGAAAATTATTGAATTTACAAAAACCAATTTTATTCTGAATAAGCGATACTTCGGCCATTGAGGATGATTTTTTATGGAATTTTTCCTGCGTTTTTTAAATTTTTTTCTGCGATGTTTTTGTTCAGGTGCTCAGAAAATTAAAACAAAAATCTTCAAAAATCAATATCTCTATTAAAAATCGCTGAATTTACAAAAAACCAAATTGATTTTGAATAAGCGATACTTCGGCCATTGAGGATGATTTTTTATGGAATTTTTCCTGCGTTTTTTATATTTTTTTCTGCGATGTTTTTCTTCAAGTGCCCAAAAAATTAAAATAACAATTTTCAAAAGTCCATATCTCTGTTGAAGATTATTGAATTTACAAAAACCAAATTTATTTTGAATAAGCGAAACTTCAGCCATTGAGGATGATTTTTTATGGAATTTTTCGTGCGTTTTTTATATTTTTTCCTGCGATGTTTTTGTTTAGGTGCTCAGAAAATTAAAACAAAAATTTTCAAAAATCCATATCTCTTTTGAAAATTATTGAATTTACAAAAATCAAACTAATTTTTAATAAGCGATACTTCGCCATTAAGAATATTTTTTTTATGGAATTTTTCTTGGGTTTTCTATATTTTTTTCTGCGATGTTTTTGTGAGTTTAAATCACTGATATTAAAAAGTAGCAATCACAGATAGCAACCCGATTCAAAAGTAGCAGTTTTGCATATCTCTAACGTCCATTTAAGTCTAAAAAAGGTGTTGAATTCTAGGGATTTACAGGTACGATTTAAAATGCTTTAAAATGTGTTTTTATTGGCTCCCTTAAATATTAGACAGTATAAGTGTTCTTACATTATTTTTCAAGTTTATTAATCTGAATGATTTGGAACCTTAGTCAATATCGTTGCTGAAGTATTAAGTGAGAAAATCGCAAAAACTTTAAAGGTATCTGTAATACAAATTAGAGGTGTGCCATGATAATATAAGTGGCATATTTAGTAAACCTTCTAGTAACAAGATTTTAAAGATTCAAAAAGACTAGAGAGAATATGTTAAAATTTTACTAGTTGAATGATTGGGGTGCTAATCAAATCTCTAGTCAAAATAAAGACTTAAATATTTAAACAAATTAGAAACAATTTTACTTGTTGCAGAAAGCATTAGATTGCTTGCAGATTAACGAACAGGTTGAATATTCATATATTCAGGCTACATTTCGTTTTCTTGTATTTACTTAAATATTTACTTGGTTAAGTAATGATTCTGAGAATGTTTTTTTTTTATGTAGGGAATTGACTACTCTTCCTTTTATGTTGGTTTAAGATTGCTCTTTTGAACGTCATGTACCAAGCGGGTTGAGGTTATTGTCGTATATACCAGAGATGGGCAGCTTTTTTTTGATCTTCACTATGTTTCGGGGATAAATTGATAATTTTCGAAGTGAGAACCTTTTTTCAGCTCTTATAGATATTACATTTTCAAAGGAATCACGAGTCACTTCAAAAATTGACTCTTTTCACTCACAGAAAGAGTAATTTCGCTCATCTCTAGTATGTAAGTTGTGAGCCACAGAATTTTGTTTCTGAGTTGGCCATGCCCGAGAGAGAGAGAAACATAGCAGTCAAGTCAGAGATTAATTTTTTTTTTTTTATCGAAATCTCATTAGTTTTGAGGGTAAAGATTTGAAATATAATTAGGCATTTTCATCTTATTAATAAAAATCGAAAATGGAAAATATTGAATTTTTGGTTATAACTTGAAAACAGAAGACGATAGCTAATTTCTGTTTTCGGCATTGGGTTTGTCTCGAAAAATGAGCTTAAGGATGCGCCATCGATTTTTTTCTATCTCTTCTAATAACCGACATTCCCTATAGTAACACCCAACTGGGTACATTTTTTTAAATTTTGACTTGAGCCATTCAGTCACATCGACTAATTATTTTTTGTATTTTTAATTTTGGGATGAGTAAATGAACAAATGAATAAATGAATAATGTCAGACGTATACACAACAACCATGGACCCAAGCGAATACTTCTCGATCCCCGAAAAATCTTTCGCCCGGACTGGGATTCGAACCCACACGGAACGCGGTGCATTTAAAATATCATTTAAATTGAAAATAAGTCAGAAAAGTACAAATATAAATATCCACAAACATGATGGCGCCATCACCATATTTTCAAGTATAACAATTTCCATAAAAATGTAATTTCATTTAAATAGATTATATTTATAGCTTCAAATACAACTTCCATATTAAACTGCCAACAAGTAGCTGTCAATAACCCAATAACGAAACCACTTCTTCACCATTATGTAAATAGAACCGTAAATAAAGCGTGCCCTAGAATTTTAACATCGCACACATCACATTTTCGCGAAAAGATTTTTTTCGCAAATAAACAACGTTCACTTTGACACGCATAACTCCAACTCGGACTAATAAAAATAACAATAAATATTTACATTATTTTATTGGGGGCGCCAGAAAATATTTACTCGCAGGCGCCTCTGCGGTTATTATGTACTATTATGTATGTTAATGTATACAACTCAAAATATCAAAGTTTATTTAAAAATATATTATGTGTGGACACAATGTGTAATTAAGTGGTTAATATTGTATTGTTTATAGTGTTCCGATAAATGTAAATTTTTTAATTAATATATAGTGGGCAGCGATAATTACGTCAGTGTATAAAAAAGTCTACATCTTAATTAACATTGAAAATTATTTATTCTAATTAAACTGAACTTTAATAGAAAGCTTTAATTAATTCCAGCAGCTCAAAAATATGGCTTGAAATTATGACATTATCCTTTCCTCTAATCGTTTATAAATTCAAAATATACGCCAACCATATATGAATGATTTATTAACTGTAATAACAATATTGAATTTCACAGTACTTCCATTGCATATTTATGCCCGGCCAAATAATTACGAGCGTAAAGAGCGTATTTGTTTATGAAACTGTTGAGCAATTAAGTTGATTGGATTTGTTACGGATTCCAGGTGAGAGACACGATAATGTACTAAACACTGTGTTATAAAGCCCTTGATATTTATTTCACGCATTAGGCAAATGTGAACTGTATTATGTGTTATTACTCCAACGATTATTTCATTACCGTGAAAGTCCACCGTAATAGGCGGAGTTGTAATTTTAATGGCGGAATTCATTCTGTCACAATGTTTAGAATAGTACCTTTTGAAAAGCAATTTTACAATTTTTAGTTTCTTGGCTGAATGTAGAATGTTCACAGCTATTGCTAGTTTGATCTAAAAAATCAAAAGCGAATTAAATGGTATTTAGGGGAACTTACCATTTTGAGCAGGCCTTAAAAATAACAATTTTCTCACGGCATCCTAGTCATTTATTATGTCTACCTGTGGTATAGTCCGAACCGGGATAATATGACATGTGAGCGAAGTGTCTCCTTAGTTTCCTAGAGTTCATTGGTGCGAGGTTTATCGGCTGACAATAATACACTCGGCGTCAAAAAAAAAGCGCCACTCGAAAAATCGATTTTTCAAACCGTCGTAACTTGGTTCAATTTGTTCGAAAATCGATGAATCTTTCAGTTTGGGAAAGATTCAAGTTTTATTTTTAAGAAGGTGTAGTTGATTTTGACCCCTAGTCCAACCCTCGCCCCGTAACAACGCGATGGAAAAAAAATGTTTTTTTATGTAAAAAATTGTCCATCTTTGACAAGCTGTACCGTGTGCAAAAAAAAATCGGCAGGAAATTTCACCACAATAAGAATGTGTAGTTGATCCCTAGTCCAACCTACTCCCCGTAACAACGCGATGGAAAAAAAAAGTTGTTTATGTAAAAAATTGTCCAACTTTGACTGTACCGTACGCAAAAAAAATCGGCAGGAAATTTCACCACAATGGCAGAAAAATTTAATCAATTTCCTTCAAATGCCTTAAAAATTCGAGTGGTTTCGATGATTTGTAGCAAAGTTATGAATTTTTGAAGAAAAAAAAAATAGCATTTTTCACTTTTTTGGCCATAATTTGAGTAATTTTGCACCAAAAACGATGAACTTTTGCAGTCTAAATACTTTCAAATTTTCTCTTCAACGTCATGTGAATTGCTTTGTTGCTATAACGATTCCACCCCCTGCCACCCCCTAAAGGAAAAAACATGTTTTTGAAGTTTAAATGTGCAAATTTGGTTTCTTGTACCGTGTGCAAAAAAAAAAATCGTGGAATCAATCGGTCAGCATGGCAATAAAGTTCAATCATTTTCCTCCAATTTCCTCCAAAATGCAGTTTTGAAAAAAAAATACATTTTGCGCCTTTTTGGCCATAACTAAGCGAATATGGAATTTTGGATCTAAGAAGTTTTCGACTTTCATGACCCTCTGAAAACCCCTACAAAAAGTGTTTCGATTGACAAAAAATGTTAAATTTTTACAACATTTACATTCCATTTCGGTCATAACTCGGTCAATTTTGCTCAGAAGCCGATGATTCTTTGCGATCTGAAAAGCATCAATTTCATTCCACCCTCTGTCACCCTTTGTGTAAAAAAAGGTTTTCGACAGGGTGATACAATTTGTTCATTTTAATTGAAATTTCAAACAACATATAAGTAAAAAATGTCACTTTTTTCAAAAATTCATAACTTTGCTCCAAATCATCGAAATTTTAAGGCATTGAAGGAAATTGATTTAATTTTTCTGCCATTGTGGTGAAATTTTTTGCGCACGGTACAGCTTGTCAAAGTTGTACAATTTTTTACATAAAAAAACATTTTTTTTCCATCGCGTTGTTACGGGAGGTGGGTTGGACTTCGGGTCAAAATCAACTGCAAATTCTTAAAGATAAAACTTGAATCTTTCCCAAACTGAAAGATTAATCGATTTTCGACTAAATTAAACAAAGTTACGGCGGTTTGAAAAATCGAGTTTTTTCGCGATTTTTCGAGTGACGCTTTTTTTTGACGTGTGTGGACGACCTCATTGATGCTAATATTTCAGTGGTTCTCGTTGATTTGCTTGAGACTATGCTTCGCCCACCGCTTCAATCTTTGATCTCCCTTTATAATCACCAGACATGCCACTTTTCGTCACGTTTGCCTATAGCTATTTTTCATATTTGTACGACTACGAAAAAGAACTCATCAAGTAAGTCGTATTTAAAATGAACACCAGAATTTTTAATCGGTAGGCCTAGGGCGTAGGGCGTAGGGTAAAAGTATAAATAAAAAAATGGTGATGTGGCCATCATGTTACTTTCTCCGACTTGATGGTGTCATTTATATTTACGCTTTCATAATTGATTTTCAATTTAAATCATATTTTAAACGTAAATCGAACGTTTCGTAGACTCGGATGAAACTGACGTTTAAAACGTCAAAATTGTGAAAGATGGAAAAATTATACTTCAAATTTAAAAACTCAGTTTACTCAATACCTAAAGGGATTTCGAAAAAAACTTATTCTTTATAAGTTATTCATTTCTTTATTGTCTCCAATGCTTGTTTAATTTTTTTTTGTTATTTTTCATATTTAATAAAATATCGGCAAAAAACAAAAAATAGTTATTAGTACACCCACTTCCGGTGTACGAAATTTTACCAAAAGCTTTTCAGTTCTTCAGATTATCAAATAAGACGTATGTTCAAAGTTTCATATCAATTGCTCTATTCGTTTTTGAGATACAGACACACACACACATACAAACAATTTTTTTTCAGAAATTGTTGAAATGACATCTAGGGACCCCAAAACGGATATTTCCGTAAAAAAAATGTTGAAAAAAAAATCACGATCACAATACTTTGTAACGAAGAAAGTAAAAATACTTCTGAATAATGTTCATCAAGAACAATTCCATCCATAACTTTTGGTTGATATTTTATTGTTAAATTATTAAAATTGTTAACACCTTCACCACAATATTACAAAATTCCTTCTGAAGTATTTCCGTGAACAACATTTCCATCAATCAATTTTGTTTAACTTTTTATGCCTACATCATTCAAGTTAGTTACACCTTCACATTGATATTATAAAACTCCAACAGAAGAATTTGCCTGAACAATATTTTCAACCATCAATTACCGATGATTTCTTATTCCTAAATCATTTAAGTTGGTAACACCTTCAGCTTATTATTAAAAAAAATATCTTCTGAGGAATTCCCGTGACCAACATTTCCATCCATCAATTTTGGTCAAGCTTTTATTACTAAATAATTAAAGTTGGTAACACCTTCACCTTGATATTAAAAAAATGATGATGTGGCCAACATGCTACTTTCATAGCCATTTATATTTACGTTTTCATGGTTTATTTTCAATTGAAATCATATTTTAAATGTACATCGAGCGTTGTGTAAACTCGGATAAAACTGACGTTTCAAACGTCAAAATTATGAAAGATGGAAAAATTATACTTTAAATTCAAAAACTCAGTTTACTCAAAAACTATTCTTAATAAGTTGTTAATTTTGGCATTCTCTACAATTATTATTAACATAAATTTGCTGTAACTATTATCGTTTCATAATTATAAACCAAAAATTAAAAAAAATTATAATACATTTTTTCTCGAATAAAAATGATTTTATGAAAAATATTTTAAAGCAAAAGATGTTCATTTCTTTGTTGTCTTCAAAGTTTGTTTAAATGTTTTTGTGATATTTTTCATATTTAAGAAAATATTGGCAAAAACAAAAAAAACAGTTAAGGTAAACGCCCACTTCCGGTGTACGAAATTTTACCCAAAGCTTTTCAGTTCTTCAGATTATCAAATAGTTTTTGAGATTCAGCGCGCACAGACACACACACACACAGACACAGTTTTTTTTTTCAGAAATTGTTGAAATGGCATCTAGGAACCCCAAAACGGATATTTCCGTAAAAAAAATTCGAAAAAAAAATCACGATCACCATACTTTCTCGTACTTCGTAACGGTGAAAGTAAAAAATCTTCTGAAGAATTGGCGTGAACAAAATTTCCATCCATCAATTTTGGTTGATTTTTTAATCTTAAATCAATAAAGTTGGCAACACCTTCACCTTGATATTAAAACATTCAAAATCATTAAAGTTGTTAACCAGTTTAATGATTACTACACCAATAAATGTATTCTTCTCTATCGATTACCAGTTCTAACAGTAAATTCAAAAAATATGCATTATTATGTATTCCTTATTCCAACCTTTCCCACCGCCAACCATTTTTGGAACAATGAGAATTTTTAACTGCCGGCCAAAACGGAAACGCTGCATCACCCGTGAATAATACCACCGCATAAGACGATGCAAATGCGTTAGATATAAAGAAGCACATTAAACAATTTGATTTAATAATCATCGCAATTATATTTTATTGCCCATCGTACCCGCTCCATCATTCGCGGCAAAAATAGCTAATAACACCTAATTATCTGGAAGAATCCTCATACACTAAACCACCGCGCAATTATTACCATCCACATCGATTATTACCTAATTGCTTAATATGGCAGGGGTAATCTTTAAATGTTTCCTCGTGTGTCGAATGATAATGATCAAAAACGAGGCCCGACCAAGTTTGTTCCAGTTTTCTCTGTACCAGTATACCAGCAGGGTATTTATCATGCACCATTTTGAAATGTATAATTATAATGCCGGCAAATTGTTCGCGGCAAACAAAGCGTAAAAACAGTTACGTATTGTTTGATTAATAAATCGCACATTGTTATTCAGGAGGAAACGTGAGTCGCTTTTTGAGGAGATGGTATATTTTCGTGTGTGTCTCGGATTTTATCAACGAAATTAAAGTCGGAACGTGCGTAATGGTATATCTACTTCTACAGTGGCCCATTTTTAGAAATGTAGTTCTTCAACATTTATTCTGCTTTTGTTACAGTCAGAGATAATCTAGGGCTAAATGTTAATATAGAAAAGACAGAAGTAGTCGAAACATGCAAAATACTACCAAACCCAAATGACAGTAATTTTCGGCAATAGTACCAAAATGCAAATATATTGGAAGATCACCAAAGTAGACCCAGAGGTAAAAATTTGTATTAGAATTGAGCAAGCCCAAGAGACATTCAATAGCATGAAACTATAGATAATAAATCGTAGCCTATTAAATTCTATGTATGCTTAGTATTCTTGCAAAAAACTGAATACACAGCTATATTGAATGATCTAAAATCTCGTAACGATCGTATTTTAAAAATAGATTCTATTTTTATGACTAAAATACTAAATTTAAAAAAAAATGCAATCTCTCCTGATAACCAAGTTTCTATGATATGAATGATTAAATTTATGTAGGAAATTTAACGATCACGCCATATGAGGTCAGGAAGCTGTAAATAAACTTTAGCACAACGAAAACAGTTTCGCTGCAGTTACAATGCGTCAATATACGTCGTCGGCTGCAAATGCAAAAATTAGTTCCTATGCACCGTTAACTTGAAAATATAGCATTAAAGCATTATATTAATTACAACAGTATTTACCACCTGTAACTTAATATCATTAATACAAATTTGTCTCTAACAATTTGCTTCATTTATTATTTATTAGATTAGAAACGTAGTTTGTATGGAGCGGAAATGCAAATGCAGGTAGCTGCAGCGATTTTCTCCGTAATAGAATAATGATTACTATTCAATATATGCGTCTATAAAGACACTCGTCGAATGTTGTTTTTGTTTCTGAATTGCGCGTTAATCAAGAAATTACATGCACTTTGTATACTAGCTGGGAATATGTATAATTTTTACGAGTTTTAATCAAACGCCGGCGCCAAACAATTTTTCGCGTTTAGTTCCTATCGATTAAGAGTTCACACGCCAATAAAAATTCGTGCGGCTTTTTCCTGGCGATAACATTATAAATTCATTAGGATTGTCGCCACTGGTCATATATATTATTTTCTTATTAATTACAAACATTTAACATAAGTATAAATATTAATTATCTCCAGGGGAGCATGTTACTTTCAATTTCTCACACTACTTTATATTAATGTTCCAGCGCTGATATCTATTAATCTTCGTAATTGAGTTATGTGATGAGGTATAGGTAGATCTAGGCGCCGTATTTCTGTCGCTAGCTACTGTGGATTATTATTTAACTAGCAGAACGAGAAATTTTGGTTTAAAGATTGTCAATTTACGACGTGACTGCAACGGGATTGTAGATCTGGCAGAATGTAAATGTCTCCTTGTTAAGTAATAATACTGGCGCCGCAATTATTTATCAATGCACTTCTAAAATTCTAAATTATCGCAGGATTAAAGCCGGTGTATTGCCGTTCAAAATTATTTAAATATTTGTTATCTTGCAAGCACGCGTTTAAAGAACACCTATCGAAAATTAATTGCCTTTCAATGATGTTACAGCCAAATTTTATAGATAAGATAAACTTGTTTCAATAAATGACCTCTCGTATTTTCACTTCGTTTGCCATCAAATAATACTATTGAAAATATTTACCTCACGAAATTATTCAACTAATTTACTGATAGGAAATAAAAATTTTCCCCGGTAAATCCAACTATTTTATAGATTTTTATGTATACCATATTAGAGAATAGTCGTGTCCATTTGGATCACTTCGAGTTTTAAAAACACTGAACTTTCAGGTTCTGTTCATACTTTAAAACCAGTGTTACCAAGTCAGCGGAAAATCCGAAGTACGAGAAAGTATTGTGATCGTAATTTTTTTTTCAAAACATTTTTTTACGGAAATATCCGTTTTGGAGTCCTTAGATGGCATTTCAACAATTTCTGGAAAAAAAAATTGTGTCTGTGTGTGTGTGTGTGTATGTGTGTGTGTGTCTGTGCGCGCTGTATCTGTATCTGTTAGTTTTTGAGATACAGCGCGTACAGGCAGACACACACACACAACAGACACAATTTTTTTTCCAGAAATTGTTGAAATGGCATCCAGGGACCCCAAAACAGATATTTCCGTAAAAAAAAAAAATTGAAAAAAAATCACGATCACAATACTTTCTCGTACTTCGTAACGGAGAAAGTAAAAATGGATATTTTTGATCAAGTCTTCAACAACTTAAAATATTAATTTTCAAAAATTCATAACTCACGCAAAAATTGACACATTCCAAAAAATCGAAGTTAATTTTAAAGGCAGATGTTAATGAATATACTAAAATTTTTGTGAAATTCTATCAGTATTTTTTTTTTAGATTTTTGACCACTTAAAATGTTAATTTTCAAAAATTAACAACACTCACAAATGAACATATTTTCAAAAATCAAAGTTTTAATGTGGTTCGAATGTATTAAAATATTTGAGAAACTTAATTGTTCGAAAACTTAAAATATTATTTTAATAGATTTTAGACAGCTTCAAACGTTAATTTTCAAAAATCAAAGTTAGTTTTAGAAGTAGTGGTTCTATGAATGTATTAAAAAATGTGAAGAACTCAATTTTGTTTTCAATTTTTGTTCTAAGTGTTCGAAAACTTATTTATAACTCACACAGAAATTGACACATTTTCAAAAATCAAAATTTATATTAAAGGTTTATGTATATATTAATTTTTTGAGCAATTCCGTTGTATTTATTTTCTTTAGATTTTTTTGTTCAATTTTTGGACAACTTGGAACATTAATTTTCGAAAATTCATAACTCACGGAAAAATTGACAGAAAAAATGACTGATTCCCAAAAAATAAAGTTCGTTTTTAGATTTTTTTTTCAACAACTTGAAATATTAATTTTCAAAAACTCACGCAAAAAATGACATATAAAAAATCGAAGTTGATTCTAAAGGCAGATGTTTTGTGAATGAACTAAAATTTTTGTGAAATTTTATTAGTATTTTTTTAGATTCAAGACAACTTAAACTTAAACGTTAATTTTCAAAAATTCATAACAATAAAAAATGAACACACTTTCAAAAATCAAAGTTGGCTTTAAAGGTAGTGGTTCTGTGAATGTTTTAAAAAAATTGAGGAACTCAATTTTGTTTTCGATTTTTGTTCTAAGTACTTAAAATATAAATTTTCAAGAATTTTGAATCCAAAAAATGAACACATTTTCAAAAGGCAAAGTTAGTCGTTCTGTGAATATATTAAAATACACTGCCGAGCATAAAACTAGGGTCACTCCGCAATTTGAATGTTTTTTTGATATTTTTAGTTGTTTACGTATTTTTTCGGTTGTTCAGTTCACTGACTGATTGCTTAAATAAAAAAAAAAAACGTTTTCGTTGTTCAAAGTTTATTGAAAGTAATGAAAATGAACAATTTCAATTTGATATGCTAAGTAATGAAAATTATCAAATTTACTCTCATATGCATTTGTTGAAAAAAATTAATTTTCAAAAATTCATCACTCACGCAAAAATTGATTCATTTTCAAAAATCAAAGTTAATTCTAGATTAATTGTATTGTAATTGCATTTGAGTTTTTAAGGAATTTAATCATATCCGTATTAATTTTATCTTTCAATTTTTTCTTATATTTGACAACTTAAAAAATTCATTTTTAAAAATGTATAACGCAGAAATTGAAACATTTTCAAAAATTAAAGTTCAAAGTTATCTTGTGAATATATTAAAATTTTTGAGCAATTCCATCGTTTTTTTTTTTTTAGATTTTTTTGTTCGATTGTTCGACAACTTAAAACATTAATTTTCGAAAATTCACATTCACGGGAAAATTAACAAAATTTCAAAAATTAAAGTTAGTTTTAAAGATAGATGTTTCTTAACGATATTATAATTTTTGAGAAATTCTATTTATTTTTTAAATTTTTTTGTAAGAGTCGTCAAGAACTATAAATATTAATTTTCAAAAATTCACATAAAAATTGTATACATTCAATGTTTTAAGGAATTCAATCATATAAGCATTTTAATCAATTTAAGAAATACAAAATTTCGTATATATTAAATATTTTATCATGGAAAAAATAATTCTTGAGTACAAAGAGCTTAAATTAACAATGCTTTAAACTTTTACATTACTAAAGTCAAAACAGTCTCTTGCCACCTTGTAAATTTTAATGTCAATAAATTGTTTTTCAAAGCCACCTTCGATTTTTACTTAGTAAAATGGCTATTGAAATGGTTGATAAAACGCGTTTTCTGCAAATAACTTTTAATTTTAGGAATAGGAACAGGGTTGTTATTAGGAAAAATGTTTGTTTTTTTTAATTCTGCATGGAATGACATAAAAATATACAAGGTCTCCAATTTAAAATAAGGAAAATAAAGTGCTTTAAAGTTTGAAATGTTTGACACTAAATTTTGGACACCCTGTATAATTAATATCAATCAAACTTAGTAAACGGGACTATCAGACCTTATTTAATAAGTACCTTGTATGATTTTATTAACAAGGCACTATTTTTATTTTTTATTCATTTTTTAAACCAATAGGGCAAAACTGATTTCTTTTAGTTTTAATTTTTTTTCTGATATCCCTGAATCGATTCCAATAAAATTATAGGAGTATGTAGGCAACCATAAAAGGTACCCAAATAAGCAATAAAATACATAGCATGTAATTTTAAAAAACATATCATCATGACGTCACGCTTTTTTGGGACACCCTGTATAATCCAAAATATTTTCCTGAAATGCATTCTAGGATGCAAATTTGTTCTCCAAAATATTCCAACTTAATTAGTAACTGAGCTATAGAAGACGGGAGGTGAAATGCAGGACCCTGTATATATTTCATCTTTGCGCTTCATATTTGAAAATCTGAATCGCCTAAAAATTCAGTAGTTAAAATATTTATGGGATTTTGAAGCAAGTGTTATCTACATTTTTTTATTGTCATTGATCAGCCAAAACCGATTTATTATTATGTATTATTGTTATCTGCTATAAATATATTTTTTACAGAATTTTGTCTCAGCGTTTTAAATTTTTAGTTTATTTTCGTGTGAAATACAAGAGAGGAAAAAATGTCGTTTGTGTTTGTGTTGGCTCTCCATTGTGGGACACCCTGTACACATAAAAGTATTTTCCGATTATAGAGTTGATAATTATCTACAACTTTTATATAAATATTCGATGATTTCCCGAATTAAGGAGTATCAATATAATTAAATAAATACCTCCACAACCTGGAGGTTGCAGGTTCGATCCCTGTCGGAGGCATGTTCACACTTTTGATTCAGCTAATACGGAGAATCTTCGTCCATTATTTATTGAATTTTATATAAATCCTATTTCTCGACATCATATTTAAGGTCAAAAAGTTACTTTACAGCGAGACACCCGGTATATTTATCCAAAAATATGAGTTTAAAAAAAATCAGTAAGAAACGCTTGACACATATTAAAATTTCAATTTTGTATAAATGTATTATATTTCTAATATCGTTTAATCGTCCTATTTTATAGTTTATATTATTACCTTTAATATCAGCGGGTTCAAAGCCAGGAAGTGCTCTCGGATAACCGGAAGTAAAATTGGCGGCGCTGTACGCGCAGAATGGCTACCAACCTAAAACAAAACGGGAAAATTAAATCTGGGGGATTTTCAATTCAAAATGGATGCCAATAATAAACAGGATGTATCATCATAAATTTACAATTGAATATATGGTGTGTTTCGTCAACAATCTGTAAAACGTGTTATCAAAAATATACCAAATGGCTGATTAATTAAATTAATAATATATACAGGATGTACGCGCAGAATGGCTGCCATTTACATTTAGTGGCAGGAAATTCAAATCTGGGGATTTTAAATTCAAAATGGCTGCGAATAATATTCAATAAACAAGATGAGGTAATTTAAAAAAAAATCAGTATAAAGGACGTGTAATGAAAATTATAAAAATAGCGGTTTAATTAAATATACTGGATAAACAAGATGTGGCAATTAAAAAAAACAGTATACAGGACGTGTTATGAAAATGATAAAAATTGCGGTCTAATTAAATATACTGGATATATCATCATAAATTAAAAATTTCATATATGGGGTGTTTTGTCAAAAATAATTATACAGAACGTGTTACAAATCGCTGCCCAATCAAGTTATTAATATACCGAGTGTAACTGAAGCCTGGTAAACCCCAAATATCATTCGTATTTTTACATATATCTTCATAAAATATGGTGTAGGGTTTTTTTGGAAATAAAGTAGCAATCTAAACTTTGATATAGAAAACAAGCTTTAAGGCAATGCTGAGGCTGAACAATACTGAAAACGACATACATAGGCATGATTTTATGGCCCTAGGGTATTATGTACTAGATAATGTACCTTTTATTATAGTAATAATTTTTTTGTAGGTCATTTTAAAACTGGAAATAATGTAATGTTTCAAAGTTATCAATTATAACCCAGAATTCTAGCTTGTAACATTACATTATTTTGAAGTCAAATATCATATTTTTATGGATAGCACAAATCTAAAAACTCAACAATCAACCAATATGAATAACCTTTCATATAACGATAACATTTTTCTGTTCTTAAATCATTAAAAACTTCAATAACATATAATTATTCTCAATTTTGTCATCCACTTGATATTTTTGCATACAATAAAATGTGTCATAAACTTACGTACTCCATTCGAAACAAATGAATAGATAATAACAAATCCATCTTACTTAGATAATAAAACCAAAATCGTTATCTGGCAATCAATATCGTGCGATCGTACAATTACCATGTCTACAATAGATCTAATTTTAGAAGTGATTTCATAATAAGCAAATAAAACATCGCCCATTTTAAAACTCTATCAGCACACGATCCCTATCTCGATGTGAAACAATAAAGCGTTTGTGCTAAAGCAATTATCTGATAAAAAAAAGAATCAACATTTTGTTTACCCTTTCAACGCCCACGACATTTGTTCAAATATTTGTTTAAATAATGAATTGTCTCCAAATACACAGTATGGGCCGGCTGGCAATACCTTATTTACGAATGTTACAAATATCGATGTCATCGGTGTATTGTGATTTTTTTTCTGGTCTGTCATTTGATTCATATTGATGTGACATTATAATGGCATTGAAAAAATTAAGCGATGTTTTATTTATTAGTTTAGTCATTATTCGTGGATTTGTTATTACATGCGATTACGTATTGTTTGGCTGATTAAGTCAGGTATCTAAAATTGATTTAATTGGTTGATAAAATTTTGGAAGATTTGAACAATCAATCAATACATTTTTCGAGATATTAATCATTTGAATAACAGTAGCAACCGAGGAAAATATCAAAATTTAATCGAGATTAAAAGTCATCATTAATTCAAATATGTGTAGAATCTCTATTTACATTTATTTCATTGTATGTCTTACTTTTACATCATTGTGCAATTATTACTGGGATAAAAGGTACGTTATGTAGTACATAACACCCTAGAGCCATAAAGACAGGCTAATTGCGTCACATGAATCACGTTGATGTAAGCTTGAAATATCAAAAATTAACCTTTCCGTGATTGAATAGAAAAATTAAAGACAAAAGTTTGTATGCGCCATGGGCATTTTTTGATGTTTATAACCCTCGGGCGTCTTACATATCGAGCATAGCAGATTTATGGGGATGATGTTATTATTCTCATTTATTGCTAATTATTACTAAGCTCTAATCAAGTTTCCTCATTAATTCATAGATTATACAAAAATTAAATCCATATAATACAATTAAATGTACCGTTAATTCGATTTAAGATCATAAAAGCTAAACCATTTACGAATTTACATTAACGTGAACATAATTACTGTTTACTTTATACTTGCACACTATATTTAGCTCGAAGATTTAATTTGTATATTCACATAGGAAATAATTAATATGTACTTAACTTACCATCATTTAGCCAATTATTTTATACTGATGAAAACACCCGTTCGTGAGCCAAATATACTTTTTTTTTATTCATAATTTGGGTTTTTAGCAATACGTTTTTTTGAGTTTTTACAAAGCTACTACTTTATAGTTGGCAATGTTAATAAATAAATAATTCAAAGCAACATGACAGATCCTGTCAATTAATATAAACCCAATTTATGAGTTAACAAAACTTCACTATTTGTTGGTAAAATAAGTATACACTTTGATAATATACTCTATTTAATACAGAATATTTTTTTATAAAGTTATTGTAAGACAACATTGTACAGTGAGATCAGAAAGTCGAAAATAGTTGGCTCCACATTTTCTGAAAATCCCTATAATAATTTAAGTAATCTTCCATAATGCCTCTTTCGCTGAACGTGAAGTAAAGTATTATTTGAGTAAATTTAGAAATTTTCAAGTGCCAATTGTTTTTATATTTTTTTAAGCGCTCGAGAAAAAGTGGAACTTTGATAATTACAAATTTTGTTCTCGAGGAATTATCTAGAAATATAGTTGAGGGATGTTTGCAAATTTTCACAGTATCATGGAGTAATATGTTGTTTTAGTAGCTGTAGAAAATTTTAAGTCTCTGGCAATTATTTTTATATTTTTTTGAGCGCTCGAGAAAAAGTGGAACTTTGATAATTACAAATTTGCTTCTCGAGGAATTATCTCGAAATGTAGTTAAGGGATGTTTGCAGATTTTTACAGTATCGTGGAGTAATATGTTGTTTCAGCAGTTGTAGAAAATTTCAAGTGTCTGGCAATTGTTTTTATATTTTTTAAGCGCTTGAGAAAAAGTGCAGCTTTAGAAAATTACAAATTTTGTTCCCGAGGAATTATCTCAAAATGTAGTTAAAGAATGTTTGCAGATTTTTACAGTATCGTGGAGTAATATGTTGTTTCTGTAGCTGTAGAAAATTTCAAGTGTCTGGCAATTGTTTTTATATTTTTTTAAGCGCTCGAGAAAAATTGGAACTTTGATAATTACAAATTTTTTTCTCAAGGAATTTTCTCGAAATGTAGTTAAGGGATGTTTACAAATTTTTGCAGTATCGTGGAGTAATATGTTGTTTCAGTAGCTGTAGAAAATTTCAAGTGTCTGGCAATTGTGTTTATATTTTTTTAAGCGCTCGAGAAAAAGTGCAGTTTTAGATAATTATTTCAGAGGAATTTTCTCGAAATGTAGTTAAGGGATGTTTGAAAATTTTTACAGTATCGTGGAGTCATGTTGTTTCAGTAGCTGTAGAAAATTTCAAGTGTCTAGCAATTGTTTTCATATTTTTTTAAGCGCTTGAAAAAAAGTGCCGTTTTAGATAATTATTCTAGAGGAATTTTCTCGAAATGTAGTTAAGGATGTTTGCAAATTTTTACAGTATCGTGGAGTAATATGTTGTTTCAGTAGCTGTGAAAAATTTCAAGTGTCCGGCAATTGTTTTTATATTTTTTTAAGCGTTCGAGAAAAAGTGCAACTTTAAATAATTACAAATTTTGTTCTCGAGGAATTTACTCGAAATGTAATTAAGGGATGTTTGCAAATTTTTACAGTATCGTGGAGTAAAATGTTGTTTCGCTAGCTGTAGAAAATTTCAAGTTTCTGGGAATTCTTTTTATATTTTTTAAGCTCTCGAAAAAAAAGTGTAACTTTGATAATTATAAATTTGCTTCTCGAGGACTTATCTCGAAATGTAGTTGAGGGATGATTGCAGATTTTTACAGTATCGTGGAGTAATATGTTGTTTCTGTAGCTGTAGAAAATTTAAAGTAACTGGCAATTGTTTTTATATTTTTTTAAGCGCTCGAGAAAAAGTGCAGTTTTAGATAATTATTCCAAAGGAATTTTCTCGAAATGTAGTTAAGGGATGTTTGCAAATTTTTACAGTATCGTGGAGTCATACGTTGTTTCAGTAGCTGTAGAAAATTTCAAGTGTCTGGCAATTGTTTTCATATTTTTTTAAGCGCTTGAAGAAAAGTGCCGTTTTAGATAATTATTCTAGAGGAATTTTCTCGAAATGTAGTTAAGGGATGTTTACAAATTTTTACAGTATCGTGGAGTAATATGTTGTTACAGTAGCTGTAGAAAATATCAAGTGTCTGGCAATTGTTTTTATATTTTTTTAAGCGCTCGAGAAAAAGTGGAACTTTGATAATTACAAATTTTGTTCTCGAGAAATTATTTCGAAATGTTGTTAAGGGATGTTTGCAGATTTTTACAGTATCGTGGAGTAATGCGTTGTTTCAGCAGCTGTAGAAAATTTCAAGTGTCTGGCAATTGTTTTTATATTTTTTTAAGCGCTCGAGAAAAAGTGGAACTTTGATAATTACAAATTTGCTTCTCGAGGAATTATCTCGAAATGTAGTTAAGGGATGTTTGCAATTTTTTACAGTATCGTGGAGTAATACGTTGTTTCAGAAACTGTGGAAAATTTCAAGTGTCTGGCAATTCTTTTTATATTTTTTAAGCGCTCGAGAAAAAGTGCAGTTTTAGAGAATTACAAATTTTGTTCTCGAGGAATTATTTCGAAATGTAGGTAAGGGATGTTTACAGATTTTTGCAGTATCGTGGAGTAATACGTTGTTTCAGTAGCTGTAGAAAATTTCAAAAAATTCCTTAAAAAGGTTCCGAAATGAGTCTAGAAAGAGGCCTTGAAAAAATGTCCCAAAAAAAAATCGGAAAAATGACCCTAAAAAAGTTTGAGAAAAAACCATCAAAATAAAGTCTTCAAAAAATCTCCTGAAAAAATTCTTTAAAAAAATACCTAAAAAACCACTGAAAAATAGTCTGAAAAAAATTGTTCTAAAATCGGCCCTGAATAAAAATCTTGAAGAAGTTTTGAAAAAGTTGAAATTTGTCCTGAAAGAGAGCGTGAAAAAAGTTTTGAAAAAGATCACGAAATAAAGTTTTAAAAATAAAGTCTTGAAATATCTTGAAAAAAAGTAAATGTAATTAAAAGAATCTTACAAAAAGTAATCTTGAGCTCTTGAAGCATTTTCTGAAATGGTTTTGGTTTTTGAAAATCTTTTGAGTTTTGCGCGAGTTGTTAATTTTTGTGAAAATGTTTGTTTGTAAACGCGAAAAATAAAATAAAAATAAATATGAATCGCGAGTTGTAAAATTATACAAAAATTAAATTCAGTTTCCCCCTGAAATTATTTCGATTTTTGAAAATCTTTTGAAAATTTTCGTTCTCATTTAATTTCGACGCAAATTTAAATGCCAAAGATTGCTCGATTGATGGATGCTGAATACGGATTTTTTTTTTGTTTTTTTGATGCGAGGAGAGAAACTCTTTTATAGACTCCCCTGTAGTGGGGTGGTGTTGGACTCCCCCCCTTGAAGGGCGCGGAGTGTACAAACTAAAAACTCTCCTCGATGGACTGGTTACGATACGAGAATTTGTATGGAGATGCCCAAAAGACTTTATGCGTAGACGCCGGAAATTTAAAATTAATTACTGCAGAGGTGTCAAATTCAGGCGTTCTTTTTAATACGAGCATTCATGAAACACTGGATATACCTAACTCCTTGCAGGCAACAACTATGTTTTCAATCTAGGATTACGATCACCAAGAGTCGATACTTAACCCTCGTAAGAGTTACAGTGACTGTTTCGTGCAGGTAAAATAGTTGCCGTTCATAAAACACCTCTGTAATTACCAAAATTACGATCCGATCCGTCACCTCACAAATAATAATATCAAGTTTAAATTACTGCACAACATTTAATCATTGAAGCAAAAATAAAACCAAAACCTAAACGTTGACCATCGTTGAATAATTTTCGCGAAACGCAAGACCGAATAATTCATTCCAGTAAAACCAATAAAAAATACATTCCTTTTATGAGGGCAACATAATAAATAACACCACAAAGAGCATTCAATAATCAACAAAAACAATTTAAATCAGAACCAATGTGTTTTTTTTATACACCGAATGAAAGTGACGTTTAAAATGTCAAAATTATGAAATATGAAAACGACAAATTACACTTCAAATTCTAATGGTCATCAATATCACACTCACTAAAACAACCATAAGTCGCTTCGGCGATGCTTCATCTGCAAAGCGCGAACGACCGAAAAGGATGCGGCTTTGATGAGAGCGAAACGTGTTCAAACAGGTCTCGTGAGGAAATTCAGGATATAGCGTAACATAAATTTCAACATTTAAACACTCAACACCTTTCTTATTACAGTTATGCATGCGCTCGCATCGGAAATGACTGCAAAGGTGTTTTGAAATTCAAGGCGGACTCGAGAAATTCTTCCCCGACATTCAGGCGCAGATTCCCCTGATCATGTCAAACACCCGGAAACACTATATATACCTAACTCCTTACAGGCAACAACTACCGTTTCGAGCTAGAATTACGATTACCAAGAGTTGATACTTCACCCTCGTAAGAGCTACAGCGGCGTGCTTCCGCGCCGGTAAAAGATCACCTCGAGCTGCTCTTAAAAAAAATAATTACAATTTCCGATCCGTTACATCGTAAACAATAATAACAAATTAAAATTACTGAATACGATTTGAAAACAAACAAAAAAGTCGCGCTATATCTCAAACAATACGAATACAGGAATCGCCAGGAAACTTTGAACATGGGTTTTACTTGACAATCCAAAGAAATGAAAAGCTTTTCGTAAAATTTCGTGTTTGGGAACGTTTTTTTTTTCGAGATTAGAATTTGAAGTGTAATTTGTCATATTTATCTTTTACAATTTATTTTTTCAACTTCTAACTATTCAACATGATTGAATAATTTTCGTGAAATGCAAGACCGAATAATTCATTCCAGTAAAACCAATAAAGAATACATTCCTTTTATGAGGGCAACATAATAAATAACACCACAAAGAGCATTCAATAATCAACAAAAACAATTTAAAACAGAACCAATGTGTTTTTTTTATACACCGAATGAAACTGACGTTTAAAACGTCAAAATTATGAAATATGAAAACGATAAATTACACTTCAAATTCTAATGGTCATCAATATCACACTCACTAAAACAACCATAAGTCGCTTCGGCGATGCTTCATCTGCAAAGCGCGAACGGCGGAAAAGGATGCGGTTTTGATGAGAGCGAAACGTGTTCAAACAGGTCTCGTGAGGAAATTCAGGATATCGCGCAACATAAATCTCAACATTTAAACACTCAACACTTTTCTTATTACAGTTAAGCATGCGCTCGCATCGGAAATGACTGCAAAGGTGTTTTGAAATTCAAGGCGGACTCGAGAAATTCTTTGCCGACATTCAGGCGAAGATTCCCCTGATCATGTCAAACATCCGGAAACACTATATATACCTAACTCCTTACAGGCAACAACTACCGTTTCGAGCTAGAATTACGATTACCAAGAGTTGATACTTCACCCTCGTAAGAGCTACAGCGGCGTGCTTCCGCGCCGGTAAAAGATCACCTCGAGCTGCCCTTAAAAAAATATAATTACAATTTCCGATCCGGGACATCGTAAACAATAATAACAAATTAAAATTACTGAATACGATTTGAAAACAAAAAAAAGTCGCGCTATATCTCAAACAAAACTAATACAGGAATCGCCAGGAAATTTTAAACATGGGCATTACTTGACAATCCAAAGAAATTAAAAGCTTTTCGTAAAATTTCGTGTTTGGGAACTTTTTTTTCGAGATTAGAATTTGAAGTGTAATTTGTCATTTTCATCTTTTACAATTTTTTTTTTGCAATCTTCATTGATTGGACATGAATATTTCCTAATATTTTTTTTAACACATTAATCAATAATAGTAGTAGTATAGTTTATTTCCAGTGCAAATTATAAGTACATTCAATAAGATGAACGATGTATTAATATACCATGTATATATAAAATATAATGTAAGTATAAATGGGCCAATAACATATTTAATATAATATAAAATGACGTTCTGCTTGCCCTTATATACCAATCAAGTTACCTCAGGTTAGAAAAAAGACTAGGGCGACATCTATCGGCGAAAATGTACAACAGTTTGAAATTATTTACACATATCGGCGATAGATGTCGCCCTAGTCTTTTTTCTATCCTAAGGTAACTTGATTGGTATATAAGGGCAAGCAGAACGTCATTTGATATTGTATTAAATATGTTATTGACCCATTTATATTACATTATATTTTATATATGCATGGTATATTAATACATCGTTCATCCTATTGAATGTACTTATCATTTGCACTGGAAATAAACTATACTACTACTATTATTGATTAATGATGTGTTAAAAAAAATATTAGGAAATATTCATGTCCAATCAATGAAAATTGCAAAAAAAAAATTGTAAAAGATGAAAATGACAAATTACACTTCAAATTCTAATCTCGAAAAAAAAAAAAAAACGTTCCCAAACACGAAATTTTAGGAAAAGCTTTTCATTTCTTCGGATTGCCAAGTAATACCAATGTTCAAAGTTTCCTGGCGATTCCTGTATTAGCTTTGTTTGAGATATAGCGCGACTTTTTTTTTGTTTTCAAATCGTATTAAGTAATTTTAATTTGTTATTATTGTTTACGATGTCCCGGATCGGAAATTGTAATTTTTTTTAAGGGCAGCTCGAGGTGATCTTTTACCGGCGCGGAAGCACGCCGCTGTAGCTCTTACGAGGGTGAAGTATCAACTCTTGGTAATCGTAATTCTAGCTCGAAACGGTAGTTGTTGCCTGTAAGGAGTTAGGTATATATAGTGTTTCCGGGTGTTTGACATGATCAGGGGAATCTTCGCCTGAATGTCGGGAAAGAATTTCTCGAGTCCGCCTTGAATTTCAAAACACCTTTGCAGTAATTTCCGATGCGAGCGCATGCATAACTGTAATAAGAAAGGTGTTGAGTGTTCAAATTTTGAAATTTATGTTGCGCGATATCCTGAATTTCCTCACGTTTCGCTCTCATCAAAACCGCATCCTTTTCGGCCGTTCGCGCTTTGCAGATGAAGCATCGCCAAAGCGACTCATGGTTGTTTTGGCGAGTGTGATATTGATGACTATTAGAATTTGAACTGTAATTTGTCGTTTTCATATTTCATAATTTTGACGTTTTAAACGTCAGTTTCATTCGGTGTATAAAAAAACACATTGGTTCTGTCTTAAATTTTTTTTGTTGATTATTGAATGCTCTTTGTGGTGTTATTTATTATTTTGCCCTCATAAAAGGAATGTATTCTTCATTGCTTTTGCTGGAATGAATTATTCGGTCTTGCGTTTCGCGAAAATTATTCAACGATGGTCAACGTTTAGGTTTTGGTTTTATTTTTGCTTCAATGATTAAATGTTGTGCAGTAATTTAAACTTGATATTATTACTTGTGAGGTGACGGATCGGATCGTAATTTTGGTAATTACAGAGGTGTTTTATGAACGGCAACTATTTTACCTGCACGAAACAGTCACTGTAACTCTTACGAGGGTTAAGTATCGACTCTTGGTGATCGTAATCCTAGATTGAAAACATAGTTGTTGCCTGCAAGGAGTTAGGTATATCCAGTGTTTCATGAATGCTCGTATTAAAAAGAACGCCTGAATTTAACACCTCTGCAGTAATTAATTTAAAATTTCCGGCGTCTACGCATAAAGTCTTTTGGGCATCTCCATATAAATTCTCGTATCGTAACCAGTCCATCGAGGAGAGTTTTTAGTTGGTACACTCCGCGCCCTTCAGGGGGAGGAGTCCAACACCACCCCACTACAGGGGAGTCTATAAAAGAGTTTCTCTCCTCGCATCAAAAAAACAAAAAACAAAAAAAATCCGTATTCAGCATCCATCAATCGAACAATCTTTGGCATTTAAATTTGCGTCTAAATCAAGTGAGAACGAAAATTTTCAAAAGATTTTCAAAAATCGAAATAATTTCAGGGGGAAACTGAATTTAATTTTTGTATAATTTTACAACACGCGATTCATATTTATTTTTATTTTATTTTTCGCGTTTACAAACAAACATTTTCACAAAAATTAACAACTCGCGCAAAGCTCGAAAGATTTTAAGACTTTATTTTGATGGTTTTTTCTCAAACTTTTTTAGGGTCATTTTTCCGATTTTTTTTTTAGGACATTTTTTCAAGGCTTCTTTCTAGACTTATTTCGGAACCTTTTTAAGGAATTTTTTGAAATTTTCTACAGCTACTGAAACAACGTATTACTCCACGATACTGCAAAAATCTGTAAACATCCCTTACCTACATTTCGAAATAATTCCTCGAGAACAAAATTTGTAATTATCTAAAGCTGCACTTTTTCTCAAGCGCTTAAAAAATATAAAAAGAATTGCCAGACACTTGAAATTTTCCACAGTTTCTGAAACAACGTATTACTCCATTAGAATTTGAAGTGTAATTTGTCGTTTTCATATTTCGTAATTTCATAATCCGCGGCGTACCTGTTGATCAGAGGCCTGCATGGGCCGGGCTTTTCGATGAATAATTTAACCCGAGCCGGGCCGGGCTTGGATAAATTTAATTTTATTATATTTTGGAAAGCAACAACTAAGTGAATAAAAAAAAAATGTTATTAACACGAATTTAATGTATTTTAAGAATTTCCAGTAATTTTATTTATTTAATTCAACATTTTTCGAGGACGGGCCGAGCCGGGCCGGGCCGGGCCGGGCTTTGAATATTCAGCTCCGGGCCGGGCCCGCAGCACATTTTCGTTTCATCGGGCCGGGCCGGGCCGGGTTTTAAATTTTCACTCTCGGGCCGGGCCGGGCCGAGCCGGGCTTTCTAAAACCCGCTTCTTGACCGTTTTTTGACTCTCCTGATTTTTTTTTAAGTTTCGGTACACTTTTCTTCAAAACTATAAAAGCTATCAACACGATTTTTGTTTTGTTTCAAAGCTGGTATCGATACCTATCAGTATTGATGAGAACAGTTCGATATGTTGAGCAGCGGATTGTTTCACTTTCTCCGTTACGAAGTACGAGTGCGTGTGTGTGTCTGTCTGTGCGCTCTGTATCTCGAAAACTAATAGAGCAATTGATATGAAACTTTGAACATCCATCTTATTTGATAATATAAAGAACTGAAAAGCTTTTGGTAAAATATCGTACACCGGAAGTGCGCGTTTACCTCAACTGTTTTTTGTTTTTTGCCAATATTTTCTTGAATATGAAAAATATCACAAAAACATTTAAACAAACTTTGAAGACAACAAAGAAATGAACATCTTTTGCTTGAAAACATTTTTCATAAAATCATTTTTATTCGAGAAAAAATGTATTATTATTTTTTTAATTTTTGGTTTATAATTATAATACGTTAATAGTTACAGCAAATGTATGTTAATAATAATTATGTAGAAAATGGTAAAATAAACAACTTACAAAGAATACTTTTTTTCGAAATCCCTTTAGTTTTTGAGTAAATTGAGTTTTTTATTTGAAGTATAATTTTTCCATCTTTCATAATTTTGACGTTTTAAACGTCAGTTTCCTCCGAGTTTACAAAGCGCTCGATGTACATTTAAAATATGATTCAAATTGAAAATAAACCATGAAAGCGTAAATATAAATGATACCATCAAGTCAGAGAAAGTAACATGATGGCCACATCACCATTTTTATAAATAAAAAGAACTCGAAAAATTTCAAGTTTTTTTCATGTCATAATTCTAAATCCAATTAATATATTTTTTTAATTCCTGAGCCTCAAATATTTATTTTGGAGGTGAGAACATGTGTGCAAAATTTCAGAGAAATCGGTCCGTTACTTTTCTAGAAAAGTGTAGCTAAAATTCACGTTTTTTAATGGAAAAATAGAAGTGACCCCCTTAAGAACGCCTTTCAATTAAAAAAAATGAATATCACAGTAAAGAGGATTTCAGGGTTTTGACTAAATAATAATAAAATAATTATAATAAAAATTAATAATAATTTTTGTTATAATAAAAATTAATAATAATTTTTGTTATAATAAAAATTAATAATAATTTTTGTTATTTCATTTTATTCGTGCTCTTTTCAAATTACTTACCTTATTAGAAAAATAAGCTAGTACGACATCTTCATTCAAATAACTTATTCGTCGGTTAAAGCATCACTTTTCGTTCTTGATATATAAATAACTATTATGCGATTCGATTATGGTATTTTATTGGTGTAAATTAAACGTGTAATTTTTTTTCCGTTAGTAAGTACGGGAAAATATTGTGGCTGTGAAAATGTTTTTAAATTTTTTAATGGAAATATACAATTTGAGGTCCCTAGTGGCTTTTTCAACGATTTCTAAAAAATCTGAGTGTCTGTGTGTGCGCATTGCATCACAAAAATTAATACAAGAATTAACATGAAACTTCGAGTTTTATTTCACAATTTGAAAAACTGAAAAGCTTTTGGTAAAATTTCGTACACAAGAAGTGTTTTTTTTTTGTTTCTTTCCGATATATATTTGATTTAATATGAAAAATATTACAACACGAAAACCAAAAATGTATAACCTGAAAATTCATGTATCTTCAAAAACAATAGTGATATTTTACCACTGTAATTTGAATTTTCGAAAATTAATTGGAAAATTGGAATATTTCAATATAAAAATGATTTTTACAAAATTAGAGTTAATTAATCGAATAATAACATTTTAAAATAAATACCTGTGAATACTCCAAAATGAAATCGCCAAAACATATTTTACCAATGAACATATTTGTAGAAGTCTAAAGTATTTAAAATATAAATTTAATAAACACGAAATATACCCGGAATTTATTTAATGGTTTCCCATTTCATTTATTTAATGTATGATGCTGTGTTTCTTAATAAATTTGGAATATGTTGTTGCCTTTTTTAGTTCCAATTCGGAACAACGGATTTATATTAATTTCACACTTTGACTTTTTCAAACATTAGAGTGTATAATCTACGGTTGGAGGTAAATAACCCACACTAAACCAATTTTACTCATCCTAAATCACATTTACGTACACACAAACTTATCGGCAGAAATGACACTAGTATTAACGATTTTGAATACTTTCAGAACTCAATGAAATAATTGAGCCGTAAAATCGTGCAAACAAATTGCATTACGATTGTTAAAACTGGTTCAGCTGAATTTATCATATTTCATTAGTTCATAATTAATATGAATGACTAGGCTCGATTGTGATCGTAAAATGGTATCAAGTTACAGCGTTTATTAATGTGTCGATGGTTGCGACTTAATTTGGTGGCTGTCTTAGGAAATACACTAATTAAAACGTAAACTGATTAAAATCTGGGTTGTGCAATTTATTTATGTTATTAGGTAATTATCAGTATTTAATGTTTGTGAAATGGTTTTACTTGTGTGTGTGGTAGGAAATGCTGTAAAAGAGTAAGAAAATAATGAGGTAAGTAATTAAAATAACTCGTAAATTTTAAACTAGTGTGGAAATTATAAATGTGTTTAGAAAAGTATATACAGTAATGGTTTAGTTGGATGAAGAGAATTTTGCAAGGGCGTTACAATATTTGCTCAGGTACAAGTGTACATTTTCTTGAGTCTATTTTACAAATTATCTTATGAAAATCTCATACAAACTTTGGTATAACTTCAAAAATACTCAAAATTGAGTCAGTATTAAGATATTGTTTGTGGGATCATTTCATAATACTGAAGAGTTAATTTCTAGTTCAAACTTTATAACTTTGTAACATATATTTGTTTCTCATTGATCACTTGGTGAAACATTATGGTAATATATAGGTTTAATATTGTTTATGCTGGAGGCATACATACATACATACATACTTCGTTATACATTTTAAATATTATAATAAAGCACTTTTAACTTTGTTTTGTATAACTTATATATTTATTTTTGTGACTTAAGTTTCGGTACAATTACCATTTTCAAACAAAACTTCTTGTTTGAAAATGGTAATTGTATTACCGAAACTTAAGTCACAAAAATAAATATATAAGTTATACAAAACAAAGTTAAAAGTGTTTTATTATAATATAGGTTTAAAATATTGATCGATGCAGATATCTAACTTGACATTTTATTAAGAGTCGAAAATTTAAATTGATATTCAGATATGATTTTGAGACATGTTACAGTGCCTAAAAATTTACATCGACGTAAATTTCATCCTTATAAAGTTACATTGGCTAGAGAATTGTCAGAAGATGATTTTGATTGTCGAGTGCAATTCTGTGAAGATATGAAAAACGCGGGAATAATGATGAGATGTTTGCGAAAATACATAATTATTTTGGGCGAAGGTTTATTTTTCCTTCATGGAACTATAAATAGAGAAAAGTATAGGTATTCGGCCTTGCGGAGTCTACGATTGATACAGGAATCACATACTCAATCTCCAAAAAGTGAACGTTTGAGCAGATACAGTCAGAGATCAAATTTTGGGTCCATCTTTTTTTATGACAACTTGACTGGCATAAGGCATTTGCAATTTTTATAGCAAGAGTTAATTCCAGCACTGATAGCTTTATACCTAAGTGCAAATAAACCAGACACACCTGATAACAGATTTTGGTATCGACAGGACGGAGCACCTCCCCATTACGCTCTTCCTGTTGAATAACATCATTCCATAACGGTGAATAGGACGAGCTATCGAGTGGCCATCTCAATCCTCAGATTCTGCACCCCTTCATTTTTTTGAATGTCAATAAACCAGAAATTCTAGAAGATTTAAAGGAACTTAATTCGCAAAATTTCGACCATTTTCAAACCGCTATAACTCAGCGTATTTTCAATCGATTTTGATTAATCTTTGAGGGCGAGAAACTTTGAAATGTCTTCTTTAAAGTCATGCATGCGCACTTATGCGTAACCGCTTCCGTCCCCCTCTAGCGCCCCTGTGAAAAAAAAAAGTTTTTTCAGGAAACCATGTCCAACTTTGACGATGTGTACGGAATTGGAAAAAAAATTCCGACTCAATCCACCATAAAAGCATTTAAATTTGATCAATTCCCTATACAGGACTCAAAGAACGAAGTTCCTACGACGATTTGGCACCAAGTTATAGGTGTTTAAAAAAAGTGCATTTTGAGGTTTTTCGCACATAACTCTTTCACTTTTCAACTAAATTTGATGATTCTTTCGGAAAAAAATCCCATTTTGACTCTACTGTAAGGGGATAAACTAAGATTGGAATGATCCCTTTTCCAACCCTTTAACCCCCGAACAAAAAAAAAACGTTTTTGAGCAAAAAAAACGTCCAACTTTGGCAAAGTGTAACGAGTTGGAAAAAATGTGTCGACTCGATCCACCAAAAGGGCATTGAAATATGTTCTTTTACCTGCGCAGGACTAAAAAACGAAGTCCCACGACGATTTGGCACGAAGTTAAGGGTCATCAATTTGGTTGAAAAGTCGCTGAGTTATGTGCGAAAAACTTCAAAATGCACTTTTTCAAACATCCATGACTTGGTACCAAATAGTCGTAAGAACTGCGTTCTTTGAGGGAATCGATCAAATTTTAATGCCTGTATGGTGGATCGAGTCGATAAATTTTTTCCAACTCCGTACACATCGTCGAAGTTGGACATGGTTTCCTAAAAAAAACATTTATTTTTCACAGGGGTGTTAGAGGGGGCGGAAGGGGTTACACTTAAGATCGCATGCATGACTTTAAAGAACACACTTCAAAGTTTTTCGCCCTCGAAGATTCATCAAAATCGATTGAAAAAACGCCGAGTTATAGCGGTTTGAAAATGGTCGAAATTTCACGAATTTCAAGTGTTTCATTTTTTCCACCAGTGTACAATCCCAAAAAAGGGTGGTCTTTCACTTTATAGAACACAAAATAGAAGACGTCGTTTTAAAAAAATACTCTCCCGTTGACTCCGCAGGCATACGCCACTGTATAAGTTCTAAAGTATTTCAAAAGTTAGCAAATTTAATATGCTTGTTGACCTTTTTGGCACAAAATAATATTTCAGGTGTTTTAGACGTTTTGATCACACTGTATTTAAATTGACGTTTTATGGTACTACTCCTATATTTTACGGTTACGCCAATGTATATGGTTCTAAATTATTTCAACAGATACTTTTTGGCCCCTCCAAGCATTTTTGGCAAGCAAATAAATATTTTAGGTGTTCCTGACGTTTTGATCACACTGTATTTAGATTGACGTTTTATGGTACTACTCCTATATTTTACGGTTACGCCACTGTATATGTTTCTAAAGTATATCAAAAGATACTTTTTGGCCTCTCCTAGCATTTTTGGCAAGCAAATTAATATTTTAGGTGTTCCAGACTTTTTGATCACACTGTATTTAAATTGACGATTTATGGTACTACTTATAAATTTGCGGTCTTTTCATACTCTCGCATCGATTATAGTTGTTTTCTTCTAGCACAAACCAATACCGCGTGGCAAATTAATAAATTAAGTAAAAAGGGTGTTTGAGGTCAGCGTACACCTGGGAGTTCGCAAAGCGTGTGCAATAAAATTTTATCGATGTAATTTAACGTCCTTAATGGTAGTGCAACCGAATGGTGGTATTAGTTAGAATCTGAGGTAATTGCAGCGAATGAATCTGAAATAGGCGAAACGAGTTTTGACCCGCATTAAGCGCCATCTCCGAAAGGTAATTCCAAATTCGGGCACTCCGATTAACTTTGCGAAATTCACAAACTCGCCCTCGGTCCAATTACAAGTTTTACAGGAGCGGATTAACCCGGCGGGTGACAATGCGCTTAAGCCCTTCCGTCATTATAACTTTTTCGTTTTTCCGAGTCGTTATGTCGAGAATATCAAAAGCGCTTCAACTGGATTTAGGGGATGATGAATTCGTTACGTCGAGTTTAAATACGTTCGCGTAGTTTAAAAAGTTTATACATGAATATACGGTTTTAACGATGGAACTAATGCATTTACTTCAAATTAAGGGCGGACGCACGGGGAAAGGTCAGCTCAGGTGGAAATTTTCGATTTAGGCTAGGAAATTTTGGCGCGCTTGCTCTGGTTTCATTGGTAGAAAATTCAAATTGAGTCTACGTGCACTATACTCGGCGCACCGAATCGGTGGTATTATGGGTTTGCGTGATTTTCGCGTGATGTTTGCTGATTGGTCAGCGCAAACGCATGTGAAGCGTGTGTCACGCAGCCGAAATTTTTAATCACGCCCGTTGTATGCCATGTGTTCTCGTTTTTCTGCCTTATTTAAATGTAGTGATTACATTCTATCCTTAAATCAGCCTTTTTCAATTACAATTAATTAGGAAGTGGTAAATGGTTAGATTTTGTGGGTTAAAGTAGAAAGATTTATATTTCCGGCACAGAACTAAAATGTGGCAAGGCTGTGTGAATCAGGCTTTTCACAACGTCTCCACGAACTATCACGAGGACGCAGGTTGAACGCAACGTGACCATACCACCTATTCGGTGCGCCGAGTATACAGGGTGTCCTAAATAGAGTAGGATTGCATGGGTATCTTTCTTATTCTTAAAGCTAGAGATCTGGTTAAATAGGCAATGTTGTGCAGTTTTCTATGCTGATTCAGATTATGTTGAGAAATTTTCAAAATTCCGAGCAGTTTAGAAAATATTTAAAAAAAAACTGAAAATCGCGATTTTCAAAAAATCAAATATCTCAATAATTATTAAAGATGCAAAAAAAAGTTTTAAATAAAAGTTACTTGGTTTAATTAGGCAAACATAGAAATCAAGTCAAAATAAAATTCAAGATGGCGGTTTCTGAGATATTAATACCAACTTTCTTATTTCAAATGGCCGCCATATTTGATTTTTACACGCATAAATAGACTTTTTTTTCTCTTTTCAACGATGTACAACAACCTATGTCAAAATAAAAAATAATCTAAATATTAATTGTTGTAAGTTTAAAACAAGTAGGCATAAATAAAAATAAAACAAAATTTGTTATAACGACTAACTGTCATCTTACATTAGTTTATCAGTTGTATTAATCATTCATACATGTGTATTGTCTTAAGTTGTTGTAATATCGATAAATATTAATTACTTGAAATGGCGAATTATTCAATATCTGAACAATACGATATGTTTTGTAATTACATCAAGTGTTACAAAAACCCTCATCTTGCAGCACAAACATACCAAGCAAACTTTCCTGAAAGAAGGCAGCCGGACATTAAGGTATTTAAAAGATTGGATGAAAATATGCAATTGTATGGAAGTTTAAAAAAACCTAAGAGAAATAGAAATATGATCGTTGATGATGAAGAATTAACATTGGCTTGTGTGGCAGCTAATCCAAACATTTCATGTCGGCAGATAGAAAATTAAGTTAACGTATCTAAGTCTAGAGCATCAACAATTTTAAAAAAGCACAAGTTTCACCCTTATAAATTGCACCTATCTCAGACTTTACAACCAAATGATAACATCCGTAGATTAACATTTTGCAGGTGATTAATCAACAAAATTACGGAAAATGGTGATTTTATAAACACAATTTTATGGACTGACGAATCTTACTTTTCTAATTGTGGATTATTTAATCGTCATAACGAGCACTATTGGGCTCAAGAAAATCCACACATAGTTATTCCATGGCGAAACCAATTACGGTTCGGCTTTAGTGTTTTTTGTGGCATAATGGGAAATCGTTTACTTGGTCTTATAATTTTTGATAGAACTCTAACTGCACAACGTTATTTGGAAATTCTTCAAACAACCTTAGAAGATTTATTGGATGATTTACCTTTGGCACAAAATATGCAAATATGGTACCAGCAAGATGGCGCTCCAGCACACAATGCCAGAGATGTTATTACTTATCTAAATGGACGTTTTAATAATAAAGTAATATCGACTCATACACCTGTACAGTGGCCAGCCAGATCTGCAGACTTGACGCCTCTTGACTTTTATTTGTGGGGCACTTTAAAAAACAAAGTTTATGGAAGTAACTTCAATTATAACAATGTGGATGAACTTCGCGAAGCAGTGACAGAGGCAATAAACGGCATTAATCGCAACACATTGCGAAAAGTAACTGGCAGTGTTGTAAAACGCTGTCAATTGTGTTTGGCCAATAACGGTCAACATTTTGAGCATTTTTTATAATTTATTGTTATTTTACTACTTGGTTGTATTACCTGTTTTTGTTTTGTTACATTTGCTTTAAAAATAATTTAAAAAATTGAAATTTAAACAATTAATATTTCCATTATTTTTTATTTTGACATAGGTTGTTGTAAAAGATAAAAAAAAGTCTATTTATGCGTGTAAAAATCAAATATGGCGGCCATTTGAAATAAGAAAGTTGGTATTAATATCTCGGAAACCGCCATCTTGAATTTTATTTTGACTTGATTTCTATGTTTGCCTAATTAAACCAAGTAAGTTTTATTTAAAACTTTTTTTCGCATCTTTAATAATTATTGAGATATTTGATTTTTTTGAAAATCGCGATTTTCAGTTTTTTTAAATATTTTCTAAACTGCTCGGAATTTCGAAAATTTCTCAACATAATCTGAATCAGCATAGAAAACTGCACAACATTGCCTATTTAACTAGATCTCTAGCTTTAAGAATAAGAAAGATACCCATGCAATCCTACTCTATTTAGGACACCCTGTAGGAGTACGATAAATTACAATTTGAAAAATTTCGACGACGTTTTATTGCTCTATGCTCATTGTTTGCACATATAAATGTATCCAGATCGTTTCAAGTTTGTGTTTACCCATTTCAAAAATAATTCAAACCCCGGCGGGAGTTTAGCCTTAATCAGAAGAATAAACAAAATGAATGATTACGTGATTAAATATACATAGTATATTTAACCTGCATAGATAATTTGATTTATTTTTACATCAATAATTAAAAAGCAATATGATACGGCTAACTTCGGTTTCAATTACCTCTACCATTATTATTATTATTATTATATCTTCAAATTCTAATGAAGGTATATTCAATATGTATTAAAACAGAGGTATACATGTAATTAAATCCTAATTCAAGCAATTAATATTAATAGCTGGCAATTAACGTGTAAATTTATTAAATCTCACGTCTAGTCGGAGCTCATAGTTATGATAGTAAACAACTCATACGTGAGATTGTGTAAGAAGGATTTTCCGCAGCGTCGCGTCGCGCACATCATCTTTTCCTGATTCCGGTCTTGAGTTAATCCAGCTACAAGTTAATCAACTTTGTGTTCACTTGCTCCGTATATGCCCCTAGTGCAAAACACCAATTAGCCGTGCAAAGTGCAACAATTTACATGCAACATGCTCGAACCATAAGCTCTTAATTTACAGCCGATGCAAACTTGGTTTATGAGAGAGAGCCAAACGGGATTATAATTTGCAAGTGCAGGCGCCTGAGACGGTTTTTCAAGTCTTTTCGGCGGACAGGAAGGAGAGCATCGGCGAGTTGACTTGCCGGACAATGGAGTCGAGTGATGTTGATTTATACGATGGAGTCTAGTTAAATTTTTTTGAATTAATTGCACGGCCTCATCAATCATCGGTTATGTGGAATTACGGCCTAGGTTGACGTGAGTGAGGGTAATTACCCTCACGGCAATGTTATCCGAGAGGATAAAGATTATATGCACGAATTATGGTGTAATTATTTGAAAAATTGCTACAAACTATTACATGATGGAAAACATTTATTTTTGTTACCACTGTAGTAAATTTGTTATGAAACAAAAAATTGAATAATAAGTAAGTGATGATTATTGTACACGATGATGATGATGATTGCTTATAATATAAAATACTGCTTGTTGTGTTTGCCCATGTTCATTGTCCATAACATAGATATATTACAATTAAGGTTATTTTGGTTAATTTGTTCATTGTACGCGGATAAACAATTGCACCGGTTGTATCAAATTCGTTTTCTGCTAGAGCCGTCCCAAAATGTCGTGACACCTGAGGGCAATGTTTGCGCAGAGTGAGAAAATATTCGGAGCGAGCGCGGTAACAAATCAACGAAAGTTTTGGTTTATAGGTAGGACAATACATAAGATAATATAGAAATAAAACGACCCCCGAGCGGTAGTGAAAACCCTTAAAAAGGTGTACCCTCCTTATCATATTCAAGTCAATATGCCGGCCTCTTCTAGATTATGGCGCAATCCCTTTATACCAAATCCGTCCTTCCACCTTTCAACGTCGCCGAAAGATAAGAACCCTTAGCTAAGACACCCCACCAATCCACTCCACAATTCTTCTAGCGAACTCCTCAAGTTATCCCCATTCCCCAGCGTATGCATAGCTTCAATATTAAATTTTCCAACAAAGACCTCCTCAACAAATTTTGTATACCCCGAAACCCTAATACCCCATCTAAATACAAACATCCTCCAAATTTCATTTTAATTTCCTTTTCACCAAATCCAGGTATATAGATGGTAAAAACGGTTCCGAACCGGTTCACTCACTGGGGTGAACCGGTTCCTTAGAGTGTTTACGGGTCTTTTCTTTAGGTATATACCAGATTATCAGAAATGAGGCTTCCAATTAATTTAAAAAATATTCATAGTGTGGCCACAACTGCAATATATTTTTTTTAAGGAAGGATGATTGACGGGAATTTGGGTTGCCCTCGCCGGGATTCGAACCCACGACCCTCCGCATTAGTTCGGGCGCGCTAACGCACGCGGTTAGTGGGCCGGCTTTTGTATTTTACAATATGAAGAACTGAAAAGCTACTGGTAAATATTTGTAAACGGGAAGTGGGCATTGAATATTTACATTGAATATTGCATGTTTCTGACATTTCTAAATCGATTGATCTTTAAAATTGCAAGTTTTAGTTTTCTCCTGTCACAGCTTCTGCTGTTTTCACATTATCATATAATTTTCACATTTTCTCCTCTCTGGTAGCACATCGGTAGTAAATATAAATCAAATCTGGTAGATTTTTAAACTCTGAACATTTATTTACTCTTGTACTTTTTCTCAAAAATAATCGGGAGAGCAGGAAAATGCACACCCAGTATATCATACTCTTCTTAGTTTTTGAATGAAATAAATAATTTCAAAATTGTATAATTTCTTTATTACGAAATTATAAAATATTATTGAATTTTTTATGCTGCCTGTTAATTTATTTTTCATTTATTTATTAATTAAGTATCTTCAAGAAATGTCAAATTTAACTAAAGTTAAAAGACTTTACGATAAATTATTGTACAAATTTGACTTAAAGTAGACAAGTTTCCAGAAAAAAAAACTAATTTTGACTTAAAACCGTTAAGCCTCTAAAAAAATGTCAAATTTAATTAAAGCAAAAGACTATGTCCCAATTAATGTCGAAATTTGACTTAAATTCGACAAGTGTTAAGAAAGCAAGAATAATTCTTTCTTAAACCCTTAAGTCAAATTTGAGTTAAATTAAGAGACTTTATGTCCAAATTAATGTCAAAATTTGACTTAAAATCGAAAAAGTCAAGAAAAAAAAGGATAATTTTAACTTAAAGACGTTAAGCCTTTAGAAAAATGTCAAATTTGGGTCGATTTAAGATGCGTTGTGTGCAAATTAATGTTGAAATTCATGATGAGCGTCAAAAAAGACGATTTTTGACTTGTAAAAATGTAAAATTTAATTAAAATGAAGAGACTTTATGTCCAAATTACTGTCGAAATTTGGCTTAAGAAGCGTTAAGAAAGCAAGACTAATAGAAAAAATGTCAAATTAGGGTAGAATTAAGAAATTTTGTGAAAATTAAAAGTCTTAAAACTTTAAGAAAAACGACTAATTTTGACTTAAAGCCATTAAGTCTCTAGAAAAAATTGATAAATTTAATTCAACTTTGTGACAAAAACAAGCGTCAAAAGATCGACTAACTTTGACTTAAACTCGTTAAGCCTCTGGAAAAAAATGGCAAAGTTCAAAGACTTTATGACAACTGAATGTAGAAATGTGACAAGTATTAAGAAAAAAGTCTAATTATGGCTTAAATCCGTTAAGCCCCCAAAAAAATATGTTAAACTGAATTAACTTTAAAAGACTTTATACCAAATTAATGTCGAAATTTGACTTAACGTCGACGAGCATTAAGAAAAAAAGACTCATTTTGACTTGAATATTTAACCCTGTAGAAAAAAGTGCCAAATTTAATTAAAGTTAAACGACTTTATGTTCAAAGTAATGTATAAATTTGACTTAAAGTCAACAAGCGTTAAAAAAAAGACTAATTTTAACTTAATCCAAAAGCCTCTGAAAAAGTGTCAAATTTAATTAAAGTTAAAAGACTTTATGTCCAAATTAATGTGTAAATTTGACTTAGTCAACAAGCGTCAAGAGAACAGACTAATTTTGACTTAAAATGCCCTGTATATTCGGGCTATTTTTCGAATTTATTAAATTTATTTAATACTAATACATACGTGATTTTTTAATCTGTGCATATTTTTTTCTGTAAATTACACTTTTAATCAATAAACTAGTAATGTAATAGTAGTAATGAATATCACAAAAAAATCTTACTCAATTGAAAACGCAACTTTCCATTTAATCGAAATCCCGACTTTAAACGAATTTATTACCTTGATATTAAGTGCCAATAAGAATTACCAGCCTAGAAATAAATTTAAGATTTATCGCGTTTTAATGTACCATGGAAGCTGGTGGTCCACTAATTATGTCATTTTATGATTACTGCCGCATTAATAAAACGCGCGCAATAATTAATCAACGGGTTTAAGGGTATTACCTAGAAGCATCGAAAGTAAACATTTATATCGCCCAAATCCGAAAGCATAAAACCGAAATATAATTTTGGCTACCGCGCTAGCGCCATCAGACATTATTGATGGTCAGAAGTCAGGCAGCAAACAGTTGCCACTGTATTTTTCACCGGTATCCGCAAGATTTATGTACTTTATTGTGTTTGCAAACAAAAAAAAATTGGCTCTAGCGAAAAATCACACGATGCTGCCAGGAGCGTTTGTTTTTGCTGTCAAGGTCTCTGGCATAGCGAGTTTAGTAGGTCCATCCGTGGAATATAAATGACTTCCTCTGAATATAAATTTAAAAGTTCGATAATTTTATTTATGATGTCAATGAGTACTGCAGGCAATTACGTCAGTCGCTATACTGATACAGTTTCTTCAGAACGTGCTTCTCATCTCATAAATGTTGAGGAGTTACTTATTTAGATGGATACGAGGGCAGGTCAAAAAGTAAGCCTATTAGTTAAATATTCTTCTTAATCAGTGAATTGCTTATTTATTTTATTATTTATACATTAAATAAAAACTAAAAGTAGTTTTGTGAATGATGCGCATGGGATTCTTTAGCAACGATTCTGAAAAATATATTGAGAACCGTAAAGTCGTGCCAGGAAAGTAGTTTCGATACATAATTTGTGTAGTCTCTGCAACTCATTTTTGTAGGTTGAGAAAAGTACTGCATTTAGTTTCATGTTTTTTTTTTTAATAATTGCAATATTTTATCCGTCAATTTCGACCAGAATAATGATTTCTTGTGAAACCAAAATTACGGAAATAAGTTGAAGCGCGCTAGGAGCTGAGATTTGCAGTAAATAAAAATACACAAATCAGTCGTCACTTTAGATAAGCCGGTCCCTCCCTTTTACAAACATACACAAGATTCTAATAGTCAGTCAAGTCAAATAGTGCTGAGCGCCAATATTTAATTCAAGTGACTGGTCCACTCTAGACGATCACATCCTCGTCTCGCTACATGAATATTACGACGTGTACTCTTCTAGGGGTTTCGCGGGTTACATACAAGAGCAAGGGGTTGGTTTGTTTACGTTTCAATTTCTTCGTCGCTGCCCAGGACTCTTAATCGATTTATGTTTACCGAAATAAAAAGTTCTAATAATATATATCCACATCAAACATTTCCGATATTGCAGATTTTCAAAACATATAAATAAAACGGTTTAAAAATGTTTTCCCGTAATTTTGAGTTTTGTTGGTGCCAAGTTTATTTTCGCGTAAAGTCAGCACTCGTGCGATAAGTCCACCATCACTGACCTAGGAATAAAAACCAGTATTGTGTGGATAATAATATTTACTATTTTAAAGACATGAATTAGTTCCGGTGGAGACAGTTTCAGGCTACCTATTTTTGTAGGCAATAAATTCAATTCAATGTTAAAAATAGGATATCACCTATTCGAAACGAAAGAACTGCCGGAATAAGTATTTTAAAAAAAATCGATACGAAATAATGAGTTCAGAGGTATGAAGTATAGATAGTTCACATATTGTGTATCTAGAAGAGGGTACATCTGGCCCAAACTCGTGGGGTTTCACTGATAACTGATGAAAACCTTGTTAAGTATTAAAGTAAAAACACTTCTGTTGAAAATTAAAATAAAAAATGGTGATGTGGCCATCATGATACTTTCTCCGACTTGATGGTATCATAGCCATTTGTATTTACGTTTTCATGGTTGATTTTCAATTGAAATCATATTTTAAATGTACATCGAGCGTTGTGTAAACTCGAATGAAACTGACGTTTAAAACTTCAAAATTATGAAAGATGGAAAAATTATACTTCAAATTCTAAAACTCAGTTTACTCAAAAACTAAAGGGATTTTGAAAAAAACCTTATTCTTTATAAGTTGTTCATTTTAACTTTCTCTACAATTATTATAAATTTGCTGTAACTATTATCGTTTTATAATTATAAACCAAAAATTTAAAAAAATAATACATTTTTTTTCTGGAATAATAATGATTTTATGAAAAATGTTTTCAAGCAAAAGGAGTTTATTTCTTTGTTGTCTTCAATGTTTGTTTTAATTTTTTTGTGATATTTTTCATATTTAAGAAAATATTGGAAAAAAAACAAAAAAACAGTTAAGGTAAACACCCACTTCCGGTGTACGAAATTTTACCAAAAGCTTTTCAGTTCTTCAGATTATCAAATAAGACGTATGTTCAAAGTTTCATATCAATTGCTCTATTAGTTTTTGAGATACAGCGCGCACCGACAAAAAAAAATCCATAAATTGTTGAAATGGCATCTAGGAACCCCAAAACGGATATTTCCGTAAAAAAAAAATTTGAAAAAAAATTACGATCTCAATACTTTCTCGTACAGTCAGAGAAAATACAAATGCGAAACTCGCTCGGCGAGGGAATGCTGCCGCATGTCGATGCTTAGTTCGGTCGAATCCCCCTGATTAAAATACAATTATGAGGTAATAAAATTTTAGTTCACTTCTCGCCCTTAAGAGATGGACTGACGGAAAATTTTATTTCGTTATATGATTTCTATCAGTTACTGCCATATTTGTGATTTTTTCATCTTCCAATTTTTGGTGCGTCAGATACAAAAATTCGAATAACTAAAATGTTTATTTTGATAGTTTTTTAATATATTTATCAACAATTGAACAGTAATTTTATATAAAATTATTGGTAATATTTTAGTAGTAATTTTCTTTTCAGTTTCGTATAAATATGTTACCCCATTTTTGCCAAGATATGACCTTGAAACCCTCAAAAAATAAGATTTTATTTTTTTAATCACTAAAAATTATTATAATAATCTGAAAAATTCACATATATTTTTTACCCAAATAAAAGTTTATTTAGGGTATTTTTTTTTTAGTTTAACCATTTTTTTTGCCCTTTCTAAAGGGCAAATTTACTTAATTTGGTATTTGGGATAAAAATATTTATGATTTTTTTCAGATTTTTATAGTGGTTGAAAACAAAAACCTATTTTTCGAGGGTTCCATGGTCATATCTTGACAAAAAATTGGGTTGTTTATACGAAACTGAAAAAAAATTAATACTGAAATACTAATAATAATTTTACATAAAATGACTGTTCAACTGTTGATAAATATACAAAAAAATTCGTAAAAATATTACTTATTCGAATTTTTTAAGTTGTCGCACCAAACGTTGGAAGATGAAAAAAGTCACATAGATGGTATTTATTGATAGCAATCATATGACGAAATAACATTTTAAATTACACTTTTTCAAGACTTTTAAGCATTTTTTTCGGGCCAATTTTTTTTAGTACTCTTAAAACTCTGGCATTTTTTTCAAGACAAATTTTTCTAGTACTCTTTTTGGCATTTTTTCCGTTCACTTTTTCAAGACTTTTTAGCATTTTTCTGGGACAATTTTTTTTGTACTCTTAAGACTCTTTGGCATTTTTTCCAAGACAATTTTTTTCAGTACTCTTTTTGGCATTTTGTTCAGGACAATTTTTTCCAGTACTCTTTTTGGCATTTTTTTTAGTTTACTTTTTCAAGACTTTTTAGCATTTTTTGGGAAAAATTTTTTAGTACTCTTAGACTCTGGCATTTTTTCCAAGACAATTTTTTTCAGTACTCTTTTTGGCATTTTTTTCAGGACAATTTTTTTCATTACTCTTTTTGGCATTTTTTCAGTTCACTTTTTCAAGACATTTTAGCATTTTTTTGGGAAAATTTTTTTGGGATCTTGAGACTCTTTGGAATTTGATTCAGGACAATTTTTTCCAGTACTTTTTTTGGAATTTTATTCCGGACAATTTTTTCCAGTACTCTTTTTGGCATTTTATTCGGGACAATTTTTTCCAGTACTCTTTTTGACATTTTTTTAGTTCACTTTTTCAAGACTTTTTAGCATTTTTTGGGGACAACTTTTTTCAGCACTCTTAAGACTCTTTAGCATTTTTTCCAAGACAATTTTTTCCAGTACTCTTTTTGGCATTTTGTTCAGGACAATTTTTTCCAGTATTTTTTTTGGCATTTGTTTTCAAGACAATTTTTTTCAGTACTCTTTTTGGTACTTTTTTTAAACAAATTTTTTCAGGGCTCAATTGGCATTTTTTTTCAGGACAATTTTTTAGTACTCTTTTTCAAGACTACTATGGCATTTTTTTTCAAGACAATTTTCTTCAGTATTCTTTTCCAAAATTCTTTTTGGCATTTTTTTTCAAGACAATCTTTTTAGTACTCTTTCTCAGCACAAAATCGTTACTTCTATAACAGGCTTTCTATAGCATAACATAATTCAAAAATTATATAATTACGTAACACCAAGAATAACAGTCTCTTTAAGTTGTTTCGTGAATACATGTCCGAATTTAACTTTATGTATTTTATACCTGACGTATAACGACGTCCAATATTGTCAAGGCAATATAATGATCTAATAATATTGTATTTTATTCTATTCTATTCTTAAGACTCTTTTAGGCATTTTTTTTAGACAATTTTTTCCGGTACTCTTTTTGGCATTTATTTTCAGTACTCTTTCAAGACTACTTTTGGCACTTTTTTTCAGAACAATTTTTTTTTCAGTACAATTTTTTAGTACCCTTTTCGGTATTTTTTTAAAACAATTTTTTCCAGTACTCTTTTTGGCATTTTTTTTTCTGGACGAATTTTTTCAGTACTCTTTTTCAAGACTACTTTTGGCATTTTTTTTTTCAAGACAATTTTTTTCAGTACTTTTTTTCAAGACGCTTTTTGGCATTTTTACTTTCTCCGTTACGAAGTACGAGAAAGTATTGTGATCGTGAAAAAAATTTCAAACATTTTTTTTTACGGAAATATCAGTTTTGGGGTCCCTAGATATCATTTTAACAATTTCTGGAAACAAAAATTGTGCTGTCTGCTGTGTGTATGCGTATGTCTGTGTCTGTGTCTGTGTGTGCGCGCTGTATCTCAAAAACTAATAGAGCAATTGATATGAAACTTGAAACATAAGTCTTATTTGAGAATCTGAATAACTGAAAAGCTTTTCGTAAAATTTCATACACCCGAGGTGGGTGTGTATCTTAACTGTCTTTGTTTTTTCCCAATATTTTTTTTAAATATGAAAAATGTCACAAAATCATATTTTATTCGAGAAAAAATTTTATTAATTTGTTTTTCATATTTGGTTTATAATTATAAAACGATAATAGTTACAGTAAATTTATTAATAATAAAATGAACAACTTATAAAGAATAAGTTTTTTTCGAAATCTCGTTGGTTTTTAAGTAAACTGAGTTTTTGAATTTGAAATATAATTTTTCCACCTTTCATAACTTTGAAGTTTTTAACGTCTGTTTCATCCAAGTCGACAAAACGCTCGATGCACATTTAAATTGTAAATAAACCATGAAAGCGTAAATATAAATTATACTACCAAGTCGGAGAAGGTAACATGATGGCCACATCACCATTTTTTTTCAGGACAATTTTTTCAGTACTCTTTTTGGTATTATTTTTCAAGACAATTTTTTCCAGTACTCTTTTTGGCATTTTTTTCGGGACAATTTTTTTCAGTACTCTTTTTCAAGACTACTTTTGGAATTTTTTTGGGAAAATTTTCTTTTTTTATTTTCAAACATTTTTTTAATATTGTAAATAACGTTCAATGACCTTGAAAAAATTCACCTAATTTGGTATTTGGGTCAATAATATATGTGATTTTTTCAGATTTTTAAAATATTTTTTTAGTGGTTAAAAAAATTATATTTGAAAGAATTTTATTTTGGGGCTTCCCGGGTCATGTAGGGTTTTTTTTTGATATACGGCTACTTTGGTTTAAGGGCACAACTAATGATATTTTCATATTTATTCAAAAATCCGTGTCGGGTGGCATTTTGACCATCTTATCTCGGGATACCCTTTTATTACCTCATAAATGGATATTAAGCAGGAACAGGATTCGACCGAACTAAGCACCGACATGCAGCAACATCCCTCGCCGATCGAGTTTCGCATTTGTATTTTCTCTGACTGTACCTCGTAACGGAGAAAGTAAAAAATCCATTAATTTGTGAAACTCTCATCAGTCATAAACTTGGTAGATGGCGCAAAAATTCGAAATTTTATTAACCTTAACAAATCGTTACGTCTGGCATTTATTTATAATTTACATGGCACAGATTTTATTAACAATTAAAAAAATAGTCAATTGACACAGGATCGGAGAAAACAATCCCGGATTCAGAAATGTAAATCTACCAACCTACACCAATAATCATCAAACGTTGATTAGTGTGCCATAGACGTGACCGAATGAACAATAGGAGACAATTAACTCAACGAATTCCGAAGTCATTCATCTATTGCGACAAAAAGCCTTGATACTTCAATGTCAGTGTGAACAGATCGTTTAATCCGTAGACGGAAATTTTTGCTCGGCATCAATTATTATTATTATCGGATGATGTATACAGTCCCCTGCATTACTCGAACATTATTATAATTTCAGTATCGTATTTATCGATGCAATAAATTCAACATTAATTGTCTCTCGTGACCGTTTGGTCCGTGGGCTGGTAAATCTAATTTAAACAATGTTATTGATGGCTAATTTATTTTGGGCTTCGGGATATGTACTTGCAATAAATTTGTGGTTCAATAATAATATTTATTTAAGGTAAAATTATTCGATCAATATGAGCAAAATCAATTGAAAATATACATATTACATTTATCTTTATTTTTACTTTCTCCGTTACGAAGTACGAGAAAGTATTGTGATCGTGATTTTTTTTTCAAATTTTTTTTTTGCGGAAATATCCGTTTTGGGGTCCCTAGATACCATTTCAACAATTTCTGGAAAAAAAAAATTGTGTCTGTGTGTGTGTGTGTCTGTCTATGTGCGCTGTATCTCAAAAACTAACAGAGCAATTGATATGAAACTTTGAACATACGTCTTATTTGATAATCCGAAGAACTGAAAAGCTTTTGGTAAAAGTTCGTACACCGGAAGTGGGTGTTTACCTTAACTGTTTTTTTGTGTTTTGCCAATATTTTCTTAAATGTGAAAAATATCACAAAAACATTTAAACAAACATTAAAGACAACAAATAAATGAAAATCTTTTGCTTGAAAATATTTTTCATAAAATCATTGCTATTCGAGAAAAAAAATTATTAATTTTTTTAAATTTTTGGTTTATAATTATGAAACGATAATAGTTACAGCAAATTTATGTGAATAATAATTGCAGAGAATGCCAAAATGAACAACTTCTAAAGAATAAGTTTTCTTCGAAATCCCTTTAGTTTTTGAGTAAACCGAGTTTTTAAATTTGAAGTATAATTTTTCCATCTTTCATAATTTTGACGTTTTAAACGTCAGTTTCATCCGAGTTTACGCAACGCTCGATGTACATTTAAAATATGATTTCAATTGAAAATAAACCATGAAAGCGTAAATATAAATGATACCATCAAGTCGGAGAAAGTAACATGATGGCCACATTACCATTTTTTTAATTACATAACTGCTGAACGCGTTGTTAGATTTTGATTATTTAAACGTGAAAATGTAGCAAATTTGACACATTTAAAAAAATTATTAGAAAATTTTCATCAATCAATTGCCAAAATCGCAAATTATTAAATCAAAACAAAAAATCGTATTTGAAAAAAATCATATAACTGTTGGACGCGTTGTTGGATTTAAAAAAAAAATGTAGCAAATTTAATGCTTTTTTGAAAAATCATTGGAAAATTTCTACCTTAAATCAACGTATTTGCCAAAATCTCAATTTTTTTAATAAAAACAAAAAATCGTATTTTTTATAAAATACGTAACTGTCGAACGCGTCATTAGATTTTGATGATTTAAACTTGAACATGTAGCGAATTTAACACTTTTTAAAAAATCATTGAAAAATTTCCATGTTAAATCAACGCAAATTGCCAAAAACGCAATTTTTTAAGTCAAAACAAAAAATGTTTTAATTAGGTAACTGCTAAACGCATTGTAAGATTTTGATTATTTAAACGTGAAAATAAAGCGAAATTAACACATTTTAAAAAATCATTGGAAAATGTTCATCTTAAATCAATGTAAATTGTCAACAATCAAAACTAAACATCGTATTTTTTTAAATCATATAACTGTTGAACGCGTTGTTGGATTTTGATTTTTTAAATTTAAAATTAAAGCGAATTTATCACTTTTTGAAAAGTTATTGGAAAATCTCCCCCTTAAATCAATGCAAATTGCCAAAATTGTAAATTTTTAAATCAAAACAAGAAATCTTATTTTTTTAAATTATATAACTGTTGAACGCGTTGTTAAATTTTTATGATTTAATCATGAAAGTGTAGCGAATTTAATACGTTTTGAAAAATCATTGTAAAATTTCCATCTTAAAGCAACGCAAATTGCCAAAAATTTAAATTGTCAAAAAACGCAAATTTTCAAGTCGAAACAATTTTTTTTTATTACGTAACTGCTGAATGCGTTCTTAGATTTGATGATTTAAACATGAACAAGTAGCGAATTTAACACATTTTTAAAAATCATTGAAAAATGTCCACCTTAAATCAACGCAAATTGCCAAAATCTCAGTTTTTTTTAATCAAAACAAAAAATCGTATTTTTTTTTTTTAAATAAAGTAATAAAAGTAAATAAATAATTAAATAAAGGAACTTCGTAAGCGTTCAAATCGGTAATTGGGTGGACTATTTTCATGAAATTTTTCAGAATTTTTCTAGCAAAAATTGTGTTGGCAGTAAAATTTTACTACCTATTGTTTGTGTTGGTATTGAAATGTTACGATTGCGACTAACATTTTTCCTCGCAATTCCCGTCATAGGCAGCCGATTATCGCTTAATTCTCGCTTTAAAGTCGTTAATTTGTGTTGACTTGTTCGTCAGTGTAAAAAAAGTGTTTAAAAAATCGATTAAAAAACGTTTGGATTTTTTCCAGTAACTAAATTACCTTGAATGACTTTTGAAAAAAGGATCAAATATGTAATTATATGGACTATTTTCATGATTTTTTTCAGAATTTTTCATCAACTCGTTCGTCAGTAAAAAAATAATTTAAAAAAAATCGATTTACAAACTTTTGGAATTTTTCCAGTAACTAAATGACCTTGAATGACTTTTGGAAAAAGGATCAAATATGTAATTATATGGACTATTTTCATGAGTTTTTCAGAATTTTTCATCAACTCGTTCGTCAGTAACAAAATAATTTAAAAAAAAAATCGATTTACAAACTTTTGGAATTTTTCCAGTAACTAAATGACCTTGAATGACTTTTGGAAAAAAGAATCAAATATGTAATTGTATGGACTATTTTCATGATTTTTTTCAGAATTTTTCATCCACTCGTGCGTCAGTAAAAAAATAATGTTTAAAAAATCGAATTCAAAAACTTTTGGAATATTTTAGTGTCTAAATGGCCTAGAATGACCTTGAAAAAAATTGTTCAAATGGGTAATTGGGTAGACTATAATCTTGACATTTTTCAGAGTTTTTCATCCACTCGTTCGTCAGTAAAAAAATAATGTTTGAAAAATCGATTTCAAAAATTTTTGAAATATTTTAGTGTCTAAATGGCATAGAATGACCTTGAAAAAGATTGGTCAAATGGGTAATTGGGTGGACTATTTTAATGATTTTTTTAGAATTTTTCATCCACTCGTTGGCCACTATAAAAATAATGATTAAAAATCGATTTAAAAAGTTATGTTGAATGACCTTGGAAAAAATTGGTCAAATGGTTAATTGGGTGGACTATTTTCATGAATTTTTTCAGAATTTTTCATCCACTTGTTCGTCAGTATAAAAATAATGATTAAAAAATCGATTTAAAAAGTTATGTTTAAAATCTTTTCAAATTTTTTCAGTGTCGAAATAACCTTGAATGACCTTGGAAAAAATTAGTCAAATGGTTAATTGGGTGGACTATTTTCATAAATATTTTCAGAATTGTTCATCCACTCCTTCGTCAGTAAAAAAATAATGTTTATAAAACCAATTAAAAAACTTTTGGATTTTATTTTCATTATGGTCGGTCTATATGACCTTGAATTACTTTGGAAAAAACTGGCCAAATTGAGCAATTCATATGAGACTTTGAACATAAGTCTTATTTGATAATCCGAAGAACTGAAAAGCTTTCGGTAAAATTTCGTACACCGGAAATGGGCTTTTAGTTTTCTTCCAAAAATTTTTTAAATATGAAAAATATCACAAAAAATATTTAAACAAATATTGAACACAACAAAAAAATGAACAAGTGTTTGAAAATATTTTTCGTAAAATCATTGCTACTCGAGAAATTTGTTTTTTTCATTTTTGGTTTATAATTATGAAACGGTAACAGTTACAGCAAATGTATATCAATAATAATTGTAGAGCATATCAAAATGAAAAACTTATAAAGAATAAGTTTCTTTCGAAACCTCTTTGGTTTTTGAGTAAACTGACCATTTTCATCTTTAATAATTTTGACGTTTCAAACGTTAGTTTCTTCGATTCTACAAAACGCTCGATGTACATTCAAAATATGATTTAAATTTAAAATAAACCATGAAAGCGTAAATATAAATGATACCATCTAGTCGGAGAAAGTAACATGATGGCCATTTCACCATTTTTTTACATACAATACTTATACAGGCTCCTGAATTTCACCTACCGTCTTCTATAGCTCATTTACTAATCAAGTTGGAATTTTGATTTTTGCAGAATACATTTTTTCCATGACAAAATATTATTCTTACCTTCTTTTTCATCAGAAGAACGAGAGAAATTGATTATCGTTAAAAAATCTTCAAATTGATTGGCGTTAAAAAATTTCAGGCATCTCCAATAGCAAAAAAAATTAGTCAGTCACCGTGAGCAATTTAGAAAATTTAAAAAAATAATTGATTTTTCAGACTTTGATCGACCGAAAACTCCAAATTGAACGCGGTTGCAAATCTGAGCTCCCCGTAGGTCAATTAGTCGGATTAGAGATTTTTAATTTTTGATGAAAACGTGAAAAGAGACACGAGTAAACCCCTTGGAACTTTTGTTAAAAAATGCAACTTTCTTAATAATCATCGTGGACTATTGAAGTATACCTTTTTTTCATCAGAAAGACGAGAGAAATTAATTGCCGTTAAAAAATTTCAGCTATCTTCAATAGCAAAAAAATTAGTCAGTCACCGTGAGCAATTTAGAAAATTTAAAAAAATAATTGATTTTTCAGACTTTGATCGGCTGTAGCGGCTAAACGAAAACTCCAAATTGAACGCGGTTTTCAAATCTTAGCTCCTCGTACGTCAATTAGTCGGATTAGAAATTTTTAATTTTTGATGAAAACGTAAAAAAAGACACGAGTAAACCCCTTGGAATTTTTGTTAAAAAATGCAACTTTCTTAATAATCATCGTAGACTATTGAAGTATACCTTTTTTCATCAGAAAGACGAGAGAAATTGATTGCCGTTAAAAAAATTCAGCTATCTTCAATAGCAAAAGAATTAGTCCGTCACCATGAGCAATTTAGAAAATTAAAAAAAATAATTGATTTTTCAGACTTTGATCGTCCGTAGCGGCTAAACAAAAACTCCAAATTGAACGCGGTTTGCAAATCTGAGCTCCTCGTACGTCAATTAGTCGGATTAGAGATTTTTAATTTTTGATGAAAACGTAAAAAAAGACACGAGTAAACCCCTTGGAATTTTTGTTAAAAAATGCAACTTTCTTAATAATCATCGTAGACTATTGAAGTATACCTTTTTTTCATCAGAAAGACGAGAGAAATTGATTGCCGTTAAAAAAATTCAGCTATCTTCAATAGCAAAAGAATTAGTCCGTCACCATGAGCAATTTAGAAAATTAAAAAAAAATAATTGATTTTTCAGACTTTGATCGGCTGTAGCGGCTTAACGAAAACTCCAAATTGAACGCGGTTTGCAAATCTGAGCTCCTCGTACGTCAATTAGTCGGATTAGAGATTTTTAATTTTTGATGAAAACGTGAAAAAAGACACGAGTAAACCCCTTGGAATTTTTGTAAAAAAATGCAACTTTCTTAATAATCATCGTAGACTATTGAAGTATACTTTTTTTCATCAGAAAGACGAGAGGAATTGATTGCCGTTAAAAAATTTCGGCTATCTTCAATAGCAAAAAAATTAGTCAGTCACCGTGAGCAATTAAGAAAATTAAAAAAAAAATTGATTTTTCAGAATTTGATCGGCCGTAGCGGCTAAACGAAAACTCCAAATTGAACGCGGTTTGCAAATCTGAGCTCCTCGTACGCCAATTAGTCGGATTAGAGATTTTTAATTTTTGATGAAAACGTGAAAAGAGACACGAGTAAACCCCTTGGAACTATTGTTAAAAAATGCAACTTTCTTAATAATCATCGTGGACTATTGAAGTATACCTTTTTTTCATCAGAAAGACGAGAGAAATTAATTGCCGTTAAAAAATTTCAGCTATCTTCAATAGCAAAAAAATTAGTCAGTCACCGTGAGCAATTTAGAAAATAAAAAAAAAGAATTGATTTTTCAGACTTTGATCAGCCGTAGCGGCTAAACGAAAACTCCAAATTGAACGCGGTTTTCAAATCTTGGCGTTAAAAAATTTCAGCTATCTTCAATAGTAAAAAAATTAGCGTGTCACCATGAATACGTTAGATAATTTTCAAAAAAAAATCTATTTTTCAGACTTTGAACGGCCGTAGCGGCTAAACGAAAACTCCAAATTGAACGCGGTTTTCAAATCCGTACTCTTCGTGTGCAAATTAGTGGGATTTAATTAAAATTAATAATTTTTATTTTTTGACGAAAACTTGAAAGTTTAGCCACCATATGATATAAATAAACCCATCTTGGGTATTTACAGGTAAAACAAAATCACGAGTATTTTACATTACTGGTAATAACTGCACACAAGGTTTCATAAAATTATAAACAATTTTGAAGTTATTTCATGCCGCCCGGAGACGCTGCGGCAGAATTAATTTCTTCAACAATTATCGCATATAAATAGAATAATATTTAATACTGAGCTTCAAGGAACGTTTTCTAATTAAAATTAAACACCCACACGCAGATTCTATATGAATGCACGCCGAACAATTACATCTTATTATCCAAAGAAAATTCACACATATTAAAGATAAAATAAAAGTTATTAAACAACTATATACGATCGTCAGTCGTTATAAAGTAATTAACAACAATGATATGTTAGTCATGTCTCTAGACGCCTATTATAAATATTACTGGTAATGTAAACACCTATAAAGTATGTGCATTATGTGCAGCAACAATACACAATTTATGCAACTCGTACGGCTTAGCCTTATTTTTCCTGACTGAAATTTTTCCATAAATTTACACCTTATTCGAAACCTGCATTTATTGCCGTGTACACTTTCTTAATTATAATAAATTGTTTGTTTTATTGTAATATAGACGTTTGTATGTTTATGGCCGATATGCGTTCGTGTACTTGTAATATATTCTAGTACTACTGCGGTTGCGGTTTTTTTGCAAGATTTATTGTACGACTTGCGGCCGCAAATATTTTTACCTAGGATTATTTGGTGCATGCTGATACTGAGAAATGCACATAAATTATGTTTATGGTTGCAAAATCCGGCGCTTTGAATTTTATTCTTTTCATAATACCGGCTCATTATGGAAATGTAGTTTTTCTTTCGATTGGTTTTTCCTCTAATTGTTTGTAACGTAATTGTGGAATGCATATCTAACGATGATTATTGATGATAATTGCGATTTTTATTGCCGTTTGGAATATTCGACGTAATTAAGTAGGAAGATGAAATCTTTGATCGGTCATAAAAATATGTTGCATTTACTTAATGGCTAGTCACGTGTTTTTTTAGAATATCAAGTAGTATATTTTATAATGAGGATATTTGCGATCTTATAACGGAATTGGTTCACGCACAATAATTCTTAATGTTCGAAATATTGGGTCTAATTGTTTTAGAGAAAAACTAGTTTTTCAAGCTAAAGTTACTTTTAGGTAAAATTTTGAAAAAAAAATTATTTTTTCTTTTTTAATTTTTTAAATTTTTTTATTGGTGACGGACGTGCATAGCCTATTAAAATTGAGTAAAGTAATTTCTTATTTAACATTTTTCATTTTTCTTTTATTTTTTATTTTTATTTTTATTTCCTTTTTTGAGAGCCCTAAGCGTTTCGGCTTTTCATCTTGAGAAGAAAAAAAATCGGCCTTAAATGGAAAAACCTGGGGGTGCAAATGGTGCATAGAGGTGGTTCCAAAAATTTTGACAAAATATCTTCTCCCATCACTGTAAGTTTGAGTTTTTCAAATTTAAAAGACAAAAAATACAGCCTTAAAAGTGGAAAAACGAACCCAGGGGGTGCAAATGGCGCAAAGAGGTAGTTCCAAAAATTTTGAAAAAAATAGAGATGAGAGATCGTTGTACCCTTTACGAACTCTGAACATATCAGCTCTTCAATGTAAATAGAGAAAAATACGCCCCTGAAAGAAACTTGAAAACAGGTGGAAACAATGGGTCAGTCTTTGAAAAATCGTATTCCGTTAAGGGAGCAACAAATCAAAAAATGTTCCAACATAAATATTGTAGGGTAATGCTTTGTCAATATACTGGAGCTTCGACAAACTCTTCAAAGTTAAAACTGAAGGCATAAAGACTCCCAACTCCTAACCCAAACCCGCGACTAAATCTGAAAATTTTCAATATGACAGAAACTGTCATTTTATATGAAAGAAACTTAAAAACAGGTGGAAACAATGAGGTTAATCTTTGAAAAATCGTATTTCGTTAAGGGAGCAACAAATCAAAAAATGTCCCAACATAAATATTGTAGGGGAAAGCTTTGTAAATATACTGGAGCTTTGACAGACTCTTAAAAGTCAAAACTAAAGGCATGAAGACTCCCTAAAATTATTCTTGATCCGCTCACTTCTAAGGCCGGAGCCCCCAGAGATGAAATACTTGTCACGCGGTACCCCTTCTGCCGAAAAGTATCTTTGGTGAAAATTTCAGCTGAATCCATGTCATGCGATTTGCTCATGAAAAATGAAAATAATGATGCCTTGACACATAAAAAAATTAAAAACTCGCGAACGATTAAATTATGGCAATAAATGTTTTAGAGGGGTCTTTGTTGGAGGGGATAGAATATTTTTAAATTATCCGGGATGTACAGGGAAGGCTGTGCGAATTTTAATCCTCTCATTTTTAAAGAAGGCCCTCAAGACCACAGGGAAGGCCATAGGGACAATCAAATTTACTCAATCCGTGCGACATCATAGCTGCCATATTGCCGAAACAGAATATCTCCATCGGCAGTATAAAAGGGGGTGCAAAGAAATGAAACATGTTTTTAAATCGTTTTGGGCAGTTTGAAATTGGGGAAAATCAGTGTTTGATTTTGAGAGTTTGCACTTTATGTGAGAATTTTGTATATGTTTTCTATTTGGTTTCAATGGTTATTGCAAAATATGACATTTGAGTTGAATTACATTTTTTCCCTTTTCCACCCCCGCTGAGAAGTTTCGAGAATGTCGAGCTAAGAAATAACGGATCACGATTAATCGTAAAGAAGGCGGACCTGCGTCTAACTGACCCATCCATTTTTTTTTACAAAATACTATGAAATGCTTTTTTTTAATTCGTAATTAAAGGGGTGGAGAAATTGCGTCAAATTTGGAAAATAATTCTTCGAAAACGGGCCTCCGAATTAAAAAATATTCCAAATTCTAAACAACCTTACTTGTTGCAGAAATTATTATTTCGTTTTCTTGTATTTAAAAAATATTCCTTACAAATCTTGTAGAGAGGGTCTTTATGAACAGATTTGATGACATTTGCGTTCATTCCAATTAAAAAAAGAGGGTGAAATCGCACCCCGAAAAATGTCTTCCAACCGTTGTCAAATGACGCGCTATGGAGCCGCAGTAGGTGTTCCAAAAATTTTGAAAAAAATAGAGATGGAAGCTCGCTGTGCCCTTTACCAACTTTAAAAATTTCAGCTCTTCAATTTGAATAGGAAAAAACACGTCCCTGAAAGAAACTTGAAAAAGGTTAGTCAATATTTGAAAAATCGTATCTCGTTAAGGGAGCAACAAATCAAAAATTGTTCGAGCATCAATATTGTAGGGGAACGCGTTGCGAATACACCTGAGCTTTGACAGACTCCTTAGAGTCAAAACTAAAGGCTAGAAGACTCCCGAAAAATAATCTTAAATCGCTCACTTATAAGGCCGGGGCCCCAGAACGGGGATCCCCAGAGATGAAATACTTGTCACGTGGTGCCGCTTGAGGCGAAAGGTATCTTTGGTAAAAATTTCAGCCGAATCGATGTCATGCGATTTTCACTCAAATTTCCGATGGTTTACTCATGAAAAATAAAAAATATGGTGCCTCGACATAAAAAATTATGTTTTGTCATAAAAAATATTTCTTGAGTATGAAGAGCTTAAGTTAACAATGCTTTAAACTGTTACATTACTAAAGTCAAAACAGTCTCTTGCCACCTTGTTAAATTTTAATGTCAATGAATTGTTTTTCAAAGCCACCTTCGATTTTTATTTAGTAAAATGGCTATTGAAATGGTTGATAAAACGAGTTTTCTGCAAATAACTTTTAATGCGTTAGGAATTGGGACAGGGTTGTTATTAGGACAAATGTTTGTTTTTTAATTCTGCATGGAATGACATAAAAACATAAAGAGGCTCCAATTTAAAACAAGAAAAATAAAGTGCTTTGTAGTTTAAAATGTTTGACACTAAATTTTGGACACCCTGTATAATTCATATCGATCAAACTTGGTTAACGGGACTATCAGACCTTATTTAATAAGTACTTTGTATGATTTTATTAACACGGCACTATTTTTATTTTTTATTCATTTTTTAAACCAATAGTGCAAAACTGATTTTTTTTAATTTTAATTTTTTTTTGCTGATTTCCCTGAATCGATTCCAATAAAATTATAGGAGTATGTAAGCAACCATAAAAGGTATTCAAATAAGCAATAAAATAAATAGCAGCTAATTTAAAAAAAATATCATCATGACGTCACGCTTTTTTGGGACACCCTGTAAAATCAAAAATATTTTCCTGAAATGCATTCTAAGATGCAAATTTATTCTGCAAAATATCAAAATTCCAACTTAATTAGTAAATGAGCTATAGAAGACGGGAGGTGAAATTATTTTTTTTGCCTGTATACAGGGTCCTGCATTTCACTTCCCGTCTCATTTACTAATTAAGTTGGAATTTTGATATTTTGCAGAATAAATTTGCATCTTAGAATTAATTTCAGGAAAATATTTTTGTTAATACAGGGTGTCCCAAAAACGTGTGACGTCGTGATGATATATTTTTTTAGATTACATGCTGTATACTTTATTGCTTATTTGGGTACCTTTTATGGTTACCTACATACACCTATAATTTTATTTGAATCGATTCAGGGACGTCAGCAAAAAAAAATTAAAACTAAATAAAATCAGTTTTGCACTATTGTTTTAAAAAATGAATAAAAAATAAAAATAGTGCCGTGTTGATAAAATCATACAAGTTACTTATTAAATAAGGTCTGATAGTCCCGTTAACCAAGTTTGATCGATATGAATTATACAGGGTGTCCAACATTTGGTGTCAAACATTTCAAACTTTAAAGCACTTTATTTTTCTTATTTTAAATTGGAGGCCCTGTATATTTTTATGTCATTCCATGCGGAATTAAAAAACAAACATTTTTCCTAATTACAACCCAACCCTATCGAAATTCCTAACGCATTAAAAATTATTTACATAAAACTCATTTTATCAACTATTCCAATAGTCATTTTATTGAATAAAAATCGAATCACCCTATACTAAATCATGATTGGCGCTGTATTCCGAACCTTAAGCCAAACAATAAAAATGATTGTAATGATTCAACGTCAATCACTGGAGCAAATATAAAAATTTTCCTCTACCCTTCATTTTAACAAATCTTTAAATATTTCGAAAACGGTAAATGATAGGTATAGGGAATATTGAAGTAACTCACCTTTATTTGTTCTCTAGAATTCAAAAATGACAAAAAATACGGGGTGTTCGTTTAAAAAAAAACATAACTTTGATATGTATCTTTTTTGTATGGGACACCCTGTATATCTGATAATAATTTTAAATTGTGCATACAACTATCCTACATCTATCCATTTAAAAAGAATTTCACGAAGTTGCCTGGTTTTCCTTAAAATGACCGTGTCCTATGCGGTGCCCCACCCTGTATTATAATCTGTCATTTTCATCTTTCATAATTTTGACGTTTTAAACGTCTGTTTCATCAGGTTTTACAATTTACATTTTAAATAAGATTGAAATTGAAAATAAACCATGAAAGGGTAAATATAAATTACTATGATTCTATCAAATCGGAGAAAGTAACATGATGGCCACATCACCATTTTTACTTTCTCCGTTACGTGTGTGTGTGTGTGTGACTGTGCGCGCTGTATCTCAAAAACCAATAGAGCAATTGATATGAAACTTTGAACATAAGCCTTATTTGATAATCCGAAAAACTGAAAAGCTATTTTTGCTAAAATTTCGTACACCGGAAGTGGGTATTTACCTTAACTGTTTTTTTGTTTTTTCCAATATTTTTTTTAAATATGAAAAATATCACAAAAACATTTAAACAAAAATTGAAGACAAAACCAACATAGAAATGAACATCTTTTGTTTAAAAATATTTTTCATAATAGCATTTTTATTCGAGAATTTTTTTTTTTAATTTTTGGTTTATAATTATGAGACGATTACTAATAGTTACAGGAAATGTACATAAAAAATAATTGTGGAGAATTTCAAAATGAACAACTTATAAGAAATAAGTTTTTTTTAATCTCTTTGGTTTTTGAGTAAACGTTTTAAACCTTTCTACAAAACGCTCGATGTACATTTAACATATGATTTACATTGAAAATAAACTACGAAAGTGTAAATATAAATAACTATGGTACCAACAAATCAGAGAAAGTAACATGATGGCCACATCATTTTTACTTTCTCCGTTACGAAGTACGAGAAAGTATTGTGATCGTGATTTTTTTTCCAAAAATTATTTTTACGGAAATATCCGTTTTGGAGTCCCTAGATGCCATTTCAACAATTTCTGGAAAAAAAAAAATTTGTGTCTGTGTGTGTGTGTGTCTGTGTGTGTGTGTGTCTGTCTGTGTGCGCTGTATCTCAAAAACTAATGGAGCAATTGATATGAAACTTTTAACATACGTCTTATTTGATAATCCGAAGAACTTAAAAGCTTTTGGTAAAATTTCGTACACCGGAAGTGGGCGTTTACCTTAACTGTTTTTTGTTTTTTGCCAATATTTTCTTAAATATGAAAAATATCACAAAAACATTTAAACAAACTTTAAAGACAACAAAGAAATGAACATCTTTTGCTTGAAAACATTTTTTATAAAATCATATTTATTCGAGAAAAAAATTTATTATTATTTTTTTAATTTTTTGTTTATAATTATAAAACGATAATAGTTACAGCAAATTTATATTAATAATAATTGTAGAGAATGCTAAAGTGAACAACTTATAAAGAATAAGTTTTTTTCGAAATTCCTTTAGTTTTTGAGTAAACTGAGTTTTTGAATTTGTAAGTATAATTTTTCCATCTTTTATAATTTTGACGTTTAAAACGTCAGTTTCACCCGAGTTTACACAACGGTCGATGTACATTTAAAATATGATTTAAATTGAAAACACCCTTAAAGCATAAATATAAATGATACCATCAAGTCGGAAAAAGTAACATGATGGCCACATCACCATTTTTTTAAATTAAAACCATTTTGCAATTCTTTTTGAGAAAAAAACGGATTGTTTAATTATGTTGGTCCAGGGCACCCAAAGTTTAAGGTCCGCCCCTGCTTGCTTATATGTACCGGGTGACCCAGGGATCTGTAAAAGCCCCGTAACTTATTTGCTATTTGAGATATCGACTTCTAGTTTTCCCGAACTGGTACCCACACTTATTCTACATATTTTAAAAATATGTATGTTTTTGCACAAGGTGTCCCAATATACATAACAGACCAAAGTTATGTTTTTTTTAAATGGAACACCCTATATTTTATACATTATTTTCAACCCTCTTGAGAAGTTGATAAAAATAGTATAGTATATTATAGACAATTAGTTAGTTATGGCCAAATTTGTGGCAAAAACAAGGACACATTGAAAAAATTGCAGAAGCTCTCCTAGCAATGCTAGCGTCGTTTTTTATACACTAAAGAATTTTCCACATCATGAAGAATAATACAAATCGGGTTTGGTTCTTTTTTGTTCATACTGCAATACAGGGTGTCAACATACGCAAAATAAAGGATAACTATTTTTTCTCAAATGGAACACCCTATATATCTTGCCACCAATGCATGGAATTTTTAATAAGCTTTCCAATGCTTTACAATTTATATAATGAAATATTAAGGATTCTTAAGATTTATCCATAAAAACATTTTTCTTTTGTCACCTCCTGCTCATTTTTGGATTTTCAGACAAAACTATGCATTTTCTGAAAAAATAATAAGAGACCAAAGTTGTAGAGCGGAAAATTTTCGATCGATATAAGTCTTTCGACTTTTTCAATAATGCGTGCATTGCCCGCCAGAGTGCGCAAAATCGTGACCGTATATGCATTTTAGCGTTTTTCTCAAATTGTTTGTTAATTAATTGCACTATTCTTTATTTTCCACGTCCTCTAGCAGAAAAACGGCTAATTATAGAATTATTTAAATGACCTACATCGATTGAAAATATTTCGCTCTACAACTCTTAAAAGAAGCAATTTTTGCCCAAAATGCATAGTTTTCGCTAAAAATGTAAAAAACCATTGAAAAACGCAAAAATTGATATACACATTTTCAATTTGCATTTTTAGGGAAAACTATGCATTTTTGGCAAAAATTGCCTCTATTAAGAGTTGTAGAGCGGAACATTTTCAATCGATATGGGCCATTTTAATTTCCCTATAATTTCCCGTTTTTCCGCTGCAGGGTGCGGAAAATAAAGTATAGTGTAATGTATTATTAAAAAATTTGAACAGAAAACGCTAAAATGCATATACGGTCACGATTTTGCGCACTCTGGCGGGCAATGCACGCATTATCTTAAAAGTTGAAAGAGCTATGTCGATCGAAAATTTTTCGCTCTACAACTTTGATCTCCTATCATTTTTTCTGAAAATGCATAGTTTTGGGTGAAAATCCAAAAATCAGCAGAAGGTGACAAAACAAATATGTTTTTATTGATAAATCTCAAGAATCCTTAATATGTTGTTATACAAACTTTATATCGTTAGAAAGCTTATTAAAAATGCCATAGATTGATGACAACTTATATAGGATGTTCCATTTGAAAAAAAATAGTTATCCATTGTTTTGCGTATGTTGACACCCTGTATACCACTATGAATAAAAGGGAACCAAAGCCGATGTGTATTATTCTTTATGATGTGGGAAATTTTCTAGTGTATAAATAATGATGCTATCTTTGCTAGGAACGCTTCTGCAATGTTTTCAATGTGTACATGTTTTTGCGACAAATTTGCCCATAACTGAACCAACCGTCCATAATAGACCCATACTATCTGATACTATTTTTATCAGCTTCTTAAGGGGAATAAAAATAAAGTATAAAATATAGGGTGTTCCATTAAAAAAACATAACTTTGTTCTGTTATGCATATTAGGACACCCTGTACAAAAACATACATATTTTTAAAATATGTAGACTAAGTGTGGGTACCAGTTCAAGAAAACTACAAGTCGATATCTCAAATAGCAAATAAGTTATGGGGCTTATACAGATCCCTGGGTCACCCGGTATATCCGTGTCGGCTCATTTTTCGATTTTTCAATGAATTTACGACAATAAACGAGCAGGGAAGAACTAAACAGTCGTACATTTTAACAATTACATTAAGCACATAAATTCATTCCAGACATAGCGGCGACATCAATTTATAATCATAATAATAATACCATTTATTTCCAATGTATGAAAAGTAACAATAACACTTTCAATCGGTACAGCACAAACATGGCAACACGACAATTTGGAATTATAAGAGAAACGTTGTGAAATACCACTAACCTTAACATTTCCGAATGCAGCTTCCACCAGTGAATCCTGTGTCCATATGTATTAGCACGGTCCAACATTACTTGCACTGTTAATCACTCGATATATTTACAATAATGAATACCCGTAATTGTCACTCCTGCATTACAATCTAATCGATAAATAAACAAATGCCTAAGCGGGACGCCGACTTGATGCACGCGCGCTTGTTTTTTAGTTTCGAGAGAGCGCGTATTGTGCATTGGTGCGGTTGAGAGAGAGAGAGTGAGAGACACGGCGAAGAAGCGTGTGGATAATGTGTATCGCTAGCCCTTCGACACCCGAACGTAATCGCACCCCTGCGGCTTCATTTTGAAGACGCGGCGGCCTCCGCTATTTTCAATGAATTTCGAGTATTTTTTTTTGATATAATCGTGAGTGTATTAGGTGAACGTGTAGTGTAAATACGGAAGAAGAGCACTGTGTAAAAATTGCCGCTGGTAATACATTGCAAAGTGAAGAAATCGTAAATTATGGTTATAGCGTCGATGAGTTTGTCGACCCGGGAGCGAAAATGGCCAAACGCGAGGAAACGAAATGCGCCCGACATCCGCAAAAGGTTAGTACTTTTAATTTATATACAATGTGTAATAATAATTGGTTAGTAATCATGTTTGCAATCATACGAATAAATGATGTGCACAAACACACACGCACATGCAGACAACAAGGGTAATAAATGAATCGCAAAATTAAATATACACAGTATTTCAAGTAACAATAAACACGGTGAGGATTTATACAAAAAGTGTGAACAAGAGAAATACATATACACACGTAAGGTTTTATAACAACAATAAATATACAGGGTGTTCCAAGCTATTCCGTGCAATTATACTCAGCAATGATCTGTCGAAAAATATATACCGGGTGCGCAGAAAGGGTCAATATTTCCCCGGGGGTAGGTTCAAAAAAAAGTTTGGTACAAAAGTTGCTTGGTTACGAGTTACGAATTCTTTGGGTACTAAACCATCCCTCACCCCCTCACCCCTAGGCGAGGGGTGGGGGTGACCTCAAAATTTTAAATAGCAACCCCCATTTTTCTCGACGGATTCAGAATTTTGGGGACAAAATATCAATCTTTTGTCTGAATTTTTTTTTATCCGAAACCTCCCTCACCCCAGATTCAAAAATCGGGTTTCTGACCTTTTATTAACGTTTAATAAAACACTAACACAGTTATGGTTTCAAATTAATTTTATTGTTCTACAACAATTTCACCATACAGTGGCTTCATCAGGTAGATGAAAAATTATGGTTTTACATTTTACAATTACCGCTTATATACTAAAAATTATTTTATTAACGTTTTCATGCTTCGATGACGATCTAAACTTTTTCCGAGAACAAGTTTGAAACAAATTATGCTCAGTTATTAGTTTGAAGTCGTTTGTACACTGACCTACCCCACAACCCCCCACCCTCTCGTGTGGTGGGTGTGGCTTTAAAATTTAAAATGGTAACCCCCATTTTTTCGCTGGATTCAGATTTCTGGGGAAAAAATATTACTCTTTTGCCCGAGAAATGTTTTCATCCGAAACCCCCTCCAAGAATCAAATCCCAAATTGCCGTTTTACAGGAAATTTAAAGAAATATTGAAGACAACAACAAAATGAACATCTTTTGTTTTTATTTAGTTTTTTAATATTTTTCATAAAATCATTGTTATCGAGAAAAAACAATGTATTAATTTTTTTTTCATTTTTGGTTTATAATTATGAAATGATAATAGTCGCAGCAAATTTATGTTAATAATAATTGTAGAGAATGTCATAATGAACAACTTATAAACAATAAGTTGTTTCGACATTTAAAATATGATTTAAATTGAAAATAAACCATGAAAGCGTAAATATAATGTCGGAGAAAGTAACATGATGGCTGCATTACCATTTTTTTATGATATTTCATCAGGTCTCTTTTTCTGAACTTTCTTCGGGACCTTTTAGGACTTTATCGGGACATTTATTTCTGATATTTTGTATGAAGACTATTTTTCAGAGTATTTTTCACGGCTTTTATCAGGACTCTTTTTCAAAACTTCATTTCCAGGACTGTTCCCCCAGGACATTTTTCGAGACTTTCTCAACAACCTCTTGTTCAGGACTTTCTTTCAGGATTATTTTCTTCATTACATTTTTCAGAATAATTTTTTTCGGGAATTTTTTTTTCAAGACTTCTTTTCAGGGCTTTTTTCAGTACTAACATTTTTAATAGAATTCATTTTCATTACTTCTTGTTCCGGACTTTTTTCAACACTCTTTTTGGGATTTTTTCCAGAACAATTTCTTCAGAACTTTTATGGTTTTTCAGTGAACTGTTTACAGGGTTTTTTTCAGAAACTTTTTTGATAACATTTCCCTGTAATTAGATGTAGTGTGTGTTGGGGAATAAATCTATTATTATTATTATAAAAGTTTTTTAGGATTTTTTTAAGATGTTATTTACATAATTCTTTTTCACGACTGTTATTTGAGGACATTTTTTCAGGATATTTTTCAGGACTATTTTTCGGACTTCTGTCAGGAGTTTTATTTGAATACTTCATTTTTCAGGACTCTTTTTGTAGTACTCTGTTCAGGACTCTTTTTCATAACTTTTTAACAGGACTCTTTTACAATTTGACTTCTCATGACCGTTTTTGGACCGTTTCCTTTTTTAAGAACTTTTTTATATATTTTAGCATTCTTTTTCAATACTATTTTCAAAACTCTTATTTCAGGAATTTTGTTAAGGACTTATTTCAGGTCTTTTTGCAGGACTCTTTTTCAAGACTCTTTGGGATATCTTTTTAATGACAATTACTTCAGATCTTTTTAAGTACCATTTCAGGGCTTTTTACAACTTTTTTTTTCAGAAAATATTGAGTCCATTTTTTAAAATGTTATTTTTACGGCAATTTTCAAGACTGTTTTTACAGGACAATTTTTTTTATGATATTTCATCAGGACTCTTTTTCTGAACTTTCTTCTAGGACTTTTTAGGACTCTTCATCGGGACATTTATTTCTGGTATTTTGTATGAAGACTATTTTTCAGACTATTTCTCGCGGCTTTTATCAGAACTCTTTTTTCAAGACTTCATTTCCAGAACTTTTTTCGAGACTTTCTCAAGAACCTCTTGTTCGGGACTTCCTTTCAGGATTATTTTCAGAATTTTCTTCATTACATTTTTTCAGAATTATTTTTTTCGGGAATTCTTTTTTCAAGCCTTCTTATCAGCACTATATTTCAGAACATTTTTTATAAATTAATTTTCAGGACTTCTTGTTCAGACTTTTTTTCAAGACTCTTTTTGGGATTTTTTCCAGCGGAATTTCTTCAGAACTTTTCAAGTTTTTTTAATGATCTCTTTGTAGGGTTTTTTTCAGAGAAGTTTTTTTGAGATTTTTTTACGATGTTATTTACATAACTCTTTTTCAAAACTGTTATTACAGGACATTTTTTCAGGATATTTTTTCAGAACTATTTTTCGGACTTTTTTCAGGATGTTTTTAAGGACATTTATTTCTGGTGTTTTATATGAAGACTTAATTTTTCAGGACTTTATTAACGACTCTTTTTCACAACTTTTTAACAGTACTCATTTTTTCAAGACTTTATTTCCAAAACTGTTTCTCCAGGACTTTTTTCAGGACATTTTTTTGTCAGAACTCTTTTTTCAGGACTTTCTTTCAGGTCTCGATTTCTGGTCTTTTTGAAGGACCTGTTTTTCAAGACTTTTTTTGTCAAGGCTCTTTTTTAGGTTTTTTGTCAGTGCTCTTTTTTAGGACTTTTTGTCAGGACTTTTTTATCGGAACCTTTTGCAAGACTTTCTTGTTCAGGACTTTTATTAGGTTGGTTTTTAGGACTTTTTAATCAGGACTATTTTAAGAAATCTTTTTCAGGAATTTCTTGTTCAGGGCTTTTATTAGATTTTTTAGGACTTTTTAATCAGGACGATTTAAAAAAATCTTTTTCAGGACTTTTATTAGATTTTTTTAGGAGTTTTTAATCAGGACTATTTTTAGAAATATTTTTCAGTACTTTCTTGTTCAGGACTTTTATTAGATTTTTTAGGACTTTTTAATCAGGACGATTTAAAAAAAATCTTTTTTAGGACTTTTATTAGATTTTTTTAGAAGTTTTTAATCAGGACTATTTTTAGAAATATTTTTCAGTACTTTCTTGTTCAGGACTTTTATTAGATTTTTTAGGACTTTTTAATCAGGACGATTTAAAAAAATCTTTTTCAGGACTTTTATTAGATTTTTTTAGGAGTTTTTAATCAGGACTATTTTTAGAAATATTTTTCAGTACTTTCTTGTTCAGGACTTTTATTAGATTTTTTAGGACTTTTTAATCAGGACGATTTAAAAAAAATCTTTTTTAGGACTTTTATTAGATTTTTTTAGGAGTTTTTAATCAGGACTATTTTTAGAAATATTTTTCAGTACTTTCTTGTTCAGGACTTTTATTAGATTTTTTAGGACTTTTTAATCAGGACGATTTAAAAAAATCTTTTTCAGGACTTTTATTAGATTTTTTTAGGAGTTTTTAATCAGGACTATTTTTAGAAATATTTTTCAGTACTTTCTTGTTCAGGACTTTTATTAGATTTTTTAGGACTTTCTAATCAGGACTATTTTTAGAAATCTTTTTTAGGACTTTCTTGTTCAGAGCTTTTATTGCATTTTTTTAGGACTTTTAAATCAGGACTATTTTTAGAAATCTTTTTCAGGATTTTTTTTCTTTGGCATTTTTTTAGTTTTTCAGTAAACACGGTAATCTATTCATATTTTAAATGTCCATCGAGCATTTTGTAGGATCGGATGAAACCGACGTTTAAAACGTCAAAATTATGAAAGATGAAAATAATAAATTTAACTTCAAATTCTAATAATCAGTTTATTCAAAAACCAAAGAGATTTAAAAAAAACGTATTCTTTATAAGTTGTTCATTTTGGCATTCTCTACAATTATTATTCATTTAAATTTGCGGTAACTATTATCATTTCATAATTATAGACCAATAATGAAAAATAATATTTTTTTTTAAAGAAAAATGATTTTATGAAAAATATTATGTTCATTTATTTGCTGTCTTCAATATTTGTATAAATGTTTTTGTGATATTTCTCATATTTCAGACAGTATTGGAAAAAAACAAAAAACGGTTAAGGTAAACACCCACTTCCGGTGTTCGAAATTTTACTAAAAGCTTTTCAGTTCTTCGGATTGTCAAATAAGACTTATGTTCAAAGTTTCATATCAATCGCTCGATTAGTTTTTGAGTTACACCGTGCACAGCATACACACACACACACACACACACACACACACACACACACACACACACACAGAGAGACACAAAAAAAATCCAGAAATCTTTGAAATCGCTTCTAGGGACCTCAAAACGGATATTTCCGCAATAAAAATTTAACGTGACACGATCAACGATTTTTTGTATCAACAATTCCAATTTTTGATGAAATGGTTATTTTATAATCCTTGATTTCCTCTTTATAAGGAAAGTAAAAAATCACGATCACAATACTTTCTCGTACTTCGTAACGGAGAAAGTAGTAACTATTAAACCATCAAATCGGAGAAAGTAACATGATGGCCACACCACCATTTTTACTTTCTCCGTTACGAAGTACAAGAAAGTATTGTGATCGTGATTTTTTACTTTCCTTATAAAGAGGAAATCAAGGATTATAAAATAACCATTTCACGAAAAATTAGAATTGTTGAAACAAAAAATCGTTGATCGTTTCACGTTAATCACAAATTTACATTTTGCTCTAGGGCGTAAAGTTCTACTATGGACAAACAACTATCTAAGGTCTACCCATAGATTAGACTTTTTTGACATCTTTAGTGACAAACACTAGATAGTAAAAAGTACGAACAAGACTATGAAAAATGTCATTTTACAGCATGTTAGGTTGGTACCTGTATACTTCCAATATATTCATACACATTATTGACAGTTTGTTATTGTTATTATTCCTGAGTTTTGACTACTTTTTGCCAGCCAGAGTTTCGTAATAAATTACAAATACCATTTTTACATTTCCCACAAACTTTTTGGGGAGGAGTTGTTTGGCAGCCTAGTGATTTTTCTGTCACTCAAGATGTCAAAAAAGTCTAATGTACGGGTGGATGTACTTCTCTTTATCTTTTTTTCTTACATACAATTCGATTTGTGATTTAGAGTGCACAACCTGTTGCATTTTTATAATTTTCTTTAATTATTTATTCATGTGCCTATAAACGTTTGCAGTGACATGTCGACAATTTAACCGACGTGATGTCTATCATGTCCATCCTTTACTCGATTTGATTAACATCAACGCGAAATAGGAAATGATACATAATGCAAGTGACACTTGCACACACGCATCAGAAATCCGTCGAATTCCACATTTAAATGGCCAGTAAATGCAAATCGGGCAATCCTTAATCATACAAACTGTACATGATATATCGATAAAGGGTACTTTATTTAATTGGGTATATATATACAGGGTGTCCCAAATAGAGTAGGATTACATGCGCAATTGAACTTTTTCCACATCTTATAATAATTATTGAGATGTTTAATGTTTTAGAAAATCGCAATTTTCAGTTCTTTTTGAACAATTTCTGATTGTAATTTTGAAAATTTATGTTTTTATTCATAAAGCTAGAAATCTGGTTAAATGGCCAATGCTGTGCAGTTTTGTATGCTGGTTCAGATTATGTTGAGAATTTTTTTCAAAATTCCGGGCAGAAATTATTTAAAAAAAAACTGAAAATTGCGATTTTCTAAAAAATTAAACATCTCAATAATTATATGATTAATTAATTTCTCACTTAACCCGTGGTGAAACATAATTATATATTTGATTAATTAAAACACCTTAGGTCATTCTCAAGGCTCCTTGAGAATGACCTAAGGTCGAAACTAGTCGGAGAGAAAAATAAAATCAGTGAAACAAAACCAAGTGTTTTAATTAATCAAATATCTCAATAATTATTATAAGATGTGGAAAAAAGTTCAATTGCGCAAACATATGAATCAAGATAAAATAAAATTCAAAATAGCGGTTTCAGAGATATTAATACCAACTTTCTTATTTGAAATGGCTTCCATATTTAATTTTTATACGCCTAAATAGACTTTTTTTTTTCAAAGATGCATAACTATGTAGAAATAAAAAAAATATGAGAAATATAAATTGCTTTAATTGTCATTGATTCACCATTATAAATTTACATATAATCCCACATTTAACATGTTTTGTGATTTTTTTTAAATATTCAAAACAAAATTAAGAGAGTTCTTAATAAAGGCAGAAAATTACACAACATCAGAGTATATCAATTTTCAGAGTTAGAACTATTTATGAGAATATGATTATAAATAAATATGCATCCTAATTTACATATTTGTAATATTTTCACGTATTCAATTAGCGGGTAGATATGTTATAATCATAACTGTATTATGATTTTCTTTTATATTTGTTATTGATTGTTTCATGCACTGTCTCAATTTTGAATAAAGTATTTATTATTATTATTTTTATTATTATTATTATTATTATTATTATTATTATTATTATTATTAAAGTACTTGCGAATAACCTTCTTATAAGGCCAATAACAATTCAATACACAAACAAGAACAAACAACAAAGCGGCGCCGGCCCACGCACGAGCCCAAGAAAAAAATACATTAATTATATAATTATGTCATTTATAATATCATCGTGCTGCCCAAAGAAAAAGAAAAACAATTATACGAAACATTTTAATATAATAACGTGAGTAATTTGCAATCCTTTGTTCCCCCGGGGAGTGTTACATAATGTGGTCGTAAAAAAAAAACGTAAATCACTTTTCACATTATGTTTTGGTAACTGGAAGGAAATGTGGGAGCCAATTATGCTATTTATGTTTTGCATTGATCATTTCACGAATGTTTATCCGCGATTTTAATAATTATGACTTTGATTTATTAACGAGATGAAATCTAAGAATAATGCAATAATACATCTTGCACAATCATACAAATAACATATTTTCTTAACCAAAATTGCGACATACAAAGAAATAGATCACTTGCATCCGTATGCAAAAAAATAACCCGAAAAAAAATTCTGAAAAAAAATGTCCCAAAAAGAAAATCCCAAAAGTATTGAAGAAAGTCTGCAAAAATTTCTGAAAAAAATGCACTAAAATAAATCCTGCAAGAAAGTTCTTAAAAAAGGTCCTTCAAAAAGTCCAGAAAACAGTTATGAAAAAGTTCTGAATGGCGCTTGAAAAAAATTCTCGAAAGTTTTGAAAAAAAGGCACAAGAAAGCCTTCGGAAAGTCCTGAAGAAGCTCTTAAAAATGATCTGAAAAAGGCCTGTTAAAAAAACTGAAAAGAAGTCTTGAAAAAAATTCTGAAAAATCCAAAATAAAGCTTGAAAAATAGTTCTAAACACGGCACGGAAAAGCCTGTGGAAAGTTCTTAAAATAGGCCTTAAAAATTACCTGAAAAAATTCCTGTTAAAAAATCTGAAAAGAAGTTCTGAAAAAAATCCTTAAAAATAAGAAATATAGCTTGAAAAATAGTTCTAAAAAAGGCACAGAAAAGCCTGTGGAAAGTTCTTAAAATAGGCCTTAAAAATTACCTCAAAAAATTCCTGTTAAAAAAACTGAAAAGAAGTTCTATAAAAAATCCTTAAAAATAAGAAATATAGCTTGAAAAATAGTTCTAAAAAAGGCACGGAAAATCCTGTGGAAAGTCCTTAAAATAGGCCTTAAAAATTACCTCAAAAAATTCCTGTTAAAAAAACTGAAAAGAAGTTCTGAAAAAAATCCTTAAAAATAAGAAATATAGCTTGAAAAATAGTTCTAAAAAAGGCACGGAAAAGCCTGTGGAAAGTCCTTAAAATAGGCCTTAAAAATTACCTCAAAAAATTCCTGTTAAAAGAACTGAAAAGAAGTCCTGAAAAAAATCTCGAAACAAATCCTGAAAACAGTCCTGTAAATAAGGTCCGCGAAAAAGTTCTTGAAAAAAAAAGCCTGATAAACATAATGAAAAGTCTTAGAAAAATTACTGAAACAAAAGTCCTTAGAAAATAAAGTTTTAGAATAGAAGGTCTGAAAAAATCTTAAAATAGCAATTATTAGATATTAGATATTAGAGTTTATTGGTCTTTTTTCATTGCTAGTTAACAATATTAGACAAGTCAATACAATTCTTAACAATGTTCCGAAAAAAATTCCTAAAAAAGATAGTCCTGAAAAAAGTCCTTAAAAATGTCTTTAAAAATCCAGAAAAGATATCTGAAAAGTCATGAAGACAAGTTCCGAAAAAAATCACAAAAAGAGTTTTGTAAAAGTGTCCTGCAAAAAAAGACCTTGGAAAATTCCTAAAAAATCCCGAAAAAAGTACCTAAATACAAAAAGTTCTCAAAATAAATCTCGAAAAAAAGTCCCCAAAAATCTTGAACAAAGCAGTCCTGATAAAAGAATTCCTGAGAAAAGTTTTATAGAAAAATCCTTAAAGAGAAAAAAGTCCTGAAAATGTCCTGAAAATGTCCTGAAAAAGGTCCTGAATTGTTTTTTCTGAAAAAACAACTGTTAAAGTCCCGAAAAATGTCCCAAAAAAAGTTTTAAAAAAATCCAGGAAGAAAAAGTCCTGCAAATAAAGTTTTGAAAAAAAGTCTGGAAAAAAATGTTCAGAATTTTTTTTATGAGAATGATTTAACCTATTAACTGCAGAATTAAAATCAAGCAATGACGAGTATACACGTCGAACGTAAGTCAAATGGTCCTATTATAAATTTTACGAAAGACGAGAAATGATTATATTTATTAAAAAGGGTGATGTGGCCATCATGTTACTTTCTCCGACTTGATGGTAATACTTATATTAACGCTTTTATTGTTTATTTTCAATTTAAATGTACATCGAGCGTTTTGTAAACTTGGATGAAACTGATGTTTAAAACGTCAAAATTATGAGATAAGATGAAAAAATTATACTTCCAATTTAAAAACTCAGTTTACTCAAAAACTAACGAGATTTCGAAATAAACTTATTCTTTATAAATTGTTAATTATGGCATTCTCTACAACTATTATTAAAATAAATTTGCTGTAACTTTTATCGTTTCATAATTAGAAACCAAAAATGAAAAAAAGTAAAAATAAATAAATAATTATTAATAAAATATATATTATAAATAAAATAATTTTTTTCTCGAATAACAATGATTTTATGAAAAATATTTTCAAGCAAAAGATGTTCTTTTTTTGTTGTCTTTAATATTTGTTTAAATGTTTTTGCTGAGTTTACTCAAAAACTAAAGAGATTTCGAAAAAAAAACTGATTGCTTATAAGTTGTTAATTTTGGAATTCTCTACAATTATTATAAATGTAAATTTTCTGTAACTATTATCGTTTCATAATTAAAAACCAAAAATGAAAAAAAAATAAATGATAACGATTTTATTAAAAATATTTTCATACCAAAGATGTTAATTTCTTTGTTGTCTTCAATATTTATTTAAATTATTTTTTGATATTTTTCATATTTACAAGAATATTGGAAAAAAACAAAAAACAGTTAAGGTAAACACCCACTTCCAGTATACGAAATTTTACCAAAAGCTTTTCAGTTCTTGGGATTATCAAATAAGACGTATGTTCAAAGTTTCATATCAATTGCTCTATTAGTTTTTGAGATACAGCGCGCACAGACAGACACACACAGACACACACACAGACACACACACATACACACACACACACACACACACACACATACACACAATTCTTTTTCCAGAAATTGTTGAAATTGCATCTAGGGGCCCCAAAACAGATATTTCCGTAAAAAAAAATTGAAAAAATTTTCACGATCACAATACTTTCTCGTGCTTCGTAACGGAGAAAGTAAAAAATTAACATTTCATTTCTGGAAACCTTATTGTTATAACTTAATCTGTTAGTTGTGTTTGACGAGTATACACGTCGTACGCACTTAACTGGTTAAGGGATTTTCGGAAATATTACAGAAATCTATCGTTTTATACAACGGTCTAAATTGTTTCCTGAAACTTTGGTTAGAATTCATGGGGGTTTCAGGAAAAATTTAGAAATCTAGTCGAAAGTGTGCTATTTTGTAAAAAACAGAGATTTAGCCATTTCGTTCTTGTTATAGAGTTTAATAATTATTTGTAATGATTTAATAAAAATTTAAGTTTTTCGTTGAAATTTTGTGCTGCAATATTTTCATCAGAAATTTGACATTACTGTGCCTTAAAAACAATTTGACATTTCCGTGCCATAAAAACATAAAAAAGCTCTAGTGTTCTAAAAAGTCACTTTTGCAACGAAAATGGATGCAAAAAGTGCCTACTTTTAATGCGGTCGAAGATAAAAAAAAATCACCCTTCCATATTAACAGTTATTTAAAGTGGTTACTAAGAATTAGATAATTTCAGTTGAAAACGTCAAAATTGGATGACGTTAATATAATTAGCGGAAATTATAAACAAGTTACGTACTTCAGAGTAAATAATAATAATAAAACTGTACTAAACAATTTCCTTCGAATGTTCTACACAAACATTATGTAAGCGATGATATTTTCACTACACACAAATTGTTTGTTTAGATCGTTTTTATGTCATTATCTAGGAATTTTGAAGATGATGCCATTTTTAACTAAGAATAACGCACGAATTTATTATAAATGACGCATTAAGGTAAATAAACCATGATTCACTTTTGCTGCGAACGAAAATTTCGCACCGCAATTTTTTGCTTATTTACGATACCGAATATTTTTCCAGTGTTACAATAAAGTCGTAAAACCATCAGCTTCAAACTGCAGGCGCAATATACTGTCTAAAATCGGAATTTCAGGTAACACTAATGGTGGGAAATTCCCAATTTGACAATGGCGCACAGGTGGTCGTAAAGTCTTTTCTCCGGCGTAAATCCACCCCCCAATAATAATTAAATCTCCCTTTCGGTAAATCACTACAAAGTAAACTTTAGTAAGTCCTGTTTGTTTACGCGATGCTTATAGTTTTGGGTGTGAATTGTAATTGGATAAGGAATGTAATGATTTTGGCAGGTAGTTGACAAAGAGATTTGTGACATGAAAGGCGAACGAATTTGCTATCCATTATCCTTCAATCACAACACATCAATTCATTAGTACTAATTAACTGGACGCAATTTCGATTATTTTTTAGCACATAAAGTAGATTTAAGAGAGGTCAGTTTTTTTTAATTTGTGTTAATTTTGACTTTTCGTAAATGTATTGTCTGAATAAAGATGTTGTATTATATAAATAAAGAAAAAATTACCTGAATTCTTGTAGGTGAATAAAATTAAAATTAGACTGAGACTACAATATTGTGGTCTTTTCAAACCCTTAGGTTGTAGAAGATGAATTTATTATTTTAATTATATGCCCGGATTTCAAGGGACAACAAGGGCAACATCTGCATTTGAAGAGATAGAGAGATGATGAAAGTAGCAAAAGGAGCAGGTTCGACAGGTCATCAAGAATCCACCTCCGTATATCCTACTTGTCATGGCCCACTTGTTCCAAATAAAAATAAAAACAAAATCAAACAAAAAACAAGATTTTGTTTTATTGTGGGCCATGAAAAGTGAGATTTGCAAGTGTATTCTTAATGAACTCGTGAACCTGCACCTTTTTGCTAATTTAACCATCTCTCAATCTCTTCAAATGCAGAAGTTGCCCATGCTGTCCCTACGAAATCCGGGCACCCTGTATATAAATATATACTCTTTAATATAAAAACATATGCATCCTACAAGTGTAAGTAGTTTCTTGCTGTTACGGAAACAAACAGCATTAAATTTGATATTAGTCATTCGGGTTTTATACTGTGTCACGATTATGCGGACAATTTCTTAAAACGGATTACGTGCACTTGAATTCTGTGAAAACGTCGGTGATATTAATCTATTACATTTGTAATTTTTTTACGTCAGATAATTCTGGATTGTTTAATTTCTATTATTACACCCAGACACAATTTTCATTTCAACTGATTTTGAAAATAACTGAGGTTATTGCCTAGCGCCGAAAATGCGTCCAATCCAATAAAATCGAACAGTCCAATAAAACTTTCACGCACATGTAAAAACGCCGCTCCCAAGCCAACTTATAAATAAAAAATATAATATTATTATTAAGTGACTTAGTCAGGCAAAAACTATTTAGTCTATTTTCATACCTGGTATCACACTATCCTGCCTGAATCACACAATTATGACATTCGCATCAATTTTAATTCAATCGACCAGGACGATGCGTAGAATTAAAAATAACTGAAGACATAAATCAAATGGCGGCGACAGAAATAATTAACCATAAAATTTCAATTAATTGTTTATAAATATTTACGAGCGATACAGTAAATCAGCATTTTTATGCAATGCAAATGCAAATTTTAAAGTAGCCTATTCAGTGTATTTGTAATTGTATTTCAATCTCATGTTCTACAATCGAACTAATTTTATCATTGTATCTTAGATTTTACTCTCAGAACATGGTCACCTTGGTTAGAAATCTTGATGTGACTATCATGTAGCTTTTTCGATTTCAAGATCTAATGGGAGTTTTGTTAAATTGTTAATTTTCAAAACAAACAAATCTTCATAAACAGTGAAAGATAGGGTCGGACTGGCCAACTGCCCGTAATAAATAATCATTCTAAAAGTAATAAAAAATGTATTTATTATTTTTATATTTAATACCTTAAATTATTATAATTTTTGATTATGGAAAAAAATTAAACACTTAAAATTCGTGAAATTTCGACCATTTTCAAACCGCCATAACTCGGCGTATTTTCAATCGATTTTGATGAATCTTTGAGGCCGAAAAACTTTGAAGTGTCTTCTTTAAAGCTATGCATGCGAACTTAAGCGAAACCCCTTCCGCCCCCTTTTTACGACCTTGTGGAAAACAAGTTTTTTTTTCTGGAAACCATGTCCAACTTTGACGATATCTAAGGAGTTCGAAAAATTTTGTCTACTCGATCCACCATAAAGGCATTAAAATTTGATCAATTCCCTATGTAGAACTCAAAGAACGAAGTTTCTATGACGTTTTGGCACCAAGTTATGGGTGTTTGGAAAAAAAGTGCTTTTGAGGTTCATCATTACTCTGTGACTTTTTAACCAAATTTGATGATTCTTTCGGCGAAACATCCCATTTTGGCTCTACTTTGAGATTGGAATGATCCCTTTTCGAACCCCCGAACAAAAACAAAACACGTTTTTAGGCAAAAAACGTCCAACTTTGGGAACGTGTACTGAGTAGGAAAAATGTGTCGACCAAAAGGGGCATTGAAATTCCTACGGGTTATGGGTGAAAATTTTCTGAAAATAATATCAATATCACAATAATGCGCAGAACTAAATACAAGAGTAATTAATATCATTAATGTATTTTTTTTATAAAACAAACAGGAAAAGGTCTAACATGTGAGGCACAGAATGTGTGTTGCCCTGTATAAACTATAAGATAGTTTGCAGACCAAAATGTATTATTGGGACATTAAGCTAATCCGTCGCCCACTCTCAAACTCAAAATTTATCATCATTTTGAAGATTTTGTAAATAAGTCGTCATAGAAGACGTCGCAAGTGATATTTGGTTAGACAGTTTTGTAGCGAGGAAAATAAGCCAAACCGCTTATATTTTTACTATCCATAATAGTAACTATACGAACAATATGTAAAAATTAAAACAATTAGTTACACGAATGTATGAATTATTGTTTTTTTTTTAATTCTCGACACTATCTTAATACAGCAGCCTCATTAATCTGAAAGTTTTACTTACATGTTTTTGGATCTACTAGATTTTGAGTTAATGAATCGTTTAAATTCTCCATTCTTCAAGATTTTCTATTTTTGCAATTGTTTTTATATTTTCTTTTCGACGCTCGGAGTTATGCGCGACGTCAGAATGACTTAAGCACAGTTTTCGTGCGATTATTTCTAAAGTTACGAAAGAAATTATTTGGATTTTTACATAAATATAAAAAATAACCAGTTTTAAGTATTTTTTTGAAATATTCCAACTTTTAGCAATTGTTTTTATATTTTTTTCAACGCTCGGCGTTCTGCGCGCCTTCAGAATGACTTAGGCATAGTTTTCGTGCAATTATTTCGAAAGTAACGAAAGAACTGATTTGTATTTTTACATAAACATAAAATATAACCATTTTTAATTATTTCTTGAGATTATCCAACTTTCAGCGATTGTTTTTCTATTTTTTTTTTCAACGCTCGGCGTTCTGCGCGACTTCAGAATGACTTAGGCACAGTTTTCGTGCAATTATTTCGAAAGTTACGAAAGAAATGATTTGTATTTTTATATAAACACAAGATATAACCATTTTTAATAATTCTTTGAGATTATCCAACTTTTAGCGATTTTCTTAAATATTTTTTTCAGCGCTTGGCATTATGCGCGACATCAGAATAACTTAAGCACCGTTTTTATAGGATTATTTCAAAAGTTACGAAATGAATAATTTGCATTTTTAACTAAACACAAAATATAATCAGTTATTTTTGGAGATTTTCCAATTTGTAGCGATTGTTTTTGTATTTTTTTTTGACGCTCGGAGTTATGCGCGACGTCAGAATGACCTAAGCACAATTTTCGTGCGATTATTTTGAAAGTTACCAAAGTGGTGGTCTGTAATTTTACATAAACACAACATACAATCAGTTTAAAGTATTTTTGGAGGTTTTCCAATCTATGGCAATAGCTTTTATTTTTCGTCCAGCGCTTAACGTACGGCGCAACTTCGAAACGACTAAAGCACAATTTTCGTCCGATTATTTTGAAAGTTACGAAAGTGGTGGTTTGGATTTTGACATAAACATAAAATTTAATCAGTTTAAAGTATTTCTGGAGATTTTCCAATCTGTGGCAATAGCTTTTATATTTTTTTCAGCGCTTGACGTACTGCGCAACTTCGGAACGACTTAAGCACAATTTTCGTGCGATTATTTTCAAATTTGCAAAAATGGTGATTTGAGTTTTTACATAAATACAAAATTTAATCAGTTTAACGTATTTCTGAAGGATTTCCAATCTGTGGCAATAGCTTTTATATTTTTTTCAGCTCTTGGCGTACGGCGCAACTTCGGAACGACTTAAGAACAATTTTCGTGCGATTATTTTGAAATTTTCGAAATTGGTGGTTTGGATTTTTACATAAATACAAAATTTAATCAGTTTAGAGTATTTCTGGAGGGTTCCCAATCTGTGGCAATTGCTTTTATATTTTTTTCAGCGCTTGACGTACGGCGCAACTTCGGAACGACTTAAGCACAATTTTCGTGCGATTATTTTCAAATTTTCGAAAATGGTGGTTTGGATTTTTACATAAATACAAAATTTAATCAGTTTAAAGTATTTCTGGAGGGTTCCCAATCTGTGGCAATTCCTTCTATATTTTTTTTAGCGTTTGACGTACTGCGCAACTTCGGAACGACTTAAGCACAATTTTCGTGCGATTATTTTCAAATCAGCGAAAATGGTGGTTTGGATTTTTACATAAATACAAAATTTAATCAGTTTAAAGTATTTTTGGAGATTTTCCAATCTGTGGAAATTGTTTCCATATTTTTTCAACGCTTGATTTAATGCGCAGCTTCGGATCGATTTAAGCGCAATTTTCGTGCGATTATTTTGAAATTTGCGAAAATGGTGGTTTAGATTTTTACATAAATACAAAATTTAATCAGTTTTAAGTATTTCTAGAGGGTTTTCAATCTGTGGCAATAGCTTTTATATTTTTTTCAGCGCTTGACGTACGGCGCAACTTCGGAACGACTTAAGCACAATTTACGTGCGATTATTTTGAAATTTGCGAAAATGGTGGTTTGTATTTTTACACAAATACAAAATTTAATCAGTTTCAAGTATTTCTGGAGATTTTCCAATCTGTGGAAACTGTTTTCATATTCTTTTCAACGCTTGACTTAATGCGCAACTTCGGAACGACTTAAGCACCATTTTCGAGCAATTATTTTGAAATTTACGAAAATTGTGGTTTGGATTTTTACCCAAACCCAAAATTTAATGAGTTTTAAGCATTTCTGGAGATTTGCCAATCTGTGGCGATTGTTTTCATATTTTTTCAACGCTTGACGTAATGCGCAACTTCGGAACGACTTAAGCTCAATTTTCGTGCGATTCTTTTAAAAGTTACGATAATGGTGGTTTGTATTTTTACATAAATATAAAATATAATAATTATATTTCTGGACATTTTTCTATTTGTGGCAATTTATTTTATATTTATTTCAATGCTCGGCGATCTGCGCGATTTTAGAATAACTTAAACACTGTTCACTTGCTATTAATTGACTAGTCGAATTATTAAAAATAAAAAAAAATTATAAGTATTTGCGTTAATGAATGGTTTAAAATCTCTATTCTTCAAAATTTTCTAATTTGAACCAATGTTTTTATATTTTTTTGAAAGCTTAACATTCTGACTCAATAAGCTGCGTTCTCGTGCGATTATTTCGATAATTTACGAAGGGATAGTTCGTACAGAAACACATAATATAATCAGTTTTGAGTATTTCTAGAGATTTTTCAATTTGTAGCAGTTGTTTTTATATTTTTTTTTAACTTTCGGCGTACTGCGCGATTTCAAATGACTTAAACAAAGTTCTCGTGTGATTATTTCTAAAATTAGTGAAGGGATGGTTTGGGTTTTTTTAACACCACAAACTAGAATCAATTTTAAGTATTTGCAAAAAAATTTTTTGCAATTGTTTTTACATTCTCTTAAACGTTCGGAGAATTTATGCAAAAATATATTCAACATAACTAAAACTAAGTTCTTATGGGATTACAAACTACTGATAGGATATTTTGAGATTTTTTTCAGGAATACAACGAGAATCGGTTTTGTGTATTTCTGAAAATATTTTAGTTTGTGGCAATCGTTTTTAAATTTTTACTTTCTCCGTTACGAAGTACGAGAAAGTATTGTGATCGTGATTTTTTTTTCAAAAATTTTTTTTACGGAAATATCCGTTTTGGGGTCCCTAGATGCCATTTCAACAATTTCTGGAAAAAAAAAATTTGTGTCTGTGTGTGTGTGTGTGTGTGTCTGTGTGTGTGTGTGTGTGTGTGTCTGTCTGTGCGCGCTGTATCTCAAAAACTAATAGAGCAATTGATATGAAACTTTAAACATTCATCTCATTTGATAATCTGAAGAACTGAAAAGCTTTTGGTAAAATTTCGTACACCGGAAGTGGGCGTTTACCTTAACTGTTTTTTGTTTTTTGCCAATATTTTCTTAAATATGAAAAATATCACAAAAACATTTAAACAAACTTTGAAGATAACAAAGAAATGAACATCTTTTGCTTGAAAGCATTTTTCATAAAATCATTTTTATTCGAGAAAAAAATTTATTATTATTTTGTAAATTTTTGGTTCATAATTATAGAACGATAATAGTTATAGCAAATTTATGTGAATAATAATTGTAGAGAATGTTAAAATGAACAACTTATAAAGAATAAGTTTTTTTCGAAATCCCTTTAGTTTTTGAGTAAATTGAGTTTTTAAATTTGAAGTATAATTTTTCAATCTTTCATAATTTTGACGTTTTAAACGTCAGTTTCATGCGAGTCTACAGAACGCTCGATGTACATTTAAAATTTGATTTAAATTTAGAATAAACCATGAAAGCGTAAATATAAATGATACCATCAAGTCGGAGAAAGTAACATGATGGCCACATCACCATTTTTTTTAATAGGCTTACTGTTTGTTTTTATCTAAAGACAACACAGGAAAAATATTGAGATTTTTTCAGAAACATAACAAGAATTGGATCTTTTTGATTCTAAAGATACAATTCTTGTTATGTTATACTAGTGATACAATATTTTCATAATTTTCAGGAATACGAGAATCGGTTTTGTGTATTTCTAAAAATATTTTAGTTTGTGGCAATCCTTTTTAATTTTTTTTTAATACGCTTACTGTTTGTTTTTATATTAAGACAATACAGGAAAAATATTGAGATTTTTTTAGAAACATAACAAGAATCGGATCTGTGTTTACAAACTAGTGATACAATATTTTCGTAATTTTCAGGAATACACCGAGAATCGGTTTTGTGTATTTCTGGAAATATTTTAGTTTGTGGCAATCGTTTCTATATTTTTATTATTCGCTTATTGTTTGATTTTATATGAAGACAACGGAGGAGGAAGAAGAATATGAACAAAATTCATAGGCCACCATTTTCAGTTGTCAACGCCAATATAATAAATTTGATTTTTATTTGTGCGACTCCAACTAACAATATTTTTGCAAGAGCCAAACATTTTCACTATAATTTTTTTGCTACTTACAGCATTTTTCCCAGTTTATAAAATTACTGAACATGAACCTCCTGTTTTGAAGGTTGAAATAAAAATTGCACCAAACTAATATTTATGTAGTAAATAAAGAAAATATTTATTTATTTAATAAATAAAGAAGAATAGTTTCTTTGCTATGATTTTCGTGAAAATGATTTTTATTTTATTATATATACAATATCTTTATTAATAGTAGTTTATATACATTTTAAGACATATTCAAAAATTTTGTTACATTACAGTTATTAACAGGCTATCGACCCGAGGTCTTTTAGCCTTTATTTTATTATTTTTTTGGGTTTTTATTAATGCGAAAAACTAATTAGGAATTTATAAATGTTTACTCTTCAAAAAATTAATTTGCAAGTTTACTCCAAAGTGATCGGGGAAGATAATAATCCAATATAAAGAAATTAACATTCAAAATCCGAGGTTCCGTTTTATTCATCAATGCCCCTTCGTATTCTTCTAAATATTAAAATCGTTACTGGCTGAATGGCTTATAAGCCAAAGCAAAAAAATGAAATTAAATGGAGACATTTTCTTAAGCAAATTCCTCCAAAAATACAAATACATTAAAATTACATTTTTTATTAGAATTTCAAGGCGACAAACATAATTTTATTATACTAATAAGTTTATTATACTTAATACATTTTATAATTGTATTGACATGTTTCACATGAATGTTTTTTTCATCACGAAATAAATTATTTGAATTTGAATAATTATGATTTGCTTATTTTTACCATCTATTAAATTATTACAAAAAAAAATAATTTCAAGAGAAATCACACAAACGATTTTAAATCGAATTACGCTGGATTGTATCATAAAATATAAATTGCGAACGGAGAGGTTATTCAGTGTGATTGAGATTTGGTAGTATCGACGAGACGACAAGTAACTGTGTATGGAAACGTCTCTTAGTTGCCTATAAAAGGCAACTTAAGTTAAGAAAGCCTTATAAATGCGTATATAACAGCAACACGGCAACAGGCCTTGGTCCATTTCACTATTGAAACATTCTGACATTCTGCTCACACCAGACTCTCTGAATTCAGAAAAAAATATTAACAACAATAAATTGCGTAATTTACTTACTGTTTAAATCAATAAGCAATAGACAGGATGCAGTTGGACATTGCCTAATCGGCTATTGACCTCGCGGTGTATAACAAGAAATTATGACATTGAGAAAAATAATTTATACAATTAATCAAAAAAATATTCTCGGACACCTTGTCATAGTTCGCGGTGACATAATTCGTAAATGGGTTGCATCAGAAACCGTAAATTTCCCACATAATTTCAGCACCAGATTTTACAGACACTGCACCATTTCATAATTATGGTTAATTATAAATGACTCATGTAATTACAATCAAACATGTCGTGAGTTTCCAGTTATTTCGAGTGCATACGCGTTTGCAGTTGTAATTTATACCCTCGAATGTATCATAATTGGGTTATTTACGATGCACAGTCTTCTGGCACAAATTGGCATTGTCGAAATAATAACAGATTTATAACTTGTATGTAGAGAGAATGAATGTAATCATTACAGTATTATTCAGAATTGGTTTTGTTTCACTGTTGTACACTCTTGTACTGTGTAACAAAACTAAGTGTTCTAATCAATCTGAATAATACATAAATGTTTTACCGTGGGTAAGGTGAGAAAGTAATTAATCACTTTACAGTATTGTGGAATTAGCATAAATAATAATGCGATTGTAAATTAAATAATAAAATTCATTTATCTTCTATCGTTGATGTCAATGCCAATAATTCTGGTATAGAACTATAAAACACCTTTATGCAAACAATATATTTAAAGAAATACAAAATGTACATCATTTTAAATATGTGTTAGTCAGTCTGGGCTATCTACCATCGGGTTTTCTACACATCTGGCGTAGATTAATTTTTATTTCTAAATTAACATGTAATTTAAACAACTTTTAACATTATTTCTATAATTAAATATTAAGGTATAAGAATTAGAAAGTTATTTCATTTTATATTATCTGCAAATTGCGTTTTAAAACTTTTGACATTATGACTATAAATAAATATTAAGTTATAAGGCGTAGAAAGTTATTTAATTTTTAAATAAAACAATTTATTTGTTAATATCACACTGTTTGAAAATGATCAGCTTATGATCGAAACTCAAGTCACTAAAAAATAAACTGTGATAATAACAAAGAAACTGTTTTATTTAAAGTTCCAAAATGTATCACGAAGTTAACGCCTCAACCATCAATCAATTTATTTCATTTTTTATCATCTGCAAATTGACTGCTATGTAGTGACCATCATCTTCATATTGTAAAAATTGCATAAATATGTTCACATGAACTTGTTTGCTTATTTTGTGCTAGCGAACGCATTCCTAAAATATTGGCGTAAATACCAATTATTGAATTAAAACTATAAATAAACTAAGGATCGTCATACAAAGACAAAATGGAATTTAATGTTTTCAAGCCGGAAACATATTTCACATTTTGTTTTTCACGACTTTCCCGTGAAGCTATGTATTTATCATGAGCATGACAAAAGATAAAAGAAATTCTGCCCAATTAAATAATGATATATAGTACGGTAAGAAGGCGCGTTTATATAATTCTCACACATTTTTTTTCTAGATAATTATTTTTATTTTATCCACGGTAAATTTGGTTTGATATTTTTCTTATTAAAAATCCTGACAAAAGTCTTGAAAAATAAAGTTCACAAAATCGTGGCTAAGTTAGGAATAAAGAATTTGAATTGAAGTGTTAAAATTTTGAGACTTTGTTCGAAAAAAACGTGCTGGAGAAAGAATCCTGAAAAAATCATGCAATTTTATTTTCAGGACTTTTTTTATCGGGAAAAACGCCAAAGAAAAATTCCGGAAAAAGTCTTGAAACAAAATTTTGAAATAGAGTCATGAGAGAAAGTCCTGTATAAAATCTTGAAACAACATTCAAGAAAAGGCATAGAAGGAGGTCCTGAACGAAAAAACCTGAGATAAAAATTCAGATAACGTCCTGAAAAAAAGTCTTGCAAAAAGTCCTTGAATGGCCTTTTCGTTCCGAAAACAAGTCCAAAGTCTTGCAAAAAAGAGCTGAAACATGTCCCGATAAAAACCTCCTAAAATTAAGAATTCTTTATTTGTGCTAAATTAACAAATAATGCCTTACATAAATCGTAAAATAATTAAATATAAGACAAAATATTTACAAATGACCCGAAAAAATCCTAAAAAATTCCAAAACGTGCTGAAAAAGAACCTGAAAAATAGTCCAGGACAGAAATCCTGTAAAGAAACTTGAAAAAAAAAATTCTGAAAAAAGTCCCAAAAAGTCGTGAAACAAATCTTGAAAAGTCCCTAAGGCTGAAAAAAACCTGAAAAAGTCTGCAAACAAAATCTTAAAATAGTCATGAGAAAAAGAACTGTATAAAATTTTAAGACAACCTTCAAGAAAAAGAGTCATGAAAGAAGGTAATGAAGAAAAAATCTGAAATAAAAATCCAGAAAACTTCTTAAAAAATAGTCTTGAAAAGAGTCCATGAATTTTGTCGAGGCCTTTTTGTTCTAAAAACAAGTCCTGGCGAAACTCTTGCAAAAAATAGCTGAAAAACGTCCTGAAAAAACCTCTGAAAAAGAAAATCCTAAAATTAAGTATTCTTTATTGGTGTAAAATTAAGTCGTACAATAATTAAATATAAAAAAAATATATAAAAATGACCCGAAAAAGTCCTAGAAATATCCCAAAACGTGCTGAAAAAGAATCTGAAAAAAGTCCTGGTAAAAGTCCAGGACGGAAATCCTATAAAGAAACTTGAAAAAAAGGCTCCGAAAGAGTCACTAAATAATCACGATAAGTCCAGGAAAAAAATCCTAAAAAAAAGAAAAAAAAGTCTTGAAAAAAGGGCAGAATAAAAAAAACCCGAAATATTTTCATTCCAGGAAAAACAGTCCTGTAAAAATGTCCTAAAAAAAGTCCTGAAACAATCCATTTTTTTGAGATATTTTTGTATTAAAAAATAGTCTCGAAAAAATGTTGCCAAAACGTCCTGAAAAAGTGATGAAAGAAGTCATGTAATAGAGTCCTGAAAAATAGTCCGGAAAAAGTCCTATGAAAAGGACTTAAACAAAGCTCGAAAAGAAGTCCTGAAAAAATCTCCCGAGAATAAATCATGAAAATGGTGATAAGAAATCCTAGGGAATTCTGAAAAAACATTTAAAAAAATAGTAATTAAGGAAGGTCCTGAATAATAAAAAAATGACATCAAAATACAGAAAAAGTCCTGAAAAATAGTCTTTAAAAAAGTCCAGAACAGAAATCCTATAGACTTGAAATGAAATTCTGAAAAGAAAAGTCCCTAAGTCTTGAAAAAACGTCCCGAAAAACTCCTGAAAAAATAATCCCAAAAAAGACCCGAAAATGAGTTCCAAAAATTGCTGAAAAAGAAGCCTGAAAAATATTCCTTTAAAATGGCTTGAAAAAAAAATCCTGAAAAAGGTTCCAAAATAATCACAAAACAAGTCCTCAAAATTGTAGTGAAAAAGTCCTGTAATAGAGTTCTGAAAAAAGTCCGGAAAAAATCCCTTAAAAAGACTCAAAAATGCTCGAAATAAAAAATGTCCTCGGTAAAATAATTTGCATTTTATATTCTTTATTAATCTTGACTGTACGAATTTTGTGACCTTTTAATAGCAGATTTTAATTTAATACGCTAATATAATTTAAGCTAATTTAAGAATTCATATGTTTAGTTATATTATAGTAAATAAATAAATAAAAGATCCCGAGTAAAAGTCACGAAAAGGGTCATAAGAAAAAAGTGCTGAAAATAACGTCCTGAAAAAAGAAAATCTGAGAAACAAATCCTGGAAAAGTACAGAACAAGTGCGGAAAAAAGTCCTGCAAAATAGTCGTGAAAAAAGTTGCTGAAGAGAAGTGACGAAAAAATCCTGAAGAAGGATACCTGAAAAAAAAAGTCCTGAAAAAGAGCCGAAAAAAATCCTAAAACAGTCCCATGAATAAAAAAGTCCTAAAATGTCCTGAGAAAGAAATCCTAAAATAATCCTGAGAAACTGTTCAGAAAAAAGGTCCCAAAATAGTCCTCGAAAAAAATGTCTAAAAAATGTGCTGCAAAAACTCATGAAAAGGAAAAACTGATAAAAAAATCCTGAAAAAAAATCTCGATAAAGTGGAAGAAAAGTCCTGACAAAAAGTCCCTAAAATAGTCTTGAAAAGGAAATTCCTGAAAAATTTTTAATTAATATTCCGAAATATTCCTGCTCCTCGAGTAGAAATCCTGTAATAAAAGGCCTGATACCAGTTCTTAAAAAAGTACTGAAAAAGTCCTGGAAAAAAGGCCTAAATAGGGAGCTTAAAAATTCATGACGAAGTCCTGAAAAAAGTCCCGAAAAAATGTCCTTCATAAAAAGGTTTGCAATAATTTTCCTGAAAAAAAAATTCTGAAAAAATGTCCCTTGTAACAAAGGTCTTGAAATCAAATACTTGAATGTTATTTTTAGGACTATCTTGACCTGAAAAAGAAATCCGGAAAAAAGTCCAGAAAGGTTCAGAAAATAAGATTGAATTAACGAAAATTCATAGGATAATTTAAACACTTCAATGCGTTACATACAGTGCGAGTCTCTAACTTGGAATAAATTCAGTAAATCAAACAAAGTTTATTTTTCAGAAATATGCTCGGACACGTCGATTAGTATTTTAAATTGCGCTCTTTTTGTTGTAATAAAATTTTATACAGCGTGTCCCAAATTTGAGATATGACGTCATCGACTATTTTTTTTTAATAGCAACCTTAATTTTTTTATCACTATTTTTAAAGAGTATATCAAGTTACACATGTGTGCCAAATTTCAAATTTTTATTTCCTGTCATTTAGAAGATATTTAACAAACAGTATCAAATTTGAAAAATGAATTCAACTTAATAGTCTTTCTTCAATAAATGCTCAAAATGTTGTCCATTTTCTAACTGACAATACCCTAAACGGAACTGAAACTCGTTTTGAACATTTCTAATTACTTCGGGGGAAATTAGTCTACACTCCTGTCTTATTCGTTCTTTCAACTCCTCAAGATTTGGCGGTTTGGTCTTAAAAACTTTGCTTTTCAAGTACCCCCATAAGAAAAAGTCCATAGGTGTTAAATCCGGAGACCTGGGTGGCCATTCAACTGGTCCTCTTCTGCCAATCCATCTTCGTGGAAATACATTATCCAGGTACTCACGGACACGCCTTGCAAAATGAGGAGGCGCACCGTCCTGTTGAAACCAGATGTTTCTATTCGGGACGTCAGCTTCTACAGGGCAAGGAAACAAAATAGCCAAACTCGGAATTAGCTCTTCCTCCAAAAATTGTAAATATCCCGCTCCATTGAGATTATTTGGAAAGAAAATTGGTCCTAAAATTCGATCACCAACAATCCCTGCCCAAACATTAACTTTTTCTGGATATTGAGTGTGGCCTTCCCTCATCCAGTGTGGGTTCTTGTCTGCCCAATAACGGCAATTTTGACGATTTACCTCACCATTTAACATAAACGTTAATTCATCGGAAAACAATATATTTTCTATTTTTAGAACATTTCTATCTAGTAGATCCATCATTTTTTCGCAAAACTGAAGTCTTCTATCCGGATCATCTTCGGTGAGTTCCTGGAGGATTGTCATTTTATAAGGATGAAATGTTTGCTCTCTAAGGATTCTTGACACTGAAGACTGGCTAATTTTGAGTTCCCTAGCCATCTGCCTAGAGGAGACATGATGATTTTCCTGAACAGAGAGAAGTACATCAATTTTGACCTCTTCACTCAGCGCATTCTGACGATGATTATTCGTTTTTCTTAAATGCCCATTTTCCCGAAACTGACTTTCAATCTTGCTTACGGTACTTTGAGATATGGCTGGATACTTCTCTCTAAATAAATAAATAACTTCATTTTGTGTTCTTGTCCTTTCTCCATAGCCAATCATCATTAAAATTTCGATTTTGTGGGTTTCAGTTAAGTACGGCATGTTAGTATAATTTTTCGACCAACGGTGAACAACAGTCAACACAACAATGGAACGACTAATACTCTCCTCACTCGAATATGCGTGGAATACGATGCTACACTTCTTACTTGTTTTTATAACTAAACGTCAAAATGATAAACGTCAGTTTGAAAAAAAAAATGACAAACCAGCACGTTTTGGCATTCCACTTTTAAAATGCATAAAAATTCGATTAAGGTGACTTGATTTCTTCATTCTACAAATTTGATAATGTTTGTTAAATATCTTCTAAATGACAGGAAATAAAAATTTTAAATTTGGCACACATGTGTAACTTGATATACTCTTTAAAAATAGTGATAAAAAAATTAGGGTTGCTATTAAAAAAAATAGTCGATGACGTCATATCTCAAATTTGGGACACGCTGTATAAAATTGTATTACAACAAAAAGAGCGCAATTTAAAATACTAATCGACGTGTCCGAGCATATTTCCGAAAAATAAACTTTGTTTGATTTACTGAATTTATTCCAAGTTAGAGACTCGCACTGTATAGTAGCACAACAGTTGTTAAATTTTTACCGTCGCGGAAAATCGTAGGAAATTTTCACTGGGTGATCGGGTAATAATGATTTCGTGCGGTGGTGTATCTCGGCGATACATACGCAAAAAGTTTGTAATTTATTGTATTTAACACTTAGTTTGCAAAAAGAATTTTTACCGGCGCGGAAAACCGTTTCGTTTTCGAAAACCATAGGAAATTGTCGCCAGATGAACATGCGGTGATAATTTCACTAAAGCGCACAAGACTCGGTGGTGGTGTATCTCGGCGATACATACTCAAAAAGTTTGTAATTTATTGTATTTAACACTTTGTATGCAAAACGAATAGCACGCAAGAAACAGCGTTGTTCAGCGCGAATTTCATCTCGAGAATGCATTCACACGGCATCTCGGAACAACGATGACAATTATTGTCGGCCAAACGAGTGTAATCACAACCTCTTGTTTTTTTATAAACATTTAAGAAAGCACGTAACATACTACAAGCATAAATTGGTTTCAACTTACTTGGAAGTAGTTTGTTTATCGCATTCTTAGCAATGAACAATTTCTGGATGTGTGTAATTTCGTTATACACCATTGAAATCGCCCTAGAATTATTTTTTATGTCAAATATTAATTTGTTCAAAATAAAGAAATGTTTTTTAGTGATGCCACATTTTACAGCCAAATCTCAGTAAATGTTTAAGTTTTTTATTTTAATAATAAATCCAAAGTTGGAAAAATAGTATGTTATGCATGTTGGACCTTCTTATTAAACTTGTATAATAATATACTATTATTATAAAATCTTTATTTAAAATAATTATCCAAAAATATTTCTTGTTTCTTTAGATTTTAGAATGGTTAATATTACGAACAATGTATCCCGATTTAGTTGTTGTTTCACTTAAACGTAACATTTCATGACGAAAATGGTTATTAATAACTAAATACGCCGTATTCTAATTCTATTGTGTTATTCTTATTGATTACTATTTGTGTTTGCTTTGGTCATAGAATGACTTAATGATTTTTTGTCGTTCAACTCGATCGGAAAAATCACATAAATATTTATTAAAATGACAACATCATATTATATTGTAATTCTGGTTGAGTGACGGCCGAATAATTTATACTACGCTGGCGATGCTTTATGTGTCCTGCCATTTTGACGTTTAATGATACATACTGATCCATTTCGGATGACAATTATGTGATTATATGGTTTAATAATCCATTCAACCGAACGCACACCTTAAAAAAGCACACAGAGCGAATATTTCATTTAATTATGTGTGACCTTTGTTTCTTAATGCATTACATAAAGTTGGTTAATGTGATATTTGCAATTATGGTTATGGCAGTAGTTGACAAGCTGGAATGACATCTAAAGAACTTTTTTTTGTTTTGGTAAAAATAGCGGAAATTTTCTCTCTGCTAAAGTATTTATGGTTTTGGACTAAAATAATTAGGGAAGCAAATATTGCTTTGGAATTTGTAATGCAACAATGTAACATTTCTATTGTTAAAAAGCTCTTCGATGGTTTTTAAATATCAACTTATTATTTTTCTGTGAATGTTCAAATATTCCTTGTTTTTGCCCCAAAAACCAGAATAACTCACAAACGGTTAAATTTAGCCGAATAAAAGTTATTGTCAGTTTAATTAGTATTAGAGACCACGCATAAAAATGCAAAAATATACCTAGTGTTCCATTTATGTTGGCTCTCCGTTGTGGGGCACATAAACATATTTTCCGATTTTGAAGTCGATGAATATCTACAACTTTTATATAAATCATATTTTTCTATCTTAAATATTCACGCTTCAGTGTGACACCCGGTATAAAGGTAATGCGTGAAATTCCTAATAGTCACGTTACAATTTTGCACTGCTCGTATTTGTTGCTATTGATTATTATTCTAATAGTCGACCGGCGCCAAGATATAATAACGTTTTTATGTCCATTCACAATTATACGATTTTAGATAACAGACGGCGCCTTGTTTATACAGAATTCCTTCACTGAATACTGCCACCAATACATGCCACAACCTTTGACTTATTGTTTTATTGTGGTACACGAAGAATGTAAATGTTTCGTAATAGTATATTTATAACAATGGTGCACAATTTGTATCGGTACCAACTAAATTATTACGAAATATTTTTTTATACTTAATGTATACGTAATATTAATGAGATTAGTTATCTATGGTAGTAAACAACCGATAGACAACAAGCCTGATTATTTCTTTTGTTGTCTAGATTAAAAGGTGTTATTTATTTATAAATTAATACACTTTGTTTGTTAATATCCATAGTTTCGATTAAGTACCGATCATTTCGAAACTAAAAGTGTATTTAATTTATTACGATTTATTATATTTGTTGTCATAACAATCCTTATCTTGTCTATAGAAACAAATATGTAATTAAACGTGCTAATATTCGTAAACACTACAAATTTTTGGAATGCTGGGTTAACTAGCCGAGTTCACTTCGTTTGAGTGTTATCGTTTTTCGTCCAATCAGAATCTGCAGTTACCAATCATAGACTACTAATTGTCCAGAAATTTAAATAAAATCATTTTTATTGAATTATTAAGGCTTGTCGCAGGTTTTTATCCTTCAGACACCAATTTTATGTTAAGATCGCGCACCTAACACCAATTTATTGTCGAAGATTGTCCCAACACAAAACATTCTACAACGTCTTATTATTCCTAGCCATATAACAATGACTTCCAGAAAAAGGGCGGAGTTCTTTAACCAGTAATTACAGTACCGTACTCAAACTTTATAAATTTATTTCCTTCGAAATTGTTTTTACATTTTTATCATGTTACTTATTATTGTATTTTTCCTCAATTTCACGCTCCGTTCAAATAGAATTAACACAAAATTTGGGTATGTAGTGCTAACAATTTTTTATGGAATCGTAGTCTTCAATAAATTTTGAATAGATTTCTGAAGCCTCAAGTCGATCGCATTTGTATTTATATTTTTTACAAGTCGGCGAAATGATTGATTTTTTCTTTAATTTCACGCTCTGTTCGGATGGGATTATTTCGAAATTTAAATATAGAGCGCTTACAAATTTTTATAGAATCGTAATCCACAATGAATTTTGAATAGATTTGTGTGATTTTAAGTCGATGCCAATTGTTTTTATATTTTTTTTTCAAGTCATTAAAATTATTGCATTTTTCCTCAATTTCACGCTTTGTTCAAATAGAATTATCTCAAAATTTTGGGTACGTAGTGCTAACAAATTTTCATGGAATCGTAATCTCGAATAAATTTTGAATAGATTTCTGAAACTTCGATGGCAATTGTTTTTACATTTTTTGCAATTCGACGAAATTATTGTTTTTTCTGCAATTCCACGCTCTGTTCGTATGGGAAAAGTCTCAAACTTTAGGGATGGGGTATTTACAAATTCTCATAGAATCGTAATCTAAAATGAATTTTGAATAAATTTGTGTAATTTCAAGTCGGTGACAATTGTTTTACATTTTTATCAAGTTACCAAAATTATTGTATTTTTCCTCAATTTCACGCTTTATTCAAATAGAATTATCTCAAAATTTTGGGTATGTAGTGCTAACAAATTTTCATGGAATCGCAATCTCGAATAAATTTTGAATAGATTTCTGAAACTTCAAGTCGATGGCAATTGTTTTTATATTTTTTGCAATTCGACGAAATTATTGTTTTTTCTGCAATGTCACGCTCTGTTCGTATGGGAAAAGTCTCAAACTTTAGGGATGGGGTAATTACAAATTCTCATAGAATCGTAATCCAAAATTAATTTTGAATAAATTTGTGTAATTTCAAGTCGATGACAATTGTTTTTATATATATACAATATCTTTATTTGCAGACAGTACAATATTAAACAAATATAATACATTTAAAATTTACAAAATTATTTCTGCAAAATGGCAATCGACCCGCGGTCTTTCAGCCTTGTTTTTATATTTTTTGTAATTCGACGAAATGATTGATTTTTTCTGCAATTTCAAGCTCTGTTCGTATGGAAAAAGTCTCAAACTTTAGGGATGGGGTAATTACAAATTCTCATAGAATCGTAATCCAAAACGAATTTTGAATAAATTTGTGTCATTTCAAGTCGGTGGCAATTGTTTTTACATTTTTATCAAGTTACTAAAATTATTGTATTTTTCCTCAATTTCACGCTTTGTTCAAATAGAATTATCTCAGAATTTTGGGTACGTAGTGCTAACAAATTTTCATGGAATCGCAATCTCGAATAAATTTTGAATAGATTTCTGAAACTTGAAGTCGATGGCAATTGTTTTTATATTTTTTGCAATTCGACGAAATTATTGTTTTTTTCTGCAACTTCGCGCTCTGTTCGTACAGGAAAAGTCTCAAACTTTAGGGATGGGGTATTTACAAATTCTCATATAATCGTAATCCAAAATGAATTTTGAATAAATTTGTGTAATTTCAAGTCGATGACAATTGTTTTTACATTTTTATGAAGTTACTAAATTTTTTGTATTTTTCCTCAATTTCACGCTCTATTCAAATAGAATTATCTCAAAATTTTGGGTACGTAGTACTTACAAATTTTCATGGAATCGTAATCTCGAATAAATTTTGAAAAGATTTCAGAAACTTCAAGTCGATGGCAATTGTTTGTATATTTTTTGCAATTCGACGAAATTATTGCTTTTTTCTGCAGTTTCAAGCTCTGTTCGTGTGGGAAACGTCTTAAATTTTAGGGATGGGGTGTTTATAAATTCTCATAGAATCGTAATCAAAAATTAATTTTGAATAAATTTGTGTAATTTCAAGTCGGTGGCAATTGTTTTTACATTTTTATCAAGTTACCAAAATTATTGTATTTTCCTCAATTTTACGCTTTGTTCGAATAGAATTATCTCAAAATTTTGGGTATGTAGTGCTAACAAATTTTCATGGAATCGTAATCTCGAATAAATTTTGAAAAGATTTCTGAAACTTCAAGTCGATGGCAATTGTTTTTATATTTTTGCAATTCGACGAAATTGTTGATTTTTTCTGCAATTTCACGCTCTGTTCGTGTGGGAAAAGTCCCAAACTTTAGGGATGGGGTATTTACAAATTCTCATAGAATCGTAATCCAAAATTAATTTTGAATACATTTGTGTAATTTCAAGTTGGTGGTAATTGTTTTTACATTTTTATCAAGTTATTAAAATTATTGTATTTTTCCCCAATTTCACGCTTTGTTAAAATAGAATTATCTCAAAATTTTGGGTACGTAATGCTAACAAATTTTCATGGAATCGTAATCTCGAATAAATTTTGAATAGATTTCTGAAACTTGAAGTCGATGGCAATTGTTTTTATATTTTTTGCAATTCAACGAAATTATTGATTTTTTTTGCAATTTCACACTCTGTTCGTATGGGAAAAGTCTCAAACTTTAGGGATGGTGTGTTTACAAATTCTCATAGAATTGTAATCCAAAATGAATTTTGAATAAATTTGTGTAATTTCAAGTCGGTGGAAAGTGTTTTTACATTTTTATCAAGTTACTGAAATTATTGTATTTTTCCTCAATTTCACGTTTTGTTCAAATAGAGTTATCTCAAAATTTTGGGAATGTAGTGCTAACAAATTTTCATGGAATCGTAATCTCAAATAAATTTTGAATAGATTTCTGAAACTTGAAGTCGATGACAATTGTTTTTATATTTTTTGCAATTCGACGAAATTATTGATTTTTTCTGCAATTTCACGCTCTGTTCGTATGAGAAAAGTCTCAAACTTTAGGGATGGGGTATTTACAAATTCTCATAGAATCGTAATCCAAAATGAATTTTGAATAAATTTGTGTAATTTCAAGTCGGTGGCAATTGTTTTTACATTTTTATCAAGTTACTAAAATTATTGTATTTTTCCTCAATTTTACGCTTTGTTCAAATAGAATTATCTCAAAATTTTGGGTATGTAGGGCTAACAAATTTTTATGGAATCGTAATTTTGAATAATTTTTGAATAGTTTTCTGAAATTTTAAGTCGTTGGCAATTGTTTTTTATGTTTTCACAAAGCGCGGAAATAATAACATTTTTTTCACAATTTCGCGTTCGGTTCGAACAATTTTTGCAAACTTTGATTAACAATAAGAAACGTACAAAAACGATTGTCTTTGAATTGAAACTTTCAAATTATATTCAAAATTTATTCAGCGTTATAAGTCCACGGAAACTGTTAACAACACATCGATGAATGTTGAGATACCATAATTTCTAAAAAATCAGCAATAACCTTGGTGACTCAAATAAATATAAAAACAATTGCCAACGACTTGAAACGTTTCAAATTTACTTAAAATTAATCTAGGTTTATATGTACGAAAAACTGAAAATACTTCATCCAAAGATTTTGAGATAAATTCAAATGAACACTGCATAATATCTTGAAAATCTGTAACATTTTTTTGTTGCTTCAACAAATATAGAAAGAACTGTAATCGACTTGAAACTTTATAAATTTTCTCAAAATGCATTTAGGATTATATGACTATATACACCTGCAAACACCCCATGCATAGATTTAGTGATAAATACATGTGAATAAAGCTTAATATTTAAAAAAAAATGTAGTAATGTTGGTGACTCAATAAAATATAATAGTCAGAGAGAGAGAGAGAGAATACATTTATTGAGACACTTTTACAAATGACCTCAACAGGCAAGTGACCAGAAGTCTTTCAGCTTTATAATAGTTATTTATGATACAAGTGTTAAAAGTGGTACTTTATACACGGAGTTTTGCAACCCTACGAATGAAATGAATATTTTTTTTGCCTCAATAAAAATATTTACTCTTTCATAGTTTATTTTCATTTTAAATGTACATTGTCATTATTACTACAGACTATTATTTTTATTATTAAAGATCGTGCATTCAAATAAAAATATATATTCATACAACTCGACTCCTTATTCGTTGCGTTAAAAATAAAGAGATAAACTCAAATGAACTCACGTTTAAGGCAATTTCCAATATTGTCTTTAGAAATTATGCAACTGCTAAGTATCCGTATGTAAGCGATAAAGTAAAATGTAAATTTAATGACCTTTTTTAAACATATCAGTGTCATAAAGTAGTAACAATTGCGCACGTCCAGTTAGTTAATAGTGTAAAGTATCTATCAATAAAACGCATACCCATAAACTTATTGTTGATTTATTTAAAGTGGAGGAATGCATTGTTGCGTGGGCTCAATTTACGATCGGCTGAATATAGATAGAACTAATTAATCAATTTGAAAGTATAATAGGAAATATGGATACTTAATGTATGTAATTTTCCGTTGCATTACCTGCTAAATTATCCAAATGCATTATAAAATTATTCAATTAATATCGACGATTTGGAAAATGTTATTATGCACTTTACTTACGTACGTGATGTAACGGGTACGTGATTTAATCGAAGGCATATTTATTGTTTACGGATATTCGATTATTTCAATAAACAGCCAACTAATTAATAAGCTGATTAAACCCGTCAAAACATAATTAATGCACTTATAACTTATGTGATTTATATATGCAAAAATTCATTCGATAATTTATAGAAAATTGAGAAATTTGCATAAATTTATTTCTATTTTAAAAACAATTTAAAGATGCTAATCTATAAAATATAATTAATGACTTATCTATTTTTAATAATTATAACGCAACATGCATTTTTTACACTGAAAGGGTTAAAAAATTCGTATGTTTTCTGGGATCATAGGCAAAGAAATTAAAAAGAAAAATAGAAACATTTGAAAAAGGATCGATTTGATGGACTAAGGAGTCCCTTTAGAGAAAATTGTGTTTTGAATAACAAATCATATACTTAATTTGTTTTCAAAAGGTTACGTCTGAGATGTAACAAATGTTGTTTGAATTTTAAACCAATGACCAAACTGGTCATATTTTTTATATGCAGTAGAGATGTGCCCCTTATGACTCTTTTTTGTGAATGGCTTCGCAAGCTCTGACTAACAAGGCAACATAGGGAATCCGTGAATTAAAAAAAAACTGAAATATTGTGTGGAAGTAAAGTAGTTCAACCGTAGCACAAAACCATTTTCTGTTTCTGCAGAATTCCAGTATGAGGTGGTGAAACCATTCCTCAAAGAAAAATTACAGAATTTGCAAAGGTATTGAGGGGAATGAGGAGGGGCAGGGTCGGGGTAAATTTTGCTTTTCCGCAAAATTTGAATATACCGTAGCAAAGAGAATAAAACACTCTACAACTTTTATATGAACCATTTTTTCATATATCTTGTACTTTAGGAGAAATTTGCTTAAAAACAATTGTTATTTTTCTTTGAGGAGTGGTTTCACTTCCTCAGACTGGAATTCCGCAGAAACATAAAATGGTTTTGTGCTACTTTACTTCCACACAATGTTTCAGATTTTTTGCGGGTTCCTTATGTTCCCTTGTAAGTGAAAAGAGTCGACTCGGGGAGTCAGGTCATGTCTCCACGAGCAGCCACGGCTAAATTTTAATTCGGAATTTTTATACAATTTTGTATTCACCGTATATTTTTTAATTATTCAAGCCTGTTTATTTCTTGAGCAATTTCGATAGCTAGGACCAGCTGAAATGGCAGATACCATTTTCATCTGCTGGAAACTAATTTTATATAATTTTAATTCGAAATTCTGAATTTCGACCAAAACCAATTAGTTTACACCAAACATTTTAAAATAATTCTTTAAAAATATTGGCGACTAATTATTGTTCAAGCAATTTTGACAACCAGAGCTACTTGCAAGATAGACACACTTTTTATCCGATTGGAAACTAATTTTGTGCAATTTTTAGTTCGGAATTTTGAATTTCGATCGACGCCATTTTGTATTCACCGTAGATTTTTTTAAATTATTCAAGTCTATTTTTTATTTCCAAAGCAATTTTGACCAGCTACAAAATTTTATCCGCTGTAAACTAATTTTGTGTATACAAAGTTTTAAATTCGATCGATGGCATCTTGTTTACACTATAGATTTATAAATAATTCTTTTAAAATAATGAAGACTGGTCATTTCTAAAACGATTTCGATAGCTACAGAGAGAGCTGCAGTGTCAGATATATTTTTTTATCGGAATGGAAATCAATTTTGTGCAAATATCCATTAAGAGTTTTAACTTTCTACCGACACCAAGATTTTTTAAAGATTCTTCCAAAATATTGAAGATCATTTCTAATTTGATTTTGACAGCTAAAGTTAGATCTTTTTTTTAGTTTGGAAACTGATTTTCGGCGCCATTTTGTCTGTAATTAGATTGTTCTATTATTATTTTGGAAAATTTAGGTTTTATTGTTTCTGAAGCAATTTTGACTGCAAAGCCAAATACAATTTTGATTAGCTGGAAACTAATTTTGTGTAATTTTCAGTTCAAAATTTTACACTAATTTCTTTTCACCAAAAATTTTTTAAATAATTCTTTAACGATATTTGTAGCTTTGTTATTTCTTAAGCGATTTTAGCAGCCAGAGTCAGTTGCATTAACAGACATCAACTTAGAAACTAATTTTGTGTAAATTTTAATTCGGAATTTTAAATTTCTACCGAAAACATTTTTTATTCAGCGTAGATCTTGAAATTTTTCAAGCCTATTTATTTCGTAAGCAAGTTTAATAGCTAGGAACAGCTGCAACGGCATATTTTTATCTGCAGGAAACTAATTCCACACTACATATTTAAATCATTCTTTCAAAATAATGAAGACTAATTATTCTTCAAGCAATTTTGACGGCCAGAGCTGGTTGCAAGCACAGACACACTTTTCATCAGATTGGAAACTAATTTTGTGCAATTTTTAATTTCGATGAACGCCATTTTGTATTCACCGTAAATTTTTAAATTATTTTTCCGGAATATTCAGGACTCCATATTTTGACGAGCTGTAATAACAGGTACAATTTTTATCGGCTGTAAAATAATTTTGTGCAACTTTGTATACAAAGTTTTGAATTTCGATCGTTGGCATTTTGTTTCCACTATAGATTTATAAATAATTCCTTCAAAATGTTGAAGACTGATCGTTTCTAAAGCGATTTTGATAGCTACAGTGAGCTGAAATGGCATATATATTTTTTTAGAGGAATGGAAACTAACTTTGTGCAATTACCTATTAAGAATTAATAAATATCGACCGACGCCATTTTGTTTTCACTGAAGATTTTAAAAATATTCTTCCAAAATATGAAAGAATGATAATTTCTAATCATATTTTGACAGCTAGAGCTAGTTGCAATGTAACATCATTTATTTAAATTTGGAAACTGATTTTGTTCAATATTTAATTTTGTGTCTAACATAGATTTTTTAATTATTATCTTTGAATATTTAGGCCTTATTGTTTCTAAATCAATTTTTACTACAATACCAGATACAATTTTGCTCAGCTGGAAATTAATTTTGTGTCAACCAACGCCAATTAATTTCCACCAAAATTTTGGAGACTTGTTATTACACAATTTTGACAGTCAGAGCCAGTTGCAATAACAAGCACACTATTTATCAACTCGGAAACTAATTTTGTGTAAATTTTAATTCGGAATTTTTAATTTTGATCGACACCGTGTTGTATTCTCCGTAGATTTTAAAATTATTCTAGCAATTTTGATAGCTAGGACCTACTGCAATGGCAGATACGATTTTTATCTGTTGGAAACTAATTTAGTATAATTTTCAATTCGAAAACTAAAGCCAATTTGTTTACACTAAACATTTTAAAGTCATTCTTTCAACATATTGAAGACTTATTTTTATTCAAGCAATTTTTATAGCCGATAGTTGCAAGAACAGACACACTGTTTATCCGGAAACTGATTTCGTTCAGCTAATTTTGTAAATTTTCAGTTCAAAATTTTGAATTTCGACCAAAGCCAATTTGTTTTCACCAAACATTTATAAATAATTCTTTCAAAATATTGAAGACTGATCTATCTAAAGCGATTTTAATAGCTACAACGAGCTACAATGGCAGATATTTTTTTAACGGAATGGAAACTAATTTTGTGCAATTATCTATTAGGAATTTTAAATTTTGAGCGACGCCATTTTGTTTCTGCTCGAGATTTTTAAAAGATTCTTCCAAAATATTGAAGAATGATCATTTCTAATCTGACTTTGAAAGCTAGAGCTAGTTGCAATGTAGGATCAATTATTTACGTTTGGAAACTGATTTTATCTAATAATTAATTTTTGGCGCCATTTACTCGTCAATTAGCTACTCATAAAATCCGCGATGTGAGTGGATTGAACCCATATTTGGTTTTGTAAAATGAGACATTCAAAAAGATATTAGTGCTGCGTATTGTGACTTGAATTGTATTCCCATTTATAATAAATGTATAAAGCTTGAAATATTCCAAAGACACTTAAGTGCAATTATATTGCAATTAATCGTCGCAAGCTTTCAAAATTCGTACGTTAATGAATATTGCCTCTAGTAAAGATTGGGATACTCAAGATAAGTTATTGACATGTGCAATCTTTCAAGACTTTTTTCGCTTAATTGGCCGCAAATAAATTATCCGAAGCATTCGCACGCCCGTCTATAATTGTCAAATCTTTCGGTCGGCCCAATAAATAAGGAATATTTTAGATAAATCAGAAGCAGAGTTGAAATTTATAATTAATTACCCACTTCTATCTTCATATAAACGGAGTGCGCCTTGGGCATTCGAGCCGCTTGAGTGACACGAGGCGCCGCCGCGCGCCTCTTTCTTCAAGTAGTACAATAAATGTTACAATTTGACAAATTGTAGGCGAGTGCAAGTTTGCCAAACGAGTCGCTCTCAACTAGTTTGACAAAGCACGAATTGGAAATTGTTATGGTAACATTAATTGTATATACAATGTTTTCTATTTTATGAATAATAATCTATATAAATCAATATATTATCTTCTTTTAAATGAACTGATAAATATATTTATATTGTATTGTTTAATACAGTCATCATATATTCAATATTCTGGAAACCATATGGGTAGATCTATTTTCCACTACCGATCTCATCAATGGGTAATATGGTATTTTTAAAGAGGCGAAAAATCTCTAAAATATCCAGAAATTACACCCAGAATCTTTAAGGCTTTAATTTTTATATAATTTGATTTGTAATCCAAAATTACTCAAAAATCATTAATTTCAAAAACTCTTGTCAAATGATTGCCATCTATTGAATAAGGATTTTCTTTTATTACACGTTGTTTAAAAAAAGATATTAGATTGCATTTGGTACAAATTGTCTAGATCAGTATGAATGGAGAACTCTTCATAAAATAAACTTTAGCAGTTCCCTTTTCTGCCTCAATCTGACCTAAGATATTTCCATGTGATTGCACACGATTTACAATTCGAAAAATCACCAGCAATTTCTCGCCAGCACTCGTACGCCAGTAATAAAACGATGAAAATTTTGCAAACTGCGTTATTTACAACCCATAAAACGTTGCGCAAGCGAGCAATTAATTGATTGCAGATATAAATTTCTGAAATTAATAAATAATTTAACTGGTCCGGTTTACAATCAATAAATTACAAATTGGAATTGCAACGATACGATATTCGCTGTAAATAAGTTTGTGGTGAACATAATTGGGTCAGAGGAAATTTCATAGAAAACGTAAGCGCGGTGGTATACCAAAAAAAAAGTGTCAATCATAGTTCAACAGAGAAGCGAAGATATAGTATGTTTAAATCCAGTTCGCTTCAGAAAATCTTATATAATGTGTTTTTAAATAATTGCTTGCTGTTAATCTTAGCCAAAATTAAATGGATTGAAGTTTAATGGTTATCAAATATTTCAATGGCGGATTAATTAGACCGAATTGAAAAATTCACCATGTTTTAACCACAACTAATAATGGATAATAATAATATTGATTGTGTAATACATGCAATACAAAATTTACACTCGCCCAAGTCCAAGAAAACTGTATATTAATTAGAAATGAATAATGAATTTGCAACGTAATTTGTTTTTAGACTTGCAAAATTGCAAAATTGCGAACAGATTGATATTGACATACTGAAGCACTATTTCGTCTTTATTCAACTAGAAACTAGTTTAGACACACTGTACAATTCTCTTGGCACCGCGGTTAGAAGAAATGTTGAAATGAGAAATAGTGACACGATTCTTACAGATAAGGATTTAACCTCGGATTTTTGCTTTTGTATGAGTGACCGCTCATCTCTCAACGGTGAATTTCATGAATGTTTAAACAACGAGATTGGAATTAATCGGTTCGATACTATTCACTTGGGAGTAATGAATGTGAAGATTGAAAGTATGTGGATAAGTGATACCGCGCATACCTAACAGTTTGATGTATTCTTGGTGAATGTAATGAGATCTCCGCGATTTGATTCCTTCGCTTTCGAATCGCAAGTTCTAAACTGCCAGTGTGTATTTATTAAAAAAATCTTGAATAATATGTACTCGGAAAAGAAAATTTAACCATGAATTACCACGTGGCAAGGTCGCAATCATTCTCTATATTATCAATTTAATTTTTTTGGAAATAAATAAATGCATATAAAAATGCCTTATTTGGTTATAGAACATACCAATTAAAAAATGATGATGTGGCCATCATGTTACTTTCTACGAATTCATGGTTTAATAGTAATAATAATAATAAATTTATTTCCCAACAGAGTATTCCAATTACAGGGAAAAATTATATAATATACAGTAAATACAGATTGTGAACTAATTTAAAAACAAGAACCACTTATATATAACAAAACAAAATTAAAATTAAATTTCATCAAATTAAAGTACAATTAAAGCAATAGTAGAAGACACATCGTTTAATAGTTATTTATATATTTTGACGATATTTTAAATGTACAAGCGTACTGAGGCATCTGATGAAACTGACGTTTTTTTTTAAACATTAATGTTCTGGTTCACGTTCGTGAACTACTTCGAACAACCTCAAAAAATTTAGATGAAGATGAATTGGTACATAACTTGGGATTTTGCATAGGAAACTTTTTATGATGGCCATCATGATGAGGAAATACAAACACAGGAGAAGGCCCGAAAACTGACGTTTGAAACGTCAAAATTTAAGATGAAAATTACAAATTATACTTCAAATTCTAATCGTGTTTACCGTCAATTTACTCAAAAACTAAAGATATAAAAAACACTTATTATTTATACGTTGTTTATTTCGGCATTCTCTACTATTATTATTAATATAAATTTCATGTAACTATTATCGTTTCCTATTTACCAAAAATGACAAACAAATTTAATAAATTGTTTTTTCAAAGCACAAACATTTTATGAAAAATATTTTCAAACAAAAGATGTTCATTTCTTTGTTGTCTACGCGATTTGTTAAAATATTTTTGCAATATTTTTCACATTAAAAAAGTCATCGGAGAAAAACAAAAAACGGTTTAAGTAACCGCCCACTTCTGGTGTATGAATTTTTACCAAATTCTTCGAATTACCAAATTTATGAAAAGTGAAAATAACAAATTATACTTCAAATTCTAAACATATCAGTCTTCAGTCACAATTGTGATATATAGGGTAAAAAATCAAAAATTTGAACAAACAAATCGAAAGTTTAAGCCAAAATAAAGATTATTTAAAGTGTTTAGTTTTGTGACAGTGAGTTATTATTGTTATTCATGTTATATTTGTCAATTTAGCAATATTTATTTTGTGTTTCTTTTAATATTTAATTTAAGAACTATGTTTATAAAAGATGAATCCGTTAAATAAATAAATAAATAAAATTTGGGCCAAAATAAAGAAAATTTAAATATTGTTTCCTTATCGGAACAAAAAAAACATGACCCTTTCAAGTAAAATAAAAATAATTTTCCATTTTCCGCCCCAAAAATAAGTCGAAAATAAAAAAATCTCCCAAAAAAAACACAATAATTCCGGCTGAATCGTCTAAACTAAAGAGCAAAATATCAAAACCTTCGACCAAAAAAATCGAAAATACCAGAAAAATCAACAATTCCCGTACATAAATCAATAACACAGGTTAAAAATATAAAATATAGGTCAAAACATTAAAAAAATTAGACCTAAAATAAAAAAATCTCGCTTAAAAATGCGCACCAAATCGCAAATTTTAACAAATAAATAAAAAAAATAGGTAAAAATATAGGAAATTTAGGCCAAAGTGTCAAAAATTTCGACCAAAAAAATTGCAGGTAACAATCTAAAGTATATATAAACAACAATATAGGCCAACAAGTCGAAAATTTAAGCAAAACATCAAAAAATTGCAGGTAACAATCTAAAGTATATATAAACAACAATATAGGCCAACAAGTCGAATATTTAAGCAAAACATCGAAAAATCGAACCTAAAGATAAAAAAATACGGACTAAAAACTCGAAAATTTCAACAAACAAATCGGAAAATTTTGGCGAAAATAAATAATGTTTCGAATTTAAAATTATACAAAATTAGTTTCCAGCAGATAAAAATTGTATCTGCCATTTCAGCTGGTCGTGGCTATCAAAATTGTTTAAGAAATAAACAGGATTGAATAATCAAAAAATATTCTGTGAATATAAAATGGTGTAAAAGTTCCGAATTAAAATTTACACAAAACTAGTTTCCAAATTGATAAATAGTGTGCCTGTTATTGCAACTGGGGCTGGCTATCAAAATTGCTTGAGTAATAACAAGTCTCCAATATTAATTTTGGTGGTAATTTATTGGCGTTGGTTGAAATTCAAAATTTTGAATTGAAAATTACAAAAAATTATTTTCCAGCTGAACAAAATTGTATCTGGTATTATAGTCAAAATTTCTTTAGATATAGTAAGGCCTAAGTATTAGAAATAATAATTGAAACATGGCGTCGAAAATTAAATATTGGACAAAATCATTTCGAAACTTAAATAAATGATCTTACATTGCAACTTGCTCTAGCTATCAAAATATGATTATCATTCTTTAATATTTTGGAAGATTTTTTTTCAAAATCTTGAGCAGAAATAAAATGGCGTCGAAAATTAAATATTGGACAAAATCAGTTTCGAAACTTAAATAAATGATCTTACATTGCAACTTGCTCTAGCTGTCAAAATATGATTATCATTCTCTAATATTTTGCAAGATTTTTTTCAAAATCTAGAGCAGAAATAAAATGGTGTCGGTCGAAAGTTAAAATTATTAATAGATAATTGCGCAAAATTAGTTTCCATTTCGCTAAAAAAATATATATTTGCTATTGCAGCTCGCCGAATCTGTCAAAATTTATACTTTAGCCTTTAGAAATGGTCAGTTAAAAGGCTTGAATATTCAGGAAGAAAAATTGAAAAATCTACGGTGAATACAAAATGGCGTCGAACTAAATTCAAAATTCCGACTTAAAAAATTGCACAGAATAAGTGTCCAATCTGATAAAAAGTGTGTCTGTCCTTACAACTAGCTCTGACTGTCTGAAAATATTTGGTCTTTAATATTTTGAAAGAATTATTTTATTGACTGTCAAAAAATATTTGGTCTTCAATATTTTGAAAGAATTATTTTAAAATGTCTGGTGTAAACAAATTGGTTTTGGTCGAAATTCTGAATTTCAAATTTAAAATTGCACCAAATTAGTTTCCAGCAGATAAAAATTGCTTCTGCTATTGCAGCTGGTCCTAGCTATTAAAATTGCTTTAGAAATTTGCGGAAGAATAATTAAAACATCTACGGCGAATACAAAATGGCGTCGAACGAAATTCAAAATTCCGAATTAAAAATAGCACTAAATTAGTTTCCTATCTGATAAAAAGTGTCTGGCTGTCAAAATTGCTTGAACAATAATTAGTTTTCAATATTTTGAAATAATTATTTAAAAACGTTTGGTATAAACAAATTGGCTTTTGTTGAAATTTAGAATTTAGAATTTAAAATTATACAAAATTAGTTTCCAGCAGATAAAAATTGCTTCTGCTATTACAGCTGGTGCTAGCCATCAAAATTGCTTTAGAAATAAATAGACTTGAATATTCCAGAAGAGTAGTTCAAACATCTACGGTGAATATAAAATGGCGTCAAACGAAATTCAAAATTCCGAATTAAAAAAATTTAAAATTGCACAAAATTAGGTTCCCATCTGATAAAAAGTGTCTGGCGATCAAAATTGCTTGAAGAATAATTAGTCGTCAATATTTTGAAAAAATTATTTAAAAATGTTTGGTATAAACAAATTGACTTTGGTCGAAATTTTGAATTTCGAATTTAAAATTATACAAAACTAGTTTCCAGCAGATAAAAATTGATTCTGCTATTGTAGTTGGTCCTAGCCCTCAAAATTGCTTTAGAAATAAATAGACTTGAATATTCCAGAAGAATAGTTGAAACATCTACAGTGAATACAAAATGGCGTCGATCGAAATTCAAAATTCCGAATTAAAAATTGCACAAAATTAGTTTCCTATCTGATAAAAAAACTGTCTGGCTGTCAAAATTGCTTGAACGATAATTAATCTTCAACATTTTAAAATAATTATTTTAAAATGTTTGGTATAAACAAATTGGCTTTGGTCGAAATTTACAATTTCGAATTCAAAATTGCACAAAATTAGTTTGCAGCTGATTAAAATTGTATCTGATATTGCAGTAAAAATAATTCTAAATATTCCGAAATCGTAATTAAAAAATCTATGTTAGAGACAAATTGGCGTCAAAAATTAAATATTAGACAAAATCAGTTTCCAAACTTAAACCAATTGATCTTACATTGCGACTACCTCTAGTTGTCAAAATCAGATTAGAAATTATCATTCTTCAATATTCTGAAAGTTCACCGCTCTGCATTGTTTTGTTTATTGGCTGCAACTGTCATTTATTTAGACATTGCCCATTCACATTTGATATTAGAGGTTGTCTAAAGCGACCTGAAGCAATGAATATCATCTTTTTCTCCTTTTATTCTTCTGAAATATTATTATCATTGGTCGTTGAATGATTTATAAAACGAAGGCAATTTTTTTTTTCTGAATTCGAATATGAATGGATTTAGAGATGTATCTTCTACCAATTATATATCTAATAAATTGTAACCAAAATCTATTTTTACCTGAAGCTTCTCTACAAGCGACCAGAAAAAATGGTGTTATTTTTTATTTCTCCGCGATTTCAGCAATTTTTAATATGCGTATTTGTTGACACCTAAATTGATAGTGACCATTCTTTATGCATATTTAATAACTCGTTCTAACAAATAACCAAATACAGTAAAAAATGATGTGTAGAAATTGAACAACGGGTATTAGGCGGAGGGCTTAGTGGAGAATTCAAAACTCTTTTTCACGTGTAATATTTCGCAATTAGTTTTGTTGCTTCATCAGACACAACTGAAATGAAGAGTAAGAAACAGATCAACAATCAATTCTAATTCTTCACTATGCCCTCCGCCGTAATACCCGTTATTCAATTTTTACACGTTATATATATAGAAATCTATGGAAGTCCAACAATTTGCATGTCTTTAGACATGATCCCTATTGAAGTAATCGGTTAAGACGCCAAGTTTTTGATTCTATAGAGTGTTATAATAGCAACTTTATTATTGGTTTCAGAAATCAGGGTTTCAGATTCATCGGCATTACAAAGGTAAGTAGACACTGATTAATTTTGATATTCCAAATGCATTTCTGGTCCTAAGTGATCTAGATAAGGTCGCTCTATTTTAGGAATCTTTTCAGATGTCACTGGAAGTATAAGTTTTTGATTCTGTCAGATATTATATTAGGAACTTTATTATTAGTTTCTTAAATCAGGGTTTCAGAAATATGCTTTAATGCTTTAGTATTACAAAGGTTATTAGGAGATAGACACTAATTAATTTTGATATTCCAAGAATATGCATTAATGCTTTGGCATTACAAAGATTATTAGGTGTTAGATACTGATTAATTTTGATATTCCAAATGCATTTCTAGTCCTAAGTAATCTAATTAAGGTCACTCTATTAAATGAATCTTTTCAGATGTCACTGAAAGTATCAAGTTTTGGATTCTATCGAACTTAAGATTAGCAATTTCTGAAACGCTGGTTTCATAAGTTCTTGTGCGTTGGAAAGTTGAATAAAAGACAGACCATTTGTATGCTCTCGCTTATCCAAATGCATTTCAGGCTCAATGAACAAATTTTGTCTGCTTTGTGGTGACCAGATTTAAACTGGCCGAAACACCACAAAAATCGGATTTTTGTAATTCATGATTTAAATGTCCAGAATTTGAAGAATGAAGGTCGATTTGAAGAATAGAAAGGAAATTGCATGTATGAAGGTACTGTAATGTAACGGAACCCAATGTGTCTATTAACAGTTGCTACGGTTAATAAGGAAGAATTAGTTTATGCAAATGTGTATTGATAATATTAATACAACCATTAAGTTTTGCATATACGTCCCAATCAAAAACATTACATAAGGCAATATAAAATCAATAAACATGCACAACAGTAATTTTCATAAAATGAACTGACGTACGCATAATATTCCTCATCCCGATTTTATGAAAGTCTCCATTAAAACATTTATTGCGCATTATCGTTACTTACATATAGTAAATATAACGTAATTACACAAACATAACTTTAATTTATTTATACGAAATGATGACGTTACCTTACGACATTTATATTTATGGCCATATCAATTATCATGGCCACCCACCCCGTCGGGTTTCCTCACTCGAAACCATCAATAATTCATTAATTAATTAATTGTAAAATTATTTATGTTCTCGGCGACCAGAAGACCTCATTTACTTCACGTACTTCACATAAAGTTATGCGAATTTAATTCGATTTCACGAAATCGAAAAAAATGAAGGCATCATTAACATAAATTAATTAATTGAGATTTATTGGGGTTTTTTGTGGTTGCATGAACTTGGTATATTGTTATAGAAGGTAAAAAAAAAACGAATCGGCAAACCTTTTGCAGATGAAGACATGAAATGAAGAATTAACTGTAAAAAGTAGCGTTCGATTCATAATATTTGAGAAAATAATGATGCTATTAATTGTTGATTACGTATAAGGAATATTCAATTAAAGGCTCAAACAAGTATACTTAACTAAAGCTTAAGAGTTGTAGGTAGAAACGCCAAAGTGGCGGAATCTATTGCCTGAATGCTGTACTGAACCAAATCCGGGAGGCTTTAACACCGACAAGATATGGACATTGCCAGCGGCGGCAAATATAACAATATTAATGTGAACATTCAATTTAAGGTTCTATTTAACAAAGAAAATTATATTGCGTGTTTTAAGCTTTTTTAAAACACGACGTCCCACAGGGATCAATCCTTGGTCCGTTGGCACTCTTGCCTTACGTAAATTATTTACCCTCTCAATCTCATCGCTAGTATTATTTGCAGGTGATACGGCATCAAAAACTTGCTCAAGAGAAAAAAAATCCGTAGATGTGCAGTTTTTAAAGTATACACATTATGAATGACTGCATAGATAAGAGTTTAAAAAGTCTGAAGCTTGATGTATGAAAATTGTAAAAGTATAGCTTTCATAAAAGGATATGATGAGAGACACAATCAAAGACTTTGCCTAAATCCATGAAGATTGCAACTGATTAATCATTAATCCCTCGTATTTTATTTCGCTATATACCTATTATTAAAATTTTGTGCTCCGCCTTTGAGTTTTCTACAATATTGTTTTCAATATATTGCGTGATTTACATTGTACTGTACTCCTGTAGAAAATGAAGACTATTATTATTATTATATTTCGATGACAAAGTTGATAATTGCATCTTTAATTAAAACGAATACACATTAATTATTTTCAATTAAGCAATTAATAAACTAATTTATTTTAATATAATCTGATCTCGCATATGCAAATGATATGACCACTCATGAGAGTTTAACATGGGTAAGCCGAAAAGAAAAACAATTTATTGTCACTTATAATAAGACAATACATATGTATGATCGTTTTTGTCACCATAAATAAAACGACTCCTGCATTATCCTAAGCCATATGATTCAGATAATAACCAAGACGTAAAAACTGATGTTTCCACACATCCACCAGATACTTATCGTGCCTTTATAAATATGTATGAATAAATAGATTAGAGTTTCATTGTGTTAAAAATTGTTCTCTTATTTTTAATTTGAGTGGAGGTGCCGAGATTACTATTCATAGGTAATTATATTAATTAGCATGTTAATGTTAGTTATAAATAGAAAATTATTTCCTACTTCGAGCGACGGTCGGCATCGCCACCAGACAGAAAAATCTGGCTGGTATTGATTTTCATTGATAATCAGTCTACAATTAAGATTATTATTTAATTGAAGTCTATAATTCATGTCAATCTTAATTCCTTCCTGCAATATGTTGTGATTAAGTCTAGCCAGCATATCAATTTTTACTTCTTCAGTTACGAAGTACGGGACAGTATTGTGCTCGTGTACACTTTTTCAAACATATTCTCAGCGGAAATAACCGTTTTGTGGTCGTTAGAGGCGATTTCAACGATTTCTGGAGAAAAAAATTGTTCATCTGTACGCGATTTACCTCAAAAACGAATACAGGAATTAATATGTAATTTTGAAAATAAGCCTTATTTGATAATCCAAAAAACTGAGAAGCTTTTTGTAAAATTTCAATCATCGAAAGTGGATGTTTACTTTATTCGTTCTTGGTTTTTCCGATATTATTTTTAAAATGAAATATATTACAAAATCCTTTGAACAAATATTTAAGATAGCAAAGAACATCTTTTCATAAAATGATTTTTATTGAGAAAAAATTAATTGAACATTATTGTCTTTTTTGGTCTATAATTATGAAAATTGAATAGCTATATCAAATATACATAAAAATAATTGCAGCGAATGCTGAAATTAAATAAAAATTTTTTTTTTTCGAAATCTTATTAGTTTTTGAACAAACTGGCAGTAAATACACTCGTCGTCAAAAAAAAAGCGCCACTCGAAAAATCGCGAAAAAACTCGATTTTTCAAACTGTCGTAACTTGGTTAAATTTGGTCGAAAATCGATGAATCTTTCAGTTTGGGAAAGATTCAAGTTTTATCTTTAAGAATGTGTAGTTGATTTTGACCCCAAGTCCAACCCACCCCCCGTAACAACGCGATGGAACAAAATGTTTTATTTATTTATTTATTTATTTATTTATTTATTTATTTATTTAACGGAATAACCATTTTACAAAAATACATTACAATTAATCAATTATGATGATAATTAAATTAACAGTAAAACACAAAATTATTATAAAAAAATAATAACACATATTACATAAAATACAAAAATAAAAATAAATATTTATGTAAAAAATTGTCCAACTTTGACAAGCTGTACCGTGCGCAAAAAAAATCGGCGGGAAATTTCACCACAATGGCAGAAAAATTTAATCAATTTCCTTCAAATGCCTTAAAAATTCGAGTCGTTTCGATGATTTGGAGCAAAGTTATGAATTTTTTAAAAAAAAATTAACATTTTTTGTCAATCCAAAACACTTTTTGTAGGGGTTTTCAGGGGGTCACGAAAGTCGAAAACTTCTTGGATCGCAAAATTCCATCGAGTTTCGTGCGAAATTCGCCTAGTTATGACCAAAAAGGCGCAAATATATTTTTTTTCAGAACTGCATAACTTCGCGCCAAATCATCGCATCGACTTGAATTTTGGTGGAAATTGGAGGAAAATGATTGAACTTTATTGCCATGCTGACCGATTGAGTCCACGATTTTTTTTGCACACGGTACAAGAAACCAAATTTGCAGATTTAAACTTCAAAAACATTTTTTTTCCTTTAGGGGGTGGCAGGGGGTGGAATCGTTTTAGCAACAAAACAATTCACATGACGTTGAAGAGAAAATTTGAAACTGTTCAGACTGCAAAAGTTCATCGATTTTGGTGCAAAATTACACAAGTTATGGCCAAAAAAGTGAAAATGTCATTTTCAAAGTTGAAAATGGTTTCCTGAAAAAACATGTTTTTTTCACAGGGGCGCTAGAGGGGGGCGGAAGGGGTTACGCTTAATTTAGCGTGCATGACTTTAAAGAAGACACTTTAAAGTTTTTCGCCCTCAAAGATTCATCAAAATCGATCGAAAATACGCCGAGTTATGGCGGTTTGAAAATGGTCGAAATTTCAGGAATTTAAAGTGTTTCATTTTTTTTCCTTCAGTATATATAAAAAATAAATAATAATAAGTCATCTATAGAATATAAAACGGGACGATTTGATTAGAACACATTAAAAACTAAAACTACTTAACGACTGTAGTATTAAAATTAATTTCATTAAGATTTAATTGTGTGATTATTCTCAAGTTTCTAGTCGGAAACTTATTTTGAGTTAGAGATATTTTTTGGTGCAATTTTTTTGTTTGCATTTTTTATTTCTAAACCCTGATTTTTTTAAAACTTTTAGTCCATATTTTAGATCTTTGGCTTTTTTTTTCTTCAAATACTTGATTTTTTTGCCACAATTTTGGATTTTCTGGTCTACATTTTGTTTATTTTAAGGTCTAAGTTTTCGATTTTTGGTCTAAATGTTCGATTTTTTGGCCATTATTGTAGATTTTTCATTTTTTGGCCTATATTTTAGATAAATTTAATAAAGACAAAATATAGCCTGAATATGTGAATATACAACCTGTTCGTGACTCTGCAAATATATTTCGTCTTTATTAAATTTATCTAAAATATAGGCCAAAAAATAAAAAATCTCCAATAATGGCTAAAAAATCGAACACTGTCGGGGCGTTGTCTTTAATTTACGGATCTATATTTTAGATTTCTGTATGGTATTTTCGATTGTGTTGTCCTAAATTTTGATCGTCTGTCCTAAATTTTCTTTATTAAATTATCAATGTGTTTGCTTAAATTTTCAATTTTCTAAACTGCATTTTTTATTTTAACCCTTATTTTTTTAAATTATTTTTTGTGTATCTAAGATTTTTACTTTCTCCGGTACGAAGTACGAGAAAGTATTGTGATCGTGATTTTTTTATCCATTTTGGGGTCCCTAGATGCCATTTCAACAATTTCTGGAAAAAAAAATTGTGTCTGTGTGTGTGTGTGTGTGTATCTGTCTCTCTGTGTGCGCAGTATCTCAAAAACTAATAGACCGGAAGTGGGTGTTTACCTTAACTGTTTTTTGTTTTTTGACAATATTTTCTTAAATATGAAAAATATCACAAAAACATTTAAAGAAACATTGAAGACAACAAAGAAATGAACATCTTTTACTTGAAAATATTTTTCATAAAATCATTGCTATTCGAGTAAAAAATTAATTATAATTTTTTTTTTAATTTTTCTTTTATAATTATGAAACGATAATACTTACAGCAAATTTAACAATGCCACAATGAACAACTTCTAAAGAATACATATTTTTCGAAAATTCGTTAGTTTTTGAGTTTTTAAATTTGAAGTATATAATTTGAAGTATAATTTCTCCATCTTTCGAAATTTTGACGTTTTACACGTCAGATTCATCTGAGTCTACAAACGTTCGATGTACATTTAAAATATGGTTTAAATTGAAAATAAACCACGAAAGCGTAAATATAAATTATACCATCAAATCGCCATTTTTTAACTTGAATAATTGATTTGATTGTGCATTTTTATTTTACTTTTAGGCTATTATTTTTGAGTCTCGGATCGGAAACTTATTTTGAGCTGCAGATTTATTTTTGGGGCTTAAAATGGCATTTTTTTGCTTGAATTTTAAATTTTGGGCCCGCATATTTTTGCCCATATTTTAGACCTTTCGCTGCATTTTTGCCTCGTTATTCTTTATTTTGGACGAAATTTTCGATTTGTCTGTTGAAATTTTTGATTTTTTGGCCTGTGTTTGCTGTATTCAGGCCAGAGTTTTCGATTTTTGTTCAAAATTCAAAATTTACGATTTTTTTACCTATATGAGCGAATGATTGATCGGCCTGGAAACTTTGTGTAGAGGTCGTTTGAATAGACTGCTGCGCTAGATTTGTACGGTCACTTGTGGCAAGTGGCATACGCATTTCAAACGTAAAAGGATTTTAAAAGCGAGAATCATAAAAAGGGTAAACTGTCAAGTTTTTCTGTTAACAATATTTCGTTGTTTCTTTTTTTTGAAGAGAGGAGAGAAGATCTTTTATAGACGCCCCTATAGTGGGGCAGTGTTGGAGTCCTCACCCTGAAGGGCGGGAGTATACCAACTAAAAACTCTCCTCGGAGTAGAGCGGAAGGAGACCGAACCTTGACCGTAGTCAACCGCAGGGGATTATTTCGTTGTTTCAAAGCTATTTTGCGCTTTATATACCCCCTAAACCCACCCTTTCCAAGTGACGCCACTTTAACCCACGAGATATATTAACAAAATAATGAACAAAATTTTATCCACTTCTCAAAATGGTTCGCAATCACTGCCCTAGGGCCATAAAACTTCGAAAAGGCCCGATAAAATCGTAATAATTTTGAACTTGAAATGCCAAACAAACTGTCAATTTAACCTAAAATTGTAAATTACCATCAAGGACTCGAATTTAGCATATTTCTTGTCGTACAATTCTTTCGGCTTTGTAGGCAATACATTTTCAGGAGGCTTTCTTCTTTAGAAAAACTGCATCCATAAACTACTTCGTAAATTTTATGCAATACTAAAATCACGTTGATGTAAGCTTGAAACGTCAAAATGACAGATTGAAATTTTCCGTGATTGAATAGAAAAACTAGTAAGACATAAAAAATACCCCTCGGGAATCTCGTATGCGCATTAACATCTTCCCAATACCCCTGCTACATAAATAACTATTATCCACTAAAACTGCATATCTTATTTTAAAATAGCGACTTCTGTCGGAAAACGCAGTTAATTTTACATTTCGAGAATGCACTCGGAACATATTCTATATTAAATTCCCCGGATTTATTTACAGAAGAACCCTGCGGACCCTCTCCAGTATACCGGGCAACATTTCACCCTCCAACATTTAATATCATTTGTTTGCACTTCTTCGAGGAGCTCAATTTCCTTCCTGGCCTCGCCTCCTCCGCCCTTCCCTATATTTAATTTCCTCCATTTATCTGACAATTTCATCACTTCCAAGTTTACAGAGACACTCGAACGCTAACTAAATATGAAGCTCTTATCTTAAAATTAAGAACGACCGGAATTTAATTTAGCCTCTCTCCGGGCATGACGAAATTTTTGTTTAACTTGCTGAAAGTAAGTTAGCATGAAATTGCCAACATCAATCATCCGAGCAGGATTACTCTGTCGTCGGGGGTATTATAATTCGATTTGGGAGTAAATTTTATAATTTTTTCTAATTCGGTTTTGGTTTTTATTGTAAATTTGTTTCTTGACTAATTAACTAAAGTCGGTTAAGTAAGAACTTCCTTTGCGTCTCACACTAGCTCATTTAGTTTTAGTACCTACTAAAATCACTCGTAGTAATAATACTGGCTCAAAGTAAATACCGACGAAATTAGTGAATAAATAAATTCAAATGTACGATTTTTATGGTTATACTTCAAAATGTCAAGCACGTGTAAAGTGTTCTACGGTTAATTTCGAATGTAAAACCTCCAACTATTTTAAACCATCACTTTATATACTTGTTAGCTTATCAGAAAACAAGGCATCTTAAAGTGTGCTTTTTTTAATAGCGCATAAAATGTTATTGATTACCACATAAATTCGGAATCGACGAAAATTGTAAAGATAAAGAAATTGCTGGCGCAATAAATTTTAATGCATTCCGGCAATTACGAGAAAAAGCTGCGAAAACAGTGTAAACTTGGGGCATTTTGGGTTGACATGACGTAAATAATTACTCCATTATTCTTCCAGCAAGAACGTTTAATAGGTTCCGGAACTTTTATAATCTATCCGAGAACTCCATGAAAAGTTAAATCCCGTTAAACAGAAGCGGCAGACACCGAGTCTCCGAAACTTATTATCTTCAGGATTTCCCGGATCAAGCTGCGAAGGGACAAAGATAGGAACACCGGCCACCCATTATCGGAAACATTTATTGCTTCTGCTTCGGGTGTTTGGAGGTGTTGAAACGGGCACCCACAGGTCTGTAAAAGGTGACAAGTCTCTTACTACCTACACCCACCTGTGAAATTCTTGTAAAAATCTCGGTGTTTATTGATCTATCTTTTTTTCTTCTTCTCGGAAACTTTACAACCGTTTACGTTTTTATAACAGGTATTTCCGATATGGGCGATCGTTTAGCTTTCGTTGTAAGAACCGGTCATTCATAAATTGCCGTCGCAATTTTCATTGTTATGTAAATTTCTGGAAAATATTTCACCTCTTTACCGAGAAACGGTGTAACGCTTCAAGCGACTCGAAACTCAAAAATGGTAAATGTGCAAACATGAGGAAATAAACGATGTCATAAAGGTGCAAGTGGGGAATGTGTACTGAAATATCGGACACATTGAGATATTAGAATTGATGAAATGGTGCAGGATAAATACTGAGATTATCTATGTGTTCAATTTAAATTTATTTCAGAACAATTAATCAAGTCAAACCCAGAAATTCTGCGACCTGTTGGAGTTGGATATTTTGCTGAATGCGTTTGCAAATCATTATTTATACAGAGCATTTGATTGCAAGCATCTTAATAAGATGGCGATGTTAATGTGGCCATGATAATAATAATAATAATAATAATAATAATGTATTCGTGCCAGAACTAAAGTTTTACATAAGTAAAAAAAAAGGACACTGAGAATGGTATCAATACAAATAAGTGTACATATTAAATAATGGTAAATATAAAATAAACATTACATAAAAACATATTAAAATTAATTAAATAAATAAATGTAACTTTCTCCAAACGAATTTGTGTGATATTTTGCAAATTGCTCGTTATTTTTGTTAAAAAATTAGTGGAATTTCGAATAAAACTGATTCTTTAGTTTTTCATTCAGGAATCTTTTACAATTTTTGTTAATATAAGTTTGATGTAATCATTTCATAATTATAGGCCAAAATATTTAAAAATTTTAAATTTTAATTTTTTTCTAGAATTTATGAAATACATTTATTAACAAAAGATGTGCAGTTATATGTTATCTTCATCATTTATAGAAACAATTTTGAAAATTCTTCATTATATTAAGCCGCGACAGCCGTTGACAAAACCATAGTAGAACTATAAACCATCTCAAGTTCTTTATTGAAAAAAAAACATTCATTTAATTTAAACAAAACACAGGCCCATTGTCAAAACATTAATAAATCTATGAATCCCCACATTTTTTCAATAACCTCCGTTTATAGCTGTGACACGAACCCATTGAACAAAATAGAATCTTCTCAAATTTTCTTTTAAAATAATCATTTTTCGGATAAAAACCTAATCTTTTTTAGCATAGAATCCAAATCTGCAATAAAAAATGGTGATGTGGCCATCATGTTACTTTCTCCGACTTGATGGTATCATAGCCATTTATATTTACGTTTTCATTGTTTATTTTCAATTGAAATCATATTTTAAATGTACATCGAGCTTTGATTAAACTCGGATGAAACTGACGTTTAAAACTCAGTCAAAATTATGAAAGATGGAAAAATTATACTTCAATTCAAAAACTCGGTTTACTCAAAAACTAACGAGATTTCGGAAAAAACCTATTCTTAAGAAGTTGTTCATTTTGACATTCTCTACAATTATTATTCATATAAATTTGCTGTAACTATTATCGTTTCATAATTATAAACCAAAAATTTAAAAAAAAAATTAATAAATGTTTTTCTCAAATAGCAATGATTTTATGAAAAATATTTTCAAGCAAAAGATGTTTATTTCTTTGTTGTCTTTAATGTTTGTTTAAATGTTTTTGTGATACTTTTCATTTTTAAGAAAATATTGGCAAAAAACAAAAAACAGTTAAGGTAAACACCCACTTCCGGTGTACAAAATTTTACCAAAAGCTTTTCAGTTCTTCGGATTATGAAATAAGACGTATGTTCAAAGTTTCATATCAATTTCTCTATTAGTTTTTGAGATACAGCGCACACAGCCAGACACACACACACACACAAAATTCCAGAAATTGTTGAAATGGTACCCCAAAACGGATATTTCCGTAAAAAAAAAATTTGAAAAAAAAATCACGATCACAATACTTTCTCGTACTTCGTAACGAAGAAAGTAAAAATAATATCCATATGATTGAATTCTTTACGAACTCAGATGAAATCATAATACTTTTTACTACTTTTACCTTTAAAATAAACTGTGATTTTTGATTTAAAATTAGTCAATTGGGCGAGTTTTGAATTTTTTTGTTGTTAAAGATAAAGTTAAAGTTAAATAAAATCTAAAAAATAAAAATACTTATAGGATAAAATTGCTCAAAATATGTAATGTATTCACAGGATATCTACCTTTAATTTTTTTTTTAAATTAACGTTTTAATTGGTCGAACACTAAATTAATAAAAAAAATCTAAAAATAAAAATAACAAATAAATACATGCTTTAAAATTTTCGATGCATTTTTGTAAAAAAAAAAAATTCGCGCCATAATACCATTTTAAGTTCCTATGTTCCTAATAAATCCTAAAAATGTGTCAATTTCCGGGCGAGTTGAAAATTTTTTAAAATTATTTTTACTTTCTCCGTTACGAAGTAGGAGAAAGTATTGTGATCGTGATTTTTTTTCAAAAATTTTTTTTACGGAAATATCCGTTTTGGGGTCCCTAGATGCCATTTCAACAATTTCTGGAAAAACATTTTTTGTGTCTGTGTGTGTGTGTGTGGCTGTGTGTGTGTCAAAAACTAACAGAGCAATTGATATGAAACTTTGAACATCCGTCTTATTTGATAATCTGAAGAACTGAAAAGCTTTTGGTAAAATTTCGTACACCGGAAGTGGGTGTTTACCTTAACTGTTTTTTGTTTTTTGCCAATATTTTCTTAAATATGAAAAATATCACAAAAAAATTTAAACAAACATTGAAGACAACAAAGAAATGAACATCTTTTGCTTAAAAATATTTTTCATAAAATCATTGCTATTCGAGAAAAAAATTTATAATTTTTTTTTAAATATTTGGTTTATAATTATGAAACGTTAATAGTTACAGCAAATTAATGTTAATAATAATTGTAGACAATGCCAAAATGAACAACTTCTAAAGAATAAGTTTTTTTTTTAAATCTCATTAGTTTTTGAGTAAACCGAGTTTTTTAATTTGAAGTATAATTTTTCCATCTTTCATAATTTTGACGTTTTAAACGTCAGTTTCACCCGAGTTTACGCAACGCTCGAAGTACATTTAAAATATGATTTCAATTGAAAATAAACCATGAAAACGTAAATATACATGATACCATCAAGTCGGAGAAAGTAACATGATGGCCACATCACCATTTTTTTCAAGTAGTCTGATATTTGAACACGAAAAAACTGAAAAAAATCATATCCATATGATTAAATTCCTTAAAAACTCTGATGCAATCATAATACATTTACCTTTAAAATTAACTTTGATTTTTAAAAATTAGTCAATTTTTGCGCCAGTTTTGAATTTTTGAAAATTAATATTTTCAGTTATTGAAGATATGAACAAACAAAATCTAAAAAATAAAAATACTTGTATGATAAAATTGGTCAAAATATTTAATGTATTCACAAGAAAATGTTTTGAAAATGTGCCTATTTTTCCGCGTTATGAATTTTTGAAAATTAACGTTTTAGTTGGTCGAACACTTCAATAAAAAATATCTAAAAATAATAATCATAAAGAAATACACGCTTTAAATTTTTTTTGCGACAAAATACCAATTTACGTTCCTATATTCCTGATTTAAAGTTTTTCGTGCATTTTTGTCAAAAAATTTTAAATTATAGAACATAGGAAAGTAAAATGGTATTTGTCGCGAAATTTTTTTGACAAAAATGCCTGGAAATTTTTTTTTTACAAAAATGCCTGGAAAATTTTTAAATCGTGTAAACCTTTAAAATGAATTAAAATTTTTGAAAATGTATCAATTTTTCCGTGAATTTCCGTTGTGAATTTTTGAAAATTTTCATTTGTCGAACACTTCAATAAAAAAAAATCATATTTGATTAAAATGCTCAAAATGTTTAATATATTCACAAGATAATATTCATTAAAATTTTGCCGTAAGTTATGAATTTTTTAAAATTAACGTTTTAATTTGTCGAACAATTCAATAAGAAAAACGAAAAAAAATTCTTATATGATTAAATTCCTCAAAATGATTAATATATTTCACCTTAGAAATTAATTAAAAGTTTTGAAAATGTGTCAATTTATCTGCGAGTATGGAAAAATTTTAATCATAGGAACGTAAATTGGTATTTTAGCGCGAAAAACACTTTTCAACAAAAATGCATCGAAAAATTTTAAATTTTGTATCAGGAACATATGAAAGTAAAATGGTATTTTGGCGCGAAAAATGTTTTTGACGAAAATGCACGGAAAAATTTTAAATCGTCTATCAGGAACATAGGAAAGTAAAATGGTATTTTGGCGTGAAATTATTTTTTTGGCGAAAAAGCATGGAAAAATTTTAAATCGTGTAAACCTTCGCGATTGATTAAAATTTTTGAAAGTGTGTCAATTTTTTCGTGAGTTATGAATTTTTGGAAATTAACGTTTTCATTTTTCCAGAAATTGTTGAAATGGCATCTAGGGACCCCAAAACGGATATTTTCGTAAAAAAAAATTTTGAAAAAAAAATCACGATCACAATACTTTCTCGTACTTCGTAACGGAGAAAGTAAAAATAGGGATTCTCCCCCAGGGAGGAGGAAGGGCGGTTTACATTTCACACCACATGATAGACCTGAGAAAAACATTTTGAACATATTTTTTTAAATCTCAATCTGATTTGTATTTCACGAGATATTTTAGGGTGTACCGGTGGTCTGAAACACCCTATATAAAGTTAGCAAACTAGATATTTTTACAAAGGCAAGAAAAAGGACTTTAAATTTCTATTCAAATATACTGGGTGTTCCATTAAAAAAAAGTTTCGTAAAATTTAGCGAAGGACTTCTTACTTCATAAAAATGCCATTTAATTACTTAAACAAACCTAATCATCTAAAAATGTCTCGTTTCTATTGTTAAAAAACCCTTTGATAATTTTAAAATATAAACTTATTATTTTTCTGCGACTATTGCTTGTTTTTGCCCTAAAAAACAGAATAACTCAAAAAGGGTTAAATTGAGCCCAATAAAAGTTATTGCCATTTTAATTAGCATTAAAAACTACGCATAAAAATGCAAAAATACACCTAACGTTTCATTAAAAACATAAAACATAAGTTCGTGTTGGCTCTCCGTTGAGGGGCAGCATGTATACATAAAAATGTTTTCCTATTATTCAGTCGAATTTATTTTTAAATTTATTTCCTACTGAAAAATGTTTTTCACGTTTAAAATTAAATAAAAAAATATTTTAACTTATTTTGAATCAAATACGACATTTTTCATGATTTTAATAAATGAATAGCTTAATGCATTCTCTCAAGTAATTGTCTACGTGACAATCAACACATTCTCCATGGTTGTAGAAACTGTATAGAATAAATTATTTTTAATTAGTTTAACATACAAATACATTCGCCCATGTTTGTCAACAGTTTAAAATATTTTAAAATTTCTCACGTAGGTATGCAAAACTATTATAAAATCATGCATTCTACATCTATAAACACTCTGAATGTTTACCCAACTTTAAAATCTGTTTCTTAGTTTCTTATTTTAGTTACAAGTTTATTTAAAAAACTCTCTCTACTGTAGGACTCGAATGTGGTAGAGTAAACAATGTAATGAAATTGCACAATCACTTAAACATTGGACTGTCTTCGCCTTGTTTTAATTTTGAGCATTTAATCCAAAAATCTTTTATATTTAGATTATCAAAATCGGGAGAAAAATCAAAATTCCTCAGCTCTCCTATCTCGATTCAAATCATTTATTTGATTTCCTTGAATTATATTACGAAATTTGTTCTTTATTTTTCGTTTGGAGGGGCGTAGAACTCATAACTTTGTGGCTAGGAACTTCGTTATTTGAGTCCTGCGCAGGTAATTGAACACATTTCAATGCCATCTTGGTGGATCGAGTCGACACATTTTTTCCAATTCGATACACGTTGCCCAAGTTGGACGTTTTTTACCCAAAATCGTGTTTTTTTTGTTCGGCGGTTGAAGGGTTCGAAAAGGGATCAATCCAATCTGAGTTTACCCCCTTAAAGTAGAGCCAAAATGGGATCTTTTCCCGAAAGAATCATCAAATTTGGTTAAAAAGTTATTGAGTTATGTGCAAAAAACCTCAAAATGCACTTTTTTCAAACACCTATAACTTGGTGCCAAATCGTCATACGAACTTCGTTCTTTGAGTCCTGCATAGGGAATTGATCAGATTTTAATTTTTTATGATGGATCGAGTTGACAAAATTTTTCCAACTCCGTACACATCGTCAAAGTTGGACATGGTTTCCTGAAAAAACATTTTTTTTCACATGGGTGCTACAGGGGAGCGGAAGAGGTTACGCTTAAGTTCGCATGCACGACTTCAAAGTTTTTAGCCTTCAAAGAATTATCAAAATCGATTGAAAATACGCCGAGTTATGGCGGTTTGAAAATGGTCAAAATTTCACGAATTTCAAGTGTTTAATTTTTTTCCAGCAGTGTATATATATTTTGGTAAAATGCAAATATGCGAATGTTAATAAATTATTGAATCATACAAGCAAATTCGCAGAAAGAGATGCTAGTAAATTATTTAAAAGTAGTTGTTTTATTCAGCATGAGGCCTCAATGAGCATACGTTTATGATGAATAACTCGTTTCAATTGAAATGCAAAGTTGGTTTTCGCCTATTGATGTCAAACTAACGTAATATTCCTAATTGATTACTATCCATGAATTCCTAAAGTGCGTACGGTCTTGCTTTCAAAATGAAATAGATGTACAAATTTCCCAATGCGAAACTTTTTGTGAAAGGTAATTTTATTTAATTAATAGCGATAATATAATTAATAGTTTTGATAGTAGTTTGCTACGCCATCTAGTTGTCCTTAGTACCAAACACATATAGTAGAGATCTAAACATTTCTGCCCATGAATCTCTGCATGAATGGAGGGCGGGACTTTTCAAGAACAATAACTATAAAACAAGCATAAATTATTATTTACCATCAATGACAACTGTGGACCAGTTTCTGGCGACTGCCCGCCATCAGTAGTAAAAACATTTGCGTGTTGATTTGCGTCTTTTTTTTAGTCATTTTGCAGATTATCCGCGAAATCGCTTATCCGCGGTTGCCGCGCCACCCAATTCCGCGAATAATTGGGAGTTTACTGCAGTAGCATTATTGCTAAATAAAGACCGACTAGTTTTATAAGGACAATTTTATAATAAAAAATGGTGATGTGGCCATCATGTTACTTTCTCCGATTTGATAGAATCATAGTTATTTAAATTTATAGATTCATTAATTATTTTTAATTTAAATCAAATTTTAAATCGAACGTTTCACATAATCGAGTGGTAATGGCGTTTAAAACGACAACATTATGAAAGGTAAAAATGTCAAATTATGTTTCAAATTCTAATAATCTTCACCGTAAAAACTAAAAAAAAATGCAAAAAGAGAGTCCCGAAATAGATTTCTAAAAATAGTCCTGATTAAAAAGGCCTGAAAAAGAGTCCAGACAAAAAAAAGTCTTGAAAAACAGTTCCTTCAAAATGACCAGAAATAAAGTCGTGAAAAAAGAGTTCTGTCAAGAAAGGTCATGGAAAAAAGTCCTGGAGAAACAGTTTTGAGAATAAAGTCTTGAAAAAAGAATCCTGTTAAGAGTCGTCAAAAAAGTCAAAAAAAAAGTACTGCAAGAAGAGTCCTGAAAATTAAGTCTTCATATAAAACACCAGAAATAAATGACCTCAAAAAAATCCTGAAAGAAGTCCGAAAAAGTGTCCCGAAAAAAAGTCCGGAACAAGAAGTCCTGAAAATTAATCCTATAAAAAATGTCCTGAAATATAGCACTGAAAAAAGTCCTGTAAAGAAGGCCTGAAAAAAAATTCTCGAAAAATGTAGTTAAGAAAATTTAGAAAAGAATCCTGAACAAGAGGTTCTTAAGAAATTCTAGAAAACGTCCTAGTCCTGAAAATAAAGTCTTGAAAAAAGAGTCCTGATAAAAGCCGCGAAGAAAAGTCCTGAAAAATAGTCTCCATACAAAATACCAGAAATAAATGTCCCGAAAAAAGCCCCAAAAAATCCTGAAAGAAAGCTAAAATTAGTTCTGAAAAAAGTTCAGAAAAAAAGTCCTAATAAAATATCATAAAACAATTGTCCTTGTAAATTGCCTTGAAAATAACATGTTTAAAAAATAAACAAAAAAAATTCTGAAAAAAAAGCATTGTATAAAGTCCTGAAAATGGTCCTTAAAAAGATCTGAAGAAATTATGCTGAAAAAGAAATCCCAAAGTGTCTTGAAAAAAATCCTGCAAAATGGCTTAAAATAAGTTCTTAACAAAATTCCTAAAATAAAAAGTTTTGAAAATAGTCTTGAAAAAGAAAATGCCAAAAATATCTGAAAAAGTCCTTAAAAAGGTCATGAAAAGGAGAATTTAAAAAAATGCCATGAAGAAAATTCTGAAAAAAATCCCGAAATATCATAAAAAAATTGTCCTGTAAAAACAGTCTTGAAAAATTGACATGAAAATAATATGTTTAAAAAATAAGCAATAACATTTCTGAAAAAAAGCATTGTAAAAAATCCTTTAAATGGTCCTTAAACTGGTCTTAAAAAAAATGCTAAAAATATCTGAAGAAGTCCTTAAAAAGGTTCAAAAAAGATCATGAAAAGTAAATATTCTAAAAAATGTCATGAAGAAAATTCCGAAAAAAAATCCCGAAATATCAAAAAAAAAATATCCTGTAAAATTGCCCTGAAAATAACATGTTTAAAAAAGAAACAAAAAAATTCTGAAAAAAAAGCATTGTGAAAAGTCCTGAAAAGATCTGAAGAAATTGTCTAAAAAAGAGATTCCAAAGAGTCTTGAAAAAAAGGCCTAAAATAAGTCCTTAACAAAATTCGTCAAATAAAAAGTTTTGAAAATAGTGTTGAAAAAAAAGCTAAAAATATCTGAAAAAGTCCTTAAAAACTTCCAAAAAAGGTCATGAAGAAAATTCTGAAATTTTTTTTCTAAAAAAAATCCCGAAAAGAAGTCGTCAATGAAAAGTCCCGAAAAGAAGTCCTCAACGAAAAGTCCCGAAAACATTCCGACAAAAAATCTTGTTTTTGAAAAGAAGTTCCTGAAAGAAAACGTCTTAAAAATAAGTCTTGAATTTTGTTTAAGTCCTGAAAAAGAATCCTCGAAGAAAGGTCTTTTAAAAAGTTCTGAAAACTGTCCTGAAATACCAAAAAGACTAAAAAACAAAAACCTGTTAAAGTAAATATTCGGAAATACGAAATTTTACCAAAAACTTTTTAGTTCTTCAAATTCTCAAATAACACTTATGTTCAAAGTTTGATGATTTCATTTCTGTTTTAGTTTTTGAGATACAGCACGCACAGATAGACTGTTATGTAGAGAAAAAAATGCTGATGTGGCCATCCTGAAAAAGAATCCTCGAAGAAAGGTCTTTTAAAAATGCCCTTAAAAAGTTCTGAAAACTGTCCTGAAATACCAAAAAGGCTAAAAAACAAAAACCTGTTAAAGTAAATATTCGGAAATACGAAATTTTACCAAAAGCTTTTTAGTTCTTCAAATTCTCAAATAACACTTATGTTCAAAGTTTGATGATTTCATTTCTGTTTTAGTTTTTGAGATACAGCACGCACAGACGGACTGTTATGTAGAGAAAAAAATGCTGATGTGGCCATCATGTTACTTTCTCCGATGGTATCATCATTTATATTTACGCTTTCATGATGTATTTTCAATTTAAATGTACATCGAGCGTTTTGTAGACTCGCATGAAACTGACGTTTAAAACGTCAAAATTATGAAATATGGAAAAATTATACTTTAAATTCAAAAACTCAGTTTACTCAAAAACTAAAGAGATTTGGAAAAAAACTTTCTTTCTTTCTTTATAAGTTGTTCATTTTAGTAATGAATCTACAATTATTATTGACATAAAGTTGCTGTAACTATTATCGTTTGATTATTATAAACCAAAAATGAAAAATAATAACAATGATTTTATGGAAAATGTTTTCAAACAAAATTTGTACGTTTCTTTATTGTCTTCAATATTTGTTTAAATATTTTTATGATATTTTTCATATTTAAGAAAATATTGGCAAAAACAAAAAACAGTTAAGGTAAACACTCACTTCCGGTGTACGAAATTTTACCAAAAGCTTTTCAGTTCTTTGAATTATCAAATAAGACGTATGTTCAAAGTTTCATATCAATTGCTCTATTAGTTTTTGAGATACAGCGAGCACAGACACACACACACACACATACACATACACAGACAAAAAAAAATTCCAGAAATTATTTAAATGGCATCTAGGGACCCCAAAACGGATATTTCCGTAAAAAAAAATTTGAAAAAAAAATCACGATCACAATACTTTCTCGTACTTCGTAACGGAGAAAGTAAAAATCATCTTAAAACTTCGGAATGTATTTATACCGTAAATCACAAAACTAATGTTTACATTTTACATACATGTAGACTAAAGTCCGGATTTATATGCGCTAAAAAAGGCATTATATTTTTTTATATGCGCTAAAAAATGCACTATGATTTTTTATATGCGCAGTTCCATACGAAAGAGCAAATAAAACATGTAACAAATATAAATCCGGACTCTAGTTATGACACATCGAAGTATTTAAATAAACGTGATTTAGAAGGTACCAGCTGTACTAAATTAACAATTCAAATATTTTTTTTAAAGATCAAAAATTTGTTGTTTTTGATAATGAGATATATTCTACGTGTGTTGTATGACCGGTACCGCCGCTGCATTAATAACCAGTAATGCCACCAAGAGAGGACAGTATCATCAGATGATCGGGGTCTTAGTGTCAATCCGTTGGCGGCACAAAGGGCCGAAGGAATGCGATCAAAAGGAAGGCTGGACGAAAGTGACAAATGTGCACGAGTATAAAGAATCCCACTTCTTACTTCTTGAGGTGTTATGCACAATAAACGGGACAGTGCGGCGCCAGACATTTCATTCACCGATTCGTTCAAAAGACAGACATCCTGCCTTTTGTCAGTGCCATTGAAGCGCGCTCCGCCATTCTTTCGAAAAAAATAGTAAAATTCACGTTCAGGTATTCACCTTATTCATAAACTCATTCCTCACTCTTACTATAGGAATTCCACAGAGCATAAAAGGACGGCGGGCGATCATTATTTAGGGTATCCGACTTAAAACATATTTATTTCCCTTCCATTGTCAAAATTTAGTGTCACAGTATTCCATTCATAATGCTTTAAAACGCCGATAATTTACATTTATTTCTCATTCATTTTGAAATGCCGACATTTTAGTCACGTATAGAACTTGCGGTTCAAGAACCACCACCGACCGCAGGGTTAATTAAAAAAAATATTCAAAGCAAAACAAAACAAAAATTTTAGATTATATTCCAATCGAGTGATTGATGACTTAATTAAGAATTTTCTAATGAAATTATACTACAGGGCTTTTATTTTAACTCTGAACATATGATTGTTAATGCCTATGTTCAATCGTAAAATAATCATATCAACGCATTAATGGGTAGACAACCGTACTCAGTTTTATTTAATTGGCACAATTGTGTTATTAATAAAAATGGATTACACCACCGAAGAAAGAATACAAATAATTAATTGATATAAGGCAACAACTTAACGCATTGCGAATAATAAATTTAAAAAAATTATAATAAAGTTCCGATGGATGGAAATTGTCTGCTCGGATACGCAACCGAAAACAAATCTCTGAAGGCCGCTTCACAACAACCCGGGAACGGTAACGAAAACGGGAACAGGAACGAAAATATACCAAGCTTCTCGTTCCCGTTACTGGAGGTTAGTTATTGGTTGTGTGTTTAGTTCCCGTTCTCGTTCCCGTTCCGGGGTTGTTGTGAAGCGGGCCTTAGAGATTTGTTTTCGGTTGCGTATTGAACATAGGCGTTAATAATAGTATGTTCAGTGTTAAAATAAAAGCGCTGTATTTGTAATAATAAATAAGCTCCAAACTTAATTCTAAAAAAATAATTGCCAATCATACGACATACCCAAACTTAATAATTTTCGAGATTTCGAGTTTTAAATAACATTTTTTAATAAATACGGTATGTATTTTTTTTTTGACTTAAGCATGTGCAATTCAGTCACATCTACTATGTAAATACGGTATGTAATAAATTGTAAAAATATTATATATACGGTAGGTAATATTTTTACATTTCATTTTTTGGTGTTAGATTGACTTAGGCGTAAGACATTCAGTCACGACAAATATAATAGTTACTAAACCTTTATTAAAACCTGGTTTTATACAGGGTTTTAAAGGGCCAAATATAATATTAAATGTCAATTATTTCTTTATTAAAGTGGATGCTTTGATAAGGTCCCTAAAAGATCTAGACCCTAGACATTTGTCTATGATCCGGCCCTTCTTCGGATACTGTATTCTTGCTCCCCCTCAAAAATACAATTTTACACCCGCACGCTTTTCTTCTGATTAAAATTAAATTTAATTCGAGCGTACCCTCATTTTTGGACAACATCTATTAAATTACCAAACATGTATTTTAGGAGTGAAGTCGAAAGATTACATATTTTTTATTTGATAAAGGCACATTTTGCATTATTAACAGTATTGAACGAAACTAACGCTAATGAAAATTTATTATGCAACCATTAATATCCTTAAAACCGATAATGAGGATTACCAATCTGGCATCTAATGTATGGAATTAATATTAATTAGTTCAATGTTGTTGCTTTCGCACATTAATCAAAAATTGTTTTAATTGGTGCATTGGAATTCATATTAAGATAAATCGCTTAAATAATGAATAATCAAACGGTTATTTAACTGCAATCTCTAATTTTATTACTTGTATGTTGATGAGTAGCATACGAGGCGCGTACGAAAATAAAAGGCCTTTGATGCAAATGACTGTTTCAAATTAAATTTAATAAAGATATTGTAGATTATTATAACAAGATTATTTCAAGAGATACAAGGTCGGTTAAATCAGGGCAAAGTTGCCCAATCTGGAGTGTAACATAATGCCGTTTTAAAACATAAAATATTCCGACTACTTTCGAAGATATCCGAAAAAAATCCAAATTTTCAAAAAAAGGTTTTTATTTTTTTGCGAGACTATTTATAGAGATACTTCAAAACAATTGACACTTAATCATTGCCACTTTGTACGCTCTACAACGTGGTGATATAATAATAAAAATTCGACGTTTCGATTTTCGGGAAACATCATCAACTTTGTTTTTTTTTATGGGTGCCATCTTGTATTTTTACATTTTCAAATACAGATTTTTTTTCTATACCTTATCTATAAAAATTGGGCTTTTTACTGTTAAAATATTAATAACTCACGAAGATGTATAAGTCACTTGTACCGTTATATTTGGCCCTCTATGTATTTATGAATAGCATATGAGGCGTGTTCAAAAATGAAGGGCTTTTAATGCAGATGAATTAAATTTAATAAATAAAGGTATTGTAGATTAACATAACGAGAATATTATGCCATTCATATTAATCGAGGGCGTCCGAGATTATTATAAATCATAAATATTCCAGTTATATTCAAAGGTTTATCGTATCATCGGGACTAGGCTAGTATATCAGGAATTAAAAACAAAAAATATTTCGTTCGTTTCTGATAGTAACGAAAACGTTTTCTTTCTTTACATTCTCACAAAAAAATTATCGTTTTCGTTTTCAAAAACGAAATTAAATAACGGTTAATACCGGTTATAACTACATATTATAATATTATCGCAAGACTCGATTTTCCAGATTAAGTTAAATAGTAATATGTACAATGTAACTGAATTTAAATTAAATTTTGAAAGTTTTTTTTTTACCAGGGAAATACGAGAAAATTCAACATTACTATAAACTTTGTTCTTGTATGATTATTTCCAAATTTGGCGAAAGGTTATTTTAAGATCTTGATTGAATTATAAAGCTGAATTTATTTTGAGTAAATTTGAAAAGTTTCAAGTCTGTGACAATTGTTTTTATATTTTTTTAACCAGGGGAAATTAATCGAATTATGCATTACTGTAAACTATGTTGTTTTGTAATTATTTTCAAAATTAGAGAAGGAATGTTTCTAGATTTTAATTGAATTATGGAGCAGAATCTATTTTGAGTAAATTTGGAAAGTTTCAAGACTTTGGCAATTGTTTTTATATTTTTTTAACCAGGGAAAAGAGAGAAAATTCAGCATTACCATAAACTGTGTTCTGGTGTCATTATTTCCAAATATGGTGAAACGATGTTTTCAGATAATGATTGAATTATAGAGCAGAATCTATTTTGAGTAACTTTAGAAAGATTCAAGTCTGTGGCAATTGTTTTTTTATATTTTATTTAACCAGGTAAAAGCGAGCAAATTCTGTTTTACTATAACCGATGTTCTCATATGATTATTTCCAAATTTGGCGCAGGGATATTTTCAGATTATGTTTGAATTATAGAGCAGAATCTATTTTGAGTTAATTTAGAAAGTTCCAAGCCTTTGGCATTTATTTTTATATTTTTTTTCTAAACCAGAGAAAACTTCAGCCTTACTATAAACTATGTTCTGCTATAATTATTTCCAAATTTGGTGAAAGGATGTTTTCGGATTATAAATGAATTATAGAGCAGAATATATTTTGAGTAGCCTTTGAAAGTGTGTGGCAATTGTTTTTATATTTTTTTAAACAAGGTAAAAGCGAGCAAATTCAGCTTTACTATAAACTATGTTCTCGTATTATTATTTCCCAATTTGATGTTTTCAGATTTTAAATACATTATAAAACTGCATCTATTTTGAGTTAATTTGAAAAAATTTAAATCTGTCGCAATTATCTTGATATGTTTTTATCTAGGAAAAATTAAGCAAAGTCAGTATTACCATATACTGTGTTCTCGTGTGATTATTTCCAAATTTGGTCAAAGGATGTTTTTAGAATATGATTTAATTATAGAGTATAATCTATTTTGAGTAAATTTGGAAAGATTTTAAGTAGTAGAAGACGAACAAAAAGATAAATAATAGTGATATAATAGAATTCCACAAAAAAATTTAAATCTTTACGAAACACCTACCTTTAAAACTAACTTTAAATTTTTTTGAGTTATGCATTTTTAAAAATTAATGTTTTAAGTTATCGAACAATTGAACAAATCTAAAAAAAAATACTTATATGATGGAATTGCTCAGAATGTTTAATATATTCACAAGATATCTAACTTTAATATAAACTTTGATTTTTGAAAATAAGTAAATTTCTGCGTGAGATGAATTTTTAAAAATGAATTTTTTAAGTGGTCGAATATTTGAACAAGGAAAAACTAGAAAAAAATCATATCGATATGATTGAATTCCTTAAAAACTCTGATCCAATCATAATACATTTACCTTTAAAATTTACCTTGATTTTTGAAACTGAGTCAATTTTTACGTAAGTTATGAATTTTTGAAAATGAATATTTTCAGTTTTTAAAGACCACCAAAATAAATCTAAACAAATAAATAGTGATATAATAGAATTTTCCAACATTTTTTAATTTCTTACTACCTTTAAAACCAACTTAAATTTTTGAAAGTCTGCTAATTTCTCTGAGTTTTGAATTTTTGAAAATTAATGTTTTGAGTTTTCGAACAAGTGAACAAACAAAATCTAAAGAAAATAAATTCTTACATGATGGAATTGCTCAACCTTTAACTTTAACTTTGATTTTTAAAAATGTGTCAATTTCTACGTTATAAATTTTTAAAAATGATTTTCTTAACTGGTCGAATATTTGACCAAAGAAAAAATTGAAAAAAAATCGATATGATTGAATTCTTTAAAAACTCTGATGCAATCATAATGCATGTATTTACCTTAAAAATAGCTTTGCCTTTTTAAATGAGTCAATTTTTGAAAATTAATATTTTAAGTTAAGAAGTCTTGAACAAAAAAATCTATTTTTTTAATATCTTCATAAAACATCTCCATTTAAAACTAACTTTAATTTTTGAGAATGTGTCACTTTTTCCTTAAGTTATGAATTTTGAATGTTTTAACTTGTTGAACAACACCAAAATCGAAAACAAAATTGAGTTCCACAAATTTAATAAATCGATAGAACGACTGACTAACTTCACAACTTTCATTTTTGGAAATGTGTTCATTTGTGGGAGTTTTGAATTTTTGAAAATTATCGTTTTAAGTTGACGAACGAAAAAATTCTGGTATGATAGAATTTATCAAAAATTCTGGTATATTTACAAAACATCTGCCTTTAGAATTATCTTCGATTTTTGAAAATGTGTCTATTTTTGTGTGAGCTATAAATTTTCAAATCGAATATTTGAACAAAGAAAAAATGGAGAAAAAAATAATACTGATGTGATTGAATTCCTCAAAAACTCGGATGCAATCATAATACATTTTCCTTTAAAATTAACTTTGAGTTTTGATTATTTTTGCGTGAGTTATATTTTTTTTGTAGATTAATATTTTAATTTGTCGAACACATAAACAAAACATATTTTTTTTTTAAATTAATATTTAAAGTTGTTGAAGAGTTGAACAGAAAAATTATTTTTTTTAAATAATTTCACAAAATATCTACCTTTAAAACTAACTTTATTTTTTTGAAAATTAATGTTTTAGGTTGTTGAACACTCAAACAAAACAAAAATCGAAAAGAAAATAAAATTTGAAATAAGAAGAGTTCTTCAAATATTTTAACATATTCACAGAACATCTACCTTTGAAAATAGCTTTAATTTTTGAAAATGTGTTAATTTTTTCGTTGTGATTTTTATAAGTTAATGATTTAAGTTTCTGCTTTTTCTCTTGTAAAATAGATGGTCTGAAAATAAAGTTTAAATTTAAATTGAATTACACAAGTTTTCTTAATGTTTCAACATAATTCCGCTAGAAAATCCGTCAGCCGCTAAAACGAAATTTATTCCGCAATTCGGATTAAAAATCCACCAGCTGTAACGGATTTTTCGCTGACTTAGCAACACTGGCCTTAACACAATTGACAATGGCGAGCGCTGCGACGGTTCTCTCTCTATCACGCGGGGTGATTTTCGACCAATAAGAAGTCTCTGAGGCTCGCCTCCAATATCGAAATAAATCTGCACATTACAACGAATGCGGTATATCTAAACTATATGGAGGCATATTAAGTTGCATAAAAACCGATCGCGCTGGATTACATTTACCTCAAATCCGGCCTGGTTGGGTGCGCTAATTCTAATCACTAAAAATCGGGAACATTCCGTTAATACAACAATTTATAATTACTGTAAACTATTAATAATCAATATTAAAGCCAATACGGAGGAAATTTGTTGAATAAATTTAAATTTTTATAATACAGAAAATTAATGGTGAGACAATGCCTCACCTGCCTCCCCTGACGAACCGCTACTTTTCCACATTCGTATAACAAATAACTATTCTGGAAGAGCTTACAAAAATGTCTCTTGCTTTTTTCAAAATAACCAGTAATAAAGTGGCAAAAAAATTATTTTTTTTGGTTTTTATCGAATAGTTTTCGAATAGTATCGAAATATTTCAAATATATTTTTAACAAATTATTCAGCATTAAAATTCGCAACTTTGCTTTAATTTAACCAATTCTCCATCTCTTATAGTTACATAGAGAAAAACGATAATGCATCGAACTTGTAACGCCCTGTATATATTTCTTCTTTTTAATTAAAACTGAAATACTGTAATTGAATTAGAGTGGGGTCTCCAAACTATGGCCCGCGGGCCAAATACGGCCCGCGACCTCATCGAGTTCGGCCCGCGGCAAGCGTTACATTTTCCGCAAATGTCACATTTTAAAATTCTACAACGATTTTTTGTTATAGATTTTGAAATTAGTTATCAAATTGATCATATCTCGGCCTAGTAGGTTATGAAGAATTGTATATATGGCCCGCGATGGAAAAAGTTTGGAGACCTATGAATTAGACCAAAGTCGGAAATAAAGTTGTATGCCACCCAATTTGCACTTAATTGTATGCCTATCCAATTAGATAATTAGATAATCGGTGCTTTTGATAAAAACGACTGATTGTGCGTTTAATGTAAATTTTACGGCATAAAGACCGCTGGTCGATAGCCTTTGAAAATAAAAAAAGCTATTTGTATATATTATGTCTATATTAATGTAAGAACGAATAAAGATCATTAAGTAGTATATTTTTTATGGAATATGTGTGTAATATTACAGATTTCTTATAGAATTTTAGACCGGCATTTGATTTTTTCTATTTTACTTAATATCATGAATAAAAATCAGAGCGTTATCGAAAATACATGTCATTTTACATGAAATTTCTTCAACATTATTATAAATTTGAAAATCAACATTCACAATAATCCAAACTTTAAAAATTAATACACGCATTTTTAGAATTCAAAGTGATCTTTTAAACAGCTTCGTTTTGTGCATTTAATTTACATTCTATAAAGATAAACTCACAAACGTAAGTCAAAAAACTTTGTCGCCTAAAACTCTATATCAATTAATAAAATATTTGCTGTTATAAATTGGATGACAAGTATCAGGTTCATATTTTGTCAGTTTTAGTAAAACACAGGGAACTATATTCATCAGTAATTTTATTTCTGCCTTTTGTAATTAATCTCCGAAAATGTAAGCATACGTAAAAAAGAAATTTGAGTAGCAATGGCTAATTTTATGAAGAACAATCGATTTTAAGTAGACTTGGAAAGTTTCAAGTCGGTAGCGATGGTTTTTAATTTTTTTTTCATTAGTCAGGAAATTCAACAACTTCAAAAACACACAATGATTTTGATCGAGCAAAGTGCGGGGTGCCCCATCTTGCTAAAACCATATAGTATTATATGTAAGGTCAAGATCATGGGTGCCCCATCTTGCTGAAACCATATTGTATTATAAAGTCAAGATAATTGTTGTTTGTTAAAAAATTGTTACAAGCGCTGGAACAAGGTCATTTTGCAAAAACTCTAAATACCAAGTTCACACCTTCAAATGTCATTTACTCGAAAAAATTCTTATGTAAGATGACAACATTTGTATACTTCCTGTTCGGCAACGAAAAGATCTCCCAAAATCAAGAACAAAAATAGTCATTACTCAAAAACAAATGACGACCGAAAATCGACTTTCATGCAAAAATGTGAATTTTAATAAAAGAAAACCGACCTGTTTGAGGATTTTTTCCAAAAATATTTTATTTCAGTTTTACTGAATATATTTCATACTTTAGGCGCGCAGTGTATAAAACAAAATTAAAAAAGACATTTAAATACGTCAGTCAATACCGATAATTTTTTAAAAGATAAACATGATAACAATATACTTAATTATAGGGATCATGAATTATAATACTTGTTTAATGTTTGTGATTGACTTAATATTCAAACTGTTTTTCTAAATTTTAATTTAAGAATGATTTTTAAATAAAGGTTCAATACCACTTAGTTGTATATTTATCTATTGTGTGTACTCTCTTCATAATTGTATTTTTATCGTAAAAGGGTGATTACCGTATATAAAATAATAAATAAATACATACATACATACATTCCATCAATCAATTAGATAGTATTAACTCGTATTTTCCAATCCTATTCTTAACTAATAAATGTATCTTCTGCAAATGCCAGAAACAATTGGTGCGATTCAATATTGAGTCATAAATTCCTATAAACTGAAGTGTGCACTTCCTAAAACAGCAGAGAATTAGATTTTAAATCACAATTTCCTTTGACATCCGTGAATTGTAAAACATTGCGGGACATATGCACCGTCGAAGAATGTAGTGCGCGATAAATTCATTAAAATTCCGACTTATTTGTAAACAAGGAAGCAGCAAATGAAAATAAATAGTCGAGTTCTTTTACCTCGGACGTGACTTACATCCCGAGGGCTACGAAAAAAAAGAAAGCGCTAAGAAAGTTTTTTTTTCGCAAGGAGAGCACCTGAATAATTTTATATTCGGCAAGGCTTTGATGGGAATTGTAAGTAACGATTACTGCTCGAATATCTTTGGTTTATTATTTTTATAAGAAATAGTTTATGTAAAGATGTTTCACATCATCATCATTATTTGACATATTTATGTACAACTAACACAATAATGTGTTATGTATGAATTACATAATACATCGTGTTTAAATACTAATGCCAAAAGGGCTATCGACCATGGGGTTTTTCTCCCCAAAGATGTTTAATATTTGCTAGTATTTATAGTAAAAATTTCGAAACGTTTTTAAAAAATTTATGGATTATTCTTTTAAAGATGTAAATTGGAAATCGATGAAAAATAGAAGTCGGACAATGATTTATTGGCGAATCGTTGTACACTCGTCACCACAATTAATTTTTGTGTAAATAACGGGTGTGCATCAATTATTATGCACAAACGTATATGTAATGTTGATATTACTAACCTTTCAAAAGTTGGGAATTATCACATTACTGACCTCTATTTCCCGCCCGCATTTCATCACATTACTGACCGCTACTTTCCTCATTTTCCGCCCGTATTTTGCCACATTACTGACCGCTACTGCTCGCTACATGTTCAATAATTTTGTGTGAAATAGGAATGGATATTCATGACTGATTTCAAAGTCACTCAAAACTACAATAACTTTTGGACATAGAAGGCGAAGTGCTAAATATTGCAAATGTATAAAATAATTTATCACGACCAGACCTATTCAAGCGATTTGTTCATAAGTTATTGCAGAATTACAAGTAAATATACAATATATAATTACCAGATTTGTTGAGTAAAATATCAAACATGATCCGATTTAAGCGTTTTATACGGCGCACTAATCCGCTCCAATGATGTAATTATGTAATACCAGTTTTAAATTATATTTAATACAACATTAACATGAAATAAGAAATGAGTTATAACGATTATGAAATTGTTTTCCATTAGACCGATTACCTCTCTCGGACTGTGTGCACATTCCGAAGAAATTCTTGAAAATGTGTGTTGTAACCCACGTTGGCAGTGAATATATAAAGCAGGAATATAAAGAGAAGCTGTATCTCGCGGTACCATCTCCATCTCCATCTTCGGATGGTGTGGGTGAACTGCACTCTCTGGTGAAAGCAGCTTGAGTAGGTTTATCGGAATATGGCCGGAAAAAGAAGCATTAACAACAATATATAACATTCATTGCGCCCTCGCTCAACCACCGTCGGAATATCAATCTTGCAAATGTTTTACATCTACAGGGTGTCGTTCTTAAAAAGGAATAACCTTAGAGTCTGAATGACAAACAATAATGTTTAATCAAAGACATACGCATTTCAATTCAAAGCCGACTGCGATTAATTGAACAATAAATAACCCTTCATCCGACCGTTCGAACTAAATCCCAATGGAGCACACGTAACGTGAAACATCCTGTATAAAACATTTCTCATTTGAATGCATGCAAAACTAAAAGGACGCAGCGCAACGTTTCAGCTCTATTCATTAATTATTTTCACTTGGAAACACGGGATTCGTATTATATGTATAATAGAATTTGTGCACACTATCTATCTTGCCTGATTATTTACTGGCGGAGGTGGATTTTTAACCCAGAAACATGGCTAGATAGCGCATATTAAATTACCCCATAACTTCAACTCAAACAAATCGAGGTCCTGCTCTCTGGGAAATGGGTATTTTCTGGTCCGCAGCATCCGGTTGAAGTTAAATTAGTTAAGGTATATTAAATACATCTGCGAAACAATCTTTGGCAATTCGTTATCAATCTGCTCGGAGGGTTATAAGTTTCGGGGGATAATTTAACGAAACTAATGCGATAAATCAGTAAACTAAAGCGAATACAAGCGGTTTGTATGGTTATGCCATGATATTTTAAGAAGTTTATCTGTATAATAAGTTTCACTCCAAAGTCTTTGTTTTATTTTTTCTGCGTGGATCACTCCGTTAATATGTTTTCACATCTATGTCGCTTGAGTTTCTCCAGCAACTAGATTTCTTTTGGAATACCGTTACGGTTGATCCCATTCAATAAAAAAGCAAAAATATTGAAAAAATGGCTCTGACATACACTTCACAAATATCATTTGTTATCTTTTTCTAAAAGTTTTGTAATTCAATAACAAGAAAAGTGTCAAATTAGAACAAGGGCTTCGAGCTTTCATTATACGTATATTTGCTTAAAATATAGGATTTGGAAGATGATAGCAACAGTAAAATATTTAAACTCATGCGTATTCTCAAAGCAAGCCGCGAACTGTGCGCACGCACAAGACCCCGCGCGAACCAGAATTCCGCACATTGTAGATAAGTCACCACAATGACTTTCATGAAACATCGTGTAAAAACTTGTTCGTTAATGCTGAATGTGCCCCCCGGCGCTAAATGTGCCAATGAGACATTTAAATGGCATAAATAGTTTAGAAGTTGTTATTGTAAGTGTAGGCCAGAGTTTCTCAACGTGAGCGATATCTTACTAACTCCTAATCTAGGTGTAACCTTTAGAAATTAACATTTAATTTTAAGATGGTTAAAAAATGTGTGACGAATTAAGCAGCGAATCTAACAAAGTGAGCGTTTGGTCCAAATAGGTTGAGAAATGCTGGTTTAGATCATATACTGTATACAGGTAGTTTTCTTGTAGTAAAAATAAAAACTTTTTTATAAACAAAGTTGCTGGAGCAGAAAATAGAACTGGCGCAGTCGGTAGGATACACCAGAATAGACGTTATAACCAAGGATTTTTTTTTTAATTAACTACTTATACCGAACAACACTTTCGTTCCGCAACGACAGTTAAAAGGCACTCAAAGCACTCAAAGCTAGGAACAATCCAGATGGGCAGAAATTTTTGGATGCTGCAAGTGCAAATTTCTTTCAGTAAAGGTTTCTAATTCCAAACCTCGGTGGTGTAGAAGGTTTAGGACTCACTCAAAAAACTCACCACCTAAAATATAATTTACTTAAGGGATTCAAAATTTTTATTTAAACTCGTGTGAAAATCTGAAATTTGTATTTTCTAATGCTTTTAAGCAATTTCTAAAATAATATAATTTTATTATTCAATTGGGCAATAACATAACTATATTTGTTACACAGGGTGTTTCTAAATTGATGCGAAAGATTTTAAAGGGTGATTTTTCAGCAAAAATTAAGGGAGGTCTTTCATATAATTTTTTGTTCAAAGAAGGTTTAATTATTTGAATCATTTTTCTGTGCAGGAACAGTAAACATTAAAAATAAAGATACACTTTTGAGTAGAAGTAATACTCTCAGTAAATGTATTAAAGAAATATTTCTTCTGGAAATGATTGGGCCCCAAAATGTGCAACTTTGCTCCAATTTAACCGACTTCTTATCTCTTCAAATAACCGAGAACCCAATACATTCTGGTGAAATACCGTGACCCTGTATGTATACCGGGTAGAGATGGGCAAAACTGCTACTCTTAAATCACGTTGTTACTTGTGATTGCTACTTTCTAATATCAGTGATTTTAAACTGTGACTATGATCACAAAAACATCACAGAGAAAAATATAAAGAAACGCAGGAAAAATTCCATTAGAAATCATCCTCAATTTTTGAAGTATCGCTTATTCAAAAACAATTTGGTTTTTGTAAATTTAACAATTTTCAATAGAGATATGGATTTTTGAAAATTTTCGTTTTATTTTTTTGAGCATTTTACCGAAAACATCGCAGAAGAAAATATAAAGCATGCAGGAAAAATTTCATAAAAAATTATCCTCAATGGCCGAAGTATCACTTATTCAAAATCAATTTGGTTTTTGCAAATTCAACAATTTTTAATAGAGATATGGATTTTTGAAATTTTTAATTTTAATTTTTTGAGCACCTGAACAAAAACAACGCAGAAAAAATATAAAAAACGCAGGAAAAATTTCATAAAAAATCATCCGCAATGGTCGAAGTATCACTTATTCCGAATCAATTTGGTTTTTGTAAATTCAACAATTTTCAATAGAGATATGGAGTTTAGAAATTTTTTGTTTTAATTTTTTGAGCACCTGGACAAAAACATCGCAGAGAAAAATATAAAAAACGCAGGAAAAATTCCATAAAAAATCATCCTCAATGGTCGAAGTATCGCTTATTCAGAAACAATTTGATTTTTGTAAATTCAACAATTTTCAATAGAGATAAGGATTTTTGAAAATTTTTGTTTTAATTTTTTGAGCACCCGAACAAAAACAACGCAGAAAAAATATAAAAAACGCAGAAAAAATTCCATAAAAAATCATCCTCAATGGTCAAAGTATCGCTTATTCAAAATTAATTTGGTTTTTGTAAATTCAACAATTTTCAATAGAGATATGGATTTTTGAAAATGTTTGTTTTAATTTTTTGAGCACCTGAACAAAAATACCGCAGAAAAAATATAAAAAAAGCAGGAAAAATCCATAAAAAATCATCCTCAATGGTCGAAGTATCGCTTATTCATAATCAATTTGGTTTTTGTAAATTCAACAATTCTCAATAGAGATAAGGATTTTTGAAGACTTTTGTTTTAATTTTTTGAGCACCTGAACAAAAACAACGCAGAAAAATATAAAAAACGCAGGAAAAATTCCATACAAAATCATCCTCAATGGTCGAAGTATCGCTTATTCAAAACCAATTTGGTTTTTGTAAATTCAAAAATTTTCAATAGAAATATAGATTTTTGAAAATTGTTGTTTTAATTTTTTGAGCACCTGAACAAAACAACAACGCAGAAAAAATATAAAAAAACGCAGGAAAAATTCCATAAAAAATCATCCTCAATGGTTGAAGTATCGCTCATTTAGAATCAATTTTGTTTTTGTAAATTCAACAATTTTCAATAGAGATATGGATTTTTGAAAATGTTTGTTTTAATTTTTTCGAGCACCTGAACAAAAACAATGCAGAAAAAAATATAAAAATGCAGGAAACATTCCATAAAAAATCATCCTCAATGGTCGAAGTATCGCTTATTCAGAATCAATTTGGTTTTTGTAAATTCAACAATTTCCAATAGAAATTAGGATTTTTGAAAACTTTTGTTTTAATTTTTTGAGCACCTGAACAAGGAGGAGCATTTAGAGATTTTCGCAGTTTGGTGAATTGTTTTAATTTTTAATTTTCAGGTAATGAAGTTTACAATTTCAAAATTGGTTTCGTGGTATTATTTCAAAATGTATATTTATATATTCGCATTGAATCCTAAATTAAAATGAATTTTGAGTCATTTTGTGTTTACCATTTGTAGAAATTGTTTTTATATATTTGTTTTTCAATGAAAATCGTAATTTGAATATGAGCGTAAGAGTAAATGGGAGTATACAGTATTGAATATAATATAATATTTAGAAATGCTATTCTCCATTGTCTTCTTACAATCACGTTTTTAGGTAACAGTTGTGATTTTAAGGAGCAATCACAGTTTAAGTCATAGTTTAAATGACAGTGATTTTAAGTAGATGTGATTTAAAGTAGCAGTGATTTTGGGTAGCAGTGATTTTAAGTAGCACTGATTTTAAGTAGAAGTGATTTTAAGTAGCGGTGATTTTAAGTATCAGTGATTTTAAGTAGCAGTGATTTTAAGTAGCAGAGATTTTAAGTAGCGGTGATTTTAAGTAGCAGTGATTTTAAATAGCAGTGAAATTCGCCTATTAGTAACAGTAACGACCTGTGATTTTTCAATACTAAATCGCAGGTTCGATAAAAAACACTCAACGCCATAACTCTGTTATTTATTGACGGATGTGAATAAACTAAATGGCAGCTTAAATACTAAGAACTGACATTAATATTGATTTTTTCCAATAATAACTTCATTGTCAAATAATAGGCAACTTTAAATTTTTAAATAGCTGCATATAGCGTTTTATTTTTTTTACATTAGACATTATTTTTCTGTTTCCTAAACTGCCCAATATGTTGTTTTTCGTTCAATATTTTGGTAGAAAAACAAATAAATTAAAACTTCTAGTTTCAAAAATTATTTTTAAAAATTTACAGTGCTTTGGAATAAAGTGAAAAATGTCATTTTTTGCAAGGGTGTGTCAAACATGAATAATAATGACCCAACAAATAAGTACCTACGTTACAACTTCAATATTTAATGAGACAGTATTTATTTTATTTTAATGTCTGAGTGTTAGATAAATTTAAATTTAAAAAAATCGTTATTATTATTTTTTTATATCCATATCCTGGGTAACGAAAACTGGTTTTCCTTTACAACTGCCTTGATCCTCAGACTTCCCTTGCTCTAAGTAACCCTACACTATCAATGTACCATGTTGCATAAAAAAAGAACATTAACCTCTGATGACTCTGGTAAGAATTTTATTGAAACATACTGTAATACCGTGCGTGTTTTCTTAAAACAAGATGCACAGGTATAAGCTACTTGAAGAAGCGACCAAAACGAGAGATCGTTTACTTGAAATTGTTTTCGATGCTAATGCCCATATAAACAATCGTGTAAGCTAGTAATTATTAGTTTGGACATGCATAAACGTTAAAGTTTATAGTGTTTATGGTCCGAAATCCTATTGTTGGCGGTTGTTTAAACATCTGCGGTTGTCGCCGGCAACGACATTCGAATAAATTGGCGCTTTGTGAAAGATTTTTGTGTTTTAAATCGAAACTCATTTTTATATAAGTGTGTGGTTTTAACATGTTTATATTTATTAATCTTACATGACGATATTATGCTGTTGGGAAATGAATATTTATAATTTGTTATGATTATTGGATGTTAAGCATCCATTAAGTACATGTCATATAATAATAATAATAGCTCTACAAGTATAAAAAATGAGGTTAGAGCAAGTACAATAAAATTAAAATAATCATTTATCCATTCACAGGAATCCCCATTTTATATAAATTCGTCTATACCAGTGACGGTTCGCGGGATTTTTTCTGGTGCGGCCGTGGAGCAAGAGGTGGTAATACAGATAGGTAGGGTCAGTTGCAGAGACGGCTGGCTGCGTGACCGCACCTATCTGTATTACCACCTCTTGTTCCTCGGCCGTACCAAAAAAAACCCGCGAACCGTCACGGGTCTATACAAATAGTACATTTTTTTTTTCTTACTTAAAATTAAACTTAAATTTAATACTACTACTAATACTACCTAATATGTTAACTGTTATCTGTTAACTTTATGTAACAGAGAAAAATACATACATCCCATTTTATAGCCGCACTTTTAAACAAAATCGAATTTGACGTTAAAATGATTTAAAAAATCTTCTTTCGTTTGATACAGAGCTATTTTTGCTAAAACATTAAACGGGCCTTAAATCATAGAAACATTTTGAAAAAGTAGAAAAACACGGCCTTTACCACAAATATTTCATTAGCCAACTACAATAAAAAAAATGGGTTTGAAAAAAAATCTCTACAAATAAAGGTGCAAAATGGGAAATAAAATTCAATGTTTTTGGAAAAATCTGTTAAAATTTGATATTGATAGGTAACGAGCTTCACATTAAACAATATTTTTTTGCTTATTTTGTATTTTACTTTTTTTAGTTACATTTTAGTTTAGACAGATGTCAAACTTGTATTTCATTTTTTTTCTTCTTATTTTTGTAAATTTATATTTAGTTACATTTTAGTTTAGGTAGTGACCAAGTTTGTATTCTATTTAATTATTTTTATTATTTTTTCTTAATTTAAATATTTATTTTTGGTTTAGTATTTGGCTGTATTTTGTGTTTATTTTTGTAAAAGGGGTTACCCGTAAATAAATTATTATTATTATTATTATTTAAAGGCGTTAAATTTCATGCATTGAGGACTTACGAGGTCGCCCCGATTATGCGTTTCAATAAAGATATCGGCGATTGTCAATGTGCATATCATTATCGATTTCCCGTTCGCTATATAAATAAAATATTTGCATTGCGGTAATAACAGAAATATTTTAAACGTGTCCGTCCAATAAAAAAAGTCTGGTTATTTCTTAAATCGTCCGAAGAGGCGGATTTTGTGGCGGCCGTAAAAAGGCGGCGCTTTGTGAGAGCCCTAATGTCCCGTCTCGAATATCATCCTATCCAAAAAATAAGCCGATACATTCCGAGAGAGATCAAGATGAATCTTTGATTTGTAACTGATCTTGATCATTAAATTCGCACCCAAATCAAAACGGCCGAAATAAAAAAAAAAGAGGAACGAGAGTTAAGTGTGACGGCGCGGCGTGTTAAATTGTTCTCCAGGGGCGTATCCGTCCGATTTCTCGTTCATACTTTTATTGATTAAATTTTCTGCGTCTTATAAATTCACCTAAGTGGTTTATTTATCATATACAGTTTTGGCATCGATAAATAATTATTGCCGGCGCAGCGCACCAAGTATAGCCATCACAAAATGTCGTGACACAATGCGCAGGGAACGTCTTAAATTTCAAGACGCCGGAAACGCATTATTAAATTCAAATTCAAATTCAATTTATTGGTGCTAATCGATATACATATCTTTACACAAGTCGAAACATAGCATATGAAAACACACATAAAGAAGGTTTCACATGTAAACACACAATATAAAAAGAAAAAAAATCACAAAACATAAGTGGATATACAAGTTAAGAACGTAAGTAATAAATAAGTTGATCAATAAAATAATCTCTACACAAGGTAATATAATATAGATATATTGCAGAAGTCAGCACCGAGTGAACATAATGTAAATATAGACACAGAACCGGTCGCAAAGTGATGACTCATCTTCAATTCGGTGATGCGACCATAGGTTTGTTATCGCGTTCTCTCCGAATACTTTCTCTCTCTCTCTACGGAAAGTTTACCCTCCGGTGTCACGACATTTTGGGATGGCTCTACAGTTCAAGTCCGGATTTGGTCATCGAGGTATCATAGTATATTAATATAGGAGCGATTATGATAGCCATTATTCGCGAAGATGATCACCTGAGTGAATAATGATTATAATCGCGAATATAATAATATGCTTTTTTTACACCCGTAAAAGAAATAAATTTATCAGTTTTAATACAAAATAGAGGCGGATTAATCATTGTTCGGTACCTACTCACTCGTATGAAGTGCATACGTTTCAAAACAAGCAATATGGCGGTACACTTGGCAAGTCGACTGTCAGTCGCAGAAAAAATTATCGCGAGCTATTTAAAATATCATTGGATCAGGACAATAATGAATTTTAGAATTTTATTTTTGATTGGCCGCATCCATAATTCACTGCCGTGAAATATGAATTCATAATTCACTAAAGTGAATTATAAATTCGCAGTGAATTATACGTACATTTTTTACGAAAATATGCTAATAATTGTTATATCGTGTGAGGCACAAAATTTTGTTTCAGAGTTGGCTGTGAAGTAAATGAGGTATGTCGCACATTATTACGTCATGAGACCAGATTAGTTCAATTGAATTAGATTTAAAAAAAAAAGAATTAATCTCAGACATGACTGCTATATTTGTGTCTCATGGCATGAGACATGGCCAACTCAGAAACAAAATTCTGTGGCTCACGCCTTATAATTAAATAGATCTAGAAAAAAAAATCCAAATGGCTTTACAGCTGCAGTCTCGTAAGTTGCATAAAAAAGTATCCAAATTTTTGATGAATTCTTGAGTAAGAAAATTTTTTACCACCTCGATTTTAGAGGGTATTTCCACATAAACTAGTAATGACCTATTTTAATTTTTTATTGATTCATGGCCATACATGTTAAAACAATTGAGGAGTTGAACTGCAAAACTCAACTAATCCAATTTTGGGCCAAAATGAGCTTGGTATCGATTCTTACTGTCCAAACATAGATAAATCCGAATATGTGTGAATTACCTTTCAAAACGCAACAAATCATATTTAAAAATGCGGCTAAACATTCATTTTCTTTAAGCAACAAATAGACTTCCTGAAAGTTTTTCGCGGTTTCTGAATAAATTATAAAAGTGGATTTGTTGAGTTTTGCAGTTCAACTCCTCAATTAGGTAAAAAATTCATTAACATTCTTTGAGCGGTTTTTGTTATATCTTATACGATCTTGGATGAAAAATACGTGGAAAAATTATTTTGTATTTATTTATTTATTAATTCTTAACTGTTGCCACGACATTACAACAAAATATTACACACAAATATAACGTTGCGGTCGGTGTGAGCGTCAAATTAACAAATTAAAAGCCCTTCGCGAACGAGCTAGTTTATAGTAGTAGCAAGCACCACTTTACAAACAACTGAAATGAGCTCATTTATGAACTGATCGGATGGTGAATGCGCCGGGAACTTAAAATTTAGGACAAGCACTCGCTGTAGAACAATTCTATCTTACGAAAAAACTTTTTTTGGCGCGAATACGGTGGAATACGATGTTACGGTAATATTTTTTGTTGTCGCATTCGTTCGCTAATGGTTAAAAAAATGGTGTTGTGGCCATCATGTTACTTTCTCCGACTTGGTGGTATCATTTATATTTACGCTTTCATGGTTTATTTTCAATTCAAATCATGTTTTAAATTCACATACAGCGTTTTGTAGAATCGGATGAACCTGACGTTCAAAACGTCAATTTTATGAAAGATGAAAATGACAAATTATATTTTAAATTCTAATAGTCAGTTTAAAGTTGTTCACCAAAAATGACAAAAAAAAAACAATTTAACTATTATTTTTCAAAAACCAGACATTTTACGAAAAATATTTTCAAACAAAAGATGTTAATTTCTTTGTTGTCTTCAAGTTTCATTTAAGTGCTTTTATAGTATTTTTCATATTTAAAAAAATATCGGAGAAAAACAAAAAAACGGTTAAGGTAAACACCCACTTCCGGTGTACGAAATTTTACCAAAAACTTTTCAGTTCTTTGGATTATCAAATAAGGCTTATGTTCAAAGTTTGATGTTAATTGATGTAGTAGTTTTTGCGCATTTTAATTTATATCGCTCGTCTGCGACATAACCTAAAATTGTGGCATGTAAGTTGAGTTTACTAGTCAGTTTACTCAGAAACCAAAGAGATTTCGAAAAAACTTATTCTTTATAAATTGTTCAATTTGGCATTCTTTACAATTATTAATTATGTAAATTTGCTGTAACTATTATCGTTTCATAATTATAAACCAAAAATAAAAAAAAAAATAATAAATTTTTTTCTCGAACAAAAATGATTTTATAAAAAATATTTTCAAACAAAACATGTTCATTTTTTCGTTGTCTTCAAAATTTATTTAAATGTTTTTGTAAAATTTTCCATATTTAAAAAGATATTGGAAAAAAACAAAAAACGGTTAAGGTAAACACCCACTTCCGGCGTACATAATTTTACCAAAAGCTTTTCAGTTCTTCGAATTGTCAAATAAAGCTTATGTTCAAAGTTTCATGTTAATTGTTCTGTTAGTTTTTGAGATACAGCGCGCACAGACACACACACACACACACACAAATTGTTGAAATGGCTTCTAAGGACCCCAAAACGGATACTTCCATAAAAAAAATTTGAAAAAAAAATCACGATCACAATACTTTCTTGTACTTCGTAACGGAGAAAGTAAAAATGGTTAAAAATGGTTAAAACACACATTAGAAGTAGTTAAAATATAAAATTAGTAAAATAAATACGTTACAAACTTAAATTTAAATCAAGAGTATAGGAACGGACAAATTTAAGCGAATCATATTGATGCCTTGTTTCCAAAGTTTTCGATTTTTTAGAGATGCCTGGAAAGTTGTGTGAAATCTTGTACATATTAGGTATGGATTTTACTTAACGAAAGTAGTCTAAAAATTTCTCAACATTCTTCATGGCGTTTTTACTTAAATTAAAATAACGGCGGAAAATAAAAAAAATGGCGATGTGGCTATCATGTTACTTTCTCCGACTTAATGGTATCATTTATATTTAGGCTTTCGTGGTTTATTTTCATTTTAAATCATATTTTAAATATACATCGAGCGTTTTGTAAACTCTCATCCGAGAATTGAAAATTTTTCGTAAAATTTTGAAATCCAGAAGTAGTCCACTTTTTGCGGTTCTCCAGAATTTTTGTAAATTTCAAAAATATTGTGGAATTAAGAAGAGACCATAACCACATTAAATTAATATTAATATAACAAATTGTACAGAATGCCAGAATATTTTGAAATAATCAATATTTTCAAAATATTGGAAATAGCATCTAATCAAAAAATATTACATGATGGACTTTTATTTCAGTTCGGCCTGAGGCGCCACTTGTAGGAAGTTTCACATGTCCCACATAAATATTTGATGCACGCCCTTTTGTTATTTGCAAATAGAGACGTTGATTAATGCTTGTATTATAAATGGAACAGAAAAATACGCTGTGCGCAACTCTTGTATTTACTTTGTTAAATGACTAAACAGTTTACTCCGCATTACCTCATAGATAATATGATTATGACCTTTTGAAAAAGCGATGTGTCATTTTCGACTTTTAATTTTATAAATTCCTGAATGAATAGGTCGATGTGAGGTAAGGGGCATTAAAGAAGACAAATTAACACTTAGTTCCTAATATAAAATCATTGTTAAATTATACTTGTTTAAAAAAAATCATAAGATATTTGTAAGTGGAAATAAATAAAGCTATGCGTAACTTTTAATATATATAATACTTTTTTTAATATAATACTTTTATTCATGTTATTAGCGCAAGCCTTACATTCGTCAACAAAATTTGAATACAATAGCATTTAAAAGTATGTATATGCATGTATAGATTAAAATATAATATAAAATAAGCACAAATTGATAGAGATAGAATTATATACTAGAGTGTACACATTGAAATTAACCTCTTAATGATAATTTAAATACTGTCAGTATTTTAAAAACCTAAAGTCCTATAATTACAAAATTAAAAACCGCATTATAAGGATTTAACATAATAAATACTTAAAACTAGGTCACATATTAAAAATATATGTAAAAACACTTTAAAAGTCATGAAAACTATCTGACAAACATTCCTGCACACTATAGTAGGCTTTTGTTATGAGGAATGCTTTGATTGATGATTTAAAGGATTTTAGGGGAAGATTTTTGATGTGGTTTGGCAATAGGTTAAAAAGCTTAATGCCAAAGTAATTAATACCATTCTGTGTTTTACATAGTCTTGGACAGTTTGGGTAGATATTAGCTGAACTTCTTGTTACATGATTATGTACTTCGCCATGCCTAGTGTAATTACTTCTGTTTTTATGAACGTGTAAAAGACATTCCATTATATACAATGAAGGTAATGTAAGTATTCTTGTTTGTATAAAGAGAGCCCTACAGTCTTCCCTGTAGCCAACTTGTGATATGACTCTTATGGCTCTTCTTTGTAGTCTGAAGAGACGATGTATTATATGCGAGTGCCCCCAGCTTAATAAACTGTATGTTAGGTGACACTGACATAATGCGAAATATACGGATCTAAGTGCATTGCGGGGTAAGGAGTACGACAAAAGTCTTAGAAGGTAAATGTTTCTGCACAATTTATTGCACGTTGCATCGCCATGATCTGTCCAATTTAATTTGGAATCTAGGTATACTCCCAAAAATTTGACAGAGTCAGGAGTTATTACTGGTGATAGTGAGAATAGCAAGCTAGCAGACTTCTTATCATTTAAGGTGAGTTTGTTGGATATGAACCACTTAGATATTACTTCATAAGATTGTTTATTTGTCATTTGTGCTGATCTCATATCCCGGTCAGAAGATTTGAAAGAGGTATCATCCGCATAAAGAAAAATTGAACTTGCTTCTAGTTGATGAGGGAGGTCATTAATATATAATAGAAAAAGTAGAGGCCCCAATATTGATCCTTGAGGGACCCCATAGTGAATGAGCATATTATCCGATAACAGATCGTTGCATTTTACCCTTTGATATCGGTTCGATAAATAAGATAATATGACTTGGCAGCTCGTTGGATGAAAGTTATAGTAGTATAATTTTCGCAGAAGAAGGTCGTGGGGAACACAGTCAAAAGCTTTGCTTAAGTCAAGAAAAGTAGCCATTGAGAACTCGCGGTTTTCAAAATTTTCCAATATTTTCTCCACGAAAGCAGCTACTGCGTCCCCGGTCGATCTTCCCCTACGAAAACCAAACTGGCTATTAGAAAACAAGTTATTAGTTTCAAAAAAATGAACAATCTGCCTGGATAGCACTTTCTCAAATATTTTGGAAATTACTGGGAGAATTGCTATTGGTCTATAATTATTTGGTAGCGAACTATCGCCTTGTTTTAATATTGGTACTATGTATGCCAGTTTTAAACAATTGGGGAATGTGCTCGTTCTAATACATTCATTAATTAAGCTAGTTAAAGGAGTAAGTATAACATCAATTGAGCTTTTAATCATTTCAACCGTCATTCCATAAATATCTCGAGAGTGAGAATTTTTTAAATTTTTTATAATTTCTCTCACCTTAATACAGCTTATTTCATGAAATTTAAAATACTCTGATGAGAGGGGTAGTTTCTTCATTAATGAGATTGGATCAGCGTCAGGCCTAGGTAGTTGTTCCATTAGCTGTTTCGCAATTTTACAGAAGTATTCATTAAAAGTGTTAGGATTTATATTAATGTCGTTACATTGTTCATTATTTGAAATGGGTTTTGTTAGTGCCCACATGGCTTTGATGCTATTTTGGTGATTTCTGATATAATTCTCAGTTGCTAACTTTTTGGTTGTTTGAAGGGCTTTTTTATACTCACGTAACTTTTTTAAGTAGTAAGGTTTGGTTTCCGGAATCCGTCTACTAGTATCTTTGAGGAAGATAAGAGTTTTTCTTAGTTGCCGTAGATTATTGTTGTACCAAAGTATTTTATCGTTATTATTATTTTTCGAGATTACCCTAGTTGGAAAAGAGCCTTCTACTGAATTCTGCAGAAAGTTTAGAAATTAATCAAATTTAGTGTTAACACATTCATCTAGTTGATATAAGGATGACCAGTCGGCACATTCAAGGGTTTTGAACAATTTAAATTTTCCTTCCGCTGTCACTGGTCTGACAATTTTTTTATTCACAGTTTGAACATAATTAGTTGTTAGGTTCGCCATTATATGAATTCCTGTATGATCTGATAGTTCAGCGTTTAAAGGGGCTGCAGAGATACACGATTCTTCTAAATTTGAGAAAACATTGTCGATACAATTTTCACCCCTAGTCTTAAAACTAACATGCCTATTTAAACCATAAGTTGATAAAGTGTCACACAATTGTGTGGCTCGAGAATCTAGAGGATTAAAGTTAACATTAAAGTCTCCGCCTACTATAATATGATTGCTTAAATCTATGTTGTCAAACAGTTTACATAAAATTTCCAAAAAATCATTATAATTGCCGCTAGGGGCTCGATAAATATTAATTACAATTAGCTCGAGTGCACGAAAGAATGACGCGGACACTTCACATGTTCTTTCAATGGATAAATTGTTTATGTTTATTAACGGTTCGCTATTGTTATTGGTTTTATTCATCTGCATAACACCTCCATGAATATATTGTTTGCGTGAAAAGTAACTTGATGTGGAATAATTTCCAATAATAAATGATTCTGCTTCATGATCCTTAAGCCAATACTCACAAAGACATATTGTATTGAATACATTTTTATTTTCAATTAGAAAAGCTTCAAATTCGAGAATTTTATTTTTAATACTTTGTATATTTATAAAATATAAATTTAATTGGGTGTTGTTTGAATTTGCTATATTACTGATTTTACTATGACAGTCGCTGTGTTTGGGCGTTTCTCCGAAAAATATAGCGACTAATCTCTACTCCTTCGGGCCAATTGACGGGATCAGTAACACAATCTTTGTCTTCAACTTTTACGCCTAATTTATATGCTGGATACTTAGATTGAATTAGGAATTGTTCACAGTCAAAGTTATCATGTTTTAAAATCATTTTGATGTGGTTTTGAATATCCGCTTGTGTAACATTTTGATTTATTCTTTTGACGCATAACCATGCTTTTTTTGGTTCTGCTATAACTTTTGTATGTAAGGATTTCGCCGTACCTATTATGGTGTCCTTATTGATCCTCTTGCGGGTCCGTCTGTTCACTTCAGTGTTGAAACTTTCTTCGTTTTGGTCCTTTTCCGTGTTAGTCGATGGCTGATTTTTGTTTACGTTATGAGCGTCCATCGTTTTGACAGTTGTCACTGTGAATTGCGGCGTTGTCGCCGTTTTTAGTTTAGCGACGGTGCTAAAACTCGGAATATTGCCAACTTCAGTGTTGTTATGATTTTCCGTTACTTTAATTTTCTTTAATGTTTGATTTTTCATTGATACGTGATTTTCTTGTTTCACCTGGGATATATCCTTCTTCATTTGTTCAATTTCCATCCATATATCCTTAATAGCGATGTTGGTTTTATCTTCATTCTGTTTGGTTAGAATAATATGCACCTGGGAACAGCATATTATTTTCTGGTTTTCGTCCACAAATAAACCCGGAACTTTAAGGGCACATCCATTGTGATAGCAATATAGTAATACTTGTTACATAAAACAATATTCTTGAATATATAAATTTTTTAACAAATCTATTATGTACCATTATCTGTTATTTTGTTTTAATACATTATATATTTATGTATGTTGTTACTATCAACATTAATAAACACCAATTTTTTATTTTTTGTTTTTTTATTTTATTTTTTTTATTTTTTTACTTAGGCATGAGCCATTCACATCAAATTATTATATGTATTTTAAATTTTTGGGATGAGTAAATTAACAAATGAATAAATGAATGATGTCAGACGTGTACACAACAACCATGGACACGACCGAATACTTCTTGATCCCCGAAAAATCTTTCGGCCGGGCTGGGATTCGAACCCACACGGCACGCGGTGCAACCGGCACAAGCGCTCGCCTGTACCCACTACAATTTTTTTATTTTTTTTATTTTTTTTATTCATTTGTGAAAAATATACATTTAAGAATACTCGACCTGCTTTCCTGCTGCAAGAAATAAAATTGAAAAAATAAACAAAAATTTTAGATTTAAATTTTTCTATATGTACACTGGAGGAACAAAAATGAAACACTTGAAATTCGTGAAATCTCGACCATTTTCAAACCGCCATAACTCGGCGTATTTTCAATCAATTTTGATGAATCTTTGAGGGCAAAAAACTTTGAAGTGTCTTCTTCAAAGTCATGCATACGAACTTAAGCGTAACCCCCTCCGCCCCCCTCTAGCACCCCTGTGAAAAAATAAATGATACCTTTACCGTAGACATCGTCAAAGTTGGGCATGGTTTCCAGAAAAGGCCTTTTTTTCACAGGGGTACTAGAGGGGAGCGGAAGGAGTTTCTCTTAAGTTTGCATGCATGACTTTAAAGAAGATACTTTAAAGTTTTTTGCCCTCAAAGATTCATCTAAATCGATTGAAAATACACCGAGTTATGGATGTTTCGAAAATGGTAAAAATTTCACGAATTTCAAGTGTTTCATACCAATACGGAGGAGACTACTTGTTATATTATCACCAATTCAAAACACGCTTGAAACGTTGTTAACGTCGTTATTTAATAATAATAATAATAATAATAATAGTCTTTATTTTCTACAAAAGTACAAAGTTTATCACACAATAGAATAAAAACAATATTGTAGAAAACCCATGGGCGGAGTACAGAATTTGGCATGCACAAGGCATTTCTGATACAAACTCAACCCAATTATAATATAATAATTCATGTTATAAATAAATGGAGAACAATTTGTAAATACAAAAATGAATTAACAAATCAAAGATACCTAAGAAGCTAAATAATTAATGTAGCTAAATGAATTAACAAATCAAAAATAAGTAACTAAATAATAAAAGTAAATAATAATTTTTAACAACAATAATAATAATTACGAACAAATTATTAATCTCATAAATTAAAATGAGAAATCAGATACCACCTTGAAAACAATGATCAATCGGAGGAATTAATTAAAATATTCATAAGCACCGGCACCGCCAAGGATCAGACCAATTCATTTCGGCCATAAGTGTGATTTCCAATTTAATTTTAAATGTGTTTGCGGTTTGGCAATAATCAATCCTCATTCATATGAATCGATAAAATCCCGCCGTTATTTATTTCGAACAAAATCCCAATTAAACGGGAGACAATAAAAATTCTTCGGGCGGTTATTTTGAAAGATTATTTCTCAGATCATTAGAGGTTAGAGATAATATTAATGAAGTAGTCTTATTTTTATTATCTCCCATTTGGTAACAACAATAATTTTTATTAACGATAGTAATATGAAATAGGTATTGATTCTACCAAATAGGCTGAAAGACCTTTGGTCGATAGCCATTTAACAGGCTAACAGTGACGGTCCGCAGGGTTTTTTCTGGTACGGCCGAGGAACAAGAGGTGGTCATACAGATGGGTGCGGTCACGCAGCCAGCCGTCTCTGCAACTGACCCTACCTATCTGTATTACCACCTCTTGTTCCACGGCCGTACCAGAAAAAACCCCGCGAACAGTCACTGTATGCGACATACGTCTTTTTTATGTCTTTTTTTACGACAATCAAAATGGCCGAAGTGGCGTTCATCAGTGACGGTTCGCGGGTTTTTTTTCTGGTACGGCCGAGGAACAAGAGGTGGTAATACAGATAGGTAGGGTCAGTTGCAGAGATGGCTGGCTGCGTGACCGCACCTATCTGTATTACCACCTCTTGTTCCTCGGCCGTACCAGAAAAAACCCCGCGAACCGTCACTGCAGGCCAACAATAGAATTAAACATTTGCATTCTACCAAATAAGAAATCTAAATTTTTTAAATTCTCGACTAGTTTCTCTTTATTTTGGCATTTTCAAGAGGATTTGAACATAAATTTATTGATATAAATATAACAACAATTAGTCATGTGTAATACTGTATCTAACAAATCCATACATTTATTTTAAAATTCTCTTGAAATAAATTGATTTACATTAAAAAAAAAAATAATTTTCAATCTTTTGCACCGAGCGAAATATTATAAGTGATATATGAATGTGTCAAAATATTTATGCATTCGGCGTTAAAATACTAGCTCGTAATTTTACGATAATGTATTTATTATAATTGCTGGTGTAATAAATAATTTCCCAAATTACCAGATTTATTTAAACTGCGTTTGATCAAATAAATGCGGTGATTGAAAAGTATATCGAGGTGGCGGTAACGAGTGCTTATTTTTTCTTAAGTTCTTATATCCAAGAGCTTTGAAGAATTTATATTGTTATGTTAATTCGCTTGTACATCCATTAACAGGTTATTAAAACTATTCGGGAGATATGCCAGAATGTCTGGAATGTCTTGTGGTATAATAGGGAAATACAAAAATGTCCATAATTTTTGTTCTAGGGGAAATAAGATGTGGATTTTATAGTGTTGTAAAAACGGATTACCCAATAAAGTGCTGTACGTTAACCTGCTTGGGATACATGTTTGGAATGTAGTAATTTTCATGCTGTTTAGTAGGTAGTATAAAGAAATAGATTTATAGTTTATATTGTAAATTAATTAGAAACAGTATTCATTGTTAGAGAGTTTCCATCCCCGAAATCCTTCTCCGAGTACTTTTTTTAAGGAAAGATTGGCAGGAGTTCGGGTTAGGGAATCGAGGATGATGGGGAATTGGCTTAGCCAGCTAGGGCATTCAGCCACAACCAATTTATAGTAATAATTCATATTTAAATGAAATTGGGACAAACACTAGACACCCAGGGACCCGTACGGCCATTTTTCGTGTTGAAAAAGTGACCGTCCGGACGGGACTCGAACCCGCACCAACGGAGTCCAGAGGCCGGACCTCTACCCACTTTACTTTCATCCGTGTAGGTTTGTGTTGATTTCGTGTATGTAACAAAGCGTGTTATTTCAGAGGGTCACCTATTTCACTCTAAAACACCCTTCATAACGATTAATAAAATAATTGAGAAATCTAAAACATACTGCCACTAGATTTTTCAGAATTTTGAACCAAATCTTAATAGTTATTTTTCTGCAGCCATCCCGAAAATAAAACTTTCGGTATGATTTATTAAATCGAAAGTACCACTTTACATAAATCGTACCGAAAGTAGTTATTTTCGGGACGATTTTGTTTCACTTTCGGAACGATTTCTATACTTTCGGGACGCTTTTTGTTGCTTTCGGGACGATTTTGCGTATATATGTAAGCGACCTTCACAAAAACATCAACTTCGTATTTAATTATGACAGCGCATGTCATATAACAATCGTGTGTGTTTTTGCTTTTTTAACATAATAAAACGGCTGCTGAAAAAATATTGTACGTAACTCGTTCCAAAAGTGATTTTACGGCTCGTCCTGGAAACTTCCTACTCATCCCGTAAAATATCACTTTCGGAACTTGTTACGTAAATTACTATTACGTTACTAGTGCGGGAAGTAATATGTTGTGTGATATTTAATGGAATGTGTCGAATTTTTAAACAAATACTGTAACAACACGTTCTTACATCGGCAGGAAATGCCGAAAAACGATTAAATTTAATTTTTCTTCAAAAATTTATTTTTGTTTTTTTTTCAAGTCGAGAAGACCATTCTGGACACTCTTTGTTAAAGAAAATTTTTCGTGAGACTTACAGAAACCGAGACAAGCAATTTTTTTTTCGTGGATCGTTCTTACATCGGCTGGAAATGCTGGAAAACGATTAAATTTAATTTTTCTTCAATAATTTATTTTTGTTTTTTTTTCTAGTCCAGGAGACGTGATGGCATTTTATATCATATAGTACATTCGATATTCCGCGATTTAACTTTTTTCTGATATAGTATTCGGCTCACACACAGTTATGTTATAAAAATCGCATCAGCTTGCAACGGCATATACATTTTTCTACTGGCGTAAAAGAAATGAGCGAATTAAAAATTAAAATTGACTTGTCCGAGCGTTTTTAGGTGAAAGTATTGTCTGCGAAATAGTTAAATTTATTGTTGAGACACTCTGTATAATGAACAAATTATGACATTCGAAATTTGTATTATAATAATAATAATTTATCATTTCATTTCTGACCTAGACCTAGTGTAAACTGCAAAATTTTAAATTGTTTGTTTGTAAATATTTTGTATATTTCAAAGAGGTTGTTTTGTTCATATACTATTCTGTTGAGGCTATACGTTTACCTTCAATATTTTTAAACAAAAACCTTCGAATTTTCTATTAAAATTATTTAAAAAATCTTCTTAAGGACGATACAGAGCTATTTTTTACTTTCTCCGTTACGAAGTACGAGAACAATACTTTCTGGTGATTTTTTTTCAAAAATTTTTTTACGGAAATATCCGTTTTGGGGTCCCTAGATAACATTTTAACAATTTCTGTAAAAAAAAATTGTGTCTGAAGACAACAAAGAAATGAACATCCTTTGCTTGATAACATTTTTCATAAAATCATTTTTATTCGAGAAATAATTTTATTATTTTTTTTTTATTTTTGGTTCTTAGATAATGTAGATAATGCTAAAATGAACAACTTGTAAAGAATAAGTTTTTTTCGAAATCTCTTTAGTTTTTGAGTAAACTGAGTTTTTGAATTTGAAGTATAATTTTTCTCCACGACCACTGTAGACTTTATGCATTCTGCAATCAATTTTGATCATATAACGTTCACATTCTCACTCTTGTTATGGAACAAAACACTATGCGCTTATGCGTTTTGCATGTAATTCATTCCATAACAAGGGATAGAATGAATATTCTCACACCGTTCCGAATAAAACAATTAGCCTTGGATATCACAATTGTCAAAATACTATAAACATAACAAACGTAATAATAAAACGTAAGTTCCTTGTGTTCATAACTTTATTAGTCTATTTTATCTGGTCGAGGAGAAAGTATAGTCTGCTACTCGGTAAGAATGGAAATTCTGATGCTCGTGGTTCCTCGCGCTCGCCTCGCGGCTCGCGCTCGAAATATTCCACTCGCATCGAATTTCCATTCTAACCTTGTTACAGAATATACTATTCCATCTTTCATAATTTTGACGTTTTAAACGTCAGTTTCATCTGAGTTTACGCAACGCTCGATGTACATTTAAAATATGATTTAAATTGAAAATAAACCACGTAAGCGTAAATATATCAAGTCGGAGAAAGTAACATGATGGCCACATCACCATTTTTTATTTCAATTATCAGCGTATATCGACTATGTAGGAATAATTTTGTTAGTTTTAGAGTTATTAGCATTATCCATTGTATCTTTTATCAATTATTATTTTTTATTTAAATTTATTATTATGAAGAGTAACCATCATGATTTAACAATTCTATAATACTCATATTAATTTATATGCAATTTATAAGCTTTTATGATCCTACCAGATAGCTGCATTAATTTTTATTTGTCGTCCATAATGCAGTAGATTATACCATAATTTTTCAACTTAGTGCATTCAATGTCTTTATCAATTAACTAACTCAATAGAACTTTATTGGCTCGGAAATATGTACCAGTTGATAGATACATATCAAGACTGCAGCAAATACAATATGCATTTATTTCAATTGTCAGTAAGCTAAATGTATTTATAATCAATTTCAATTATCTGTTGGCTAGAGTAGAGACTCGTATACATATATTTATTTATAGACAGTTTTCGTTCCTTTCATTGAATAACAATTTAAACTCCAAAACCTAATTTAGTTTCTAAATTCATAAACTTTTCTAACTTATCTTCAATGCTTAAGTAATACCTTTTAACCTATTCCTTTTAACAATATTAAAATAATTACTACAACTTCTAGACCGGAGATTCTCAATTTCGTATGCCCCCCTAGAGGTCACAGAGGATTTCTATTTCTTAGGGGGTCTGAAAGAAAAGATAATATTGGAGGGACTACAAAGAATTCTATGTGGGCCACGAAAATTCCCTTCAATGATATCTTAAAAATATAAAAAAATGCATTAATAAAAAATAAAATACCCAGTGTGTGGCATTTAGTTGGTACTGGATAGTAAAAGTTTTTTTTTATATATCGAGTAAAATGAATTAAACTCGATTTCATGAATATTGTAATTAAAACTAGCCTAAGTTATAGTACCACTGGAGTGCAGTTAGCCAAGTTTTTTTTATACACTGGAGGAAAAAATGAAACACTTGAAATTCGTGAAATTTTGACCATTTTCAAACCGCCATACGACATTTTCAATCGATTTTGATGAATCTTTAAGGGCGAAAAACTTTAAAGTGTCTTCTTTAAAGTCATGCATACGAACTTAAGCGTAACTCCTTCCGCCCCTCTTTAGCACCCCTGTGAAAAAAAATGTTTTTCCAGGAAACGATGTCCAACTTTGACGATGTCTATGGAGTTGGAAAAATTTTGTCGACTCGATCCACCGATCCACCATAAAGGCATTAAAATCTGATCAATTCCCTATGCAGGACTCGAAGAACGAAGTTCCTACGACGATTTGCTAGAAGAAATAAAAATTTCCAGGCTTTAGCGAATATATAAATTACAAGTTATTGTCCAACTCCGTCAGTTTGGAAAAATAAAAATCAACAAATGTAGCACTAGCGAATTCTGTATAATCGGTGGCCTGTGTCAAATTTCTTGGCAACTATAGCAGTTTTATTTAAAATATTTTATTCCTGTGAACAGAGTGCATGGTTGTAAATATATAAAAACATTTTATAGCTTGAAAAAAATATAAAAACTCTTGCGGCCGACTTAAAATTTTCCAGAATCCCCCAAAATTCATTCCTAATAATAATTCTGCAAAAACCTCCAAGCACTACATTTCTAGATCTCAGGAGAAATCTAGACCAAGAAAGTGTGGTGTGTAAAGACACTTCAAACTTTAAAAAATGAAAACATTTAAAAACAATTGCCAACGACTTGGAGTTTTTAAAATTTAACTAAAAACATGATTCTGCAAAAAATTAAAATACCCAGATTTCGAAATAACGTAAAAAACTCTACATCTAGACGGCTTTGAAAAAAATGTAAAAACAATTTCCATCGACTCGAAATTCTATGAATTTACTCAAACAAATTAGGGATTATGATTGTGTCAAAATCTACAAACACACTAGATTGTAGAGTAATTATTTATCCGCCCTCTGTTTATTTATTGACTTATTTTAATATGTTTTAACCTTTTAAGATGTCTGTAATCATGCGTTAGGTACTAACGCCTCTTGTACGTGTTTAAACATAAAATGTTTCATTTTATTTTTACTCTAAATTTAAGAATATCCATCACTATATATTATGGCATATGTAAAACATATACAGTGTGGAAATCAAGTAGCGGATAAATTCGGTAAACCCGAAATAAAATGTTTTTGGAAAAAATCCTCGAACAAGTCGATTTTCTTTGATAAAAATACACATTTTTGCATAAAAATTAATTTTCAGTCGTCATTTGTTTTTGAGTGATGACGTCATCCATTTTGTTTTTAAATGACAACCCCCTATTTTTGTTCTTGATTTTGATAGATCTTTTCATTGTCGAACTGGCAGTTTATAAATGTTGCCATCTTACATGAGAAATTTTTCGAGAAAATGACAATTGAAGGTGGCAACCCGATATTTAGAGTTTTTGCAATGTTTCAGCACTTGTAGCAATTTTCCCAAACAACAGTGATCTTGACTTTCCCTATAATAGAATATAGTTTCAGCAAGACGGCGCACCCTCGCGGTATGTGCGTTTTTTTGATTTATGAATAGGTGGATTGGCAGGCGAGGACCGATGGAAGGGCCCGGGAGAGAGATGAACTGTGCAGAATTAGCCCTGAAAATATTTAAAATGCTCAAGAAGATTTTTTTACGTGTTCGAACTGTGAATGGCAGAACATTTAATTCAATAATTGCATTTGCTTTCTAAAGATGTTTTTGTTTATTTTGTGTTAACAATAAAATTTATAGTTTCTCACTTTCAATTGTCGTTTACTCGAAAAATTTCTTATGTAAGATGGCAACATTTTTACACTGGCAGATCGATAATGAAAAGATCTCTCAAAATCAAGAACAAAAATAGGGGATTGCCATTTAAAAACAAAATAGCGGACGTCATAACTCAAAAACAAATGACGACTGAAAATCGACTTTTATGCAAAAATGTGTATTTTTATCAAAGAAAATCGACCTGTTCTAGGATTTTTTCCAAAAATATTTAATTTCGGTTTTACCGAATTTATGGGGCTACTTAATTTCCACACTGTATATGTTAATGCATTAATAAAGAATTGAATTGAATTGAATTTTGAGGTAATCCTTTTTGCCGTTCAGCCAATTACGATATTACCAAATAGAGAACATAGTAGACGACAGGATTAACAATGGTTACTCTTCATACCAAGGGGTAATTCCAGACTTAAACATTGCATGGCTTGAAATAAATATAGAAACAATTGTCAACATCTTAAAACTTTGCAAATTTACTAAATGAACCATTATAATTAAAATTTTGAAAAACCTATGAAGCTCACATCCCTAGATTTCGAAATAATCCCTTGCGAACAAACATTGTAACAATTTTGAAAATTTTGATGGCTTGAAAAAAATATGATAACAATTGGCATCGACTTGGAACCTTTCAAATTTCCTCAAAACGCACCAAAAGGCACCTCACTAGCATATTTCGAAACATTCCTGGAAACAGAGCGTAAGGTTGAATATGAATTGACTTAATTTTTTGGCTAAAAAAAAATTATAAAACCAATCAGCATCGACTTGGAACTTTTCAAATTTCCCCAAAACGCACCAAAAGGCACCCCACCAGCATATTTCGAAATATTCCTGAAAACAGAGCGTAAGGTTGAATATGAATTGACTATATTTTTTGGCTAAAAAAAATTATAAAAACAATTGGCATCGACTTGGAACTTCTCAAATTTCTTCAAAACGCAGTCATGATTATTTTTCCACATAAATCTACAAACACCCCGCCGATATATTTCGAAACATTCCTGGGAACAGAGCGTAATGTTTACATAATTTTTTTGACTAAAAAGAAATACAAAAACAATTGGCATCGACTTGGAACTTTTCAAATTTCCTCAAAACGCTCCAAAAGGCACCCCACCAGCATATTTCGAAACATTCCTGGAAACAGAGCTTAAGGTTGAATATGAATTGACTAGATTTTTTAGCTAAAAAAAAATATAAAAACAATTGGCATCGACTTGGAACTTCTCAAATTTCTTCAAAACGCAGTCATGATTATTTTTCAGAAAAATCCACAAACACCTCGCCGATATATTTCTAAACATTCCTAGGAACAGAGCGTAATGTTGAATATGAATTAAATACATTTTTTGACTAAAAAGAAATAGAAAAACAATTGGCATCGACTTGGAACTTTTCAAATTTCTTCAAAACGCAGTCATGATTATTTTTACACAAAAATTTACAAACACCCCGCCGATATATTTCGAAACATTCCTGGGAACAGAGCGTAATGTTAAATATGAATTAAATTCATTTTTTTGACTAAAAAGAAATATAAAAACAATTTGCATCGACTTGAAACTTTTCAAATTTCTTCAAAACGTAGTCATTATTATTTTTCCACAAAAATCTACAAACACCCCGCCGACATATTTCGAAACATTCCTGGGAAGAGAGCGTAATGTTGAATATGAATTAAATACATTTTTTGACTAAAAAGAAATACAAAAACAATTGGCATCGATTTGAAACTTTTCAAATTTCTTTCAAAACGCATGATTATTTTTCTGCAAAAATCTACACACCTTGCGGACATATTTCGAAATATTCCCGTAAGGTTGAATGCAAATGAAATACTTTTTTTAAGCTAGAAAATATATATAAAAACAATTGCCTCAAAAAAACGCAGTTATAATTATTTTTCTGCAAAAATCTACAAACAGCCCACCGGTTTATTTCGAAATATTTCCGGGAATCGAGCGTAAGGTTGAATACAAATTAAATACATTTTTTTTTAAAGCTAAAAAAATGAAAACAATTGCCATCGACTTGGAACTTTTTAAATTTCTTCAAAACGCAGTTATAATTATTTTTCTGCAAAAATCACACCCCAACGGCAGATTTCGAAATATTTAGAAAACAAAGATTCACATTCATGAAATCAATTTTAAAAATTGTTTTTCTGTTAAACTGTTCGATATATATTAATACTTATATATATTTGATGGTACTATCCAGTTGGTGGTGATGGGTTTTATACTTTATCCAACCATCAGACAGTGAGCAATTTCAGCATGACTACAAACAGCGTTTTCTTGTGGTTATCTCGAAATCTAGACGAGGGATGTTTTAAGATTTTCATTGAATTGTTAATATTCGCGAGTTTTTCAGTAGATGCACAAGTGCACTCAATATTTACTTGGAATTAAACTATTTTGTATTCATTCTCCTTAAAATGATACAAAAATAAGCTTCCCCATGAACACGCTGTAATTTTTTTGGCCATTACACTCTAATTTAAAGAAATGCAATATTTCATAACTATAATTTATGTAACTTACTTATTAAATTTAGAATATGATATATCACTAATCTGCAGATACATTGATGGTATGAGGAAATATTTTTCTCCACGACCACCATAGAATTTAAGCATTCTGAAATCAATTTTGATTATAGAACGTACACATTCTCACTCTTGTTATGGAACAAAACACAATGCGCTTATGCGTTTTGCATGTAATTCATTCCATAACAAGGGATAGAATGAATATTCTCACATCGTTTCGAATAAAACAATTAGCCTTGGATACCACAATTGTCAAAATACTATAAACATAACCACAAACGTAATAAAACGTAAGTTCTTTGTGTTCATTATTTTATTAGTCTATTATATCTGGTCGAGGAGAAAGTATAGTCTGATACTCGGTAAGAATGGAAATTCAGATGCTCGTGATTCCTCGCGCTCGCCTCACGGCTCGCGCTCGAAATATTCCACTCGCATCGAATTTCCATTCTAACCTTGTTACAGAATATACTATTCCGTCATCATATATTGGAATTGACTCCTATTGCTAGCTATTTGCATGCAACATTGTAATTGCGGAATTTATTTTACCATCTGATGAAATTAATTTGCATGCAAACGTGTTTCCACTATTGGAAGTATCAGTTGGTGACTCTCAATTATTTCCTTACGTTATGAGATTCTGATTCTATTTTGACCCATTTCATTACTTAAAGATTTTGATACCTTACGTGGAAATCAAAGAAAGTGCTGATATTCGGGTACAAGAATAACCAGTTTTAGTGAGTCTAAGTCTAACTTACAGATTGATTGTCATTTAATACTTGAAAGAATTGATTCGATTCGATTGACGGCCGTGAACTATTGCTTTTGACACTTGTAGCATAAATAGAATGTTACATGATGGCTACATCAACATTTTTTTAAGTACAAAACTAATTTTGCTAATGATTTATGATATATCATATCCTTATTAACAGGTTAATTTTTACAATAGTGTTTTACAAATGTTTAATTCTATTGTTAGTCTGTTAAATGGCTTGATTTGTGATTTATTACAAAATTTATGTGTAAATTTAATAAAATGAATATAACAATTTCATGCAAATAATTTGAAATTTATTACAAAACTATCGACAGTTGTGCTTGCATAGATATTTTAGCTGATTTTAGATGTAAATATGTTAAAAATTCCCGACGAACAAAACACAAGTAATTGATGGTGCATTAGAATAAGTCGTGTAGAGACAATTACGAAATTTACTAAATTGATCATCCAGAAATGGAATCGGAATCCTCAATGTTGTTATGTTGGCATTGCCGAGGTCAACAATCGACCGGATTGTGGGCGCCCTGCCGATGTCTTTCATCACTCGCAACAGCGTTGGCGCCGGCCTCTTGGTTTCGTTCTGTATTTGTTTACATTCAAATGCATTTAGAGTGTGCTTCCTTGCCACTTAACCTCTCGCTAATGATATCTGACACGAGCCGTCCACTGGAAATACAATTTTCGGTACGAGGTTTTCTAAATATTACGAATATTTATTTGTCGTATCAAGAAGCAGCAGATGCACCGTTTGTTTTTATTTGTGGGGTAAGAATTGATCAAAATGATAATCTGACTTTTTTTGTGTCGAATTTAATGCAATTGTCGCAATTAACATCTCCAGCTGGTCAAAGATGCGATGAGCTCAGAGAAGACACATTTTAAATTGAGTCTCGCAGTACAAAACGTTTTTATTACTATTAACGATTTTGACATAATATTTTTAATTTAAACTTAATTTTACTTTCTCCGTTACGAAGTACGAGAAAGTATTGTCATCGTGATTTTTACGGAAATATCCGTTTTGGGGTCCCTAAATGCCATTTCAACAATTTCTGGAAAAAAAAATTGTGTCTGTATGTTGTGTGTCTCTCTCTGTGTGTGTGTGTGTGTGTGTCTGTCTGTGCGCGCTGTATCTCAAAAACTAATAGAGCAATTGATATGAAACTTTAAACATACGTCTTATTTGATAATCTGAAGAATTGAAAAGCTTTTGGTAAAATTTTGTACACCGGAAATTGGTGTTTACCTTAACTGTTTTTTGTTTTTTGCCAATATTTTCTTAAATATAAAAAATATCACAAAAATATTTAAACAAACATTGAAGACAACAAAGAAATGAACATCTTTTGCTTGAAAACATTTTTTATAAAATCATATTTATTCCAGAAAAACATTTATTTTTTTTTTTTAATTTTTGGTTTATAATTATAAAACGATAATAGTTACAGCAAATTTATGTTGATAATAATTGTAGAGAATGCTAAAATGAACAACTTATAAAGAATCAGTATTTTTCGAAATCCCTTTAGTTTTTGAGTAAACTGAGTTTTTGAATTTGAAGTATAATTTTTCCATCTTTCATAATTTTGACGTTTTAAACGTCAGTTTCATCCGCTCGATGTACATTTGAAATACGATTAAAATTGAAAATAAACTATTAAAGCGTAAATATAAATGCTACCATCAATTTGGAGAAAGTAACATGGTGGCCACATCACCATTTTTACTTTCTCCGTTACGAAGTACGAGAAAGTATTGTGATCGTGATTTTTTTTTCAAAAATTTTTTTTGCGGAAATACCCGTTTTGGGGTCCCTAGATACTATTTCAACAATTTCTGGAAAAACATTTTTTGTGTCTGTGTGTGTGTGTGTGTGTGTGTCTGTGTGTGTGTCTGTCTGTGTGCGCTGTATCTCAAAAACTAACAGAGCAATTGATATGAAACTTTAAAAATACGTCTTATTTGATAATCCGAAGAACTGAAAAGCTTTTGGTAAAATTTCGTACACCGGAAGTGGGTGTTTACCTTAACTGTTTTTTGTTTTTTGCCAATATTTTCTTAAATGTGAAAAATATCACAAAAACATTTAAATAAACATTAAAGACAACAAAGAAATGAACATCTTTTGCTTGAAAATATTTTTCATAAAATCATTGCTATTCGAGAAAAAAATGTATTATTTTTTTTTTATTTTTGGTTTATAATTATGAAACGATAATAGTTATAGCAAATTTATGTGAACAATAATTATAGAGAATGCCAAAATGAACAACTTCTAAAGAATAAGTTTTCTTCGAAATCTCGTTAGTTTTTGAGCAAACCGAGTTTTTAAATTTGAAGTATAATTTTTCCATCTTTCATCATTTTGACGTTTTAAACGTCAGTTTCATCCGAGTTTACACAACGCTCGATGTACATTTAAAATATGATTTCAATTGAAAATAAACAATGAAAACGTTAATATAAATGGCTATGATAGCATCAAGTCGGAGAAAGTAACATGATGGCCACATCACCATTTTTTCATTTAAAAATGTACCCCCAATATAAATAACGAAACAAAAAAAAATAGTTAAATTTGTATTTATAATAATATAATACAGGGTCTGGCAACTAGTATCACCTATTTTCAAAGACCTGCTCTAAGGATGAAAAGTGATGGATTCAAACAAATTTGAGATGAATATCAACTGTAGTATGTGCAATTATTTTTTTTAGTTAGGCTTGAGCCATTCCGTCACGACGAGGTTATTATTTATGTATTTCAATTTGGGATGAGTAAATGAACAAATGAACAAATGAATAAAATCTTTCGCCCGGGCTGGGATTCGAACCCACACGGCCGCGGTGCAATACCCACTACACCAGCGGGCCGCCCCAATATGTGCAATTTTAGTTCCTGAAAATTACATTACTTAAATAGCCTCCCCGAGTCTCGATACAGTACTGCAATCTTTGTCTAAAGTTTTACATCACTCTTCTCAATAATTCTGATCCAATATTCTCTATTTCTTCTGAAATACGCATTTTAAGGTCTTGAATTATTTGAGGACCTTTTGCCTCGGATAAGGGACAAAAAAAATCAGGATCAGTCAAATTGGAAGTATTGTACGGCCATGTTATGCCGTGGCACCGTCTTGATGAAACCACACTTGGTTTGCTCAAGTCTGCGTAATTCCGGTCTTAAAAATAGTTTCAGCATATCAATGTAACGTTCAGAATTAATGGTAACCGTTTCATCATTTTCTTCGAATAATATGGTCCTACGTTTCCAATTATTGAAACACCGCACCAAACGGTGACTACGATCATGAAGTGGTTTTTCATGAAGCTGATGTGATTTTCTTCAGCCCAATAGCGCAAACAAATCCACTAAGATGGAAATGAGCTTCATCAGACATCATTAAAAAAAGTAATTTGATTTTCATAATTTTCCAAAACTTGCAAAAGCCGCGTCCAGAAAGCCACACGAACTGGTTTATCGGGATCTTTCAGCTTGTGAATGACTTATTGTAATAATATCCAATAAGATGGAAATGAGCTTCACCAGACATTAAAAAACAAATAATTTGATTTTCATTTTCCAATATTTGCAAAAGCCGCCTCTAGAAAGCCACACGGACTGGTTTATCTGGATCTTTTAGCTTGTGAATGACTTATTGTAATAATATCCAATAATATGGTAATGAGCTTCATCAGACATCAATAAAAAAAAATAATTTGATTTTCACCATTTTCCAAAATTTGCAAAATATTGCCTCCAGCAAGCCACACGAACTGGTTTATCGGTATCTTTTAGCTTGTGAATGACATATCGTAATAATATCCAATAAGATGGAAATGAGCTTCAACAGACATCATTAAAAAAAAGATTTTCACCATTTTCCAATATTTGCAAAAGCCGCCTCCAGAAAGCCACACGAACTGGTTCATCGGGATCTTTTTGCTTGTGAATTACTTATTATAATAATATCTAATAAGATGGAAATGAGCTTCATCAGACATCAATAAAAAATTTATTTGATTTTCATCAATTTCCAAAATTTGCAAAAGCCGCCTCCAGAAAGCCACAGGAACTGGTTTATCAGTATCTTTTAGCTTGTGAATGACTTATTGTAATAATATGCAATAAGATGGAAATGAGCTTCATCAGACATCAATAAAAAATTTATTTGATTTTCATCATTTTCCAAAATTTGCAAAAGCCGCCTCCAAAAAGCCACACGAACTGGTTTATCGGTATCTTTTAGCTTGTGAATGACTTATTGCAATAATATCCAATAAGATGGAAATGAGCTTCATCAGACATCAATAACAAAAATTATTTGATTTTCATCATTTTCCAATATTTGCAAAAACCAACTCCAGAAAGCCACACGAACTGGTTTATCGGTATCTTTCAGCTTGTGAATGACTTATTGTAATATTGTATAATTCAATACAATCTACCGGATGTGACTATACCTTTTCACACGTCCCAATTTGAATAAAATGAAATTACACATCGTATTTGGCAATCATGTAAATACATCTGAATCAATTCCATACGCTTGAAATTAATTAACCTTTATTCCTTTCTGAAGCGGTCCCTATTTGGAGAAGGCGGGCATTGTGTATCATTTACTTTACAGATAAAATAAAATTACCATAATTATTATGATGGAATGTACGAAGTAATTTGAATACGTTTGTTGCCTTATGGTTGCGGACACCTATATATGTGTAAGAAGACCTCGAATATCAATCAAGATCAATGTTACAAACGCGGCACCAAAAACATAACATTGCTTGTATTGAATTCTCCTTTACCGAAATATTCGTTTGAATTTTAAATTTTTGCGAATACTAACATTCAACTGTAGAGGATGAATTCGTTGTACCCTACTCAATAGTTTCTGCAGAGTATTTACCGAGATATTTGCAAAAAACTTTACTATCATTTTGTATTAAAAAGAAAGGTTTGCCATGAAATCATAATGGCGGATATTTCATTTTCTGTAAAATGTGACTGTTGCTGTCACTTTGCGATTTACAACCGGCCGTGTATTCTACACAAGAAAAAGTATTTATAAGTAAATGGTTTTACTCAGATAGTATTTAGAAGTGTGAGTGATTTGTTTAGTATTGAATTTCCGAAGAAAGCAATACCCAGCAAAAGTACTATTTAATGAGTATTAAAAATAATGTAAGTAGACTGATACTATAAAATAATTAAGGGAGCCAATTGTAACACATTTTAAATTGTGCTTTTGCTGAATATTGCCTTCTCCTGAAATTCACGTACAGTTCTTAAATAGTACGTTTTAATCATAAATACTTTTTCTTATGTAAAATGCACGGCCGATTGTAAACCGTAATGCGACAACAAACGTCACTTTTTAGAACAAAATTAATATCCGCCATTATGATTTCATGGCAAACCTTTGTTTTTAATTCAAAATAATAGTAAAGTTTTTTGCAATTATTTCGGTAAATACTCTGCAGAAATCATTGAGTAAGGTACCAAGTGATTCAGCTTAAAAAGCTTTAAAAATAATATAAGAAGACCGATACTGTCAAATAATTAAGAAAGCCAATATTAACTCGTTTCAAATTTTACATGTAAATCTCTACGGCCCGCTTCGCAATTCAACACCCTGTATATAAAGATCCATAACATCTCACAATTTATTTACGTGCAAACATAGAATTTTTCTTTACTTTCAGACTTTTCATCCTTCCTCTTTCATACACCCTTCCTCTTTCATACACCCTTCCATACTCTTCCTCTCCGGCCTGTGTACAGTATACAAGCCTTTATGCAATACTTAAATGTCTCATAAACACACGACAAAGGATCTCTGGCTGAGAGCGTTTCACAAAACATTAAATCGCCGCGACAAAAATGCGGCTCGAAAAAACCGTCTAGATGGTTTGCATAACGAAAGGCGACTCAAATTTAAAATTTATGGTGCGGAACATAATTACCTTTAAAATAGATCGGACATTCTGCGTTTTTGCTCCATACCTTAACCGTATAATAGTTTGCATAAAATAAGGTGCATTCCACAGACGTCACACTGATGGTAGCAACGATCACAAATATACATATTTATCAGACTTTGCCAATACTATAACACAGTTCACTCATTGAAAAATAGTATATTATTGTATTGCCTATCATGATAACTCCAAATACTAATGACACCCACTTGAAAATTATTTTCGCTTCATTATTTAAGACTAAACTCTCGCTTGGGTTTATATTCAATTTGAAATTAGCGTTAACATACTTTGTAGTGAACACGAACCTGAAACAATCTGGATACATTTTTATGCCCAACCAAAGAGAATAGAGCAATGAAATCGAATTTTTTTCAATTTGTAAATTATCGCAGTCTGCCAAAAAAATTGAATGTTTTTTTCCATTTTGCACCTTTATTTGTGTGTTTATTTTTTTATTGTAGTTGGCTACTAAAATATTTGTGCTTGAAGTCGAATTTTTCTGCTGTTTCAAAATATTTCTATGATTTAAGACCCTTTTAATGTTTAAATAAAAATAGCTGTTTATCAACCCAGAGAATTTTTTTTTAAATAATTTTAACGTGAAATTAAGGCTTTTGTTTAAAAATGCGGCGAAGAAAGGGAAAAAATTATGTATAGCCTTTCGCAAAACAGCTACTTTTGAATCACGTTGCTACCTGTGATTGTTACTTTCTAATATCAGTGATTTTAAACTGTGATCGCGGTTAGTAAACGTCGTAACATCTTCTGAAATTGTTAATGGTTTCTCAAAAATGTGTTTGATATGATTCTGCTAATATTTGTCCACCTGGTCACGTAAATAGTGTTCCTTTTGATATTATACCTGTGACTGAAAGTAATATTTTGGTTATATTATCTGCTATACCAAAGAAATATACGACTATCCTTCATTCAGTTCAAAAAGTATTTGGAGATTTTTTCAGAAAAAAACAGAATGTTCAGTAAATTTGAAAAATTGGAAAGTTTTAGGCATGTGGGAAATGTTTTTCTATTTTGGTTTTACCTCTGAAAAAACGCATTTTTTGAAAGATTATTTGCTGTGTTCTCGAAAGATTATTTTAAAATAAAATCATTAACCAAGAGATATGGATTTTTGAAAATTTTCGTTTAAATTTTTTTGAGCGCTTGGCCAAAAACATCACAGAAAAAATATAAAAATGCAGGCAAAAATCCATATGAAATCATCCTCAATGACCGAAGTATCGCTAATTCAAAATCAATTCGGTTCTTGTAAATCCAACAATTTTCAATAGAGATATGGATTTTTGAAGATTTTCGTTTTAATTTTTTGAGCACTTGAATGAAAACGTCGCAGAAAAAAAATATAAAACGCGTAGAAAAAATTCCTTTAAAAATATCTTCAATGGTCAGAGTATCGCTTATTCAAAATCAAAAAGTTTTTGTAAATTCAACAATTTTTAATGGAGATATGGATTTTTGAAAATTTTAGTTTTAATTTTTTGAACACTTGAATGAAAACTTCGCACAGAAAAAATAAAACGCGCAGACAAAATTCCATAAAAAAATATCCTCAGCGGCCAAGTATAGCTTATTCAAAATTAATTTGGAGCTTGAAAATTCAACCATTTTCAATAAAGATATAGAGTTTTGAAAATGTTTGTTTTATTTTGTTGAGCACTTAATGAAAACATCACAGAAAAAATATAAAAAATCATCCTCAATGGCCGAAGTATGGCTAATTCAAAATCAATTTGGTTTTTGTAAATTCGACAATTTTCAATAGAGATATGGATTTTTGAAGATTTTCGTTTTAATTTTTTGAGGACTTGAATGAAAACATCGCAGAAAAAATACAAAACGCAAAGACAAAATTCCATAAAAAAATATCCTCAATGGTCGAAGTATCGCTTATTCAAAATCAATTCTGTTTTTGAAAATTGCACAGTTTTTAATGGAGATATGGATTTTTGAAAATTTTAGTTTTAATTTTTTTAACACCTGAAAGAAAACTTCGCAGAGAAAAAATAAAACGCGCAGACAAAATTCCATAAAAAAATACCCTCAGCCGCCAAGTATCGCTTATTCAAAATTAATTTGGAGCTTGAAAATTCAACCATTTTCAATTAAGATATAGATTTTTGAAGATTTTTATTTTTTTTATTTTTTGAACACCTGAACAAGGAGCATTTGGAGATTTTCGCAGTTTGGTAAATTGTTTTTATTTATTTTTTTTTCAGTTCGTGAAGTTTGCAATTTCAAAATTAGTTTCGTGGTATTATTTTAAAATATATGTTTAGATATTTGCACTGAATATTAAATTAAAATTAATTTTGAGTCATTTTGGGTTTATAAAGTTTATCGTGGTTTGTTGTTCAATTCCATGCCGGGTAAGATAATTTTTTTTTGTTTTTATAAAATCTCAATTAATTAATTAATAATTGTTAGTGCACAAATTGTAATTTATTTCATATTATATGGTATACTATGGCATTTTATAAATATTTGTCTTTTTTATTAAATATTTATTGAAAATTTAAATACAATACCCTGCAAAAATGGGAGAATACAGTAATGAATATTAAATTAAATAACATTTTGAAATGCCGCCTTGTACTGTCTTCTTACAGTTATGTTTTAAGGAACAGTTACAGTTTAAGTAGCAATCACAGTTTATCACAGTTTAAATAGCAGTGATTTTAAGTAACATTGATTTTAAGTAGCAGTGATTTTAAGTAACAGTGATATTAAGTAGCAGTGATTTTAAGTAGCAGTGATTTTAAGTAGCAGTGATTTTAAGTAGCAGTGATTTTAAGTAGCAGTGATTTTAAGTAGCAGTGATTTTAAGCAAAAGTGATTTTAAATAAAAGTGATTTTAAGTAAAAATGATTTTAAGTAGTTGTGAAATTCGCATATTAGTAACAGCAGCGACCTGTTATTTTTCAATACCAGTGAAAAATCACAGGTACGTGAAATATCGCCCATCCCTAATGTCTGCTAGAGGTTCAGATGCTCAGGAATACATGGAAGTATTTTTGGTTGCATATACCAGTTTCAATTTAAATTAATTTCATTTGATTATTTTAAGTTTAAGTAAATAAATAAAAACAATAGAAGGAAGTAAATAAAAAGAAAGAAATGTATTTAATTGTTTCTTGTAGTGTTGTATCAATTTAATTTATTGAAACAACTTATTCGCTTTAAGACTTGATTCAACGAATATTTCCATATTTAATTTATCCACAAGTTAGGGATGTTAATTTTTAACTAATACCTTTATGCGGCTACTTTTTAACTTGAATACAATTTGTGTGCATATTCGCTTAATTTAATGAATAGTTACGTAATAATTAGCGTTCGAGCTAATTATGTTAATTTCACTTTTTGGACGATATCTTTCTGCATGTGCTTAACTAAGGCGGGTTTTGTCGGCCAATTTTCATTAATTTCCCGATTACTGTTATTACTTGGTTGATACTTAAACTGTGACTTCTTATACTTCTTAAAAATCGGTTTCAGATTTCGCAGAAACTAGCTAGTAAGGAGTGCCTCCACTTGTTTAACTCCATTGCAAAATTACGATTCCAATAGAAGCACTTATTGCTCGCGCTTTGAATGACAGCTTCGTATGTTTAATCAGAGACATCCCCTTTTCAATTAATAGGCGACTGCGATGAATTTCTTTTTTAAACACACCGTAGTACTACTATTGACGTAACATTGGCTTAAGATGTTTTTTTCTGTATACAAGTACTAACAATAATATTTAAAATCAAATTTGAAAACTTTATTTTATGTATATGTTTTGTTTGATAAGGCACAAGCAAAACTTGATGGCACGCGGAAAAGCCTATCGAATCCATCCCGTGGCGGCGTTGCGCTTTGTTACGCCACTGCTTCTGTTAAAACGCTCAATTACAACTCATTTGTAGATTATTGTATTTTACAAATTAATCAGGCATAAATTATATGGTTGTTGTTATGTGGTGTTATTATCAGGCAACCGTTACTACATGAAAATATCTGGATTACGCGAACTATGGTGCATTCGCCAGGAATTAAGTAAATTGAATTGAACTGAATTGAAGAATTCATTATGATTTAACTAGAAATACCTATGAATAAGGATATTAATATGAAATAGTTATTAATTCTAGGCAAATCAAAACTTAGTTTAGATTCTGACTGTCGTATGCATAGCGCAGTTAGTTGATATTAAGCTGTAGTTATTACTAGTTAGATTAATGTCAGTAGCTACTAACAGCACTATGCATACCGCTGTGAATTTTTTAAATTCTTGACTGGTTTCGCCTTATTCGGCCATTTTCAAGAAAATCTTAAAATAAATTTATATTTATAGATTATCAGGTTTTATCGGTCAGTTAAAAACACGGTCGATATCCTCCATCCAAATTTTATATTTATAGTTATATAAATCTCTACAGAAATGGCGACTCTAGTTTTTACTTGTTATCGGTAGTTTCAAGTACAAATCCACTTTTAAATGATTGTAAGATGGGGCTAAAATAGCATGTTTTATCTGCTTCATTAGTTTTTATCACATAAAAAACGGTGATATCCATCTTTATCTTTAAATAATTTTGACTATATTTTTTACCGGGTGTTGTATTGATTTGGTATGCGTAGGAATTTAACATATAAAACCACATTTATGCATTTTTTGCTTCCCCAATTATTAAAAAAAGTGCAGTGGTAAAAAAATAAAAAATGCGAAAACCTGATTCCATTTATATCTATTATTGATGTGTTTCTAGACAGGAGAAAGTGTGAAAAAATTTTCCAGCTCGGTACACGTTGCCAAAGTTGGACGTTTTTTTGCCCAAAAACGTGTTTATTGTTCGGGGGTTGAAGGGTTCAAAAATATATCATTCCAATCTGAGTTTACCCCCTTAAAGTAGAGCCAAAATGATTTTTTTCCTGAAATAATCATCAAATTTGGTTTATGTGCGAAAAACCTCAAAATGCACTTTTTTCAAACACCTACAACTTGGTGCCAAGTCGTCGTAGGAACTTCGTTCTTTGATTCCTGCATAGGGAATTGATCAAATTTTAATGCCTTTATGGTGGATCGAGTCGACAAAATTTTTCCAACTCCGTAGACATCGTCAATGTTGGACATGGTTTCCAGGAAGAAACTTTTTTTTCACAGAGGCGCTAGAGGGGGCGGAAGGGGTTACGCTTAAGTTTGCATGCATGACTTTAAAGAAGATACTTCAAAGTTTTTTGCCCTCGCAGATTCATCAAAATCGATTGAAAATACGCCGAGTTATGGCGGTTTGAAATTGTCGAAATTTCACGAATTTTAAGTGTTTTCTTTTTTTCTCCTTCAATATATTTTTCCCTTGTTGTCTGGAATTTTTCTAGGCGAGTTAAGATGTTTCATATTTTTCGAAGTAACGAGAATAATTCGACAACTATCCCCGCACATGATAGAATTTTTTAAACTATTTTTTTACTTGTTGGCTGGAAATTTCTTACGTGAATTAATAAGTTTTATATTTTTCGAAGCAACAAACATATTTCCACCCCCTCAAAAACAATCCCCGGACCTTGTAGAATTTTTTAAATATGTTTTACCCGTTGACTCGATTTTTTTTTTTGAGGCGAATTAATAAGTTTGGTATTTTTCATATTTTCACTGTAAAATGGTCGTGAAAAGGTATTTTGAGCAAATTTTTTTTTTCATATAAACATGCATGGAACATTTTTATCAGTAATAACACCGAAAAAGAACGTGAAAATGTATTTTAAGCAAACATTTTTTTTATATAAAAATGCATGGAAATTTTTTTCCAGTAATGACGAGAACATGAAAATGTATTTTAAGCAAAAAATGCAAGAAATATTTTTATCGGTAATAACAAGGTAAAATAAAAGGTATTTTGGGCAATTTTTTTTTTATATAAAAATGTACGGAAATTGTTTATTAGTAATAACAAGGTAAAATGAAGCAACAAACATATTTCCACTCCCTCAAAAACTATCCCCGCACATTATAGATTTTTTACCGTTTTTCACGCATTGACTGGAAATTTCTTAGGCGAATTAATAAGTTTCTTTTTTTTCGAAAATACAAACATATTTCCATCCACCTCTAAAACCATCCCCGCACATCATAGAATTTTTTAACTATTTTTCACCTGCTGACTCGAATTTTTTAGGCGAATTAATAAGTTTCAAATTTTTCATATTTTCACGGTAAAACGACCGTGAAAAGGTATTTTGAGCAATTTTTTTTTTCATATAGACATGCATAGAACATTTTTACCAGTAATAACACGGAAAAATGAACGTGAAAATGTATTTTGAGCAAACTTCTTTTTTCATATAAAAATGCTAACCAAAATTTTACCAGTTTTACAGGGTAGAATGATCGTAAAAATGTATTTTGAGCAATGTTTTTTTTTTTTAATAAAAATGCAGGGAACATGTTTAACAAGGTAACATCAACTTGAAAAAATATTTTGACCAAACATTTTTTTTTTTTTAATAAAAATGCACGGAATTTTTTTAACAGTAATAACAAGGTAAAATAAAGCAACAAACATATTTCCACTCCCTCGAAAACTATCCCCGCACATTAGAGATTTTTTTAAACTATTTTTTCCATGTTGGTTAGATTTTTTTAGGCGAATTAAGATGTTTCATATTTTTCGGAAAAATACAAAAATAATTCCACTATGTCAAAAACTATCCCTGCACATCATAGAATTTTTTAACTATTTTTCCCTTGTTGGCTGGAAATGTCTTAGACGAATTAATAAGTTTCATATTTTTCGAAGAAAGAAACATATTTCCACCCCCTCAAAAACAATCCCCGCATATCGGAGATTTTTTTTTACTGTTTGTCACGTGTTGGCTGGAATTTTTTTTAGACGAATTAATAAGTTTCATATTTTTCGAAGAAACAAACATATTTCCACCCCCTCAAAAACTATCCCCGCACATCATAGAATTTTTTGACTATTTTGCCCTTCTTTGCTGAAATTTTTTAGTCAAATTAAGATGTTTCATATTGTTTTATATAAGACACAAACATATTTAAACCCCTTCAAAAATAATCCCCGTACATCAAAGAATTTTTTAGCTATTTTTTACTTGTTGACTAAAAATTTATTAGGCGTATATTTTTCGAGGAAACAAACATATTTCCATCCCCTCTAAAACAATCCCTGCACATCGTAGAATCTTTAAACTATTTTACACTTATTGGCTGCAAATTAATAAGTTTCATATTTTTCGAAGAAACAAACATATTTCCACCCTCTCAAAAATAATACCCGTACATCGTAGTATTTTTTTACTGTTTTTCACGGGTTGGCTGGAAATTTCGTAGGCGAATTGATAAGTTTTATATTTTTCAAAGAAACAAACGTATTTCCACGCCCTCAAAAACAATCCCCGCATATCGGAGATTTCTTTTACTGTTTTTCACGTATTGGCTGCAAATTTCTTGGGCGAATTAATAAGTTTAATATTTTTCGAAGAAACTAAAATATTTCCATTCCCTCAAAAACTATCACCGCACATCGTAGAATTTTTTAACTATTTTTCACTTGTTGGCTGGAAATTTCTTAGGCAAATTATTAAGTTTCATATTTTTCGAAGAAACAAACATATTTCCACTCCCTCAAAAATAATCCACGCATATCGTAGAATTTTTTTACTGTTTTTCACGTGTTGGCTGGAAATTTCTTAGGCAAATTAATAACTTTCATATTTTTCGGAGAAACAAACATATTTCCACTCCCTCAAAAACAATCCCCGCATATCGTAGAATTTTTTTACGTGTTGGCTGGAAATTTCTTGAGTGAATTAATAAGTTTAATATTTTTCGAAGAAACAAAAATTTTTCCACTCCCTCAAAAACTATCCCCGCACATCATATATTTTCTTTACTGTTTTTCACGTATTGGCTGTTTTTTTAGGCGAATTAATAAGTTTCGTATTTTTCGAACCTTTCTACCCCTTTAAAAATAATCTCTGCACATTATAGAATTTTTTCAACTATTTTTCCCTTGTTGGCTGGAAATTTCTTAGGCGAATTAACAAGTTTCATATTTTTCGAAGAAACATATTTCCACCCTCTCAAAAAATACTCCCGCACATTATAGCACTATCTGACAATTTTTCACGCTATCTAGAATGTTGTAGACGAATCAATAAGTTTCTTAATTTTGATCCCCTAGAAGTTGAGTTAGGACCACTGTGAAACGCAGCCATTTTTGTTCTAAGTAGTTCGGAACATTTTCTGTAACTAATCTGAAAAACAAGTTATTCAAGATTATCCTGTCAAAACGTCAAGGACTTTACGGGGTAAAGGGAGAATGAGCATTTTTTGTTATCAAATTTCGAATTCTAGCAAAGCCATTTTTATTATTGCAAAGTTCGGATAATTTTCTTTAGCTAATTTAAATAGAATCTTGTTAAAGATTTTTCTGTCTTAATTTCAAGCATTTGTCTAAAGAAATGTGGAATTTATAGGCAATTTCTGAATAACGTACAATTGTGGCCATCAAAATTTGGTTTCTGGCAAAGCCATTTTTTTACGGTAGAGTTCGGATAATTTTCACAAAACAGATAAAATGGCACCTTATTCAAGAATAATATGTTCAAATTGAAAGCATTTTTCCAAAGAAATTTGAAATTTATGGGGGAATTTCTGGAGAAAGTGCATTTTTGGTCACCAAAATTTGCGTTCAAGCGAAGAAATTATTATCACTACGAAGTTCGGATAATTTTTTTATGCCAATTTAAAAATAACATCACTCAAGATTAATATTCCTAAATTTCAAACATTTGTCTAAAGAAATGTGAACTTTATAGAGCAATTTCTGGAGAAAGAGCATTTTTGGTCTTCAAAATTTGCATTCTAGCGCAGTCATTTTTGTTACTATAAAGTTCGGTTAATTTTTTTAGCCAATTTGAAAATAAAGCCATTCAGGATAAATCTGCCTAAATTTCAAGCATTTGTCTAAAAAAATGTGAAATTTATAGAACAATTTCAGGAGAAAGTGCATTTTTGGTCAGCAAAATTTGCATTCTAGCGCAGCCATTGTTGTTATTATAAAGTTCTTATAATTGTCTTAAGCTAAATTGTAAATAACGTCATTTGAAATTAATCTGCTTAAATTTTAAGCATTTGTCTAATGAAATGGGAAATTTATAGAGCAATTTCTGGAGCATTTTGGGTCATCAAAATTTGCATTTTTTGCGCAGCCATTTTTGTTACTATAAAGTACGGATAAGTTTTTTTGGCCAATTTGAAAATAACGTCATTAAAGATTAATATGCCTAAATTTTGAGGATTATTCTAAAGAAATGAGAAATTTGTAGAGAAATTTCTGAAGAAAGAGCATTTTGGGTCATTAAAATTTGCAGTCTAGCGCAGCCATTTTTGTTACTATAAAGTTCGGATATTTTTTTTAGCGAATTTGAAAGTAAAGTCATTCAAGATTAATCTGCCGAAATTTCAAGCATTTGTCTAAACTTATAGAGCAATTTTTGGAGAAAAAGCATTTTTGGTCATCAAAATTTCAGCATATCGCTGCCGTTTTTGTTACCATAAAGTTCGGATATTTTATTTAGTCAGTGTGAATATAACGTCATTTAAAATTAATATGCTTAAATTTTAAGCATTAGTCTAAAGAATTGTAAAATTTATAGAGCAATTTCTGGAGAAAGTGCATTTTTGGTCAGCAAAATTTGCATTCTAGCGCAGCCATTGTTGTTATTATAAAGTTCTTATCATTTTCTTAAGCCAGTTTAAAAACAAACGTCATTCGAGATTAATATGCTTAAATTTTAAACATTTGTCTAAAAAAATATGAAATTTATAGAGCAATTTCAGAAGAAAGTGCATTTTTGGTCATAAAAATTTATATTCTCTCACAGCCAGTTCGGATAATTTTTTTAGCCAATTTGAAAATAACATCATTTGAGATTAATCTGCCTAAATTTGAAGCATTTGACTAAAGAAATGTAAAATTTATAGAGCAATTTCTGGAGAAAGTGCATTTTTGGCCATCAAAATTTACATTCTATCCCAGCCATTGTTGTTACTACAAAGTTGTGATTAATTAAATTATTAGTCAAAGTTTAAAATTTTTTTTTGGAATCTTATGCAAGAACATATGGCCAACTCAAGGAGGTTGGTATAAATTGTCCATATATTGAAAATGAAATGAACATATGAATAAGACAAATACAACAACCACGGACCGGAGCGGATATGTCTCGATAAAAAAATGTTACGCCCGGGTGGGGAATCGAACCCACTCGACTTAGAATGCAGCAGACAAAGACTTATGCTCTTATCCACCACACTTAAAAAAATTGTTCCGCGTTTTGTTCGACGTATAAGCAAAGTAAGTACATGCTTAGGGCACCAATTTATAGACATTAGCAAAATTTAATGAAACATGAATAAGCTGTAAATACAGTAGATTGTGCTCCCAGATTGGAAGCTATACAAATTTTGGCGAGTACTAGGTCATAAAAAGTTCTTAGTTTAGTTGATGCCATGCGCACTCCATACGAATTAAATTATTTGCGATGAATCTTTGGCGTCCTGTCGTCTGATGCCGCAAGCACCCGTAATCAAATTTTGCTTTGTTTGGCTTTTCGAGGAACAGGGAGTTTTAGATCATTGCAAAATGGGAATCTTTTGGGGTGAAAATTCTGCCTTATCTACCAAAGTTATTTTAGTTTGTTTGATTCAAACCAGATTCATCATATATCGTGTAGGTAAAAGATGGACAGCCTACAGATCGCTTTTGAACCTTTCTGGAAATAGAAAGCGAAACCTGTAAGAAAATAGCAAACCAAATGTTGCAGTCCTTAGTTGAAGCTTGTAGACTAAATTTTTCAAAATGTTGGGGTCAGTCTTATGAGAGTGTGGGCGCTGAGAGGACGACGCAATTTTTTTAGAAACAAAAAAGTTTGCTGTAGATGTACCTTGTGTAGCTCCTTTACTAAACCTGATTGACTGTTGCCAAGGCTGTTAATTTCTTCTCTACAGTACAGTTGCTCAATACCATTTTTTTTAAGTCACATCATGAAGACGCTAGAAGAGAAGCAAAATTTATTCAGATAAGATGCAACTGGAATTAGTTTTTGTGTTGAACCATCAAATCGGAAAAAAAATTGTTGAGTCTAGTGATCGTTAAATGAATAATATTGGCATTAGGATATTTGATCAATGAATCACTAATTACCCACATTTCATATAAAATTGTTATCTCTTACGTTATATGTTACTCAATTGTATAAATTAAGTGCGTCAATAGCATTACATGTTCATTATGTTTGAAATAATAATCCACACTCCGACGAATACATTTACCGGATTAATGTCATGCAGCAGTTGACCCATGAATATCCACCCGTATGCCATGAATATCAAAATTATCATGATAAATCCTCCTTTCAGCGACGCCAAAGAACCCCCCATAAATATTCCAAATCAAATAGCCAGTCTTGTCCTGTCCGGCTTCATTCATGGATCGCAATAATAATTTTATTTAAATCATAGCACAACGTTTTTTTTTTGTCGCATGCATTTCATTCATTGATCCTTTCATTGAATCGTCATTCAAACGAGATCGCACAAAGGCTGTTAAATATTTATGCTCGATTTTTGTGTGTAACAGCAATATATCAGAGAATGTTACAATGGCGAGAAATGTAAAATAAAAGAGTAAATATGGGAAAAAGATTGGAGCACCACACCCCAATCGAATGCATTCTATATATTGCTGCACCTCTGCAATGCAATGTAAATTATCATTGTAAATAATTTTTAAATGGTCCCTCCCATGCACTATTTTTAGCTCTATTTTATCGTATCCTGTATTGTCTTATATATTTGATAGATTTAATGACCTGGTAGGGTATAAATATTAATCATGTACTAAGTACTGAACGTTCATTTACAATGTTGCTTTTTAATGGAATTTTAGTTTTTTTTTTATCGTCGATTGTCATGTCTTTATTAATGTCAGTGGATAAATAAATTATGTATAACAATGTAACCTACATTAGAATATTACAACTATTAATTATTAAGACAACTACGGGTAATATGAATATTTAGTAACGCGTAAGAAATTTTATGAAAAATCGTAAAAGTTGAATCATCAATCAACGATGTTTTTTTTTTGTAATTCTATCAAGACAAATTAAACGCGTTGGTATAAAATAAGAAAGGGTATGTTAATCGAAACTGAGAAAAATAATAAATAAGGGGTGAAAGACGGGGTTAATAATCTGTTTAGCTTTGAAATAATCATGATATAATATTGTTAATATTAATATATACTATGGTTTGATCAATGGATCTTTGCGTGTGCGTCATTACCGAAGACCGAGTTTTACATACGTCCATATATGAATGCGCCTAATTCAACTTACCTTAGAGAAAGTAAACGCATGAAAATGTTATCTGAGCTGGATTCAGCTATCTATGACGTGCACGCAAAGATCCATTGATCAAAGTATAAAAACGTAAGCCCAAAATCACGTTTTTTCAAATTTTTCCAAAACGCTTATAGGTGGCGATTTTAAATTTTTATGAAAAATCACAAATAATTCAAGAAATATATCATTAAAAATTCAACCCTCTAGAACCACCCCTTTAAAAAAGGGTTGCCAACCCCTCAGAAAAAAACGATAAATTTTATTTTTTCCCGAAAGCCGGAAACGTCCTCTAGGGTCCCGTGAAAACCGCGATTTTTCAACTCACTCCTAGAGTCGGGGGTGAATTTTTGAAAATCGATTTTTTGCGATGCAGAGGTTCGCGCCAAACCTATCTCCTCCCAGAATTTTTTAGTTGGAGGATTCAAATATGGCTCAAAAAATTCCCAATGCATCGGGACATAACGTTTGCTGTCGCACGTTCCCGTAAAAAATTCCCTTGCAACCCCTCAAGCGTTTTTCTAAAAAATCACATTTCGGACGCTTCCGGAAAAAAGGGCGCGCTTCTCCTTATGGTCACGACTCCAAATTTTATAGAGTTTTGTAGAACTAGCTTCCCTTTACATTTTATGTCTCTCACGAATTTTTGATATCTCCAACCCCCGAGGAGTTTTTCGAAGAAAACCATCCCCGATTACAATAAAAAAATTCTACAGCGGCCATTTTTTATCTCACGCGAGAAATTTAAACGGCATGCCATTCGGAATTACATTTTTCGTCGAAAAGGTAAGAACTATATTTTTTGTGGGGCGCACCGTTTACGATCCACGGCCGATTTTTGACCGTTTTGCGGGAATTTTTCGAAGAATTTTGCGATTTTTTTTTCGAAAATTAAAAATCTGACGATGGTATATCAGTCACCGATTTAATCCGAATCAAAGATCTTCATAAAGTTTTTCGACCCGATTTGTGGTTTTCGAGATATGACGTTGTATACGGTAGGGGGAAGCGAAATTTAGCAGCGGGGCACAATGTTTTTTTTTCGCCTGTTATTAAATAATATAAACGTTGTTAAATCGTTTTTGATTGAGAAAGTTGTCCATTATTCGGCCGAATCATTTTCTCCACAGGTGACGTCCAATCAAATGATAGCTGTTTCATTGCCCAACAGGTGACGGCTAATCAAATGATAGCGGTTTCATTGCCCAACAGTTTAATTGTTACTATGGTTACTATTTGTTTTTTGTCAGCGAACGCAGCGGAACCATCGTTCGTCACCAGTTACTTTGGTCAATTTTAATAGGCTACGCACATACGACGGCGCAGCGCAGCGGAGCCGTCGTTCATCACCAGTTAATTTTCTTAATTTTATATTTCACTATTTCACATAAAGAACACAATTTCACATACAGCTACTTAAGCTTAAAAAATTAGTCAATATTACTAAGTGTGTATTCTTACTGAAATAGTATATATGTTTGTATGTAGTACATAAAATAGAATCTCAAGCCGTATTCCGCGAGTACTTACAATTAGGGGCGGCTCGTTATATAGGAGCCATGGCACTTCTGTAGTTTCAAGCTCGGCAAGAATTTTTAATTACACTTTTTCGCCAGTTACTTTGGTTTAGGAAGATAAATCGTTATTTCTTTCTTTGAAAAAGGAGGTGTATAAGTGGCTTTACCATCGACATGTTCCACGAGCCGCCACCGCCTACAATGCCTTAGAAACTAAAGACCACATTTTGCTTCAAACCAAACATTGACAGCTAACTGAGATCCCCATACATTCTGGCGAAATACAGACACCCTGTATACAAGTAGTTAATTAAAAGCCAATAATTACTATGCCCGATTGCTGTCAGCATAAATACATTCTATTTTTTTTTAACGAATTTTATTATTTTTTATTGTAAATAGAATATATTAACGCGAGAAATATACATGTCCGTTCTTCGTTTATTTTTCCATCATCATCGCCAAAATATTTCTGCTATTACCTAATGCATGCCGATGACACGATATTTCAAAATTTTTCTATAAACGGACATTTTTGGCATTTCCTACATATTATTCATTGCATGCATAGCTTATATTCAAGTTTTACATCAAACCCATTAAAATATATTATCCATGAAGTAATTTCTGCAACCGGATGTAAAAATTTGATTATTTCAAGTAATTCCAATTACATTCTGATAAATATATAAATAGAAATGTAATGCAACAACGATGCAAGTCTTAGATTTAACATTTTTGCGTTCTCCCTACAAGGTATTGTTTTCGTATTTTTCTTTAATCGAAATTTCAACGGAAATATTCGTTTTGAGGTCCCACGAGACGATTTCGAAAATTTTTGAGAAATGTCCGTCCCTGAGCCTGTGTGGCTGTCTGGCGGAACCAAGTCTCAAAAACTATTTTATAAGATTTTTAGATGAAGAAAACTCTAATTTTCAGTTTTATTTTCCAGAAAGCGTTGAAATCGCATCTGGGGAACGCAAAACGGATATTTCCGTTAAAAAAATATTAATTTTTTTTTTCTCGATCCCAATACTTTTCCGTATAGCGTTTTCTATTTTTCTGGGTGGGTTCTATTCTACAATCTAACCAGTTGAACATAGCCCAGTATGGTATTAATTTTAACTACAAACTACAAACCCTTTTTTTGGCATAGGAAGCATTCCCCAGAGGTACCATTTAACTATGTGTATCGATTTCTATATATTTATTTATATATAATCATTATTTATTATATAATGAATGGGGGGGACATACACTGGACATCCATGGACGCGAACGGCCACTTCTTCATTCCGAAAAAGTGACCGCCCGGACGGGATTCGAACCCACGACCACGAGGCCCGTGAGCAGGAGCTCTATTCACTAAACCCTGTTTTAATTATTGTTAAATTTCCAACACTACACACACTTACAAAGAAATTTGATGCAATCAAACAGTGTTTTGTAGGTTAGGTTAAAGTGGGTATGGAGGGTGGTGGGTAAGCCCTATCCTACAATCCAACCAGTTGAGCATAGTCCAGAGTTCTTACAAATGAACTAATTTACAACATTCAACATAAACGCAATATTTTGGTGTTTGGCCAATACTCTCCATCTGTGCAACCATCGTTTATGTTCATTTAATTAGAGGGTAGAATAGTGCCCACCCACCCACCTTAACTCAAACTACAAACCCTGTTTTAATGATTGTTAAATGTCCCACCACTGATGGATTTACAAAGAAATTGCATAAAAAACAGCGTTTTGTAAGTAAGGATAAATGCGTATGGATGGTGGTGGGTGGGCTCTATTCTATAATCCAGGGGTCTCCAAACCTTTTCCATCGCGGGCCATATATACAATTCTTCATAACCTAGTGGGTCAAGATATAATCAATTTTATAACTAATTTCAAAACCTATAACAAAAAATCGTTGTAGAATTTTAAAATGTGACATTTACGGAACATGTAACTGCTTGTCGTGGGCCGGATTCGTTGGGGTCGCGGGCCGCATTTGGCCCGCGGGCCGTAGTTTGGAGACCCCTGCTATAATCCAACCATAGCCCAGACTTCTTACAAATGAACTAATTTACAAAATATAAAAATACGAACGCTATAGTTTGGTGTTTGGCCAATACTGAGAGTTTTCTTTCCTATTGCGTGAAGTATTTTGATTGGTTAGATATACTCTGTTTGATTTTTAGAACTAGGCCTACCCACCATCATTCGTATTAATTGTTACTCAAACTACAACCCTCTTTAAATGATTGTTCAATTTTTAATAACACAGATGGATTTACAAAGAAACTTCATCCAGAGAGCGTGTTGTAGGTTGGGTGAAAAATTAGTACTGATGGTGGTGGGTGGGTACTATTTTACAATCCAACCAGTTTAACATAGCTCAGACCTTGTAAATTAACTAATTTCCAAAATTCAAAGACATAAACGCAATCTTTTGGTGTTTGGTCATTACTCTTCAACTGCGCAACCCTCGTTTATGCTCACATAATTGGAGGGTAGAATAGGGCCCACCCACCGCCCTTCGTAGTAATTTTAACTCAAAGAACAAACCCTGTTTTAATGGTTAAATGTTACCACAGATGTATTAATAAATAAATATCATCAAATTAAACAGCGTATTGTGGGTTAGGTTAAAATGGGCATGGAGGATGGTGCCTGGGTACTATTCCACAAACTAACCAGTTCAATATTGCTCAGACCTTACAAATGAACTAATTTCCAAAATACAAAAACACAAACACAATATTTCGATGTTTGGTCATTATTCTCCATCTGCGCAACTCTCTTTTATGTTTAACTAATTGGTGGGTGGAATAGTGACATAAACGCAATATTTTGGTGTTTGGTCATTACTCTCCAACTGCGCAACCCTTGTTTATGTTCAAATAATTGGAGGGCAGAATAGGGCCTACCCACCACCCTTCGTATTAATTTGAACTCAAACAACCCTGTTTTAATGGTTGTTAAAATTCCAACACCACAGATGGATTAACAAATAAATATCATCAAATCAAACAGCGTTTTGTAGGTTAGGTTTAAATAGGTATGGAGGGTGGTGCCTGGGTACTATTCCACAATTTAAACCAGTTAAACATAGGCCAGGGTTCTCACAAATAAACTAATTTCCAAAATTCAAAGACATAATAGCAATATTTTGGTGTTTGGTCAATACTCTCCAACTGTGCAACCCTTGTTTATGTTCAAATAATTGGAGAGTAGAATAGGGACCACCCACCACCCTTCGTATTAATTTTAACTCAAACAACAAACCCTGTTTTAATGGATGTTTAAATTCCAAAACCACAGATGGATTAACAAATAAATATCATTAAATCAAACAGCGTTTTGTAGGTTAGGTTTAAATAGGCATGGAGGGTGGTGCCTGAGCGCTATTCTACAATCCAACCAGTTAAACATAGGCCAGGGTTCTCACAAATAAACTAATTTACAAAATTCAAAGACATAATTGCAATATTTTGGTGTTTGGTCATTACTCTCCAAATGCCCAACCCTTGTTTATGTTCAAATAATTGGAGGGTAGAATAGTGCCCACCCACCACCCTTCGTATTAATTTTAACTCAAACAACAAACCCTGTTTTTATAGTTGTTAGAATTCCAACACCGCAGATGGATTAACAAATAAATATCATCAAATCAAGCAGCGCTTTGTAGGTTAGGTTAAAATGGGCACGGAGGGTGTTGTGCGGGTACTATTCTACAATCCAACCAGTTGAATAAACCTCAGACCTTACAAATGAACTAATTTCCAAAATACAAGAACACAAACACAATATTTCTATGTTTGGTCATTATTCTCCGTCTGCTCAACTCTCTTTTATGTTTAACTAATTGGCGGGTAGAATAGTGCCCACCCACCACCCTTTGTAATAATTTTAACTAATACAACAAACCCTATTTTAATTATTGTTAAATGTCCAACACCACAGATAGATTAACAAATAAATATCATTAAATCAAACTACGATTTGTAGGTTAGGTTAAATGGGCATGGAGGGTATTGTGTGGGTACTATTCTACAATCCAACCAGTTGAATATAGCTCAGACCTTACAAATGAACTAATTTCCAAAATACAAGAACACAAACACAATATTTCTATGTTTGGTCATTACTCTCCAACTGCGCAACCCTCGTTTGTGTTCAACCAACTGGAGGGTAGAATAGTGCCCACCCACCACCATTTGTATTAATTTTAACTAATACAACAAACCCTATTTTAATTATTGTTAAATGTCCAATACCACAGATAGATTAACAAATAAATATCATTAAATCAAACTACGTTTTGTAGGTTAGGTTTAAATGGGCATGGAGGGTGTTGTGTGGGTACTATTCTACAATCCAACCAGTTGAATATAGCTCAGACCTTACAAATGAACTAATTTCCAAAATACAAGAACACAAACACAATATTTCTATGTTTGGTCATTATTCTCTGTCTGCTCAACTCTCTTTTTTGTTTAACTAATTGGCGGGTAGAACAGTGCCCACCCACCACCCTTTGTATTAATTTTAACTAATACAAGAAACCCTATTTTAATTATTGTTAAATGTCCAACATCACAGATGGATTAACAAATAAATATCATCAAATCAAACAACGTTTTGTAGGTTAGGTTTAAATGGGCATGGAGGGTGGTGTATCAGCACTATTTTACAATCCAACCTGTTGAACATAGCTCGGACTTTACAAATGAACTCATTTTCAAAATACAATATTTTGACCTTTGCTCATTACTCTCCAGCTGCGTAACCCTCGTTCATGCTCAACTAACTGGAGGGTAGAGTAGGGGCCACCCTCCACCTTTCGTATTAATTTTAACTCAAACAACAAACAATGTTTTCTAACGATTGTTAAACTTCCAGCAGCACAGAAGGATTTACAAAGAAATGTAATCCTATGAAACAGCTTTTTGAAGGTTATGTTAAAGCGAGTACAGCAGGTGGTGGATTGTATCCTACAATCTAATCAGTTGAACATATCCCAGGATTCTTACAAATGAACTAATTTATAAAATAGAAAGACACAAACGCAATTTTTCGGTGACCCCTCCGTCGGGCCTCCTCCTGTGTTTGTATTTCCCTCATCATGATGGCCACCATGAAAAGCTTCCTATACAAAATCCCAAGTTATGTACTAAATCATCTTCATCCAAATTTGTTGAGGCTGTTCGAAGTAGTTCACGAAAGTGAACCAGAACATTGATGTTAAAAAAAAAAATCGGTGTCAATAGTCAACAGTCTTCATCTGCGCAACCCTTGTTTATAGTCAACTAATTGGAAGGTAGAATAGGGCCCACCCACCACTTCGGTATTAATTTTAACACAAACTGCAAACCCTGTTTTTAATGACTTTAATTAACTTCCATCACCACAAATGGAAAGAAATTTCATCCTATCGAGCAGCGTTTTGTAGGTTAGGTTAAAATGGGTACAGAGAGCGGTGGGTGGGCCATATACTGCAATCCAACCAGTTGAAAATAATCACTGGTAAATCGTTGAGACTGGACTTCTTAACCACTTCGCGCCCATGCTGCTTTGATTTAATCTCAGGTTTGATGAAAAAATACTTCTTTGTTATTGTTAACTTTTTCTACGAAATATGATTTCACTGTCACAAACTTTCCCATTTATGCAAAAAAATATGAAAAAATATTCGATAGATGGCGCTAAAGAAGTAATTTTTTTGGCCAATGTTTTTGTATTCATTTTTTGCTTGTTGCCATGTGGCGAACCTGGGCGTGAAGAGGTTAAGGGGGTAGTACACTCTGGTGGCATGAAAAATAGGTAATTTTCGCGAATTTTTTAAAGGGTAAATAACGATCAATTGAAAAAATGAAATGCTTTTAATTTTAATGCTTTAAGGGAGAATTTTTTCATCGAGATCTGATGACTCCTGTAGCTGCTGCACCGGGTTCTTCAGGAGACCTCCCGTCTGAGTTGTTGGAGCTAGAATAACGAATTTCTTTGTGGTTATTATCCGATAGATGACCCACCCAAGTACGTAGTCTTTTTTGATTTGGTTGAAAAATAAAAATTTGGCGACGTTTTGAAAAAAAAAATCCGGTTTTGACCCTAAAAATGGAGAAAAAAGCTTGCACCAAAAATCCATTTTTGATTCTTTTGGAAAACGGCTACGTACTTGGCTAAAAAAAAAGTTCTAAATTCGAAAATCTAAGCGCCGTTTAAACCGGATGAGCCGTTTTTGAGATACAGCTCCCGCCAATTTTGAAACCATCATTTCGAGATAATCGCGTTTAAAATTTGAGACCTAGTTCTTAACGATTTTGTCAAGTAACCTTCCGTCAGCTATCCCGGGCCCATGCTATATGGTTCATCTCCAGATTCTGGCAAACGTGATTTTGTTTTGACAGGTCGTCATAGACTGTTCGAAATGAGAAGGAAAACAATCACAATCGAGCCTATACGAAAAAGTAGAAAAATTCGGCCTTTACCACAAACATCCAGTAGCTAATTACAATGAAAAAGTGAGTTTAAAAACATCTCGACAAATAAAGGTGCAAAATGAGAAATTAAATTCATTTTTTTTGGAAAAATCAGCTGAAATCAATCTTTGTCGAGTGAAGGCTTTGCCCAAGTTCTCAAGTTCCTGCATATTTTCATTCCCAAATTTTCGCACCGAAACGATAGTGTTTAATTTATTTCTGCTTGTTTATAGAAAGATGCATGTCGGGGCTGTCAAGTGCCAATCGGTGACTCCAACAAGTTGAAAAATGTAACATTGGTCTGTCCTTTTTGCACATAAAAAATATCCGGATCGTTACACTTCCGTGTTTACTGCAATAAAGCAAGAAGTATGTTACCGCCCATTTCAAATTGAATACAAACCCAAGCGGGAGTTCAGCCTTAAGAAAGTTTAAAATAAATTCGAATATCTTTTAAAATAAACAAGTTTCAAGAATAAATTTACAAATGATTTTCACATTTTTGAAACGCCATCTAAACTGCCTTGAATATCCTAAATTTAATTAGAATGATCAGTTAAGGAGTCAGATATAACGAACTCTTTATCTTTCATAATTAGCGAGAATTATTCTGCGGACACCCTGAGAGTACCCCAGAGAATTAAAAGGTGCCTTACGATGTTTAATACTAGTTGAATGCAGATTTTGTTGAAATCTGCAAATAATTCACTATTTTTTTATAGCATTTTTTTTTAGTAAAAATGTTCAAATTCCGCAAAACCAATTATGTCTCAGACATAAAAGACGCATTTTTCAACTTTCCATCGCTTACATCTCGGCTCCAAAGCATCTAGGAACTTTGTGCCCATTAAGACTTTTTCTCGGCATGACTTGAAGAAACTCTTCTGAAAATTTCAAGTCATTTGACCGAAATTCAATTTCCATAAGATTTGTGCGGGGTCCTTTATAAGTATTAACTGTTACAACATTCTTCACATAACAATAATATGAGTAACAGTTTTAGATTCACTGGAATCGTAACGAGGGTTGAGGTGCGGTTTTCTCATGATATATTTAGGCGCCATGACGTCACTTATTGTGGTTAAGTAGCAATTGATGGAGAACCGGCGCCCAACCGTAGGCGCCAGTGCTTAACTCTCACCGACACCAACTCTTGTATACACACTCTTCTTATACGCTTATATGGGGAGAGCAGCATCGCACATTTATACACGTCGATGTGCTGATTTATTTTCAGTCTCGGCAAACGAGCAGTATGATGTAGGAAGGAAGTATTTATTATCACGTGATGGTGTTCTTTTTTAAATATTTACGCCGACTGTCGTCATTTCGGCGACGCTAAATTGCTTAAGATGAAAATATAAGCGATACGTAAATAATGATTGCGACTATATGTACACACATTTCCATACTAACAAGTTGCAAATGTATCTATTTATGTGTATTAGAAATGTATGCAGATATCTTAGATGCACAAACTTTAATTAGTTATACAAGTGTGTAGTTCTAAAACACCATCATTATAAACGTCTATTTAAGTTTATTTTTTTCACAAACGGGAGAGAAATTCGAGTTCTCAGCTGTCGAAATAATGAGAGAAACAACATTTCCCGCCCAATGGAGAGAAATAACATTTCTCGCCCAAGGGTATATCGGTTTACCTTTAAGGTATATCGGTTCAAAATTGAGGGTCCAATAAAACATATTTAATTTTCAAAAATCCATATCCCTACTGAAAATTGTTGAATTTACAAAAGCCAAATTGTTTTTGAATAAATGATACTTCGACCTTTGCGGATGATTTTTTATGGAATTTTCCCTGCTCTTTTTATATTTTTTCTGTGATGTTTTTCTTCAGGTGCTCAAAAAATTAGAACGAAAATTTTCAAAAATCCATATCTCTATTGAAAATGGTTGAATTTACAAAAACCAAATTTATTTTTATTTCGCGATACTTCGGCCATTGTGGATGATTTTTTATGGATTTTTTCCTGCGTTTTTTATATTTTTTTCTGCGTTGTTTTTGTTTAGGTGCTCAAAAAATTGAAATAAAAAATTTCAAAAATCTATATCTCTATTGAAAATTGTTGAATTTGCAAAAACTAAATTTATTTTTAATAAATGATACTTCGGCTACTGAGGATAATTTTTAATGGAATTTTTCCCACATGCTTTATATTTTCTTCTGCGATGTTTTCGTTAAAATGCTCAAAAAAATAAAACGAAAATTTTCAAAAATCCATATCTTTATTGAAAATTGCTGAATTTACAAAAACCAAATTGTTTTTGAATAAGTGATACTTCGACCACTGCGGATGATTTTTTATGGAATGTTTGCTGCTCTATTTATGTTTTTTCTGCAATGTTTTTGTTCAGGTGCTCAAAAAATTAAAACAAGAATTTTCAAAAATCCATATCTCTATTGAAAATTGCTGAATTTACAAAAACCAAATTGATTTTGAATGAGCGTTGCTTCGGCCATTGAGGATAATTTTTTATGAAATTTTTCCTGCATGCTTTATATTTTCTTCTGCGATGTTTTCGTTAAAATGCTCAAAAAAATGAAACGAATTTTTTTTTGAAATCCATATCTCTAGTGAAAATTGCTGAATTTACAAAAACCAAATTGATTTTGAATAAGCGTTGCTTCGGCCATTCACGATCATTTTGTATGACATTTTTCCTGCATGCTTTATATTTTCTTCTGCGATGTTTTCGGTAAAATGCTAAAAAAATTAAAACAAAAATTTTCAAAAATCCATATCTCTATTGAAAATTGTTGAATTTACAAAAACCAAATTTATTTTTATTAAGCGATACTTCGGCCATTATGGACGATTTTTTATGGAATTTTTCCTGCTCTTTTTATATTTTTTCTGCGATGTTTTTCTATAGGTGCTCAAAAAATTAGAACGAAAAATTTCAAAAATCCATATCTCTATTAAAAATCTTTGAATTTACAAAAAACAAATTTATTTTTATTAAGCGATACGCGATACCTCGGCCATTGTGGATGATTTTTTATGGAATTTTTCCTGCGTTTTTTATATTTTTTTCTGCGTTGTTTTTGTTCAGGTGCTCAAAAAATTAAAATTAAAAATTTCAAAAATCCATATCTCTACTGAAAATTATTGAATTTGGAAAAACCAAATTGATTTTGAATAAGCATTGCTTCGGCCATTGAGGATAATTTTTTATGAAATTATTCCTGCATGCTTTATATTTTCTTCTGCGATGTTTTCGGTAAAATGTTCAAAAAATTAAAACGAAAATTTTCAAAAATTCATATCTCAATTGAAAATTGTTGAATTTACAAAAACCAAACTGTTTTTGAATAAGTGATACTTCAACCTTTGCGGATGATTTTTTACGGAATGTTTCCTGCTTGTTTATATTTTTTCTGCGATGTTTTTCTTCAGGTGCTCAAAAAATTAAAACGAAAATTTTCAAAAATTCATATCTCTATTGAATATGGTTGAATTTACAAAAACCAAATTTATTTTTATTAAGCGATACTTCGGCCATTGTGGATGATTTTTTATGGAATTTTTCCTGCGTTTTTTATATTTTTTTCTACGTTGTTTTTGTTCAGGTGCTCAAAAAATTAAAATAAAAAATTTCAAAAATCCATATCTCTATTGAAAATGATTGAATTTACAAAAACCAAATTTTTTTTTATTAAGCGATACTTCGGCCATTGTGGATGATTTTTTATGGAATTTTTCCTGCGTTTTTTATATTTTTTTCTGCGTTTTTTTTATTCAGGTGCTCAAAAAATTAAAATAAAAAATTTCAAAAATCCATATCTCTATTAAAAATTGTTGAATTTGCAAAAACCAAATTGATTTTAAATAAGTGATACTTCGGCCATTGAGGATAATTTTTTATGAAATTTTTCCTGCATGCTTTATATTTGCTTCTGCGATGTTTTCGGTAAAATGCTCAAAAAATTAAAACGAAAATTTTCAAAAATCCATATATCTATTGAAAATTGCTGAATTTACAAAAACCAAATTGTTTTTGAATAAGTGATACTTCGACCTTTGCGGATGATTTTTTATGGAATTTTTCCTGCTCCTTTTATATTTTTTCTGCGATCTTCTTCTTCAGGTGCTCAAAAAATTAAAACGAAAATTTTCAAAAATCCATATCTCTATTGAAAATGGTTGAATTTACAAAAACAAAATTTATTTTTATTAAGCTATACTTCGGCCATTGTAGATGATTTTTTATGGAATTTTTGCTGCGTTTTTTATATTTTTGTCTGCCATGTTTTTGTTCAGATGCTCAAAAAATTAAAATATATATTTTTTTAAATCCATATCTCTATTGAAAATTGCTGAATTTACAAAAACCGAATTGATTTTGAATAAGGGATACTTCGGCCATTGAGGATAATTTTTTAAGAAATTTTTCCTGCATGCTTTATATTTTCTCCTGCGATGTTTTCGTTAAAATGCTAAAAAATTAAAACGAAAATTTTCAAAAATCCATATCTCTATTGAAAATTGTTGAATTTGCAAAAACCAAATTGTTTTTGAATAAGTGATACTTCGACTTTTGCGGATGATTTTTTATGGAATTTTTCCTGCTCTTTTTATGTTTTTTTCTGCGATGTTTTTGGTCAGGTGCTCAAAAAATTCAAACAATAATTTTCAAAAATCCATATCTCTATTGAAAATGGTTGAATTTACAAAAACCAAATTTATTTTTATTAAACGATACTTTGGCCATTGTGGATGATTTTTTATGGAATTTTTTCCTGCGTTTTTTTATATTTTTTTCTGCGTTGTTTTTGTTCAGGTGCTCAAAAAATTAAAATAAAAAATTTCAAAAATCCATATCTCTATCGAAAATCGCTGAATTTACAAAAACCAAATTGATTTTGAATAAGCGACACTTCGGACATCGAGGATGATTTTTTATGGAATTTTTGCTGCGTTTTTTTATATCTTTTTCTGTGATGTGATCACAGTCACAGTTTAAAATCACTGATATTAGAAAGCAATCACAGGTAGCAAAAGTAGCAGTTTTGCCCATCCCTAGTAGAAACCAATATATTGAATATGTGTGTGCAAGTAAGCGAAAGTAGCAATGGAATGACTGCAGAGAACTTCGGATGGAATGCTTGGTAATGAAGTCGGTATACAACTCGCATATTATTATTATTCTTATTCGCTACATTTTGGAATTTAAATCATCAAAATCAAGTAAAGCGTTCGGAACTTAAGCAATTTTTCAACAAAAACCCGATTTTGCTGACGATGAACTTGGAAAAGAACAGATTTTGGCAACTTTCTTTGAACAATATGTATATTTCTTTACATTTTTTTAAACACACTGAATTCGCTACATTTTGGAATTTAAATCATCGAAATCAAATAAGGCGTTCTGAAGTTAAGCAATTTTTCGAAATCAAAAACGTGATTTGTTGATATTGATCTGGAAAGATTAGTCAATTTTTGTTACTTTAACATGAATATTTTTTTTATACTTTTAGCGTAAAAATTATCATTATCAAGAAAAGCTTTTAACACCTCAGCAATTTTTATAAATCAAAATCGCGAATTTGTTGCCTGGAGGATTTTGACAGTTTTCGCTAATCCATTATAAATATTTGATAATACTTTTCTAAAATAAAATAAATTCTTTACATTTTAACAAATAATTCATCATAATCATCAAAAACACGTTCAATATCTTAGCATTTAAATAAAATCAAACATTTCAGATTTTGGCATAAATATTTCTTAATATCTCTTTAAACCATTCTAAAGTCTCTAAATTTTAACACACAAGTCGTCATAATCAAGAAACTTTATTTGAAACTATTAAAATTTTAAGGGGGGGGGGGGGTGACAATTAAGAAGCAGATCTGACAAAGTGGTTGAGAAACACTGCATTAGATAAAAACATATTATTAATTAACGTTTCAATAAATTAAAGTACATACGAATTTTTGTTTCAAATAATGAAACTTCTTTAATATTCGCAAGGATATTATTAATCCCAAACCAAATATTTAAATTAATTTGTCGCAATATGCAAATTGGCCACGTTATTAAGTTACAAAATAATGTACTCGTGATATTAATTAAATTACACACCCTGCAGATATTAGCATTAACAAACAGATACTAATGCGTATGTAGGTTAATATACACTTTTACTATCTTAAATCAACACGACAGGAAAGCAAATCCGTTTAATTACAATTGTAATTAATCAGCAATAATAAACAATAACCGGATACGGTGAGCCTATCTCAAAAAAAAAAACTAATTATTATGTTACGAAACCTTTAATTCATTCTACAGCTTATATATACAAACTTCTTATCAAAAACTCGATTGGATAAAGAACACTTTGCGTTGGAGTTCTTAAAAAATGGTATTGTATTAATAATAATAATAATAATAATGCTGATTGCTGTGAAATCATATAGGGATAACTTATAATTATAACATTCGATGTAGGAAAGGATGAACAATTAGTCTAGAAAGTGACAGTATAATAATAAGATATATATAATAAATCAAGTTAATCATATGTAGCATAATGTAGCAGCAAAAAACTTGTTTTATACAATAAAATGAGAAAAGCGTTACTTTTCGTCTTCTACTTTTAGTCTCTAACAGACTATAATTAACATCTACCGAAACACCTTTTATTCTATTTTTCTACAAGAAGTCGGGGAATTTTTATTTTATTGTTTTATACACTTCCTAATTTTAGGTGAAGTAAGGTGCACATTGACCAATTATCCAAATGTTACAGGATGTGACAATTGCGAACATTACTATTTTGTTTATTTTAATTTTTTTATAGAAATTATGGTTTACAGAAATAACGTTGGGAAATTCTTTGCACTAACCCTTTAACGTCCGTAAGCCACTATAGTGATTCAGCTTAAATTTTTTTAGGTACCTGAATTTTATAATCAAAGTAAATAATTGGTGTAATTTTAAGTCTGTTTTTCTATTTTCTATTAGCTCTTCTTATTTTGAGTTCTTATACTTCATAGAAAGTAACGTGTTGTTCGCGATTTGATAAATTCAGCAATGCTCAGTTACTATGCCAGAAAAAACTATTTGTACTAATAGTATAATATGTAAAATACTACCGTGTGTAGTAAAAAGTTAGAATTCGTTAAAAATGTTACACATTGAACTCTAATCGTTTCGATCCGAATTTTGTGCGCTGGAAAGTTAAAATAATCAATGTGTACAAGAAGAAAAGTTCAAGATTTTCAACACATTGCATTTAGACTGCAATTAATAGCGCAAACAATTAAAAATAAATCGGCTAATTATACGTGCGCCCTAAAAACATTTGATCTATTTTCTACGACACAAACCACTCATTTAGAACCCATGAAACGGAACCGTTTCAAAACGGAAAATGTTACACTATAAATACCGTTCGATGACAATACATCTCGTCAAATTCTCACGTTACCGAAAATATTGGCGCAAACATCTGCGAAGTAAAAAAAAAAACTAGTCGAATAAATCAGAAGCGAAACTAACGAACATAATCCTTGTTTACATCAAATAGGAGGTTTGTAACTGAAGTGTTGAGTTTTCGTTAGAAAAAAATGCATGATGATTTATTGAAGCGATGGTGTTAACAAATTATTTTGAAGTGTAATTTAATATACTAAAATAAAATAAAAGACGGATTAAGGAATTTTCTCTTGAAAATGCCGTAATAAGGCGAATTAATATTAATTTTACGTTACTATCCTTAATTAGGAAGTAATTACAATTAATGTCGTCGCTCATAATAACTGATGTAGTGTTTGTTATTAATAAATTTGTTTGTACAATAAAGAATGAATGTAATTAATTACTCATTATATAAATTATAAATAAGGTCACTTAGGTAATAAAGTTTCTTTAATTAAAGAGTTCATTCATAACAACGTTATTACATAAGTGATTGTATAATAAATATTTCAATTAAAATGTTTCCTTTTAATGCATCTTAAATAAAATATTATTATTTGATGTAATTGATGGTTGTAATGTTTGCATTTTGCTGATTAATGTTAGTAATATAAAATTAAACAAGAATGACCAAAATTGAGAGTTTACAGTCATAATATTCCAACCAGATTTTCCCGTTAATAATAACAATAATAATAACTTTTTTTCTGATTGAAACAATATTAAGTGATGTTGCCTTAGTTACGATATGTCATAACACACTTATATTTCCCTAGGGAAATATAAACATCAAAAAAATGTCATTAGAAGCTTCTTGTAAGAATTGTTTTAATTGCTCTCGGGACAACACTTCCGATTTCTTAGGAAGATATCCTTTGGATTTTACCGGAACCAAACATTCACAGTCTTTCGACGCTTTCGTTAACACATAGTTTGACATTTTACCAATTTATGAAACAAGAAAACAAATCAAACCAGTCAATTATGATATTTACAAACAAGGCCCTTAGCAACGTTACCAATCCGATAAATTCAAAAATTTACAATCCAATATTTTCCCATTTACAGAACAATATTGTTTCAATCAGAAAAAACTATTGATTAAACACGGGAAATATGAATACATTTCCCTTGGTAGTCTATACATGTAACTAACCAACCTCGGGAAATATACTATTCATATTTCCCTAGTTAATAATAATAGCTATTCAAAGTATTATTTATAAACCTTGCAAAGTAGGTATTACTTTTTTAGAAAGGCAAGAGAAATTACTTTTAAAACAAGTTCCTTTAATTTACCGAAGGTCTTCTTACTTCACAAAGTGGCATTTAATTAATAAATATGCTAAACACCATAAAAAATCCTTTTATGCTATACCATCGGAGAAAGTTACATGATGGCCACATCAACTTTTTTTTATTTTTTTATAATTATGATATGATTGTTAAAGTATATTGGGTGTTTCAGACCACCCGTACACCCCAAATATCTCGATATTATTATTCAGCTATCAAAAAAAGTATTTTTTATTTGTCAAAAATGGCATTTCTCAGCTTTCAAAAATTGTACGTTTTGTTGTGAACAATTGTATTTTTTAGCTAACAATAATGGTGTATTACAGTTGCCAATAATGTTTTGTTGCAATTGTCAAGAATTGTATTTTTCAGCTGTTAAAAATGGTATTTTTCAGCTGTTAAAAAGTGTATAATTGAAATGTCAAAAATGATATTTTTCATTTTTTTTTTTAATGTCAAAAAAGGTATTTCTCACCTAATAAAATGTATTTTTTTCAAAAACAGCATTTTTCGACATTTTTTTAATTTTTCGGCTGTCAAAAATTGACGTTTTGTAGTGAAAAATTGTATTTTTTAGCTGACAATAATGGTGTGTTGTAATTGTCAGCAATGGTTTGTTGCAGTTGTCAACAATGGTATTTTTCAGCTGCTGAAAATGGTAATTTTCAGCTGTTAATTTATTGTATTATTGTATTTATTGTATTATTGTATTATTTAACTGTCAAAAATGATATTTTTCAGCTGTCAAAAATTTGATTTCCAACCTATAGAAATGTTATTTTTCAGCTATCAAAAGCAGCATTTTTCAACATTTTTTTTTAACTGTAAAAATGGCTGTCAAAACTTGTATGTTTTGTGTTGTCAAAAATTGTATTTTTTAACTGACAATAATGGTATGTTAGTTGTCAAGAATGGTATTTTCCAGATGTTAAAAATGGTAGTTTTCGGCTTTTAAGAAATGTATTATTCAACTGTCGAAAATGATATTTTTTAGCTGTCAAAAAAGGTATTTCTCGCCTATAAAAATGGTACTTTTCAGCTATCAAAGGCAGCATTTTTTTATTGTCAAAATAACATTTTTCCGCTGACAATAATGGTATGGTGTAGTTGTCAATAATGGATTGTTGCAGTTTTCACAAGAATTGTGTGTTTTAGCTGTTAAAAATGGTATTTTTCAGATGTCAAAAATTATGTTTTTCAGCAGTCAAAAATTATTTTTTTCAGCTGTCAACAATGGTATTTCCCACTAATAAAAATGGTATTTTCCGGCTATCAAAAGCAGCATTTTTCGACATTTTTTTAATTGTCAAAAATGGCATTTTTCAGCTTTCAAAAATTGTACTTTTTATTGTCAAAAATTGTATTTTTTGTTTTTAAAAATTGTATTTTTTAGCTGACAATAATGGTTTATTACAGTTGTCAATAATAGTATGTTGCAGTTATCAAGAATGGTATTGTTCAGCTATTAAGAATTGTATTATTCAGCTGTCAAAAATGTAATTTTTCAGCTGTCAAAAATGCTATTTTTCAGCTGCCAAAAATGGCATTTCCCACCTATATAAATCGTATTTTTCAGCTATCAAAAGCAGAATTTTTTGACATTTCTTAACTGTCAAAAATATAATTTTTCAGCCGTCAAAAATCCTATTTTTCAGCTGCCAAAAATTGTATTTCTCACCTATATAAATCGTATTTTTTAGCTTTCAAAAGCAGCATTTTTTTGACATTTTTTAACTGTCAAAAATGGAATTTTTCAGTTGCAAAACCTGTATATTTTGTTGATAAAAATTGTTTTTTTTGTCAAAAATTGTATTTTTTGTTTTCAAAAATTGTATTTTTTAGCTGACAATAATGGTATGATACAGTTGTCAATAATAGTATGTTGCAGTTATCAAGAATGGTATTTTTCAGCTATTAAGAATTGTATTATTCAGCTGTCAAAAATGTAATTTTGCAGCTATCAAAAATGCTATTTTTCAGCTGCCAAAAATGGTATTTCCCACCTATATAGATCGTATGTTTCAGCTATCAAAAGCAGCATTTTTGACATTTTTTAACTGTCAAAAATGGCATTTTTCAGCGGTCAAAACCTATATATTTTGTTGATAAAAATTGTTTTTTTTTTCTGTCAAAAATTGTATTTTTTAGCTGCCAATAACGGTATGTTTCAGCTGTCGGGAATGATATTTTTCAGCTGTCAAGAATGGTAATCCCCGGCTGTTGAAAATAGTATTTTCAGCTGTCTCAAGTTGTATTTTATAGTTGTAGAAAATGGTATTCTTTAGCTACCAAATATGCCAAAACAGTATTTTTCGACATTTTTGAATTGTCAAAAATTGTATTTTTCAGCTGTCAAAAGTAGTATATTTTGCTGCCAAAAGTAGTATATTTTGCTGTCAAACGTAGCATTCTTTTAATGTCAAAAATAGTATTTTTTTTGTCAAAAATAGTATTTTTCGTGCGTCAGGAATGGTATATTTCAGCTGACAAAAATGGTATTCCTCAGCTGTTGAAAATTAGTATTTTTCAGCTGTCAAAAATAGTATTTTTCGTGTGTCAACAATGGTATGTTTCAGCTGTCAAAAACACTATTTTTCAGCTAATAAAAATAGTTTTTATCGACATTTATGAGTTGTCAAAAATTGTATTTTTCAGCCGTCAAAAGTAGTATATTTTGCTGCCAAAAGTACTATATTTTGCTGTCAAACGTAGCATTCTTTTAATGTCAAAAATAGTTTTTTTTTTGTCAAAAATAGTATTTTTCGTGCGTCAGGAATGGTATATTTCAGCTGACAAAAATGGTATTCCTCAGCTGTTGAAAATTAGTATTTTTCAGCTGTCAAAAATAGTATTTTTCGTGTGTCAACAATGGTATGTTTCAGCTGTCAAAAACACTATTTTTCAGCCAATAAAAATAGTTTTTTTCAACATTTTTGAGTTGTCAAAAATTGTATTTTTCAGCTGTCAAAAGTAGTATATTTTGCTGCCAAAAGTAGTATATTTTGCTGTCAAAAGTAGCATTTTTTTAATGTCAAAAATCGTATTTTTCGTGTGTCGGGAATGGTACGTTTCAACTGACAAAAATTGTATTTCTCAGCTATTAAAAATTAGTATTTTTCAGTTGTCAAAAATATTATTTTTTTACTGTCAAAAATAGTATTTTTTACTGTCAAAAATAGTATTTTTCGTGTGTCAACAATGGTATGTTTCAGCTGTCAAAAATACTATTTTTCAGCTAATTAAAATAGTTTTTTCAACATTTTTGAATCGTCAAAAAATGTATTTTTCAGCTGTCAAAAGTAGTATATTTCGCTGTCGAAAGCAGGAGCTTATATAGAGCTAATAAGCCATGGCACTACCTGTAGTTTCAAGCTCGAAAGAATTTTTAATAAATTCTTAAAACACTTTTTCGTCAGTTACTTTGATCTAGGAAGATAAATCGTTCTTTCTTTCTTCAAAGGGGTGGGAGGGGGTATATTGTATAAGTGGCTCTACCATCAACATGTTCCACGAGCCGCCACTGTCATGTGGTATGAAATGTAAACCGACCCCCCTACCCCCTGAGGCAGGGTGGGGGGTAACTTTGAAATCTTGAATGGGAACCCCTATTTTTTTATTGCAGATTTGGATTCTATGTTAAAAAATGATTAGGTTTTTATCTGAAAAAAAATTTCAATGAGCGACAGATGGCGCTATATTCGGTAAAAACATTTATTGAATTCAATTTATTTCTAGCATCAAATGACAGATTATGACATTTTTTCGTAGTCATCTTTTAAATAAGGCGTTGATTGAAGTCAAGTCGTAATTTTATGTCATGAATAAGTTTTTGTGGGCGATATCCGGTTTAAGTATAAAAATCGTAAAAACGTACAAAAATTAATTTGATTATCAAATTCCATTCCATTATTTTCTATTGTGGTGATGTATGGATGTTTGTAACGACAAACAGGTTTTTGTTTAATTAGACAAAAAAAAAAATTCTTAACTTAAAAAAAATGTTTTTTTGCTAATCGAAATTTTTTTGGGTAAAAACCTAATATATTTTAGCGTAGAATCCAAATCTTCAATAAAAAATATGGGTTCCTGTTTAAGATTTCAAAGTTACCCCCCGCCCTGCCTCAGGGGGGAGAGCAAGCTGTTCACATTTCACACCACATGATAGAGCCTAAAAAACAATTTTAGATGTATTTTTTTGTATGTCAATCCGATTTGTATTTCTCGAGATATTTGGGGTGTACGGGTGGTCTGAAACAGTTAAGTATTTAAAATATGATTTTAATTTTATAAAGGACAGATTCTCCCCCAGCGGACGCCCATGCTGAACATAACATGTCAATAACATTGCTTCATTCAGGCACATATGAGTTCAGCTGGGGATTGTACTAAATTTGAATTCTGTCGGTTTGGCATTGAAAAGGCTACATTGTGGTGAAAGCAATATCGAATTTAAATATGTATACATACACCAAAAATATATTCCCTAACATAAAATAATTTTTGAATAGATTCCCTACAATATTATAGGATAGTCATCGCTGTAGTGTATCAACAGTTCCCAGTAATTGGAGACGTTTCGAAAAATCCAACAATAAAACCTTTACCGACTCTTTGATCCTTAAATCGCATTAGATGCACTCTGCGGTCGTCCCGATGAATCGCTAATCTCGTCTTATTGTGATATTTCGCTGAACGGAACAGTAAAAAAGTTTCTTTTTAATAAGCAATATTTTCTTTCCGTCTCTCGTTTAGGGACGCTTGTTATTAAGAGGCGCCAAAGTCATTTATTATTATGATATATCGGCCGTTTTAATGAACTTGCCCACTACGGAGTGACTCTATTTTTCACCCACAACACATTATCATAATTGAGTATTGTGCACTAATCTTTTAAATTGGTGCACTCTTGTTTAGCGCTATTCGTTTTAATTAATCGTCGGTATTAAAGTCTATTAAAAATGTATTAATTTGTTTTATTGCCTCCTCTATAATTTACACTTGTTTGTACCAATAATATTATTCTATCAACACTGACAATACGATTTGGAGGCAATCACATTGTTTTCATGTACCAATGGTTACACCGTTTTATCAATTTTATCTTTCCTCGCTAGTCTGGATATCACAAACATTCTTGAACACAAAATTTAAACCATCTTCAAAATTATCTAATATACTAACCAATTCTAAATATAAAACCGATCTCCTAAAAAAATCCGGAGCATATGAAATCCAGTGCTCTAATTGCAATAGCGTTTATGTAGGTCAGACTGGACGAAGTGTATCCATTCGTTTTTCAAAATGTTTCCTTGCCATTTGTCGTAACGTTGGTAATTCCAAAATCTAGCATAATTACAATAAATCAATTAATCAGTGCATCTCCTTACTAAGCAAACCGACTTAGTTTTTCCGCCATTCTTTAATCTTCGTCAACCTCATTCATCATTTTGTAAATCACTTGTTATTGACAGTTTTGAAAAGCTTTTTCATAGTAGGTGATCACATAGTAACGATCGCAACCATCCTTTCTATTCATAAAAATATAGACTTTCCATCTGAAATTGAATTGTATAATTTCAAATACAATTCGCTGCAAAATGAATATTTACCAGATATTTATATATTCAACAAAAATTTACACTCGAAGACATATGCAAATATATTGACATGTAACACCCGACACCTTGTTATTATGAATTATTAATACCCAATAATTTTCATGACAAATACACACTTCATTATTTATACGATTTTTTCGAAAATATCGGATTCTCGAGGTAATTCCGCGAAACCGACGTTGGACGTAACCTTTGTGTATGTAAATGAACTACAGCAATAAATAGGTACGACAATAAATATTAATTGCACTGCTTTATTACTGTTAAATAGTACCAACTCGATTTTTCAAAATCGTAGTCCTACCCACAAAAGCGTCACCGTAAATTATACAGTTTTCACGCAAACATGTGCAATATTTCAAATAACTTGAATGATAATAAATCTTGTTTGGAACACCTGATTGTAAAGTTTAAATGGTGTTAATACTAATTGTGTAATCGGTAATTACCATCTAGAAGATTATTAAATATTAAACATCAAAAAATTATTTAATAATTAATAATTAAAATAATTGGAAGGGGTAAAAGTTTAACCATAAGTTAGTTTTAAGGGAAAAAATTGTAAAACGGTAATTTTTTGACTGGAGCACAGTGAACCAGAAATGTATTTTTTTTTAACCAAAATTTGGCCAAAATCCATTTTACAATAATTCGAAGGGGTAAAAGTTTAACCATTAGTTAGTTTTAAGGGAAAAAATTGTAAAACAGTAATTTTCTGACTGGAACACAGTGAACCAGAAATGTATTTTTTTTTTACCAAAATCCATTTCTCATATTTTTTATTATAAATCATTTAAAAAACAATATAGTTACCTATAATGGAAGAATATTAAAAAAATTAATCTGCCCATCATGTTATTTTATTCGATTTAATAATAATCTGACTTTAAAGAATATTTTTAATTTTTATTGATTCTATTCAAAAACTAGGAAAACTCTGTATTCTTTATAAATTATTCGTTTTGGCATTCTCTACAATTATTGTTAAAATAGCAGCTCAGAATGTATTTTGAGTAAACTTTGAAAGATTCAAGTCGGTGGTAATTGTTTCCATTTCCTTTTATTCGCCAAAATAAATTTGCAAAATTTAGAAATGGGGTTTAATAGATTTTTACAATATAGCCACTCCCGATGCATTTTGGTAAATTTGGAAAGTTTTAACTCGGTGGCCACTGTTTTCATATTTTTTATTCACCAAAATAAATATAATTTGCAAAATTTTAGGCTGTGTTCAGATCGAATTATCTCAAAATTTGAAGCTAGGATTCAGTAGATTTTTACAGAATAGCAACTCAGGATGCAACTTGAGTAAATTTGGAAAGTTTCAAGTCGGTGGCAACTGTTCTCATATTTTTTTATTCGCCAAAATAAATAGAATTTTGCAAAATTTTAGGCGGTGTTTAAAACTAATTATCTCAAAATTTAAAAATGCGTTTTAGTAGATTTTTACAGAATAGTAAGTCATTACGTATTTTCGGTATATTTGGAAATTTTAAAGTCGATAGCAACTGTTTACATTTTTTTTTTATTCGCCAAAATAAATAGGATTTTACTAAATTTTTGGCGGTGTTTAAAACGAATTATTTCAAAATTTTAAAATGGGTTTTAGTAGATTTTTACAGAATAGTAAGTCATTACGTATTTTCGGTATATTTGGAAATTTTAAAGTCGATAGCAACTGTTTTCATATTTTTTTTATTCGCCAAAATAAATAGAATTTAGCAAAATTTTAGTCGGTGTTTAAAACGAATTATCTTAAAATTTTAAAATGGGTTTCAGTAGATTTTTATAGAATAGTAAGTCATTACGTATTTTCGGTATATTTGGAAATTTTAAAGTCGATAGTAACTGTTTTAATATTTTTTTTATTCGCCAAAATAAATAGGAAGTTTGATGTCGGTGGCAAAAAAATTTATTCATCAAAATATATTTGAAAAAAATAAAATTTTAGGCAGTGTTCAAATCAAATTATCTCTAAACTTACAGCAGAAGTTTAGTAATTTTTTACAAAATAGCAACTCTAATTTTGAGTAAATTTAGAATGTTTAAAATCGGTGGCAATTGTCTTCATATTCGTTTAATTCGCCAAAATAAATGGAATTTTGCTAAATTTTAGGTGGTGATTAAATCGAATTATCTAAAAATTTAGAAATGGGGTTTAAATAATTTGTATAGACTAGCAAGTCGGGATGCAGTTTGAGTTGGCAACTATTGTCATTTTTCTTTTATTCGCCTAAATATATTAAAAAAATTGTACAATTTTAAATTGAATTATTTCAAAATATAGAGTTGGTCTTTAGTAATTTTTTTACAGAATAGCAATTCAGGATGTATTTTGAGTTTTAGAAAGTTTCAAGTCGGTAGCAATTGTCTTAATTTATTTTTATTCATCAAAATATTTTTTTTTTCTAAATTTTAGGCGGTGTTTAAATCGAATCATCGGAACATTTCAAAATGAAATTTTGTAGATTTTTACAGAATCGCAAGTCAGGATGTATTTTGAGTAAATTTTGAAAGTTTTAAGTCGGTGGCGACTGTTTTCATATTTTTTTAATCGTCAAAATAAATAGAATTTTGCTCAATCGAATTTTATCTCAAAATTTAGAAATGGAATTATTTTTTTACAGAAGAGCAAGTCGAGATGCATTTTGAGTTAATTTGGAAAGTTGGTGACAAATGTTGTCATATATTTTTTTATTCGCCAAAATATATTTTAAAAAAATCAAATTTTCAGCTGTGTTCAAATCGAATTATCTCTAAACTTTAAGTTGAAGTTTAGTAGATTTTTGCGCTTGCGCAATAGCAAATCATGATGTAGTTTTAAGTAAATTTAGAAAGTATTAAGTTGGTGACAACTGTTGTCATATTTTTTTTATTCACCAAAATGTATTTAAAAAAAATCAAATTTTCAGCTGTGTTCAAATCGAATTATCTTTAAACTTTAACTTGAAGTTTAGTGAATTTTTACGAAATAGCAGCTCATGATGTAATTTTGAGTAAATTTAGAAAATTTTAATTTGGTGACAACTGTTTTGTTTTATTCACCAAAATATATTTAAAAAATTGTAAAATTTTATACTATGTTCAAATTGAATTATTTCAAAATTTAGAGTTTTTACAAAATAGCAACTCGGGATGTATCTTGAGTATTAGAAAATTTCAAGTCAGTAGCAATTGTGTTAATTTTTTTATTCATCGCAATAAATAATAATATTCGAAATTTTAGGTATTTAAATCGAATTATCACTAAATATCAAAATAAAATTTTGTAGATTTTTACAGAATAGTAAGTCAGGATGTATTTTGAGTAAATTTGGAAAGTTTTAAGTCGGTGGCAACTGTTTTTCTTTATCGCTAAAATAAACAGAATTTTGCTAAGTCCAATTTCATCACAAAATGTAGAAATGGGGTTTAATTACTTTTTACAGAATAGCAAGTCAAAATGCATTTTGAGTAAATTTGGAAAGTTTTAAGTCGGTGACAACTGTTGCCATTTTTTTTTTATTCACCAAAATATATTTTAAAAAATCAAATTTTCATCTGTGTTCAAATCGAATTGTCTCTCAACTTTAAGTTGAAGTTTAGTAGATTTTTTAGTATAGCAACTCATGATGTAATTTTGAGTAAATTTAGAAAGCTTTAAGCCGGTGACAACTGTTGCCATATTTTTTTTATTCACCAAAATATATTTAAAAAAAAAATCATTCAGCTATGTTTAAATCGAATTGTCTGTCAACTTTAAGTTGAAGTTTAGTAGATTTTTTAGTATAGCAACTCATGATGTAATTTTAAGTAAATTTAGAAAGTTTTAAGCCGGTGACAACTGTTGCCATATTTTATTATTCACCGAAATATATTAAAAAAAAAATCAAATTTTCAGCTGTGTTCTGTGTTTAATTTGATTTAAAAAAAATAAATTTTGGCGAATAAAAAAAATATGACAACTTAAAACTTTCTAAATTTACTCAAAAATCATCATGAGTTGCTATACTAAAAAATCTACTAAACTTCAACTTCAAGTTTAGAGATAATTCAAACCGAAATTTTTTTTTTTTTTTAATCAACCTTTCAGCCGTGTTCAAATCGAATTATCTCTAAACTTTAAGTTGAAGTTTAGTAGATTTTTGCGAAATAGCAAATCATGATGTAGTTTCAAGTGTACCAAAAATTGCATTCAAAAATGGATAAATTGTACAAAATTAATAATCGAAATCGCCAAGTTGCCCTTTTATTTGCCATAAAAAACAATTAACGGTTCAAATCTATTCAAAACTGATGCACTTTTTATTTGCTATAACAACAATTGACTATTCCAGCAACACACACAATACACAAAATTTGATCTTTTAGAAAAAAAAAAAAATTAGAAAAGTTGTGCAAGATTAATAAGAATTTTGCCAAATAATTACCAATTCTATTGAAAAATTATATATTTTGATTACTCAAAACCCAACTGACATATATCAGCTATAAACAACATCACTTCTTAAAGCTTGGCCTTGTGAAAACAGAAATTGCATTCATTGGTTAGAAAAATTGTGCAAAATTAATAACGCGGGGAATTCGCTTCAAAATTTCCAAATGTATCCAAAACAAATGCATTTTTGATATTTCACAATTATCACATATCACAATTAATTTCAGTAGATTTTTCAAAAATTTGTAGATTTTTTAAAACTCACTTTTTTATTGTAGTTGGCCACTGATATTTTTGTGGCAAATGCCGAATTTTTCAAAATGTTTCTATGATTTAAGGCCCTTTTAATGTTTTAATAAAAATACCTCTGTATTAACCTAAAGAAGATTTTTTAAATAATTTTAGAAATCGAAGGTTTATGCTTAAAAATGCGGCTATAAAATGGGAAAAAAAGTATATTGGAGGCAGACGTATAGCCTAAACGCTCATTTCAAATTGAATACAAACCCAAGCGGGAGTTTAACCTTAAGAATTTAAACTTTGAATTTTTACTTTCTCCGTTACGAAGTACAAGAAAGTATTGTGATCGTGAAAATTTTTTCAATTTTTTTTTACGGAAATGTCCGTTTTGAGGGTCCTAAATACCATTTCAAGGATTTCTGGAATTTATTTTTGTACGTCTGTGTCTGTGCCTGTGTGTGTGTGTGTATCGGTCTATGCGCGCTATATCTCAAAAACTAATATAGCAATTTGTATGAAATTTTGAACATAAGTCTTATTTGACAACCCGAAGAACTGAAAAGCTTTTGGTAAAATTTTGTACACCGGAAGTGGGAGTTTACCTCAACCGTTTTTTGTTTTTTTCCAATAATTTTTAAATATGAAAAATATCCCAAAACCATTTAAACAAATATAGAAGATAATAAAGAAATGAACATCTTTCGGGTTTGGCGAATTGTTGACAGTCGATCTGTTGCTGGTCGGGTTTTCCGCGTCGGAACAAAGATAGCGTGCGGATATGCGCGTTGTGACGTTGCACTGGTTTGGACGGTGCCAAGGCGTCGAAACATGCAATCATGCAACTAAAGTAGATAGTAGATAGATACATACATAATTACTATAAGCGGGCGTTATGAAAATAACGCCCTAGAGGGTTATCTGTCATTTAATATACGTTGTTTCCATGCCATTATGATTTCAATAATAAACAAGTATGATATACGAATATTATTTAAAAAAAAACATCAAAATCTGCTGTATCTATCAGTCTTATATCACTCAGCCATATCCAAGCAATAACAAACCCCATTACCTATAAATCTAAATATAATAGCGCGAACGGTATACTTCCAGCAGAGGGATATTAATAACACCGGCGACACCTAGTATTAACACTTTTATCGTTGCTAATCACAAAAATCGGGAACGTGAAATTTATTATTGTTGGATTCATACCGGCCACGTTTATTAGCAGAAATAATAAATCACCGTTAGCTCTGATTAATGTTAGTTTTGATTTGCAGGAAAGGAAAATAATCGGTGGGAGAGGAGAACATCGGCGCCCCAAAGTTTAAAGCTTATTATAAATAATTGACCTTAAACTTGAGACCTGAGACTAGTTGAGGCACGGTCTTGATGATGTCTGTTAAACAGGCCGTAGACCGAAATTTGGCAAGCGGGCCGATGATGTAAGATTAATTGAACGATTTAGCAAGATCACGATTCGCATTCAACATGATTACTGGCATACGCACTCCAATTAATTGATTTAATTCTGGTTGCCTTCATTGTCATTTCAATTGGGGTTCAATCGGGTTACTTATAAATTGAAATTTAATGAAAGAGGGTGTATTGATTTATTTTTATCCTACCATAGATGTGACCAATAATTAAAACTTGAAATATTTTATTATTCAACTCGGTCTGCTCTTGATTTAACACACTTATTACAGCGCTTCTATTTCATGAAAGTTCCTGAATCAAAATGTATCACAAATTAATTGCTTCCACCATCAACCATACCATCTATTTTCTAAATAAATTTGAGAAAATCTCACTTGTTGCAGAAGCATTAAATATATATTTCATTTTATTAAATTTATCTATTCCATCTTCACTAGAAGATAATGCACTCCCTAATTATTATTTTTTTTAACAGAGGGAAGAGAGACAAGTTAACTGAAGTAGTTGTCTAAATTCCATACTTAATTTTTATTTACCTTAGTATATTGTCTGATGGAAGGACTCTTAAAGGTCATCGTACATACAAAAAATTAAATTATTTAGGTAATTCTCGACACAAATCTTCAATTAACACTTACACACCAATGGCATGAAATTAATTACAAATCTTTATTGCACAATAAATTATCCGCTTGGGTTATGGTTATTAATGTTGAATATTATAAGTGCGCCAATGCACAATTTACTGCACACTCACACGGATATTAAACGAAGATTTATTATAATCTCTAGTCATTAGGTCATTTGGATTGAAAAATATGTATGCAATTTGTTGCCAATACGGCGTTAATTTAGACGTAAAATATTTATTACCTTAACATTACTCAGTGATCATCTGCTAGAAAAGTTTCTATTACTATTTAAGAAGGAAGAGGTTTTTCTTTATAAAGTCAAATGTTTTATAATTTTTGATATATTAGGAAGTTCGTTTTATTCCAGTTATGTGACATATTTATACATCATCAAAAAAATTGGTTTTATTCAGTGATAATAAATAAGCATTTCAAAGTGTATAGAATGATTTGTTTTCTTTAATTCTCCGAGAATCGATATTAAATCAATTGATTTTGTTCTGCTGAGTGGAAAAGAATGTTTGGGTGTGACTTCCTCTTAAACAGGCAATTAATTTAACTTAGAAGCGCCAGCTGATGGATTTCGATTTCCTGATTCCGCCCTCGACTTCAAGTTAACAATTATATTTAATGGTTTCTCGAAACGAATCAATTTTTCACGTCCGATAATAGCATTAGTTCCCACAAATTGATCCATTAAGATGGAGTTTCTTAAATTTAGCAGATGATAATTAATTAAAGATTTCACCTTAGGGCATGTAGTTGTTTGCTTTGGTCACCTCTGGTTGCCCAAAAGTGAATATCTGGAGGCGTTGAGGCCAAGATTTCTCGTAACTATGCTACATTTTTATTTGTGATGACTACTTAAATCTATAACTTATTGAAAGGAGATGAAATTTAAAAAAAAATTGCAGTACATTCGTCGACGCGAAAAAAATATAAAAACAATTGCCATCGACTTGAAACTTTCCAAAACAACTGACAACACATGTGATTCTACATTTCCGTAAAAATTAGAAATGCATTATTTCTAAATTTTAGAATATTTCAACGTGAACGGAGATGAAATTTAAAAAAAAAATTGCAGTAAATTCGTCGACGCGAAAAAAATATAAAAACAATTGCCATCGACTTGAAACTTTCCAAAACAACTGACAACACATGTGATTCTATATTTCCGTAAAAATTAGAAATGCATTGTTTCTAAATTTTAGAATATTTCAATGGGAACGGAGATGAAATTAAAAAGAAAATTGCAGTAAATTCGTCGACGCGAAAAAAATATAAAAGCAATTGCCATCGACTTGAAACTTTCCAAAACAACTGACAACACATGTGATTCTACATTTCCGTAAAAATTATAAATGCATTGTTTCTAAATTTTAGAATATTTCAATGTGAACGGAGATGAAATAAAAAAAAAATTGCAGTAAATTCGTCGACGCGAAAAAAATATAAAAACACTTGCCATCGACTTGAAACTTTCTAAAACAACTGACAACACATGTGATTCTACGTTTCCGTAAAAATTAGAAATGCATTGTTTCCAAATTTTAGAATATTTCAATGTGAACGGAGATTAAATTTAAAAAAAATGCAACAAATTCGTCGACACGAAAAAAATATAAAAACAATTGCCATCGACTTGAAACTTTCCAAAACAACTGACAACACATGTGATTCTACATTTCCGTAAAAATTAGAAATGCATTGTTTCTAAATTTTAGAATATTTCAATGTGAACGGAGATGAAATTTAAAAAAAATGCAACAAATTCGTCGACACGAAAAAAATATAAAAACAATTGCCATCGACTTGAAACTTTTCAAAACAACTGACAACACATGTGATTCTATATTTCCGTAAAAATTAGAAATGCATTGTTTCTAAATTTTAGAATATTACAATGTGAACGGAGATGAAATTTAAAAAAAATGCAACAAATTCGTCGACATGAAAAAAATATAAAAACAATTGCCATCGACTTGAAACTTTCCAAAACAACTGACAACACATGTGATTCTACATTTCCGTAAAAATTAGAAATGCATTGTTTCTAAATTTTAGAATATTTCAATGTGAACAGAGATAAAATAAAAAAAAAATCGTCGAAGCGAAAAAAATATAAAAATAATCGCCATCCACTTGGAACTTTACAAAATCACTCAATATTGATTAAAGAGCAATTTCTTAGAAAATTCAAATACGTTCCGTCGATTGCTTTTGCGATTTTTCGTGTAAATTTATAAAAAATTATAATCATTTTTTGTTGATGCGAAAAAAATATAAAAACAGCTGTAAAATACTTGAAACTTTCTAAATTTACTTGAAATACAATAATCTTAATAATATTCCAAAAACTCAAAAAACTCCATCACAGGTTTTCAAGATAACCGACCGAGAACAGCGCTTCAGATTTTTTTAATTTGCACAACTGCAACACACTTGAAATTTTCCAAATTCACTCAAAATACACGAATCTTAACAATGCTTCAAAAAACTCAAAAACCCCATCACTGATTTTCAAGATTTTAAGTTTCACTTCTTCCGAGTGAAAAAAAAATATAAAAACAAGTGCAACACACTTGAAACTCTCCCAATTTACTCAAAATACATTAATCACAATAATCCTCTAAAAAAACCCATCACAAGTTTTCAAGATAACCGACCGAGAATAGCCCTTAAGATTTTTTAAGTTTCACTTCTTTGAAGTGAAAAATAATACAAAAACAACTGTAACACACTTTTCAAATTTACTCAAAATACGTTAATCTTAATAAACCTCCAAAAAACTCAAAATACCTCATCACCGGTATTCAAGATAACAACACAAAACACAATTCTTTTAAGGATTTTTCAAATCTGCTAATTTGTTCAAGAGATATATTCTCAAATAAATGCATTGCCATTTTTCTCGTCTCATGAAACTTTCGCAGGCATCGTTTTAACATTTAAAATGACAAATCGGTGTTTTTAGAATTCATAAAAAAAATCTTGTTTCGTTTGAAATTAGAGGTAGTGCCATGGCTCCTTGGCTCTACATAACGAGCCGCCCCTGTTTATACCAACAAAGTAACCGTTAGGATAGAAATACCATTAAGGCGACATCTATTGTTTAAAACTTCGTACTAATTTACTTAAATGAGTCGAGTTATCCAACGACAATTGTAAGGAACAGTCAACAAGCGACAATTATAAGTACATTTTTACAGAATATCAAGTCAGGATGCAGTTTGAGTAAAGTTTCAAGTGTGTAGCAATTGTTTTCATATTTTTTTATTCGCCAAAATATATGTAAAAAAAATAAAAAAGCCATTTTAGAAGTTCTGATTAATTTCTTTAGAAAATTTTAAAGACACGTTATTCAAGATTGATTTTTAAAGCTTCAAGCACATGTCAAAAGAAATGTGAAACTTAAAGAGCAATGACTGGAAAGAAAACATTTTGCGAATCCAAAGTTTTCTAGCGCTATTTTTGTAACTTTGATGTTGGGATACATTTTTTTAGGCAATTATGAATTCAAGTTATCAGGGCATTATGTAAAACACTTTGCTAAAAGAATTTGCCAAATTTGGTCATCCGTTCAAAAGTTATTCCTAAAATAAAAATCAATTGAAGAACAAAAATCAATTAAAAGCGAATTATTTTTTTGGTCCTGTCTACATTTATTCGATGAGTACAATAAGTTTCAGGAAGAGTTTTTAAAATCGGCTTCTATATTGTCTAATGTCTTAATATTTTAAGAACATGTTTTTTTTTATATTAGCGACGTGTAATAAAATGAGAAATATGATACTTTTCGTCTTCTACAATTTAGTATCGTCTTTCCCATTTGATTGTATTTTTCTACAAGAAGTCGGGGAATTTTTATTTTAACGATGTGTAAATTGAAAATTAAGTTGCTTAAACCCAATTAAATATAAATAATATGAAAATTATATTCATCATCAAACTTATCAATATGAATTACAAATAAACTTTCTCTGCTTAGCATCAAACATAATGGACATGTATCGTCTAATTTGCAAACCACGGAATAATTACTCTTAACACAATTAAGAGCATAAATCAATTGATACATAAACTGTGGGACGTGCGACACCGCCATAATTCATGACGGACTTGAAAAAAAAACTCTCTCTGGACTTTGTCATCGACTTTATTAACATAATTGTTGATGTTACGATGCATCCATAAATGATGTGTGTACCAATTTTGCGATTCAATGCATGCCAATAGTATTACTTATTAAAAATACTAATTACCATGAACGCGCCAGGTGTGATTTGTCACATGATTTGAATATGTAATTTCACACATATTGTCCAGTCAAAGATATTTTTATGGAAAAACTCACATCCGGGATATTACACGGGTAATACTACGCATTGATTTATTCTGTTGTAATGATGATTCATTATTTAAGGAAAGAAAGTCGAACGCTTTTTTTAAGCGAGCTCCACCCCGAACGGTAGCAGAAAACTGCTGAAAAATGGAGTATAGTTAGTGTGTTGGTGTTTTAGACTAAAATGCCATATCTGTGTCGATCATATCGGGGAACCTTGAAAAATTGGTACGATCTGATGATATAGCTATAGTGTTCAATACCACTCTGATGGCTAATAGTTCAATTACCAAAGCCAAAAATTGAAAAAAAAAATCACTCTTCATTTCTTGGAAATTTAGAATTTTCACGGCTTCACCGATAAAATATAAAATGATTAAATGTTATCAATCACATATGAACTTAATTTTTACTTAAATTTCAAACAACCTCACTTTTGCAGATGCATTTAATGAAGACGAAAATAGCCTATTTTCGTCTTTAGTAAATGTAATGTTTACATTAAAAAATTAATTATACATTCCAAATATTTAATTTTCATTTCCTCATCGGATAAAAATCCATCCTAATTTACTCAGACGATCTCTGATTTAAACTTCGTTAAGAGTGTAGAGTAATTGCGAGCTATTAATATCAATTATCTCCATAAATAGATTCGTGACTAATAAATAATTGATAATGCAAACACAATTTAGGGATAATTTATCGCTTTTCAATGCACGCCGCACATTAGACAATGACAAAAATAAACAAAACGGTATCCGCCAACGAAACGCGTATAATTATGCAAAATCAAGTTTTTTTTTTCTTTTTTAATTTTATTACTACAACATCGCATAATTTACAGATTTCTAAAATCCTGTGTTTCTCTATTTATTTTTAGATTATTTATAAACAATTCGTTGTTTATAAGTGTGTAACATTATTCGCGTAATTTATTGATTTCGGACGCGAGTGGTTAATGTTTTTTTTTTCGTGTTGTTCAATGTGGTAAAATATTTATATTTGCGAAACGGTTGGACATTGTGTGAAGATTTATAGGTGTGTGTAGCCAGGGGACACATGGATTGATTTATCGCCTCGTATTTTTATTTTTGTCAATGATTCTTGTCGCCTTTTGAAATTGTTTTACGTTATTCCTTGGCCGAAAGACGCCTTTCCAGTTTTCAAGATTAATTAATTCAGAGCTTTGAATTGGTAATTATATTTGAACATCATCAGTGTCGTAGCGATCTTTCATAATTATACTGAGCTGTTTAAAAAAAAATTATTAAAAAAAAAACAGTTAATTTCGGTGTACAAAATTTTACCAAAAGCTTTTTAGTACTTCGGATTGTCAAATAAGACTTATGTTCAAAGTTTCATATCAATTGCTTTATTCATTTTTGAGGGTACAGACACACACACACACAGGCACATTTTTTTCCAGAAAACCTCAAAAAGGATATTTCTGTAAAAAAAATTTGAAAAAATTTTGAAAAAATTTTCACGTTCGCAATACTTTCGTGTACTTCTTAACGGAGAAAGTAAAAATGTAGGTTGCAAAATTTAAAATACAGTACTTTAAATAAAAACCGCAAGAAAAATCAAAAATTTAGACCAAAAATTTTGGCTTAAAAATGAAAAATATACAAAATTACAACAAATAAATTGGGGATTTGAAATTTTTGACGAAAACATTTAAAACTGTATTTTCCAAAAATGTCTGGAATCGTCTTGGGTAGCCTCCAGAAGGATCCGTTAAAATTTTGGAACCGAAAAAAATCACAATGATGTCCCGTATTTTATATAAAATAATAGGAGTCTACGCGAAAGTAAGGAATGATGAAATTGAAACGTTTTCTCCCTTTCCTCTATGACCATCAACTATTAACTTGCGACTTATGTAATACTGCAGTAGCACCAATAAAGGTTATTATTATTATTATTATTTAAATTACAACCCAATAACACCAAATATATAAAATTAACAAAATTGCCTAAAATTCAAACAAATACCTTGAAACTACAGACCAAAACAATAAAGGACAAAAAATCCAAATTTTAAACCAAAAAACTTGAAGATATTAGCCAAAAAAATCAAAAATTCGCACATAAAAATCAATAATTCAGATTAAAAATCAAAAATTTAGAGAGAAAACTTGTGCCTAAAAATAAAATAAAAATGCGTAAAATTTTAACAAGCGAATCGAAAATTTTGGCAAAAATAAAGAATATTTAGCCCCAAAAATTAAGTATGGACCAAAAAAATTGAAAAATACAGACCAACAGTCTAAAATATATACCAAAATAAAATTCAGACAATAATGTAAAAAATCAACTAATTTATGAAAATAATTCCCTCGCGACTATTTCTTTCTAAGTAAATGTCAAATTTTAAGTTAAAACTATAAATCAACTCCTAAATTAAAATAAAAAATATAAAATCAATTTAATAACCCAAAATTAAAATGAAAACCTTACAGAAAATACAGGTAAAAATTCAGGACTAAATAAAAAACATGTAGGTTGCAAAATCTAAAATAAAAGTTTATAAATAAAAACTCGAAAATACTTGTAAAAAAATCAATAATTTGAGATATAGGCCAAAAAATTGAAAATTCAGACCAAAAATCGAAAACTGGTCAAAATAAATAATATTAAGGCCCAAAAATAAAAAAATTTGGAGAAGAGAAATTGAAAGTACGTGCCAAAACACTAAAATATGTGCCAAAATCAAAAATTTAGATCTAAAAAAAATCGGGCCAAAAAATTAAAAATTGCCATTCGTAAAATTTCAACAAGCAGATCGAAAATTTTGGCGGAAATAAAGAATATTTAGCCCCAAAAATTAAGTATGGACCAAAAAAATTGAAAATACAGACCAGAGGTCTAAAATATAGACCAAAATAAAATTCAGAAAATAAAGTAAAAATGGTGATGTGGCCATCATGTTACTTTCTCCGACTAGATGGTATCATTTATATTTACGCTTTCATGGTTTATTTTCAATTGAAATCATATTTTGAATGTGCATCGAGCGGATTAAACTGACGTTTAAAACGTCAAAATTATGAAAGATGGAAAAATTATCCTTCAAATTCAAAAACTCAGTTTACTCAAAAACTAAAGGGATTTAGAAAAAAACTTATTCTTTATAAGTTGTTCATTTTGGCATTCTCTACAATTATTATTAATATAAATTTGTTGCAACTATTATCGTTTTATAATTATAAACCAAAAACTAAAAAAATAATAATAATTTTTTTTCTCGAATAAAAATGATTTTATGAAAAATGTTTTCAAGCAAAAGATGTTCATTTATTTATTGTCTTAAATGTTTGTTTAAATATTTTTGTGATATTTTTCATATTTAAGAAAATATTGGCAAAAAACAAAAAACAGTTAAGGTAAACGCCCACTTCCGGTGAACGAAATTTTACCAAAAGCTTTTCAGTTCTTCAGATTATCAAATAAGACGGATGTTCAAAGTTTCATATCAATTGCTCTATTAGTTTTTGAGATACAGCGCGCACAGACAGACACACACACACACACACAGACACACACACACACAGACACACACACACACACACACACACACACACACACAGACACAAAAAAATTTTTTCCAGAAATTGTCGAAATGGCATCTAGGGACCCCAAAACGGATATTTCCGTAAAAAAATTTTTTGAAAAAAAAATCACGATCACAATACTTTCTCGTACTTCGTAACGGAGAAAGTAAAAATCAAGTAATTTGTAAAAATAATTCCCTCACGACTATATTTTTCTCAGAAAATGTCAAATTTGAAGTTAAAACTATAAATTAAAATTAAAAATATAAAATTAAGAAAATAATGTAAAATTAAAATAAATACCGTACAGAAAATACAGGAAAAAATTGAGGACTAAATATAAAACATGTAGGTTGCAAAATCTAAAATAAAGGTCTATAAATAAAAATTCGAAAATACTTTCAAAGAATTTAAAAAAAAGTAAATGTCAAATTTTAAGTTAAAACTAAATCAACGCCTAAATTAAAATAAAAAATATAAAATCAATTTAATAACCCATTAAAAAACCTACAAAAAATACAGATAAAAATTCAGGACTAAACATAAAACATGTAGGTTGCAAAATCTAAAATAAAGGTGTAAATAAAAACTCGAAAATACTCAAATCAATCCTTTGAGATATAGGCTAAAAAAAATGAAAATTCAGACCAAAAATCGAAAACTTTGGTCAAAATAAATAATATTAAGGCCTAAAAATAAAACAAAATTGGAGCAAAGAAATTGAAAATACGTGCCAAAGCACTAAAATCTAGGCCAAAATTACAAATTTAGATCTAAAACAAAATCGGACCAAAAAATCAAAAATGGACATGCGTAAAATTTCAACAAGCAGATCGAAAATTTTGGCCAAAATAAGAAATATTTAGGCCCAAAAATAAAAATATAGACCAAAGAAATTGAAAATACGTGCCAAAGCACTGAAATATAGGCCAAAATCAAACATTTAGATCTAAAAATAATCGGGCCAAAAAATTGAAAATTTTGGCAAATACAAAGAATATTCCCTCACGACTATATTTTTCTAAGTAAATGTCAAATTTTAAGTTAAAACTATAAATCAACTCCTAAATTAAAATAAAAAATTTCAAATTAAGGAAATAACTTACAATAAAAATAAATACCTTACAGAAAATACTGGAAAAAATTGAGAACTAAATATAAAACATGTAGGTTGAAAAATCTATAATAAAGGTCTATAAATATAAACTCGAAAATACTTGCAAAACAATCAAAATTCGCTGTTGAAAATTAATATTTTGAGATATGGGCCAAAAAATCGAAAATTCAAACCAAAAATCGAACACTTTGGCCAAAATAAAGAATATTTAGGAACAAAAATAAAAAAATTGGAGCAAATAAATTGAAAATAAATACCAAAACACTTGAAAATAGGCCAAAATCAAAAATTTAAGTCTAAAAATAAAAAAAAATCAGGCCATAAAATCAAAAATGGCTATCATGTTACTTTCTCAGATTTGATGATATAATAGTTATTTATATTTATATTGCAGAATCAATTGATACTGACATTTGAAACGTCAAAATTATAAAAGATTTTGGTAAAATTTCATACACCGAAAATAGATTTTTAATAAAATTTTAAATAAAAAATTACGGATTTTTTGAACATGTTTTAAAATTACATTCTTTGTTTTTAAATTAAAGGTTAGATATTTTTGAATGTTTCATAATTTTATACTTCCTTGCAATTTTTGTATCTTCAGTTCATATTTTGGCTATTTTGCTTCAAGGTGAGTATGTTATTGGTTTAGTAATTCATCAAATATTTGATAAGGTTGAAACAAATTTGTCGAGTGATTTAATTTGTACAATTTTTAAAATCGTTGATATCAATTAAAACCAAAAACCAACCTCACCAAAATACGACCTAACCAAAAACCAACCTCACCAAAAACAAAAAATCTATTTCAATTTTCGTATTTCAGTATGGGATGTTCTAAGAAAGAAAAACTGCAATTATTTTTACTGCTTTCTGTTAGAGCCATATCAACGCCTGCTCGAATATTGCCAATTTTATTTGAAAACATTTTGGTAAATATCTCCGTTTTTTATTAACCGATTTTGGAAAACTTTTTTTTATTATATGTAGCATTAAACAAACTAGCAAATGAGATATTAGAACGGGTACTTTACTATTTGAATTTTGAAGTTGGGGTTGAAGGGTGCGGAGTTGAAAATTACATCTCTAGATGACAATTTAGTTAGTTAGTGGTTGAATAGATCACGTGCTATCGATTTACTGCTTTGAATAGCAACCATTTATTCTCATCTTTGCCTATGCGGCCGAACTTAATTTCTCTATTTTATTCTAATTCCTGAATATTAATCATCGTGCGGTAAAATAAGTTTTGCTGGTGAAATGGTGTAGGAGATTATTTACATAGCAAGAACATTAATTTCCCATCATGCTCCTGGCAACACGCGCAGACTGTAAACTCGATATGTTGACAAAAAGTGAAATAAATTATTGCACATCTGTCATATTTATTTTACTTATCTTGGTCCCAAATGTGACTTATAAAAATAGTTTTTGCGTACAATTTCCTCGAATTTTCAGACACGCTGGGATTCGTATTTCTAGTACAAATATTAGGTCGTCTGTAAAAATATCAAATAAATATCAAAATATCACACGCAAATAAAATGATGACTTTATTTTATCAAAGTATTTCTAAAAATAGAATGCGTTAGTTATTACTTTATTACAATAATTTCGCTTTTTTATCAATCATGAGAATCTCTCATCGTGTCGACCATTATATCCCATTGACCTTGGTCAACTTTGATTGATTTTTTTTTGTGGCATAGGAAACTGGTCAATTCCGCCAGAGTTCAATTAATTGTATATATTGATTTCTAATTATTTATTTTGTATATATACTTAATTATTTATTATATAATGATTGGGGGGACATACACTGGACATCCATGGACCCGAACGGCCACTTCTTCGTTCCGAAAAAGTGACCCCACGGATGGGATTCGAACCCACGACCACGAGGCCCGTGAGCAGGAGCTCTACTCACTAGGCCACCGCGCCCCCTTGATTGAATTGCTGGCCCGAATATGTAGTTGGATCCGTCCATTAAGCATTTTTTAAAAGAAATTTCAGAATTTTCTAAATGTAAACACAGACAGGATGGATGTATAAATGGCGATGAACAAACTTCAAACGTATAATGAATTACAATTAGAAAGAATGAAATCTATGGTAAAATATTCAAACTGTTCTATATGACCTAATAAGCATTTCCATCATGAAAATTCTGAATGCATCATCCCAGGTGTTCGTCATTTTAAACAATAGTTTCATCTGATTAATATGCTAATAGTTTATTACAAATTCCCCGTGTGTAACACGGATATTAACACCGGTATCGCAAGCAGTATTAGTGGATGAGGATTTTTTTATGACTGATCAATGCGGATCTTGCTTAATTTTTTAAATAAATTATAATATTGCAACATTCATATTATTGCCGTGAAGATGTGGAATGCTTTGAACATCATCTAAACTTAATAAAAGCAAAATAACATGTGTTGTTACATGTTATACATATTTTCCCGGAACACCCACAAAACATTTTTCATAGATAAATAGTATTCAGAATGAGACTTAAAAAAATAAGAAATATTTTTTAATAGTTATTTAGGCGTGTCCTGTCGATTTAAGCACTATCTACGACAAAAATCATTTCGCGTATCTCCGTTCCAGGAGGTCCGACATTTTTTTTTATCGACTAATAGTGATCAAAATAAGCGCATAGACTTGAAAAAAAATAATAAAAAGTTTTTGAAATTTTTTTTTTATTGTTATTTAGGCATTTCCAGTAGATTTAAGTATCTACGACAAAAGTCATTTTGCGTATCTCCGTCCCCGGACATCCCACATTTTTTTTATAGACAAATAGTGTTCATGATGAGCTCTTAGACTTGAAGAAAAATTAGAATTTATTTAAGAAAAATTTTTTTAAATTGTTTTTGAGGCGTTTCCAGTCGATGTAACCACAATTTACGACAAAAGTCATTTTTCGTATCTCCATCCTCAGAAATCCCACTTTTTTTTTTATAGACAAATAGTGTTCAGAATGAGCTCTTAGACTTGAAAAAAAAATAGAAATTTTCTTCTAAGAATTGTTTTCTAATCGTTTTTCAGGCGTTTCCAGTCGATGTAACCACTATTTACGACAAAAGTCACTTTGCGTATCTCCATCCCCGGAAGTCCCACAATTTTTTTTTGTAGACAAATAGTGTTTAGAATTTTGCCAAAATTAATGATATTAAGAATCTTTAAACAGCATTGACATTGACATCATTAATATAAATTTTGGTGTATAGGACTTTATTATTGGTATTTTAGTGCATCTTCTTAAAATTGATGCTTTTTATAAATACATAACTGTTTTGATTCGTATAAATTGATATGAAACATATATTTCTAGAATACTCAACGAGTGCAATAAAATGTGACAGCATTTGAATAAATCATATCCGACTGAATTATTCAAAATTGCAACTCGGCGATAAATTCTGCCGTGTTCAAGATTCAATGGCGCTCTGCTATAAACACATTGATTTATCGTATTACGGTATAATTATTGTAATGGGGTGTTTTGAATTTTAATTTTCTGCGAAAATTCAGAGAAGTGTGAAGTAAATTTTAGTACGTGGTCGGCTTGGAAATATTTGATAAATTGCGATTGTTTTCACAGTTGCTAGGAATGTTAAACTCGCACATTGGGTGTTCCAGACAACAATTCTTGAGGAAATGTGAAATTATAAACAATAAAAGCTTTACCAACCGGAAGCCTATTAATAGTGATTTCTTCAACTCAGTTTAATTATGGATTACCACGTAACGATCACGACCATTCTCTCTTTACAAAGATGCTCATCTGATGCATAGACTTGATTTTTGTTGTCTATGCAAACATGGGTCCAGTTTTTTTTTTATGACGTTCAGATTTCAAATAGCAACATTTATTATTTCGATTATCAAAAGTTCTAAGTATATAAAATAGTATATAGTGTATCAAGGGCCAAAAATAGGCTTTAGCAACCCGCTTCGCTCGCTCGTGTTGCTAAAAGTGAAGGGTTGTTAAAGCATTTCGGCATGAGTTACACTCGATATTTTTTCGCCTGCCTTAAGTAAAAACAGTGTTTCAGGAAATTTTATATCGCGCACCATTGAACTGTCACTGTCAGATTTTTGCATAGCCTACTCATATTCCGCGGAAGGTTGTCTAGATTATGCATATTATTTTTTGGCCGAAATATATGGTTACGGTAGAGGCAGGCGAAAAATTAATTTATAGGCTTAAAATAATGCACCTGATCAACGTCTGGCAAAGAACTGGCTTGTTACTAAAAAAATATTGTGGTTGTCCGGCTGAACGTCGGCAACCCAATATTCTTACATCATGAATAAACAATAAATCATTCAAATAACAATAACTGTAATGGCGGTCTGTCATACAGCTGGTCTGTGGTTACAAGTGGAGCACATTGCTCATGTTTACGTTTCATGGGCGTACGCACAGCAATACTGTAAAAATTTCTGATTCGAACTTTTTGCATTTTTTTTTTATTTGAAGAGAGGAAATTTTTGATCTTTGAAAGACACCCCTATTCATATCCTAATAGTCCTAGATCAATAGTCCTTCCTAGCGTTACGGGAGCCTTGATAGGAGCGCGATTCCTTGTAAATAGTGCGAGGGGTGTGGCGTAGCGAGAACCCTTACGTGACAGGTGATCAGGAAGAAAATCAAAAATTCTTTAAGAATAATGGGTTTATTCAAGGCAATAATTGAAAGATATATAGCAACAATTGAAAGTCTCGGCTCCAGGAGGTTGGCAGGTGCCACCCGGCTCCAGCTAACGACAACCCCTGAATAAGGCGTCCGGGTAGTCTTCGCACAGTGCATGATCTTCGAGTCTCGACTCCTCGCAGAGGTGGACCAAGTGCGCGGAGTTCACTAGGATGTAGAATCCTTCGGGAAAATCTTGAAATTCTGCCCGACTGGGACTTGAGATAAGGGCGTGGCGGGTATCATCGGTGAGGTCTTGCCGAAGATCGTGTCACAGTACGGCGATTGGTGCAAGGATATCACGGAATGTGATACTTTGTCCAAAAGAAATCGCTGGGGACAGGTGAAGCCGAATAGCAGCGGAAATCCTGTCCAACACGAGGCAGCAACAAAATCCCAATTAATCAAAATTCTAGAATCGGCACTTCTCTCTTTACAGATCCTAGCCGCTTCATCAAATCCCCTAACACCATCTACATTCTAGTAGAAAGCATAGGTTTTCGATATCTTGTGGATTTCAACGCACTTTACGCATCCAAATGTTGCCCTGTAGTAGACTGTAGTGATGTAGGCATTGGTTACTAACAAACTTCTTTTAGGGCTTGGCCCTTATTGTAAAGCCAGCTACCATAGTGATAAGGTCAAAAATGTTTAAAACGGTGTCAATTTTGTCCACTTGTACAAAGACCGTAGGGGTTATTAAGGCCCGTCGTGCGGTGGGCAAAGATATTTTTAGATAGAAGGCCGTCTCAGACATCCTCTTTGAATATCTCCAAGGGCGTGGACCGCTTTAACCGTTTGAGTGCGTATGTCAAAGGTGTTCTTCGCGCCTCAGGTGTGCTAGTGAGAGATAGCAAGATTTTTGCCTATCAAGAAACAGCAGTGATCCTGTGGAAGTCGGCTGTTGTAGCCGTTTTCACCTGGACATCGACTCTTCATGACATGGTGTGGAGAATATCAATTTCGCGAATTTTTTTGATAGCGACGTCCAATTGTTTTTAAACCTCAGCACAATTGGAGGAGTCTTCCAAACGCTTGGTGTTTGCTGCGTGATAGCAGCTTGTTGTGATTATTCGTCGGCAGAGGTGTGAAGCGGAGCTGCTCGATAGCGGGTGCAAGATCGTATACTGGGGTTAGTCTTTTTTATTGGCAAAGAAGTGAGAATCTTCGAATAATGCAATCTAAATAGGGAGCAGCGTCGGATTCTCCAAGAAGCGGCGCCTACCGTCTAAATACATCCCTCTATTCCTAACAGAGTCCAAACAAAAGATAACACAGGGGCTGTCTCAGTGGATGTTCTTTCGTGCTGGCCTGGACTCCCCGTCTAGGAGGCCGTAGCCTCGGCCAACTGAAAGATACATTTAAACATTGCAGTGGATCATTCTAGGGTATTGGAGGTGTCCCTCAGAGATAGTAACATTTGTATCCCCAATCTGCTCGTAGACCGCATTTTCACCAGTAGTAGGTAGATGTTTGGACGTGGGCAGTGGGGAATTATTAGCTGCGACTGCATCTGCTTAACTTTGTCTAGATATGAAGACTGGACCTCCTCTGATGTTAGCCGGGCAGGCACTTTTGCAGTTTGTCCAAGTGGCGGCTACTCTAGCAGGTCGGATGCAGTTCTTGGTCGCATGGGATTTTGCTCATTTGACGCATACCTGGAGCATTTTACAGATTCTCTGTGGCGGCTGGATTGGAATGTTTCGGTTCGACGGTGATGACGGTTAGAGTATTTTGTTATCTATCGACTGTTTACGTAGCTGAACATAGTCATGTCATATGTACACTCTTGGCTCATCATATTTGATGATATGTCTGTATAAATGTTTTGTATGAACACGGAAAGAAATTATCTTATTATTATTATTACTACGGGGAATTTCAGCGCTTTAAACACATCATAGATTTGCAACTCTTCAGCGGGATTCCAGGTAGCACCACCTTCGGGGATTTCTCCTTTTACAGCTGGTACTTGAAGTACTTCATGTTCTTCCAGTCTCAGAGCAATATCATCGTTCTAAAGTCCGAAGGAAAGGCGGTGTGGACACGAAGTTCGTAAAGTACGTGAAGGTACTTTATGCCCTTGTCCACCAGCAATTTACTCTCTGAGCGTTCTTCTGGAGGAATATGAATGGAGTACGTGGGGCCTTGACGGAAGAATTCGCCACCTGTGGTTCTCATGGAGTTGACGCTAGCGAAATGGTGATGATTCATGTAGTGGTGCTGCTTGGATGCGTTTTTTAGGCGTCTTGATGGAAGGCTTGTCTTTGAATTTAAGTTAAAAATCTTGGAATAGTTTGTCCTTTTCCCCTTCTTGGAGGATTTAGACGAGAAGGTGAGCTCGCTGGTGCGATCGTGATTTCTAGTTTGGTTATCGCTGGGGTGGGGACGCAGGTATATATTGCAAGGGGCGGGGCCATGAGGTTCTTCCTCTCTTTGTTCTGCTTCTTGGAGAGGACGCAATGGGGAGGCTATTATTCGGTAAGAGTCGCCGCAGCTCCGGAATCATCCAAAATAGTCGTTTCTACGTACCCGACGCCATGTGCACCACCTCTTCAAAGAACAGCTCCAGGGAAGACGTTGCTGTAAAATTCAGCGAACAAATGATTGAGATTCAATTCTTTAAAGGCGAATTGGCATTGTTGCAGTGCAAGCTCATATAAATCGATATCGACAAGGCTTAGTACATCCAGGCCCACTATCCGGATGGTCAAAAGATTCGCCTGCCTCGAGATGGACACGACCACCGATGATGCCCCACGAGGAAAAGTATTGCTACCGCCCAACCGGCACCTCAGGCCAAGAAGCCCAAGGACAGTACCAAGGCCATCCCGAGTGACGCACCGACCGTTACCACCAATCCCCAGCCCCGATGAAACACACCCAAGCCATCACCAGTCATGCTTCCCACAGACGCTGACTGGGAGATGATGTTCCCCTAGACCATTTTTCCAAGTCAGCAAGGCTTACATCGAGTGGGCTGCCAGTCCTGGCGAACAACCCCACCGACTTCCGACCAATCAAGCATTTTACTCCTACCAGGTTGGGAAGGAGAAGACACTGAAGGACGCAGATGAAGACGCCATTCGCGCCGACTTCCTAGGGTATTTACTGCCGGTGTATTCTGTGACCAGGATGACCGGCAGAATCAAGGATACAGGCACGAATATAATATTCGTCCAACTGAGGATGGACGACGACGGAGAGAAGGCTCTTGGCCTCAACATCACAATCGAAGCCAAGCACGATAAGGGTTCCAGTTACCAGTGCCATCGATGCCAGCAGCTGGGGCACTCCCAGAGCAGCTGTAATCGACCACCGTTGCTCGTCAAGTTTGCAGGAGCCCACTAGGCCCAAAAGTGATTAAGGCCGAAGTCCGAACCCGCCACCTGCGAAAACTGCGGGGTATGTTACCCGAGGTGCTACATGGGATGCTCAACTTTATGAGAAAATCCAGACAGGGCCCCACTAATAATACTTTTTTTCAGAACAGGCACCGGCTACATAGCAGCAACAGCCAAGAAGTCGAAGGCACAAACACGGGCCACCATCACCCAAGTTCCAGAAGATGGGGAGACTGAAGCACCAATGCTACAATAGCTACAAACAAAACAAAAAATAATGAAGAGGGCTTGGGAAAACTTGCTTTTCCTTAGGCCCGGATATTTATTAAGCTCCTTCAGTAACAGGATGATCTTATTGCGAAGGCTGTCGTTTCTTTGGTCAGATCCCCGACAAGTCCGTACTCAGACTGTTGCGACGTTCATGCGGCGTCGGAACTGCGGCCAAGTAGCTTGTCGAAGAAAAGCTCCACATCACCATTACCTGGCATCGGTGGGGTCGTCAATTAGCGCCATCGTCATCAGGAGGCTTAGTATAGCATTGGTTTCTGCTTTATAACAGCTGTCGGATGGTACGTCTGTGTCGTGCCGTGGCTTGACTGTGCAATACCGTCTCCTCGTATGGTTCAGGTTAGTGGATGGATGAAATCTTTTTAGACGCTTTACTGAGAGCGTACAGCAGCAGCTATTCTGCGGTTTCGTTGAAAGGTGGGACTTTTAGTTTTATTTTATCAGAGAATTTCTACGAAGGAATTTTCGTTGACTTTGAATTGAGAAGTGTATCAGGTAAACTAGATGGCACCAAGTTATCGTTGATGGTAATTTTAAATATTGGTGACATGTCTTGCCCTGTGTTTGTGGTTGTGTACTCGTTGAGCGAGCGAGCTTTTCTCTTTCCAGTTGTGCTCAATAAGCGTGATGACTTTTTTGGTGAGATCTGATAGTTAAGACGACGCAATGGAGAGTTGTGCTTGTAGGCCGATTATATTTGTACTTTTTTTTGTTAACGAAGAAGAAGACATTCCCTAAGGGGGTAGTATCGGATTCATGCTAATGTGTCGACTAAACCTTACACCTAATCCATACCTCTACCGATCTATCTCCGGGAGTAAATCTCTAAGCTGTATATTGGCTTTCATTCAGACGAACTTAGGCTCGCCAAAATAGAAGGGCGACGCTAGCCTCCTTGGTTTTGTGCTAAGATCAATAAGTTCATGTAATAATAATAATAATAATAACTTTATTGCTAACAGATGATCCAATACAGGGAAACAAATAAACTTGATATACAATTGTAAATTACTTTCCTTAAATAACTAATATAAAATAACATATCCTATTTTTATATAATTCGAATAAAGAAATCAATCATTGATTATATAAAAAAAAAACTGAAAATAAATATATGAATAGTTAACATAGCAAAATGCACATATTAAGTAGTAAATCTGCAGTTTAGTTTGTCTTCAAGCGCCTGACAATAGAGGTCTCCATTTCGTCACCGTTTCTGACGAAGGACATGGCATCAGAACCAGCGTTGATCAGTCGATATTTTTTTTTTTAAGGAAGTATGGTTGACGGAAATTCGGGTTGAGGAAGTGCAGATGATTTGGAATTGGCGTAAGCATATACTATTCGGCCACTAACGATAATTACGTTGAGATTTCATTTAATAATGAATGGGACACATACACTAGACATCCATGGACCCGCACTGCCACTTCTTCGCTCCGAAAAAGTGACCGCATGAATGGGATTCGAACCCACGACCACGAGGCCCGTGAGCAAGAGCTTTACTCACTAGCCCACCGCGGCCCCAGTCGATAATGAATTGTTAATTAGATTCGATATTAATTTTAACCCTTACCTAATGAATGCGTATTCGCGACAACAAAAAATATTCCCGTAAGATGGAATGCTGTCGTATTCGCGACAATGAAAATATTTTCATGAGATCGTAAAATTTTAAGTTCCCGGCGCATCCACCATAAAATTATTTCATAAAAGAGCTTATTGTAGTTGTCTATAAAGCCATGATTGCGGCTATTAGAAACTAGAAAATTAATAAGCAACTAAAATTAATGCTGTGTAAAAAAATACAATTCTTAATCAACCTCTTTCGGCACCTGGATGGTTTATTACACGCTTGATTATTCCGACTCTCCATTACCTAACTAGAATTTCACTGATGAGGGCAAATAGTTCGAAATCGGTCTGTAGCTTATAGATGATGGATAACGATAATTTAATTTTTGTACTTAATATCAGTAACAGATTGTATTATCGGCATTGGCAATCGTTTGCAAAGGTAAATTATCATTGACGTGTAATTATTCCTGTAATAGTAATTTGTTGGTGCTGTTTTAACTTCATACACATTTCGTGTATGAGATAAAGCATTGGATTTGTTTCATCACTATTGAATATAATTTGTTGATTATAAAGTATATTAAATAGGTTCTTCTCAGTTAAGTCATTTTCAATTTCGAAAAACCATTTTTCGATACCGATACGTTTAACTTTGTCACACCTTCTTATGTTCCCTGCACTATTGAAATATTCCGTTTAGGATACCATACTTCACCTGATGGATTATCCACAAACGGGTTGAATCTATAAATTCTTTAACTGACAACTCTATGTTCTCCTTTCTTCAACGAAATCATTTCTTGCAGCATAAATAAATCCTCTCTGCTAAAAAATCTGTCTTAGATGGATCTATTGGGTCTATAAGTTATTCGTCATATTTTTCACATAAGTCCAGATATGCTAATTTTAACTGTCTTTGGAATAAAATATACTCTTAGTAAGACTTAATTTTACAGAGTTGCGAATAGGTTCATATATTCAGGCTACTTTCGTCTTTGTTTAATTTCTTTAGAATAGTTTCTTCAGTAATTACTTACGACATTAACATGATTCAATTTTAGAAAATTTGATATAAAATTCTTCAACAAATAGCTTGCAGAAGCACTTTTTCCAACTGATGAGTTTTGTTCAAATTTATTGGAAGTTTTTCTTTATTAGCTATCTTCATATTTTTCTTTATAAACCTACACACAGCGTTGACCTCTTTTATTTGTATCGATTTCCTCAATTTTTTTTTGTGTTTACCTAAATTACTGTTGCCTGCCTTTATATTACTTTAAATCCTTCGAAGAGGTATTGTAAATATAATTTATTTAAGCACAATATTAAAGTAAATAAATCGGAAGAAACTGTATACATTATTTTTAATCCAAGGGATGTATAATCTGAATTTATTACGAGCAAGAAAAGATTTTAATTAGTTATGATAAGTTTCCATAAAACTAAATTTTCTTATTGAGAAGAAATATGCAACATTGCTACTGTAATAAGTAATTTACATTCAATTTACATTAATTATTAAAAGAAATAGCGCTAACATAAAAGTTCAATCACGTGATTTATTTGTATTAACCGTAATTCAATTTAATTACTTCATTGCCGTGTATTTATTATAATACTGTTAAAGGTTAACGTACAAGTCTATCCCAAAGTATTTGAACAATTTCAATCATGTAAATACTGGAGTGTATGTACGAGTAGTAACCTTGATATCTAAAGATCAAAACCAATTTTAATTTTAATTTAAAAATAGCTGTAAACTTCTGTAAGAAATTGGAGTTACCTGACGGTCCAGCAAACTAAATTTTCTTTCTTTCTATTCTCTATTATCCAAATTGTGTTGTTTGACACATTTTCATTTATATGTATTGCATTCTTGTATACAGGGTGTTTCAAATTCGAGGCTCACCATGGGGATCTCGCTTATTAGAAGAGATAGAGGCTATATTTAAATTTGGCACTTTTGTAGAATTTTATGCTGATTAATAATCCACTGGAAAAAATCACTTAAATTCTTTTGTTTCCGAGTAAAGTAAAAAAAAACCGAAAAAACTGAATTTTGTTTTTTCTTTATATCATCGTTATTTGAGGAGATATTTAAAAATGGTAAAGATATTCTTGTAGCACTTTTTTATTATCTAATATATGGCATAAGATTTTTAGTTGTAACATGTTTCGTTTCTTTTAAACCATCATCAACTTTTTTATTTCTTATGGACGCCATATTTATTTTTTATCACATCTGAATGCTTAATTTTTTGTGATCACAACAATATAACACAACGTACATTTAATTTCATAAATGAACATATAATCTTCTAAAACACTTTTATTGGCAATCTCTGTAGTGCTTACTAAAAATCATCGGTGCCATGGCATTAAAAACAATGAAACATCTGAATAGCTCTTTGTTTGTCAAACATTATTATTTTTTTATGAATAAAAATGCCGTTCGATAATTTAGTAAATAGAAATACGGTATTAGCTAGTGAAAAATATTTACAAATGTATCCAGAAACAAGACAACCTCATCGAACATTTTTTTCTACGGATGGACAGAAATTTAGGAGAGTTTGGATCAATGATTCAACATCACAAAGCATACGATAGTAAAATTACCCAAGAAGATAGCAATTATATTTTGGAAATGGTAATACTAAATGTATCTTAATTCTTTAATTTTAGAGCAAGTTTAAAAAAAATGTTTTTTTGGGATTTTTTGCAAATGGAAACATTTTAGAGCAATTCTGGGGCGGGAATGGATTCCTTGGAGAATTTTACATCGATTATAGGTACTCTCAAATTTTCCAGCGTACGATGTGTTTCTGGTAACGTTTTGGAGAAAATTTGTCATCGAAAACAGAAAACGCGAAAAAAACGAAAATTGGCCGTAAAAAACGCTAGGAGTAATATTTTTGGCTGAAAATTTGGGATAATACTTGTATCGAACCTACAATAGAATGAAATAGTTTTGTTTGGGAAAAAAATTATGACGCACTAATCTGACGTCAGTTGACATGGAATCGCCCTTATTATTAATAAGCTCCATATTTGTCTTATAGTTATTAGTATTGTATATTATTTTATTTATTAAGTCCTTTTAATTTTGTATCGTCTATATCGACCAAAATAATTGTTCATTTGCATACAAAATTGTTCGATGCAGTTGCCTTCTTTCTGTATACATTTGTAAATATTTTTGACTAGCGAATTCTGTATTTCAGTTTACTGAATAAAAAATACGTAACATCTCGCTTTTCTGAATTGTCGAACGACATTTTTATTCATTCAAAATAGTAATGTTTGACAACCAAAGAGGTATTCAGATTTTGAATCGTTTTTAATTCCATGGCACGGATGATTTTTAGTAAGCGCTACAGAGATTTCCAATAAAAGTGGTTTAAACGATTATATATCAATTTATGAAATTAAATGTATGTTGTGTTATATTTTTGTCATCACAAAAAATTGAGCATTCAGATGTGACAAAAAATAAATATGGCGTCCATAAGAAATAAGAAAGTTGATGATGGTTGAAAAGAAACGAAACATGTTACAAAGAAAATTCTTACGCCATCTATTAGAGAGTAAAAAAGTGCCATAAGAAGGTCTTTACCGTTTTTAAATATCGCCTCAAATAACGACGATATAAAGAAAAAACGAAAATCAGTTTTCTTCCACTTTTTTGGACTTTACTCAAAAACAAAAGAATATAAGTAATTTTTTTCAGTGGATTATTAATCAGCACCAAATTCTGCAAAAGTGCCAAATTTAAACATACCCTCTATCTCTTCTAATAAGCGAGATCCCCATGGTGAGCCTCGAATTTGAAACACCCTGTATACCTATTTATTGAGAATAAATTCAGTTTGATTTGATTTTTAAAAGACACTGGTTAGAAATTTGCACCTTCAAACTATTCCAGAGCAGTTTCCCGAAATGCCTAAAGGAGCCATGCGTTATAAATACAATCCTCATCACTTTCCAAAGCTCGCATAACTATTCTAAAGTTCAAACGATTGAGGGGATTGCAGATACGCGGCGTTATTATTTCTCGCTTTACAATAGCCTTGTACGCCTTTGAAGTGTACTTGATAGATCGATAAGACAAGATTATAAAGACATTCGATATTAGTGTAGCAACATGAATAAGCCACCTAATACCACGATATATCACCAACGGCCGGAGAAAAAACTCGTTCCGCGACAATCACAAAGTTTAACAATGTCATAATTACAGAGAGTTGGCATTACCGCGGGGAATTGCACTGTGCAGCAAAGCCGCACACGTGATGCTGCATTGTGGAATTACAAAGGTAATGGCGACTGTCAGGAAGATTTAAAACTACAAAACTAATAACGTACTTTACAATGACAATGACATTCTTCCATTCGTGTCGTGACAAAAAGACGGACGAGGGTGTATATAATATGAATATAATCCTCGTACCTCGCGACCGGACTCGGCGGTATTTGATAAATTGGAAGGCAGACAGAAAATACGAAAAGACTAGGTGATTTTATTTCTAAATGACTGGTTTAATGATACTGTGTTGCCACTCTCGTTCATTAAATTACTTCTTTACACATAAAAAGATCGCACACACAGATAAATTACCGTCGACGTGATGATTTGAGGAAATTGCGATCATCGCATGAAGTATCACCATAATTATTTCACCTCCGATTCGCGTTTCACTATTTATTCTATAGAGCATTCGTTCCTTTTTTTTGGTGATATATCATTCCATCCCTAATACTATTTATTACAGGACGCGCGGAGGGTTTTGGTGACAAGATATTGATTGCTCGGGGAAATTTATAATACAGGAGAAGGAGACACTTCGCATTCTCGATTTGTCAAATTATTCATCTCGATCAGATACACCAAATCCGTGTCGGGCTGTACCCACTTTGGTCCTAAAAGATTTATGGACACCCTCTGAGATAAAATCAATACCAGATACGAGTTTCACCGAATGTTGAATGCACTGAAATAATGGGATTTATTTTTTTGTTTTTTGGGGACATTTTCAAGCTTTGTATGGGTACATCATTTGCAATGTGGTTTGAGGACGTGAATTCTTTTTTTTCTTTATGCTGAACGAACGGTGTAAAAACTAAACGGAATTTATGTAGAATTTTGTCAATAATTAATAGTAGCACTGACGAATTAATTTGTTCACATAACTCTAAAGCCAAGCGCAGACTGAAAACAAAACAGTCTGCAGACTGATGCGCACTGTTTCTGTTGTATCTGACTCGTGACTAATATTTTCGAATGTCTCCTAGGCTCGAGGACTTGCAGTATGTAACTAGCGATCACTACTTCTTGCCTTCTTCGGCACTGCAAAGGAAGGTGGTACAATGACCGTGTTTACCACAACACTCAGCAGGGACTCAAGTTCATGATGTAAAGTCTTTGGACCCAAAAACGTCAGAAACTCACGTTTTTCGAGTCGCATGCCTCGAAAATTGTGATTTTTATTTTTCAAAATTGCAGCACCTCCGAAAATAATGTTCAATTTTGTTAATTGAAGCGTCAAAATATGGCCAATTTACTATGATTCAAAAATATTTTCTTGTGTAATAAGTGAAATAGATCAATATTACATGTCAAGTTCCACTCCGCCAAAATTGAGATTTAAATTTTTTGAAATTAAACAACTTAAACAAATTTTAAAAAAATATAAATTTGCCAGCCCACTACAAAACGTCTGACCACGTGTTTTTCGAATAGTACGTCACGAAAATTGTGATTTTGATTTTTGGAAATGGTACAACTATTGGATATGCTGTTTAATTAATTAATTCAAACGTTCAAATATAGCATACGTAGTTGGCGTTGATTCAATAATCACTTTTTAGTGAAATCATCGAATAGCGTAAAATTTGCATTTTTTTCGTTCCAAGTAAGTCTCAAAATTCCTAAATTTGAAATTGCGCGATAGAATTTGCTGTTAGATTGTGATGTAATCCAAAGTAGTGATGGGCATAATCGAATGATTTCAATAATCGAATGATTACTACTCGAATTAATCTGAAAATCGATTATTCATTCGAATGATCATTCAAATGATAATTTGAATGATCATTCAAATGATAATTCGAATGATCATTCAAATGATAATTCGAATGATCATTCCAATGATAATTCGAGTGATCATTCGAATGATCTGAAAATCGATTATTTATTCGAATGATCATTTGAATGATCTAGAAATCGATTATTTATTCGAATGATCATTCGAATGATCATTCGAATGATTATTCGAGTGATCATTCGAATGATATGAAAATCGAATATTTATTCAAATGATCATTCGAATAAAAGTTCGACTAATTATTCGAATGATCGTGAATCGAATATTTTGATTTTTCAAGTGGTATACACATATTGGAATGATCACTCAAATTATTGTGACTTAAATACTAAAAACAGAACTCTGGTTATTTCGTTAAAATCGTTCATAAACACTTGTGTTCTGATTTCAGCAATATATCATAACAAAATTATAATATAGAATATATTGTTAACAATATCAGAGTACTTCGCCGTAATGTTTTGTAGGAAAGATATCCTATTAATACGCTAGTAAAGTTTTGAATAACATATATTCGAGTACAAATTGGTATAATGACATTCGAATGATTATTCAAATTATCCCAATAGCTAGTTTTCGAATTGTTCATTCGAATACCGATCACTCGAATAAATCATTCCAGTATAGATAATTCGAATGGTCATTCGAATGATCATTCGAATACTCATTTGAATGATCATTCGAGTACCGATCATTCGAATGATCACTAGAATACCGATCATTCGAATGATCATTCGAATTAAAAAATAAGTTCTCGAGATAATCAATTATTTTAATAATCGAATGAATCGATTATTGTCATTCGATTGATCCCATCACTAATCCATAGGTTAAAATACGGCCAATTTAGTTTTATTCGCAAATGTATAAAATAAATTCATTTGAAAACAGTCAAAAATGCAGTTAACTGCAAAAAATGTATTAACCGATTTTGTTTCACACACGAATTAAATTGAATAATACCCTTCTATGTTTTTTAAAATCTTTACATTTTTGCAAAATTTTGACTCCCCAACTCAAAATTTTTAATTTTTTCGGTCCGTTTTGATTTTGACTTTTGACGCGATTATTTTAAAATTTCAGGAAAAGATAATTACAGTTTTGTATTAAATCATAAAGTAGAATCGATTCTAAGTATATTTTGAAAATTTTAAGTTTGTCGCAGTTGTATTTTATTTTTTTTTGTGCAACCTCTAAATGTTAAAATGCGATTATTTTAAAATCTCGACAAACGGTGGTTACAGATTTGTATAGAATCATACAGTAGTATCAACTATGAGAAAATTTAGAAAGTGGATTTTTTTAAATTTTTTCGGTCCCTTTTGACTTTGACTTTTTCAAACGCGATTATTTCAAAATTTCACGGAAAGATCATTACAGTTTTGTATTAAATCATAAAGTAGAATCGATTTTAAGTACATTTTGAAATTTTTAAGTTTGTCGCAGTTGTATTTCATTTTTTTGTTTAACTTGAAAAATGTGCCATCTCTAAACGTTAAAATGTGATTATTTTAAAATCTTGACAAATGGTGGTTACAGATTTATATAGAATCATACAGTAGTATCAACTACGAGAAAATTTTAAAAGTGGAATTTTTGTGGCAATTAAAATTTTTTTAACAACTTGAAAAATGTGCAAACTGAAAATATGACTATGTGATTATTTAAAAATATCAAGAAGGGATTAATAAAAATGTGTATAGAGTTATAAAGTGGGATCAACTATAAGTCAATTTTTAAAGTTTGAAGTTTGTGGCAGCTGTTTTTAATTATATTTTTTGATTAAACTGGAAATTGCGCAACCTCTTTGAAATATAGAGAAGGGATTATTAAACATTTGTATAGGATTATAAAGTCCTATCAACTATAAGTTAATTTTGAAAGTTTGAAGTTTGTGGCAGTTGTTTTTCTATTTTTTTTTTTACCAATTAAAAATTGACAATGTGAACATGTGACGCGGTGTGTTCAAATGCGATTATTTTAAAATTTCAAGAAAAGATAATTGCAGTTTTTTATAGAAACATAAAGTAGAATTAATCCTGAGTATATTTTGTAAGTTTAAGTTTGTGGCTAGTTTGTTTTTTTTTAATTTTTTTGGCCAATTAAAAAAATGGACAACGAGAACATGCGACGCGGTGTTTTCAAATGCAATTATGTCAAAATTTCAGCAAAAAATAATTACAATTGTGTATTGAATCATAGAGTGGAAAATTTTAAAAGTGGAATTTTTGGGGGAATTGTTTTTAATTTTTTTTAACAACTTGAAAAATGTGCAAACTATAAATGAGACATGGTGCATTCAAATGTGATTATTTCGAAATATCAAGAAGGGATTAATAAAAATTTGTATAGAGTTATAAAGTGGAATCAACTATAAGTCAATTTTTAAAGTTTGAAGTTTGTAGCAGTTGTTTTTAATTACATGTTTTTGAAAAATTGCGCAACCTCTAAATAAGACAAGGTTTTTGAAATACGATTATTTTTCAATCTTCATTCAAAGTAGGGATAGTTACAGATTTGTATAGAATAATTTCCAAATTCACTCAAAATTAATTCTAGTTTATGCTTCAATTAAAATCTCACAATAATTCTTCCCATTTTTTTTAAATACTATCTGAAAGCACAAAATTCGCCGGGCGTTAAAAAAAATTTAAAAACAATTGTCACAACCTGGAAAATTTCCAAATTCACTCAAAATTAATTCTAGTTTATGCCTCAAATAAAAACACACAACGATTTTACCCAATTTTTCAACCAATCGCAGGAGAACTGTGCTTACGTTATCTGAAAGCACAAAATTCGCTGAGCGTTAAAAAAAATATAAAAACAATTGCCACAAACTGGAAAATTTCCAAATTCAATCAAAATGAATTCTAGTTTATGCCTCAGATAAAATTTCACAACAATTCTTCCCATTTTTTTAACTAATCGCACGAGAACTATGCACATGTTATCTGAAAGAACAAAATTCGCCGAGCTTTAAAAAAAATATAAAAACAATTGCCACAACCTGGAAAATTTCCAAATTTACTTAAAATGAATTTTAGTTTATGCCTCAAATAAAAACACACAACGATTTTACCCAATTTTCCAACCAATCGCAAGAGAACTGTGCTTGCGTTATCTGAGAGCACAAAATTCGCCGAGCGTTAAAAAAAAATATAACAACAATTGCCACAACCTGAAAAATTTCCAAATTCACTCAAAATGAATTCTAGTTTATGCCTCAAATAAAAACAAACAACGATTTCACCCAATTTTCCAACAAATCGCAAGAGAACTGTGCTTGCGTTAACTGAGAGCACAAAATTCGCCGAGCGTTAAAAAAAATATAAAAACAATTGCCACAACCTGAAAAATTTCCAAATTCACTCAAAATGAATTCTAGTTTCTGCCTCAAATAAAAACACTCAAGAATTTTTTTCCAATTTTTCAACCAATCGCACGAGAACTGTGCTTACGTTATCTGAAAGCAGAAAGTTCGCTGAGCGTAAAAAAAAATATAAATACAATTTCCAGAACCTGGAAAATTTCCAAATTCACTCAAAATTAATTCTAGTTTATGCCTCAAATAAAAACACACTACGATTTTACCCAAATTTTCAACCCATCGCACCAGAACTATGCTTACGTTATCTGAAAGCACAAAATTCGCTGAGCGTTAAAAAAATATAAAAACAATTTCCAAAACCTGGAAAATTTCAAAATTCATTCAAAACTATTTCTAGTTTATGCCTCAGAAAAGATCTCACTACAATTCTTCCTACTACCCAATAAATTTGAGTTCCCGCTGAGTGTTGTGGTAAACAAGACCATTGTACCATCTTCCTTTGTCGTGCCGAAGAAGGCAAGAGTTTACTATCCGATGTAACTCCCATGTATTAAATAAGCCCTTGAGGTAGCGACAAAACTGACTGCTGGAAAAATGTCTCCACAATGCGTCTCTATTTTTCCATATAGTCCCTGTTTAAGGCTAAACTTCCGCTTGGGTTTGTATTCAATATTAAATGGGTGCTAACAAACTTCTTCATTAAAGAAAATTTTTCCAAAAAAAATTAATTTTATTTCCCATTTTGCACCTGTATTTGTAGAGCTTTCTAAAGCTCTCGTTTTTCATGTAGTTGGCTGTTGAAATATTTGTCGTAAAGGCCGAAATTTTCTGCTTTTTGAAAATGTATCAACCTAAAGAAGATTTTGTAAATAATTTTAACGTAAAGTTCGAAGGTTTTTGTTTGGTCTTTGAAATCGTAACTCACATTGCTAAAATTTTACTGAAATGCAAACAAACAAAACTAAAAAAGAACTTGTCATAACAAAAAACACTTATTTAGAACTGAACATAAAAGAACAAGCACACCAAAGCTAATGCATGAATTTCAAATTAGTGACGTTTCAAATGATGACGGAGGGAGAAAATACATTTATTAAGACACTTTTACAAATGACCTCAACAGCCAATTGACCAGAGGTCTTTCAGCTTTTAAAATGACGATATATTGTATATTGTAAAATTACCGATTTTTCACCAATAAAATTTCACGTAATCTTGTGACGCAGGAAAAAATAAAGCGAAAATAGTCGAGAATTTTAAACGTTTAAAATTTAAACTAAGTAATCTATAATTAAATTCTTAACTGATAACGTAAAAGTGGCGGAATCTATTGCCTGAATGCTGTACTGAACCGGTGTTTGGAATACTTATTTTCCAAAAGTAATCTCCGTTTCCCCATCAGCAACTAATTACACTGATGAGACCTGAGAGGTCGAAACCGGTCTGTGTTCTGATGGGGGAACAATATTTGATAACTTTACCTTAATCCAATCTCAAATATGCAATTTGCAATTTAGACTTTTTTCCCAATATGTGCTAAAACTTATTTTAATAATATTCTTATTATTATTATTATTTTGTATTTACAACGGCCAAGCAATAAACATACCGCATTCCACATAATAAATGGCTGTGCGCATTTTTAATTGAATATTAACTACACACACGTATTTTTATTTAATTAAAAAAATATCTATAAATTCCTATAGTTCCAGCAATTACTTATATGCAAGTATTTTATATTATTGAGAAATAATATTTAATAGGAGCGGTGCACATATTTGACATTCCTCAAAAGTTCATAATTAATCATTTTTGTGAACGTTTGTTAATTGCTGCGAAACAAAAGGGTGATCCAATTTTAGTTTTCTAGCTTAAAAATAAAACAGTGGCCGCAGTGGCCCAGAAGGTAGTGTTCCTGCTTCTGGGTCGAATCCCATCCGGGCAGTCACTTTTCCTGAATGAAAAATGGCCTTGCGTAGATGTCCAGTGTCCTTTCATATTAATATCTACATGCATTATTAACTAAAAAAATTGGTTGTGGTGAATGTACGCCAATTCTTACCAAATACCCCACTATAATCATTTTAACCCGAATTCCCATCAACCATCCCTCCTTTAAAAAAAAACTCAATTAATTAGTGCAACGTTTAGATAATAGATGTTGTTTTTATGGTTTATCTATCTATCTTAACAGACACATTAGATGAGGATTTGGTAGAATTTACAAGAGCTACTACAGAAGAAGATCAAATTTAAGATTTTGGTAATGTAATTTTTTAAGACCTGTAACTTCTAAGCATATTGAGCGATTTTTATGATACAAATATTTTCACGTAACAACTAGAAATTGTAAAGCTCTGAATACATTCCTGCGAACGTCCAAGACCCACGCCCATGTCAAAAAAAAAGTCCAAGACTCACGAACGTGCCGAAATTACACAAAACTGCACAAAATTGTATTTTAAATTTTTTTTCTCTAGTAAGTCCAAAATTGCACAAATCTGCTCGCTTTATTCGCTAGTAAGTTCATACCAAAATTTAGCATCTAATTGCGTTCATTTCATTTCATAACCGCGGAATTTATCAAAAAAGCAAGCGCTAATTTCTGTATTCGAAAGTGACAAGTAATTTATTCAGATATACTGTATTTTGAATTGCAGTTCCATGTTTGTTTGATTTATTATTTAAATATTGCAATGTTTACGTTCAGGATAAAATACGCCGTTAAGGTGTAATTAAGCAAATTTTACGGTGGAATAATGTTTCTCCGATTATGCGAAGCTATATAAATAATTCCGCAAAAGGAAATTTACGATAGTGACTTATTAGACAAGATACATCAGACTGAATCATATATGCTTACTAACCTTTTTTTGCAAAAATTTTATGTAATATTTGTTATTGTACTAGGCTGAAAGATCATTTGTCAATAGCCTATTGAGGTCATTTGTAAAATTGTCTCAATGTCTAGTGCCAGTGTTCCCTCCCTCTCTCTCATTTTTTAGAATCTTATTACAAATTTGTTATTAATTCGTATTGTATTCAATCCAATTTGGAAATTTGAAATGTTTCGTTAAAATTTGTATAGAGATAAAAAAAAATGTAATGCCATCATGTTACTTACCCCGATTTGATGGTAGCACAGAACACAGAACACAGAACACAGGCACACAGAACACAGCCATACAGACATACAGACACACAGACGCACAGATACACAGACACACAGACACACAGCACATAGACACACAGACACAAACACACACACACAAAATTTCCCAGATTTTTTTAGGTCGGCAACACTTTTAATAATAATTATTTAATAATAATAATAATTTTTTGCATTTTCTGTTTTCAGAGCCACTTCTAGGAGCACTTCCAGGCTCTGCATCATCGGTTTTCCTCGAATGTCATAAATCAATTTTATTTTCTCAGCTGTATTTGTTATTTTTTCCAATTTTAATACTTTTGTTCGCCGGAAAGTGAGTCTGTATTCATAGCAACCAGTGAGTGAAAGTTCCTCTTTCGCTTATTTTACTTTCGCTCACTGTCTTTCACTCACTTGTCTTTATTCATGCACAATGATCTGTCATTGTGTAGATTTTTTCAATTCTTTCTGATAATGTGATTTTGATTTTTTTTATGCAACATTTGGTACCTTGCGGCATTTGCGACTTCCAGAACATCATTAGGAACATCCGCAGGAACATATAATTCTTCTTCATCCATTTACACAAGTTCCACAATGTGCACGTAACCACTTTATTGACTTTACAGAACTTTGTTTATTTTGTTTTTGTTTTTTTCGTAACAACTCACTCCGAACTTGTGATTAATTTTTATTTAAAATTTTGAATATAAAGTTTAAATTTCTTTGAGATCTGTTCTTAAAGAATGCTGTAATTTGATAGCTTCCTTGATCTCTGGAGGAATGTTTTCGCGTTGTTTCCTTTATCTTAAAGTTTCTTTTAGTTTTGATGAACACTGGAGAAAGTTGTTCGCTTCATAACCTTTAGATCTATCTTAACGATTCCTGTAATTTGATAGTATCCTCGAGCTTTGGAAGAATTTTTCGTTTTATTTCCTTTAGCCACATGAATACTGAAATTTTACTTCATTTTACTTATTGGTAATGTTTACTGTGACACTGGTGAGATAGATCGTGACACTAGCTTATATTTTCTTATACTTGCTAAGAAATCTAGAAAGATATATTTCTGTGAAACTTTTGCATGAGAAGTTTGAGAATATAGGAGCCAAAGAAAAGCTGATATTTAGAAAACTAAACTCATTGTCAAATTGGCATTTTGTTTAAGAAAAATACGAGAAACTATTGTTTTCGTGATTTTCTTCGAATTCGAAGTTGATTTTATTGTTTTTTTTTTACGAATATTAGAAGAAACTGTTCCACACGAATCACCATTAATTATATTTTTAGTACAATTTTATCTCCAATTTTTATTAATTAATTCTAACTTATTTAGTTAGAATCGTATTCATTTTTTTTTTTTTATAATTTGAATACATCGAAAGCTTTGTCATAAACCTTAAGACTATAGGAATTAATTTCGAGTGTAAATAAGTATAATTTATTACAAGGATTCTTTCGAGTCCAATTTATTTCTCATCTGGACGAAGCCTGAAATGATAAAAAACTATGCAATTTCCGTTGTAAATCGGTTCGTTTGTCGCAGAAAAGGCCGCAGTTGGACGGTGTACGTGTTGCAATACAATTGCAGCATCTTTCTTGTTTCTTTCACTCGCCGCTCGTTTTGTTCTTGTTGCGTAGCGGACATCTGTTAAAAGTTGTAATGTGTGGCGCCGCGATGGTTATGTGGGTGGATAAAACCAGATTTTCATTCAGGTTTCCAGTTCTTATTTATGTCCACTACTCGCTCATCTTTTCACATGCAACCATTTCAATATTTAATTACCTTTACCTGCGGTCCGACCAATCTCTATTCATCTTCGCCGTTTTTATTTTCCATTTCTGAATCACACGAGTTTATAACGGCTTTGCGCGTTTTTGTTTTATTTTTGCGATCGATTCCGTTTTAATTAATTCGTCTCCTTCGGGATTTGTTCCGATTTCGTTTCGAAAGTATTATTGATGATGAATACGCACGGATTATTATGTGCGCTGGATTAGTTTACCTTTAAAATATTAATTTAGTTGACAATGAAGAATCAATCGATTGCCATTTGACAGACTGATCCTCTGAAATCATTATATCATAATTCTGTAAATTATATGTACAGGGTAGCGTAAAAGGTATTGACGATTTTTGAAAAGCCACTGTTCGACTATGATTAAAGTGGAGGGTATAATGGATGGCTTAAATTATTCCGTATTTTATGCAGTTTAGCCTATATGGATCCGTGGCCTGTGAATCAATGCAGCTTAAGTAAATCAAATAATAATAAACAAAATTGTATACATGCTGTAGAATTTTATCAATAATTTGAATTTTGTACGTGGGCCTTCGTGTAAAATTTGACGAATAACTTCTTCGTGTAATGCCCAATCCATAGCTTGTTGCCTTGCTGATCGAGTTGGACTTATTGTTACAGCGTGTCGTACTCGTTCTACGTTCTTTGGTTTTTACAAACCGAAATAATCATTTCGTACACATTCATAATCACGAAAACTTACAACCTACAAACAAAATTGTGTTGCGTGAAGGAAATCTACTATTATATTCACGAAATTGTCGTTCAGACTCCCATTGGTGATACGCCTTGACGCAAAAGCTGCGTTGATTCACTGGCCACGGATCCATATAGGCTAAACTGCATAAAATACGGAATAATTTAAGCCATTCATTATACCCTCCACTTCAATCATATTCGAACAGTGGCGTTTCAAAAACCGTCAATGCCTATTGCGCCACCCTGTATTATTGGTTTAGTCAATAATAGTTTTTTATGCAACTAAAGTAATACTTTTTTCACGAGTATGAAAAAGTATTTATAAGATACTATTGGAAAGCTTCAGAAAACACATATTTTATGAACGGAAATTAATGAAAAAAACTGTGCATATTTTATAACGGACGTAGAAAAAGATACTATATATTGACCATCTAATCTAGAGTAACAAGAACAATTCCCGGGAACTGTGTAATCATTTAATAAGAGTTTCACTCAAAGATGCGTTTAATAATACTGAGAATAGTAAGCAGCGCCGACTATATTTCCTCTAATGATTCACCACCCTACATATTAAATACAACATTCCATATCGCGCGAGCTTTACGCTCGATCGCTCACACGTCCACAAAACTTTGATTTAATTCATCGTTTGTAATGAGAAACCGCAAATGGTACCATTAAAACTTTTCCATCCACATTTCTCGAAAATATGCAATTCCAACTTTCACAACACACGATTTATATGACGAAAATGGAATTTCGCAGCGACTGCATCACGTACGTTATTAAATAATAATAAATATTATTATTAGAAATTGAACTTACAGTATGTCCAAGTCAATTTCCAATCCGATACATTGCGACACTCTCTTATAAAGTACCTTTTTGGCTTTAAATATTTAACCCTTTGGAGTCAAATTTATTTTTCGTTTACTTGTGTTATATCTAGGGTCAGTTTTTAAGTAAATGTGGATACTAATATCAAGAAATGATAATTTTATGAATGTAGGGTACGCCCTTTTTACGCTAAGGGCCGGGACATTTGAGTCCCATTAGACATTTTAGGGGAGACATGTGAAACCCAGTAGTTTTGAAAACAAGTTTATTTCCATTGAAAGGATATTGAAAAATATGTAAAATACAAGTGCAGATGGTAAGGAGTGAAGAAATTTTTGCAAAGATATTTTATACAAAGTTTTGGTTCTTACTTTTTTCAGCTGTGCGCATCTGGAGCAGCGGCGTCTTCTAGAGCTCTCAATAGGTAAATGATTGCCCACATTTTGAAGTTTTCGTTTTTTTTTTAACTAGGTCGCCCTACAGATATTTTCATTTTACATTTGCACCACTTTTTCCCAACTCAATCAAATCTTCTACTATTGTAATTAGGAATGGTAGCAATTAGAGATGGGCAAAACTGCTACTTTTGAATCACGTTGCTACCTGTGATTGCTACTTTTTAATACCAGTGATTTTAAACTGTGACTGTGATCACGATTAGTAAACGTCGTAACACCTTCTGAAATTGTTAATGATTTCTCAAAAATGAAAAATGTTTTTGATATGATTCTGCTAATATTTGTCCACCTGGTTACGTAAATAGTGTTCCCTTTTTTAGGTACGTGGCAAATGTTTTCCTATTTTGGTTCTACCTCTGAAAAACGTATCTTTTGAAAGATGAGTTGCTCTGTTCTCGAAGGATTATTTTGAAATAAAATCATTAATCAATAGAGATATGGATTTTTGAAAATGTTCGTTTTAATTTTTTGATCACTTGGCCAAAAATATCGCAGAAAAAAATATAAAACGTGCAGGTAAAATTCCATAAAAAAAATATCTTCAGTTGCCGAAGTACCGCTTATTCGAAATCAATTTGGTTTTTGTAAATTCAACAATTTTCTATACAGAAAATCTTCAAAAATCCTTTTGAAGATTTTCGTTTTAATTTTTTAACATCGCAGAAAAAAATATAAAACATGCAGGCAAAATTCTGTAAGAAATCGTCCTCAATGGCCGAAGTATCGCTAATTTAAAATCAATTTGGTTTTTATAAATTTAACCATTTTCAATAGAGATATGGATTTTTTTCGTTTTAATTTTTTGAGCACTTGAATGAAAACGTCGTAGAAAATAATATAAAACGCCTAGAAAAAAATCCGTAAAAAAAATCCTCAATGGTCGAAATATCGTTTATTCAAAATAAATTTGTTTTTTGTAAATTCAACAATTTTTAATGGAGATATGGATTTTTGAACATTTTAGTTTTATTTTTTTGAGCACTTGAATGTAAACATCGAAGAAAAGAATATAGAACGCGTAGAAAAAATTCCCTAAAAAAATATCCTCAATGGTCGAAATATCGCTTATTCAAAATAAATTTGTGTTTTGTAAATTCAACAATTTTTAATGGAGATATGGATTTTTGAAAATTTTAGTTTTATTTTTTTGAACACTTGAATGAAAACACCGCAGACAAAAATATAAAACGCGTAGAAAAAATTCCTCAAAAAAAAAATATCCTCAATGGTCGAAGTATCGCTTATTCAAAATCAATTTGTTTTTTGTAAATTCAACGTTTTTTAATGGACATATGGATTTTTGATAATTTTCGTTATAATTTTTTGAGCACTTGGCTAAAAATATCGCAGAAAAAAATATAAAAATGTAGGCAAAATTCTATAAGCAATCATCCTCAATGGCCGAAGTATAGTTAATACAAAATCAATTTGGTTTTTGTAAATTCAAGAATTTTCATTAGACATATGAATTTTTGAAGATTTTAATTTTAATTTTTTGAGCACCTGAACAACAAGCATTTGGAGATTTTCGCAGTTTGGTAAATTGTTTTTATTTTTTTTTTCAGTTCATGAAGTTAGCAATTTCAAAATTAGTTTCGAGGTATTATTTTAAAATGTATGTTTAGATATTTGAACTGAATCTTAAATTAAAATTAATTTTGAATCATTTTGGGTTTATTAAGTCGTCGGACTTAATGATCACAGCGAGTTTGTGATTCATTTCAATGTGGGCAATTTTTTCGTTTTTTTATAAAATATCAATTAATTAATTAATAATTGTTAGAACATAAGTTGTAATTTATTTCATTCTATATGGTATATACTATGGCATTTTATAAATATTTGTCTTTTTTATTAAATATTTGTTCTAAATTTAAATACAATACCCTGCACAAATGGGAGAATAAAGTAATGAATATTAAATAACATTTAGAAATGCTACCTTGTACTGTCTTCTTACAATTATGTTTTAAGTAACAATCAACAGTTTAAGTAGCAATCACAGTTTGTAGCAGTTTAAATAGCAGTGATTTAAAGTAGCAGTGATTTTAAGTAACAGCGATTTTAAGTAACAGTGATTTTAAGTAGCAGTGATTTTAAGTAGCAGTGAAATTCACCTATTAGTAACAGTAATGACTTGTGATTTTTCAATACCAGTGAAAAATCACAGATACGTGAAATAACGCTCATTCTTAGTAGCAATGAAGTTTTTGTGCATCTTACATCACCGTAGAGAATTTGAGCATTTCTTGCAACTATCACGAGGAGTTTAACAAAACTTCTGTCGAAGTCGTATAAGCGTATAAGTCGTATTGATCGGCTAAATCGACTGCTCCCATATGGTCTTTATAAAACATTGTTGGACTGGAGAATTATTTTTTGGTGCCATCTTTCATAGTTCGTTTTATTGAATAAGTGGTTACTGACCACCATAATTTCTTTTATGTCTTACCATCTGTAAACTACTGTACCGTTTTCATTGAACTTAAATTGACTTCCTCCACGTTCCAAGTTTCCAGAAAACTTGGGAACATTTTTGTGATTTCGAGTGCCGAGAGCAGGAAACTTGATAACGTCAAGTAAGTGCACATATGAGAAAGAACTGTCAATACGACATTCGTACATTTGATGGCGTCTGATAATTTGAGAACAACTCTTCCGCCAAGTGTAATAGCGTTTACTTCTTTACCTGCATAAATATTTAGATCATAAACATATCCTGTTTTTGAATCGGAGCGAACCCAAATTTTTATGCCACGTTTTATAGGCTTCATTGGTACTGTTTCAGGGAAGATCTCCCTTTGAGTGAATACTTTGGAAAGTAGAGATATTTTCAAAAGTGTGTGCTGACAGCTTCTTCAATATAATATATCTTTCCCGCATCGGTAGGCTTCTTTGGGTCGTTGAAATACATTTTTGATAATAATAACGTGCAGAGATCTCTGGATATGGCCTTCTTTATGGCGGTGTTGCCCAAGGAGTCTTTATTAGACCAGAAATTATTCAATTCAGGAACTCGATTGTAGCACATTACAAGAGAAACTCCTAATGCAATCATTGTTTCATGTTAATCTTTTTCTTGGTAACCTTCTCGAATATTTTCAATCTGGCGTTTGTGTATTCACAAATCAGCATGAGTAGGCTCCTAGGATAAATCTTCAAGAAAAATTCGACTTCCTTCAATTGTTTTGGCAGAAGCTGCTACTTCGTTCGGTAAACTACCCAAAAACACTACTCCATCGGGTGCCACTACGTTTTCACTTTCAATTGTCTCATTACCTTCTTCACTAATTTCATCATCATTACTTATATCACCAGCGATACTTTCATCATATTCTCTACTGTCGCTCTTTGAGGGACAATCATTTTTATCTGATGAATCATCACAATGAAATGGGTCATTATTGTCATCGCTTCTGTCATCTTCTAGAATTCTATTAGCTTCTTTTTAAATTTAGCTTTGTGTGAGTATTCTTTTACTCTTTGTTGTACGGAACCACCGGGACAAATGTGTTCAAAATACCTACTGAGACCCAGGTGTCCCACATTGTAAAGAATAAAAAAATCAATAGGTACACGATAATTGAAAACAAGTGCATTGCTTATTACTAACCTTGAAGAGCAGATACAACACAGTTTGGGCAATAATACACTTGCAGAAACTTCAAATTTGAATGCAAAGCACATGTTGGCTGGACGGACTTCACCAGCAAATTGTGAACAAATACTTCCATAGTGTGCATTCATAGAAATGAAGAAATTTAGAATTTATGAAATGAGAAGTTCCCGAAAAAAATTCCTCGGACACGTCGTTTTTTGTTTTTTATTACGCACTTTTAAACGTCTTCAAAAATAGTATGACATACTAGTCTTTCACGCATTACGTCATAGACATTTTTTTTTAAATGGAAACCATTTTTTTTATTTCACTAAATTTGTAGCCCTTTTAATTTTTTTTACGACTGTGTAAAAAATTTTTGTATTTTTTTGTTTTTATTTAGGAATTGAATTTTTTTTTAATAAACTTATTTAATGTATCAAGTGTTCAAAATGAGCACCGTTTGTTTCAAAATGTAAGGGATGGGTTTTGACACCGATTGGCTTTTTGTCAAGAGAGGAACGTTGCTCATTTTGAACATTTGATACATTAAATAAGTTTTAAAAAAAAATCATTTTCTGAAATAAAAAAAACAACAAATAACTTTAGACAGTCCTAAAGAGAATAAAAAGGGCTACAAATTTAGTGAAATGAGAAAAATGGTTACCATTAAAAAAATGTCTATGACGTCATACGTGAAAGACTAGTGGCGTCATACGCTAAAAAGTGTAGAATAAAAAACAAAAATCGACCTGTTCGAGGATTTTTTTTTCTGGAACTTCTCATTTCATAAATACCGAATTTGTTCCAGTTAAAGTTTCCACCCTGTCTAATGAAATGATAAAATCACTTGATTATTTTACACATTGAATATGTCCACATGAAATTGGTTTTAACATACTATATATAATAATCAAGGACCAAAATTCAATTATATTTCCAATTATTGATAATAGAAAGGTAAATATTGGAAAGTGGAGGCATGCAGGAAGTTGCTGTTAATATTACACATGAGATGTTCTATTCCAAAAATATCTGCTGGGATTAATTTCATAGACGTATATTTATTAGCATCTGTTGATAAATCGAGGAAGTGTCATTTACAAACGTAAATGATCAAAGGTGCGTAATTTCTGATGTTAGCGATCAATTTTGTATAAATATGTACTTCCTGCTTGTGATAATTGACGTTTTATCAAACACATTTCCTCTTTATATTTTATTCCCACCACAGTAGGCTTTGTAAGGATGACAGTTCTATTGGTAGTGAAAAAAGTTACTAACAATTTGGTCATTACATAATGGGTGGAATTCCATCCCATGACATGTATTTCTTGATCAACAAGCAGATACTCTACTATATGAGTATACGCTTCCCATTTTAATATTACGCCGTAAATAAATAAAAATTTGAATATAATTTACAAACTCCGCGATTATATTTGCAAATCTTCAAACATCGCCAGCGACATGAACGCTAATGGCTTCACGATTTGTATTAATTCTAAATAAATCATTGGCAGGATAACCCTTCTAATGCCACACGACTGTTAAATAATGAATTTACGATGTGAAATTGTACGCGAATGCAACCGAGACTGAATGTTATTGTCATTATCCGCACAATAAATAATGGTATTGCATACAAATCGACACTTTAAGGCGTTTTGTATAATTACTGCACTATGATTTAAATGCGAAAAAAAAAACTCATCTCGAGGATTATCTATTTTGATAGATAATTCTTCAGATTATAATTTTGACTAGTTCATCGAAAGACCATAAATTCAATGTTCGTAGATTTAGTATAGTTTAAAAATGTAATTTATTGCACAAAGGTAGCAAATCACTTCTACCTGGTGTCCTGATAAGGTTGTCCATCAAGAATTATACAATATTTTTTCGTATTTACATCAAACATTTTACTGGAAAAGCTAAACTTTTCGTCTTGTTCGCAAGAACAAATAAATAGTTATAATTACAGATATTAAATCGGATCAATAGTTAATTGCATGCTCTAATTAGATACTATTTCCTGTAAGTTGGTGATTGGGTAATGATGGTAATCAAAGGATGTATATTTAGATATGTTGTAGCACTGTCAATTGACATTAATTGCATCAATGCTTCGACGATGATAAACGTAAAGTTCGGATTCGCAAAGTCGAAATGTGCGCAGTTTTTCATGGAAACACAATTGTCACGATCTTGGAAAGTCATTTCCAATGAGACTTAATTATTTCAACATTGCGGATTTTGATGAAATCATCTTAATCTTTGATCATATCAATCAAACTAAATTAACCCTTTCAGCGCTGGATTTTTAAATTTGAAAAAAAAAAATGTTAATTATTATAGGTGAGCTTTTTAAGACCATAAATACCAAATTTTCTCAACTCATTTACTTAATCAGTATAGGAATTAATTAGTGAGGCTTTGTTGAAGTGACATCTAGTGATAAACAGCAGAAATATGGATTGTCATAGTAAGTAGAGACATGTAAATGTTGCGGTGGCAATTGCCACCACCAGGGCCGAAAGGGTTAATGAATTAGTATGATGATTTCAGCACAACATTACCCACTAGGTTTTTCTGCTAAATTGTATAACAAATATTTAGTTTGTTCAATTTCAATAGTATAGAACAAGTATGTTTTGTTTTTATTGCTTCTTCATACTTCCTCAAGAGACCCAATGATGCGAGCTCTTAATATCAAATTTATCGAGAGAAAAAATTTGCCTTGAAATTTCTACTCGATTTTGATGTCAGATCTAGTTACCATGAAACCGGTAAACGAATCACGTTTTGTTTCTATTGATAAACGTCACAGTTATTTAATAACTAACTTCAAAATAATGTAATTGCAAAAGTCTTTCGCGTTGTTGAACGGTTGTCTAAACTTGTTCAGAGTTTTTGACAAATTTTGATAACAAAAAAAGCGGATTTTTTAGAAATTCACATAGCAATTCTACATTTATTGCTACAAATGGTTGAAATTTTGACAGACTAATTCAGAATAATGTGTCTTTACAAATTTACAAAGAAAATAATCGCAAGTTTACCACAACAAAAATGGTTGCATTCAAAAAGAAATTTTGATGACAAAAAAAAAACGCATTTTTCCGAAATTCACTTGATTCCACATTTCTTTCGAGATGGTTGAAATTTTGACAGACCAATTTTGAATAATGTCCCTTTACAAATTTCTACAAAAACTAATCACAAGTTTACCACAACAAAAATGGTTGCACTGGAAAAGCAAATTTTGATATAAAAAAAGTGGATTTTTTAGAAATTCACTTGGCAATTCTACATTCATTGCTACTGAAGGTTGAAATTTTGACAGACTAATTCGGAATAATGTGTCTTTACAAATTTACAAAAAAAATAATCGCTCAATAAAAACACTCACAATAAAAATGGTTACATTAAAAGGCAAATTTTGATGACCAAAAATAAATTCACAAGTAAATTCTACATTTATTGCATCAGATGGTTAAAATTTTGACAAAGTAATTTTGAATAATGTGTCTTTACAAATTTCCAAAGAAAATAATCGCAAGCTTACCACAACAAAAATGTTTGCACTAAAAAGCAAATTTTGATAACAAAAAAAGCGGATTTTTTAGGAATTCACATGTAAATTCTACATATATTGCACCAGATGGTTGAAATTTTGACAGAGTAATTTTGAATAATGTGTCTTTACTAATTTCCAAAGAAAATAACCCCAAGTTTACCACAACAAAAATGGTTGCACTAAAAAGAAAATTTTGATAACCAATAAGGCGCATTTTTCTGAAATTTGCATGGAAATTCCACATTTATTGCAACAAACGGTTGAAATTTTGAATAATGTGTCTTTACAAATTTCCAAATAAAATAGTTTTCTTCTAAATTTTCGATTTTTTTATTAAAATTTTCGAATTTTTGGTCCGCAATTTTGATTTTTAGCATCGAAGTTTTTAATTTTTCATCCTATATTTTAGATTTTTTTAACCTAAATGATTGCTTTTTATACGCAACTTTTTTATTTTTTTGCCGATATTTTCAAGTACAGTAAATCATAAACTGTTTGCCCTTCATTTTAGATTTTTTAACTTGAATTATTATATTTTACTTTCTGGTTATTTTTTTACTACCGTTTTCGAGTTTCTGGTCGGCAACTAATTTTGAGCTAAAGAGTTATTTTGGGAGCTGAAAATGGCAAATTATTTTCGTTTTCCTTGATTTTTCAATTTTTTGGTTTGCATTTTTTATTTTTAGACCAGCATTTTTTTATTTTTTTGGCCTATATTTTAGATATTTGACCTGTATTTTTCATTTCTTCGTTGCAAATTTTAGAGTTTTTGCCCGAAATATTCTTCATTTTGGTTAAACTTTTTGATTTTTTGTTGTTGAAATTTTCGGATTTTTGGACTGCATTTTTTTAATCGCGAATTTTCGATAATTGTCTAAATTTTCGATTTTTTGTGCTTATATTTTAGTTTTTTACCGTAATTAAGATCTAATTCTGCAAGTGATTATTTTTTTACGATTTTTCAAAACATTGAGTGCAATTTCCGTTCCCTCCAGTGCAGTTTTGAGTCAATTCCTGTTGTTTTCAGTAGCAATATTGCAATTATTTTTACAAGTAATCGAAAGTACACCCTTTCTGCATAGTTTTAGTAATTTTGGAGCTAATTCTACAAGTGATTAATTTTTTACAATTTTTCAAAACATTGAGTGCAAATTTCCTTCACTACAGAGCAAATTTTGAGTTTATTCCCTTGTTTTCTGCAGGAGTATGTCGTTGTTTTCAGGAAATCAAAAGTACACTATTTTTTAATAATTAAAGTTTATTTGAAGCGAAACCTTCAAGTAATAATTTTTTAAAAAATTTTAAATCGTCAAGTGCAAATTTTTTTCGCTACAGAGCAAATTTTGAGTTTTCTGGGGCTAATCACCCCGAGTGCTTGTTTTAATTCGTTATCGTTAAGCCCGGATTTTGATATTTTGGTCTAAATTATTAATTCTTTACCCAAATTTTCGATTTGTTCATTCAGATTTTCGATTTTTTGGTCCGCAATTTTGATTTTTAGGATCGAATTTTTATCCTATACTTTACATTTTTTTAACCTAAATGAGATTTTTATACGCGGCTTTTTTTATTTTTTTGCCGATATTTTCAAGTTTTTTTGATGGTTTTTGATTCCTTGCCCTTGATTTTAGATTTTTTAACTTGAATTATTATTTTTTATGGGCGATTTTTTTATGGCAATGGCAATTTTCGTTCTTCAATTTTCAATTTTCTTGTTTGAATTTTTTATCGTTAAGCCCGGATTTTGATATTTTGGTCTAAATTTTTAATTCTTTATCCAATTTTTTTTTTCTAAATTTTCGATTTGTTTGTTCAAATTTTCGATTTTTTGGTCCGCAATTTTGATTTTTAGGATCGAATTTTTTATCCCATACTTTAAATTTTTTTAACCTAAATGAGATTTTTATACGCGACTTTTTTTTATTTTTTTGCCGATATTTTCAAGTTTTCTTTATTGTTTTTGATTTCTTGCCCTTGGTTTTAGATTTTTTAACTTGAATTATTATTTTTTATGGGCGGCTTTTTTACTTTTTGGTTAATTTTTGACTAAAATCGATTAAATTAAAAAATAAATTAAGTTTTTTCAAGACTTACAGGAACTGAGGTTTTCGAGTTTCTGGTCGGCAACTTATTTTGAGCTAAAATGTTATTTTGGGGGCTGAAAATGGCGAATTATTTTCGTTTTCCTTGAATTTTCAATTTTTTGGTTTGAATTTTTTTATTTTAAACCAGCAATTTTTATTTTTTTGGCCTATATTATAGATCTATGGCCTGTATTTTTTATTTCTTCGTTTCAATTTTTTTTTTTGTTGAAATTTTCTGCATTTTTTTATCCGCGAATTTTCGATATTTGTCTAAATTTTGTATATTTAAGTTTTTTACTTTCTCCGTTACGAAATACGAAAAAATATTGTGATCGTGATTTTTTTTTCAAATTTTTTTTTTTTCGGAAATATCCGTTTTGGGGTCCCTAGATGCCATTTCAACAATTTCTGGAATTTTTTTTTGTGTCTGTGTGTGTATGTGTGTGTGTCTGTGTCTGTGCGAGCTGTATCTCAAAAACTAATAGACCAATTGATATGAAACTTCAAACATCCATTTTATTTGATAATACGAAGAACTGAAAAGCTTTTGGTAAAATTTCGTACACCGGAAGTGGGTGTTTACCTTAACTGTTTTTTGTTTTTTCCAATATTTTCTTAAATATGAAAAATATCACAAAAATATTTAAGCAAATATTGAAGACAACAAAGAAATGAACATCTTTGGTTTGAAAATATTTTTCATAAAATCATTGTTATTCGAGAAAAAAATGTATTATTTTTTTTTTCATTTTTGGTATACAATTATGAAACGCTAATAGTTACAGCAAATTTATGTTAATAATAATTGTAGAGAATGTCAAAATGAAAAATTTATGAAGAATAAGTTTTTCTCGAATTCTGTTTAGTTTTTGAGTAAACTGAGTTTTTGAATTTGAAGTATAATTTTTCCATCTTTCATAATTCTGACGTTTTAAACGTCAGTTAAAATATGATTTAAATTGAAAATAAACCATGGAACCGTAAATATAAATGATACCATCAAGTCGGAGAAAGTAACATGATGGCCACATCACCATTTTTATTTTTATTTTAATTAAGAGCGTATTTTTCATCGGTCCATACTTTATATTTTTAACGTGATTGATTTTAATGTGCAAATTTTTGATTTTTAGCCGGTATTTAATTTGTATAATTTGTCATTTCCATCTTTCATAATTTTACCATTTCAAACGTCAGTATCATCCGATCCAATAAATTGTAAAAGTGGCTCTACCATCAACATGTTCCACGAGCCGCCACTGATATCCATCATCAGAACCACAATTTAATATTTTGACCTGATCTCGCTTCGTGCCATTATGCCAGAATGACTTGAGAATGTTTGGAGCAGAATAACGTCTTCTTCTTACTTTCTTTCTTGGCCACGGCAACTAGACCACTTTAGCCAGTCTCAGTTTTTTGTCGGAGAAAAGACAACCCCCAAATGTCCCTCAAGCTGTGCCAATAGAAGAAATTTGGTCATTGAGTTGAAAGGCTTGGGAGGCCCACCAGCAATTGCGGGCACCAATTTTTAGAAAAAATAGGGAAGTGGACCTGAACATTGTCCAAAGGAAGATGAGACAGCTTTTGGCCAAATTACGTGCTATTAAGGACCATGATCTGCTAACAGTTATTAGTTTGCATGTTATCAAAAAATGTAAAAACGCAACCATTAATATTTAATGAAGAGGATGGTTGCGACCGTTAGCCATAATTAAACTGAATTGCAAAATTCATGTTTTACCAAAACAAATTAACATTTAATGAAGAGGATAGATGCGACCGTTACCCATAATTGAACTGAATTGCAAAATTCATGTTTTACCAAAACAAATTAACATAGTGAATTTTTGAATTCAGTTTCATTCATATTTAAGTTTGAATTACAATTCGTTATTTTGTTGATTTTTTTTTCTCAAAACTTAAGTCCTTATGATGTTACGATATTGAACTAATTATTGCGGGGCTGGCTAGATGTTTTGTCAGGTTTTGTCAGGGGTGAGGGGGAGGGGGTCATAATCATCGATACAAATTATATAATTTTACTGAGCACCCAGTGGAATTTTTTTTTGTTTGACGGGAATTCCGGTAGGAATGTTCTTCCACTCAACCTTCGTGGAAAATATGCTTGGACCACTAGTTCCTAACTGAATGAGTCCATCAAACAAAATATAATAAATTGACCTGTTTTAATCTGCCGGTCGACCGAAAAAGAAAACGTTTGTTGTTATTAACACCGAAATTTCACGATATCACCTACACGTAACGCCGCAAAGGATGGCCTCGAATAAATCAAAATAATCCCCGAGTGCCAGATGAAATCTGAGTTTGAATAGAATTTGAGCCGTTTGTCTGAATTAAAAATTTAATAATAGATCATGACGTCGAATACGACGTCTCTCTTATGCGGCCGAGAATCGTGCACCTTTTTCTAAAAGGACTTTAAAACTACGTGACGAGTAATGTTAAAATCAGATTAAAATCAGTGCATGTCGGCTTGAATATTAGTCATTACTCATTACGTGTATTATACTATTCACTACGGCCCAGTGGCGTACAAGGATCTGTTACGGTTTTTTTTTTGTTCGTGGTGGTAGTGGAGCGTTTTGTTTAATGCACGCAAGACGATGAAAGCGGAAAGAGGAGGCACTTCCGGACAAAACATAACAAATTTGTTTGCAGAGAAATGAATCTCTGGATAATCACGATTTTGTATGGAGGACTTACCTACTGGATCTTAAGAAATAATAATTATACAGCTGGTAAGTTGTAAGTTGTATAAGTCGATTTCCTTAGTGTATACGAAATCTAGAAATGTGGTGTTTACTGATTTTTGCAGAATCATAATCATCTGAATGTGTTTTGAGGAAATTAGGAAAGTTTTAAGTAGATGGCAATTGTTTTTTTCTTAATTTTTCGGATTATTTCCACCTTTTCAAAATCTCGCGCTCCGTTCGTCTGGGATGACCCATTTCTTAAAGACCCACCCAAAAATTAGGATCAAAATAATCTTATAAAAAGCCGGTCCACTAGCGCTAGCACGAGAGAACTAATACAGAGGTTCCTGGGTTCGAATCCCGGCGAGGGCATGGATGTTTGTGGTTGTCTATTTTCATTTAAATATAAATAATATAAAATAAAAATCGATTGTGGCTGAATGACCTACGCTGTCTAAGCCAATATCCCACATATCCATAATTTTTTCAGAGCTTTATTTTCAAGACTTCTTTTTAGGACTTTTTCTCAGAGCTTGTTTCAGGACTTTCCTGAGGCTCTTTTTTCGGGATTTATTTTCAGGACGTTTTCTCCAAACTTTTCACAGGACATCATTCAGAAGCTTTTTTGAGATTTTCTCCAGGAAAATTTTTTCAAAACTTTTTTTAGGGACCTTTTTCACGACTTCTTTTAGTTTTTTTTTTTTCGGGCATTTTTTCTGGAGAAATTTTAAGAGTTTATTTTCAGGACACTTTTGCATTACTTTCAGGACATTTTGATCAGGACTTTATTTTCTCATGATGTTTTTTCTGGACAATTTTTTTGGGATATTGTTAAGAACTACTTTTTCAGGGCTATATGGGGATTTTTTTTTAATTTTATTATTTAAATTATTAAATTTTTAAGACTATTTTTTTAGACTTTTTCTCAGAACTTTTTCTGGATTTTTCTTCAGCAGCTTTTTCCGGGGACTTTTTTTAAGGATTCAGGATTTTTTTCAAGATTATTTCTTTACGTTCAAGACTTCTTTTTAGGATTTTTTATCAGAGTTTGTTTCAGGACTTTCCTGAGGCTCTTTTTTCGGGATTTATTTTCAGGACGTTTTCTCAAAACTTTTCCCAGGACATCATTCAGAAGCTTTTTTGAGATTTTTTCCAGGAAAATTTTTTCAAAACTTTATCATGACTTTTTCGAGGCTTTTTCAGATCCTTTTTAGGGACCTTTTTCACGACTTCTTTTAGTTTTTTTTTTTCTGGTACTTTTTCTGGAGAAATTTTAAGACTTTATTTTCAGGACACTTTTGCATTACTTTCAGGACATTTTGATCAGGACTTTATTTTCTCAAGATGTTTTTTCTGGACAATTTGGGATATTGTTAAGAACTACTTTTTCAGGGCTTTTTTGGGTTTTTTTTTAAATTTTATTATTTAAATTATTAAATTTTTAAGACTATTTTTTTAGACTTTTTCTTAGAATGGACTTTTCTTCAGCAGCTTTTTGCCGGGATTTTTTTTAAGGATTCAGGATTTTTTTCAAAATTATTTCTTTACTTTCAAGACTTCTTTTTAGGACTTTTTCTCAGAACTTCTTTCAGGACTTTCCTGAGGCTCTTTTCTCGGGACTTATTTTCAAGACGTTTTCTCAAAACTTTTACCAGGACTTCATTTAGAAGCTTTTTTGAGATTTTTTCCTGGACAATTTTTTCAAAACTTTTTTTTCAGGGCTTTTTGACATCTTTTTTAGGGACCTTCTTCAAAACTTATATGAGTTTTTTTCGGGCACTTTTTCTGGAGAAATTTTAAGACTTTATTTTCTGGACACTTTTGCATTACTTTCAGGACATTTTGATCAGGACTTTATTTTCTTAAGACACTTTTTCAGGACGTCTTTTCTCGACTATTTTTTCGGGACATTGTCAAGAACTACTTTTTCAGGGCTTTTTTGGGAATTTTTTTAAAATTTTTATTATTTAAATTATTAATTTTTTAAGACAATTTTTTTAGACTTTTTCTCAGAACTTTTTCTGGACTTTTCTTCAGCAGCTTTTTCCCGGGACTTTATTTAAGGATTCAGTATTTTTTCAAGATTATTTCTTTACTTTCAAGACTTCTTTTTAGGACTTTTTCTCAGAGCTTCTTTCGGGACTTTCTTGAGGCTCTTTTTTCGGGACTTATTTTCAGGAAGTTTTCTCAAAACTTTTCTCAGGACATCAGAAGCTTTTTTGAGATTTTTTATAGGACAATATTTTCATAACTTTTTCAGGGCTTTTTCAGATCTTTTTTAAGGACCTTTTTTCAGGACTTATTTCAGTTTTTTTTTTGACCACTTTTTTCTGGAGAAATTTTAAGACTTTATTTTCAGGACACTTTTGCATTACTTTCAGGACTTATTTTAGTTTTTTTTTCGGGCACTTTTTTCTGAAGAAATTTTAAGACTTTATTTTCAGGACACTTTTGCATTACTTTCGGGACATTTTGATCAGGACTTTATTTTCTCAAGACTCTTTCAGGACGTTTTTTCTTGACAATTTTTTCGGGACATTGTCAAGAACTACTTTTTCATTGCTTTTTTGGGATTTTTTTAAGGATTCAGGGTGATTTTGCAGGATAATTTCTTTATTTTTAAGACTAATTTTTTAGACTTTTTCTCAGATCTTTTTAGACTTTTGGACTTTTCCCAGATCTTTTTTCTGGACCCTTTCTTCGGGACTTGTTTTGTGGTCATTTTCTCGAAACTTTTGTAAGGAATTTTTTACAAGCTTTCTTTGAGATTTTTTCCAAAATTTTTTTATTTTATTTTTCCGTGACTTTTTTCAGGACTTTTTTCGGCGCTTTATCAGATCTTTCATTCATTGATTTTTTTCAGGACTATTTTTAGTTTTTTTTTCAGAGCATTTTTTTCGGGAGTTATTTGTCAAGACTTTATTTTCAGGACTCATTCTTCAGGATATTTTTATCAGGGCTTTTATTCAAGACTTTTCCAAGACATTTTTTTTTTGACATTTTTTTCGGGACATTGTTAATTTCCGAGACTTATTTTATAACGTCTTTTTCAGGGCTTTATTTTCAGAATTTTTTTCCTGGACATTTTTTTATGCGTTCTTTTTAAGACTTTTTTTCAGGATTTCTCTTTTCAGGACTTCTTTCTATAGCAGTTTTATCCCGGGAGTTTTTTTAAGGACTTTTTCAGGATTTTTTCAGGATTTTTTACGTTTTTGTATTTAAGACTTTTTTCAGGACTTTTTTTAGACTTTTATTTTCAGACCATTTATCAGAATTTTTTTCCAGGACTTCCTTTAGTTTTTATTTCAGGGAATTTTTTCAGGAGTTGTTTTTCAAGACTTTATTTTCATGACTCTTTTGCATTACTTTCTTCAGAACATTTTTATCAGTACTATTCAGGACTATTTTCTCAAAACTCTTTTTCAGGTCGTTTTTTGGGACATTGTTAAGGGCGTTTTCAGGACTTTTTTTCCAAGACTTTTTAATGACTTCTTTTTCCAGGCTTCATTTTTAGGATATTTTCGGGCACATTTTTTTAGCCGTTTTTCTCAAGGCTTCATTTTCAAGAATTTTTTTCAAAAATTCTTTCTCCGGTAGTTTTTCTCGGGACTATTTTCAGGATTTTTTCTTGACATTCAAGACTTTTACTCAGACCATTTTTCAGGACTTTTCTAATGCCCTTTTTTCGGGACTTGTTTTTAGGACGTTTTCTCAAAACTTTTCACAAGACTTTTTTTAGAAACTCTTTTTAGGATTTTTTCCAGGACAATTTTTTCAACACATTTTTTCATGACTTTTTTCTAAACTTTTTCGGGGCTTTCTCAGTTCTTTTTTAGGGACATTTTTTTCAGGACTCTTTTTAGATTTTTTTTCAGGGCATTTTTTTAGCAGTTATTTTTCACGACTTTATTTTCAGGCGTCTTTTGCAGGACATTTTTATCAGAACTTTATTTTTTCAGGACGTTTTATCTGGCCAACTTTTTCGGGAAAATGTTAAGGACTACTTTTTCAGGGCTCTTTCAGGACTTTTTTAAGTTCTTCATTTTCAGAACTTTATTTTTATAGGCGTATTTTTAAGATTTTATTTTCAAAAAAATTCCGGACGTCTTTCTTCAGCAGTTTTTTCCCGGGACTGTTTTGGGACTATTTTCGGGATTTTTTCACAACTTTATTCTTAAGACTTTTTTTTTCGGACTTTTTGTCAGACCTTTTTTTGGGACTTGTTTTTAGGACGTTTTCTCAAAACTTTTCACAGGACTTTTTTAGAAACTCTTTTTGGGATTTTTTCCAAGACAATTTTTTCAAAAAAATTTTTCATGACTTTTTTCGGGGCTTTCTCAGATCTTTTTTATGGACTTTTTTTCAGGATTTTTTTAATTTTTCTTTCAGGGCATTTTTCACGACTTTATTTTCAGGCCTCTTTTGCAGTACTTTCTTCTGGACATTCTTATCAGGACTTTATTTTTTCAGGACGTTTTTTCTGGCCAATTTTTTCGGGACAATGTTAAGGATTACTTTTTCAGGGCTCTTTCAGAACTTTTTTAAGGTCTTCTTTTTCAGAACTTTTTTAAGGTCTTCTTTTTCAGAACTTTTTTAAGGTCTTCTTTTTCAGAACATTTTTATCAGTACTATTCAGGACTATTTTCTCAAAACTCTTTTTCAGGTCGTTTTTTGGGACATTGTTAAGGGCGTTTTCAGGACTTTTTTTCCAAGACTTTTTAATGACTTCTTTTTCCAGGCTTCATTTTTAGGATATTTTCGGGCACATTTTTTTAGCCGTTTTTCTCAAGGCTTCATTTTCAAGAATTTTTTTCAAAAATTCTTTCTCCGGTAGTTTTTCTCGGGACTATTTTCAGGATTTTTTCTTGACATTCAAGACTTTTACTCAGACCATTTTTCAGGACTTTTCTAATGCCCTTTTTTCGGGACTTGTTTTTAGGACGTTTTCTCAAAACTTTTCACAAGACTTTTTTTAGAAACTCTTTTTAGGATTTTTTCCAGGACAATTTTTTCAACACATTTTTTCATGACTTTTTTCTAAACTTTTTCGGGGCTTTCTCAGTTCTTTTTTAGGGACATTTTTTTCAGGACTCTTTTTAGATTTTTTTTCAGGGCATTTTTTAGCAGTTATTTTTCACGACTTTATTTTCAGGCGTCTTTTGCAGGACATTTTTATCAGAACTTTATTTTTTCAGGACGTTTTATCTGGCCAACTTTTTCGGGAAAATGTTAAGGACTACTTTTTCAGGGCTCTTTCAGGACTTTTTTAAGTTCTTCATTTTCAGAACTTTATTTTTATAGGCGTATTTTTAAGATTTTATTTTCAAAAAAATTCCGGACGTCTTTCTTCAGCAGTTTTTTCCCGGGACTGTTTTGGGACTATTTTCGGGATTTTTTCACAACTTTATTCTTAAGACTTTTTTTTTCGGACTTTTTGTCAGACCTTTTTTTGGGACTTGTTTTTAGGACGTTTTCTCAAAACTTTTCACAGGACTTTTTTAGAAACTCTTTTTGGGATTTTTTCCAAGACAATTTTTTCAAAAAAATTTTTCATGACTTTTTTCGGGGCTTTCTCAGATCTTTTTTATGGACTTTTTTTCAGGATTTTTTTAATTTTTCTTTCAGGGCATTTTTCACGACTTTATTTTCAGGCCTCTTTTGCAGTACTTTCTTCTGGACATTCTTATCAGGACTTTATTTTTTCAGGACGTTTTTTCTGGCCAATTTTTTCGGGACAATGTTAAGGATTACTTTTTCAGGGCTCTTTCAGAACTTTTTTAAGGTCTTCTTTTTCAGAACTTTTTTAAGGTCTTCTTTTTCAGAACTTTTTTAAGGTCTTCTTTTTCAGAACTTTTTTAAGGTCTTCTTTTTCAGAACTGTATTTTTATAGGCATTTTTTTAAGACATTTTTTTCAAAAAAATTCAGGACGTCTTTCTGCAGCAGTTTTTTCCCGGGACTTTTTAAGTACTGTTTTCGGGATTTTTTCACAACTTTATTCGTAAGACTTTTTTTCCCGACATTTTCTCAGACCTTTTTTCAGGACTTTTCTAGGGCCCTTTTCTCGGGACATGTTTTCAGGACGTTTTGTCAATTTTTTTCTCAGGACTTATTAGAAGCTCTTTTGGGATCTTTTCCAGGACAAATTTTTCAAAACTTTTTCCTGTTTTTTTCAGGGTTTTATTGAGTTCTATTTTAGGACCATTTTTAAGGACTTTTTATCAGGTTTTTTTCTTTCAGGGCTTTTTTTCCAGGAGTTACTTTTCAAGACTTCATTTTCAGAACTATTTTTTAGTACTATCTTCAGGACCTTTTTGTCAGGACTTTTATTGAGAACTTTATTTTCTCAGCGTTCTTTTTCAGGACGTTCTTTCTCGACAATTTTTTTCGGGACATTACTAAGGACTGATTTTTGAAGACTTTTTATGGGCTATTTTCAGAACAAGTTTTTTCAGAACTTTTCTCAGGACTTTTTCCTGGCCTTTTTAAGCGCTTTTCATACGCATCTTTTTCAGCACTTCTCAAAGGCGTTCTTACAAGACTCCTTTTGGGATTGTTTTTCAAAACAATTTTCTTAGAATTTGTTTTTCAGGACCTTTTTCACGTCTTTTGAGGACTTTTTGTAGAGGATTTTTTGCAGGATATTTTTTTAAGACTTTATTTTCTTAGGGCTTTTTTCAGGACGTTCTTTCTCGATAATTTTTTCGGGACATTACTAAGGACTGATTTTTGAAGACTTTTTAGGGGCTATTTTCAGAACATTTTTTTCAAGATTTTTCAGAACTTTTCTCAGAACTTTTTCCTGGCCTTTTTAAAGCCTTTTCAAACGCATCCTTTTAGCACTTCTTAAAGACGTTCTTACAAGACTCCTTTTGCGATTTTTTTTTTCAAAACAATTTTTTTAGAATTTTTTTTTTCAGGACCTGTTCTGGAGGATTTTTTGCAGGACTTTTTTTTAAAGACTTTTTTTCAGAACTGTTTTTTGTGGCCTTTTCTTCAGGACTTATTTAAGGCCTTTTTCAGGCTTATTCTCAAAACATTTTTCAGGACATTTTCAATATTTTTTCATGACTCCTTTTTCAGGACTTTTTTGTTCAGGCTTTTTTCATTTATCATTTTCATCATGTTTGGTACCCAATTAACAATTTCTCAAAGCGTTGGAGCGTTTCTCTAAATATGTAAAATATTACAATAGGCGAAGAAATGTTCAATACTTTTTTAGATAGATATTATGAAATTAAACACATAATCATTCGATTTATTTGATCAATTTAATACGGCATTTGTCGTATTGATATATTCGATTTCACAACTTTTTTTTCCATTCGGTAATGGGAAAAAATGTGAATGCACGACCGCCGCCGCCGCAGAAGTAATGGGAATTAAAAACGGCAGGTAAAGGCCGTTCATTAATATCCCCCGGGACAATTTGCTGTTTGTACAGACGAAATGACAACGTGAAAATGAATGATGTATAATATTTAAATGAGACTATCTAATCAGTGAATTTAACACCCTTCGGTGCGGCTGAAAGAGTCTCGGACACCTCGAGACTCCCTGTGGTCCTCACCAACGGCGATCTCGAGAATAAATTATGCCGTGAATTTATGTCCAGACCTAATACCGCAAACTCCTACACGTTATTGCTGCATCTATTCACCGGACAAGAATCTCTTTAAGATTACTTCGGCATACCGTGAATATGTTATTGCGAATATAATAATAGCTTATTACTTCATCGTTGTCGTTTTAATAATTGTAAATATTCTTTATACCCTTGTACAGTATATTCTTAGTTGCCCGTATTCGGATTGATCTGAATAAGATAATTCTGAAGTAGTGGTAAGCAACGGAGGGACTAGAATTTTCTAGTCTCGATTATTTTATTTCACATTCGCATACCTAAAACTGGGTTACAATTGACCCAAGATTGTTATCTTATCTTTATTATTATTTCTCCTAAAAGTCTAAATATAATTCATATGATAACCTTAAATTTACAAATACAATCACGTTGTTCATGTATTTGCAATTTTTTCACTTGGGTCATTACCAACCCTCTTATAGGATGTGATGGCGTTATTTTATTTACGACAGTATAATTTGTTGAATTTTAGAATTATTGTTGTTTCATTGAAGAGGGAACAACTTTAAATTATTTATTAAAAAGATATGGGCTTGCAGGATATGTGGTTCCAGTAGGATGGTGCAACCGCACACACAGCATGACCGACAATGGATGTTCTGCATCCAGCGTTTCCAGGTCGCATAATATCTCGTTTTGGCGATTTGCATTGGTCTGATTTGATCATTCCAGACTTCTTTCTTTGGTTTTTTTGTCACACAAACAACGTACCAGTCCTAAAATAGAGCATCGAAGAAGAAGTGGCAAACCTGTCGCCAGAAGTATAGGAAGTAAGGCAACATTCTCTAAAACTCGCCCTAATGTGTATCAACACTATCGGCGGCCAGGACAGGATAAGAAGAAGCAAGAGGTATTTGTGACCGTCACGAGAAACCGGCTCCCTGGAGAAGGTAGTCGACCCTACCAACATCTTCTGGAGATATGACAACGGCAAATTTTGGGCGCCCCACCCCCGAAAACAACGGCCCTTTTAAGGGCCATAAAAAGTAACTAATTCTAAAGTTCTTCTTTGTCAATGAATGAATGAATGAATAAATGAATGAATGCATGTATTTAAACAATGAAAGACCAAAGTGCTCTCGTAATAATATTTTTAAAAAGTTTAGCCAAGATTATCAGAAGACTGGGAACGAAAAGAATTCTTTTTCACTTCAAAAATCGATCGAAAATTTTGTGTTCAGAATGTCTACCCTAAATTAATTTAAATTTCTGCCAGGAGTAACAGGATCGCAGAAATGAAAAAAGTAATTTAAGCGCAAAAATAAATTCACATTTTAGATTTATTTTTAACAAAATTTTCACACAAAAATTTCGACCAGGAGTAACAGGATCGCAGAAATGAAAAGAGTAATTTAAGCGCGAAAATAATTTCACGTTTTAATTTATTTTTAACAAAATTTTCACACAAAAATTTCTGCCAGGAGTAACAGGATCGAAGAAATGAAAAGAGTAATTTAAGCGCGAAAATAATTTCACATTTTTAATTAATTTTTGACAAAATTTGCACTCAAAAATTTCGGCCAGGAGTAACAGGATCGCAGAAATGAAAACAGTAATTTAAGCGCGAAAATAATTTCACGTTTTAATTTATTTTTAACAAAATTTTCACACAAAAATTTCGACCAGGAGTAACAGGATCGCAGAAATGAAAAGAGTAATTTAAGCGCGAAAATAATTTCACGTTTTAATTTATTTTTAACAAAATTTTCACACAAAAATTTCGACCAGGAGTAACAGGATCGCAGAAATGAAAAGAGTAATTTAAGCGCGAAAATAATTTCACGTTTTAATTTATTTTTGACAAAATTTGCACTCAAAAATTTCGGCCAGGAGTAACAGGATCGCAGAAATGAAAACAGTAATTTAAGCGCGAAAATAATTTCACGTTTTAATTTATTTTTAACAAAATTTTCACACAAAAATTTCGACCAGGAGTAACAGGATCGCAGAAATGAAAAGAGTAATTTAAGCGCGAAAATAATTTCACGTTTTAATTTATTTTTAACAAAATTTTCACACAAAAATTTCGACCAGGAGTAACAGGATCGCAGAAATGAAAAGAGTAATTTAAGCGCGAAAATAATTTCACGTTTTAATTTATTTTTAACAAAATTTTCACACAAAAATTTCGACCAGGAGTAACAGGATCGCAGAAATGAAAAGAGTAATTTAAGCGCGAAAATAATTTCACGTTTTAATTTATTTTTGACAAAATTTGCACTCAAAAATTTCGGCCAGGAGTAACAGGATCGCAGAAATGAAAACAGTAATTTAAGCGCGAAAATAATTTCACGTTTTAATTTATTTTTAACAAAATTTTCACACAAAAATTTCGACCAGGAGTAACAGGATCGCAGAAATGAAAAGAGTAATTTAAGCGCGAAAATAATTTCACGTTTTAATTTATTTTTAACAAAATTTTCACACAAAAATTTCGACCAGGAGTAACAGGATCGCAGAAATGAAAAGAGTAATTTAGGCGCGAAAATAATTTCACATTTCTTATTAATTTTTGACAAAATTTTCACACAAAAATTTCGACCAGGAGTAACAGGATCGCAGAAATGAAAAGAGTAATTTGAGCGCGAAAATAATTTCACATTTTTAATTAATTTTTGACAAAATTTGCACACAAAATTTTCGACCAGGAGTAACAGGATCGCAGAAATCAAAAGAGTAATTTGGGCGCGAAAATAATTCCACATTTTTAATTATTTTTGACAAAATTTGCACACAAAATTTTCGAGCAGGAGTAACAGGATCGCAGAAATGAAAAGAGTAATTTGAGCGCGAAAATAATTTCACATTTTTAATTAATTTTTAACAAAATTTGCACACAAAATTTTCGCCCAGGAGTAACAGGATCGCAGAAATTAAAAGAGTAATTTGAGCGCGAAAATAATTTCACATTTTTAATTAATTTTTGACAAAATTTGCACACAAAATTTTTGAGCAGGAGTAACAGGATCGCAGAAATGAAAAGAGTAATTTGAGCGCGAAAATAATTTGACATTTTTAATTAATTTTTGACAAAATTTGCACACAAAATTTTCGAGCAGGAGTAACAGGATCGCAGAAATGAAAAGAGTAATTTGAGCGCGAAAATAATTTGAAATTTTTAATTAATTTTTGACAAAATTTTCACACAAAAATTTCGACCAGGAGTAACAGGATCGCAGAAATGAAAAGAGTAATTTGAGCGCGAAAATAATTTCACATTTTTAATTAATTTTTGACAAAATTTGCACACAAAATTTTCGACCAGGAGTAACAGGATCGCATAAATCAAAAGAGTAATTTGGGCGCGAAAATAATTCCACATTTTTAATTATTTTTGACAAAATTTGCACACAAAATTTTCGAGCAGGAGTAACAGGATCGCAGAAATGAAAAGAGTAATTTGAGCGCGAAAATAATTTCACATTTTTAATTAATTTTTAACAAAATTTGCACACAAAATTTTCGCCCAGGAGTAACAGGATCGCAGAAATTAAAAGTGTAATTTGAGCGCGAAAATAATTTCACATTTTTAATTAATTTTTGACAAAATTTGCACACAAAATTTTCGAGCAGGAGTAACAGGATCGCAGAAATGAAAAGAGTAATTTGGGCGCGAAAATAATTTCACATTTTTAATTAATTTTTGACAAAATTTGCACACAAAATTTTCGACCAGGAGTAACAGGATCGCATAAATCAAAAGAGTAATTTGGGCGCGAAAATAATTCCACATTTTTAATTATTTTTGACAAAATTTGCACACAAAATTTTCGAGCAGGAGTAACAGGATCGCAGAAATGAAAAGAGTAATTTGAGCGCGAAAATAATTTCACATTTTTAATTAATTTTTAACAAAATTTGCACACAAAATTTTCGCCCAGGAGTAACAGGATCGCATAAATCAAAAGAGTAATTTGAGCGCGAAAATAATTTCACATTTTTAATTAATTTTTGACAAAATTTGCACACAAAATTTTCGAGCAGGAGTAACAGGATCGCAGAAATGAAAAGAGTAATTTGGGCGCGAAAATAATTTCACATTTTTAATTAATTTTTGACAAAATTTGCACACAAAATTTTCGAGCAGGAGTAACAGGATCGCAGAAATGAAAAGAGTAATTTGAGCGCGAAAATAATTTCACATTTTTAATTAATTTTTGACAAAATTTGCACACATAATTTTCGAGCAGGAGTAACAGGATCGCAGAAATGAAAAGAGTAATTTGAGCGCGAAAATAATTTCACATTTTTAATTAATTTTTGACAAAATTTGCACACAAAATTTTCGACCAGGAGTAACAGGATCGCATAAATCAAAAGAGTAATTTGGGCGCGAAAATAATTCCACATTTTTAATTATTTTTGACAAAATTTGCACACAAAATTTTCGAGCAGGAGTAACAGGATCGCAGAAATTAAAAGAGTAATTTGAGCGCGAAAATAATTTCACATTTTTAATTAATTTTTGACAAAATGTGCACACAAAATTTTCGAGCAGGAGTAACAGGATCGCAGAAATGAAAAGAGTAATTTGAGCGCGAAAATAATTTCACATTTTTAATTAATTTTTGACAAAATTTGCACACAAAATTTTCGACCAGGAGTAACAGGATCGCAGAAATCAAAAGAGTAATTTGGGCGCGAAAATAATTCCACATTTTTAATTATTTTTGACAAAATTTGCACACAAAATTTTCGCCCAGGAGTAACAGGATCGCAGAAATGAAAAGAGTAATTTGAGCGCGAAAATAATTTCACATTTTTAATTAATTTTTGACAAAATTTGCACACAAAATTTTCGCCCAGGAGTAACAGGATCGCAGAAATTAAAAGAGTAATTTGAGCGCGAAAATAATTTGACATTTTTAATTAATTTTTGACAAAATGTGCACACAAAATTTTCGAGCAGGAGTAACAGGATCGTAGAAATGAAAAGAGTAATTTGAGCGCGAAAATAATTTCACATTTTTAATTATTTTTGACAAAATTTGCACACAAAATTTTCGACCAGGAGTAACAGGATCGCAGAAATCAAAAGAGTAATTTGGGCGCGAAAATAATTCCACATTTTTAATTATTTTTGACAAAATTTGCACACAAAATTTTCGCCCAGGAGTAACAGGATCGCAGAAATTAAAAGAGTAATTTGAGCGCGAAAATAATTTGACATTTTTAATTAATTTTTGACAAAATGTGCACACAAAATTTTCGAGCAGGAGTAACAGGATCGCAGAAATGAAAAGAGTAATTTGAGCGCGAAAATAATTTCACATTTTTAATTAATTTTTGACAAAATGTGCACACAAAATTTTCGAGCAGGAGTAACAGGATCGCAGAAATGAAAAGAGTAATTTGAGCGCGAAAATAATTTCACATTTTTAATTAATTTTTGACAAAATTTGCACACATAATTTTCGAGCAGGAGTAACAGGATCGCAGAAATGAAAAGAGTAATTTGAGCGCGAAAATAATTTCACATTTTTAATTAATTTTTGACAAAATTTGCACACAAAATTTTCGCCCAGGAGTAACAGGATCGCAGAAATGAAAAGAGTAATTTGAGCGCGAAAATAATTTCACATTTTTAATTAATTTTTGACAAAATTTGCACACAAAATTTTCGCCCAGGAGTAACAGGATCGCAGAAATTAAAAGAGTAATTTGAGCGCGAAAATAATTTCACATTTTTAATTAATTTTTGACAAAATGTGCACACAAAATTTTCGCCCAGGAGTAACAGGATCGCAGAAATGAAAAGAGTAATTTGAGCGCGAAAATAATTTCACATTTTTAATTAATTTTTGACAAAATTTGCACACAAAATTTTCGCCCAGGAGTAACAGGATCGCAGAAATGAAAAGAGTAATTTGAGCGCGAAAATAATTTCACATTTTTAATTAATTTTTGACAAAATTTGCACACAAAATTTTCGCCCAGGAGTAACAGGATCGCAGAAATTAAAAGAGTAATTTGAGCGCGAAAATAATTTCACATTTTTAATTAATTTTTGACAAAATTTGCACACAAAATTTTCGCCCAGGAGTAACAGGATCGCAGAAATGAAAAGAGTAATTTGAGCGCGAAAATAATTTCACATTTTTAATTAATTTTTGACAAAATTTGCACACAAAATTTTCGCCCAGGAGTAACAGGATCGCAGAAATTAAAAGAGTAATTTGAGCGCGAAAATAATTTCACATTTTTAATTAATTTTTGACAAAATTTGCACACAAAATTTTCGAGCAGGAGTAACAGGATCGCAGAAATGAAAAGAGTAATTTGAGCGCGAAAATAATTTCACATTTTTAATTAATTTTTGACAAAATTTGCACACAAAATTTTCGCCCAGGAGTAACAGGATCGCAGAAATTAAAAGAGTAATTTGAGCGCGAAAATAATTTCACATTTTTAATTAATTTTTGACAAAATTTGCACACAAAATTTTCGAGCAGGAGTAACAGGATCGCAGAAATGAAAAGAGTAATTTGAGCGCGAAAATAATTTCACATTTTTAATTAATTTTTGACAAAATTTGCACACAAAATTTTCGCCCAGGAGTAACAGGATCGCAGAAATTAAAAGAGTAATTTGAGCGCGAAAATAATTTCACATTTTTAATTAATTTTTGACAATATTTGCACACAAAATTTTCGAGCAGGAGTAACAGGATCGCAGAAATGAAAAGAGTAATTTGAGCGCGAAAATAATTTCACATTTTTAATTAATTTTTGACAAAATTTGCACACAAAATTTTCGAGCAGGAGTAACAGGATCGCAGAAATAAAAAGAGTAATTTGAGCGCGAAAATAATTTCACATTTTTAATTAATTTTTGACAAAATTTGCACACAAAATTTTCGCCCAGGAGTAACAGGATCGCAGAAATGAAAATTCATTTTGAGCGCGAAAATAATTTCACATTTTTAATTAATTTTTGACAAAATTTGCACACAAAATTTTCGAGCAGGAGTAACAGGATCGCAGAAATAAAAAGAGTAATTTGAGCGCGAAAATAATTTCACATTTTTAATTAATTTTTGACAAAATTTGCACACAAAATTTTCGCCCAGGAGTAACAGGATCGCAGAAATTAAAAGAGTAATTTGAGCGCGAAAATAATTTGACATTTTTAATTAATTTTTGACAAAATTTGCACACAAAATTTTCGAGCAGGAGTAACAGGATCCCAGAAATGAAAAGAGTAATTTGAGCGCGAAAATAATTTGACATTTTTAATTAATTTTTGACAAAATTTGCACACAAAATTTTCGCCCAGGAGTAACAGGATCGCAGAAATGAAAAGAGTAATTTGAGCGCGAAAATAATTTGACATTTTTAATTAATTTTTGACAAAATTTGCACACAAAATTTTCGAGCAGGAGTAACAGGATCGCAGAAATGAAAAGAGTAATTTGAGCGCGAAAATAATTTGACATTTTTAATTAATTTTTGACAAAATTTGCACACAAAATTTTCGAGCAGGAGTAACAGGATCCCAGAAATGAAAAGAGTAATTTGAGCGCGAAAATAATTTGACATTTTTAATTAATTTTTGACAAAATTTGCACACAAAATTTTCGCCCAGGAGTAACAGGATCGCAGAAATGAAAAGAGTAATTTGAGCGCGAAAATAATTTGACATTTTTAATTAATTTTTGACAAAATTTGCACACAAAATTTTCGAGCAGGAGTAACAGGATCGCAGAAATGAAAAGAGTAATTTGAGCGCGAAAATAATTTCACATTTTTAATTAATTTTTGACAAAATTTGCACACAAAATTTTCGCCCAGGAGTAACAGGATCGCAGAAATGAAAAGAGTAATTTGAGCGCGAAAATAATTTCACATTTTTAATTAATTTTTGACAAAATGTGCACACAAAATTTTCGAGCAGGAGTAATAGGATCGCAGAAATGAAAAGAGTAATTTGGGCGCGAAAATAATTTCACATTTTTAATTAATTTTTGACAAAATTTGCACACAAAATTTTCGAGCAGGAGTAACAGGATCGCAGAAATGAAAAGAGTAATTTGAGCGCGAAAATAATTTCACATTTTTAATTAATTTTTGACAAAATTTGCACACAAAATTTTCGAGCAGGAGTAACAGGATCGCAGAAATGAAAAGAGTAATTTGGGCGCGAAAATAATTTCACATTTTGAATTAATTTTTGACAAAATTTGCACACAAAATTTTCGAGCAGGAGTAACAGGATCGCAGAAATGAAAAGAGTAATTTGAGCACGAAAATAATTTCACATTTTTAATTAATTTTTGACAAAATTTGCACACAAAAGTTTCGAGCAGGAGTAACAGGATCGCAGAAATGAAAAGAGTAATTTGGGCGCGAAAATAATTTCACATTTTTAATTAATTTTTGACAAAATTTGCACACAAAATTTTCGCCCAGGAGTAACAGGATCGCAGAAATTAAAAGAGTAATTTGAGCGCGAAAATAATTTCACATTTTTAATTAATTTTTGACAAAATTTTCACACAAAAATTACGACCAGGAGTAACAGGATCGCAGAAATGAAAAGAGTAATTTGAGCGCGAAAATAATTTCACATTTTTAATTAATTTTTGACAAAATTTGCACACAAAATTTTCGAGCAGGAGTAACAGGATCGCAGAAATAAAAAGAGTAATTTGAGCGCGAAAATAATTTCACATTTTTAATTAATTTTTGACAAAATTTGCACACAAAATTTTCGCCCAGGAGTAACAGGATCGCAGAAATGAAAATTCATTTTGAGCGCGAAAATAATTTCACATTTTTAATTAATTTTTGACAAAATTTGCACACAAAATTTTCGAGCAGGAGTAACAGGATCGCAGAAATAAAAAGAGTAATTTGAGCGCGAAAATAATTTCACATTTTTAATTAATTTTTGACAAAATTTGCACACAAAATTTTCGCCCAGGAGTAACAGGATCGCAGAAATTAAAAGAGTAATTTGAGCGCGAAAATAATTTGACATTTTTAATTAATTTTTGACAAAATTTGCACACAAAATTTTCGAGCAGGAGTAACAGGATCCCAGAAATGAAAAGAGTAATTTGAGCGCGAAAATAATTTGACATTTTTAATTAATTTTTGACAAAATTTGCACACAAAATTTTCGCCCAGGAGTAACAGGATCGCAGAAATGAAAAGAGTAATTTGAGCGCGAAAATAATTTGACATTTTTAATTAATTTTTGACAAAATTTGCACACAAAATTTTCGAGCAGGAGTAACAGGATCGCAGAAATGAAAAGAGTAATTTGAGCGCGAAAATAATTTGACATTTTTAATTAATTTTTGACAAAATTTGCACACAAAATTTTCGAGCAGGAGTAACAGGATCCCAGAAATGAAAAGAGTAATTTGAGCGCGAAAATAATTTGACATTTTTAATTAATTTTTGACAAAATTTGCACACAAAATTTTCGCCCAGGAGTAACAGGATCGCAGAAATGAAAAGAGTAATTTGAGCGCGAAAATAATTTGACATTTTTAATTAATTTTTGACAAAATTTGCACACAAAATTTTCGAGCAGGAGTAACAGGATCGCAGAAATGAAAAGAGTAATTTGAGCGCGAAAATAATTTCACATTTTTAATTAATTTTTGACAAAATTTGCACACAAAATTTTCGCCCAGGAGTAACAGGATCGCAGAAATGAAAAGAGTAATTTGAGCGCGAAAATAATTTCACATTTTTAATTAATTTTTGACAAAATTTGCACACAAAATTTTCGAGCAGGAGTAATAGGATCGCAGAAATGAAAAGAGTAATTTGGGCGCGAAAATAATTTCACATTTTTAATTAATTTTTGACAAAATTTGCACACAAAATTTTCGAGCAGGAGTAACAGGATCGCAGAAATGAAAAGAGTAATTTGAGCGCGAAAATAATTTCACATTTTTAATTAATTTTTGACAAAATTTGCACACAAAATTTTCGAGCAGGAGTAACAGGATCGCAGAAATGAAAAGAGTAATTTGGGCGCGAAAATAATTTCACATTTTGAATTAATTTTTGACAAAATTTGCACACAAAATTTTCGAGCAGGAGTAACAGGATCGCAGAAATGAAAAGAGTAATTTGAGCGCGAAAATAATTTCACATTTTTAATTAATTTTTGACAAAATTTGCACACAAAATTTTCGAGCAGGAGTAACAGGATCGCAGAAATAAAAAGAGTAATTTGAGCGCGAAAATAATTTCACATTTTTAATTAATTTTTGACAAAATTTGCACACAAAATTTTCGAGCAGGAGTAACAGGATCGCAGAAATAAAAAGAGTAATTTGGGCGCGAAAATAATTTCACATTTTTAATTAATTTTTGACAAAATTTGCACACAAAATTTTCGCCCAGGAGTAACAGGATCGCAGAAATTAAAAGAGTAATTTGAGCGCGAAAATAATTTCACATTTTTAATTAATTTTTGACAAAATTTTCACACAAAAATTACGACCAGGAGTAACAGGATCGCAGAAATGAAAAGAGTAATTTGAGCGCGAAAATAATTTCACATTTTTAATTAATTTTTGACAAAATTTGCACACAAAATTTTCGAGCAGGAGTAACAGGATCGCAGAAATAAAAAGAGTAATTTGGGCGCGAAAATAATTTCACATTTTTAATTAATTTTTGACAAAATTTGCACACAAAAGTTTCGAGCAGGAGTAACAGGATCGCAGAAATGAAAAGAGTAATTTGGGCGCGAAAATAATTTCACATTTTTAATTAATTTTTGACAAAATTTGCACACAAAATTTTCGCCCAGGAGTAACAGGATCGCAGAAATTAAAAGAGTAATTTGAGCGCGAAAATAATTTCACATTTTTAATTAATTTTTGACAAAATTTTCACACAAAAATTACGACCAGGAGTAACAGGATCGCAGAAATGAAAAGAGTAATTTGAGCGCGAAAATAATTTCACATTTTTAATTAATTTTTGACAAAATTTGCACACAAAATTTTCGAGCAGGAGTAACAGGATCGCAGAAATAAAAAGAGTAATTTGAGCGCGAAAATAATTTCACATTTTTAATTAATTTTTGACAAAATTTGCACACAAAATTTTCGCCCAGGAGTAACAGGATCGCAGAAATGAAAATTCATTTTGAGCGCGAAAATAATTTCACATTTTTAATTAATTTTTGACAAAATTTGCACACAAAATTTTCGAGCAGGAGTAACAGGATCGCAGAAATAAAAAGAGTAATTTGAGCGCGAAAATAATTTCACATTTTTAATTAATTTTTGACAAAATTTGCACACAAAATTTTCGAGCAGGAGTAACAGGATCGCAGAAATAAAAAGAGTAATTTGAGCGCGAAAATAATTTCACATTTTTAATTAATTTTTGACAAAATTTGCACACAAAATTTTCGAGCAGGAGTAACAGGATCGCAGAAATGAAAAGAGTAATTTGAGCGCGAAAATAATTTCACATTTTTAATTAATTTTTGACAAAATTTGCACACAAAATTTTCGAGCAGGAGTAACAGGATCGCAGAAATAAAAAGAGTAATTTGAGCGCGAAAATAATTTCACATTTTTAATTAATTTTTGACAAAATTTGCACACAAAATTTTCGCCCAGGAGTAACAGGATCGCAGAAATGAAAAGAGTAATTTGAGCGCGAAAATAATTTGACATTTTTAATTAATTTTTGACAAAATTTGCACACAAAATTTTCGAGCAGGAGTAACAGGATCGCAGAAATGAAAAGAGTAATTTGAGCGCGAAAATAATTACACATTTTTAATTAATTTTTGACAAAATTTGCACACAAAATTTTCGCCCAGGAGTAACAGGATCGCAGAAATGAAAAGAGTAATTTGGGCGCGAAAATAATTTCACATTTTTAATTAATTTTTGACAAAATTTGCACACAAAATTTTCGCCCAGGAGTAACAGGATCGCAGAAATGAAAATTCATTTTGAGCGCGAAAATAATTTCACATTTTTAATTAATTTTTGACAAAATTTGCACACAAAATTTTCGAGCAGGAGTAACAGGATCGCAGAAATAAAAAGAGTAATTTGAGCGCGAAAATAATTTCACATTTTTAATTAATTTTTGACAAAATTTGCACACAAAATTTTCGAGCAGGAGTAACAGGATCGCAGAAATAAAAAGAGTAATTTGAGCGCGAAAATAATTTCACATTTTTAATTAATTTTTGACAAAATTTGCACACAAAATTTTCGCCCAGGAGTAACAGGATCGCAGAAATTAAAAGAGTAATTTGAGCGCGAAAATAATTTGACATTTTTAATTAATTTTTGACAAAATTTGCACACAAAATTTTCGAGCAGGAGTAACAGGATCGCAGAAATGAAAAGAGTAATTTGAGCGCGAAAATAATTTCACATTTTTAATTAATTTTTGACAAAATTTGCACACAAAATTTTCGCCCAGGAGTAACAGGATCGCAGAAATGAAAATTCATTTTGAGCGCGAAAATAATTTCACATTTTTAATTAATTTTTGACAAAATTTGCACACAAAATTTTCGAGCAGGAGTAACAGGATCGCAGAAATAAAAAGAGTAATTTGAGCGCGAAAATAATTTCACATTTTTAATTAATTTTTGACAAAATTTGCACACAAAATTTTCGCCCAGGAGTAACAGGATCGCAGAAATTAAAAGAGTAATTTGAGCGCGAAAATAATTTGACATTTTTAATTAATTTTTGACAAAATTTGCACACAAAATTTTCGAGCAGGAGTAACAGGATCGCAGAAATGAAAAGAGTAATTTGAGCGCGAAAATAATTTGACATTTTTAATTAATTTTTGACAAAATTTGCACACAAAATTTTCGAGCAGGAGTAACAGGATCGCAGAAATGAAAAGAGTAATTTGAGCGCGAAAATAATTACACATTTTTAATTAATTTTTGACAAAATTTGCACACAAAATTTTCGCCCAGGAGTAACAGGATCGCAGAAATGAAAAGAGTAATTTGGGCGCGAAAATAATTTCACATTTTTAATTAATTTTTGACAAAATTTGCACACAAAATTTTCGCCCAGGAGTAACAGGATCGCAGAAATGAAAAGAGTAATTTGAGCGCGAAAATAATTTCACATTTTTAATTAATTTTTGACAAAATTTGCACACAAAATTTTCGCCCAGGAGTAACAGGATCGCAGAAATGAAAAGAGTAATTTGAGCGCGAAAATAATTTCACATTTTTAATTAATTTTTGACAAAATTTGCACACAAAATTTTCGCCCAGGAGTAACAGGATCGCAGAAATGAAAAGAGTAATTTGAGCGCGAAAATAATTACACATTTTTAATTAATTTTTGACAAAATTTGCACACAAAATTTTCGAGCAGGAGTAACAGGATCGCAGAAATGAAAAGAGTAATTTGAGCGCGAAAATAATTACACATTTTTAATTAATTTTTGACAAAATTTGCACACAAAATTTTCGCCCAGGAGTAACAGGATCGCAGAAATGAAAAGAGTAATTTGAGCGCGAAAATAATTTCACATTTTTAATTAATTTTGGACAAAATTTGCACACAAAATTTTCGCCCAGGAGTAACAGGATCGCAGAAATGAAAAGAGTAATTTGAGCGCGAAAATAATTACACATTTTTAATTAATTTTTGACAAAATTTGCACACAAAATTTTCGAGCAGGAGTAACAGGATCGCAGAAATGAAAAGAGTAATTTGAGCGCGAAAATAATTACACATTTTTAATTAATTTTTGACAAAATTTGCACACAAAATTTTCGCCCAGGAGTAACAGGATCGCAGAAATGAAAAGAGTAATTTGAGCGCGAAAATAATTACACATTTTTAATTAATTTTTGACAAAATTTGCACACAAAATTTTCGAGCAGGAGTAACAGGATCGCAGAAATGAAAAGAGTAATTTGAGCGCGAAAATAATTTCACATTTTTAATTAATTTTTGACAAAATTTGCACACAAAATTTTCGCCCAGGAGTAACAGGATCGCAGAAATGAAAAGAGTAATTTGAGCGCGAAAATAATTTCACATTTTTAATTAATTTTTGACAAAATTTGCACACAAAATTTTCGCCCAGGAGTAACAGGATCGCAGAAATGAAAAGAGTAATTTGAGCGCGAAAATAATTTCACATTTTTAATTAATTTTTGACAAAATTTGCACACAAAATTTTCGCCCAGGAGTAACAGGATCGCAGAAATGAAAAGAGTAATTTGAGCGCGAAAATAATTACACATTTTTAATTAATTTTTGACAAAATTTGCACACAAAATTTTCGAGCAGGAGTAACAGGATCGCAGAAATGAAAAGAGTAATTTGAGCGCGAAAATAATTACACATTTTTAATTAATTTTTGACAAAATTTGCACACAAAATTTTCGCCCAGGAGTAACAGGATCGCAGAAATGAAAAGAGTAATTTGAGCGCGAAAATAATTTCACATTTTTAATTAATTTTGGACAAAATTTGCACACAAAATTTTCGCCCAGGAGTAACAGGATCGCAGAAATGAAAAGAGTAATTTGAGCGCGAAAATAATTACACATTTTTAATTAATTTTTGACAAAATTTGCACACAAAATTTTCGAGCAGGAGTAACAGGATCGCAGAAATGAAAAGAGTAATTTGAGCGCGAAAATAATTACACATTTTTAATTAATTTTTGACAAAATTTGCACACAAAATTTTCGCCCAGGAGTAACAGGATCGCAGAAATGAAAAGAGTAATTTGAGCGCGAAAATAATTTCACATTTTTAATTAATTTTTGACAAAATTTGCACACAAAATTTTCGAGCAGGAGTAACAGGATCGCAGAAATGAAAAGAGTAATTTGAGCGCGAAAATAATTTCACATTTTTAATTAATTTTTGACAAAATTTGCACACAAAATTTTCGAGCAGGAGTAACAGGATCGCAGAAATGAAAAGAGTAATTTGAGCGCGAAAATAATTTCACATTTTTAATTAATTTTTGACAAAATTTGCACACAAAATTTTCGCCCAGGAGTAACAGGATCGCAGAAATTAAAAGAGTAATTTGAGCGCGAAAATAATTTCACATTTTTTATTAATTTTTGACAATATTTGCACACAAAATTTTCGAGCAGGAGTAACAGGATCGCAGAAATGAAAAGAGTAATTTGAGCGCGAAAATAATTTCACATTTTTAATTAATTTTTGACAAAATTTGCACACAAAATTTTCGCCCAGGAGTAACAGGATCGCAGAAATGAAAAGAGTAATTTGAGCGCGAAAATAATTTCACATTTTTAATTAATTTTTGACAAAATTTGCACACAAAATTTTCGCCCAGGAGTAACAGGATCGCAGAAATGAAAAGAGTAATTTGAGCGCGAAAATAATTTCACATTTTTAATTAATTTTTGACAAAATTTGCACACAAAATTTTCGAGCAGGAGTAACAGGATCCCAGAAATGAAAAGAGTAATTTGAGCGCGAAAATAATTTGACATTTTTAATTAATTTTTGACAAAATTTGCACACAAAATTTTCGAGCAGGAGTAACAGGATCGCAGAAATGAAAAGAGTAATTTGAGCGCGAAAATAATTTCACATTTTTAATTAATTTTTGACAAAATTTGCACACAAAATTTTCGCCCAGGAGTAACAGGATCGCAGAAATGAAAAGAGTAATTTGAGCGCGAAAATAATTTGACATTTTTAATTAATTTTTGACAAAATTTGCACACAAAATTTTCGAGCAGGAGTAACAGGATCGCAGAAATGAAAAGAGTAATTTGAGCGCGAAAATAATTTCACATTTTTAATTAATTTTTGACAAAATTTGCACACAAAATTTTCGCCCAGGAGTAACAGGATCGCAGAAATGAAAAGAGTAATTTGAGCGCGAAAATAATTTCACATTTTTAATTAATTTTTGACAAAATTTGCACACAAAATTTTCGAGCAGGAGTAATAGGATCGCAGAAATGAAAAGAGTAATTTGGGCGCGAAAATAATTTCACATTTTTAATTAATTTTTGACAAAATTTGCACACAAAATTTTCGAGCAGGAGTAACAGGATCGCAGAAATGAAAAGAGTAATTTGAGCGCGAAAATAATTTCACATTTTTAATTAATTTTTGACAAAATTTGCACACAAAATTTTCGAGCAGGAGTAACAGGATCGCAGAAATGAAAAGAGTAATTTGAGCGCGAAAATAATTTCACATTTTTAATTAATTTTTGACAAAATTTGCACACAAAATTTTCGAGCAGGAGTAACAGGATCGCAGAAATGAAAAGAGTAATTTGAGCGCGAAAATAATTTCACATTTTTAATTAATTTTTGACAAAATTTGCACACAAAAGTTTCGAGCAGGAGTAACAGGATCGCAGAAATGAAAAGAGTAATTTGGGCGCGAAAATAATTTCACATTTTTAATTAATTTTTGACAAAATTTGCACACAAAATTTTCGCCCAGGAGTAACAGGATCGCAGAAATTAAAAGAGTAATTTGAGCGCGAAAATAATTTCACATTTTTAATTAATTTTTGACAAAATTTTCACACAAAAATTACGACCAGGAGTAACAGGGTCGCAGAAATGAAAAGAGTAATTTGAGCGCGAAAATAATTTCACATTTTTAATTAATTTTTGACAAAATTTGCACACAAAAGTTTCGAGCAGGAGTAACAGGATCGCAGAAATGAAAAAAGTAATTTGGGCGCGAAAATAATTTCACATTTTTAATTAATTTTTGACAAAATTTGCACACAAAATTTTCGCCCAGGAGTAACAGGATCGCAGAAATTAAAAGAGTAATTTGAGCGCGAAAATAATTTCACATTTTTAATTAATTTTTGACAAAATTTGCACACAAAATTTTCGAGCAGGAGTAACAGGATCGCAGAAATGAAAAGAGTAATTTGAGCGCGAAAATAATTTCACATTTTTAATTAATTTTTGACAAAATTTGCACACAAAATTTTCGAGCAGGAGTAACAGGATCGCAGAAATGAAAAGAGTAATTTGAGCGCGAAAATAATTTCACATTTTTAATTAATTTTTGACAAAATTTGCACACAAAATTTTCGAGCAGGAGTAACAGGATCGCAGAAATAAAAAGAGTAATTTGAGCGCGAAAATAATTTCACATTTTTAATTAATTTTTGACAAAATTTGCACACAAAATTTTCGCCCAGGAGTAACAGGATCGCAGAAATGAAAATTCATTTTGAGCGCGAAAATAATTTCACATTTTTAATTAATTTTTGACAAAATTTGCACACAAAATTTTCGAGCAGGAGTAACAGGATCGCAGAAATAAAAAGAGTAATTTGAGCGCGAAAATAATTTCACATTTTTAATTAATTTTTGACAAAATTTGCACACAAAATTTTCGAGCAGGAGTAACAGGATCGCAGAAATAAAAAGAGTAATTTGAGCGCGAAAATAATTTCACATTTTTAATTAATTTTTGACAAAATTTGCACACAAAATTTTCGAGCAGGAGTAACAGGATCGCAGAAATGAAAAGAGTAATTTGAGCGCGAAAATAATTTCACATTTTTAATTAATTTTTGACAAAATTTGCACACAAAATTTTCGAGCAGGAGTAACAGGATCGCAGAAATAAAAAGAGTAATTTGAGCGCGAAAATAATTTCACATTTTTAATTAATTTTTGACAAAATTTGCACACAAAATTTTCGCCCAGGAGTAACAGGATCGCAGAAATGAAAAGAGTAATTTGAGCGCGAAAATAATTTGACATTTTTAATTAATTTTTGACAAAATTTGCACACAAAATTTTCGAGCAGGAGTAACAGGATCGCAGAAATGAAAAGAGTAATTTGAGCGCGAAAATAATTACACATTTTTAATTAATTTTTGACAAAATTTGCACACAAAATTTTCGCCCAGGAGTAACAGGATCGCAGAAATGAAAAGAGTAATTTGAGCGCGAAAATAATTTCACATTTTTAATTAATTTTTGACAAAATTTGCACACAAAATTTTCGAGCAGGAGTAACAGGATCGCAGAAATAAAAAGAGTAATTTGAGCGCGAAAATAATTTCACATTTTTAATTAATTTTTGACAAAATTTGCACACAAAATTTTCGCCCAGGAGTAACAGGATCGCAGAAATGAAAAGAGTAATTTGGGCGCGAAAATAATTTCACATTTTTAATTAATTTTTGACAAAATTTGCACACAAAATTTTCGCCCAGGAGTAACAGGATCGCAGAAATGAAAATTCATTTTGAGCGCGAAAATAATTTCACATTTTTAATTAATTTTTGACAAAATTTGCACACAAAATTTTCGAGCAGGAGTAACAGGATCGCAGAAATAAAAAGAGTAATTTGAGCGCGAAAATAATTTCACATTTTTAATTAATTTTTGACAAAATTTGCACACAAAATTTTCGCCCAGGAGTAACAGGATCGCAGAAATGAAAAGAGTAATTTTAGCGCGAAAATAATTTGACATTTTTAATTAATTTTTGACAAAATTTGCACACAAAATTTTCGAGCAGGAGTAACAGGATCGCAGAAATAAAAAGAGTAATTTGAGCGCGAAAATAATTTCACATTTTTAATTAATTTTTGACAAAATTTGCACACAAAATTTTCGCCCAGGAGTAACAGGATCGCAGAAATTAAAAGAGTAATTTGAGCGCGAAAATAATTTGACATTTTTAATTAATTTTTGACAAAATTTGCACACAAAATTTTCGAGCAGGAGTAACAGGATCGCAGAAATGAAAAGAGTAATTTGAGCGCGAAAATAATTTGACATTTTTAATTAATTTTTGACAAAATTTGCACACAAAATTTTCGAGCAGGAGTAACAGGATCGCAGAAATGAAAAGAGTAATTTGAGCGCGAAAATAATTACACATTTTTAATTAATTTTTGACAAAATTTGCACACAAAATTTTCGCCCAGGAGTAACAGGATCGCAGAAATGAAAAGAGTAATTTGAGCGCGAAAATAATTTCACATTTTTAATTAATTTTTGACAAAATTTGCACACAAAATTTTCGCCCAGGAGTAACAGGATCGCAGAAATGAAAAGAGTAATTTGAGCGCGAAAATAATTTCACATTTTTAATTAATTTTTGACAAAATTTGCACACAAAATTTTCGCCCAGGAGTAACAGGATCGCAGAAATGAAAATTCATTTTGAGCGCGAAAATAATTTCACATTTTTAATTAATTTTTGACAAAATTTGCACACAAAATTTTCGAGCAGGAGTAACAGGATCGCAGAAATAAAAAGAGTAATTTGAGCGCGAAAATAATTTCACATTTTTAATTAATTTTTGACAAAATTTGCACACAAAATTTTCGAGCAGGAGTAACAGGATCGCAGAAATGAAAAGAGTAATTTGAGCGCGAAAATAATTTCACATTTTTAATTAATTTTTGACAAAATTTGCACACAAAATTTTCGCCCAGGAGTAACAGGATCGCAGAAATGAAAATTCATTTTGAGCGCGAAAATAATTTCACATTTTTAATTAATTTTTGACAAAATTTGCACACAAAATTTTCGAGCAGGAGTAACAGGATCGCAGAAATAAAAAGAGTAATTTGAGCGCGAAAATAATTTCACATTTTTAATTAATTTTTGACAAAATTTGCACACAAAATTTTCGCCCAGGAGTAACAGGATCGCAGAAATTAAAAGAGTAATTTGAGCGCGAAAATAATTTGACATTTTTAATTAATTTTTGACAAAATTTGCACACAAAATTTTCGAGCAGGAGTAACAGGATCGCAGAAATGAAAAGAGTAATTTGAGCGCGAAAATAATTTGACATTTTTAATTAATTTTTGACAAAATTTGCACACAAAATTTTCGAGCAGGAGTAACAGGATCGCAGAAATGAAAAGAGTAATTTGAGCGCGAAAATAATTACACATTTTTAATTAATTTTTGACAAAATTTGCACACAAAATTTTCGCCCAGGAGTAACAGGATCGCAGAAATGAAAAGAGTAATTTGAGCGCGAAAATAATTTCACATTTTTAATTAATTTTTGACAAAATTTGCACACAAAATTTTCGCCCAGGAGTAACAGGATCGCAGAAATGAAAAGAGTAATTTGAGCGCGAAAATAATTTCACATTTTTAATTAATTTTTGACAAAATTTGCACACAAAATTTTCGCCCAGGAGTAACAGGATCGCAGAAATGAAAATTCATTTTGAGCGCGAAAATAATTTCACATTTTTAATTAATTTTTGACAAAATTTGCACACAAAATTTTCGAGCAGGAGTAACAGGATCGCAGAAATAAAAAGAGTAATTTGAGCGCGAAAATAATTTCACATTTTTAATTAATTTTTGACAAAATTTGCACACAAAATTTTCGAGCAGGAGTAACAGGATCGCAGAAATGAAAAGAGTAATTTGAGCGCGAAAATAATTTCACATTTTTAATTAATTTTTGACAAAATTTGCACACAAAATTTTCGCCCAGGAGTAACAGGATCGCAGAAATGAAAATTCATTTTGAGCGCGAAAATAATTTCACATTTTTAATTAATTTTTGACAAAATTTGCACACAAAATTTTCGCCCAGGAGTAACAGGATCGCAGAAATGAAAATTCATTTTGAGCGCGAAAATAATTTCACATTTTTAATTAATTTTTGACAAAATTTGCACACAAAATTTTCGAGCAGGAGTAACAGGATCGCAGAAATGAAAAGAGTAATTTGAGCGCGAAAATAATTTCACATTTTTAATTAATTTTTGACAAAATTTGCACACAAAATTTTCGAGCAGGAGTAACAGGATCGCAGAAATGAAAAGAGTAATTTGAGCGCGAAAATAATTTCACATTTTTAATTAATTTTTGACAAAATTTGCACACAAAATTTTCGCCCAGGAGTAACAGGATCGCAGAAATGAAAATTCATTTTGAGCGCGAAAATAATTTCACATTTTTAATTAATTTTTGACAAAATTTGCACACAAAATTTTCGAGCAGGAGTAACAGGATCGCAGAAATAAAAAGAGTAATTTGAGCGCGAAAATAATTTCACATTTTTAATTAATTTTTGACAAAATTTGCACACAAAATTTTCGAGCAGGAGTAACAGGATCGCAGAAATGAAAAGAGTAATTTGAGCGCGAAAATAATTTCACATTTTTAATTAATTTTTGACAAAATTTGCACACAAAATTTTCGCCCAGGAGTAACAGGATCGCAGAAATGAAAATTCATTTTGAGCGCGAAAATAATTTCACATTTTTAATTAATTTTTGACAAAATTTGCACACAAAATTTTCGAGCAGGAGTAACAGGATCGCAGAAATGAAAAGAGTAATTTGAGCGCGAAAATAATTTCACATTTTTAATTAATTTTTGACAAAATTTGCACACAAAATTTTCGCCCAGGAGTAACAGGATCGCAGAAATGAAAATTCATTTTGAGCGCGAAAATAATTTCACATTTTTAATTAATTTTTGACAAAATTTGCACACAAAATTTTCGAGCAGGAGTAACAGGATCGCAGAAATAAAAAGAGTAATTTGAGCGCGAAAATAATTTCACATTTTTAATTAATTTTTGACAAAATTTGCACACAAAATTTTCGAGCAGGAGTAACAGGATCGCAGAAATGAAAAGAGTAATTTGAGCGCGAAAATAATTTCACATTTTTAATTAATTTTTGACAAAATTTGCACACAAAATTTTCGCCCAGGAGTAACAGGATCGCAGAAATGAAAATTCATTTTGAGCGCGAAAATAATTTGACATTTTTAATTAATTTTTGACAAAATTTGCACACAAAATTTTCGAGCAGGAGTAACAGGATCGCAGAAATAAAAAGAGTAATTTGAGCGCGAAAATAATTTCACATTTTTAATTAATTTTTGACAAAATTTGCACACAAAATTTTCGAGCAGGAGTAACAGGATCGCAGAAATAAAAAGAGTAATTTGAGCGCGAAAATAATTTCACATTTTTAATTAATTTTTGACAAAATTTGCACACAAAATTTTCGAGCAGGAGTAACAGGATCGCAGAAATGAAAAGAGTAATTTGAGCGCGAAAATAATTTCACATTTTTAATTAATTTTTGACAAAATTTGCACACAAAATTTTCGCCCAGGAGTAACAGGATCGCAGAAATGAAAATTCATTTTGAGCGCGAAAATAATTTGACATTTTTAATTAATTTTTGACAAAATTTGCACACAAAATTTTCGAGCAGGAGTAACAGGATCGCAGAAATAAAAAGAGTAATTTGAGCGCGAAAATAATTTCACATTTTTAATTAATTTTTGACAAAATTTGCACACAAAATTTTCGCCCAGGAGTAACAGGATCGCAGAAATTAAAAGAGTAATTTGAGCGCGAAAATAATTTGACATTTTTAATTAATTTTTGACAAAATTTGCACACAAAATTTTCGAGCAGGAGTAACAGGATCGCAGAAATGAAAAGAGTAATTTGAGCGCGAAAATAATTTGACATTTTTAATTAATTTTTGACAAAATTTGCACACAAAATTTTCGAGCAGGAGTAACAGGATCGCAGAAATGAAAAGAGTAATTTGAGCGCGAAAATAATTACACATTTTTAATTAATTTTTGACAAAATTTGCACACAAAATTTTCGCCCAGGAGTAACAGGATCGCAGAAATGAAAAGAGTAATTTGAGCGCGAAAATAATTTCACATTTTTAATTAATTTTTGACAAAATTTGCACACAAAATTTTCGCCCAGGAGTAACAGGATCGCAGAAATGAAAAGAGTAATTTGAGCGCGAAAATAATTTCACATTTTTAATTAATTTTTGACAAAATTTGCACACAAAATTTTCGCCCAGGAGTAACAGGATCGCAGAAATGAAAATTCATTTTGAGCGCGAAAATAATTTCACATTTTTAATTAATTTTTGACAAAATTTGCACACAAAATTTTCGAGCAGGAGTAACAGGATCGCAGAAATAAAAAGAGTAATTTGAGCGCGAAAATAATTTCACATTTTTAATTAATTTTTGACAAAATTTGCACACAAAATTTTCGCCCAGGAGTAACAGGATCGCAGAAATGAAAAGAGTAATTTGAGCGCGAAAATAATTTGACATTTTTAATTAATTTTTGACAAAATTTGCACACAAAATTTTCGAGCAGGAGTAACAGGATCGCAGAAATGAAAAGAGTAATTTGAGCGCGAAAATAATTACACATTTTTAATTAATTTTTGACAAAATTTGCACACAAAATTTTCGCCCAGGAGTAACAGGATCGCAGAAATGAAAAGAGTAATTTGAGCGCGAAAACAATTTCACATTTTTAATTAATTTTTGACAAAATTTGCACACAAAATTTTCGCCCAGGAGTAACAGGATCGCAGAAATGAAAAGAGTAATTTGGGCGCGAAAATAATTTCACATTTTTAATTAATTTTTGACAAAATTTGCACACAAAATTTTCGCCCAGGAGTAACAGGATCGCAGAAATGAAAAGAGTAATTTGAGCGCGAAAATAATTTCACATTTTTAATTAATTTTTGACAAAATTTGCACACAAAATTTTCGCCCAGGAGTAACAGGATCGCAGAAATGAAAAGAGTAATTTGAGCGCGAAAATAATTTCACATTTTTAATTAATTTTTGACAAAATTTGCACACAAAATTTTCGCCCAGGAGTAACAGGATCGCAGAAATGAAAATTCATTTTGAGCGCGAAAATAATTTCACATTTTTAATTAATTTTTGACAAAATTTGCACACAAAATTTTCGAGCAGGAGTAACAGGATCGCAGAAATTAAAAGAGTAATTTGAGCGCGAAAATAATTTGACATTTTTAATTAATTTTTGACAAAATTTGCACACAAAATTTTCGAGCAGGAGTAACAGGATCGCAGAAATGAAAAGAGTAATTTGAGCGCGAAAATAATTTGACATTTTTAATTAATTTTTGACAAAATTTGCACACAAAATTTTCGAGCAGGAGTAACAGGATCGCAGAAATGAAAAGAGTAATTTGAGCGCGAAAATAATTACACATTTTTAATTAATTTTTGACAAAATTTGCACACAAAATTTTCGCCCAGGAGTAACAGGATCGCAGAAATGAAAAGAGTAATTTGAGCGCGAAAACAATTTCACATTTTTAATTAATTTTTGACAAAATTTGCACACAAAATTTTCGCCCAGGAGTAACAGGATCGCAGAAATGAAAAGAGTAATTTGGGCGCGAAAATAATTTCACATTTTTAATTAATTTTTGACAAAATTTGCACACAAAATTTTCGCCCAGGAGTAACAGGATCGCAGAAATGAAAAGAGTAATTTGAGCGCGAAAATAATTTCACATTTTTAATTAATTTTTGACAAAATTTGCACACAAAATTTTCGAGCAGGAGTAACAGGATCGCAGAAATGAAAAGAGTAATTTGAGCGCGAAAATAATTTCACATTTTTAATTAATTTTTGACAAAATTTGCACACAAAATTTTCGCCCAGGAGTAACAGGATCGCAGAAATGAAAAGAGTAATTTGAGCGCGAAAATAATTTCACATTTTTAATTAATTTTTGACAAAATTTGCACACAAAATTTTCGAGCAGGAGTAACAGGATCGCAGAAATGAAAAGAGTAATTTGAGCGCGAAAATAATTTCACATTTTTAATTAATTTTTGACAAAATTTGCACACAAAATTTTCGCCCAGGAGTAACAGGATCGCAGAAATGAAAAGAGTAATTTGAGCGCGAAAATAATTTCACATTTTTAATTAATTTTGGACAAAATTTGCACACAAAATTTTCGCCCAGGAGTAACAGGATCGCAGAAATGAAAAGAGTAATTTGAGCGCGAAAATAATTACACATTTTTAATTAATTTTTGACAAAATTTGCACACAAAATTTTCGCCCAGGAGTAACAGGATCGCAGTAATGAAAAGAGTAATTTGAGCGCGAAAATAATTTCACATTTTTAATTAATTTTTGACAAAATTTGCACACAAAATTTTCGCCCAGGAGTAACAGGATCGCAGAAATGAAAAGAGTAATTTGAGCGCGAAAATAATTTGACATTTTTAATTAATTTTTGACAAAATTTGCACACAAAATTTTCGCCCAGGAGTAACAGGATCGCAGAAATGAAAAGAGTAATTTGAGCGCGAAAATAATTTCACATTTTTAATTAATTTTTGACAAAATTTGCACACAAAATTTTCGAGCAGGAGTAACAGGATCGCAGAAATGAAAAGAGTAATTTGAGCGCGAAAATAATTTCACATTTTTAATTAATTTTTGACAAAATTTGCACACAAAATTTTCGCCCAGGAGTAACAGGATCGCAGAAATGAAAAGAGTAATTTGAGCGCGAAAATAATTTCACATTTTTAATTAATTTTGGACAAAATTTGCACACAAAATTTTCGCCCAGGAGTAACAGGATCGCAGAAATGAAAAGAGTAATTTGAGCGCGAAAATAATTACACATTTTTAATTAATTTTTGACAAAATTTGCACACAAAATTTTCGAGCAGGAGTAACAGGATCGCAGAAATGAAAAGAGTAATTTGAGCGCGAAAATAATTACACATTTTTAATTAATTTTTGACAAAATTTGCACACAAAATTTTCGCCCAGGAGTAACAGGATCGCAGAAATGAAAAGAGTAATTTGAGCGCGAAAATAATTTCACATTTTTAATTAATTTTTGACAAAATTTGCACACAAAATTTTCGAGCAGGAGTAACAGGATCGCAGAAATGAAAAGAGTAATTTGAGCGCGAAAATAATTTCACATTTTTAATTAATTTTTGACAAAATTTGCACACAAAATTTTCGCCCAGGAGTAACAGGATCGCAGAAATTAAAAGAGTAATTTGAGCGCGAAAATAATTTCACATTTTTAATTAATTTTTGACAAAATTTGCACACAAAATTTTCGAGCAGGAGTAACAGGATCGCAGAAATGAAAAGAGTAATTTGAGCGCGAAAATAATTTCACATTTTTAATTAATTTTTGACAAAATTTGCACACAAAATTTTCGCCCAGGAGTAACAGGATCGCAGAAATTAAAAGAGTAATTTGAGCGCGAAAATAATTTCACATTTTTAATTAATTTTTGACAAAATTTGCACACAAAATTTTCGAGCAGGAGTAACAGGATCGCAGAAATGAAAAGAGTAATTTGAGCGCGAAAATAATTTCACATTTTTAATTAATTTTTGACAAAATTTGCACACAAAATTTTCGCCCAGGAGTAACAGGATCGCAGAAATGAAAAGAGTAATTTGAGCGCGAAAATAATTTCACATTTTTAATTAATTTTTGACAAAATTTGCACACAAAATTTTCGAGCAGGAGTAACAGGATCGCAGAAATGAAAAGAGTAATTTGAGCGCGAAAATAATTTCACATTTTTAATTAATTTTTGACAAAATTTGCACACAAAATTTTCGAGCAGGAGTAACAGGATCGCAGAAATGAAAAGAGTAATTTGGGCGCGAAAATAATTTCACATTTTTAATTAATTTTTGACAAAATTTGCACACAAAATTTTCGAGCAGGAGTAACAGGATCGCAGAAATGAAAAGAGTAATTTGAGCGCGAAAATAATTTCACATTTTTAATTAATTTTTGACAAAATTTGCACACAAAAGTTTCGAGCAGGAGTAACAGGATCGCAGAAATGAAAAGAGTAATTTGGGCGCGAAAATAATTTCACATTTTTAATTAATTTTTGACAAAATTTGCACACAAAATTTTCGCCCAGGAGTAACAGGATCGCAGAAATTAAAAGAGTAATTTGAGCGCGAAAATAATTTCACATTTTTAATTAATTTTTGACAAAATTTTCACACAAAAATTACGACCAGGAGTAACAGGATCGCAGAAATGAAAAGAGTAATTTGAGCGCGAAAATAATTTCACATTTTTAATTAATTTTTGACAAAATTTGCACACAAAAGTTTCGAGCAGGAGTAACAGGATCGCAGAAATGAAAAGAGTAATTTGGGCGCGAAAATAATTTCACATTTTTAATTAATTTTTGACAAAATTTGCACACAAAATTTTCGCCCAGGAGTAACAGGATCGCAGAAATGAAAAGAGTAATTTGAGCGCGAAAATAATTTCACATTTTTAATTAATTTTTGACAAAATTTGCACACAAAATTTTCGAGCAGGAGTAACAGGATCGCAGAAATGAAAAGAGTAATTTGAGCGCGAAAATAATTTCACATTTTTAATTAATTTTTGACAAAATTTGCACACAAAATTTTCGCCCAGGAGTAACAGGATCGCAGAAATTAAAAGAGTAATTTGAGCGCGAAAATAATTTCACATTTTTAATTAATTTTTGACAATATTTGCACACAAAATTTTCGAGCAGGAGTAACAGGATCGCAGAAATGAAAAGAGTAATTTGAGCGCGAAAATAATTTCACATTTTTAATTAATTTTTGACAAAATTTGCACACAAAATTTTCGAGCAGGAGTAACAGGATCGCAGAAATAAAAAGAGTAATTTGAGCGCGAAAATAATTTCACATTTTTAATTAATTTTTGACAAAATTTGCACACAAAATTTTCGCCCAGGAGTAACAGGATCGCAGAAATGAAAATTCATTTTGAGCGCGAAAATAATTTCACATTTTTAATTAATTTTTGACAAAATTTGCACACAAAATTTTCGATCAGGAGTAACAGGATCGCAGAAATAAAAAGAGTAATTTGAGCGCGAAAATAATTTCACATTTTTAATTAATTTTTGACAAAATTTGCACACAAAATTTTCGAGCAGGAGTAACAGGATCGCAGAAATAAAAAGAGTAATTTGAGCGCGAAAATAATTTCACATTTTTAATTAATTTTTGACAAAATTTGCACACAAAATTTTCGCCCAGGAGTAACAGGATCGCAGAAATGAAAAGAGTAATTTGGGCGCGAAAATAATTTCACATTTTTAATTAATTTTTGACAAAATTTGCACACAAAATTTTCGCCCAGGAGTAACAGGATCGCAGAAATGAAAAGAGTAATTTGAGCGCGAAAATAATTTCACATTTTTAATTAATTTTTGACAAAATTTGCACACAAAATTTTCGAGCAGGAGTAACAGGATCGCAGAAATGAAAAGAGTAATTTGAGCGCGAAAATAATTTGACATTTTTAATTAATTTTTGACAAAATTTGCACACAAAATTTTCGAGCAGGAGTAACAGGATCGCAGAAATGAAAAGAGTAATTTGAGCGCGAAAATAATTACACATTTTTAATTAATTTTTGACAAAATTTGCACACAAAATTTTCGCCCAGGAGTAACAGGATCGCAGAAATGAAAAGAGTAATTTGGGCGCGAAAATAATTTCACATTTTTAATTAATTTTTGACAAAATTTGCACACAAAATTTTCGCCCAGGAGTAACAGGATCGCAGAAATTAAAAGAGTAATTTGAGCGCGAAAATAATTTCACATTTTTAATTAATTTTTGACAATATTTGCACACAAAATTTTCGAGCAGGAGTAACAGGATCGCAGAAATGAAAAGAGTAATTTGAGCGCGAAAATAATTTCACATTTTTAATTAATTTTTGACAAAATTTGCACACAAAATTTTCGAGCAGGAGTAACAGGATCGCAGAAATAAAAAGAGTAATTTGAGCGCGAAAATAATTTCACATTTTTAATTAATTTTTGACAAAATTTGCACACAAAATTTTCGCCCAGGAGTAACAGGATCGCAGAAATGAAAATTCATTTTGAGCGCGAAAATAATTTCACATTTTTAATTAATTTTTGACAAAATTTGCACACAAAATTTTCGAGCAGGAGTAACAGGATCGCAGAAATAAAAAGAGTAATTTGAGCGCGAAAATAATTTCACATTTTTAATTAATTTTTGACAAAATTTGCACACAAAATTTTCGCCCAGGAGTAACAGGATCGCAGAAATGAAAATTCATTTTGAGCGCGAAAATAATTTCACATTTTTAATTAATTTTTGACAAAATTTGCACACAAAATTTTCGAGCAGGAGTAACAGGATCGCAGAAATAAAAAGAGTAATTTGAGCGCGAAAATAATTTCACATTTTTAATTAATTTTTGACAAAATTTGCACACAAAATTTTCGCCCAGGAGTAACAGGATCGCAGAAATGAAAAGAGTAATTTGAGCGCGAAAATAATTTGACATTTTTAATTAATTTTTGACAAAATTTGCACACAAAATTTTCGAGCAGGAGTAACAGGATCGCAGAAATGAAAAGAGTAATTTGAGCGCGAAAATAATTACACATTTTTAATTAATTTTTGACAAAATTTGCACACAAAATTTTCGAGCAGGAGTAACAGGATCGCAGAAATGAAAAGAGTAATTTGAGCGCGAAAATAATTTCACATTTTTAATTAATTTTTGACAAAATTTGCACACAAAATTTTCGCCCAGGAGTAACAGGATCGCAGAAATGAAAAGAGTAATTTGAGCGCGAAAATAATTTCACATTTTTAATTAATTTTTGACAAAATTTGCACACAAAATTTTCGAGCAGGAGTAACAGGATCGCAGAAATGAAAAGAGTAATTTGAGCGCGAAAATAATTTGACATTTTTAATTAATTTTTGACAAAATTTGCACACAAAATTTTCGAGCAGGAGTAACAGGATCGCAGAAATGAAAAGAGTAATTTGAGCGCGAAAATAATTTCACATTTTTAATTAATTTTTGACAAAATTTGCACACAAAATTTTCGCCCAGGAGTAACAGGATCGCAGAAATGAAAAGAGTAATTTGAGCGCGAAAATAATTTCACATTTTTAATTAATTTTTGACAAAATTTGCACACAAAATTTTCGAGCAGGAGTAACAGGATCGCAGAAATGAAAAGAGTAATTTGGGCGCGAAAATAATTTCACATTTTTAATTAATTTTTGACAAAATGTGCACACAAAATTTTCGCCCAGGAGTAACAGGATCGCAGAAATTAAAAGAGTAATTTGAGCGCGAAAATAATTTCACATTTTTAATTAATTTTTGACAAAATTTGCACACAAAATTTTCGAGCAGGAGTAACAGGATCGCAGAAATGAAAAGAGTAATTTGAGCGCGAAAATAATTTCACATTTTTAATTAATTTTTGACAAAATGTGCACACAAAATTTTCGCCCAGGAGTAACAGGATCGCAGAAATTAAAAGAGTAATTTGAGCGCGAAAATAATTTCACATTTTTAATTAATTTTTGACAAAATTTGCACACAAAATTTTCGAGCAGGAGTAACAGGATCGCAGAAATTAAAAGAGTAATTTGAGCGCGAAAATAATTTCACATTTTTAATTAATTTTTGACAAAATTTGCACACAAAATTTTCGAGCAGGAGTAACAGGATCGCAGAAATGAAAAGAGTAATTTGAGCGCGAAAATAATTTCACATTTTTAATTAATTTTTGACAAAATGTGCACACAAAATTTTCGCCCAGGAGTAACAGGATCGCAGAAATTAAAAGAGTAATTTGAGCGCGAAAATAATTTCACATTTTTAATTAATTTTTGACAAAATTTGCACACAAAATTTTCGAGCAGGAGTAACAGGATCGCAGAAATTAAAAGAGTAATTTGAGCGCGAAAATAATTTCACATTTTTAATTAATTTTTGACAAAATTTGCACACAAAATTTTCGCCCAGGAGTAACAGGATCGCAGAAATTAAAAGAGTAATTTGGGCGCGAAAATAATTTCACATTTTTAATTAATTTTTGACAAAATGTGCACACAAAATTTTCGCCCAGGAGTAACAGGATCGCAGAAATGAAAAGAGTAATTTGAGCGCGAAAATAATTTCACATTTTTAATTAATTTTTGACAAAATGTGCACACAAAATTTTCGCCCAGGAGTAACAGGATCGCAGAAATGAAAAGAGTAATTTGAGCGCGAAAATAATTTCACATTTTTAATTAATTTTTGACAAAATGTGCACACAAAATTTTCGCCCAGGAGTAACAGGATCGCAGAAATTAAAAGAGTAATTTGAGCGCGAAAATAATTTCACATTTTTAATTAATTTTTGACAAAATTTGCACACAAAATTTTCGAGCAGGAGTAACAGGATCGCAGAAATTAAAAGAGTAATTTGAGCGCGAAAATAATTTCACATTTTTAATTAATTTTTGACAAAATTTGCACACAAAATTTTCGAGCAGGAGTAACAGGATCGCAGAAATGAAAAGAGTAATTTGAGCGCGAAAATAATTTCACATTTTTAATTAATTTTTGACAAAATGTGCACACAAAATTTTCGCCCAGGAGTAACAGGATCGCAGAAATTAAAAGAGTAATTTGAGCGCGAAAATAATTTCACAGTTTTAATTAATTTTTGACAAAATGTGCACACAAAATTTTCGCCCAGGAGTAACAGGATCGCAGAAATTAAAAGAGTAATTTGAGCGCGAAAATAATTTCACAGTTTTAATTAATTTTTGACAAAATGTGCACACAAAATTTTCGAGCAGGAGTAACAGGATCGCAGAAATGAAAAGAGTAATTTGAGCGCGAAAATAATTTCACATTTTTAATTAATTTTTGACAAAATGTGCACACAAAATTTTCGCCCAGGAGTAACAGGATCGCAGAAATTAAAAGAGTAATTTGAGCGCGAAAATAATTTCACATTTTTAATTAATTTTTGACAAAATTTGCACACAAAATTTTCGCCCAGGAGTAACAGGATCGCAGAAATTAAAAGAGTAATTTGAGCGCGAAAATAATTTCACATTTTTAATTAATTTTTGACAAAATGTGCACACAAAATTTTCGCCCAGGAGTAACAGGATCGCAGAAATTAAAAGAGTAATTTGAGCGCGAAAATAATTTCACATTTTTAATTAATTTTTGACAAAATTTGCACACAAAATTTTCGCCCAGGAGTAACAGGATCGCAGAAATTAAAAGAGTAATTTGAGCGCGAAAATAATTTCACATTTTTAATTAATTTTTGACAAAATTTGCACACAAAATTTTCGAGCAGGAGTAACAGGATCGCAGAAATAAAAAGAGTAATTTGAGCGCGAAAATAATTTCACATTTTTAATTAATTTTTGACAAAATTTGCACACAAAATTTTCGCCCAGGAGTAACAGGATCGCAGAAATTAAAAGAGTAATTTGAGCGCGAAAATAATTTCACATTTTTAATTAATTTTTGACAAAATGTGCACACAAAATTTTCGCCCAGGAGTAACAGGATCGCAGAAATAAAAAGAGTAATTTGAGCGCGAAAATAATTTCACATTTTTAATTAATTTTTGACAAAATTTGCACACAAAATTTTCGCCCAGGAGTAACAGGATCGCAGAAATTAAAAGAGTAATTTGAGCGCGAAAATAATTTCACATTTTTAATTAATTTTTGACAAAATTTGCACACAAAATTTTCGCCCAGGAGTAACAGGATCGCAGAAATTAAAAGAGTAATTTGAGCGCGAAAATAATTTCACATTTTTAATTAATTTTTGACAAAATTTGCACACAAAATTTTCGAGCAGGAGTAACAGGATCGCAGAAATAAAAAGAGTAATTTGAGCGCGAAAATAATTTCACATTTTTAATTAATTTTTGACAAAATTTGCACACAAAATTTTCGCCCAGGAGTAACAGGATCGCAGAAATTAAAAGAGTAATTTGGGCGCGAAAATAATTTCACATTTTTAATTAATTTTTGACAAAATGTGCACACAAAATTTTCGCCCAGGAGTAACAGGATCGCAGAAATTAAAAGAGTAATTTGAGCGCGAAAATAATTTCACATTTTTAATTAATTTTTGACAAAATTTGCACACAAAATTTTCGAGCAGGAGTAACAGGATCGCAGAAATGAAAAGAGTAATTTGAGCGCGAAAATAATTTCACATTTTTAATTAATTTTTGACAAAATTTGCACACAAAATTTTCGCCCAGGAGTAACAGGATCGCAGAAATTAAAAGAGTAATTTGAGCGCGAAAATAATTTCACATTTTTAATTAATTTTTGACAAAATTTGCACACAAAATTTTCGAGCAGGAGTAATAGGATCGCAGAAATAAAAAGAGTAATTTGAGCGCGAAAATAATTTCACATTTTTAATTAATTTTTGACAAAATTTGCACACAAAATTTTCGCCCAGGAGTAACAGGATCGCAGAAATTAAAAGAGTAATTTGGGCGCGAAAATAATTTCACATTTTTAATTAATTTTTGACAAAATGTGCACACAAAATTTTCGCCCAGGAGTAACAGGATCGCAGAAATTAAAAGAGTAATTTGAGCGCGAAAATAATTTCACATTTTTAATTAATTTTTGACAAAATTTGCACACAAAATTTTCGAGCAGGAGTAACAGGATCGCAGAAATAAAAAGAGTAATTTGAGCGCGAAAATAATTTCACATTTTTAATTAATTTTTGACAAAATTTGCACACAAAATTTTCGCCCAGGAGTAACAGGATCGCAGAAATTAAAAGAGTAATTTGGGCGCGAAAATAATTTCACATTTTTAATTATTTTTGACAAAATGTGCACACAAAATTTTCGCCCAGGAGTAACAGGATCGCAGAAATTAAAAGAGTAATTTGAGCGCGAAAATAATTTCACATTTTTAATTAATTTTTGACAAAATGTGCACACAAAATTTTCGCCCAGGAGTAACAGGATCGCAGAAATTAAAAGAGTAATTTGAGCGCGAAAATAATTTCACATTTTTAATTAATTTTTGACAAAATTTGCACACAAAATTTTCGAGCAGGAGTAACAGGATCGCAGAAATGAAAAGAGTAATTTGAGCGCGAAAATAATTTCACATTTTTAATTAATTTTTGACAAAATTTGCACACAAAATTTTCGAGCAGGAGTAACAGGATCGCAGAAATGAAAAGAGTAATTTGAGTGCGAAAATAATTTTATGATCTGTTAATATTATTATTGTTATATTAGAAAAATAGAGTCTTCAGGCAACTTTGCATAACTCAAGAAAACAGATTTCTGTAGTAACATCAAAATTAGAATTAGTATTCTTAAGCCCGTAATTTAGAAGCTGACCATTTCAAAATAATAAAGACGCACGTCCGCGCAAAGCGGATCCAGCTTATAAATCAGACGTTTTGCGCAATGAACTTGAAATTCGTTACGCCGCTGTCCGCTACCAGTGAAATAGTCCATTCATTAATAAATACTACTTATTGCCATTATGTCAGTTTTATTTATAAATATTCTCTAATACCAATCTGTGCCGCCTTTTATCATAATAAAAGTGCATTTTTTAATTGCCGTCCAATTGTGTCCGCCGCGCCGCTCATTTCGTGCATTTATTTGCATGATTCAATCGCAGCCGTTTAAATATATCCAATTTCTCAATTCGTAACTACAGTATGTGTGATTTTGGGCAGCAGCCATCGTTAAATCATCTAAAATTGTCATACCTTCACAATTATTAATTTAGTGATATTAATTAAAATGCTTAGAAATAATCAAATCATATTCGCAGTAATAAGATATCGGCTGTGAGTTCAACTTCACAAACTGTTTATACAGGGTCTTTTTTTTAACTCCGAACATATGATTGTTAATGTCTATGTTCTATGTCATAATAATCACCTCAACGCATTGGAATGTATTGACAATGTAGGCAACCAAGTACACAAAGGTCCCGTCGACCTGTCACAGTACAGTGAAAGCTTAAAATTATCATGAATAAAGTGTGGTTAATGAAACAAACAATGATAAATCTTAAGTAATTATAATAAATATTCAAAATGACCATCTTCACGTTCTAAGCAGTAGCGAAGTCGATTATAAAATCCTTGAATAGCATTTCTAATGTGTTGCGGATTTCTTCTTAATTCATCGCAAACAGGAATTATACGATCTTTTAACTCTGAAGTATTGTTTATAATAATGTTATCATAAACATTGCTTTTTAGATACCCCCAGAAAAAATAGTCGTTAGGAGACAAATCAGGCGACCGGGGTGGCCAAGGTATTGGACCAAATCTACCTATCCAGCGATCAGGAAGTAATTCACTTAAATAATTATTAATGACAGCTGTAGAATGTGGAGGCGCACCATCCATCTGATAATAAGGAGCAGCAATGTTTAGTACATGAATTTCTGGCATTATACGAGTTCGCAGAAGATCTAAGTAAGCATTACTGTTTAGATTTCCATTAATAAAAAAAGGACCAATAAGGGTATCATTAATTAGTCCAGCCCACACATTAACTCTCGCATTGTATTGTGTGTGCGTCTAATTTTGTAAGCGGCCCAAAATCTAAAGGGTGAAGGAATGGGTGTAAGGAATGGGTATCGATAAGGAATGAAGAATACTAACCTATAATTTTGTGGATTAACTTCACCATTTAAGGAAAATGATGCCTCATCAGTAAATATTATTCTGTGTAAAATTTCTTGATCATTATTAATTAAATTGAATACGGTTTCACAGAATTCTGTACGTTTGCCTTTGTCCTCATTTGATAGTTGCTGATGATTTGAAAACTTGTAAGCATTGTATTTAAATTCTTTTAATGTCTTGTAAACGGAAGCTGAAGTTAGTTGAAACTGTGCTGCGATAACTGGAAAAAAGACCCTGTATATAAATAATTTAAATTCCCTCTTACAAGTCTAAGCGCTAAATTTATTGTTGGGATTGTAATAAATTCATTACAAATTGAATAATTCATTGAAAATATAGTAAAACACAATAAATTATCATTAAATTGAATAACCATACATGCGGATATGTAAGTAAAGTTGTGACGTACAACGGTATTTAAATTGCATAGAAATCCTTTTTAATCACAAAATACTTAAACGCAGAAGTCTGTTAAATTGGTAACCAGACGGGACATAGGCGATTTCTTTACCACCAACTAAATTTCCGCGCTAAATTTAAACGGAAAACATTAATTTCTGATCACTCGTTACAATCAGCGAACTTCTACTGAATACAGTTGTCAACAAGAATTTTATTTAAACAGTCTGTATAAATAATCTAATCGCCGACTTTTGCCAATAAATTCCTCCGTGCCTTTTAATTGTTCGGTTTGTTGTATCCGATTCATTCCAGTCTCGACGTGCGAGATTCGAATCATTTATACTTTATAACGTCACTTTAAATATTGCACACAAACGTATATAAGGATAATTGTGTCCCGCATTAATAATGTATGACTGAGTTTTATGTCTTGTTTAGTGCTCCATTTAACAGGAGATTTCATCAAACCGCAATTACTTTAATGACTGATAGCCGTTTGTTCTCTAATTGATATGTCATGAAGACTGATCAAGAATTTAAAGTGATAAACATATTTAATGAACTGGCGAATGTTACCATCACAATTAGTCCCATGGTCCATTGTCCGTTTGTATTTATATATGACAGGGGTTGGTACGCAGAGGTCAATAGAGTAGCATTCGGGTTTTTCATGTTATAAAGACCCACATTATACTCGTGAATGCATTTTTTTAAACACCCATAATAGGAACTTGAATCATCAAATTTGAGTTATCTGCGAAAAACCTCAAAATGCACTTTTTCCAAATACCCATAATTTGGTGCCAAATCGTCGTGGGAACTTCGTTCTTCGAGTCCTGCATAGGGAATTGATCAAATTTTAATACCTTAATGGTGGATCGAGTCGACAAAAATTTTCCAACTCCATAGGCATCGTCAAAGTGGGACATGGTTTCCTGAAAAAAAAATTTCACCGGGTTACTCGAGGGGGGGCGAAAGGGGTTACTCTTAATTTCGCATGCATGACTTTAAAGAAGACACTTCAAATTTTTCGCCCTCGAAGATTCATCAAAATCGATTGAAAATACGAAAAAACATTTTTTTTCACAGGGGCACTAGAGGGGGGCGGAAGGGGTTACGCTTAAGTTCGCATGCATGACTTTAAAGAAGAGACTTCAAAGTTTTTCGCCCTCAAAGATTCATCAAAATCGATTGAAAATACGCCGAGTTATGGCGGTTTGAAAATGGTCGTAATTTGACGAATTTCAAGTGTTTCATTTTTTTCCACCAGTTTAATTTGGTGTGTACTTTTATTGATAATTGGGCTTCAATAATAAATTTTCATCTGACCAATAACTCACTATATCACAGGATGATCGATATTTGCAAACTGCACCATTTCTTAATTTTTTTAATGAAACACCCATCAGTCTATTAAATTATCTTTCACTTGATGTAGGATTTCCTATACTCAAACCTAAATTTAGTATTGGGTATTATTACACCTAAAGAACATAAAAAAACCATAAGCAGTTATTTCTTATTTAGTAACACTTTGATTTTACAAGTTTCACTGTACTTGAAATGATTGGCAAAGGCAGGTGCCTAATGGAAATATTGTCATAAAATTGTTAAACGTTTATTCGCGTACGTCAACCATGCATATTTTTAGAATTAATATGCGCACTTCCATTTTTCTATTCAAAACATATAATTTCTCATACGTGAAAATACACTTTTATTATACATTTCTTAAAAATATTGATTACGTAATTGTGCAAAATGAATATACAACCCGGCACCGCTTGTTGTAAAGGGAATATCGATTATTACATATAAATTCGAGATGATGAAACAATTTCTTAAAGCTTTTGAAGAGTGTATGATGTCTTAAATATTTACGTGAAAGTTGAAATAGTTTGTTAAAGCTTTTAACAAGAATGTGGGATGTCTTAAATATTTAAGTGAAATATTTCCCGTCCTCGTAGAAGCAAAAGTAAAGGAAGGTGTATTTTTTCGGCCACAAATGGGATCATTAATTAAAGGTAATGAAGTTAAAAAGAAAATGATGTAAAATATAAAGATATTTAACAAAAGTTATAAATAAGGTTGTGTAAACTATAAAGATCACCCAAAAATATTACCATTGTGAAAAACTTATTTAATAGCATACAACTCCATTTTACATGCTTTTTAAAACTTTTTCCAGATTAATCTAAGTCAGTGGAGAGCAGTGTGAGCAATTTTACCAAGGCATTAAAAGCTATCGAGGATTTGTGGAGTGCTTGCGAGGGATCATCCAGCGAAAGTAAATAAAATGGCTAAGGTTTTACAATAACATACTGGTAATAATTAGTTATAAGCTTTTAGCAATTTATTTAGTTGTATTTTTATCTTTTTGTATACCCGAAATTGAAATAAATATACCATTTTTATATTTCTTCCACTATTTTGTTTACGTGATGGGAGAAAAATAAGCAGATTTGAAATCAGCGGTACTCAATTACACAAATTCAAAATAACATTCTACAAACAGTAAAAACGTAGGCATGTGTAATTTAAGTTTGAAAAGAAAGCGAATGTCAAAACAGGAGAAGAATTCAGGTCAAATGATTAGTGGTTTTAATTCACCTTCAAACTTCTGGAACATTCTGCATGAAGTTTACTTTGAAAATTATATTAGTGTCTGATATTTATTTCTTATTTTATTTATCCAACAGCCAAAGACAAACTATAATCCAAATTAAGAAAAAGGGGAAAACTGGTATAAAATCCCTTAATCAGGTAAGTAGCATTATTTATAATTATCATTTATGAGCATAGGATTATTTCAATATCGAAAAATAATGGCGCTACAACTACAAAGCTCGCCCCCTAGGAACCACGGCAACGTACTAACCGAGGTTGGCTGACTAGAATCAGCCCTATTTCGTAAGCAAAACGTTAAATTTAACGGCCGAACGTTATGTTAAGATAAGTGTAGTGTTTACTGGGAGTCGGAATTGCTTGATGGGGTGAAAATAATAAGACACGTGCGTTTTTGTCGTACATCGTTATTATCGTTATCGGGCTGTGTACATTCATTACAATTGTTTGACTCACCAACTATTATTTGTAGTGATGTATGCTACATCATACAGGTTTCTGCTAAAATAGCCTAGTGCGGTAGAAAGATTATTATGAATTAAACTTTGTAGATTCCTGACGCTAATCCCATCCTCGCCGCCATGTAGTGTTTGCTGGGGCGGAAATGGGAATGGAAATTACTGATGGCGTGAAAACAATATGACACGTGTTTACGCTTTCACTCCTTGATGCAAAAGAACGGTTTTATTTTCTTTTGCCCCTACATTCTGTATCCCCAGTTGCCTACGTTGATATTGCGTATAGAGTTGCATACATTGCTATAATAGATAACTTATTGTATTTCCGATTGGTAAACCCATTTATCCATTAGTATATACCGGGTACTATGTATAATACGAGTGAGGATAATATAACGAGGACAAAATAACTCAAGCCTCAATTCCGATCACCGACCAATAAGAAATTCGCGTCTCTGTTAGATATTTAAAATATAAAGTTAATTCAGAATTAATTTATATTATTAAATTGCCGCAAATAAATTAAATCTAAATACCATTATACATTTGTATAGTTCGAGCCAATTATAAATTTATTTGATTTAAAAGTACCTGTTGTCGTCCGTTCAGTGGCGCGCTCTATATAATTTTAGTCTAACTACGTGGTATAGAGAGCGCGCGGCAGTCGCCGCCATTTTGAGTTGTGAGCAACGCGTTTAATTCGTAAAAGTTTCGTTGTGCGATATTGTTAGAAATTCCGTCGGTTTCTTTGATAAACGGCTCGGGTCGTCGAGTGTCGTGAAAGGCAGAGAAGAAGCTGTGCCTCGCGGATTGCCGCTGAACTCCATGTTCCCCTCGAATTACACAGAGTACCATCGGATCCGGAGCGTTGCCGCGCGGCGTTGAAATCAGGTTAGTGTTTTTGGTTTTGTTTGCTCGATTGGAGCCGTGAAGCAAATTCCTCGGCGGAAGGGTCAATTGTTGTCTTAAAAAATTACAGTCCACTGCCAACACGTATTAACAATTGTAAATGGTAAAATTTTCCGTGCACTACAGTAACGGTTCGCGGGTTTTTTTCTGGTTTTCTGGTAGTGATACATATAGGTGCGCTCACGTAGCCAGCCGTCTGTGCAACCGACCCTAGCTATCTGTATTGAAAACCATTACACATTTGTATAGTTCGAGCCAATTATGAATTTATTTGATTTAAAAGTACATGTTGTTGTCCGTTCAGTGGCGCGCTCTATATATATTTAATCTAACTACGTGGTATAGAGAGCGCGCGGCAGTCGCCGCCATTTTGAGTTGTGAGCAACGCGTTTAATTCGTAAAAGTTTAGTTGTGCGATATTGTTAGAAATTCCGTCGGTTTCTTTGATAAACGACTCGGGTCGTCGAGTGTCGTGAAAGGCAGAGAAGAAGCTGTGCCTCGCGGATTGCCGCTGAACTCCTCCATGTTCCCCTCGAATTACATCCGGAGCGTTGCCGCGCGGCGTTGAAATCAGGTTAGTGTTTTTGGTTTTGTTTGCGCCGATTGGAGCCATGAAGCAAATTCCTCGGCGGAAGGGTCAATTGTTGTCTTAAAAAATTACAGTCCACTGCCAACACGTATAAACAATTGTTAATGGTAAAATTTCCCGTGCACTACAGTGACGGTTCGCGGGTTTTTTTTCTGGTACGGCCGAGATAGCAGAGGTGGTGATACAGATAGGTGAGCTCACGCAGCCAGCCGTCTCTGCAACCGACCCTACCTATCTGTATTAAAAACCATTATACATTTGTATAGTTCGAGCCAATTATGAATTTATTTGATTTAAAAGTACATATTGTTGGCGGTTCAGTGGCGCGCTCTATATATTTTTAGTCTAACTACGTGGTATAGAGAGCGCGCGGCGGTCGCCGCCATTTTGAGTTGTGAGCAACGCGTTTAATTCGTAAAAGTTTAGTTGTGCGATATTGTTAGAAATTCCGTCGGTTTCTTTGATAAACGACTCGGGTCGTCGAGTGTCGTGAAAGGCAGAGAAGAAGCTGTGTCTCGCGGATTGCCGCTGAACTCCCTCATATTCCCCTCGAATTACACAGAGTGCGTTGCCGCGCGGCGTTGAAATCAGGTTAGTGTTTTTGGTTTTGTTTGCTCGAATGGAGCCGTGAAGCAAATTCCTCGGTGGAAGGGTTAATTGTTGTTGCGATCATGTCTTAAAAATTACAGTCCACTGCGAACACGTATAAACAATTGTAAATGGTAAAATTTTCCGTGCACTGCAGTGATGGTTCGCGGGTTTTTTTCTGGTACGGCCGAGATAGCAGAGGTGGTGATGCAGATAGGTGCTATCTGTATTACTACCCTTGCTGCCTCGGCCGTACCAGAAAAAATCGGCGAACCATCACTGGTGCACTATCATGTACCCGCGAGATCGGCGGAAAAGGGTTTGCACATTGCCTGGCCTAAGCACTACGTTTGTAATACACCCGATTTTAACCTAAGAATAATTATCCATAAATCATTTTATTAACGTTCACCTACAGTTCAAAAAATATAACTTTTAATAAAAATTTCATTTTTTTACTCAAAAATATCAAGTTTGATTCATTATATCATTGTTTTATAAGTAATCAGTTATTACATAAAAATAACAAATTTCATTTATAATGTTCAAAATAATAAATAAAATTTCAAATGTGTTCGGGAATTCCAATTTCAAACTAAGTTTGAGTAAGTTTGGTTGCCTCCTTATTAACGCGTTGATGTGATTATTTTACTATAGAACATAGGCATTAACTATCACATGTTCAGAGTTAAAATAAAAGCCCTGTAAATGGGTGGGTCAACAATATTTCGGGTTTGATTGGTAGGCAACTAAACATGCCATGCGCACTGCATACGAAATATATTGTTCGCGTTTAAGCTTGGTCGCCCTTGCGAGGGATGGCGCCAGCGTCCCAAAAACAGAAAAATGCAATGACATAACCAAATTGTTAGTAACTTTTTTAATACCAACAAAAATGTCACCCTAAGAATAAAATGTGAACAGAGGGTAATTTTGCAAGGTAAATCCTTGTCCATAAATTTCTAATGAATACGTTACTGCCCAGTTAGCACACTTGTATCAGTAACATATCTGAGCAAGCTCAAACTGAGAACAAGAAACCAAAAACTTTGTCAGAGCTCCACTTAGCTCATTTTTTTCTTTTGTTTTTGATTCCATTATTTCTCGGCAATAAGCACCAGATTGTCTTTTGGTTAAGATTATTTTCTTAATTATCGCAACTTACCTCGATTAAATATATAACCATTAACTCTATCAATATCTCTTAAGTCTGATCAGTCTAATCGCATGTACAAAATCAACTTTACACAGGTATCACTAAAATCTCACTAAATCTGACTAAAACCCAGAGGCGCCCAAGCTGCCCTAGTGAGGATGCACCTTTTGCACCCCCGCCAGGAACGGCCCTGCCTTAGCCACTCATCTCTTTTCAATTATTCATTTCACATGTTCCGTAGTTTATTGAATAACAATACGTCGAGTTTGTTGTAATTAATTGACAAAGATTCTATCTCCACATTCAAACAGACATTTTGGAATGCTTTGAATTTTCTGGGATTATGTAGTGAAGTTAATTCTAATTCAACTTTTGGACAAAATAATTTGAACTATATGAATTTGTTGGGTGTTTTATTTAAGGAAACTTCCAGTATAACTAATATTAAAATGTAAAAAATTGCCCGATTAAAATGTCCATAAATTTGTAACGAATGGGTTACTGCAATCAAAGGGTGGCTCGTGAAAGTTCAGCAGGGCTAGAAAAGAAAACTGTGCTCTAATACTTTCTTTATAAATACTACATAGCATTCCGAGCGGTTGTTATGGAGACGTGTTAACATCTATCTTACTTCCGCTACAAAAGTTGACCAGTCCACCACTTCTGGAATCATCATGTACTATTTTGCTTGATAATCGTACTCGTATATTGCTTCCATAAAATACAAGATATACTGCTTAAATTTTAACGGAGAACACCACGGGTAGCTTCTCCGCCAATTTATACACACCTGTTATAACCGCTTTTTCTGATTTTATATGAGAATTATGGGTTACATTTGATACCGAGATATTTAATTACTTTATCATTGAATTTTAATTTATCGCTAAACCACGAGACTAGGAATGTATCATATTGAATTTACCGTTTGTAAATAAATAATAAACGAACCAAAGTGCCATATTATTCTTTATTAAATTTAATACCTTAATAAAATTAAAACTTGAAACAATAAATATTTTGTAAAGAAACTAAATACCTTCCGTGTGATTCATGTTTGAAAAAATCTTACACAAGCATATACAGACAAAATAAGAACGTAAAATTAAGCACAGTACATTTTTTTGTTTTTCAGACATTCATACAATATAGCCACGACGGGCAATACTAAATATTTCACTATCTATATTTTCATTTTTTTATTTATAACATCCGCGCGCACAAATTCATCTAAAAAATAGGTCGACAAACAGAAAAAATTGAGTTCGATTAAAATTTATTTTCAATTATACACAATAAGTTAATACGATAAATTTATTTTGATAATACAGGCGACAACCAGGAATGTTTTCATCTTTTTTTATGGGAAAGCCGTTGTTTTTATAATTTGAAAAATCATTATATATACTGAGATAAACAAAAATATTTCCTAAATCTTCACTGTTTGTCAAAAATAAACCCACACCAACGTTTGGTGCCAAGGAAAATGAAACTTTAACATTAACAAAACAGTGATCGTTACAATTATGTATGAAACTAAGAAAAAAAGAACATTTTAATAATAAAAATGCATGAGCTGGGCTCAAAACGTTTTTCTTATGTTTGCCAGATATACCATATGCTACAATTAAACGGATTTCTTTTGTTTTTTTTTTGTTATTATAATTCGTTGATACCTAAAAATACATTTAAATCGATAAACTAGCGACACGGTCCCCATTCAAGCTGCGGAATGGTCGTTTTGAAAAGAACATTTATGTTTCAATAGATTTATTCTATCATTTTAATTACATATTTAGGGATAAATATAAACTAGTTTATCAATATAAACTAACAATAATCTCACAAGATAATGGTTTTAAACTAGAAACAGAATCCGTATAAAAGAAGTTCATGTAAAAAAAGTACACAAGAAAGGAATATAAATACAATTTAAGAGGAGGAAATTATCTACAGCATGTTAATTAAAAAGTCATACAGTTTGTCTAATATATGAAGAGAAAGAAATGACGGGCAATAAAAAATGTGTTCATGAGACATCTAAACTGATTTTTATTGACATCATACATTAGACAATCAGTAATATATAAAAACTGTTCAAAAATTGTAACATACGGTAAATAACACTGATATTAGTCCACCCAGTACTTATGTAAATCACTTGCACTTAACGATTGGCATTCTTAAGTTGATTAGACAGCCAGTCTAAGCCCTCGTACAGACCGTCACCGCTGGTCGCGCACGTGGCCTGTATGTACCAGTTGCGGTTCCTCAGCGAGTGTAAGCCAAGTTTGTCTGTTATTTCTGCGGCGTTCATCGCGTTGGGCAGATCCTGCTTGTTGGCGAAGATAAGTAATACGGCATCTCTTAGCTCGTCCTCCGCCAGCATTCTCATCAGTTCGTCTTTCGCCTCGCCTATACGCTCTCTGTCATTGCTGTCCACTACGAAAATTAGGCCCTTAAAAACAAAGATAACACTTATAACTCTCCATTACAAAACAAACAAAAAATCGTTTAAAAAAAAGTAGAAGTATTTATAGTTACGGTTGAATAATAATTAGTCATGGGGATAATTGTATGATTTCAAGAATCGAATTATTACTTTTGGAATTTATCTAAAAATATATTAATCATCTGAATGAAATATAATTTTTCGAATAATTTCAACAAGAAAGAATGAATGATTCGAAATATCCCATTACATTAGGTTAAGTATAGAATGATATATTCAATCGGTATAATGACTTCAATATAACGAAATATAGCCTGAATATGTGAATATTCAACCTGTTCATAACTATGAAAAGTTAAGTCTTATTAGGACTAATTTTCCAGAGTTACAAACTGGTTGAATATTCACATATTCAAGCTATATTTCGTTTTATTAAATTTATTTAATGCTTCTGCAAATCTTCAATAAGTGAGGTTGCCTCAAATTTATTCGAATTATGCTTGCTAGGTTTCGAATGATTCACTCGAGTACTGATTATTTACTCAAATGTATCATACAAATTATAAAAATGAGTTCTTGTGATAATCGATTAATATTTTGACAGTCAAATGAATCTATTATTTTCATCCCATCACTAATAATAATAATATATAATTTATTATTCCGAGACAGAGTTAACAATTATAAATGTTGAAGTTGATAAATAACCTAAGCTTTAAGCTAGCTCAGCCATAATATAGAATTTTTTTTTATGTACTAAAATATACTGAGGGTTGAATTACTAAAACTTCCGACTAAACCTTACAGAAAAGTGGATTTATGGCAAAAGTTTGCTTTGTTTGATGTTAACAATAACTCTTTTGAAAGCGATATAATTATCTACATTCACATTGCATTATCTTTTTAGGCCAATTTTAATAATGCATATTCAAAAATACCAAGAATGACGTCAGGAAAGTTAATTCAATTTCTAAAACTACTCCAAACTTCCACAATTTAACATAACTCCAAATATTTCAAATAATAATATATTAAGGGATAAATTAAATTCATGAACTGATACTATTATTGTATGACAGAGGGACCAGTATTTTGTATTTGATATAGGGTTTTCTACACTCAAACCTAATAGCTACTGTAATATATCGGAATGATGTACAAGGCAATATACAGTGTGCGCCTAAAGTATGGAATATATTCAGTAAAACCAAAATGAATTATTTTTGGAAAAAATCCTCGAACAGGTCGATTTTCTTTTATAAAAATATACATTTTTGCTTGAAAGTCGATTTTCAGTTCTCATTTGTTTTTGAGTAATTACATCATTCATATTTTGTTTTTAAATGCCAACCCCCTATTTTTAAAGGTAGAAACGCCAAAGTGGCGGAAAAGCGTTTCTACCTTTAACGGTGTTTGGAATACTTATATTTCAATAGTAATCTCCGTTTCCCCATCAGCAACTAACTACACTGATGAGACCTGATTTAATGTTCCCCTATTTTTTTTTTTATTTTGAGAGATCTTTTCATTGTTGAACTGGCAGTATAAAAATGTTGCCGTCTTACATAAGAAAATTTTCAAGTAAATGACAATTTAAGGTGAGAACTTGATATTTGGGGTTTTTGCAAAATGACCTTGTTCCAATGCCTTTTTTCCAAACAAAAATGATCTTGACTCTTCCATATAATACAGTATAGTCTCAGCAAGACGGGGCACCCCTGCACCATGAGCATTTTTGAACATTTGCTTTAAAAATAGGTGGATTGGCAGGCGAGGAGCGATAGAATTGCCCGCGGAGAAAAAAAAGCGTGCATAGTGCGGGGATGCGCCGTCTTGCTGAAACCATATTGTATTGCAGGGGTCGCCAAACTTTTTTGAACATCGACCCCTATATAATTTTTCAAAATCTCCATCGACCCCCATAAAAGTAATTTTCAGTTAATTAAAATAAAAAAAAAAAAAAAAAAAAAAAAAAAAAAAGACCTTTATTGGCATATTAACCTATTACAAAAACAAAATAACTATTCTACATTCCCCAACAACTAAATCATAAATTTAACTCTCTCCTACATTCCTTCTCCCTCACCATTTTCTGCAATATCTTTACCCCGGCACCATCCTCTCTCATCCATTCCGCTACACCCTTGTTCCTTTTTCCCCCCATCCATCCTTCATTCACTCCCTCACACTCCTCCGCCAGATGCCTCCACGTATCCCTCCCATTTTCACACATTACACACCTCATATACTCTTCACCCATCCACTTCTTCCTCCCTCTCTCTTCTGATCCACACCTAGCCCTAGCTAATGTCACCCTCTCTTCTCTGTTCCACCCGTCCTCATCCAAATACTTCGGTCTCCTTCCATGTACCTGCCAACTCCCATACATGTCATTATATTCACTTTTTTCTATACTTCCCTGTCTCTCCTGTACATCCACTTCCTTCGCCCTCTCGCTCACCCACTTTGCCACATTTACCCCCCTCTCTAACCACTCCCTCACTTTCACCTCAGACAGTCCTACTCTCTCATACATTTTCATTCGTTCCTTCCTCCATTTACCCCCCCTTTCGTTCACGCATGTCTTCCATACCGCCTTTACCAACCTCTCTTCCCCTAACTCCCATAACCTCATCTCATACCTAACCATTCTCTCCATAGCCTCACATCCTAAGCTTCCTCTGTCAGTCTCCTGAAGCAGTATGTACCCGGGAGTCGACCTTTCCACTCCCAGCATACGCTTCAGAAACCAACACTGCTCCCTTTCCACGCACTCATACCCTTTCACGCCCCACACTTCTACTCCATACATTATTATCGACTTCACACATGCATCCCACACTTTACACGCCAATCTGACGCTGTTCTTCATCCATTCTCCCCATTTTTCCCACACGATACCCCACGCTTTCCTGGCCTTTCCTTGCACCCACCTTACATGCTCCTCATATCCCAGTTAATTAAAATAAAACTATCTATTAGGTTAGGTACTGTGTGTGAAATTGGTCAATTTTAATTTTAATTCCCCTCGAAACTCCACATTTAATTTATTTCTGTACTTACAAGGGAACTAATCCGCGGAATCCAAATATATATTCATACATTTCCTCTAAATAAAACCTTTCTACTAAAAAAAATTTCATGTGAAAATACGAAAATTGAGGTTCATAACTCCTTATATTTTTTTCTATTTTTTTTACACTTGGTTTTCCTTCGATCCCCAACCGACCTCCCCGATTCGGATCGACCCCCATTCGACCCCCTGGCTGAGATCGACCCCTACTTTTGTTAAATAGACCCCTGGGGGTCTATATAGACCACTTTGGCGACCTCTGTTGTATTGTATGGAAGGTCAAGATCATTTTTGTTTGGAAAAATTGCTACAAGCGCTGGAATAAGGTAATTTTGCAAAAACTCTAAATATCAGATTCTCACCTTGTGATTGTCATTTACTCAAAAAATGTCTTATGAGGGATGGCAACATTTTTATACTGCCGGTTCAACAGTGAAAAGATCTCTCAAAATCAAGAACAAAATTAGGGGGCTGTTAGTTTCGAAAACAAATGACGAGTGATAATCGACTTTCTCGGAAAAATGTGTATTTTCATAAAAGAAAATGGACCTGTTAAAGGATTTTTTCCAAAAATATTTTATTTCTTTTTTCTGGATATATTTCATACTTTAGGCGCGCACTGTATATATATTACAAGTACAGCAGAAACTCGACTGCCCGAGCACATCCCGCGGCAAATTTTCCGTGCGACATCTCAACAGAAAAAATTTAAACCCATAATTTTTCATCTACCTGATGAAACCCCTAAAGGGATCTTTTTTTTTTTAATAAAAGGAAGGATGTTTGACAGAATAGCGGTTTAAGGAGAGTGTTAGTGTGAGAGTTTTAGCTGTTCGGCCACTAACATTGATTTTTAATATTTTTCGAAAATCCATTTTTATAATGAATGGAACAAATACTGAAAAACGAGAGCCAAAACGCTCCGCCACGGAGCGCCCCTACAGGGATCTACTTTTTGAAAACTGGATGATGCTATGTCCAAGTGATTCTAACAGAAAATAGCAGAAGGGGTGCCAATATCAGGATCAAGCAGGCCCAAAAATTGAAGAATACTACTCTACATCTTTGGGTTGTTTGTATGGGTTTAAAAAGTGCCATGAAATATGAGAAGTAGCTGTACAAGAGGAAAAATTGAGTGCCGATGGTGTAGCTATTGTAGAATTTTGCTATGATTTGGAAAATATTATAATGGAACATGATTTAACGTCAGATCAAGTGTACATTGGTGAACATTCATATTTGTCCTAATAAATAATGTAATTTTAACCTTCCAGGCCGGGCGCCAAGTCTGTGAAACCCGGTGCGCAAATAAACGTTCGTCAATTTTCGGCAAACAGTTTTTTCGAGTTGTCTAGCCGAGTACCTTAAGGGGACATATCCGTTTGTCGGTTAAAAAAAATCGATATTTTTTATTTTAATTTTGTGACAGTTTAAGCCTTCAAGAATGTTGGCCTAAAACCGTTTTGTGAAATTCGAATAAAGGTTACAACGCGTTTTGTCGGGCAGTGCACAGGTGTGCGTCTTCCCTTTCTGAAGCGGTGAGCAGGTAGAAGAGTTGGATGCTTATACAACGGTTTCTTTTGTCCTATTTACCATATAATTTACTTTTGAGATTGAAATACAAAAAAATCGCAAAGGCTTTGAAGGTGGAAATAAGCTGACAGCGACCGTTTTAACAATATGATCAGAAGGATAGCACTGAAGATAATAAAAAGCAGCACTGAAGTTGTTCAAATCGCGACTTATTTTTTTTATTGCAAATAATGAAGACTACGGGAGTGACGATTGTACAAAACGCAGCTCAATTTGCAGAAAACAACGAAAACAGCGGGAATTGGAGCACAACATTCGTCTCCGAAGGCCCGTATAAGCCTCCGTCTTCAATAAATGGATGAAAATCTCATCAGGAGAGCTCCTTGTATTCCGCCAGGAATTGACGATGACGTGAAGTGGAATAAATTTAGTTTTACAATAGAGATTTTGAAAACTTCAATTCCATCTATTTTTTTAACAAAAAAGGTGATTTTTTTAATCGAAAATCGATACTCTAACTTTGAAGGTTCGCCATTTTGTTGAAAATTCGAATTTAAAAAATCGGATCCGTCAACGACAATTCAGATTAACGGGCAATGAGAGATTATTGTAACCGCGGAATCAAGCATATCTTGCGGAACTGACTTCACAACGCTGAAAGAGGGGGATTTTATATCTTAATCCTTCTAATAAAATGTGAATACGAAGCACAAAAAGTGTGCTTTATAATGCAAAAAGTCCCTTTTTTATAATTTGTCACTTCGCTCTGAAAAAAATTCATTAAAAATGCCTTTTTTTTGGGGCTCCAAATGTATATGCCCCCTTAATAATTTCTTCTTTAGTTCACGTTTAGAAAGCAAAGTTTGTATATTTTTGTTATTTGCAATTAAAAAATAAAATTTTGTCAAATTTTATGTACGAGATTTTTTTTTGCTGAAGTCTCTGAAACCCAGCGGCAAGATTTAGGGCGCCCGGCCTGGAAGGTTAAAATGAAAAATGAGGTATTTTGATTTTACGTGCTTCTCAACCATCCGGCAAAAACAAGGGCCCGCCTTGCCTGGATAATCGACGATTCTACTGTTATTAAAATTAGTTTGCCAAAAATTAAAAGTTCCTGACTTTATATATGTTTATCTATTTAATTTTTTTTGTAAATTACTATATAATCATTTTGCACCATTTTAATTCAATTAATTTAAAGTTACTATAGTAATATATTTTGATTTAATATTGATATTTCTTTGTAATTGGATCTACAGATAACCACTATTGTAACAATGGGATCATGTAAAACATAGATAGTAATATGAGTTTGTTTAGCATTCACTCATCAAACATTATAACTGCAATAACATTTACTGTTCGTATATGTTTATTTTACATGACAACAATAACAGAATATCATAAGTACATTTACATGACATAACAATGATTCACAAAAGAATCAGTTTTCTATTTTTAAATTTAGCTTGATAAATGTATTAATAATTAACACGTTCTCTGCCACTACAATTGGGATTGCATTTACGCAAATATAAAGTCGGACGCACAAGCGCGTCGGTGGCAGTGAACGTGTTAATATTTGTACGTTTTGTACATAATTTTGTTTAAGTTTGCAGGCTTGATGTTTCTGCAATTTTCAGCTTTAGTGTGGTTCTGCCCTGCCTAACTTTGCATTAATAAATACATTCGTTGTATTGATGTTAAGTTAGAAAGTAGACAAAAATGTCTAAAACTATTTGAGAATACTCATCCGTGGGTGTATTAAGTCCCTTTTCTTCAGACTAGGGATATATCTTTACAACCTAAATTACACTCTTTACATAGGGTTGGAAGACTTTGATAAACCCTTTTAGCACCACAATAGAAATTGTACATAGTTTACAAACACTAAGGCCCGTATTCATAAAGATTCATATAACGCTTGATTACATAAGAGGCCGTTAAAATATAACTATCATTAAAAATAAAATCGTATTCATAAATATAACAAGAGATATAATCCGTCAACTTCAAGTAGACCAGTTGCGCAATGGCAAATGGATGGGCGTAGGGCGGGAGAAGGCCATCGGTATAATACGGAGTGCGTACGTTTAGGACATTCAATGATAAAAATTATCATAATCTGTTGAAAACGGGGAGACCGGCACGTGTCTGGCGGCAAACGTACTGGCCGAATGACGACCTTCTCTAGACGGGTAATAAACCGCCTAATTTTTGTCTCGGATTATACCCGGGAAATTGTTTGTTCGATTGGATGCTCAGGGCGCAGCCTGCCTCCCCACTAGTCAGTTTGAAGCTGACGGATAATACTTAACGGATGATTTCGTAACATGAGATGTACGAATTTAATTAAAATTTTCTGGCGATTAACAAACATCAGGTGACATTTTCTCAGTAATCGCAAATGATATTTATAAAAATGGAGCAAAACATACGCACCAAAGGGAAGACTTACACCGAAAGAGAAATGGGTCTACTATTAGATACAGTAGAAAGATATTTAACAATATTGAAAAATAAAAAAACTGATGCCGTCAGTAGTAAGGAGAAGGCAGCTACCAGAAGCGTGAAATCTTAAAGCAATTACCTAATACTTGATTATTGACTGAAACCGCTTTATTTCTTCTGGTAGGTTTATTTATTTGCCGACCAATCATTTCTATTATTTCGTGTACTGTCGCCTTATCAAAAAGATATCGGATTTTAAAATCAAATGGATTCTGTATAATATATTTGACGATTTCAGTCCGCAAACTGCTCAAACACTATTAAATGGTTATTAATATCACGCAGTTTCTTATCAGCTTGCTTTACCGCGAAACATAACCTGTAGAAATGACAATTTGACGGTTCGTTAAATTTTAATCTGTCCAAAATGGCCGGTTATATTTACGGACGATTTAACCAGAGATTTAACATTACAATCGTTTGTGAATACCAAATTGATACTTTTAACAGTCCGTTACGTTTAATCAAACATTTACGGACGTAAACTATTTAGAAATTGTGAAATAAATGTATTATTTTTATTGAAATGATAGAAAATTGCTTTTAACTTAAAAATACTCAGCTTCAATATTTTGAAAGTTTCACAGTCCAAATTTAGCTGGGTAATAATGTCTTGGGTGATTTTAATACCAACAAAATCATTTTCACAGAGGGATGACAAAGATTCCTAAACAAATGTGGATACATGATAAAGCGTAAGCAGAAAATGCAGGAATATTGTTAGGCTATTTCCCAAAAGTAAAAAAAATGTTTTGATATCACAATTTAAATTAACTAATTGATATCATTGGCGTTAAATGTAAAAGAAAACTGAGTAGTGTTATCCACGTTTATTATCTTACACGGGAAACCTACTCTAATTGCTTCTGTCAATATTGAGTTCTTAACCCTGTACTTAATTAACCGAGTGTGCCAATTTCTTCGATAAATAAACCAGTACCTGACAATCTCACAAACGACATTTTGTAGCATCAATCAACCAGATGGAAAAATACTACAAATATTGGTTTATTTTTGCCGTGGCAATTTATAAATAATAAGTGATAACTAGTTAGTTAACACATTGAGCGCCACACCGATTTTTGAAGGCAGTCCCCGTCAGGCCACGCGTGCCACTTAGAAACGCTGGTATTGTAGGCCTGTCTCTTATCGCAGTAGAAGAGTGTTTAAGTTTAGAACGAGACGCCTATAGGCATTCATTCATTCGACATTTAATGTGATCCTGTAATGTGTCAAAATTAAGTAAATTTTCTGCAATTCCATAAAACAGTGTACAGTTTATAGTTCTATATCATGTTATACGCTGTCAGCCAGCGGCGATTGTCGCGGCCTATGGGAAAGGTCAGTGTCAGCCAGCAGTGGCAGACGCAGCCTAAATGTAATTTTAGTGTCAGCCAATGGTGGTTGACGCAGCTTAAATGTAATTTCAGTGTCACCCAATGGTGGTTGACGCGGCCTAAATGTAATTTCAGTGTCAGCAACCACTGGTTGACGCGGCCTAAACGGAAAATCCAGTGTCAGCCATCGGTGGCTGCTCAACGTGTTAACCAATAATCAATAGTAATGCATCTAGAGAGATTTCATTATCAGTTAATAAAATCGTGCATTTTTTCAAAAGTTGAAGTGACAGGCATCTGTTAAATAATTTCATAGACAACAAATGTCATTTATGGAGGGATATTTATTACTTTTGCAGAACTGGGTCAATACGACCCGAGGGACACATGTGTATAGCAACCGCAGGAGAAAACTAGGGTTAAAGTTAGAGGCAAGCATACAATTGCTAATAGAAGTGTAAAATTCTGTGCTTCGCATTTATTGTCAGTCCTGCGCTTATTTCAGCTAATTTGTGGCCCACCTGAAAATCACATTAGTGAGCCACGGATAGCAGCTTGAGGAGCTCTGGTTAAAGTAAAGCATTGTTAATAAAAATAGATAACAAAGATAATAATGCTGAATTTATTTAGAAAGCAGAGAAGACTATTTAAATTTGCATCACTGTTAACACCTAAATTGAATGAACGTTCAAATTAGCCTTATAACAATCAGCACCACAAATTATTTTGAATATTAATGTTCCCTACATTTTACCCACAATTAATCAATCTATCCATTAGTTTCAATACTATATAATTAATGTCCTGGGCAAATTAAAAGACGCAGAGTCAATAAAATCAATTCTCATTAATATTGCAAACTGGAGAACTGTAGCAGATCATGCATAAATAAGGCTATGTAAAGTAATATCTTTGATACAGTAATAATTGTTAAACGTGGGTAAATTTTTTTGCCAAAAATTTTACAGCTAACATGTGGGCCATATACAAAGTTAAATATATATACAGTTAAATAAATACAATCTTTAGTTTACAATTGCAGTGCAAAGTGAATGGATGCAACCCTTTGAAGTAACAAGCCTATACTTTGTTAAGTTACAGTGAAGGAAAGATGAGGCCAATATGACCTTGTTCTGTAATTGGTTGCAATTTAGGAAAAAGTCATGTAAGAGATATTTTATTCTCCATCTTATTTTTTTATTGTAAATATGACTGTTAAAATAATATTTTGCAACTTAAATGATTATTTGAAAAATCCAAGAAAACTGACAATTAAAGAGTATCGCGTACATCTATGAGGAATATGCATGTGTAATAAGTACATGCATCCACAGACCAGCTGTGCAAATGTCTGCCTATATTAATGGTGTAAAATCATTCTTTTCCAAAAAAATAGAATTTAGTTACACACAAGTCTACTCGTATGATGGTTCTAGCAAGTTAGGCAGATTGCCTAATTAATAACACTACCACTACTATATTTGTTGTATAAATAATTTATTTCCTGTAACCAAGGAAAAATTAGAAATTTTTTTTTGTGTGTTATCAGTCTGCGAAAAATAAATCTCTTTCAACTAGGGTAGAAAGATATTGTTGTAGGAAAAGTTCTCGCGGTTTTTGAAAATTGAGCCTTTTTACCCTCACGCTCGCCAGAAGCTACTCGACTTTAGGTGGGAAGTGATGCCTTACAGCCCAGATCTGGCGGCAAAGTTTATCACCTTTTCCTGTCGCTCTTTAACGCCATGCAAGGAAAAATATTCAAAGATGAAGACGACATGGATTGCTGGTTGACCAACTTTTTTTAGTCATAGCCAGAACAGTTCCATGCTGATGGCATCCAAAGTGTGGTTGAAAGGTGCCGAAAAGTGATACAACGTGATAACTTAATGTCTTGTAATGTATTTCCTATTTTCAAAAAGTCAGTATAAATTAATGTCTCAAAAACCCCGAGAACTACAACCTAATATTTCTACACAACCGAATGGTATAATTAATGCATTAATGCATTAAGGAAAAGAGTTTTATATCAGTAGAGAAGATAAAAACCATTCCGTTGTATAGAAATATTAGGTTGTAGGAAAAGTTCTCGCGGATTTTGAGACATTAATTTTAATCTGAGAAAATTAGGTATTTATAACACGTAGAAAAAATGACTTCATATATTCACACATTTCCAATATCCATATTCAATAGGAAATAATTTCCTACTAGTTGTACAGGGTGTTTCAGAGCTCTGGGAACGGTCAATCACGTGCTTATTTTTCAAAATTTCGAATAATGTTTTATACGAAAGTTATGTATAATAGTCAGCTGCACGCCCTAAAAATATTTAAATTTATTCAAGGTGTCTCATAACAAAGTTACAGACCACACTTATGTTTGTTTTAAACAGAACACCCTGTATTTTTTGTCATTTTTCAATTATATGGAGCGAATAAAGGTGAGTTACTTCAATACTCCCTATACCTATTCTTTGCCGTTTTCGAAATATTTAAAAATTTGTTGAAATGCATGGTCTTGGTGAAATTTAATTTTTGCACCAGTGATTGACGTTGAACGATTAAAATCATTTTAATTATTTGCTTGAAGGTTCGAACTATAGAGCCAACCATGATTTCATACAAAAAATTATACTGGGTGATAAAAAAAATGCGGGAGATAAACCCAACTTATAAGTTGAATAACTTCTTTTTTCAAATGGCACACCCTGTATTTAGTAACGTATTCTCAAGTAGAATCCAACTATCTTTCAAATAAGCACGTGATTGACCGTTCCCAGAGCTCTAAAACACCCTGTATATATTATAGGGGGCATTGTCTCTAACATTGTAATCTATAACAATATTCCAAAGCCTGCTATGTTGGCGAAAAAAATTTCGACGCTTTGTAAAGCTTCTGAATCAAACATGACCTGGAGTTATGGGTAACTTGCACGACGCCGGAATCACGACAAGATTCAAGTTGTAAATACATAAATGTTTTAGTTATGTTTAACTTTTAAACTATTAGTGCTATAATTTTATAAATCATTGACACACATTTAAAAATGAAATTTAATGACAACACTTAATCACTGAATATGTGTACCAACTTTCAAATACATCACTTTAAATTGTTGATGGTCATGGATAGTGAGGAAATGTGCGCTCTGAATCTTACCTGTGTATTTTGGAAATAATGTCTCCAGAGTGGCCTAATTTTGTCCTGACCACCCACATCCCACACCGTGAAGCTTATGTTCTTATATTCTACAGTTTCAACGTTAAATCCTGAAAGAAAAAAAAACACATTCACATAAGTATGTCATTGATGGCAAATAATTAAAATGCGCATATCTCTGATTAAACAGCTGACAGTTAACGTCAAAAATCGTGCAAGAAAGTGTTAATCAGAGAATTCATAGGTGACTGTGATTCGTACCTTTTTGAACCACACCATAGTTAAGTATCTGTTCACCTTTTATTCTCAGCGCAATAGGCTTTGTTAGGGCGACATTTTTGTTGGTGGTAAAAAATGTTACTAACAATTTGGTTATGTCATTGCATTTTTTTGGTTATGTGAGGTGCAATGTTGCATTTTATAATATCCTCATTCACATGTAAAAATATTGCAACAGTAGGTGGGGGAATGGGCTATTAAATGTCAAACATCGATTTGGCATTTCGCCACAATGTTTAGCAACGTTTTATTGAAATTATAGGTTAACAACAAACTTCAATCAGTACTATCAAAAATACAACATGCCAATATAAGGAAAAAAAATCCCCTACTGTGGCGAGAATAAAATATTAACAGACTTTAGTTAACAGCAAAATTTAAATCATTATGATGGTCATTATAACATGGCCATAGAAAAAGAATATTATATACTCCTTAAAAATATTAATTATCGAATTATCTCTATTTGCCAATAAATTTATAGCACAAAACAATGTGACCCTAAACTGTCTCTATTATAGATAAGTATACATAGTGTTACTCTTAATGTGACTTTTAATCGGTAACAGTTACATTTACTTCTAAAAATACTCTGTTTAAATGTGGAGGTAAAATAATTAATTAAAAACCAAATAATGTAATAATGTTAATTGGAGGGGAGGCTTTATAAGTGAAAAATTGAATTCTCCTAAATGAGCTAATTGACACAATTACAGAATTGTGTGTATAAACTACACATCTCTTGAGTGTAATTGAACTGTGGGTGAATTAAATTAAGTCTACCAATTATCCCGACGTTAATTGAAGTTATTTCTTTTGTTTAATCTACAATTAATTTTTACACAGCTTATTAAATGAAATAAATGATAACGCACATATTGTTTTTATTTAGTTATTTTTATTAGTTTGAATTGCAAACTTGTTATGTTAAATTCGAAAAGCAGATCCACTGGTTTCAATAAAATTGGCCTGCTCTTTAGAAGAAATTTCACTCAACCGCAAACAAAAATATCTAAAATGGTTTAATTCAGAAACCAGACCAATGGTTTCACTAAAATGGGCTTCAACAACAAACAAAACAAAAAATAACTAAAATTTTATGTAGATACCATTTCATTTATTTTATTCAATAGGCTGTGGCCTTGTTAGCAAAATCCATGAATTTCACCATTAACCTCTTAACCTCTTCACGCCCAGGTCGCCACATGTGGCGACAAACAAAAAAATGAAAACAAAAATATTTTACAAAAAAAAAATTACACCTTTAGCGCCATCTATGGAATATTTTTTCATATTTCTTTGCATAAATGAGTAAATTTGTGACAGTGAAATAATATGTCATAGAAAAAGGTAACAACAAGAAAAAAGTAATTTTTCAGGAGTATCCTATGGCACAATCAAAGCTACATGGGCGCGAAGTGGTTAATATACATGCCACATGTGCATTTTGCTGGCTATTTTGTCCCTGCTTGAGTGGAACACATCGACTGAAATATTTACGTGACAAATTTTATACACTAAAAATTTATTTTTTACTTTTAGTTATGCACAAGTGCTAAAACTATACCTTAAAATAGTATATTACAACACAAGTTCAGTAAGTGCTCTCTAACAGGTCCAGAAAGATTTAAAAATACAAGGCCCGTAGGACCTAGTATTTTTAATTTTCGAGACCTGTTTGAACGCACCGAGTGTTATATAATAGTTATAAAAATAGTAAAAAAAATAGTTCAAAATGACTTTTATAATTAAAAATCCCTGCTCTTTTAACTAGCCTATAACGGTACTAGGACTGTCATAATTCAGAACAGGCTTGTTATTTTGTGAGTTTCCTAGCAACCGAAATTAGTCATCGGGACAGCCATTAGAACGTAACTAAATACACACACAGTAATCATAGCAATATAGATCGGTAGCGCAAAAAATAATTTGATCTATTTTAGATCAGAACTACAAAATGAATTCATGCAGCAGTAAAATAAAACAATGAAACCCCTTTTCTAGAATTTCGAGTACATGAACCTTCAAAGGATTATATCAATAAATGTTTAAACAGTTTAGGTTGTGATTTTTATGTTAAGGGCTTTCTGCTAAGAAAACAGAAAACATTGATATTCAATCAATGACATCCTTTATTTCATGACTATTAATTTAAAATTGGAGGCAAGTGTAAATTATTTTAGGTATAGAATAATATAAATCAAAAATAGTTTGTCTAATTAAACACGAACTGCTGGCTCGTCCATCACTTGGCAAAACATAATGGCTATGTCCCAGTGATAATAAAATCATTCATAAAATGCCGCCAACACCATATTCATTACTGTTTTATTAACCGATATCTATTTAAAACAACCTCTCATTAAATACTAATTTTTGTATTGGGCAAAATAAGTGTTTTTTTTTATTGCTCTTTTTTTCAAGACTAACTTTCGGTCCGTGTTATATTTATATTTTAGGGTCGAAATGTATTATGCGAATAAAGGATTAATAATAATATTAAAAGAAAGCAAAGAAATTTACTCACCAATAGTAGGAATTGTGGTTACAATTTCTCCTAATTTAAGTTTATATAAAATTGTAGTTTTACCAGCAGCATCTAATCCTACCATCAATATTCTCATTTCCTTCTTGCCGAAGAGGCCTTTAAACAGGTTCGCAAACATATTCCCCATGGTGAAGGTCTTATAATTTAACCTAGAAGCAAAAATAAAATTAACATCACAAACAACTAACGAATCTTATATTCATTAGAAACACATTTGTATACATTTTACGTTATTTCGGCTTAAAAATATAATTGGTAGTTAAAACATTTTACTGCCACCTTATCTCTCCAAAACTGGTCTGTAGTTGATGAAATGATAATTAATTATTCAAAATGTTGGTTAACCCTTTCACTGCGGCTTGGTGTGCTGCAGAATTAGAACCTGCGTATAAATATTTCCGGGTTCCGTATATTGCGATATTTTTGTGTAACTTTAGTTCCGCATATAAGAGAACGATATTTTTGCACTGTTACAGCGAAAAGAGTAAAAATATGTGCGATGTGAGGCAGACTGTAAAGGAGTGCAAAGTCCATGGGCTTATAAAAAAAAATTGATGTATGTGAAAACCGATGTGTAATAACTACTTTAAAGTAACAGCAACGATCTAAATATCTTGTTGCAAATTGTTAAGAGCCGGCCCACTAGCCGCATGCGTTAGCGCGCTACAACTAATGCGGAGGGTCCTGGGTTCGAACCCCGGCGAGGGCAAGTTGTTGAGAGCACAGGGTATTCTTGTCAAGATCTATTCAGTTTGCATTGTTTCTAAAGTTCTAGATTTTAAATTCAAAAGAAAATAAATAAAGTTTTAAGTGTTTTATTTCGAAATTATATCAAGATGCACCAGCAAGTAAAGTTGTCAATATTCAAGACTCAAAAGAAAATAAACAAAGTTTTAAGTGTTTTATTTCGAAATTATATCAAGATGCACCAGCAAGTAAAGTTGTCAATATTCAAGACTCAAAAGAAAATAAACAAAGTTTTAAGTGTTTTATTTCGAAATTATATCAAGATGCACCAGCAAGTAAAGTTGTCAATATTCAAGACTCAAAAGAAAATAAACAAAGTTTTAAGTGTTTTATTTCGAAATTATATCAAGATGCACCAGCAAGTAAAGTTGTCAATATTCAAGACTCAAAAGAAAATAAACAAAGTTTTAAGTGTTTTATTTCGAAATTATATCAAGATGCACCAGCAAGTAAAGCTGTCAATATTCAAGACTCAGAAAATAGGTTCAAGTAGTGGTGACTGGTAGTGTGACTCATGGTGCGGCCAAAGTAGTAGAGGTGTCAATAAAAATGGGTGGGGATAGGTAGACTCCGTCCGTCAATGAGTAGAATAGCATTGTCCTGACTAATCTTTACTGCCACTACCCGCCACTGATTTTTTCTTAAAATATGGATTTGAAGAACCTCAGTAAATAGAGACAGAGTTACAGGCCGGACATTACAGGATGGCGAGAAACGGTGCAGCCCGTGTAGCTCTGAATGCGCCGTTTACCATCATTCGGCAGATTGAAAAGTTTCTGCTTCGCGCACAGTAGCGTAACATCAGGAATATTTGTTTGGTCATTGTCTTCTAATTCCCTTATTGAGCACTTGCGGACACGTTTTTTATTAGGACCATTTTCAGGTGGATTGCTTCCCTCACTGACTATTCTTTGTAAACTTCGCACTGATACACCCATCGCCTTCGACACAATGTCTTTAATTTCTGCTGAGGTGCAATCGGCTTTAGTATTTTTAAAATAATTGAACACGTTAAATATAACTTCAAGTGCCTTTATTAGGCGCTATTGTGCTTGCCATTTCGCAATAAAAATTGTTCAGCGTTCACAACGGTTGTTGACAATCAACTAACGCATTTCAGAAAACAGTGAATACCCCGAATAACTCCGCCGTTCAGTAAATTTACAAGTGCTGCATGGCGAACAGAAGTGTAAAACTTGAATTACATTATACTTTTTTCTTCTAGATTCTCGTTCAAGTTTTGCTTTCGATTTCCGTTTGATTTATAGTTCATTGCATTTAATAGCTAGCGGACGACATAATTACCAACCCACCAAATAACAATTATTTGTGTTCGCGTCTCCAAGTCCAACTGAGGTTAAGAGTTGAGATTGTAAAAATGAATAAAATTGAAAACATCAACTGGTCACCAGGTTATATAGGTTATGTTGCTTACACAAACAACTCATGCTTGTTGTTTTTTTTTCGTCGTTGGCAGTCTAAATCTAATGAGAATCTAGACGAAAAAAGACGGAAAAAGTATAATATAATTCAAGCTTAACATAGGGAATAATTTTTATAGTCATTGTGTTGTTGAAAATTATTTATAATGGAATAAAGTGAAAACGCAGCATTTAATAGAACGTGATATAAATTTATAATAATTGATTTACCATTTTAATCACTATTTACGGCGTACCTAAAATGCAAATAGTTATAATAATAATAGTTCGCCCCCACTGAGAATTTTTAAATTTAGCGGCAGTAAAATACCGCTGCGCATCCAAGTCTCTCGCCATCCTATAACACCCGGCCTGTAACTCAGTGTAGTTTTATGAGTACAAGAATTTTGTTAGATTCCAATGAACTTATGCTGAGATTTGTTCACCTGTAATGAATCCATGGCACACATTGGCTTCTTCGAAGATTTGTGGCCTCCAAGGTCATGAGACTTGACGTTAGACGATTATTTTCTGTAGGGCTGTGTCAAAGCAAGTGTCTACAGACAGATTAGGAACCAGCCAAGCCAGGATTTTCGGATAAGCATTACAGCCGAAATAAACAATATCAACTAATATATGTTGAGGCGTGTAACTGAAAAAATGGTGAAATGTGCAAGAATATGTCTATAGGTGGAGCTTGTATTTGTTAGTAATTTTTCCGAAGTAAACTCTTATTCACACTTTGTTATGTTGTTAAACAATAGACTTTTGTTAAAAGTGGTTTATCCTGAAGTTTGATGTTGAAATTTTGATGCATATAGGCTTTATACAAAAACGAATTTTATCAGTAATTGCGTTTTAGTTAAGATGAATTTGATATTAAAAATAGTGCTATTGAAGATGATGATAGTAGAGGGAATTAGAGGGTACGGGGACAGGAAGTATTCCCGGAAGTTGCAGTTTCTAGTTTCCAAATCAATAACAGCTACCTGTTTTTTAGTCACAGCTACCTGATTTGGAATAACAGACCTGATTTAGAATAACCGCAAAACCGCAAACCTCAAAACCGCAAACCTCAAAGCCGCAACCGGAAACTGCAAAAGGACACTGGAAACCGCAACTTCCGGGAAGACTTTCTGTCCCAGTACCCGCTAATTCCCTTTACTGATGATTATTAACCCTTTGGTTACGGAATTCAGTTGTGGGGTGCAGCCAGCAACTCAAACCTCGAAATACTGCAACGTTTCTAGAACAAGGTTCTACGTATAATAACAAATGCACCATGGTACGTCCCCAACCACCTGATAGAGACAGATCTGCAAGAAGTGACCCGATATAGTGAAAAATACAGAAGCAGAAATAGTGACCATCCAAATACCCTTGTTCGCGAATTGTGTGACAATACAGGTGAAGTGCGCTGCCTCAGACGTTTTTACCCAACAGACCTAACGACTAGGTTCAACTAGTGTAGTTTCCGTAGTTTCCATAGCCACAAGCAAACCATGAATTAAATACACAAAGAAGTTTCTCACTGGAGTTAACTTCCACGTGACAAAATTAAACCTTCACAACATTTACCTATTATCGTCAGACAGATTGTAAATAAATGTTGGAGTTAATAAAAAAGAAACCCTTTGGGTTCCTGGGGTCATTGGAAGCACATGGTCAAAAAACGCCAAACAAGCGCTATTGTCTTTATCGATTGCGAAGAGACCCGACAAAAATCTCAATAGTGCGATTCGAAGTCAATATGTGGCAGTCCATATCACCACATTAAAAGTTGTTTCATTTCAAGTTACCTTTGTTGTTGATGAATAAACAATGTTAAATTAAATTGGTGAATTATTTTTTTTTTTTTGACTTGGGCTTAACCTTTTAAGCTTTGTATTTTATTTGTATGAATAATGGGAATAAATAAACAAATAAATAATGTAAGACATTAATAATACAACAACCACGGACCCGAGCGAATACTTCTCGAAAAAATCTTCCGCCCGGGATGGGAATCGAACCCACGCGGCCGCAGTGGAGCCGGCACAAGCGCTCGCCTCTACCCACTACACCAACGGACTGCCCCTGGTGAATTATTACAAAATGGAAACCGGAAAACCTGACACCATGAAAAAAAATCTAAGTGGGAAAACAGCCTATTCTGCCGAAGTCTCATATGATTGGGATGTGAAACAGAAGACTGATCTCGGTGAACATTTGTGGAAGAAGAGAATCTCCTCAAGAAATCAAATACAGCAACAACCTATATAGTGTAGAATTATTAGATGATTCAGGGCTGTAAGACTAATGAAAAGACCAGAAAGTGTTGTCCTGGCTAAAACAGAAAATATCTACAGGAGCCTAAATGTAACATATCATCGCCAAAGCGGCAATACCGCCTAACCGCCATTTGGAGCAAAATTTAGATTTTACTACATAATCTTTTACCAGAAAGCTATAAATCAGTTTTTGTCTCCTGTCAAATTTGGTAAATGTGAAATAGGCTGTATTGCCGCTTCTCTGACGATATGCTAAATAAGGATTTATTTGTGTGGCCTGCAAAGAGCTAAAATTGAAAATGCAAAACTCAGTACCATTCAACAAGCTAACCGAAGTAAAGAAAACAATTCCTTTTGGTAGAAGCTGGAAAAGCTCCTGGACATAGATGAAACAGTACTGTCAGAGAAGTGTTATAGGACTACGAAGACCGATGTAAACAAGAAGAAATACTGGAGAGAAAGTTGTAACCACCACAAAATAGAATGTGTCAACTGCACTAATAAGTACATAATTCTGCAAAGCGATAAAAAAGTGGCACAAATATTCTAACCGGTATTTCTTATCTTGCACGTGACACGTGGTGATAAATAAGGCGGGGAACCTATGACAGTATCTCGGCAGCCTAGTGTGCACATTGGAGGAAATTATTTTCATCCTTTTATGAAGCCGCCGTGGTCCACAATGCAGAGGTACAACACAGGAAGGCATAGCCATTAAACGTCAATAAATGCAAGAAAACTGGATACATTTTAAACGCAAACCGACTATTCTCACCAAAGACAATTTAACGGATATCAGTGCAGCAATGCTCAGAAGTGCAATGAGACCAATTTATCAGCTTACTAATACACTGCTGGCATAGTTGATCAAATGTTTACTATCTGACAAATTCTCAAAATAGCTACAATAGTGTTTCGTTAATACAGCTCTTGAACAATATAGCTGAGCTATCAAATTTCGAGAAATTCATCGCAAACACATGTAACTTTCTACAGAAGTCATAGAAAATCTTGGAACTAATTAAGATAAACAGCAGTTTGAAACGTAAATCTGTAGTGCTTTACGTAGGTATAAAGGAAAGCTGTACAAACTGCAAATAATATAGGCCAGGACTATTACTTTCATCATCAATGGTATTGAGATCAAATTTGTATTCTCAAAAAGATTACAACAATATTCCTACGATAAAGCTATTGTACAATGTAGCCGAGCTATCAAAATCCAAGAAATTAATTGCAAACATATGTTATTGTCTTCAGAAGTCGTGTGGAACAGGGAACACAATCCCTGAATCAATTAACATAAGCAGCAGGTTAAAATACAAAGATAAATGAAGAAAAGTTTTACAGGTAGCAAATATTATGGACCAGGACTATTACTTTTTTGTTGGTGATATTAATATTGTGTGTAGGTTGGTTGCAATTGTCTTCAAAAGTTGTGTAAGAACAGGAAATACACAGTACTAATTACCATAAACACAAAGTTAAACAATCTCTATTGCTATCAGCGGCGGCTCATGGATCTTCTTAGAGGAGGCTAAGACAGAGATGTCGCTTATTCTGCACTACTTACTCTTATGCCCGGTTTTATAACAGGAGATTAGGGGCTAACCGGCAGTAAAAGGAAACACTGCTGCTTCACAATGTAAGGTTGAACAATAACAAACATTCGAGGAATAATTCCATATATCTGCTTACATACAATACATTTAATTTATAAGCGAATATGTCCAAAGACCGAAGATGAATTAAATTGCTTCCAGATCTTGGGATAGCAGAGGGGTTGGGACATAAAAACCAGTTCATTTACGCAGAAAACCGCAATTGTTACATCTCAAGCACATTCTTTGCTCTGCGATAGGTCTGACGCAGAGTGTAGGGAATCAGCTTTAAATCCCATTGACTAATGTCATAATGTTAATTCCTAATTTTGCGCTTGTTCTGAATCACTTCCACTGTGATTGGTTAACGTCGAATCTGCAGAGTGCTATCAATGATAAACTGTAAGCAAATGGGACTTTGTGAAACTGATATGCGGCAAACTGGAGGGTGATCAGCTGGAGGTTGACCCTTCAACATCCGGTTGGTTGGCTGGAGGTTGAACCTTCAACGTCGGGTTGGTCAGTCCTAGGACTACTCGAATATATGAGGATATTCTTAAGCAGTGAGGAAATGATAAGTAAAGGATAAAGGACTACTCGAATATATGAGAAACCTAAATAAGATGAAATCGGAAGAATAGATGGTCATACCATATCAAAGGCATGCTGTTAAATGTAATAAAAAGGTGTCAGAAAACAGCACCTAGTAGTCACATAGCATGATTGGCAGATATTGTCTCGTTATGAGGAAAGAATGAGTAGAACTATGAGGTGCCTATCTCTATAACTGCACGAACACTGTTTTGTGTTTAACCCATTACATCCCACAGCACATTTTTTTTTCAAAAGAATTTCAAAATCTCAACTAAATTTGGTGAAACATTGCTGAATATCTGTTTTACCATAAATACAAAAGAGTTTGCGTTACAGAAACATTCTCAAAAGTAAATAACATTGCCACTAATTATTACTGAAGTCAGTGATGTTTGTTGTACTTGTTTGAATACAATGGGAACTAATAGGTTAATAAAGGCCTAATCGAATATATGGGCAACCCAAGTTATTGAATGGAATTGAAGGAAGAAAGTCAAGATGGTCGGTAAGATCATATTCAAAGGCATGCTGTTAAATTGGTGTCAAAAAAAGGCACAGACAAGGATCGGAAAATATTGATTAGCCATGAGTAGAACTACAAGGCACCTACCTAACTTCATACCTGCACACATTATTTTCTATGAGCAATCAGAAAAGTTTTTCTGTATTTATATTTCTTTACTTGTACCTACTTTATATATTCTGATGACAGTTTCTTTGTATAACACTAAGAAATGATAAGAATGTATTTTAATGTACTAGAATAGACCGAAAATTTGAATGCTACTAATGGTTAATGTTGTAGTTCAGCGCTGTCCAACTTCTCTTAGCCAGCGGGCCATTTTTTCTTTAGCAAATATTTCGCGGGCCGAAAAGGATAGGTAAATAATATAGATAGATACAATGAATGGGTCAGTCAAAATTTGATGTACAGTTTACTATAACTCGCGGGCCATAAAAAAAGCTTCGCGGGCCGGATGCGGCCCGCGGGCCGCCAGTTGGACAGCGCTGTTGTAGTTTATGATACACAAAATGAGCATATGCGAAGAATTACATGATATCAGATATATTTGTTTACTTTGAATCGATGTATTTATGTACAGAATATGTATCTCCATTAATATTTATTATTTACGCACTATATTTTTCCAGATTTATGATAGAGGTGTGCCTGCACCCACTAAAATGGTAGTTTCTAATTTGGACCATATTTAACTACTCGCTCTCATTCACTATTTTAGTGGGCGCAGGCACACCTCCATCTCCCATTATTCATAAATCCGGAAATATATAAATATTAATGGAGATAAATGTATTCCGTACGTAAATACACCGATTCAAAGTAAACAGATATATCTGACAACATTGCATATTCTTCTAGTGTGCGCACTTTCAGTGACTTTACCTCCCCATTGTTTTGCATATTTTCAAACACTTAAGATAGGATTTGATGAGAATGAATTATCTAGGCAAATTGATTAACACAAGTGGTATTTTTGATGATTCATACCGTTTACATCATAAGATATGGATTTTACTTTCCAATATGTTAACACACATTTTTGTAAATGCCGACGAGTACTACAAGTTGTGCTAACATTGGTTGTTGTTTCAGGTACAATGGTATAACTCTACTGAATACTTAAGGCGTGCGGGGGTAAAATTTGCAATGAGAAAGTACTCAGAGGACGCGATAACAAATCTCCAGTGCCAATTATTAAGATTGTCACGGCGCAACATGCCTCGAGTGCTTATATAAATGGCGTACATTGGGTAATATGTATACCGGTGGCTTCTCACAATTCTAGTTACATACAATTGGACTAAAAAATAAGACACCTTCGTAATCTGTGGTGCCATTTTATGTAATGTAAATTGGATTTCAATGCCTAATCATTAATATTAACCCTTTCACTACGGGAGTTATCAATAAGCGGCTTTGTAATTCTGCCTTGTATTCCAGCAGTCGTCAATAGACGATTCAGAGTTTTAATTCAAAGAGAAAAAAAGATTACATATTTTACCAATTTGCAAGAGAGCAAAACGGGGTTAAGAAGATATTTTGATAAGTTTGATCTAAAAAAAAAGTTGTAACGTAAAATTTTGCCCGTAGTTAAAGGGTTAAATCTCTAGAGAGTAAAAGAAGGTAAAAGGTGTTTTGCAAGAGCTTACATATTATAAATCAAATTGATACACGGGGGTATAGCTGCCTACTATTAAAAATTCAAATAGAAACTGATTTACACTAGAAAAAAGGTACAATTGTCCAACCGGTGAATGAATGAATTTTGGGTTTAAGGCGGATCGACAGCCACCATTCAGAGATCTTATGGTTGCAATAAAAGTTAGTAATAATGAAGCAGAATGCAAACCATATGCCAGGCAAAGTTTTAAATCACTATCCCTAAGCAATGAAAGAAGAAAATTTAAAACTAAGAATTTTGACATTTCGATGGACACGCGTTACAACACCATTATTAAATTATTCACGTTCCACATCAAAGTTGATGTTACAACTAATTTAGTTGGATTGCGCGAAACAATATTTATAAGCAAGGAAATTATTTATACAATTATAAATTTGGGCATTTTCATGGTTGTGATTTGACTTAAAACTAATTCGTGAAGAAACAATTAGGAGCCGGGGATTAAATTAAACTAAACTGGGGATTATTTCATTAGTTTCAATAGAATTTCAAGCAAAAAAAGTGGTGTTTTTAGTAATTGTAATTTTGACACATCAATACACTTGGAATTAAACCACCCTATTTCCTCCACACGTTTGTTTCTTCATAAAAAATCCCGTAATACGTAAAATTTGAAAACGATAATTATAGCACAAAGAATTCGGAGACAACAATCACTTAATGATTTGGCATATTGATTTAATACGAACCGAAATCCCGTTAGAACCACAAAATGACCACAAATTAGGGCTTCGAGCTGCAGCGTGCCTCGAACCGGTCAAACACTTGTTCGCCTCCGGTATACACACGAAATATTAAATGCCGACTTGACGTTGTCACCTTCAAACCAACTCCCTTATATTTCGCAAAGAAAACAACACTAAATACGCCGCCGGTGCGTGCAACGGGCGGCAAACTAGATTCTACGGATGCGGGATGGATTTTTGGAAAGTTCTACTCACTCTCGTATATAAAAAACACGCTACACTTTAAAGAAAATGCTACCACATTCAGCAACCTCCCAAAACTTGTCGTATGTCAATATGGCGGACGTGGAAAAGATTCGTAGTTCATGCCACGTCTCGGTCTAAACCGTGTCTGATTGGTCGGCGGCGTACCATGTGACCGCACGTTGCCACATCCTCCGCGATTACCGTTCACACTTTGATGACGCATACCTTGCAAGCGATGAATAAATGTTCTGTGGTGATTGGTTCGTGGGCGCAGCCGCTGCGAGGTGTGGCGCTGGTGTTGGGCATTGAGCGCCTACAACCATGTATGCTTGAATTGAGTGATGTGTTGCTATACTACCGTGGACAAAAAAAATGACACCCCTAATTTGATTAATGTAAATATGACTTTTAATTTGACAAACCGGCAAATGTCAATCTTGTCAGATATGTGTTAATCATATAGATATATGAACATAAATTGAATATGCCATACTTAAGTAACACACAGAAAGCACAAATTGCTATGCAGGTCAAATGTGGCAAATATATCAATGATGTAGCAGCTGAATTGAATGTAAGTAGACGTTCAGTGCAAAAAATTTCAAAAATGTGGAGGAAGGAAAGACGATTGGAGCAGATTAAAGGTTTGGGCCGCCAAAAAGTTTCAAATAATGAAGAAAATGATGCTGTTATAAACTATTTAATAGAAAATCTGATTGAAAATGCTACAAATGCCGCATTTATAACAAATTTTCCTGGAAGTTCCCGAACAGCTTGCAGACCTCTAAAGTTAAGTGCGTTATCTTGCCATGCCGCAGCCAGAAAACCTCTATTGACTCAAATTTATAAGGACAGCAGAATTGTTTTTGCACTGGAATATCTTCCGAGGCAAGAAGACTTTTGGAGTAAAGTGATATTTTCAGATAAAAAAACGTTTCAATCATCCTATAATGGAAGAACGAAAGTATATCGGCCACGAAATGCACGATTCGAAGAATCCTATCTCCACAAACTTATTAAGCTAATTATTACTGTCACTGTCAAATATTAAGGTTACATAAGTCAAATTCACAACACTAAAAAATAAGAAATAATAGACACATGACAAATTAGGGGTGACATTTTTTTTGTCCACGGTAGTATTATACATAGTATATGTAAGATTAGCAGCTAATAGAGTTGCCTAACTAGAATAAACCAGGAGCCACCTGACCCTTGATCAAACCCGACCCAACATAATATACTCGCTGTTAGCGCTAATTTATCCACTGATGTGAAATAGGTGAAGCTATTTATAAATATCTTTGCTGGAAGCTAGTTTCATAGCGGTATTTTTTCCATAGTGGACAGAAAAGTTGAAAGATTTCACTATCACTAGCTCAGCTAATGTACTAGTTCCATCGGCCATTGGATAAATTAGTAACGAGTGTAAAGGCTACTGCACAACAACCCGCGAACGGTAACCAAAAGTTAAATGATTCACATGTAGACATACACAACTAATAACTAATCCAAATAAAACGAATAACGTTGTTGGTATCACTTTATTAACTTGGAGTAGTAACTATAGTTTCGACAATTTCAGCTTGTTGTTTTAAACTAGTGATACCATCAAAGTTATTCGTTTTATTTGAATTATTCAAAATGTATCACGAAGTGAAAGCCTCCACAATTACTTGTTTAATAACTAATCACCGGTAACGGGAACGAGAAGCTTGGTATATTTTCGATACCGTTTCCGTTTTCGTTACCCTTCCCGTGTTGTTGCAAAGCCGGTTTAACACAACCTTTAGCAACACTTCAATCTTAAATTTACCACGGTATCCGCTATATTGTATAACAAAAGTGCAGCCAACATATACTTAGGGTAAATACATTGCGATAGTTCCGTTTAGTACTGTAAGAATTGACCATCCCAACTTGTAATTCAACGCCGACGTACACTTATAGAAAGTACGCAAAATTTACAAAAAAGCGAATGCAATACGCAAATTTCAAACATATTGCGCGTATTCACTTGAATTAACTGATATTTTCATTTTCTTCTAAATTATAAAGCGGTGTTAAATATTCCGTAAATATTTAAATTACAGCCGAATTACTTACTTTCTACAAAATAGCGATGATTTCACTAATTACATGGAACAGTTCACGTTAACCACTCTACTTCACAGTAACCACAAAACTGAACGCAACTGTCCATCACTGTGCGTTTTTATATGGATACAAACATTTCATAACTTTGTTCAACATTTTACAATTTTTGCAAACACGTCAGTTCCAACTCATCTTCGGCTCTTGTACTCTCGCACCAACAGTAATTTCGTTGGTATGTGGTTTTTATCAACCACAATATCTTATTGGTGATTCAAGTGGAAAATTTGTAGATTTATCTATAATCAGTGAGAAAAGTTTTTGTGATTTAGTTTTAATAATAACATTGAATTATTAAGTGCCAACTTGAGTTGTTGCATTTTTTTAAATTTGGTAAAAATGTAGAACAACAATTGCTACGAGCTTAAATAATTCCGAAGTTACTTAGAATAGTTGCTACTGCGTGATACCATAAAAATTCTAAAAGGTCAATTTCCTAAATTGTAAGATAATCTTAATTCAACTTCCGTTTGTTTTTTCTGAAGTTGCATTTTTTTAAATCGTTAAAAAATAGAAAAATTGCGACGAGCTTAAAACAATACGAACTTACTTAGAATAGTTGCTACTATGACATTATCAAAGTTCTAAAATGTCAATTTCCTAAATTGTAGGATAATCTCAATTCAACACCCGTTTGTATAATTTTACGTTGCATTTTTTAAATATGCTAAAAAATAGAAAAACATTTGCTACGAGCTTAAAAATATCCAAAGTTGCTTAGAACAGTTGCTAATACGCGATACCATAAAAATGCTAGAAGGTCATTTTCCTAAATTGTAAGATAATCTCAATTCAACTTCCGTTTGTTGTTTCTGAAGTTGCATTTTTTAAATTCGATAAATAAAATAGAAAAACAATTGCTGCAAGCTTAAATAATTCCGAAGTTTCTTAGAATAGTTGCTACTGCGTGATACCATAAAAAGTCAATTTCCTAAATTGTAAGATAATCTTAATTTAACTTCCGTTTGTTTTTTCTGAAGTTGCATTTTTTAAATTCGGTAAAAAAATATAAAAACAATTGCTACGAGCTTAAAAAAATTACCAACTTACTTAGAATAGTTGGTACTATGTGACATTATAAAAGTTCTAAAGACCCGTTTGTTTAATTTTGCGTTGCATTTTTTTAAATATGCTAAAAAATTGAAAAACATTTGCTACGAGCTTAAAAATATCCAAAGTTACTTAGAACAGTTGCTAATACGTGATACCATAAAATTGCTAGGTCAATTTCCTAAATTGTAAGATAATCTTAATTCAACTTCCGTTTGTTGTTTCTGAAGTTTTTAAATTCGGAAGATCCGGTAACCCATGTACCAATAATAAAATTCTTCGGGTAATTGTAAACTCCTCTTTCAAGAACTATCTTTCAAAGTTCCCTACCATTTGCCGAAATAAATGTATAATCCACAGTGCTATTTCTGGAAAAGTTTACTTTTGGTAAGGCTGGTTTCAAGAAGGGAAGGGTCAACAGAAAATATGACATCACGAATTTGTTCATAAGGAAGCCTAATGTATTTCTATTAACTGAAATCTGTGATAAAACAGTTTTCCTAAGTTTTAATATTTTAATTGTTGCGTTTTGTAAATCAAAATAATTTTGGTTCCGTGACATGACTTGTAGGGAGAGGGAAGATCTGGCGTGGTGTGACACATTGCGACAGGAGAGGGGATGGGGATTAAAAATTAACGAAAAACCTGTGACATCATTTATGAAAGCCGCCTAATCATATCTTATTTTCTGCTGCAGCCATTTTGTTCATCATCACAATAGGGATTTTGAACTAAAAGAGCTTTCAAAGTTTTTAAATCACCGTCTCCTATATAGTCGCCGTATTTAACACCATACTTTTCATCTGTTCTTAAAAACAACCCTACGATTTTGTAGGGCCGATCTTGTCCGCAGAACCTTCATGATTTTTCATACACTCGTCTTCGTGTACCCTTCGATATATTATTGAGTGTTCTGTCTTCTGTTTACTTTTCCAAGATGTATGGGCTTGGAAATAAATGCTCTTCACCACTAAATCAACCAAGTAGTAACCTATCAGCGCATTTTTCTAAGAGTCGCCACCAGACACTTTCAAATTCAAAATGACGCTTTCGTGTCTTTCGTTCCTTTTCTTTTCTTCTTCCACAGCTTTTTTAGTGTTAATCTCAAAAACTGATTTAGTGGCTGAGTAAATAATTGTTGTGTGTATTTTTGCCCAAGGCGTCACAAGTATCCATTAGATTGCTAAATAAATTTATTCCTTGTCTGCCAATTCCTAACGGACGTATGACGACCATAATTCCTCTTTTTACTTCATAGCCAGTACGAATAAGCAGCCCTAAATTGATTGAAAGTAAAACAAGCTTAAAGCTAAGGCTAAGTGTTCCAGCTTCTTCAAATTTAGTAGTTTATTTGCAAACACGACAATTAACCAACTTAGATGAAGCAGTGAAACTAGAAGCTCCCTAAAAGCCCCATAGAGCTCCCGGGACTATGAATACGCCACTGGGACTTCCTATCAGCGCACTTACCTTGCCCAAAACTCAAGTGCAACAAATATCCTCTTTACGTTTTCTGCTAAAGAACCGATAATCATAAGGACAACGGACTTCCCATCAGCGCACTTACCACATACAAAGCTCTTCGGCAGGAGCTTTTGTACTATAGGAATCATACGGACAACAGACAAGGCTCTTAGTAGCCTCTTTACGATTTCTGCTACAAAAGCGATACCAAGGAAGGCCAATGACATAATGGTCGTTTTAGATTATTCCGTTTATTTAATTCGTTTACAAACATGGTTCTATTTTTCTAAACTTTGCTATAAAGAATCCAACAGAATCGACATCATCAGTAGGTCCATATCGTTGCACGCAATTAAGATCTTGTGGGGAAAGACCTTCGACATTCCAACCGTGGCCACCGAAGTGAGGATCAGCTTTCTCCAATTGAATACAATTAAAAGTTTTTAAAGCCCAAGCCACTAATCCTTCATTTTCAGCCAAAGTAATTGTGCAGGTGCTATAGACCAAAATTCCGCCAACTTTTAGCAACCCAACAGCCTGCAAAAATTGATCATTTATCATATTATCAAAAAAATGGCACTAAATAAATAATCTACACGTTAACAACTTCCACATCGATCAGAAAAGTTCACTTACCATATCCGAAGGGGTATTGACATATAGTTGGCTTAGATTATAAAATCTAGTTACCACAGCAATAAACTACGACTTATTACAAATGCAAATGTGAAATTTTTCTTCACAAACTTGAAGCATTGTTGTACAATAATTTTTTGAAAGCAGCTTGTCAAAATCTTGTTACCATAGCAACAAACTACGACTTATTACAAACGTACTTGTCAAATTTTACTTCAAAAACAAGCACTGTAAAATTTTGAAAGCAGTTTGTGGATCTTAAGAGAGAATATTGATAAATTGTAGAATCGAGCAATGATTAAATACCGCTATTTAAAGGCTATGCATGTCATGTGTTTGATCGACTTGGGGATCAATGTCCTTCATATCCAACTATGAAAAACTTAACTGAACACCTCATTACCGTTGAGAAGAGACCACGAAGACTGAAGAAAATATCGATGCAATTCACGACATAATTTTATCAGACCGTCGAAACACTGAACATTTCATATAAACTCATCTATTGTGTAGCTTACGGCTATTTAGATATGATAAAAAATTGTGCTAGCATTTCTTGATCAGGAAACGTTGAACAAGCAATAGTAGAAGCATCTTAGTAATAATTGCACAATAATCTAATAGTAAGACATAAAAGATTTAATGTGAAATTTTGGTTACGAGCTTTGCAAGAACCCCAGTTCAGGTTTATACTCTATAACTGAAACTCAGAGTCCAACTACTATCCAGGCAGTAGCAAGTATACTGCAAAAGCGTCAGTAGTAGACATATGAGCAGCACTCCAAATCAGTGATGTAATTGTTGGAAACTATTAAGGTTAACCTTAGCAGATATGATCTAAATAACGTTTATCAGAATCTTAGCACAATTTTTACATGGCTAAAAATACAGTGCGCGCCTAAAGTATGGAATATAGTCAGTAAAATCAAAATAAAATTTTTTTGGAAAAAAATCGTCGATTTTCTTTTATAAAAATACACATTTTTGCATGAAAGTCGATTTTCAGTCGTCATTTATTTTTAAGTAATGATGTCAAGGTCAAGATCATTTTTGTTTGGTAAAAAAGCGCTGGAACAAGATCATTTTGCAAAAGCTCTAGATGTCAAGTTCTCACCTTCAATTGTCATTTACTCGAAAAATTTCTTATGTAAGATGACAACATTTTTATACTGCCAGTTCGACAATGAAAAGATCTCTCAAAATCAAGAACGAAAATAGGGCGTTGTCATTTAAAAACAAAATGGATGACATCATTACTCAAAAACAAGAGGACTGAAAATCGACTTCCATGCAGAAATGTGTATTTTTAAAAAACAAAATCGGTGTGTTCGAGATTTTTTTCCAAAAATATTTTATTTTGGTTTTACTGAGTATATTCCATACTTTAGGCGTGCACTGTATATCAATACACCCTCGTAGTGTACAAATAAATATGAACTAACAAAGGATATAAGAATACACTTTCGTACACAAATAATGGTATATATAAATATGAACTAACATTATGAAAAAGTTTCCTTTGTAGCGGAACGAAAGACTTGATCTCTTTCTCGGAATTGTAATTGCGCAATTGCGGCCTTTTTCCTAAAGCGCTGCAAGGAGCATCCAGTAAAATCTTGTCGAAGGTTTCGGTTTGAAATGGTGGTCCAGCGGATATTTCCTTAATTTCTGGAATTTCGTTCCATATTTTTGTCGAATCAGCTTGGAAGATGTGAACCTTTATTTGATGATTGGAGCATGTATCTTGTAGCCACTTTATTTTTGTAGGTGTTTTATCTATGGCTACTAAAATACCCTGAAAGAATAAAGTATAAAGTATGGTGTGTTACTTTCATAGTTAACTTTACATGTAAATTTTTCTGCTTTTTTTTTCTACTTTTTTTTATTTAGCTAATTCTGTCAATAGAGTGACAGCTGTAATTTTTTTTTCTATATCAATTTAAATTAATTAACGACTAAAATGTATGCCGTGCAATAAAACATTTTTATTATCAAAACCTATTTCCAAAGTGAAAGTCTATTAAACGTAGGATAGTAATTTTTAATTTCTATAAGCGTTCTTTGATTGTTTTGAGGGTTCAACAACCCGAAAACCAACATATCGTCGGTGAAGTAGCAATACAGCCTATCTCACATTTACCAAATTTGACAGGAGAGACATAAAACTGAGTTATTGCTGTCTGAGAAAAGATCATATACTAAAATCTCAATTTTGGTCCAAATGGCGGTTAGGCGGTATTGCCGCTTCGTCGACGATATCTGAAAATGAATCATCAGAAACAAAAGTGATTTCAAAGGGGGTGAATTGTATTGTGTCATTCTCGACATAAAACAAACTATGAATAAAAATGTGAGCACGTATTGAATCAAATGTTAAAATTTACATTGAAACCACTAACAGTAAAGTGTAGAGCAGTGGTTCCCAAACTTGTTTGTCCTACCGCCCCCTTTCCAGAAAAAAATATTACTTAGCGCCCCCTGGAATTTTTTTTTTTAATTTTAAAAGCAATTATTAGCATCACCAAGATTAACTATTTACAATTGTTTTTTTTTTTTGTTAATAAATTGGTTACCGCACTGAATCCACATTTCACTAAATCTTCTCTTCTTTCTTTTATATTATCACTGCCCCCTTACAGTTATTCATCGCCCCTAAATGCACCTGTGGCCATCAGCGCCCCCCTGAATCGCTGCAGCACCCACTAGGGGGCGGTGGCGCCCACTTTGGGAATCACTGGTCTAGAGCATACAACAAACACTTACCTTATTCTGCATGTTTTCACCAATATGAGTAGTTTTATTTCCTGGAGCGGCGCACATATCAAGCACAACATCTCCAGGCTGTGGATTTAAGACATTGGTACAAATAACTGAAGGAATGTTTTGCAACAATATACTTCCTTTTGGGAGAAAGTCTTCGCCTATAGGCGGGCAGCCGGAAATTGGATAAATCAATTTAACTGCAATGCCACTAAAATTAATCAAATTTACTTTGCTAGTCGTGTAAATGAACAAAAAATTACTAACATTGGTTTTAAAATGCCACCGTCGTGTTCTGTACTAGTGTCAAACAACTGATGCCGTTGCATTTTCACTATTCCATTTCCCAGGAATATTTTATTTTCTGCTGCGTATACCTTCTTATTGCCCTTCTTACATTTTTTAGAAACGTCAGCGTAGATACTAACTTCATCATGTAGTTTTACTCCTAAAAGTTGAATAATAAATATTTGTATCCTAGTAACTTCAGGTAACTTCCATAAAAATTTTGGGGGGCTCAGCGGAACTGTTTTCCAAAATCAAAATTCAATGGTGGATGGTGTGACACCTTTAATATGGCGGGGGGTTAAAATTTTAACGAGAAACCTATGACATCGTTTATGGGAGCCTTAGGAAGTTTTTCTTCTGCATATTTTAATAGAAAATTCTGTTGGCTAAATATGAGTACAGTATACTCAAGGCTGTTCCTGGGCGGGGGTGCAAAAGGTCGGCACTAGGGCAGCCGAACCGAAGGGCGACCGGAAGCCGGTAGACCGTCCCATGGCCGCCTCTGGGTTTTTCTTACTAATTGTTTTTGTGTATAAAATTGTTTTCTCGGCAAACCACTTATATTGAGGTGGCAAAAGTTTAGAAATTTAAAGTAGTCGAACATAAATGATACTTGTGTAAAGTTGAGTTTGTGCATGCGATTGGCCTGATTAATCATTAAAATGAACTAATAATTATTGATACTGTAAAATACTGTAATTAGAGTTAATAGTTATATTATTATTAATCGAAGTAAGTTAATTCACAATCTATTCAAGAATGTTGAAGTAATTCGGACAATAATCGGAACCCTTAAATGTCAGAAAGAACAACCAAAAAACAATCTGGTGCTTATTACCCAAAAATAAAGGAGTTAAAAACAAAGTGGAGCTCTGAAAAAGTTTTTGGTTTCTTCAAAAACTTGTGGTACTATTGAAATTGTTCTTAATGCACCTGAAGCATCACCAGAAAATCCAGAGTCATTCTCTTGTCCAGACAACTAGATGTAACATTATATTCTTCTTCGTCTGAATCGGAAAACCTGAAGAAGATTATAGTGTCAAAGGGGAACACTAATATCTCAAAATATTATAAAGAAGTGCTTTGATATATTTACTAAATTGTAAAGTATTTTTATTAATAAGTAAATTTGGAAAGTTTCAACTAAGTGATAATTGTTTTTATATTTTTTTATGCATTGGAAAAATTTGAATTTTCAGAATGACGATAAGTTCTGTTTGTATGTTATTATCTCAAAATTTTGTAATTTTCACTATATTGTCCAAACAACGCCCATTTTGGGGGTGCGCCGTCTTGCTGAAACCATATAGCAATAGAAACTGTAAAATTATAGATACCTGATGTCATTCCAACCACTCCTGGTGCAAAAATATGCGATCCTCTCAAAACGGCAGCTCCGCAATGAGTATCAACAATGATCTCATGATTTTTCTTACTCAGATCTAGATTGTTGATATCGTAATGTTCTATTATAATTAGGTTTTCTAATGTAGGATGAATATACGTTTTCGGTGGTTTCAGACCTCTTGCAATAGATATCTATAATTAAATGGTAATGGACATCATAGATAAACGATAAACATTTTTGAAATGACACACTACGAATATTTAATCAGAAAGATGAGCATTTTATTTCATAGGCAACTGTGATCAGTTTCTTTTTGAAACACACTGTATATATCAAATATCTTAAATCCATCGTGTAGCTGACATTTTAACAATGAATTACGAAAGGGTATTTTGATTTCATCTTTAAAGGATGAATATCGATATTAATTAATATTAATTTTTGCTGATTTTAAAGCTATTTAAAGGATTTTTGTAAGAAGTAAAATGATAAATATTAAAGAAAAATCAGGTAAAACAAAATAAACTATCCCAAGTCCAGATTAGAAAACTTTACCAAAATATTTTTAGATATGTTATAAAGTTTTAATAGTATATTGTACAACGAGCATATAATGATGGCTATTAATCACGAGAACAATGTTTGCGGAACGAGCCGTAGGTGAGTGGAGCAAATCGTTCGAGTGGTTAATAGCCATTATATGCGAGTTGTACACTATACTTTGTTCATGAAGATTAAAATCAAAATTAAAATCAAAAAAAAAAAACAAAATCAAAATTAAAATCGAAATTAAAGTTGTAATTACAATTACAATTGAAAAAAAAAATAAAATCAGTATTAAACAAAAGATTATCATCATAAATCACGTTCTGTGAATCAAAGCACGAATTAGCGTGTTTAATAACCATATTAAACACGCAAATGTGTTGAGTGTTAAATGTACACCATTAATGCTGCCCATAGAATTAAATAATGTGCATATTATAACATCTTCGTGAACAAAATTATTTCGAAGTTTTTAGAATATGTTTTGGTACAGTTTCTATCAACTTTTTAAGATTTTAAAGTCAGAGGTAAATCTGCGTCTAAAGATGGGCAATAACTTGATTAGTATTTATAATAATATTTGACTATCAAAAATCCTCTGCTGGGACCACAAAAAGAATATTTTTATTGAAATTGGAACATTTTCACAAAAACAATACGTTCAAATTTATATTTATGTAGGAAGCTTCTACTTCGTTATACATGCTTTGATGTAGAATAGAACACTTTTTACTTTGATTTATTTGTTTGGCTGCAGTTTCAGCAACTCAGCTTGCCATTATCAAAACTAAAGTAAATATGTTAAAAGTAAAAACATTATATCAATAAAAATTTAAATTGAAACGTCGTACTTAAAGCATCGCATTATATACATTAACAGTGGAATAAATATATCTCTGACTTAAATTGAACACTGGTCTTATATTTTCGGCTGTGTAAACGATCTTTCAAATGTAAACGGAATACATAATTTGAGGTTAGGTTCTGCGATTACATTACACATATTTTAATTGCCGTTACTCTTTCACAATGTTTTCTATTTCAGTGCATTTTTTTACCTGAAATGCTCTTATGAGGCTCCATTTCTAATTGAAACAGTAACGATGCCAAAATGTATTCAGTGACTGACAGTGACAGTGGCGCATAAGGAACGTTCACACAGCTGAAAATATAATACCGGCTTACCACAAACGTAATTTTTTATATTAATACTTACCGCACTCAATTCTTCTTTAATTACTTCCAAAGCCCTTTCCACGGAACACAACAGAGTATTAACCCTGTAGGAACTAACTTCAGGAGCTTGGCATAGCCAACTCAGCCATGCCGCCAAATTCGAAATTTGAATCTGCGGCAAGCACTTATTTAAACAATACCAACGCAAATGACAAAATTACCTGCTCGTCGCTGGTGCCGGAGCCAGTTTTCCACAGAATGTCCGTGTTGAATCCATCGGGGAACGGTGAATTTGGATACGGCATGTTGATAAAGTTAAAATGTTTCGAATGTCCGTTCCTCAGATTAAAATTATGATCGAGAAAGCATTAAAATTAATGGAATGCCAGCATGCATAATAAACGTGTGCGTTAACGATTGGTAATGTTTGATGCGGCGTTGCCGGATTTAACAAGTTTTACGGGATAAAGACGCGAATTGAATTTTCGAGAAAAGCGTGAATATTTAACTGGAATTAGAAAATTATGAATTCAAACATGTTTAGATGGTTAATACTCAGTTTAAAATTGTATTATACAAGTGTTAAAATTTGTACTAAGGAGTTTGCTGGTATCAAACAATACGCAGTGTATTGTATGTGCAAGCTATAATATATTTTTTCTACTTTGGTTTAATAATCGACCTTTTTTATATCAAAAATAGTTTAATAATGAGATTTTTTATTTTACAGTTTTTGCTCATTATTAAACTATTTATGGTAACATTTTAGTTGTTGCGATTGGCAGTACTTAAACGTGACATATGTCGACAACATCAAAATGTAAAATTGCCCTTAATTCATAGGATAATTGGAACCGTCCAATGCGTTACACACTGAATATGTTCGAATGCATATTGGGGAATTCGCCACCAGTACCACTAAGGTTAAAGAAAACGGAGGCCTAATATTTTCACTTTTTATCCGCTTGGAAAATGTAGGAACACGGTGACAATGGCCGGACGCATGAATTCACTTGGCTCTCGGTGACGACGTTTAGGCAACACAACACACAGAGGAAAGGTTGTCATTTATTATATGTATTATCACTTTGCAAAACGAATATCACGGAAGAAACAGCGAGAGTACAATGTATGTTTTATTCGCGGCGATAAAGAGCCGCTTGAGTCGGTGTGTTAATTCGGTGTGGATTTTTAATTAGCGTCGATCGATGCCTGACACGACGAACGAGAAACAAATGTAAACATAACCTTAAATTTCGATTATCATTTAGGCGTTGCATTATTTTATAAGCTTAAATTGGTTACAATTATCGTGGAAATAGTTTGCTTATCGCACCCTTGGCAACCTCCCTTATTTTTGGAGGTGTGTAAGTAATATTATTGATTTAATATGTTTTAAAATTAACCATTGAAATCGCCGTAGAAATACGTATGTCAAATATTAAATTCGTTTGAAACGATCAAATGTTTTTAGTGCTGCCAAATGTTAAAAGATAAAACTCACTAGGTTTAAGTATATATTTTATTTTAGAAATAATTCCTTAACTAAAACCAAAGTAGAAAAAATAGTATATTATACTTGTTTAATAAGAGGCATTGTGGGACACTCGTTACATTGGAGCACTCCTCGCTGTGCGAGTCGTGCTCCAATCCCACTCATGCCACAATATACCCTCTTATTAAACTTGTATAATAATGTACTATTTTTACACACTATGAAATTTGACAAAATTCAACCAACTTTAGCAGACTAAACTTTGCACAGAATATTGGTCACGAGTAGCCATAGAATGGAAAACGATTGTCTTAGCTTATATCATCCACTTAATAGTTCCATTAATGTTAACGTTAACTGTTGAGGATTACAATAAAACTTGTCAGTATTCCACGTAACTTGACAGTAGCTAAGAGCAGTTTTCCATTCCATGGCTACTCTTGACCAAAATAATTTTTGATGTCTGCATTCCAGATTTAAACCTCTTACTAAATCCCTCAATGAACATTTCTGCTAATTAATTTGATAAACGTATTACTAAAAAAAAGTGTATTTTTAGTTTTCTTTTAACACAGATCATGTCTGAAATGTTTTTCATCATGTGTCCCAATTCCTCGCACAGTCGCTGTCCTCAGTAATCCAGGAACATTTGTAGTCAATAAAATTGTTTCGAGATACACTTTGACAATCCTGCAACCACACACTTAATTAAATGATTATTTCGTTAGTGTTACGATTGTACCTCGGAATAAAAATAACCGAAACGTCAATACGAAACGGCACATCATGCTTTGAAGCCTCTAGCATACCAACCGACGGATTGATTATTAAATCTCCAGTACATTCTAATGTAAATGGCACTCTACAAGCTGAGCATAGGAAAATAATTATGGAATCCGAAGAAATGCACGTTAGAATATTTACTGGTGTAATTCCATATGGACAAAATTTGTTTCTTGTTGTTTCCCACGAAGACGAATCCAAACTCTAATTCAGTGGTCATTTCCAAGTTTGGAAAGTAAATCATAATCTCTAAAGGAATAAGCTACGGAAAGTTTATTTTGTAAATATGTTTCAGGAAGAATTATTGCGTGAAATTTGAATTTACCTGTTTTACGATACCTTCTTGTTTAATATGTATATGTTTTTTGCCTCCATAGGCACATTTTTGACAATCCAAATGGCTCTCAATATCTGGGTCATAATTCACATTATATAAAATCTCGGCAACGCTCAACATGAAAGCATTATTTATTGTGCAAGATATTTGTACCTGAAAAAATAATTCGTTAGTGAAGGATTACAAGATTTTGACGAGCAAACAACGTAAAAAGCAAGAAATCAAGTTTTATCGAGCAGTATGTTGCTAATAATTCGATTCCATTGATTATTATTTTTTAAACTGTAATTGGACTTTTTTTATATGTCTGTTGTACATCAAAATTTATTATTATTATTTTGATCAGAAAATAGATTTTAAGGATTTTCACAACTACATTGACAAGATCTGATATGGTACACATTTATGTTCTTCAATCTTCAGCCCAAACAGGGTTGAAACACTTGTAGAAGATATTATTCCCCATCCCATCTGAAGTAGGGTTGCAAGGTTGCCAATGCAAAGCACTTTAACAATGCAGCGTTGCCAATTGATCACATAATATACTGGTGGAAAAAACATGAAACACTTTCACCATTTTCAAACCGCCATAACTCGGCGTATTTTCAATCAATTTTGATGAATCTTTGAGGGCGAAAAACTTTGAAGTGTCTTCTTTAAAGTCATGCATGCGAACTTAAGAGTAACCCTTTCCGCCCCCCTCTAGCACCCCTGTGAAAAAAAAAATGTTTTTTCAAGAAACCATGTCCAACTTTGACGATGTCTATGGAGTTGGAAAAATTTTGTCGACTCAATCCACCATAAAGGCATTCAAATTTGATCAATTCCCTCTGCAGGACTCGAAGAATGAAGTTCCTACGACGATTGGGCACCAAGTTATGGGTGTTTGAAAAACAAGTGCATTTCAAGGTTTTTCTCAATGACTTTTCAACCAAATTTGATGATTCTTTCCGGAAAAAATCCCATTTTGGCTCTACTTTAAGGGAGTAAACTCAGATTGGAATGAAGATTGGAATGATCCACTTTCGAACCCTTCAACCCCCGAACAAAAAAAAACGTCTAACTTTGGCAACACATGCCGAGTTGGAAAAAATGTGTCGACCCGATTCATTGAAATGAAGTGTTTCATTTTTTTCCCTTCGGTATATTAAGAACAATAACATTTATATCATCTGACTGTAGTGAATTGCTGAGAATTAATAGACCTATATCTGTGGCTTGGGACTAAAAGGGCCAAAGTCAAATATTTTACAATTGAGATAATCGAGATAAAAATTTTATTAAAAATGATTTTATTTGCTGATTTTGTAAAGTATAAGTTTTTTTTAATCTACTATTGGTTAAACTAGACACTGGTCCTTTCAGCATTAAAGGTATTTTTAAAGATATTGAGAAAAATAATCTAATGTACTGCTTAACTCCAAACAGTAAAATTATGACATTGGCCCTTTTAGCACCAAGCCACAGATATATAAACAATACTTACTTCCACTGATTCACCAGGACTAACCATAACAGAATTATTCGTAGTTATCCCATCTGTAGTTTCCATCTTCTCGATCTCCAACGGCGTGTCCGCAGACATGCTAATATTTGCCTTAGTGTTATGAAAATTCTTGAAGCACAAAGTCTTAGTCTGTTTCTTGTCCCCGTTTGTTATATTGTTGGCGTAGTAAATAAAATTCAAATCTCCTCTAACTAAATCGAGCGTCAAAATTGGCAGCTCCATTGTAGCTGTCAGTTTCATCTTTAGGTATTGTATATTACTTCCGGATTTCCTTATGAACAAGTTCGGCTGACATCTGGTGACAATAAGTCGTCAATCGATTGATTAATTTTGGTTAAATTATGACGATTGATTACCGAAATTGTTTGGCTATTTGTACGTAACCGATCAAGTAAGCTTCGACCAGTTTGTGTTTGAAGTTGGCGGCGTACGCTTTTGGGTTGAAGGATATGTCCAAGTATTTTGTGTCTCCCGAGTTTATATATGATTCTTTTGGTTCTATCTATAGAAAGTTAATTAAAATATGATTATAAAATTATTTGTGTTTCTGAATATAATAGCTATTATTACAACTAGGGAAATATGAATAGTATATTTCCCGAGGTTGGCTAGTTACATCCCGAGGGCGGAGCCCGAGGGATGTAAAGACAACCAAGGGAAATGTATTCATATTTCCCGTGTTGTAATCAATAGTTTTTTTCTGATTGAAAGATTATTGTTCTGTAAATGGGAAAATATTGGATTGTAAATTTTTGAATTTATCGGATTGGTAACGTTGCTAAGGGCCTTGTTTGTAAATATCATGGTTGACTTGTTTTGGTATTTGCATTGTTATATAAATTGGTGAAATGTCAAACTATGTGTTAACGCAAGCGACGAAAGACCGTGAATGTTTGGTTCCCGTAAAATCCAAAGCTGTAAAATCCATAAACGATACCTTCCTAAGAAATCGGAGGTGTTGTCGCGAGAGCAATTAAAACAATTCTTGCGAGAAGCTCCTAATGACATTTTTTTGATGTTTATATTTTCCTAGGGAAATATGAGCACTTCATATTTCCCTAGGGAAATATAAGTGTGTTATGACATATCGTAACTAAGGCAATATCACTCAATATTGTTTCAATCAGAAAAAAAATACTTTTTGGTACTTTGTCGGTGGTTATGCCACTCAGATTGGGTTTAGTATAACATTCGGGCAATAGCTTCCCCCACTTTTGTGTTTAGTTGTATCGTGTGAGCCACAAAATTTTGTTTCAGAGTTGGCTGTGATACAAATGAGGTATGTCGCATATTATTACGTTATGAGACTAGATTTAAAAAAAATGAATTATTTTCATGATTTCTATGAAAAAAAATTCTGTGACTCACACATTATAAAGAACAGGGAATATCCGTACATACATTAAAAATATACTGTTCAGTATTTCCAAAATATTTTCCATGCATCATCATCAAATTTCCCATCGAGTCGTGATCGCTGAGCTTCAACTCCAGATTAGGATGAAACACATCAAAGATAAGTGTAATTGGCTGACCGTTAACATCCTTGGTCTTCAAGAATATATGCCAAGTAATCGATATGGGGACGAAGCTGACGTTTTTGAAGAAAATTTTCCTGTCAACGCAGTCCGATTTGTAACAAACTCTTCCAAATCTAAAAATTGGTATTTGAAAGATGTTTCCGAAAAAATTATTTATACATTACCGGAAAAGCGGATACTTCTGGAGACTATTTTTGAAATTTACGAATTGTAAGGGTAAGCCGGTGACGTCCACCAAAACACTTATGCATAAGGGTAGGATATCGTTAATTTCTATTAATAATTCTTCTGCGTATGTGCCCCAAGTATTCGCGTATAACGAAATCTCAATTTTTATTGTTTCAAACGGTTTTAGTGTGGCGGTGTTGGGTTCTGCTTTTATCCAAATCCCCTGTCCCGATAACATCTTATCAGCAGCATCTAAAATAACAGTCGTAAAGCTCGACGATTCAAAATTAGAATGGGTGTTAACAACTAGCACCTTTTATAGAGGGAAATTTAAAACAGTATACCGGGTGTGGCACTTAAGACGCCTCGGACCATAGCTCTTTTACGATAAAAGCTATCGAAAAAAATCTAAGAACAAAGTGGTGCATAGTTACCGTCGCTATATTTTAAAAATATTTCTAATCATCAGTGGCGTGCCGTACTCCAGTGGCGTACCAAACTTATGTTTTTTTAAATGGAATGCCCTATTTTTTATTGCAGATTTGGAAAGTGCTCGACGAGTACTTATTTTTTTATCTAACATGTTATACCCTTCACTTTGGCGGTTTCGCTGTTATAACCCCTTCTTTCAAAATTGCGCCAGATTTTTGAGATTTTTTTGTAGAGAAACTAATTGACGCCGGCGCCTAAATTTTGAATTGAGGTACAGGTTAAGACCTCGTATACCTTCACATAATTTTTTTTCGGGTAATTTATGGAAAAAAAATAATTTTTGATTGATCTTCGTATGTTGTCATTTTTTCCAAAAATTTCAAATGGCACCCCCCTAAAAAAATTACGGCGTTGTACAGCCAAAACTCTAAATTTTTCATTGGTGTAAAAAAAATTACACATTGCATAACAAAATTTCGGAGAAAAAAGGAATTTCATCGCAAATGTCGGGAAACGTTTTCCGTTCCCAAGTGTGCCATGAGAAAACAAAAGATTGGTAATTGTCAAAGTACCAAAACAAATACACAAATACGGTCAACATAATAGTATGTACCTTATTTTCAACATGATATGAAAAATGCAGATAAAGCAAATTTAACAACTTAAACTAAATGTTCGAAATGACGACCTTCCTGCTGGAGGCATAACCGCAACTTCTGGTGATATACCGCAGTTCATTATTTTCGGTAATAACTGCCTTCTTTCTAACTCTCCTTGGCCGTTTCACACTTCCCGTAGTAGTAAATCTCTCCAACACTTTTTGAAACGCACGTTCATTTGGATGTGCCCTGTGCGGATATCTCGCAGCGTACACTCGTGATGCCAAGAAAAAATTCTTGTTACATTCTCCAAGAATAAATATCATGTCAACCATTTCCTCTTGAGTTCGGAACATTTTTAGAACGTTTATCAAAAATGACTTATGGCTGCTACTGACGTCTAATAATTTACTTTGACAATTACCAATCTTTTGTTTTCTCATGGCACACTTGGGAACGGAAAACGTTTCCCGACATTTGCGATGAAATTCCTTTTTTCTCCGAAATTGTGTTATGCAATGTGTAATTTTTTTTACACCAATGAAAAATTTAGAGTTTTGGCTGTACAACGCCGTAATTTTTTTAGGGGGGTGCCATTTGAAATTTTCGGAAAAAATGACAACATGCGAAGATCAATCAAAAATTATTTTTTTGCCATAAATTACCCGAAAAAAAATTATGTGAAGGTATACGAGGTCTTAATCTGTACCTCAATTCAAAATTTAGGCGCCGGCGTCAATTAGTTTCTCTACAAAAAAATCTCAAAAATGGGGCGCAATTTTGAAAGAAGGGGTTATAATAGCGAAACCGCTAAAGTGAAGGGTATAACATGTTAGATAAAAAAATAAGTACTCGTCGAGCACTTTCCAAATCTGCAATAAAAAATAGGGCATTCCATTTAAAAAAACATAAGTTTGGTACGCCACTGGAGTACGGCACGCCACTGATGATTAGAAATATTTTTAAAACATAGCGACGGTAACTATGCACCACTTTGTTCTTAGATTTTTTTCGATAGCTTTTATCATAAAGGAGCTATGGTCCGAGGCGTCTTAAGTGCCACACCCGGTATAATATTGTGAGGTGAGCGAGGAAGTGATGTGCAAAAGTTCTTGGACTTATGATTAAAACGTTATTTGCTATTTAGGAACTGTATGTGAATTTCCGGATGAGGCAGTATCCAGCAAAAGTACAATTTAATTAATAATTAATTACTACTTTACTTTCTAAATTTAAAATGTGTCACAATTGGCTCCCTTAATTATTTTATAATATCGGCCTTCTTCCATTATTTTTAATACTTTCGCTGGGTATTGCCTTCTTCGAAAATTCAACACTAAAGAAATGTACGACCGGTTAACTTATACTATACGATTGTAATAAAACACGAATATTATAATTTCACTGGTGTTTGCAATGACAATGCTACAATTGTTTCACCACACAGTGGCTTCATCAGGCAGATGAACATTGCTTGATTTTTTTTACAATACAGACATGGATATTAAGTGTGCGTGTGTGTGTGTGAAGGGAGAAATGTATTGGAAATTCCACGGAAATCCAATACATTTTTTCCATCACAAGTTTTCTTAAAGCTCAAATATCAAGACACCTTTCTTACCAAACTGTTTTTGTTTAATATTTTCCAATATGCTATCAATCTTCTTTTTCTCTACGTCGATAGGGTTGAAATTGACAGTTTCCACATTGAGAATTCCCGTGATTGAGGTGCAATTTTCAATTGTAATTGTTTTCCGGATAACTGAAATAAAACATTTTTTGTAAATCCTTTTTTAAGATCTAGGCAAATCGTTCGGAATCGTTCCTTTGGAATTGTATCCAATGGTGCAAAAACAATTCATGAAATAACGGTTGCTGTGTACAGTAGCATATCTGGGGAGGGGGGAGGACACATATTTTGGGGCGGCATTATTTATATGTCTGTCTTAATTGTATAAAAATAAATAATGTAATGAGCGGCTGAAGAGCCCTCTCGACTAGTGATGAGCGTTATTTTTACTAACTGCTACTTTGTAACCCGTACTATGAAATAATTACAGTTACCGTTAAATTTCCACTAACGGTGATTTTCCTCATGGGTTATTTTATCAAAGAACGATTTAGTAATGAATCACTTCTCGGTAACAGTAACCGATTCAATAACGAATAACCTCTTAATAACAGTAACCGAGTCATTCATAATAACAGCAAATTTTTCGGATTATTTAAGACTAATGATTCCTAAAGCAGTATAGATGATTGTAGGCCAGATACTATGACAGTTACATTTTTTTCACAACTGATAACTAATTTTGTGTAATTTTCAATCAAAAGTTTTGACTTTCAACCGATGCCATTTTGTTTGTAGCAAAGATTACTTATTGATTCTTGCGGATTATTTAAGACTAATAATTTCTAAAGCAATATAGATGATTGTAGGCCAGCTACAATGACAGTTACATTTTTTCACAATTAATAACTAATTTTGTGTAATTTTCAATCAAAAGTTTTGACTCTCAATCGACGCCATTTTGTTTCTAGCAAAGATTTCCTATTGATTCTTGCGGATTATTGAAGTCTAAGGATTCCTAAAGCGATATAGATGTTTGTAGGCCAGCTACAATGACTTTACATTTTTATCACAACTGATAACTAATTTTGTGTAATTTTTAATCAAAAGTTTTGACTTTCAACCGACGCCATTTTGTTTCTAGCAAAGATTTCTTACTGATTCTTGCGGATTATTGAAGACCAGTAATTTCTAAAGCGGCATAGGTGATTGTAATCCAGATACAATGACAGTTACATTTTTTCACAACTGATAACTAATTTTGTGTAATTTTCAATCAAAAGTTTTGACTTTCAACCGACGCCATTTTGTTTCTAGCAAAGATTTCTTACTGATTCTTGCGGATTATTGAAGACCAGTGATTTCTAAAGCGACGTAGGTGATTGTAATCCAGATACAATGACAGTTACATTTTTTTCATAACTGATAACTAATTTCGTGTAATTTTCAATCAAAAGTTTTGACTTTAAACCGACGCCATTTTGTTTCTAGCAAAGATTACTTATTGATTCTTGCAGATTATTGAAGACTAGTAATTTCTAAAGCGATATAGATGATTGTAATCCAGATACAATGACAGTTAAATTTTTTTCACAACTGATAACTAATTTTTTGTAACTTTCAATCAAAAGTATTGACTTTCAACTGACGCCATTTTGTTTCCAGCAAAGATTTCTTACTGATTCTTGCGGATTATTGAAGACCAGTGATTTCTAAAGCGACATAGATGATTGTAATCCAGATACAATGACAGTTAAATTTTTTTCACAACTGATAACTAATTTTGTGTAATTTACAATCAAAAGTTTTGACTCAACCGACGCCATTTTGTTTCTAGCAAAGATTACTTATTGATTCTTGCGGATTATTAAAGACCAGTAATTTCTAAAGCGACGTAGGTGATTGTAATCCAGATATAATGACAGTTAAATTTTTTTCACAACTGATAACTAATTTTGTGTAATTTTTAATTAAAAGTTTTGACTTTCAACCGACGCCATTTTGTTTCTAGCAAAGATATACTATTGATTCTTGCGGATTATTTAAGACTTATCATTTCTAAAGCAATATAGATAATTGTAGACCAGCTACAATGACAGTTACATTTTTTTACAACTGATAACTAATTTTGTGTAATTTTCAATCACAAGTTTTGACTTTCAACCGACGCCATTTTGTTTGTAGCAAAGATTTCTTATTGGTTCTTACGGATTATTTAAGACTAATAATTTCTAAAGCAATATGGATGATTGTAGGCCAGCTACAATGACAGTTACATTTTTTTCACAACTGATAACTAATTTTGTGTAATTTTCAATCGACGCCATTTTGTTTCTAGCAAACATTACTTATTGATTCTTGCGAATTATTTAAGACTAATAATTTCTAAAGCAATATAGATGATTGTAGGCCTGCTACAATGACAGTTACATTTTTTTACAACTGATAACTAATTTTGTGTAATTTTCAATCAAAAGTTTTGACTTTCAACCGACGCCATTTTGTTTCTAGCAAAGATTTCTTACTTATTCGGATTATTGAAGACCAGTAATTTCTAAAGCGATATAGATTATTGTAATCCAGATACAATGACAGTTAAAAAAATTTCACAACTGATAACTAATTTTGTGTAATTTTCAATCAAAAGTTTTGAATTTCAATCGACGCCATGTTGTTTCTGTGAAAAATTTCTAACTGATTCTTGCAGATTTTGACGTGTTGTGTTGATTACACGAAGAAAATAAAAAATAAACAGTTTCCAAATTGCACCGAATTCTCCGGATTTTGACGTTAAAATCATCCAAATCGGACAACGCGTTTAACGTTGTGCAATTTAAAAAATCAAAATCGTGATTTTATAATCTTCCAATCTTTTTTTTAACTTCAAGAGAAAGTTTCGTAACCCGTTTTAAAATTAGGCCAAATTTTGACGTACATCAAAATGGTTGTTTTTTTATGTATTTAAAAAAATAACTCGCGGAAAAATTACTAAAATCAAATGTTTTGAAATAACATAGACTATTGAAAAAATTATTTTTTGTTTTGTAAAATTGTACCCGTCTTTTTCGATTTTATCTGACGTCAATTCGAAAGTAAAAAAAAAATACTTTTATTTTTTAACAAAACATTCACGAATTCAACCTTTCAATTTAATGAATACAGTAACTATATATTCTAACTAGTTATTGACCACGCGGTCCACCAACATCGTCAAGTACTGCAAATAATTACCAGTGTTTCTAACTGTTTATATCCTACCTCGACCTCCGTGTAAAAGCTCGAGCAGTTTTTAATCTTCACCAATGCTTTACAAGGTGCCTGAAGATAGTCAAAACATTTTTTTTCTCGCATTTCGGAACGAGATTAAATCCTATCACAAGGCGGCGGGCGTACCTGTTGATATCAGCTCAGTTTGCAGCTCGCCGTCGCAAGAGCGTGTGGTGGTTTTAGTGAGCGCGGTGTTGTGATACATTTTCAGGATTTATTTTCAAAATATATTTCTGAATTACACCATTTCGAGTGTTGGTGTTTGTGTTTTTCCGCTCCACTCCGTCCCATCAATCCGAGGGAAACAACGAAGCAACACGATTGCACAGGCTCATCCGGGTTACACTTTAACCGCCAAGACGCCTCGAAGGTATTTTCCTGTTTTGTAAGTTTGAACTTTCTTGCATTATGCCTCTTTCACCGAAAGTGACATCAATTTTTAAATCTTAAATCGAACTTCGTAACGGAGAAAGTAATTTTTCAATTTTTTTTACGGAAATATCCGTTTTGAGGTCCCTAGAAACGATTTCAAAGATTTCTGGAAAAAAAAATTGTCTGTGTGCGCTGTATTTTAAAAACTTATAGAGCAATTGATATGAAACTTTGAACGTAAGTCTTATTTGACAATCCGAAGAACTGAAAAGCTTTTGGTAAAATTTCGTACATCGGAAGTGGGTGTTTACCTTAACTGTTTTTTGTGTTTTTCCAATAATTTATATATTATCATTTAATGATTTTACACGTTTTTTAAAATGCAATATCTAAAAATTTTGATTTAATAATCTTTGCACAATTTCCATAAAGTTTTATTTTTGAAAATTTGTTTTTTATGCATGACATTATCATTTTTTCACTTCATTATTTATTTTTTAGTTTTTAACTTTTTTCAATCCATTACTATTTTCATTTTTTTTGTAAGAGTAAAGAGTTATTTTACAAATTTGATAATCATACTTTTGAATATTTTAATCGTTTTTCTTTACAATTATGACAAGTTTATTAGTTTGAAATGATTCATTTAACTGTTTTTAATAATTTTGGCAATCATAATTTAAATTAGAAAATTTTGTTTTTTTTTGTTTTTTGATCACTTCTTTTACAATTATGACAATTTTATCAATATGAAATCATTGATTTAATAAATTTGTCTGAGCTTTTGATTGTTTGATTGTTGATCACTTTTTTACAATTATGACATTTTCTTGTTAACTTTAAGAATAAATGATGACGTACTTACCTTTATGTAGTGGTACATTCAAAAATTCAATGACATTCTCCTGTATCACGAAATCCTTATTGTCAAAGTATTTCCTTAACGATTCCTGAGAAATCACGGACAGTCCTGAATCACTTGACAATTCACTTGTTTCTTGAGAATTATTCGGCACCCGCATGTTGCACTCGTCGTCTCCTTCATCAATAAATGGATACATTATTGAATTGAGATATGCTGAAATGTCGTTGACGAGACCGCAGTGATCTTTTTCGTCTTCCATGACTTTCTCAAGTGTCACATCGCATCTTCGTATTAGATCGCTTGTATGCGTTACATCGGATTTATTATCAGTCTCACCTTCGTTCTCATCCTACAAATATCAAAGTTAGACTCTTTACGGAAACTTTCGCAGAAGTGATGCCTGAATCATGAAAGTACTAATACGCGCTTCGGGGATACTGCTAAAGCTTCTCACTAGATGGTAAAAAAAATCCAACTTGTAAATATTGTAATTAGGTCGAAGAAGGCTGCTGAAAAATACGTAGAGAAATACAAAGTCTTCGCCACTTATTGCTTTATCAAGAACCCAATGCTTGCTCTTTAAAAGTTTTTGGGCTGCAGCGCTCCGGGAATAATGCCAGAGCTTCTCACTGTGCCTACAAAGATGTGTACAAGTTGGTCGAACATTGTCTAACTTGTAAATACGAGTGGAAGTTAGTAATTAGGTCAAATAAGGCTGTTAATAAATACGTAGAGAAATGCAAAGTCTTCGCCACTTATTGCTTTATCAAGAGCCCAATGCTTGCTGTTTAAAAGTCTTTGGGCTGAAGTGCTCCGGGGATAATGCCAGAGCTTCTCACTGCACCTACAAAGATGTGTACAAGTTGGTCAAAAGTTATCTAACTTGTAAATACGAGTGGAAGTCAGTAATTAGGTCAAATAAGGCTGTTAATAAATGCGTCGAGAAATACAAAGTCTTCGCTGCGTATTGCTTTATCAAAAGCCCAATGATTGCTCTTTATAAGTCTTTGGGCTGCGTGCGTACGTCTCCTTCAACGTTGGTATCACCAGCGAAACATTTACCCGTAAGATTAATACACCACTAACGTTTACCCCATGGTGCAAAGATTACAATATTACAAATGAGAGAGGGGAAGATTTTAGAAAGAGAACGTGGTCGTCTAGGCACACCATGTAATCTTTGCACCATGGTTTACCCGTGAAAAAATCACCGAAAAAATGTCCAGCCAATTTGACACGTAAATTCGGTTGCCTATATGTTCTTTTGGCGATTTTTTTAATAGAATGTGTGCTTCAGTGTCACACATTAGGTTTGTTCCAACCCCATAGAAAACCGTTCACTGTACGGTCGTCGTCATGCGCAGTAGAAATAAAGTGTTCCAACCGTGAAAGGACCGTACGCCGGACGATAATTTTTCTGTTCCAACCGAACTTTGGATCGTTCACGGATCGGTTCCCGTACGATCATTTCAGTACATGGTCCGGAGTAGAAACTGTTTGGACTGACATGCGCACTGTATTTTTCTGGTGAACGAACGGCGATTTGTCGCGTTTATTAATTGTTATACGAATTATGAGTGACAAAAGAGATGGTGACTTTAAATCTGATGAAAGTAGTGGAGATGATTAGGAATTTGCCACAACATTTTGTTGAATTTTAAAACCACTGTCTGTTTACTGACAATCAATCAAAAGTAGGGTTATAACCGATGTGCAAAACAATCCCAAAACCGTTCCAACCCATGCATATTTGTAAATGGCAACGGGACGGTGCAAAGCTTACGCATGCGTATAAAAGCGATCCGAACAGTTCTGTGACGGTCTTGGGGCGATACGAGAATCGCGGGTTGGAACAAACCTATAGTCTTCCATTTTAATATGCACTCTGCCTTTGGATTTTATTCCTTAAGTATATGTTGATTTTATAAATATTACATTTTGAGTACGTCAGTGGAAAACTCATAACCTCACTTTATAGATATGAATTTGCGTTTAGATTAAGGAAGTGTCTACGCGACCGTCCGACGGTCGAATTACCTACGATATTTAACCGTCGGACGGTCGAATTACAGAGGGTATTTAACCGGCAGACGGCCAAATTACTAGTCATATTTGACCGGTAGACGGCAACACGAAATTAAATATATGTATACTATAGGATGGCATAGTATCTATCTGTCTGGCGGAAGGCAATTATGTTTGTTCTCAAATCTAAAATAGCCAATTAACCATAAGCATTCATGAGTAATTAGAGTAAAAGGAATCAATTCAAATTTAAATGAAAGAATTCTGCCAAATTAATTTTTTATTTTAAAATTAGCATGGACAATATTAATGTTTGAAACTCATTTGTGCCTTTAACTTTCAATAATTTATTTATAAATATTAATTCATTTAACAAATTACACGAAACCATTTCTAATTAATTTATTTTTGCTTTTGGTTTAAAAAGTCAATATTTTTGAATGGTTCAGAATAATAAAATAAAAATATGTGTCCCCAAATATCATTTGCATTTTTACGTATATCTTTATGAAATTTAGTATGGTGTTTTTAGGGAATAAAGTATGCCGACATGTGGACTTTTAATAAAAATTCCACTTTTCTATTTTAAATACCCTGTATATTTTTTTTATGGTCAGCATATACATAATTCTGAAGTTAATATCAAATATTAAGAAACGGTATTTTGCACATTTAGAGAGAAAAGGTTAAACTATTCGTCTATTGAATTTGATATTTTTTTAAATCATCAGACAAACTGTACAATTTATCCTGAAAATTATCAATATTGGATGGATATCTGGGGCTTTTCTCTGCAAAGAATTTGAAATGTAATGTTACAGAAAAATAGTTTATACCTTTGAAAACAATATCTACATAATAAAATTGTCATTCGTTATCAAATAAGGTCGCAAAAACGTAAGAGCTGCACCTCTGCAAACACGAATTTGCTTCATTTTGAATGTAACGCCTTCTATATGAAACAAGCTAGACCCAGAAAAGAATTTATTCAGTGCTGCGTATTCTGTGTATGAGTCTTCACTGAAAAACCACCTTTAAGTTATAATAGTTTTATACAAAATAGTCTAGGTAAGTAAACCCAAGATATTTTAAAATTAATAATAACGGATATGCACTACACTTACTAAAGAGTGCACAATAAAAATTGCACCAATTTACTCCACGAATTTTTAGTCAAAGTAATTTTCCCAATTAAAACCTGGACAGCATTAAATATTATGCATAAATGAATTATAAGTAAAGTCCGGATTTATCTGCGCTTAAAAAAGGCATATTTTTTTTAAATGCACTAAAAAAAGCCATTATAATTTTTTTATATGCGCTTAAAATTAGCCAATATATGCGACAAAATTATTAAAATATTAATTTTATATGCGGTTTAATTAAAACTAATGTTGCAAAATAAAAATATATACGAATAGCAACTGATGATTATTTATTTATTGGAATTACAATGTAGAACCAAAATTTGATTATGATTTTCATTTTAGGTAAAGTTAAATGAGTTAAAATTCATATTATGTCCTCCTCAGTCTCGCCTTTCAAAATTCGACAAATCATTTCAATTTTTTCGTATCCCTGATTTCGATATAATACGCATCAAATTTTCGCAAAAGTTAGGGAACTAATTTTAAATTTTCGTACAGTTCTTCAATGATTTTAAAAGCCCCAATCAAAGGCATTTGAGCTATTTCTAAATTCTTGATTGCAGTTATTAATAGCAATTATTATTAATGAGCAATAAAAGCTAATTGTTGTAAAATATTTATACATGCAACACAATCTTTATATTTTTTAAGTGCTGCCTTTTCTTCATCATTAAAATTAAGAAGAATATTTTCTAATTTTTCAAAATTATTGGCGTAGAATAAAGCACACAATTACCGGGTCGATTGCATCGAGTATCATCTGCATAGGCTTACTAGCTTAACTTGCTTATGAGGAAATCCCCTTATTCTACATAATTAATATAATACATACATATCTACATAACTTATCGATTTTATAAAAAAAGATTTCTAAACTCGCAAATTTATCAATAAATTACAATAATATCAATTACAATTAATGCAGATTTATTTCCGAGAGAAACGTATAGATACAATGTAACATGTAAAAAAATATAAATCCAAACTCTAATTATAAGTTTAATTATTTTTAAAATACCCCCAGCAAAGTATGGGTGTGAAGTTAGCAATAGATTCCAGCAATAGATTTTAAATTACGTTTTTCCATTAAAACGGGCTACATAACTGAATGTTTCTATGATTATTATGAAACACATGAACATTGTAAATCCAAAAAAAAAATTACCCCTAATTGTCCTCTTTTGAAACCACCCCCATTTCCCCTCAAAAATAACTTTCGCTTTTATAACAAGAAGGCAAATTCCAATATGAAAACAAATAAAAAAATACAGCTGTATTCTGGGGACAAGAATATACAGGGTGATTGAAATATGAAGTTCAGCCAGTATGGGATCTCGCTTTTTATAAAAGATAGATTGAGTCAAAGTTATGTATTTTACTGCTTATCAATAATCTGCTTTACTACTTGAGTTATCTTAAAAGGTTTCTTTGCAATTCCGAAAAAAGTAAAAATCGTGATATTTTTAAAAATCTTATATCTAATATATAAAATTTTCGTGTCACAGTGTTTGTAACAAAACTCCTCCGAAACGGCTTGACCGATTCTTATGAAATTTTGTGTGTATATTGAGTAGGTCTGAGAATAGGACGTAAACTATTTTTCATACCACTAAGTGATAAGGGTAGTCCACCGAAAGTTTTTTATTTTAATTTTTTTGACAAAAAATTTAATTTTTTTTTTTTTTTTGATTCGGCATTAAAAAATACATACAACCCTAAATGTTCATCTTTCTACCACCAACCCCTATTTTTTAATAGCGATTTTAGTACTTTAATAATTTTCTACTCTCGGCGATCGATCGCTCGAACAGTTATTCCGGCCAGGCGTCTACCGGTATCACTTCTCACCCCGTAACCAGCACTCACTAACATTTAGAGCCTAAACCGTTTTCGGCCATTATCGTCACCAGTTTATTTGCTTAATTTTAATGGGCCACACAGTTATCTGCCTTAATATATATGGACCATTCGCGGACGACGGCGCAGCGCAGCGGAGCCGTCGTTCGTCACCAGTTACCTTGCTTGATTTTAAAGGGCTACGCACGGACGACGGCGCAGCGCAGTAGTTGCTTTGCTCAATTCATGATTATGGTATCGATGGCAGAAAATAAAACGAAGAATGTTGTGTATCATAGAACATTACAATAATAAACACTGTTTTTGAATTTTTTTTTTTTTAATTATACCAATTCGAATTCAATATTCATAGTTAAGACAGGACAACGTCTGTTGGGTCAGCTAGTAATTTATAATATTATGATAATAAAATAATAAAAAAGGGCCTGTTATATTGATTATTTTTACTTTATCTGTACAAAGTATGAGAAAATATTGTGATTGTGAAAATTTTTGACTTCGAAATTTCAACGAAAATATACGTTTGTTTGTCTGCGTCTGTGTCTGTGCGCGCAGAATCTCAAAAACGAACAGATATTTTGATATGGAATTGTATACATAAGCTTAGCAAAAAATTTTTTTTCAAAAGTGTGTATTTCATAATATGTGCCCGTAAGAAAAACAAACATTGAGTCCGGAAAAACATAAACAAATCACCCTGTAAATAATTCAATTAGTCATAACAAGTTGCTTTGGAAATGTTTATACACATTTAAAAAAAAATGACAAAAAGATGGACGATTTTCACTTATTCCAAAATGCAGAGAATATTAATGCAGATTATTAAGAGGCGATAAAATTTGCAACTTTTCCTCAATTATTATTTCATAATAATCGAAAACCCCATGTTGGCCCTCGAATTTTGATCACAATGTGAAAGACATGCATTAGTCAAAAAAATTACATTTTTTCAAAAAATTACATTTTCTCCGACAACATGTTCAATAAACATTTCATTAGAAAAATTATTTTTATTGCGCAGTTTTTGGTACCGAGACAAAACAGCTGTCGGTCAACACAAAAGTCAGTTTTCCTGTTTTTTTCTAAGTGCCAAAATGATAACATATTTTCACAACTTTACCTTTTGAGCAAATGAAAATATCTCAAAATCCAGTGATGGGACGTATGATTTTTTTTATGAAATCATAATCTTTAATGAATTTTGAGTTATTTCAAGTGATTGCAATTGTTTTACTATTTCTTTCGAAGCGCCAAAATGATTAAATTTTTTTACAACTTTACTTTTTGATCAAATGAAAATATCTCAAAATGCAGTGATGGGGGTACGATTTTTTTATGAAATCATATTCTTGAATAAATTTGAAGGAATTTTGAGAAATTTCAAGTCGATTGAAATTGTTTTACTATTTTTTTCGAAGCGCCAAAATGATTACAATTTTTTTCAACTTTACCCTTTGATTAAATGAAAATATCTCAAAATCCAGTGATGGGGGTATGATTTTTTTACGAAATCATAATCTTTAATGAATTTGAAGTAATTTTGAGAAATTTCCAGTCGATTGCAATTGTTTTGCTATTTTTTTCGAAGCGCCAAAATGATTAAATTTTTTTTAAACTTTACCTTTTGTTCAAATGAAAATATCTTAAAATCCAGTGATGAGTGTATGATTTTTTTTATGAAATCATAATCCGTAATGTAAATTATTAAAGTACTAAAATCTCTATCAAAAAATAGGAGTTGATGGTAGAAGGGTAAAAATTTAGGGTTGTATATATTTTTTAATGCCGAATCATAAAAAAAAAAAAAAAAAAAATTTGTTCAAAAAATAAAAATAAAAAATTTGCGGTGGACCACCCTTATCACTTAGGGGTATGAAAAATAGTTTACATCCTATTCTCAGACCTACTCAATATACACACAAAATTTCATAAGAATCGGTCAAGCCGTTTCGGAGGAGTTTTGTTACAAACACTGTGACACGAAAATTTTATATATTAGATATAAGATTTTTAAAAATATCACGATTTTTACTTTTTTCGGAATTGCAAAGAAACCTTTTAAGATAACTCAAGTAGTAAAGCAGATTATTGATAAGCAGTAAAATACATAACTTTGACTCAATCTATCTTTTATAAAAAGCGAGAGAACTTCATATTTCAATCACCCTGTATATTCTTGTCCCCAGAATACAGCTGTATTTTTTGTTTTCATATTGGAATTTGCCTTCTTGTTATAAAAGCGGAAGTTATTTTTGAGGGGAAATGGTGGTGGTTTCAAAAGAGGACAATTAGGGGTAATTTTTTTTTGGGTTTACAATGTTCACGTGTTTCATAATAATCATAGAAACATTCAGTTATGTAGCCCGTTTTAATGGAAAAACGTAATTTAAAATCTATTGCTGGAATCTATTGCTAACTTCACACCCATACTTTGCTGGGGGCATTTTAAAAATAATTAAACTTATAATTAGAGTTTGGATTTATATTTTTTTACATGTTACATTGTATCTATACGTTTCTCTCGGAAATAAATCTGCATTAATTGTAATTGATATTATTGTAATTTATTGATAAATTTGCGAGCTTAGAAATATTTTTTTATAAAATCGATAAGTTATGTAGATATGTATGTATTATATTAATTATGTAGAATAAGGGGATTTCTTCATAAGCAAGTTAAGCTAGTAAGCCTATGCAGATGATACTCGATGCAACCGACCCGGTAATTGTGTGCTTTATTCTACGCCAATAATTTTGAAAAATTAGAAAATATTCTTAATTTTAATGATGAAGAAAAGGCAGCACTTAAAAAATATAAAGATTGTGTTGCATGTATAAATATTTTACAACAATTAGCTTTTATTGCTCATTAATAATAATTGCTATTAATAACTGCAATCAAGAATTTAGAAATAGCTCAAATGCCTTTGATTGGGGCTTTTAAAATCATTGAAGAACTGTACGAAAATTTAAAATTAGTTCCCTAACTTTTGCGAAAATTTGATGCGTATTATATCGAAATCAGGGATACGAAAAAATTGAAATGATTTGTCGAATTTTGAAAGGCGAGACTGAGGAGGACATAATATGAATTTTAACTCATTTAACTTTACCTAAAATGAAAATCATAATCAAATTTTGGTTCTACATTGTAATTCCAATAAATAAATAATCATCAGTTGCTATTCGTATATATTTTTATTTTGCAACATTAGTTTTAATTAAACCGCATATAAAATTAATATTTTAATAATTTTGTCGCATATATTGGCTAATTTTAAGCGCATATAAAAAAATTATAATGGCTTTTTTTAGTGCATTTAAAAAAAATATGCCTTTTTTAAGCGCAGATAAATCCGGACTTTACTTATAATTCATTTATGCATAATATTTAATGCTGTCCAGGTTTTAATTGGGAAAATTACTTTGACTAAAAATTCGTGGAGTAAATTGGTGCAATTTTTATTGTGCACTCTTTAGTAAGTGTAGTGCATATCCGTTATTATTAATTTTAAAATATCTTGGGTTTACTTACCTAGGCTATTTTGTATAAAACTATTATAACTTAAAGGTGGTTTTTCAGTGAAGACTCATACATAAAATACGCAGCACTGAATAAATTCTTTTCTGGGTCTAGCTTGTTTCATATAGAAGGCATTACATTCAAAATGAAGCAAATTCGTATTTGCAGAGGTGCAGCTCATACGTTTTTGCGACCTTATTTGATAACGAATGACAATTTTATTATGTACATATTGTTTTCAAAGGTATAAACTATTTTTCTGTAACATTACATTTCAAATTCTTTGCAGAGAAAAGCCCCAGATATCCATCCAATATTGATAATTTTCAGGATAAATTGTACAGTTTGTCTGATGATTTAAAAAAATATCAAATTCAATAGACGAATAGTTTAACCCTTTCTCTCTAAATGTAAAAAATACAGTTTCTTAATATTTGATATTAACTTCAGAATTATGTATATGCTGACCATAAAAAAAATATACAGGGTATTTAAAATAGAAAAGTGGAATTTTTATTAAAAGTCCACATGTCGGCATACTTTATTCCCTAAAAACACCATACTAAATTTCATAAAGATATACGTAAAAATGCAAATGATATTTGGGGACACATATTTTTATTTTATTATTCAGAACCATTCAAAAATATTGACTTTTTAAACCAAGAGCAAAAATAAATTAATTGGAAATGGTTTCGTGTAATTTGTTAAATGAATTAATATTTATAAATAAATTATTGAAAGTTAAAGGCACAGATGAGTTTCAAACATCAATATTGTCCATGCTAATTTTAAAATAAAAAATTAATTTGGCAGAATTCTTTCATTTAAATTTAAATTGATTCCTTTTACTCTAATTACTCATGGAATGCTTATGGTTAATTCGCCATTTTAGATTTGAGAACAAAAATAATTGCCTTCCGCCAGACAGATAGATACTATGCTATCCTATAGTATACATATATTTAATTTCGTGTTGCCGTCTACCGGTCAAATATGACTTGTAATTCGGCCGTCTACCGGTTAAGGACCGTCCGCCGGTTAAATATCCTCTGTAATTCGACCGTCCGACGGTTAAATATCATCCGTAATTCGACCGTCCGCCGGTTAAATATTCTCTGTAATTCAACCGTCCGACGGTTAAATATCGTATGTAATTCGACCGTCGGACGGTCGCGTTGACACTTCCTTAGATTAAACAGTCAACATTTACATTTAAATTTAAAAACCTTTTAAATGATCATGTACTTAATCACTACATTTAAAATATTTACCATAGCCAGATTTTCATAATCGATATATTCGTAATCAAAATCGTAAATCATCTGAGGAGGCCAGATGATATCCTCTTGAATTCCGTGTTTGTTGCACGGAAGGATAACACGGACAAATATGTCCTCAGCAACGAACAAAATCGCCAGAATGATGGGCTCGATTTGCTTCTCCTGTCCCAGCAAAAAAGGATTACCAGTCCTGAAGTAGCAAGGAACGTAAACTTCGTCCACGACTCCAACAGTTTTTGGGGTAATCTCTATATTCAGCTGGACGACGGAGTTTGCTCGCAAGTGGCCAACGGATCTTACAATGTTAACATCTATGCATTCCGACTTGGAACCGTAGGGGTTTCCGAAGTAATAACAGGTGGATATGTTGCTCATGTTATGGAGGCATAGAATGTACGAGTATGAGTTGTTGATGTAGAGTACTTGTTTTGGGGATAGGATTGGGCATTGACTCATTGGTGTGTGAAGACAGACTTGTAGTTTTGATATGTTGTACTTCAAACGACAGACGCTGTCCAATACTTTTTCTCCGTTGAATGATGTGTACAGGATGAGATTTGATTCCCACTCAACTTCTTCCTAAAAATATGGATTTTAATTACGACGACGAACACGTTCACTACGTCACGGGGCATATGTGTCCTGTATTTGGCGGAATAGAATTCCATCGAACAAAGTACTTTGCCAGAATTAAAAGATTTTTGGTACCGATCACAGATTAATATTAATTTATTATAATAAAACACTTTTAACTTTGTTTTGTATAACTTATATATTTATTTTTGTGACTTAAGTCTCGGTAATACAATTACCAGAAGTCACTTCTTGTTTGAAAATGGTAATTGTATTACCGAAACTTAAGTCACAAAAATAAATATATAAGTTATACAAAACAAAGTTAAAAGTGTTTTATTATAATATTTAAAATGTATAACGAATTAGAAGCCTCCAGCATAAACAATATAATATTAATTTGTGGTAGAGTCCGTTTGAATAGAGAAGAACCTTGCGCACGAAGTCGAAGTCGAAGTCGAGTCTATTATACAGAATAGGGTGTGGCAGTGTTTTATTAGCGTAGTTGCTTCTGAGTTCTGATTTTTATTGTTCGTTGTTTTGCTTCGATTCGTTTTTCCTGTGTTTATAAAAATCAATTCTTTTCAGAACTTACGAGTGAACTGTACGATAGTGGTTTATATTAGTTGTTTCATTTTTTATTAAATCATTATCGCTGCATTCAGATGGCCGCCGAAAGGAAGTGTTTGTTGGGGAAACGTGGACTAGTAATTCACTCTCAATCTCGTGAAATTATTTCTTCAGAGTTTATGGAATACGAAGCAATCTAGAAGCTTTTGAAGGCGGCACCTATATTGGGATCTTCACGTATTATTTCCTGCCCTTCCAAATATATTTACTTGAATTGGCACAAGCGACCGTTGAAATCTCACGCAACCTTGGGCTCTTCTCTATTCAAACGTACTCTAACACCATTCGGTTTCCAGTAAAGCAATTAAAAAAAAAAAAATTATGGGATTTATACAAGCACACAAAAATCGTAGCCACAGTGAACGTGTTAAAGAAAGGATTTTACAACAACGATCAAAAGACCTTTACCTTTGCATCTATGGTGTACTCAACTTCGATATGACTATCTTCCAAGTTGTTAATCGAAATCTCTACATTATTGGCTGTCAGATATTTGCCATAGTTCTCCCATATTTCCCACGAAACACCTATGTAGTTGTCGTTAAGTATTACGAATTTGATTCTGTATTTATTTCCAACTAGAAGCCATCCCAAGTCCAGAATATCATGTTGAAATTTCAATGTGGGCCGATTGGCCTTCACGCAAATAGGTAAAATTTTCTTGTAAACGTTATTCACAATGAAACTTAAATTAATACAAACTTTAACTTACAGATCTTTTTTAGACTTCTGACTACTTACACAGCGCTAGCAGTCGTGTCGTAATAAGACATATTGTGCACCTTTAAACTAAACTCGACATTCTCGTTGTCTTCCATTGTGAGTTCTTTTGGTTCTATGTGAATGTTTCCATGTGCGATCGACCAGCAACACTCCATATGATGTTTATCTTCGTTCGATACTTTCCCAATGAATGTACACTCGTAAACCTCGTTAAATCTATTGATATCTCACGATTTAATAGATTAATTGATGTTAATTGGATGCTTACTCTAAGGATTTCTCAACAACAATTTCACGGGGGACGAATTCAATTACCACAGGTGGTATCCTGCAGACGACATCATATGTTGCAATTAGGATATCCACCATGTCCTGCATAAAAATTAAAATTTTTGAGTTAAAAGGATAATTTTTGACGCCAAGCGAGTGAAGTTGACACATTCCAAATTGATAAATAAGACATTTTTTGGTCCGCCATTTTGAATTTGACTAATCTGATAATAAATTCACGTTCGGCGACCGCGAAAAACCTTGTATCCAAATTTTGGTCAAAATTGGTGGATACAAATTTACATTTTGGATCTGCCATCTTAAACTTTGCAAATTTGACCTCAGATTCACGTTCACCGATGCCAAAAATATATAAGACATGACAGTTGTCGTGCAAACTGAACAAACGAGAAAGTTATACCAAGTTGAACTTTTCCAAAACTTTAAACGCGTTTATCTCGAAACAGTATTTTTCAAAACTGCGGGGTAAAATTCTCGGAAAATTTACATCCGATTTCGATGCGGTTTTTCCGACTGTATTAAGAATTGAATTGTCCAACGAAATACGGGTCGGTTTTCGATATCTTGAAAATTCGATTATTGGTGCACGTTTTTGTGACAAATTTTTGGGGCCGACTATGAGTTTTTTGTTCGGAAGGCCACTATTTTCGTAAAAATCAACTTTTGAGAGAGAGAGAGACACAATTTTTTTTTTCAAAATGGGAAATATTTTTTTTTTCTTAAAGCTACTGAAATCATCACGATTGAAACTCCACCCAAGTCCTCAAGTTCCTACTTATCTCTATGTATTTTTGACATACTGAAAATAATTCACAACTGTAAACGAATTGGCGAAACTCCAAACTCGAATTGCAAAAGGTACAGTTTGCATCTCACAATTAAAATAAATTGATCTTTGACATGTCTTCAAAATTCTCAAATCTAATTAGAAATAATTTATTTTTAATTTATTAAAATACAATTGACACACCTTTTCTGGGAACAAAATGGCGTAACTCCAAACTTGATTTGAAGGAAGTATTATTTGCATAGCGGGATTAGAAAAATCCTGAAAAAATTATCGCTTGCTTCAGGGGCGGCTCGTTATAAAGAGTCATGGAGCCATGGCACTACCTGTAGACTCAAGCTCAGCAAGAATTTTTAACTTAACTTAACTCTTAAAAAAACTTTTTAAATGTAACACCTGTAACACCGCGTGGAAGTTCCACATTAATTTCAACAGATGGTTCAAATTTTGACAGACCATTTCTGAATAATGTGTTTTTACAAATTTGCAAAGAAAACAATCGCAAGTTTACCACAACTAAAATGGTTTCACTAAAAGACAAATTTCCATCACCAAAAGGGCAAATTTTTCAGAAATTCACTTGAGAATTCCACATTTCTTTCAACAGATGGTTGAAATTTCGACAAACTAATTTTGAATAATGTGTCTTTACAAATTTCCAAAGAAAACAATCGCAAGTTTACCACAACAAAAATGGTTGCACAAAAAAAAAATTGAAGACCGAAAAGGCGCATTTTTCAAAAATTCACGTAGGGATTGCACATTTATTTTAACAGATGGTTTAAACTTTGACTGACTAATTCTGAATAATGCGTCATAACAAATTTCCAAAGAAAATCATCGCAAGTTTACCACAACAAAAATGGTTGCACTAAAAGTCAAATTTCGATCACCAAAAAGGCAAATTTTTCAGAAATTCACTTGAGAATTCCACATTTCTTTCGACAGATGGTTGAAACTTCGACAGACTAATTCTGAAAAATGCGTCTTTACAGATTTAAAAAAAAAATCATTGCAAGTTTACTACAACAAAAATGGTTGCACTAGAAAAGCAAATTTTGATGACCAAAAAAAAACGCATTATTCAGAAATTCACATGCAAATTCTACATTTATTGCACCAGATGGTTGAAATTTTGACAGATTCATTTTGAATAATGTATCTTTACGAATTTCCAAAGAAAATAACCGCAAGTTTACCACAACAAAAATGGTTGCACTAAAAAGCCAATTTTGATGACCAATAAGGCGCATGGAAATTCCACACTTATTGCAACAAATGGTTGAAATTTTGACAGACTAATTTTGAATAATGTGTCTTTACAAATTTCCAAATTTTTTTTTTGGTCGAATGTTTTTATTTTTTATCCTATATTTTAGATTTTTTTAACCTAAATTAATGATTTTTATACGCGACTTTTTTTTATTTTTTTGCCGATATTTTCAAGTACAGTTTATAATTTCTTGCCCTTCATTTTAGATTTTTTAACTTGAATTACTATTTTTTACGGCCGGTTTTTTTTACTTTTTGATTACTTTTTGACTCCCGTTTTCGAGTTTCTGGTCGGCAACTAATTCTGAGCTAAAGAGTTATTTTGGGAGCTGAAAATGGCAAATTATTTTCGTTTTTCTTAATTTTTTTCAATTTTTTGGTTTGCATTTTTTATTTTTAGACCAGCATTTTTTATTTTTCTTATCTTTTAGTTTGTTAGAGTTATTTTGGGCGCTGAAAATAGCAAACTATTTTCGTTTTTCTTGATTTTTCAATTTTTTGGTTTGCATTTTTTATTTTTAGACCAGCATTTTTTATTTTTTTGGCCCACATTTTAGATATTTGACATGTATTTTTCATTTCTTCGTTCCAAATTTTAGAGTTTTTGCCCGGAATATTCTTTATTTTGGTTAAACTTTTTCATTTTTTTTTTGTTGAAATTTTCGGATTTTTTGTCTGCATTTTTTAACCGCGAATTTTTGATATTTGTCTAAATTTTCGATTTTTTTGTGCTTATAGCATTTTTTATTTTTCTTATCTTTTAGTTTGTTAGAGTTATTTTGGGGGCTGAAAATGACAAATTATTTTTGTTTTCCCTGATTTTTCAATTTTTTGTTTGCTTTTTTTTATTTTTAGACCAGCCTATATTACAGATCTTTGACCTGTTTTTTAATTTCTTCGTTCCATATTTTAGTTTTTCTTTATTTTGGTTAAACTTTTGTTGAAATTTTCGGATTTTTCGTTTGTATTTTTTTTAACCGCGAATTTTTGATACACACACAGACACAATTTTTTTTTTTCAGAAATTGTTGAAATGGCATCTAGGGACCGCAAAACGGATATTTCCTTAAAAAAAAAATTTGAAAAAAAATCACGATCACTATACTTTCTTGTACTTCGTAACGGAGAAAGTAAAAATTTTGTGTCTGTCTGTGTGCGCTGTATCTCAAAAACTAATAGAGCAATTGATATAAAACTTTGAACATACGTCTTATTTGAAAATCTGAAGAACTGAAAAGCTTTTGGTAAAATTTCGTATACCGGAAAGTGGGTGTTTACCTTAACTACTTTTTGTTTTTTGCCAATATTTTCTTAAATATGAAAAATATCACAAAAACATTTAAACAAACATTAAAGACAACAAAGAAATGAACATCTTTTGCTTGAAAACATTTTTCATAAAATCATTTTTATTCGAGAAAAAAATTTATTACTTTTTTATAATTTTTGGTTTATAATTATAAAACGATAATAGTTACAGCAAATTTAAGTTAATTATAATTGTAGAGAATACTAAAATGAACAACTTATAAAGAATAAGTTTTTTTCGAAATCCCTTTAGATTTTGAGAAAACTGAGTTTTTGAATTTGAAGGATAATTTTTCCATCTTTCATAATTTTGACGTCAGTTTCATCCGAGTTTACACAACGCTCGAAGTACATTTAAAATATGATTTCAATTGAAAATAAATCATGAAAACGTAAATATAAATGGCTATGATACCATCAAGTCGGAGAAAGTAACATGATGGCCACATCACCATTTTTTTGATATTTTCAATAATTTTTTCAAAATTAAAAATATTACAAAAAACATTTAAACAAATATTGAAGACAACATACAAATGAACATCGTTTGTTCGTAAATATTTAAAAAAAAATTCAACAAAATATTAATAACAATAAACAAATGCAGACATCTTACTTTTAAAGAATCATTCAAAAATGATAAGTTTTAGGTATTTTTCGAGTCAATCGCCAAAAATGGCCATTTTCAAAGCTTAAAAACCGAAGAAGATTGATTTTTCAAAACCTGACCAACATTCAGAAATAAATGAGATTCGAAATTCTAGAAAAATCCAAGCATGTTAATCATTTAATTTTCCAGATAATCACCATCAAACCCCAAGCAAGAGGGTTTTATTTTAAAGTGAATTAGGAAAAATCACTAAATTTTTTAAAATGTTATGAAAATCGCTGAATACAAGAAAATTATTGAGATTAAGAACACGGAACCCTAATACAATCTGAAAGATAATTGGATTCTAAGTGAGAATTCGTTAATAAATACAGGGTGTGCCATTTGAAAACACGAAGTTATTCAACTTAATAAGTTAGGATTTTCTACCACGTTTATTTGATCACCCTGTATAATTTTTATACTGAATCATGGTTGGCACTGTAGTTCGAACCTTCAACCAAACAATAGAAATGATTGTAATGATTCAACTTCAATTACTGAGGCAAATATAAAATTTCACCTGTACCCTTCATTTCAACAAATGTTTAAATATTTCGAAAACGGTAAACGATAGGTATAGGGAATATTAAAGTAACTCACCTTTATTTGTTCCCCACTATTCAAAAATGTCAAAAAATGCAGGGTGTTCCATTTAAAAAAACATAACTTGTGTATATGTATCTTTTTAATGGGACACCCTGTATAACTGGTAATAATTTTAAATTGTGCATACAACGATCCCACATCTATCCATTTGAAAAGAATAACACGAAGTTGCATGATTTTCCATAGAACGACCATGTCGTATGCGGTGCCCCACCCTGTATAAAAAAAAATAGAAATACTTACAGTGTCATCGTATTGAACTGTAATAAAGTGCCTAAAACCATCGATTGCGCATTTTGGTACGGATTTAATATACAAACTACAAGCATAATGTATGAATACAAACATCAAACAATGTCGACAATACAATACCTTAACAGCAACCTGTAAAATCCTTCTGTGTAAATATCTGGGGTTAATATGAGATTGAAGTTGAAAGTGCTGTAAGAAGGAAAATACGAAGTGGAAAGTCCGCTAATCTCCAAACATGTTCGATCTAAATCCTTCAAGTTGTCATAGCCCAACTTTTCACTGCCTTTACCTTCAATTTTCCAATAATAACACAGATCTAGTAAACTTTTTATAAATATTAATTAATTATACTGATCAAAATGTTTTATTTATTTATACAGGGTGACTTTTTCTGGATGTTCTCTATGAGCATATCGGAAACTATAAAGATAGGGAAAGGGCAAAATTTTATCAAAACTTTTTAAAATGGAAACTGTTTTATATCGTTTTTTTTTCTTTTTTGGTATAAGAAAACTTCGGAAGTAAATGTATTGGCATTAACCATGCACGTCTCATCCTCATGTCAATGGAAGATGGCGTCACCAATTTCATCTGTACAAGCTTTCAATATCATAAACTTGAAATCTTCATGATAACAATAACAAAATGGCATTTTGACTTCGCTACAAAATCATTTGAAAAGGGCAAATTAAAATCGGTCCACAAATTGTGGCACAGAAATGCACCAATCCCATGGCCACCTAGATCACCCGATCTGACCGTATTAGACTTTTCCTTGTTGGGTTGTGCGAAAAATAAAATTTGTCAAAAATTATATGCATTCATGGATGACCTCAGCAAAGCTGTCATTTAAGCATTTAAAAACATTGGCAGAGGAAGTTTAGAAGAACCGTGAAGAAAGCTACAAATTCCATTTGAAAAAGATGTTTTTTTTGATTTTTAAAAAACTTCAAATACCTCCTACAGAAAACAATTTTGTGACAAGTATGACACATCATTAGTTTTGGGAGGTGAAAAGGTACTCAAAAATGAAATAAAAATTCCAGGTCCGTATATAAAAAAAATAAAGTTGATGTTTGTATCTAAATAATAAAATGTCCCATTTGAAAAATAAATATATTTTCTGGAAGAGTGTCGAAAGTGTCTTAGGAAAGTTTTCTTGATTTTTTTTTTAATAACTAGTCCTAAAAAAATAAAAACCAAAACTGACTTTTTCGGTTTTAATCGAATATCTCCAGAAGTACAGGGTGGTGCAGAGGAAACGCATGTTTTTCAATATTGAATTACTGGGACACAATGGGTTGGAAATAATAAAAACAAGTATTAAATGATAGGTATTTTAATGCAGTTTCTGAAATTACATACCATATTTGGGTTCGGAAAATAATGTCTTTGAGATGACGTCCTTCTTGCTGGATACAAATTTGGATTATCTTTCATTAACATTTCATTCGGCACGGCTTCAATTTCCTGACGAATGGAATTCTTAAGGTCATCGAGTGTGCGAGGCTTGTTTATGTACACTTTTGATTTCAAATATCCCCACAAAAAGAAGTCACATATCGACAGGTCGGGTGAGCGAGGGGGCCAGTGAACATCACCAAATCTCGAAATCACATGTCCTGGGAACATTTGTCGAACCACTTCCATGGATACTCTCGCCGTGTGAGCTGTGGCACCATCCTGCTGAAACCAAATGTCTCTCATGTTCACTTGACGCCTTTCAAGTTCTGGGCGAAGGAAGTTGTTTAACATTTCAACGTAGCGAGCTGATGTAACAGTAACTGCAATTCCTTCTTCTTCAAAAAATAGGGTCCAACAATCCCCAAGTTTGAAATGCAGCACCACACTGTTACCTTTAAACTGTGCAGAGGTCTTTGGTGTAATTCTTGTGGGTTCTCCGATGCCCAATACCGACAGTTTTGAACATTGACGTAACCGTCAAGATGAAAATGTGCTTCATCACTCATGAAGACTGTAGCATCGGGATCTTCCGTAAACATTTCATCCATTATGCGACAAAACTCTCTGCGCTGTACAAAATCCCCTTCATTAAGCTGCTGGACGATCATTATTTTGTACGGATGGAACTTGAGGTCATCATGTAAGATGCGGTGAAGCGAACGACGTGACATACCCAGCGCTACAGCATGTCGTCTAGTCGATCGTCTAGGACTAGTAACAACTGCCGTTCTCACTCGGTCTACATTTTCCGGAGTACGAACTGAACGGGGAAGACCAGGTGGTTTCTTTTTCATCACAGAACCAGTACTTCTAAACGCTGCAACCCATCGGAGTACGGTATTTCGATCGGGCACTGCACCTCGACGTCCAACTCTAAAATATTGACGGAAAAGACGTTGCACTGTGACTACAGAATCATTGTTTCTAAAAAACTGCTCGACAACGAACACACGATGTTGTACGCTCCAACGCTCCATAGCGACTGAAACGGCATTGCATGGGCCGTCTGCCAACATTCGTTCAAGGTCAATACCCCCTCCCGTCGCCGCGTACTAGCGGTTCGAAAAACATGCGTTTCCTCTGCACCACCCTGTATTTAATATCTCTTTTTAACTAATAATTCAGCATTAAAATGCGCAACTTTATTTTTGACTCTCTATCTCTTATAGTTACCGAGATAGCAATGCTAATTCATCGAATTTGTAACTACCTGCATTTTTCAAAACATCTAGTTACCATTGAGTTTTTTGAAAATTTTTAAAGTATTGATCTTGATTCGGTTCGTAAAACTGCACCGCTTTACCCATTCAACCGTTTCTCTATCCCTTATAGTTTCCTAAATCCCAATAAAAACAACTAAAGAAAAAACTCACCCTGTATACTTACCAGTTATTGCTAATAGCAATAGTTTTCTGGCTGCTCTTAAACGGCACCACAGATTCAAAAAATATCAAATACCGATAAAGGTACTTTTCGTAATCGTCACCGTCTTCGCCATCTAGGTCTGATCTTGGACCCTTCAAATATGCAAGGATAGCCTCAGATGATGTTTTCATATTTATTTCGCTAACGTCGACTGAACTACGGTTGTTGCTTCCCGTTATGCCATAATCGGTGAAATCGGGATCGATCATATTCCTCAACGCGCTCATTTCTCTGCTATGGAAAACGTCACCTTCTCCAACATCTGCATAGAAGATCGAATTGTCGTTCGAAACGTACAGAATGTAAGCCAAGTGTTCTAACGGTAATAGCTAAAATTTGAAAATCCGTCATAGTTGGAAGCTTGGAAACCTCGGATTTCGATACATTTTCTTTCTTTAGGCTTATGCAGAAACGATCGAAGAGTACACCGTCGGCGATGACGTCCAGTTTTTCGTACGTCGCGTTATTGCAGAGCAGGACCAGTTTCTCCAAATTCACGCCTCTCGTCTTCGTGCCGAACTGTATGGATATCACGAGGTATTCGTCCGCCATGATTTCGAAATACGCTGGTTTTACTATGAAGCATCCAGCTTCTAAATCTAATGTGCTGTGCAAGTTCTGCGCAGAAGTGACAAATAAATTACTTCGGAAAAATTGTTATTATTGTAGTTATTGCTTGTTGAGCCAAATGGTGAAATCTGTACAAGGCTTTAGACAATAGATGCCGCTTTAATAACTAGTCCATAATTCATCTGTATTAACACTCTAACCACTACAATATTTTTTACGGCTAAAATCCTGTATAGGAGCCAGTGATGGCTCGCGGGGTGACTCATGGTACAGCCGAGGTGGTAATACAGACAGGTCTTTGCAACCGTCCCTATCTATCTGTATTGCCACCTCTGCTACCTCGGCCATACCATGAGTCACCCCGCGAGCCTTCACTGATACGAGCGGACTCTTCGGACCGCTATGGTACCACGGTCAAGTTTAGCCATGGTCGTTAGGATGTTAAGATCAAGTATCATATTTCCAAAATTCTAACTGCAGATGATGTTAATAAAATATATCAGTTTAGTAATCCTGACATTTATGGACTACGAACAAAAAAAAAATAGATTATACAGGGTGTTGAATTGCAAAGCGGGCCATAGGCATTTACATGTAAAATTCGAAATGTGCTAATATTGGCTGATGTCTGGATATATAGACTGAAAGACTTCGGTCAATGATCTTTTGTAACTCTTGTACATTGAGTTTCAATCAATTGTATTACTACTATTATGGATATTTACATTAATATTTGAGTCAAACCAATTCTCCTCGGTCATGAAGAAGAACTTTCCATCGCCTCCATTGTTTTTGACTATCAGATATACCTGCATCCGTTCGGTGAGGAAAGACGCCCCACAATCGATGCTGTTATTCAAAGCTATCGACCTACTGATGTCGAATGGTGATGTGGAGTGCTTTATGGGGAAGATATTTTTGTAGACGTACATGAACAAATTTGGTGCATCCCTGTAGCTCGCTAACAACACCGTAGCATGTATATTGGTGTCTAATTCGGTGGCCTCTGCACAAAATATGAATTGTAATTAAAAATTAAAAACTCCTCGCAGAAGCATTAAGTAAATTAAATAAAGACAAAAAGTAGCCTGTACATATAAACATTCAATAAGTTCGTAACCGTGCAAAATTGAGTCTTATTTGTTTCTACAGTCTATCCACGGTACACATAGACTTGTAAAAACGCCCACAATCTCCATTTGTTCTGAGCAAAAGTCTGATTTACACTAGGTAAATTTATTTAAACAGAGCTAGTGGCGCCACCTGTTAGGAACAGTCCAAACTGTAAAAGTTCAGTTTTTGTCTTGGTCGTGCTTTGCATGTTGCTTGGTATATTGTTTCGTAGAACGTTTTTAGGAGGCTGAAATTTATTTGCCGATTGATGTTACCTGAGTATGTTATAAACGCTGGCCACACAAACACCTATAAATATATTCATATAGCCCATGGAACCAGTACATTTAGAAATTAAGAACGTACCTCCTGCATTTGCGGTGAATACCACATTTTCAACTTTGGTGCGTTCAGGATCATTTTCCAGACACACCTTAAAAATATTAAGTATAGATTCCTTGGTGGACACTGAAAAATGCTTCGCACGGCGTCGTTTTGATGGAGATAGAGCCATTATAATGAAACAAGCAGTACTCGATCGCTAACACAATACAATGAGGCATAATCAGCTGACGATCGCGTCAACCATTTGCATTCGTACTGCGTGATTTGGACGTGCGGATTTCCCGCAATTTTTCGAATCGGCCAGTAAGAATGATGCGTTGGCGATTGTGGGCGTTTTTACAACTCTATGTGTACCGTGGACAGACTATAGTCAACAGTAATATAACGAGTGCCTATGATTTTGCCGGCAATTATTAGCGGCAGGATCACGATTGCTTGTTGCGACGAAAATCGGCACGACTGCGTAGCAGGAGTGCCGATTTTCTAGAAGCAACAAGCAAGAGTGATCCAGACGCTAATAATTGCCTAGGAAAAATCAGTCACGAGTTAGATTCGGGAAGACAATTGGCCGAATAAAAAGTTCACACTTCATAATTTGAAAAGTTAAATTTAGTGACACCAAGTGTCAGACGTGTATTAATTTGCGGCACAATAATTGTAATAAAAATGAGCTTACCAAGATTTTGAGAAATGCCTATGAATACTATTACTTATGAAAGCACTAACACTTCACCCGAAAATACAAACAGATCGAATTCAGGAGCAAACTGCTTAAAAGTCCGGCAATAACTGATGTTTTATACGTTATATAAAATGAACCAACGCGTTGCTAGGCAATACCAACATGAGAGATTATCTGATTAGATACCACCCAGGGTTAATTGCCATGCATAACATAGAGCGTGGTCTGTTACGCATCATAATTAGAATTTTATTGGATCATCTCATCAACGTTATTCGATTTTATTGGTTAATAAGTAAATGAGGGCAATTGTCCTTGTAATAATCGTGTTTTGTGATCATGGGAACTTAGAGGTATTTTGGCGCGAAAATAATTTTTTTGACAAAAATGCAACGAAAAATTTTAAATCGTTTATTTGGATCATAGGAACGTAAAGAAGAATTTTGGCGCGAAAATACATTTTTGACATAAATGCATTGAAAAATTTTAAATCGTAAAAAGGTATTTTGGCGCGGAAATCATTTTTTGACAAAAATGCAACGAAAAATTTTAAATCGTTTATTTGGATCATAGGAACTAAAGAGGTATTTTGGCGCAAAAATAAATTTTTGACAAATGCACCGAAAAATTTTAAATCCTAAAGAGGTATTTTGGCGCGGAAATAATTTTTTTAACAAAAATGCATGAAAAAATTAAAAATCGTTTATTTGGAACATAGGAACGTAAAGAGGTATTTTGGCGCGAAAACAATTTTTGACAAAAATGCATTAAAAATTTTTAAATCCTAAAGAGGTATTTTGGCGCGGAAATAATTTTTTTAGCAAAAATGCATCGAAAAATAAAAAATCGTTTATTTGGATCATAGGAACGTAAAGAGGTATTTTGGCGCGGAAATAAATGTTTGACTAAAATGCATCGAAAATTTTTAAATCGTAAAAAGGTATTTTGGCGCGGAAATAATTTTGTGACAAAAATGCATCGAAAAATTTTTAATCGTTTATTTGGATAATAGAAACTTAAAGAGGTATTTTGTCGCGATTATAATTTTTTGACGAAAAGCTTCGAAAATTTTTAAATCGTAAAAAGGTATTTTGGCGCGAAAATAAATTTGTGACAAAAATGCACCGAAAAATTTGAAATCGTTTATTGTGATCATAAAAACGTAAAAAAGGAATTTTGGCGCGGAAATACATTTTTGACATAAATGCATCGAAAATTTTTAAATCGTAAAGAGGTATTTTGGCGCGGAAATAATTTTTTTAACAAAACTGCATCGAAAAATTAAAAATCGTTTATTTGGAACATAGGAACGTAAAGAGGTATTTTGGGGGCGAAAATAATTTTTTGACGAAAATGCATACATTTTTAAATCGTAAAAAGGTATTTTGGCGGGGAAATAATTTTGTGACAAAAATGCACCGAAAATTTTAAATCGTTTATTTGAATTATAGGAACGTAAAAAGGAATTTTGGCGCGAAAATACATTTTTGACATAAATGCATCGAAAAATTTTAAAACGTAAACAGGTGTTTTGGTGCGGAAATCATTTTCTGACAAAAATGTATCGAAAAATTTTAAATCGTTTATTTGGATCATAGGAACGTAAAGAGGTATTTTGGGGCAAAAATACATTTTTGACAAATGCACCGAAAAAATTTAAATCGTAAAGAGGTATTTTGGCGCAGAAATATTTTTTTTAACAAAAATGCATCGAAAAATTAAAAATCGTTTATTTGGAACATAGGAACGTAAAGAGGTATTTTGGCGCGGAAATAAATGTTTGACTAAAATGCATCGAAAATTTTTAAATCGTAAAAAGGTATTTTGTCGCGGAAATAATTTTGTGACAAAAATGCATCGAAAAATTTTTAATCGTTTATTTGGATCATAGAAAAATAAAGAGGTATTTTGGCGCGAAAACAATTTTTTGACAAAAATGCATTGAAAAAGTTTAAATCGTAGAGAGGTATTTTGGCGCGGAAATCATTTTATGACAAAAATGTATCGAAAAATTTTAAATCGTTTATTTGGATCATATGAACGTAAAAAGAGGTATTTTGTCGCGGAAATAAATTTTTGACATAAATGCACCGAAAAATTTTAAATCGTAAAAGGTATTTTGGCGCGAATAATTTTTTGACTAAAATGCATCGAAAATTTTTAAATCGTAAAAAGTTATTTTGGCGCGGAAATAATTTTGTGGCAAAAATGCATCAAAAATTTTTTATTCGTTTATTTGGATCATAGGAACGTAAAGAGGAATTTTGGCGTGAAAACAATTTTTTGACAAAAATACATTGAAAAATTTCAAATCGTAAAGAGGTATTTTGGCGCGAAAATAAATTTGTGACAAAAATGCACCGAAAAAATTGAAATAGTTTATTGTGATCATAAAAACGTAAAGAGGTATTTTTGCGCAAAATAATTTTTTGACAAATATGCAACGAAAAATTTTAAGTCGTTTATTTGGATCATAGGAACGTAAAAAGGAATTTTGGCGCGAAAATACATTTTTGACATAAATGCATTGAAAAATTTTAAATCGTAAAGAGGTATTTTGGCGCGGAAATAATTTTTTAATAAAAAATTGAAAAATTTTGAATCGTTTATTTGGATCGTAGGAACGTAAAGAGGTATTTTGGCGCAAAAATAAATTTTTGACAAATGCACCGAAAAATTATATAGGAGTATCGTACAGAGGTATTTTGGCGCGGAAATAATTTTTTTAACAAAACTGCATCGAAAAATTAAAAATAGTTTATTTGGAACATAGGAACGTAAAGAGGTATTTTGGCGCGGAAATAAATGTTTGACTAAAATGCATCGAAAATTTTTAAATCGTAAAAAGGTAATTTGGCGCGGAAATAATTTTGTGACAAAAATGCACCGAAAAATTTGAAATCGTTTATTTGGATCATAGGAACGTAAAGAGGTATTTTGGCGTGGAAATAAATTTTTGACTAAAATGCATCGAAAAATGTTGAATCCTTTATTTGGATCATAGGAACGTAAAGAGGTATTTTGGCGCGGAAATAAATTTTTGACTAAAATGCATCGAAAATTTTTAAATCGTAAAGTTATTTTGGCGCGAAAATAAATTTCTGACAAAAATGCACTGAAAAATTTGAAATCGTTTATTTTGATCATAGAAACGTAAAGAGGTATTTTGGCACGAAAATATTTTTTTTCCAAAAATGCACCGTAAATTTTAATTCGATTATTGGGACCATACAAATGAACAGGCTGAACTTTTCGTCTCTATTTAAGTTAATCAATTGTAGTTTGCAGAATTATTTAGAATATACCTGTGAGGCTGTGAATAACAATTGTATCTTGAATATCCAAGTAGTTATCAGTTTGGAAAGTTATTGTAAACGTTGCAGATAATCCGGGAGATATTCGTTTCTGCCGGTCTTCAATTTCCACCTCAAAATACCCAGTTTTCGGAAATGAGGCGATCATGAAGCCTTGGGTCACATTTGATACATTCTGTAGTTGAAATCGCTTCTGAAATGTGGCCCATTAAAATTAAGCAAATAAACTGGTGACGAACGACGGATCCGCTGCGCTGCGCCGTCGTCAGTACGTAGCTTATTACTGGTGACGTATCCTGTTGGATTTGTTTTTCTGGCCGAAAAAGGATTAGGCTCTAAACGTTAGTGAGGGCCGTTTGATTTTATGTTTTAATTTTAAAAGCTAATTACAGGTTGTGAAAGCAACCGGCAGGTCGCACCAATTTCAGTTGGTAACGCCTGACGTACATTATTCCATCCTCCTGACATTCGCTAAATACGACAAATACTATTAGTTAGGTTATGTACATTGGAAACCAAGAAATGGTAGACAAACATATTCTATTTTACACAGAAACCTTTCCCCGCATGATTACATTAACCCCTGAAAATTTCATCCAAATCCGACGAATGGTTTAGGTGTCCATAAACGACAAACAAACAAACATTCATTTTTATATATAGATAGATAGATAGAAGTAGGGGCACTGGGATAGCTCATAATCCTTCGCAATTAAAGTAAAGAGAGAGATGTTACTTGCAAAAATATTTTCGTTTGCCACATCTTCGAATTTTCACGAGCTGCCACTGTTATTTAGGTCGATCAATTAAGGTGCTGACAATCATAGTGAAGCATTTTTTTTATAAACTATGCATACGAATATTTCCAGTTTTTTAAATTCGTTTTTCCGCTTCAAGTTTGGAGCGCTAACGTTTTATTCTACCTGGGAAATATCAATTGTTTTTTTATCCAAAATCGGAAATGCATGGGTTTTCAATAGATATTGAGCTTTTCAAGAATATTTCATGTTTGACATTCTAGGATTCACCAATGTGAAGTCTGGCCACCTTACTCCACACTGAATTCTACATGGCAGTTCTGGCTGGCGGTGTGACATTTGGGCCATCCACCAATGATAACTTGTAGGGTGACTCATGGTACGGCCGAGGTAGCAGAAGTGGCAATGCAGATAGGTAGGGTCGGTTGCAGAGAGGGCCGGTGGCGTGACCGCACATATCTTGATCACCACCTCTACTACCTCGGCCGTACTATGAGTCACCCCGCGAGCCATCACTGCCATCCACGGTTGTAGGCAGTGGTGATATTTGGGCCAGCCAAGGCATTGAATACATGTAGGGTATGGTTTTCTCCACAGACTAACGTTTTCTCGGTTAGGTACTTCATGGGGTGAATTTTTGTAATGGCGATAAAAAGATTTGGCCAACTTAAATGTCACAGCAAGAGCGGATCTTGGTAACTCATTTGCGACCGTGGCGACCTCTCCACTCGCTCATTTAATGTTCGGCAAGAGACTGCGTCAACAGCGGCGGCTCGTGGATGTCCGGCGGTGAGGCAATGGAAGAAAATGTGACCGAAAAAGCAACGGGATATTCGCTTCCTCTATTAGAGTAAGTAGTGCAGCACGAGCGGCATCTTTCGCCTCCCCTACGGAATTCCACGAGCTGCCGCTGATGGCCAACCTTCACTGCTGTGTGGAAACAATGAAACTACTAACCAGCGGAGGTTAGTGGATCTTCGAAGAGGACGCTAAGACAGAGATACCGCATTCGTTCTGCACGACTTGTTTTGTTTGCATTTTCTTCCGTAGCCTCCTCTCCGATATTACGTTTCTGAACGGCGCAAAAATGTTATGAGCATTACCTTGTAGACTTTGTTAACTCCGTAATTACAGAAAACAACTTTATCAGTGCTCAGTCTCAACGGATTCACGAGCTGTTTTTTTAAATGTCGACGCCACTTCGTACTTGTCACTACAGTCTTGACAGCTGCCACATCTTTCGGTTCAGTCGTCGTATCATTCGAAAACTCCGCTCCTGTCATATCTCTTGGCTTTAAATGTCGACGCCACTTCATACTTTTTACTAAAGTATCATTCGAAAACTCCGCTCCTGTCGTAACTTTTGGCTTTAAATGTTGACGCCAGTTCATACTTGTTACTAAAGTCTTGACAGCTGCCACATCTTTCGATTTTGTCGCCGTATAATTCGAAAACTCCGCTCCTGTCATACCTCTTGGCATTAAATTTAGATCTGGTAAGCAGGGCGCGCATTTGTGTTCGTTTTCGTTTATGGAAAAATCTTCAAAGTAAGGAAATTTCATCATATTAAAACACTATCTATGTGAGCTACCACCGGAAGAATGGCGATAACGCCAGAACGGATCCCAGGAAATTAATTGGCCCTACCAAGGAAGTTAACCCTTTGCACTCGAGGCATTTTTCGCTCGGGCGAACCAGCAACTCGAGGCGAGTTGATGGTTCGCCCGACACGAGTTACAGGTACTTTAAAATCATTGGGTTAGGTTAGGTAGGATTGGGTAAGGTTGGGTTAGGTTAGGTAGGGTTGGGTAAGGATGGTTTAGGTTTCGTTTATGGAAAAATCTTCAAAGCAAGGAAATTTAATTCATATTAAAACACTATCTATATGAGCTACCACCGGAAGAATCGCGATAACGCCAGAACGGATCCCAGGAAATTAATTGGCCCTACCAAGGAAGTTAACCCTTTGCACTCGAGGCATTTTTCGGTCGGGCGAACCAGCAACTCGAGGCGAGTTGATGGTTCGCCCGACACGAGTTACAGGTACTTTAAAATCATTGGGTTAGGTTAGGTAGGGTTGGGTAAGGTTGGGTTAGTGAAGGATGCATTACACCTTCGTACGCCGTGGCAGCGCCGCTCGAGTGGACGCATCAAACCGCCTGGACGCCGGCGCCGCTCGAGTGCAAAGGGATAAATTCTTGGGAAACTACTAGTTTGGTAGTAGTACTAAAGATTTAGGTTGCATTGCTGTAAGGCCTTCTGTAGTCTGTAGTTAATCGAGCCCGTCTAATCTAAACTAATCTAGCCACACTGTATTTCTATTCTCTAACTACAGCTACTTATGAAAATGAACAAAAAGGACAAAAAATGTAAGTGATAAAACTTTAAATAATTAAGCAATTTGAAAACAAAAAGACGGTCTTTGTGGTTGGTTAGTGGATACAGAGCATATCACAAACATCCTGTTAATTGTGGTCTGCATAATACCACTTAATTAGAAGATGTTGTTAAGGCACGCGCCCTCATCATCCCGAATGATGGTGGTGAGCAAAAAGGGCTGTCGCCCCTACCGACCGAATGAAAAAGAAGGTCAGTTAGCTTACGCACCTCATCTGGTTAATATCCAGAATTATAAATTGTAAATCAGATTGTTGAAACCGACAACAGTTTTTCCACGCAACTGAACTTTTTCCGGAACCCCAGTTAATATCCCGACTACTTAACAGATGTTTTCTTGTGTAGTGTAAATCATTTCGAAAACATTTACTCAAATGACAGCGATATCTTGTGCCATTTTGTTATCCACAATTGTTGTTTCAATTCCATGGCATGTCATTATTTTTATAAAATGACATTACTTTTTCTTAATTATTTCAACTTAGAGAAACGTAAAGTGTTAAGTGTGAACATTAATGAATTCAGAATTTTTCCCTCTATAAAAAAGATAAATACATTTTCTGTCTAAAATAAATAGTGGAGCCAATATTTGAGCACCTCAAAATTAGCATGCGATTTAACATGCACCCGGTATATATTATTCCTGCATACATGAAAATTGACAAGCACAAACATCCATACCCTCACCGGGATTCAAACCCAGGACCCTCCACTAACGCACTCATTATAATTTAATTTCCAAATTTCCCAGACAAATGTAACATTTCCCATTTTCTTTAACATATGAAAGAACAACCCCTTCTGAAAACCATACAGGGCTTCACTTATCTTTACAACCTATCGAGCGGTGCTTAACTTTAAAATTAGCGAAGGAAACACAAGACACAATGAGCAATTGAAAGAAGAGGATATAATATTAAATCTGATGGCAGGGACGAATAGATAAGAGCGAGTATAATGATATGTTTGGAAGATGGCAAGTGTATGGGAGGGTACCAAGATACATAAGTGAGGGTGGGTGGAGCACGGAGGAAAGGATGATAATGACGAGGGCTAGATGTGGGTCTGGAGAGAGGGGGAGGATTATATGAGATGTAGGTTATGTGAATGGGGGAAGGATACGTGGAGACACCTGGCGGAAGAATGTGAGGAGGTGAATGAGGAATGGGTGGGAGTGAAAGGAAACAGAAGGGTGACGGAACGGATAAAGGAGGATGGGGCTGGGGTAAAGACACTGGAGAAAGCGGGACGCGAGAAGGAGGACAGAGGTGAATAGAAGAAAAGTATCTGTATATATAATTATTTGTGTAATTATGCCAATAAAGGTTGTTTTTTTTTTATTAAATCTAATGAACGTATGTATTTACCCATAGTTTTTCTAAATTGATCTGGCAACAAATCATCGCCTTGAATGAGTCCGTAGTTTAGCAAATCTGAATGATCGATTGGTTTCATTAACGGTTGCTTTTTATACAACATCGTCTGCAGAAGACATGCATTGTTTTTTAAACGTTTGTCTAGCATTAAATACTCTCCTTGCCTATACATTATCTTCTCCTCCACAATTCCAATATCTTCCATTGACAGAATCGATTTTTTGATGATCTTAAAACAAAAATATTGATGTTATTAAAAGTCCCAATCATATATTTAATTATTCTATGGGTGGATGTCACTAACATTTATTTAAGCCAGGGTTTTCATAAGCCGGTATTATATTTTCAGCTTTGTAAACATTCTTTATGGGAATTGTCAATCACTGTCAGTCATCGAATACAATTCCTCGAGAAGAGGATTTAAGGTGAAAATACATTAAAATAGAAAAGAATGGCTGAAAGACCGCGGGTAGTTAGCCAATGAACAGGAAAAATTAAATTGTTATACTGTCTATCATTCTTTTAGTCACTTGTAGTTTTACTTCTGTAAATAAAGATGTTGTATATATATAGAAAATAATTGGTTAATAAACATTTCGAAACAGCAAATATCAACAAAAATAAGTAATCGCAGAACCTTTTGAAAGATCGTGTGCACAGCCGAAAATATAACACCAGTGTTATGTCAATTTAAGCGAGAGTTATATTTATTACCACCTTTGTGAAATCCACTGTATGAATTGAAAGCCTCGAATAAATCATTTATGGCACTGGAAGAATCTAATTGCTCGACCTATTGTTTAATTAAACACCAATAGGCGTGTTGCTTCTTAGCATCCTTAGAAAACCAGCTCTTTTATGTAGCCTAGGCAATTTAGTCACCAGGTTGAGCAACTTTCTTACGTTGGTAACTTTGGATACAGCCTGCATTTTTGGATAAACATTGTCAGTACTCCTTGCAGTATGTAAATATTGTAAAGTATCAATTGAAAGTGGTAAACCTTGATGCAGATACATTGAACAAATTCAATAATTAAATTAAATGCATGTTAAATAAACTCCGCAAAAAAATTATCGCATCAGCTACGTTCTTCCTGTTAGGACATTTGTTTATTGTGATGACATATCTGTTTCTATGAATAATAAACATAACAATACAACACAACGAATATTCTTTCAGTTTTATTGAATTTGTGGTAAGAGTAATTTTGTATAATTTTAAATAGTTATTTATGTGAAATTTTTAGTACTTTTGAAGCTACTACTCGCAATTCTAGAAATTTAACAAGAGACGAAATCGTTCGTGCCGTGTCCTTAGTTGACGATGGTCGAGATCAAAGATATGCTGCTGCAGCATTGGGAATTCAGCAGTCCACGGTTTCAAGAATAATAAGAAAATTCAGAGAATACACACGAGCAGGACAAGGTCGTAAGAGGGCAACAACAGCAAGAGATGACCGATTTATACGTTTGAATGCACTGCGTATCAGACATTGTACCTCAGGTAGTTACAAGCTGAACTGTACAATAATATTAGTGATGCGATAATTTTTTTTGCGGAGTGTATATTCATGTTTATGTTTCGCAACAACATAATTTCTGCGATTAGTTTTTTCCAAGCATTTTTTTTTGTTATTACAAATGCCCAACTTTTGATTTCTCTGTTACTAAGTATGGGAAAGTATTGTGTGAATTTTTTTAAGCCTTTGAGGCCTAATGGTTTTATCAGCGTACCACCTATCTTATGCAGAATATAAATCATTCTAGCGGTCATTTGTTGGAACTTTCAACAGCCCAGTGGTATCGTGAGTTGGCTATATCCTTCAGGATGATATTTCCAAAGTTCATATTTTGTAAACTTATATTGGTCCTAATTATTCAGGAAATAACAACAATTTAAAATTATTTTAAAACAAATAATGTGGAAATTAACAATTTAAAATTATTTAAAAACAAATAATATGGGCCGCAGGGGATTAAGGAAGATTTTCGTTTTGACGTCCCTCGGGGCGATTTCAACGATTTCTGGAAAAAATTAATTCCGAATCTCAAAAACTAATACAGGAATTTACAAGAAACCTTTTATAGCAATACCACAAAAGGATTGTTGTGAACTAAAATTCGAATAAGTTAAACATGCACATGATTCCCAGTTAATATATCTTTTGGAGAACAATACAACCAGTGACGGCTCAGATAGCAATATAGATAGGTAGTGATTAATTAATTTCTCACTTAACCCGTGGTGAAACATAATTATACAATTTGATTAATTAAAACACTTGTGAGTGTGTGTATATAGGACAGACGGGTAGAAATTTCAAAATCAGAATAAATGTACACAAGAAGTCAATATTAAATAATAAAATTTCTACAGGTCTGTCACAACATTGTATTGAATGTAACCATTTTTTTAGTGACAATTTCCGAATTTTGTATTCAGGTAATAAGGGACGGGATTTGAATCTGCGAGAGGGCCTCGAAATTAACAAGGCAATAAAACGTGGAAAAACCACGCTTAATAACGTCGAAGATATCTGGAACTCCCCCATTTCGACGGCCCTTATTACCTGATTTTAAATTCCTGTATAAATACCAGTCCATGTTAATTTTGTACATATCTCCTTGAGAATGACCCAAGGTCGAAACTAGTCGGAGAGAAAAATAAAATCAGTGAAACAAAACCAAGTGTTTTAATTAATCAAATTATAGATAGGTAGGGTCGGTTGCAGCGTGACCGTACCTATTTGTATCACCACCTCTGCTGCCTCGGCCGTACCATAAATCACCCCAAGAGCCGTCACTGAATACAACCATGCAAAAACTATACATACATTGTCCACATTTCTTGCACCATCCTTCACTTGATTGCACTCCACAGTATTCTTCATCAGATTTTTGGCGATGTTTCTCGGGTACTTGGGTTTCTCCAGTACATCTTGAAACACGTCCCGCAAAATGTGCTCAATGTCATGATTCTCAGCCGAAGTAGGTTTAGGAATCAGAGGAAAATTTTCTTCTTGCATTGTATAAAATTTTTGACAATGACATTTGCGTATCCAGAGTGATGGACAACGAAATACATACAGTATGACCTACTTCACAAATAGTGAATTTCAGTTAAAAAAAAAGATGCAGAAGGATTTTAACACGTTCACTGCGGCTACGATTTTTGTGTTACGTCATAATAGGCGGTACGGGTCATATAAACCACGTGCAATTGTGTTACCGCAAACCAAATGAAGTCAATCGGTAGCATAAATTAATCTGTGATCGGTACCAACATTTTTCTTACGACGAAGTTACTACAACCTTTGCCCGTAGGGAAGTTCGATAGATTTCTAATCCGTCAAATACCGGACACACATGTCCCGTAACGCAGTGAACGTGTTAAAGGTGCTACTGTGTAAGAAATTATACTGCAAGTCAAAATGTAACACTTTCTAGAGAGCAGAACTCGCCAGTACACGTGGAAAAATCTTATTTGTCTATCATATTTTAAAGCTCAGTTGGTTAATAAAACTTCTTTGAACTTGAACTGCAAAATATTTGCACATTGGTATAGTGGTAGCAAGCATAAAATGTAGCGGGATTAATATTGTCCCGTTGGTACAATCTTGACCAGGTGCAAACATAGTTGACCTAATTCTTCTGTAATAAAAAAAAGGACTATTATTGGCATATTCAAAACTATTTACAACCTCAAAAACTACTATTATCCCTCTCCCTCCCGTTTCTCCAGCATCCTTACCACTGCCCCATCCTCCCTCATCCACTCCATCACCCTTCTACTCCCTTTCGCTTCCATCCATTTCTCCGTTACCCCCTCACCCTCTTCCCGCCAAGTGGCCCCATGTATCCTTCCCATTCTCACACAATACACACCCATCCATACCTTCCTTCCTCTCTTATCCTATCCACACCTCGTCCTTGCCATAATCACCCTATCCTCTCTCTATCAAGCATCCCGGTACTCTTCCATACACCTGCCACTTCCCATACCCATCATTATATTCACTTCTCTCTATACACCTCCTTCACCCACTCATCCACCTTCACCTCGTTCCCTAACCATTCCATTACTTTCGCCTCCGATAACCCTACCATCTGATACATTTTCCTCCTCTCACCCCTCCACCTCCCCTCTTCTGTAATAATCACTATACTTGTAATTTCATTAGTAGTATTGATTCTTCATCAATTTCTTAAGCCTGCCTGAGCCCTGTGGACTAGCCGTCTTTAGAATGAGCTCCGATTTGAAAAAAAAATAGAAACATTTAAAAAAAAAAATTATCATTGTTTAGGCGTTTTCAGTTGATTCAAGCAATATTTACGACAAAGGACATTTTGCGTATCTCCGTTCCTGGAAGTCCCATAAAAAGATTTTATAGACAAATATTGTTCAGAATGAGCTCTTAAACTTGAAAAAAAAAATAAGAAAAATATTTTGAAAAAAAAATAAGAAAAATATTTTGAAAAAAAATAAGAAAAATATTTTGAAAAAAAAAATAAGAAAAATATTTTGGAAAAAAATAAAAATATTTTGAAAAAAAAAAATATTTAATCGTTTTGAACACAAGTGGTCCTCTTAAAACACTAAATTTTAAATTGCTTTTAAAAAAGTGTCACATATTTTAATAAAAACAAGAAAACTAAAATACAACTTTTTTTTTTAAAGTAACCATTTTGGACACACATACATAAAGTGTATAGGCCTGACAGGCCCCACGGGGTTTTCAAAGGGTTAATCATGAACATGCTTCAGTTGCAATTTTTTCTTGCTTTGACATTATGTAAAGGTCTACTCCATCTTAGGGCTGTTTTTTTTAATATTGACTTTAGTGACCGTATAAATAAACAAAAGATATTAAATTTTTTTATTATATCAATAAAATCTTTAAAACTACAATACATCTAAGATCATTACCTTACATCTGATAATATGTATTCAAAATAAATATATATCAGCTGAGAACAATTTAGGAGAAAACAAAACGACTCGTCAATCATATAAAATAATTTAGAATCTATAAAAAGTATACAACAACAAAAAGATTCATTTCGTAAATGAATAATATATTGGCGTGGATGAATATATTTGTCTGGAATATTATTACATTCTTAAACTGTCTTACATGCTATTACATTTTGAATAGAATTGGATTCAAATGTATTAAAAATATTTGTAAAACGAAGGTTCGAACTTGTTGAGAATTGAAATAAGTTACAAATAAACATTTTTGACTCTATTTGTCCAGCTCCAACGCTTGGTACTGGTCAGCTGTCACTTCTGTCATCATGAAATTACCGTCCGGCAACATTAGAACGACTTTTCTTGTACCTCCTGAAAAATAATAACTTTTTTAAACTTTTACAGTTTGAATGCATTTTGGGTTTAACACATTTCCTCCCATTGGTACCATTTTTTTTCACCGTGGATTGAACTGATTCCACTGAATCAGAATCAATATCTTTGTAGAGTTATACCAAGCACTCGAGACCATCTTAACCCACATTTGCCTAAGATTTGAATTAAATAACAGTAAATGTTTCTTTAAATCTAGTAATTAAGATTTAAAAACCCAGACAAGTTATTTTTCGCTTCCTCTCAAATGTCAATGAATATAATAATCACTAACCGTACTTATTAGAATAGAAAAATTATAGATGGCGTTGACGATATTCTAGATACAATTTAACACGTTCGCTGCCACTACAATCGGGATTGCACATACACAAGTATAAAGTTGGACGCACTAGCGCGTCGGTGGCAGCGAATGTGTTAAAAAGGAAGTTTAAAATAGTCGTTCTACATGAAGTGTAGGTATATTTGGATAAAATTCATTTGGCTCTGGAGATTTGTTGTCACGTTCTCCAAATACTCTCTTACAGGACGGCAAACGTAACTTGCTGTTGCGCAGTGGCAAAATTGTGGGCAGAACCTTCGAAGGGCGCTTTCAATAGATTTCGTGAAGAGTTCGCGTGCCTGTTACATTCATTTTCAAATGTGACAGTGAATTAATTATGTGGAGGAGAGCGGCGTTGCTGTAGAGAGAGTACTTTCGCTTGCTCTCTGCGCATCTGGCCAACTTACATTTGCCGTCCTGTACTCTGCGCAAACTTTACTCCCACACGTCTCGAGTGCTTGGTAAAACTGTACTTATATAGGAACCATTTCTACTAAATGTATCCCCAAACTCTTGAAATAAGAATAAGTAAGAGTAGATAATACTGCAAGTAAGATTCACCATGAAGTTGGCAATCGTTTGCTGCTGATTCATATACAATACTGAGAAAAACTTCCACATCATTCTTAAAGGAGTTATTATCCAAAGAAACTTTAAATTTATTGTCGGCAATGCAGTAAATAACAGATAACCTAACAATATGATTCTAAACAATTGTTTGACTATACTACTGGTTTCTTTTTTAAAAACATATTTAAATTTTTGTGACACCTACCTGGGCTAGGAGGATTTGCACTGATTATTTGAGCCACGACTTGGGAATCATCCGTTGCCTCCTCCGTTTCTGTGTTCACCGCGATTGGTTCTGTGACCGCCGGCGTTTGAATTTGTACTTGTTCGGGTTCCGGCTCCGGGGCCGCCTCTGCCGGCTTCATCAATGCTTGATTTATTAATCCCGCATTTTCTGGGGCAACAAGTAGACATTGTTGTTCACCGTCTTCACCCTGAACGAGAAATGAATTAAAATCACGAGCAAAATGGAGATACAATTCAAAGTTTCACCTACATACAATAGCGGATAAATAAGAGTTACAAATGTGGTTATTAATAATAACTCCTTTGCTCCTGAAGTTTCGCAAGTCGTTGATTGTTTTGAAATGCATCCATACACTACATACTTCAAATGTTCCAGGAATTAATTCCTCTAGATTTTGCAAAAGGGAGTAACGTACTGTAATTGGTTTAATGAACATCTCGAGGATGGTGATGATGTCCTTAATAAAACTTATTTTAACGATGAGGCATGGTTTCATCTAAATGGTTACGCTAACTCCCAAAATATGTATATGTGAAGCACTAAATATCCACAATATTTCCAAGAAACCGGTTTACATCCAGTAAAAATTGGGTTTTGGATACCTTTTTCCCGAAGATCCAATCTTCTTCGAAGGAAATATGAATACGGAAAATTTTTGCACCAACATTCTCGAACTATCAAATGATCTTCCTGACAATGAGCTCCAGTATGGCTAGTTTCAGCAAGATTCTGGTCGACCTCATCTAGCACACGTGACTGGACTATTTACAAGAATATTTTGATAATACGCTAATTAGCATTTCATACCTTTGGATTTCTTTGTTTGAAAAATTTTGTTTTAAAAACCCCCGTGCACACAATACACAATTTACGAGACGATGCCAATTATTCAACAAAATTTGTTAGTAAATGTTTTTGAAAAATATGAAGGATCATGTTAATTCATGTTTAAATGCTGAAGGGAAACATTTTCAGAACCTGTTGTAATAATTTAATAAAAAATGCGTTAATCATCATTCATTTACTTTCTTTAATAAACACTTGAATTAAAGTTATTTGACATTTCAACTGATGTTTTGAAGGTTAAACGGTATGCACTAAACTAAGACTATGTTCTGCAGTCCGCAACCACCTAGAACTAAAAGACTTATTTAACATCCAATGTACATAAGAATTTTTAATTTAATTAAGGTGGTAACAGATTTACCTGTGTGATCAAAATGGTCTGTCCTTCCTCATTTTGTCCGGCAACTTGATAAATCGTGCCATCCTCTCCCGTTATTAGTAACGGGGTCTCAGATTCAGGTATTGACAAGTTATTTAAACTAACTGCATTCTGAGTACTAGTCGTGGGCACCGGCGTTGGCTCTTCCTGCGGCTCTGCAGACTTTTCGACCACTTCCTGTTTTATCTCTATGCTTAAATTATTTTCCGCCTTTTCCGTCGTGGTTTCCCCATCTAAAGTTTGTAAATTATGTTGAATTTCAAAATTTATTTTACCCACATTGCAAACGAATGGGTGATGGTTTATTATTATTGTAACCAAATAATTATTATTATTCTTTTTACAAAATGACTAATGGAAAATTTTCCAAGCACTCACCAAATTATAACTTTGTATTAAAAAAATTGAATAATTGGGTGGATTTAGTGAACGCAACTGTTGAGAATGAGCACCTGGTTGCTTTCTAATAACAGTCATCTATTGCAAGTTCGCTGAACGATTCAGAATCAAAACTGCTAAATGTGTCACTTGCACCTCTGCAGGTCATGTTTATATTGGTTGAGGTTAGAAAACACCACTTTCACCGCCAGAGTACAAAAATTGCGCTTAGTAAATGTAACAGCAGCTGACGGAGTGAGGTTTGTCAACTTTCTCAACAGTTGCACTCGCTAAACGCGCCCATTATTACAAATGTAAGGTGTTTTAGTTTTTGTCATTATGTTTTACCAATTGTTCAATGAGAATTCAAATTCTGTCTTAACTTGGTTCAAGTATTCCTTAAAACAACTGAAAACAAAAATGATCAATTCATGACTACATGTATTTTCAAAAACCAAAGTGATTTTTGACTAGTTAACTTTTATGCTATATATTTGATTTTATTTCCGAGGCCAAACAAACTCAATTAAGAAAAAAGTAGCTTGAATATATGAATTATTGAATGTATTTAATGCTTCTGCAACAAGTGAGGTTGTCTCAAATTGATTTACCAAACAAACTTTTATATTTCAAAACATTAGAGATACCATTTTGGTGTTTGAGTCAAGGCCTGTTAAATAATGACATATAGTGCAAGTGTAATTTTTAGGGAGTTTCACACTTTCAAGTACTCTGGAAATCACCACACTTTCAAAGTCTTGAAAGAACTTAAGGAATTAAACTTTCTATTTTTTTTTACTTTCTCCGTTACGAAGTACGAGAAAGTATTGTGATCGTGATTTTTTTTTCAAAAATTTTTTTTACGGAAATATCTGTTTTGGAGTCCCTAGATGCCATTTCAACAATTTCTGGAAAAAAAAAATTTGTGTCTGTGTGTGTGTGTGTGTGTCTGTGTGTGTGTCTGTGTGTGTGTGTGTGTGTGTGTGTGTCTGTCTGTGTGCGCTGTATCTCAAAAACTAATAGAGCGATTAATATGAAACTTTGCACATACGTCTTATTTGATAATCTGAAGAACTGAAAAGCTTTTGGTAAAATTTCGTACACCGGAAGTGGGTGTTTACCTTAACTGTTTTTTGTTTTTTGCCAATATTTTCTTAAATATAAAAAATATCACAAAAACATTTTAACAAACATCGAAGACAACAAAGAAATGAACATCTTTTGTTTGAAAATATTTTTCATAAAATCATTGCTATTCGAGAAAAAAATTTATTATTTTTTTTTAATTTTTGGTTTATAATTATGAAACGATAATAGTTACAGCAAATTTATATGACTAATAATTGTAGACATTGCCAAAATTAACAACTTTAAAAGAATAAGTTTTTTTCGAAATCTCGTTATTTTTTGAGTAAACCGAGTTTTTGAATTTGATGTATATTTTTTCCATCTTTCATGATTTTGACGTTTTAAACGTCAGTTTCATCCGAGTTTACGCAACGCTCGATGTACATTTAAAATATGATTTCAATTGAAAATAAACCCATGAAAACGTAAATATAAAGTCGGAGAAAGTAACATGATGGCCACATCACCATTTTTTCAATATGCATTCCTGTTCAAATGTATGCCTGTTTGCTTGTGTGCGCTGTATCTAAAAATCTACTGCTTGAATTAACATCAAACTTTGAACATAAGTCTTATTTGATAATCCGAAGAACTGAAAAGCTTTTGGTAAAATTTCGTACACCGGAAGTAGGTGTTTACCTTAACCGTTTTTTGTTTTTCTCCAATAATTTTTTAAAAATGAAAAGTACTATAAAAGCATTTAAACAAATCTTGAAGAAAGCAAAGAAATGAACATCTTTTGCATGAAAATATTTTTCGGAAAATGTATGGTTTTTGAAAAATAATGGCAATTATTATTTTTTTTAAATTTTTGGTTTAAAATTATGTAACGATAATACTTACAGCAAATATATTTTAATAATAATTGTAGAGAATGCCAAAATGAACAACTTATATAGAATAAGTATTTTTCGAAATCTCTTTGGTTTTTGAGTAAATTGACTATTGGAATTTAAAGTATAATTTGTCATTTTCATCTTTCATAATTTTGACGTTTCAAACGATTTCACAAAACGCTCTATGCAATTTAAAATGTGATTTAAATTGAAAATAAACCATGAAAGTGTGAACATAAAGAACTATACCATCAAATCGGAAAGAGTAACACTATTTTTTTTATTTTTTGCCATTATTTTAGAGTTTCGTATCGTATCTTAATTTGAGCTTGTGTTATTTTTGGGGAAAATTATTTCTAGACCAGAATTTTTGTGCTCGTATTTTAGATTTTTTGCCTGTTTCTTCGATTTTTTCCCTTTAAATTCTTGATTTTTTTTTCATTAATATTCTTTATTTTGGTGCCAATTTTAAAATGATCTGTTGAAATTTTCGACTTTTTTGGTCAGCATTTTTATTTTTAAGCTCGTGCTTTCGATTTTTCGTCTAAATTTTCGATTATTAAATTTTGACTTGTATTTTGGATTTTTTTGGTCTAAATTTTTGATTTTTTATCCTAAGGTTTCTTTGTTTGGCCAAAATTTTCGATTTGTTTATTAAGTATTACGGTTTTTTAAATTTTTGGTCTGCATTTTTTATTTTTAGGCCCGTGTTTTCGATTTTTTTGCCACAATTGTTAAATTTTGACCTGTATTTTCGATTTTTTAGTCCAAATTTTTGATTTCTTTATTTGGCTGAAATCTTCCAATTGTTTATTAAGATTTTCGATTCTTTAATCTGCATTTTTTATTATTAGCCCAAAATTTTCGGTATTTCGTCTAAATTTTGTTTTTTTTTTCGTCCTATATTTTAAACTTTTCAATTTTCAATTTTAGTTTTTGTTCGGAAACTTACTTTGAGCTACAGGGTTATTTTGAAAGTGAAAACGGCAAACTATTTTACTTATTTGCATTTTTGGATCTCTGGCCTCTAACTTCGTTTTCTATTCTATTTTTTTTTATTTTTGACGTAAATATTCTTTATTTTGGCGTGAAAATTTAGGTTGTGATTTAGTTTCGATTATTTAGACCGCATTTTTGATATTTAGGTCCTAATTGTTGGTTTAAGTTTCAGCTTTTTTGTGTTATACTCGTTTTTTAAATTTTCTAATCTGAATTATTGATTTTGATGCGCGATTTTTTGCCGGAATTTTCGAGTTTTTTTGGTCGATTTTTGATTTTTTGCCCTTTACTTTAGATTTTTAACCTGAATTATTGTTTTTTATTTTAATTTTTTTTTTTTGCATTCTTTTCGAGTTTCTGGTCGGAAACTTATTTTGAGCCAAAGAATTATTTTAGGGGCTAGCTAAATATTTTTTTCTTTTACTTGAATTTACAATATTTTGGTCTGCATATTTTTGGTCCATATTTTAGATCTTTACCAGGTTTTCGCCTCAATTTATTCCAATTTTTATATTTTTTTGCTTAAATAATCTTTATTTTGGACAACATTGATTTTTTAGTTTGCGTTTTTTTTATGTTTATGCCCTAGTTTTCGATATTTGGATTTTTTGGGCCTATATTTTAGTTTTATTGTTTAATTATTGATTTCTATCAGCGAATATTTTAGATTTTTAACCTGAAGCAGCAATTTTTTTTTTTTTTCAAGGTTTTGGTCTAATGGTCAAATCGGAGAAAGTAACATGATGGCCACATCACCATTTTTTACGACAACTCAGACTTACCCATTAACGAAGGCATATTAATAACAATATTTGCACTAGTCGGAGTGGCGACGAAAGAATTAATAGACTGCGGTGATTGCACGGTAGTTGTAGTGGTATTACTTGAAGCGGCGGGTGTATAAACTTTCGTATCTCCAATCCTCCTCACTATACTCCTGTTTATACCTCCGGTGCTACTTATCAAAGTTCTCTTCCTGATGATGGGCACGTCTTTTGGCTTTGGAGCCATCACTCGGCTCCTCTGTATCGGTGATGTTCCCGGAGTTATCCTGGTGATTATAGCTTGGGGGCCTGGCCTCGCACCCAGGGTCCTGTTGATTACTGTCTTTTGCTGGGGCCTCTGAACCACAGCCGGCGGCGGTCGTCTTACTCCGATGTTGGCATTTGTCAAAGCCGTGCTGAGGATTGAGTCTGTCTGTTTCGCTTGTGTCTGGATTATCGTTGTGGTGGGCGTGGGTAGTTCTAATGAAATTGGGTCCTGAAATAATATAATAATAATAATTATTATTACGCCACCTGAAGTTTTATGTCAAAACTATAATTGCAGACTAAAGAATATATGTATGAATATTTCAAGTAGTCATGATGGCTATGGAGAGAATAATACTGGTAGACAAAATTTTGTGACATGCAGATCCATTGGTAGATTTGAAAACTTATGATGGGATAGTCGGAACGTCTGATTAGATGAGGGTTATTGGAAAGTTAACCACTTCGCGCCCATGCTACTTTGATTGGGTTATAGCATAATCCAGCGTTTATTGATAAATTACTTTTTTGTTGTTGTTACGGTTTTCTACGAAATATTATTGCACTGTCATAAACTCATTTTTGCAAAAAAATATGAAATAACATTCCTAAATGCGGTAATTTTTTATTTTTTTTGTAAAATATCTTTTTTTTTTGCTTGTCGCCACATGTGGCGACCTGGGCGTGAAGAGGTTAAGGAGATGTGGGAAAAGAGAAGTCAGTCAGTTGGTCACTAGTTGTAAGTTGTATGAGTAATTAGTCTAAGAAGAAGTTAAGAGTAGAGTCCAAGTAGCTTAGTGTAATTCCAAATTTCGGGAATTATATGCAAGTCATTAATTGGTTATTTTATATGGCAGCTCCATGCCCTTTTCATAACCCTAATTCACTGTCTTGGAGATCAAGGCATGACAATATTGATAATACTTTGTTTCCGGGTCTTCTCTAAACAAAGACATTTGCTTTTATTGCAAAACGCGATCCAAAAAATGCCGACATCCATAACTACATGTGAAAAAAATTAGTACCCATGCGATTTTTTGGTTCAAAAATATCACATGGATACTTATATCGAGCGTGCAACAAAAATTGACAACGAAGTTGGCGTGGGTAATCTCGAGACGTCTGCACTAAGATCAAACGCGTGAAATGCTGGTTGCGGTTAAATGATGACGTCAGATATTACAATTGGGGGTTATTAACATCTGACATGTCAACATGACAACCAGTACTTTACCCGGGTGTGATCTTAGTCATGGCTGAGACTTTAGATTTCCAGCGCCAACTTCGTAGTCGATTTTTGTTGTTATTGCTTGTTATTTTCTCTTTCCAGATGTAATAGAAAGTGGTATAGATATGCTGAAAAGTTCAACAATTTCCTATTTTGAATTAGAACTTACCTCAATAAGATCCTTTTTTGGCACTGGACAATCGATCTCCATCGGTGTTATGTCTGCATCAGGATCACATTTCTCCTTCTTTATCAGTGTCTTAGTCGGCTGGAGATCTTCCAAAATATCAGCAGCAGCCATATTCACCAAATTATCCAAAGCAGCTGTGCTGCTCTCACTAGTACTCGGCATTTCCTCACCTGCGCAATAAATAGATATTGTAATTATTTTGTTAGTTCCCCATTTATTCGTTAAGCATATAACATTAACTGTCATTATACATCATTTATTATGAGAGTAAGTCAATTTATAAGTCGCAAATATTTTTTATACCGTTTTAAATTACGTGCGCATGTTTTGCCAGCAGATGGCAGCATATGCATGCTTGCCATATAGGCTACGTGATATCTAGAGTGTCCGCCAGTCGTCTGAGGAACACAAAATTAACAGAATTTCACACCTCACTTGGTATACTGAGGAAGAAGAGGTCTTTATGGCACAAATTGTTACGGATGAAGAGTCTTGGATTCACCACTCTCAACCCAAATCCAAACAATCTTCCATGGAATGGAAACCTTCCACCTCCTCAAAAAAAGTTTAAGCTTGCAGGCTGATGGAATCGTCTTGATTTTTTTTTTGGGGAGGTGGAATGTTTCCATTCATTCCATAGAAAATTGTTGGGATTCAGGTTGAGAGTGGTGAACCCAAACCTCCGTAACAATTTGTGCACTCTCCTTCCTTAGAATACCAAGAGAGGTGCTGCAAGGACAGATCCATTCTATTCATTTTGTGTTGCTCAAACAACTAGATGTCACGCAGCCTATACTGCCATCTGCTGGCAAAATATGCATTCGTTATTTAAAACGGCATAAGTTCAAGCTTGCAGGCTGATGGAATCGTCTTGATTTTTTTTTTGGGAGGTGGAATGTTTCCATTCATTCCATAGAAGATTGTTGGAATTCAGGTTGAGAGTGGTGAACCCAAGACTCCGTAACAATTTGTGCCCTCTCCTTCCTTAGAATACCAAGAGAGGTGCTGCAAGGACAGATCCATTCTATTCATTTTGTGTTGCTCAAACAACTAGATGTCAAGCAGCCTATACTGCCATCTGCTGGCAAAATATGCATTCGTTATTTAAAACGGCACAAGTTACACTGACATTTGTGATTTATATATTGACTTACCTTCGTTTAACAAAAGTAAACATTTTATTTTCCAAAAGGTAACTTGCTTATATAAAATTACGGCAAAGGACCACATGCTCGTTAGCTTATTAAATATAAACAAACATACTTTTCTCCACTTCTGGCTCCTCGATAGCTTTTCCATCCTTGCCCAGAACCTTCCCTGTAAGTGGACACAGCGTGAATTCAGGAGGAGGACTGTCCGGAGCGGGAATGGGTATATCAGTTGGAAACTCGAGTTCTTCAATACCGTCAGATTCATCGTCATCCTTGTCGGCCACGACTTTCACGGCCTCCAGGATCTTTTTAGCGTTTTGTGCGTTCGTCCTCTTCTGGACGTAAACCCGACTGCTGTAGTTCTTCAGCGGTGGCTTAGCTCTCAATATATTAGCAGCCTTTGTGGTCGTGGTGGTGGTTCCGTTACTAAGGTCCTTTTTGATGACCTTTATGCTCGTCTGTCCAATTTTCGGCGCGACCTAAAAAAAAACGATCAGCAAATTGTTAAAATGCCGAGTTCGAGAAATAAATAAATATAGTAATTGAGGGACGTTACTAGAATTAATTATATCTAGAATATCGTCAGCGCCATCTATCAATTTTTTATTCCAATAAGTATCGTTTCTTTAATTGTTTTTTTTTTTATAATGTTGGATATTTGGTTGGATTACTCTGGTTGTAATTCTGACTTTTGCCTTCAAAATAAATTTACATTTTTCACATGGTTGCCATGTGCTTAATTTCCCTATCATAAATATTAATTAATTATTGGATATCACTTTCGGCGTTTTATTGCCACTTTTCTGTCAAATAATTAATCAATTGCATATAGCAATGTGAATACATGACAAACAGTAGGGACACCCAAATAATCAAACAACCTAAGAAAAATAAATCCCAAATCTGATTGGCCAATAAAAAAAAAACTAGTATAAGTTCAGTGATTATTCATTGACATTTGACAGGAAACCAAATAACCTCTCTGCATTTTTAAATCTTAATTACTTGATTTAGAGAAACATATCATTTACTTTAATTTAACCCTTTGCACTCGAGGCATTTATTGTCCGGGCGAACCAGCAACTCGAGACGATTTGCTGGTTCGCCCTAAACGAGTTACAGGTACTTTAAAATCATTGGGTTAGGTCAGATAGGGTTTGTTAAGGTTGGGTTAGGTGCGGTTAGGATGCATCACACCTCCCGGGCGCCGTAGTAGCGCCGCTAAAGAGAACCCATCAAATCGCCTGGGCGCCGTAGCGGCGCCGCTGTAGTCCAAAGAAAAATTAAATCTCGGGCAAATGTGGGTTAAGGATTGTAGATTCAAGATTCAAATATGTACACTCACCCTTAAAACAGTTTGTCCTCCACTGGTCGCGAGTTTCGATGCCTTCGTGTCCAACTTGATAATGCCGGCCGTTTTCGACATGACATAAACACCCGAACTCAAGGACGGGATTTGCTTCTGGTTTATTCGCACGATGCCTTTTGCGTCGGGAATGAGGATGTTGTCGGGGAGGGTGATCGATTCAACTTTTGGCTTTTTTTCGACGCCGTTCTGCGACTTGGGGACGCGTTTTATGGTCATGACCGGCGCTTCGTTTTCAGAGTCGGAACTGTACTCCTCGTATTTCATCCTCTTTTCGAAGGCTTCGTCTTCATCGGAGTCGTCGCTGAAGTAGCGCTTGCCGGAATTCTCGTCCGCTTCCATGTTGCCGCACCACTGTTTCACTTGGTTCAGGGCTTTTTGTTTGCTAGTACGTTGTGGTCGTCTAGTAAACAAAAGATGATACATGTTAAATCGTCTCGTGTTAAATGTCAAATGGTGCATTTGTGCGGATACAGTGGAGGAAATTATTAATTTTCACAAACGGGACATTTTAAGTAAAGCGTTCGTTTTTAAAACCTAACCTAGAAAAAAATGTCAGCCGTGACAGTTAAAATAAATAATGGAATTTTATGGGGAGATAAATGTTGATTCTGTCACGATTTCACCAACAAAGTCGAATTTCTCTTGTTTTCAAAAAAATGTGGTTTTCGGAATAAGTATAATGACCATAGTCTGTCCACGGTACACATAGAGTTGTAAAAACGCCCACAATTGCCATTCGTTCTGAGCAAAAGTCTGATTTACACTATGTAAATTTATTTAAACAGAGCCAGTGGCGCCACCTGTTAGAAACAGTCCAAACTGTAAAGTTCAGTTTTTGACTTGGTCGTGCTCTGCATGTTGCTTAGTATATTGTTTCGTAGAACGTTTTTAGGAGGCTGAAATTTATTTGCCGATTGATGAGTATGTTATAAACGCTGGCCACACAAACACCTACAAATATATTAATATAGCCCATGGAACTAGTACATTTAGAAATTAAGAACGTACCTCGTGCATTTGCGGTGAATACCACATTTTTAACTTTGGTGCGTTTAGGATAATTTTCCTGACACACCTTAAAATTATTAAGTATAGATTCCTTTGTGGACACTGAAAAATGCTTCGCACGGCGTCATTTTGATGGAGATAGAGCCATTATAATGAAACAAGCAGAAAGGTACTCGATCGCAAACAGACGCTAACATAATACAATGAGGCAATCAGCTGACGATCGCGTCAACCATTTGCATTCGTACTGCGTGATTTGGACGTGCGGATTTCCCGCAATTTTTCGAATCAGCCAGTAAGAATGATGCGTTAGCGATTGTGGGCGTTTTTATAACTCTATGTGTTCCATGGACAGACTATAATAAATGACTTACCCTTGAGATTGCAGCCTTAAGAGTTCTTGTTTCTTCTGTTGCTTTTTAGCTATCATCTTCTCGATACGCTGCTGCTCCTTTTGAATTTGCAAATTCTTCTCAAATTCCTCCAACATGGTCTTGCAATTATGAAAATTTGCAATTGGTTCCCATGTATTTTTCTCACTAAAAACAAAAAAAAAACAATCTATGTATAGATATATAAAAAAATTAATTATTTTCCATTGCTTGTAAAAATTATAATTGCTAAAAAATTTGCCTCAACGTTGAAGTAAATTGCATCTTTTGTAGGTTACATATGAACAATGGCCCACCAAATTATTGGTAGAGCTTAAAGGTAGCGTTAAATTAGCCACTCAAGAAATTGAATATATATTTTTGTAAATATTTAAAATGGTTTAATTTACAACATGTTATATGAATATCTGTAAGTATTTCTCTCTTTAGATTTTGATCTACATTTTGTCATTAACAAAATTAGCAACATTTCACTTTAAACAGATAAAATGTAGAACCGATTAAGTTACAACAGTTAAATTTCGCATGTAGTTATGCAATACATATATCCACGCAATTAAGTAATTTGAAGGCAAAATCATAATTAATAAAGAAACATTGAGGTTATGTTTGCGGACATGTGTTGTAAGTTTTGTGGTTATTATCGCAATAATTGCAGTGGTTTTAATATTGCTTTACACGTTTTAAACTAATCACAAGACTGGTTTAAACCTCGTGAATTGTGCGCGTTCTCGTATCCTCATCAAATCCGCGTTTATTTTCCACAATTTACAGACAAATAAACGCAGTGATTTATTGCTACGGTGGAGTGGAATTATCGCTACTGGCTATCAAACACGCGGTCCATTCGCAAAACTAGTAGTGCTGGAATAATCACAAACGGTCCATCGGCAAAACTAGTAGCGTTGGAATAATCACAGACGGTTCATTAACGACAAATAAATTATCGAGGAGAGGAGAACGGGACGGGGGAATTCAGAGTGAATTAAGGTTGAGAGAAGGAGAAGGGAGAAGCGAAGTGGAGATTGGAATGGGAGGAAAGGGCAGGCAAAAGGAAAAGAGAGAAGTGGCAGAATGGGACAGACAAGAAGAAGAGAATAGAAGAAAGACGGTGTTTGGGGGTGGAAAGGGCCTGAGAAGGTCACCGCAGCGACAAGAGGAGGAGACGGGGATCATAGAGAAGAGAAAAGTAGGAGATACGTCGTTTGAGGAAGCAGGAGAGCAGGGTGGTGGAAAAAAAAAGATAACAGAGGAAGCGCAGAAAGGGTGTGATGGGGGGTGCAGGGAGGTAGTACAACTTATATCGGAAATGATAAGGGAGGAGAGAGAGGTATGGAAAGAAGAGATGAGGGAGGCTAGAGAGATGTGGAAGGCGGAGATGAGGGAGATGAAGGAAATGTGGAGACAAGAAAGGGAGAGGTTAAAGCAGAGGATAGTGGACTTGGAGGAGCAGGCGGAGAAGAGAGAGAGGCAAGAGAGGAGAAAGAATATACTGATAAAGGGGAAGGACATAAAAGAGAGGAGTGAAGTGGAGAGGTTTATGAAGGACGCACTGGAGGTGGAGGTGAAGGTAGAGGATATGTACGTGGTAGACACAGTGGGGAAGATGGTGGTGGCACGATTGGGGACGTTGGAGGAGAAGATCAAAGTAATGAGGAGTAAGAATAAATTGAGAGGAGAGAGGATATTCATAGAGGATGACCTAACGAAGGAGGAGAGGAGGATCCAAAAGATAATCAGGGAGAGAGCGTTCGAGGAGAGAGAGAAGGGGAAAACAACGAGGACGGGGTACCAAAAGATGATAGTGAATGGGGAGCTGTGGAGGTGGAATAGGGGAAAGGGGAGTTTGGAGAGACAGGAAGAGCCAAAAAAGTAAAAAGAAAGGGGGCAGTGGGAGAAAGGAGGGAGGAAGAGGAAGAGCTAGGACATAATCGGGGTGCTGGGGGGAGTGACAAGACGATGAGGATAGGGGTATGGAATGTGGCGGGGGTAAAGTCGAAAATCAAGGGAGGAAGATGGGAGAAGGAATTGGAGCAATGGGTGGGGGGGAAGGACATAGTGGGGCTAGTAGAAACATGGGCAAAGAAGGAGGAATGGGAGGAGCTAAAAGGGGGGCTGCCAGAAGGGTTTAAGTGGGAAATGAAAGGGGCAGTGAAGGGAGGGGAGAGAGGAAGAGCAAAAGGAGGGATGATAGTGGGGATGAGAGAGAGGAGGAAGGGAGAGGAAATGAAGTGCGAGGAGGGGGGAGAAGGTCTCATGTGGGTAGAATATAAACGGAGAAAGTATAAGGTGGAGGTGGGAGTAGCGTACGTAAATAAGAACTGGGGCGAGGTGAGAAAAGAAATAGAGGAGAGGAAAGAAGAGACAGGAAGACGGATGATAGTGGGGGACTTGAATGCGAGGATAGGGGAAATGGGAGGAGGGGTGGGGGAGAATGGAGTGGAACGAGAAAGAAGATCACAGGATAAAGTGGTGAACGGGGAGGGGAGAAGGATGAGGGAATGGGTGAGAGAGGAGGGATGGGAAATTCTTAACGGATGCACAGAGGGGGATTGGACGGGAAAGAGAACGTATATTGGACCACGAGGCTCATCAGTAATAGACTACGCAATAGTGAAAGGGGTGGCGAGAGAGGAGATAAGAAAAATGGAGGTGGAAGAGATAATGGGGTCGGATCATTTACCGGTGAGTGTAGAGATATGGATAGGCAAGGGGGAAGACGAGGAGAGAGAACAAGAGGAAGAGAGGTTGGAGAGCGGAGTAGGGGCGATAGACAGGATGAAGAAGAAGTTGAAGGAAGTGAAGTGGAAGGAGATAAGGTCAATGGAGGAGATGGAGAAGGCCATAATAGGATGTGGAAGGAAGGTGAAGGGAACAAAGGGGAAAGGTAGTGAGTGGTTTGATGAAGAATGCAGAGTAGCGAAGGGTGAAGTGAGGAGGGCGGTGAAGGAATGCATAAGGAATGGTGGAGGAGAGAGAAGAGTGGTGGAGGCCAGAAGGAAATATGAGAGGATATGTGAGCGGAAGAAGATACAGGTGGCGGAACGGGCTGCAGAGGAGATAAGGGGGTGCAGAAATGAGAGAGAGATGTGGGACGTGTTAAGGAGAGGACAGGAGAGGGAGAGGATAGGAGTGTCTTTGGAGGAATGGGTGAGGAAGTGCAAAGAAGGTGGAGGAGAGCCGGAGCAAGTAGGGGAAGAGAGGAGAGGAGTGATAGAGGAGGAGTTCACAGAGGAGGAGGTGGAGAGAGCATTTGAAGAGATTAAACGAGGGAAGGCGCCGGGTAGAGATGGTCTGAGGTCGGAGATGTGGAAGGAGATAGGAGAGGAGGGGAAGAAGAAGTTTAGGGAGCTAATAAATAAAATGTGGACGGGGAGTGAGAGGATGCCGGAGACATGGAGGGTGGGCAGGATGTGCCCGGTGCACAAGGGTGGGAAGAGGGAGGAGATAAAGAATTATAGGGGGGTAACAGTTATGAGTACAGGGTATAAAATAATGATGGTGATGGTGAAAAATAGAATGGAAGCAGAGGTGGAGGATAAAGGGTTACTGCCAGAGTCACAAGGAGGATTTAGAAGAGGAAGGGGGACGATGGACCAGGTCTTCACTCTGGCGAGGATGATAGAGAGAGAGATGGAAGGGAAAGGTGGTATGTTTGCGGTGTTCCTGGATCTAAAAGCAGCGTATGATGTGGTGCCAAGGAAGGGGATGATAGAATGTTTGAGGAGGAGAGGGTTGAGTGAGGGGATGATAGGATGGGTGAGAGAGGTGTATGAGGAGACATGGGTGGAGGCGAAAGTGGGGGGGAAGATAGCGGAGAAATTTAGGACATGGGTAGGACTGAGGCAGGGGTGCCCGTTGAGTCCGCTATTATTTAACCTGTATATGAGCGAGTTAGAGGGGGTGTTGGAAAAAGGTCAAGAGGGAGGGGTGGTAAGTGGGTCGAGAAAGGTATGGATGTTGGCATATGCGGACGATATGGTTTTGGTGGCGAAGGACTGGATGGGTATGAAAGGAATGATGAGGAGGGTAGAGAAGTATATGGATAAAAGAGGTATGTGTGTGAATGTAGAAAAAACGAAATGGATGAGATTCAGGAACAGAGGGAGAGTGGGAGGAGTGAAAGAATTAGAGTGGAAGGGAGAGTTGATAGAACGGGTGAAGAGTTTTAAGTATTTGGGGTTTGTATTTAAGGAAACGGGTGGATATGAGGAGCATGTAAGATGGGTGCAAGGCAAAGCGAGGAGAGCATGGGGGATAGCATGGGGGAAATGGGGAAGATGGATAGAGAATAATATGAGAGTGATGTGTAAGGTATGGGATGCGTGTGTGGGATCGGTGATGATGTATGGCGTGGAGGTATGGGGGACGAGGGAGTATGAATGGGTGGAGAGGGAGCAGGGTTGGTTTATAAAATGTATGTTGGGAGTGGAGAGGTCGACACCGAGTTATATACTTAGGCAGGAGACGAACAGGGACAAAATGGTGTGTGAAACGATGAGGAGGGTGGTGAAATACGAAGAGAAATTGTGGGGTTTAGGGGAGGAGAGATTGGTAAAGGCAGTATGGTGGGGGTGTGTGAATGGGGAAGAGGGGAAATGGAGAAGGGAGAGAAGGAAGATGTATGAGAGGGTGGGGTTATCGGAGGCAAAGGTGATAGAGTGGATGGGGAGGGGGGTGAAGGTGGCGGGATGGGTGAAGGAAAAAATGAGAGAGGTGGATATGCAGGAGAGACAGGGGCGGATAGAAAGGAGTGAATATAATGATATGTATGGGAGGTGGCAGGTGTACGGGAGAATACCAGAGTATTGGGGGGAAGAAGGATGGAGTAGGGAGGAGAGGGTGAGGTTGGCGAGGGCGAGATGTGGGTCAGGAGAGAAAGGGAGGAAGAGGTGGATGGGGGAGGATTATATGAGATGTGGGCTGTGCGAGTGGGGGAAGGATACATGGAAGCACTTGGCGGAAGAATGTGAGGGGGTGAAAGAAGAATGGGTAGGAGTGAGAGGGAATAGAAGGGTGACGGAATGGATGAGAGAGGATGGGGCAGGAGTGAAGACGCTGGAGAAGGTGGGATGGGAGAAAGAGGGGAGAGGGAGGGAGGGGAGGGGTGGAAGGGGGGGGTGAGGGATGTAAGGAATTAATTTGTTTTTTGTTTTGTATATATGGTTATGCCAATAAAGGTTCTTTTTTTTTTTTTTTTTTTTTTTAAAGAAACTATGAACAAATTAGGTGACAAGTATTATTCATTAATCATCATTATTAATTTGTCATCTTTTTGTCCATTTTTATTTTATCAAGTTAACCAATTAATAATTTTTCTATTAACACATTATTGGTTTTTCATATCGTATGTTAAAAAAAAAAAACCTCAAGTGTGTCATGATTTTTTAATTTAAAAAATTTAAGTTGGTACACATGTTAGGAATTGACATTAAAAATACCTTATCACAATCTGTTGTATTATTTCATGAAACGGGTAGTATCCTCCGTAAACCAGTAGGTGGTAGACCAGTCAAACGTACTCAGGATGCTATTAACACAGCCCAAGGAATTTTGTCTTCTCTGCGTCGTTTATCACAGCAAATTAATTTATCGGTAGGAACATGCCGCAAGTAACATAACCTCAATATGTGTTACCAACTTAAATTTTAAAAAATGGCACACTTGAGGTTTTTTTTTTAATGAACATACTTTATAATTAAGAATAGTAATATGAAATAGAAACAAAATTAAACAAGTGTTTTACAACTTACGAGTCAAAATTTTCCCATTTGATGAGCAACTCGAACGTTTTCTTCCTTGGATTATACCTCTTTGATATAATCTTCTCAACCAAATGCTCAATTTTGGGGTCGCTTCCAGTACGAACACATTTCCGTGTATTTTTTGGTTTCTAGAATGATTCAAATATAGTAAAAATTTAAACGACACAAATGCTAAAAAAACAATCATCAATTGGAATGATGACATCTATTTGTTTTAAAGATCTAGTCCAAATTGAATTGGTAGAGTAAAAACTACGTCACATCTAGATGAAAATTTAACTAAACGAAGGTAACTTCTAGTCAATCATAACATAACCTCTAATTTCTACAAAGTGCAATTGGCATGAAATGAACTTGCAAGCATGAGATGAAAACAGTTATTTACATCAGATTCCCCCAAAATAAAAATAAACTGTATGCAGTGCGACTAAATAAATTTCTTATATAATTAACACGCTGTATGCTACAAACTTAAATAAAATTTAAATTGTGGTGGTTAATGGTTCTATATCCAGTTTCCTGGCACATGTTCGGTTTTCGCAAATCATTCTCAAAGGAGTAAAAGAATGAATTTTTAAAATATGAAACATGAGTTTGAACCAATGACAATTGACATCTACTGCCACCTAGTGTGCGCATCTCCATTGTCATTGGCTCATTCTGAAAAGTGACAAATTGTCGCACAAAAGTTAGATTCATTTGATTTTGCAAAATGAACTAAATAGTCTTGTTATAGGAGTTTGTAAAGAATAAGCTTAGCCTAGCCTCATTACAACAGTTACCTGAAACTGGTTATTTCACAAATTATTCTAACAATTGCAACCCTTTCACTACGGGAGTCATCAATAAGCAACTTCGTAATTCTGCCTTGTATTCCGGCAGTCGTCAATAGACGATTTAGAGTTTTAACTCAAAGAGAAAAAAATCATTACATATTTCATCAATTTGCAAAATATAACCCCCGTGAGGACGAAATGGGGGTTAAGAAAATATTTTAGTAAGTTTGATTTTGAAAGAAAGTTGGCGTTGTAGTCGTGTATAATTGTACCCGTAGTTCATCAGCTGATGAAAATCATCTGATTGACATAATAATAGTTATTTAAGCAACAAGGAACGTAAACGTAACATTCCGTGTTTCTTATTATTTTTTTTCCGCTACCGGAAATATAATACTTGAAAAATACTCTAAAATACGGTTTGTAACATTTGGAATCAAAATTTTTATAGTCACCTATGCATCCTATGGTAACCCAGCAACCGAGAAAACAATGTCGGATTTTGTTTGTTTGTGTCAATTCAGTGAAACTTTCTGCAGGCATGGATATTAACGAAGCTGCGCATATTGCGTGTCGAACCTGTTGCCGACAAAATCGAAAAAGAGGTATGAGTCGTGTCGTGTTACGACGCTTTTAAGCAGTGGTTATGTAAAAAGGATGCCGATGCTATAGACGAAAATGTGTTGCTCGCCTAAATGTTGGAGCGTTACATTTCTGTTATTTGATTATTAAATTTAAAATTAAGTTCCGTCGTCAAGGACAACAAACATCACGAATGTTATCAGCCTGTAACCATGGATGCAATGCTTAGTTACATTGTCGGTAGCGGAAAAAAGTTTATTACCTCCATTTCATTTGAAATTTCAAAACTGCTGTGAGTAGAGATAGATAACTCATGAGTGAGTCGAGTAGCCAAGCGAATAAATTCTGATATTAAATCCATGCTTGGTCCACAAGACAAACATTTTTAATTATTTTGGGCACGTAAGAAGTTTATTTAACCCCACTGCATGTGTGTGCGATTTTTGTGATGCTGTTTATGAAATTATTGTTAGTACAATTACCCTCGATATTATAGTGACCTTATTGTTGAGATGTACCGGTTTTAAAATAGTCTTCTTGTTGCCGGCGTCCGAGGACTCGGGGCCCGACTCGCCGTCCATGCCCAGGGGATCCTTCTCTTTGGAAACCTTCTCCATGTCGGCGCATTCGCCATCTTCGTTGAGAAACAAGGTTTCACGTTTGTGTACTATTTAAAGAAAATAAACATGTTGGCGGACTCTAATGAATGATACAAAACTTCTATTTCTAATACACCATTGACATTCTCCTTGTTGTGCTGTATTGAAGGATTGGATACAGGATGTCCCAAAGTTTTTTCTGTGAATGGTTTTTTTTTTCAAAATTCTTGAATGAATATTTTGTTATTGGTTTATTTGTATATTTTAATGAATTAGTGAGGAAGTGTGTTGGTGGATAAATAAATACTATACTCGGCGCACCGAATAGGTGGTATGGTGACGTTGCGTTCATCCCGCGTCCTCGTGATAGTTCGTCGAGACGTTATGAAAAGCCTGTTTCACAAAGCCTTGCCACATTTTAGTTCTGTGCCCGGAAATATAAATCTTTCTACTTTAATCCACAAAATCTAACTATTTACCACTTCCTAATTAGTTGTAATTGAAAAAGGCTGATTTAAGGATAGAACGTAATCACTACATTTAAATAAGACAGAAAAACGAGAAAACATGACATACAACGGGCGTGATTAAAAATTTCGGCAGCGTGACATACGCTTCACATGCGTTTGCGCTGACCAATCAGCGAACATCACGCAAACCCATAATACCACCGATTCGGTGCGCCGAGTATAATATTAACATCAGTGAAAGTCAGTACAACTAGAATCTGTTAAAAATTTGACAAAGTAAGTTTGTTGTTGATGTTGCAGTAAAAGCTCAAAATTGGTAAATCCTTGCATTTACCACGATGTCTCATAAAAATCTAAAAAATGCTTTTAAATACTTATTTTACCAAGGCATTTAGGTCCAACATTAATTTGAGGTTAGATTAAATGGTTCAGTAAAAACCCAAAATATGGCTAATCACAAACTATGGTAAATTTCCAGCTCATTTAATAATAATAATAATCTTTATTACCCAACAGGCAAAGCCCAATTACAGAATAATATATGGTGAAGAATAAAACAATAAATAATATAATAAGTAAAAAACAAGTAAGGTTATTCCCAATTTGTTTAAAAAACAATATGATTACAAATTAAATAATTTAAATTTAAAGAAAATAGGTGTAGTCCAGTCAGCCATGTGCAAATGTGGACACTTTTGTGATCATAACCATATATTTTTTACGGTAAAATTCCAGACTGTACCATTCGAAAACGCGCATGCAAGAAATTTGTGTTTCCAGTGGCACACAACCAGTTTCGTTTTGTCCACACACACTCGCTGGGTGAAACTACTAGTTGGTCCAAAAGGACGAGGAATCTTAACCTCACCTTAACCGAAGATAAGCACCAATAATCAAAATCGTGTGTGTGGTTGAAACGAAACTGGTCGAGTGCCGCTGCAATCGCAAGATTCGCGCCTGCGCGTTTGGGTGGTACAGTTTTTTTACCTGTGAAAATTATCAATTAATTTCTTTCTTTTTGTAGTCTAAAGCTGCGCGCACACTTGTCGGAACGGACGGCACGCATCGGCAAAAATTGATTAACACAGTTGTAAACGAGTCACCGCACATTTATCCGTTCCATGCCATACCGATAAATGTGCGTTGACTCGTTTACAACTGTGTTGAGCAATTTTATCCGTTGCGTGCCGTCCGTGCCGTTCCGGCAAGTGTACGTGTAGCTTTACAAGACTAATGTTCTAAATCCCAAACGTTATTTTTAAAATATTACGAATTCAACATTTAAACAATTGTTCCTCATTTTGGCATTGGCACAATTGAGTAAAAATAACTCAAGGTGTATTTTTAGATTTTGACATTATTTAAACAACTCATTCCTTCTTCACCCAAACGTCAAACCAATGTCAAATTTTAGATTCTAATAGCATTTGATATAATCATTCCTAATTTTAATTCAAAATTTTGTAACCATCAAGGGCATTGGGAATAATTGATATTCACTTCTTGTTAATGTAAATTTTAGATTCTAATAGCATTTCGCATAATCTGCAATATCTGTCAGAATTTATTAATTTATTTGTCTATATGTGTGAATATGTATTTATATATGTATATTCGTTTTTTTTTTGTATTTATATTTTGTTTATTTTATGTAACTTTCCCTGTAATTGGATGTTTGTGTCTGTTGGGAGAATAAACGTATTATTATTATTATAATCATTCCAAATTTTGTTACCATCAACAGCATTGGAAATAATTGATATTCAAGCTATAAATTTCTAACGTTAAAAAAAAAATGATCATTTGCTTTGTTTACTGAATGAGCAAGCCCTGCTTATTCAGTCTATAACTTCAAACTCTGAGAAGTTAACAGATTGATAATAAAATTTCAATTATTTTTCATTTTGCAAAAGCTGTCAAACCAAACACCCTTTTCACTTTATCCAAGCCTAAATTACATACAATAACCATGATTCTCATCAATAGAGCAAAATTTGGAACACCTGCATCTTACATGAATTATCAAGCAAAGATATTAGTGTGAAATGTTAGAGAAACGAAAAAATAGAGAACATACATTCAGTCCGCAAACATGATACACCTAAACGTACCTTGCCTTTCCAGCAATTCCTGTGCTTTCCTTTCCTTCATCTTTGCGATCTGAAAAGATGATGTTTCATGAGTTTTCAATATTATTTACATTTCATGAAATATTCATTTGATTAATGCCACAGCTGATCACAGCTAGAATAGGATCTTTATTTTACTGTCATTATGACAACAATTATGAATTAACATTTAAAATTGTATACAAATATAATGAATTGAGAAAAGTAAATTTTTTCTCAAAGTACATTAACAGTAGTTCCTTTCAACGGACTATCGGACAAGAATCTTTAGTACATTTTTGCTTTTGAAGAAAAAGAACGTGTAATATTTCATTCTGATTGAAACAGGAACAGTAATTACTATTTTAAGAATTTTATTTTCGAAAATTTGTTCACTATTTTTACGCTATATTTCATATTAAACTAAAGAGAAAATAAAAATACAACCTCAAAAATAATGCTAATAATAATAATAATTTATTGAGATGTTATTACATAGTGTACAGATCAGGTTCCCATTTAAAATTGTAGCATAGTATATTAAAAAATAAAAAGTAGATCAAAGTAAGCAAAGCATTAGGTAAAAGAATTATTCTAGTTTTAATTTGACCATTTAAATTCAATAATAAAGATACAAACTGTAATTGAAAACTTTTATTTAAAGTTCCAAAATGTATCACGAAGTTAACGCCTCAACCATCAATCAATTGAAATTGAAAATTTTACATGAGAATTCCCTATGATGTGCCTTGGAATGGGACACACAATATACATTTTATAATTATTATCTCTCCAAAAGTTTCATTTACCCTACTTCTCAAAAGATTGCCTGTTATATTGGTCGCACTTGACTGAACATTTATTTCCATGTACGATAGTAAATTTTACAGTTAGTTATAACTTTCTCATTGGATTCCGAGATGATGACTATAAGATCAAATGGAAATAAAATAACTATTACAATGATTCATATTTTGCATACTATAACTCTGACATAACTGTACAACATACTCAACAAATGATTCACAATTCAATATCTATACTCAAACTATTTATAATAATAATGCATTTTTCTATGAATAATACAAAAAACATTCTTTAATCTAGAAATAGTAAAAATTGATTTGTGATGATCAAATTTTTAAATTATTAAATCCTCCGATACAACAATATACAACTGTTTTAACACGTTCGCTGCCACCGCAATTGGGATTGCATTTACGCAAGTATAAAGTCGGACGCACTAGCGCGTCGGTGGCAGGGAACGTGTTAAAAGAATGACTTTGTAAATAAAATCATGATTAATCTCATACTCATCATTAAATTTACCATTTGATAAATTAAAAGAGCAAAGAGTTGTGCTAAATAAAAAACGCAGTGCAATGAAATAAGCAAAATAGATATGAAAATAAAACAAAATATCTGTTACTTACAAAGACACTAGCAATAAAAATATGGTAGGAAAACACTACACTGGCGAAAAAAAAAGTTGAAAATAATTTAAGTAGTAATAATAATAAGGGAATCATTGTTCTAGCTAAATAATTTGTTTTCCGAGAATTATCTTTTTTGACATAAAGGAGCACCATTTTTACGACTTCTTGGAAATAGTGTGCAGTGCAATTTAGCTTAATTATTAGTTGATTTCTCTCCGTAAAACCCATCAGTCGCTCAGGGTAATGTTGATTTAACAGGTCCTAATATTGCTAGATCTTATAGTTGCTTCAAGAATTGTAGTGTAGCAAGAATTGTTGGTGTGAGATATTATGGTGTACAAAAAGTGACCAGCGCTATCAGCAGACGGGTAAAATAACCAGAAGACTAGGATATGGGCGAAAAAGTCACACATTTTTTGGTATGGAACAGCTTCTCCTGATTCACTACAAAATCAACTTAAAAAGGTTGGAGATGTTACAGGACGGCAAATGTAAGTTGGCCAGACGCGCAGAGGGATAGCGAAAGCTCTCTCTCTACTGCTGGCCGAGTACAGTCTCTGTAATAAGCAAGCACATAGTCTTCGCGTGCGCTATTCATTTAAAACTCAATCGGGCGCTCTCTACATAATTAATTAATTATCTCACGAGAATGACTGGCAAGAGCACGGTCACGAGTTAATTTACTTTGGAAAACCATTGTCACTTTTGAAAATGAATGTACCAGGCGCGCGAACTCTTCACGAAATCTATCGAGAGCGCCCATCGAAGGTACCGCCCACAATTTTGCCACTACGCAACTGTAGTGTGTTAAAGAGTTTGTTCTTTTTGCTTTTTTCTAGACATACTTTTCACGTTGTACCTTTTTGTACAAGAGAGTCACGAGCCGACTTCCGGGGTCGACTCTTTTTGCTGAGAAAACTCACCAAAAAGAGTCATTTCACCCACCTCTATTAGAGAGTCAAGATCTGGTTCCACTTGAGCAAATGACTGGGCGCTGCAATCGAGTGCTCATATACAAGGGTTGTCCGTAAAATAAGGTCCCCAATGTTTTTTCACACTGAAAAACATGTTTATTGGCATTGAATATATTGTTGGAAAGCTTACTTTCCCTTATTTTTCAATATAATCGCCGTTGAGATAAATGCATTTTTGTCTTCTTCTTTATGCCTGAATCATAGAACTCTTCCGCTGCACCGCGAAGGTAGCTTAAAAGCTCTTCTTTCAGCTCCTCTCCGTTTCTGAAATGCATCCCACCCGGGTGTTTCTTCGATTCCGAGAAGAGATGGTCGTCACTTGGGGCCATGTCTGGGCTCTAGGGCGGGCGTGTGACAGATTGATGAGATCGGTTCTTAAACGGGCGGTGTGTGGACGAGCTTTGTCATGATGGAGATGCACTCCTCTTGTTTTGAATAACGCAGCAAAGGTTCTTCAACGTCTCGCATTGATTGTTATACCGGCATGCATGGATTCGCACCACAATAAAAAGACGGTCACCATCACTTTGCCAACAGACAGTGTTTGTTTCAAATTCTGCGGCTTCGGCTTCGGATGTTTCCACTCACGGGATTGTTCTTTCGTTTCCGGCGTCGTATGGTGGATCCAGGCCTCGTCCCCAGTGACAATGGAGTACAAGAATTCCTGGCCATGGGTTTCGTAGGCCTGAAGAAATTCGCGGGCCGCGTGTATTGACGTAACACATCGGCTGATAAGTTTCCGGTCTAATGAAGAAAATACAATTTTTTTGGTCAAATTCTGTTTTATTCATCAACATAATCTCCTTCAAGAGCGATACAGTCATTCCAGCGCTTTTCTAACATTTCAATACCTTTCTTGAAGAATGATTTGTCTTTGGCCTCAAAATAAGTGTTTGTTTCGACGATTACTTCTTCATTTGAGCGAAATCTCTTTCCGGCGATAATTATTTTTAGATCTGCGAACAGGTAAAAGTCGCTGGGGGCCGAATCTGGAGAACAGGGTGGGTGCGGAAGCAATTCAAAACGCAGTTCATGCAATTTTGCCATCGTAGCCAGACTTGTGACACGGTGCATTGTCTTGATGAAAGATCACTTTCTTTTTTTGCCTATGGGGCTGTTTCGTTGAAATTTCTTCGTTCAAACGATCCAATTGGGCCATGTAGTGACCACTATTGACTGTCTTACCTTTTTCAAGGTAGTCGATAAATAAAATACCGTACGCATCCCAAAATACGGACGCCATAACCTTTCCAGCACTCCGTTGCGCTTTTGGCCGCTTCGGGCGAGGATGCTGTCCACTCAGCTGACTGCCGTTTTGACTCTGGCGTGTAATCCATGTTTCGTCCATCGTTACATATCGACGCAAAAAGCCTTTTTTATTTCACCGAAATAGGTCCAAACAGCTCTGGGAATCATCTACTAGTTGATGTTTTTGGTCTACTATTAGCACACGCGGCACCCACTTCGAAAACAGCTTTCTCATCGACAAATGTTCATGCAAAATGAAGCCTACACGTTCTTTTGATATATTGAGAGTATCACCTATCTCCTGCAACTTCACTTTACGGTTTGTCAAAACGATTTTGTGGACTTTTTTAATGTTTTCCGGTATAACCACCACTTTTGGGCGACCAGAGCTAGGCGCATCATCGGTATTCGTACGACCACGTTTAAAATCAGCAAACCAGTCAATAATGGTCGATTTTCCTAGTGCAGATTCCGGATAACACTTATCAAGCCATGCTTTCGCTTCAACGGTATTTTTTCCCATTAAAAAGCAATGTTTTATCAAAACACGAAATTCTGAATTCTTTAGTTATTAATATTGTCTGAAATCCGTAATTTATTTTTTCTTAATATACTATTCACGCACTTTCTTCAATTACATTAGAGATATTTGATCACTACTTTCGCCGGGAAAATATTGTGATCGTGAAAATTTTACAAAACATTGTTTCAATGGTAATATCCCTAGAGACGGTTCCGACAATTCCATAATTCTGTGAGCGCTGTATCTCAGAAACCAGTAAATATTTTTAAATCAAACTTTGAGCATAGGTCTTAATTAACAATTCGAACAACTGAGAAGCTTTTGGTAAAATTTCGTACACCAGAAGTGGGTGTTTACTTTAACACGTTCAATGCGTATTCCAATGTTAAACATTTGTGCGGATCTGCAACAGCGTGGCTATAATGTATATATGGACACGAGAGCCGTGTTCAACGCATTCAACGTGTTAATAAAAAAAAAGGACCTTTATTGGTATATCTAAAAAAACTATTTACAACCTCAAAAACTCAAAAAAACTATACTATTGCCCCTCTCCCTCCCGACCCTACCCTCTCTTCTGTTTTCCCTCTTTCTTGTAGAGAAAAATACTCTACAGAACCGTCTCCTTACTTATTGTTTTAGTTTCCATACAAAGGAGAAATCGAGGAAATTAAAACTACCATTTAAGCAAAAATATGTGGTGCCTTGGAATTGTTGGAACAAAAATCCGTTGAACGTTCCGAAATTTGCGGACCATTCTGTTAACAGTAGTGTGGTTTACTGCACGTGTGCTATTAGCAGAATAGTCCGATTTTACCATTAGGATCTTTTCATTCAACAATTCCATTATATTAACTCAGAATTACTTAAAATACGCCTAAATTTGTGATTAAAACATTAACGTGACAGCTAACGTTCAACGGCTTATTGTTTCAGCAATTCCAAGGCACCACCTATTTTTGCTAAAATAGTAGTTTAAATTTCCTCGATTTTCCCTTTGTATGGAAAGTAAAAAAATAAATCATTTGGGTAGCCAATATTTGAACATTAAGAATTTAACATGGAAATCTCTTTGGTGCGTAAACCAATTCTACACCCTGTATATAAAAATGAATGTATCTTTGTTTGTCCCATATGTGTTTCTATACCATTTATCCGATTGTGATGAAACTTTTGGGGCACGCCCACGAACTTTTCTGAAATAGTATGACCATTTTTTACGACCATAGGTGGCGCTTTCAACGAATGTGTGTATTCCATATACTTTAGCAGCAGTTCGTGTGTCGAACGCACTTGATCAGAATGATCAGAATTAAAACACAAACACTTTCTTTCTTTGAGTGGCATTGTAACGCATTAAATTAAAGACCACGCAAAAGAAGTCGCAGGTAACAGCAAGCATTCAATATTTTAAACAATAATCTCACATACCTTCATTGTTTCAAATTGATGAGCAATCTCGCACAAAGTCTGGATATTCTCTCCGGCCTTGGTCCAGACCTCCTTCTCCTTGTTGTCAAGATTCCTCCAAATTTGATAGATACTCCAGGATGTCGGCGGTTTGTCCACTTCCTCGACTTCCTTGTTATCTTTAAACTTTGTGTTCTTCCACAAGGTGAACGCCCAAATCTGAGGCTTCTTGTCCTCTTTTAGAGTTTCCTTCAATTCCTCGTTCTCCTTGCAGTTGGCGTTGGCTTTGTGGTCTTGAAAAGCCTCCACGAAATGGTACACCTGATGACATTTTCCACAAACGAGGACGTCTTGTGCGACAATTTCTTTTATGGATTCTGAAATAATGACAATAACAACAATTGTATTGTATTGTTTCTATAATGTTTTTTTGGATTAGATTTAGATTATTCCCAATTCTCAATTGATGGTTTTAACACGTTGATCGCCAAGCGGCATTCTTTTGTGCCGCAGTGAATTTGCATTTGGGGCCCCGCGGCATGCAAGTTGTGCCGCATTTTAGGACAAAAATCAACTGGTTGGCGATCAACGTTTTAAAAAGTACTGCTATATGTGGGGAGATTATTTCAGAAAATTATTAAATATTATGAAATAGTATTTAAGGGTGTTCTGCTCAAAAAATTAATGCAATAGACAAAATCATCTACCAAATACCAAAAAAGAGATGTAGATATCTCGGATGTATAAACTATTTTCGAGAGGGTAAACTATACAAGGATGACATATGAGATGTAGGTTATGTGAATGGGGGAAGGATACGTGGAGACACCTGGCGGAAGAATATGAGGGGGTGAATGAGGAATGGGTGGGAGTGAAAGGAAACAGAAGGGTGACGGAATAGATGAGGGAGGATGGGGCTGAGGTAAAGACACTGGAGAAAGTGGGACGAGAGAAGGAGGACAGGAGGTGAAGGGAAAGGAGAGACGTGGAAGAATAGTATTTGTATTTTGTATATAGAGTGTACAATTATGCCAATAAAGGTTGTATTATTACAAGGGTGACATTTTTGTTGGTATGCTTGAAATAAATCCAGACATAAATAGATTATATTTTGTACAAGTAGACCAATTACAAAAGTTCATTCGGCAACACAGTCAACACTTTTTTCGTGAAATTTTAACATCTATTAGAACGCATACATGCCAACATATTACCAGTAGATTTCGTCTTAATAAATATATCTCTGGTTTAAAATGACATAACACTGGTATTATATTTTCGACTGTGTAAACGATCTTTCAAATAGCAAACGGAATACATAATTTGAGGTTAGATTCTGCATTATACATATTTTTATGAACACGTTCTTTTCTATTTCGATGTATTTTTTTACCTTAAATGCTCTTGTGAGGCTCCATTTCTAATTTAAACAGTAACGATCTAAAAATGTATTCGGTGACTGACAGTGACAGTCAATAGCGTATAAAGAACGTTTACACAGCTGAAAATATAATAAAGCCTGGCTTAACACGTTCGCTGCCACCGACGCGCTAGTGCGTCCGACTTTATACTTGCATAAATGCAATCCCAATTGCGGCGGCGGCGAACGTGTTAAATAAATGTTTGTAAAATCCACAGTAAAACTTATTTACAGAAAACTCGTTTTTTATCAACTATTCTAATCTCCTCTCAGTTTGAGAATGATTACCGTGTAATTGAAACTAGTCATGTAAAGTTAAATAAAAGTGGTATAAAAAAGTTAAGTGTTTTCTTTATATTGATATTCTAATAGCCATTTTAATGAATAAAAATCGAAGGTGGCTGTGACCATCGGTCTTTCTGCCCTTTTTTATATTATTGGACAAAAAATTGCTGAAATGTTTCAATATTAATAAACAATAACATAAGTTTGATTGACACAACTTTCCAAAAAACATACAATAAGATGTACAATAAAACTGTACAATAGCACTCACCATCAATGGCATCAGCTTTAATATCGGCTTTCGGCTCCACTTTAGCTTCAGGCTCCACCTTAGCTTCCTCCTCCACTTTAGCTTCCTGCTCCACTTTAGCTTCCGGCTCCACCTTAGCTTCCTCCTTCTCTTCTTCTAATTTCTTCTCTTCAATTTGGTCTTCTTTGGGAACTTCATTTTTTTCTTCTGTTTCCTGCTTCACCGCTTTTTCAGCTATCTCTTCAGGCTTTTCCGGTTCACCTAGATCCTGAGCCAGAGAAGAGGTTTCGTCTCTCTTCTCTGAAACTGGTTCCTCTTTCTGTTCAGCCAAAGGATCCTTAGCTGGCTCATTATCGTCCTCCAGAAGATCTCCAGTTATGCTGGCTAACTGTGCCTCCATCTCATCCGCCATCTTTATGTACTAAAGTGAATACAAAAAAAGTTCAATTGAATTAAATTATCAGTAGTAATACAACAAGCGTAATATAGCTATTATTACAACTAGGGAAATATGAATAGAATATTTCCCGAGGTTGGCTAGTTATATAGACAACCAAGGGAAATGTATTCATGTTTCCTGTGTTGTAATCAATAGTTTTTTTTCTGATTGAAAGAATATTGTTCTGTAAATGGGAAAATATTGGATTGTAAATTTTTGAATTTATCGGATTGGTAACGTTGCTAAGGGCCTTGTTTGTAAATATCATGGTTGACTTGTTTTGGTATTTGCGTTGTTTCTTAAAAATTGGGAAATGTCAAACTATGTGTTAAGGCGACGAAAGACCGTGAATGTTTGGTTCCCGTAAAATCCAAAGCTGTAAAATCCATAAAGGATACCTTCCTAAGAAATCGGAGGTGTTGTCCCAAGAGCAATTAAAACAATTCTTGCAAGAAGCTCCTAATGACAATTGTTTGATGTCTATATTTCCCTAGGGAAATATAAGTGTGTTATGACATATCGTAACCAAGGCAATATCACTCAATATTGTTTCAATCAGAAAAAAACACATTACTTCCCATTGTACTCAAGCGAGTACAACAAACATTATGGGCTTTAGTGACATTTAGGGGCAATACTAGTTACTCGGGTCCACGGACATAACTGAGATTATGAAGCAATACAGTTTTAGAGGTGGCTTTTCAATTTGTCAAGGGCATGGAACAAATTGGAGCCAACCATGATTGAAAAATGCTGGAAAAATATTTTATCGCAAGAAAATTAAGAAGCTCCTGATGATTGGCCTTAACATACAGCTTTTAAACTAAATTAATCCTGGACAAGTCCACGGTATAACCGATATTCAGGAATGGAATAAAGGTATTTGAAATGATGACGAAGAAAAGCTATATGAACTCTCGGACGTTGAATCTGAAGAAAACAGTAAATAACAAACCTGAATGAACATTTTTATGACAAATTTTTATTAGAGCCAAGAGCTAAAACTACTTGAAGAGGCCACCTTGTTAGCAAACAAAGCAAACCTTTCGTCAATCTAATTTAAACCTATCCAGTTTTGGGAACTCCTCGAAAACGTTATTATTTGGTTCACGTTATCTAGAGTACACTATTTATTTATAATAGCTTTGCATCAGAAGCCAATTTTGAGATTGTGCAATCCGAAGACACATGACTGCGGCCTATATAGTTTTATATTATTTTCAACTCTTAGATGCATCACAGATCCTACATAAACCGGAAAGAGGTACATCCCGATATAATGTTTTATTTTGTTTGAATATTTATTTTAAAACGTGACGATTTTCAAATTTTTTGCGATATTTACTAGTGCAAATCTGGTACGAATGTTTGGACCATGTTGCCCAGTGAAAATTTACAGAACAAATTACCAAATTGTGTGTCTTGTTTAGTGAACATTTTTAACTGCAGAGGGCAGCATCGACAATGTCAAGAAAGATGAGCGGCAATCAAATGTAGGATTTAAATAACTGATGGTAAACTCGGGCCCCGCTAAACTTCATCCCAGCAAAAATTAAAAAATGTTAAAAGTAACATTGTAATTTACACCATTTGCTTCAATAATCACAAGTATCAAGTACCTTATATCAAACTGCCTAAAGTCATAAATTGGAACAATCACGGAATACACTCAATATTATCACAATATTCGCAGTACAAGATGTTACTCACAGCCTGACTGACCATACTTCAAAAATCATAACCTAAAATTGAAAGCAACATAACCTTAATTTCTAAAATCGAGAAATAGACTCATACCAACATAATTATGTCACTAAAATCTTGAACGAATATTAGGCAGTTGTAAATTAATTTCTCTTGTATAAATTAGGAAATGTGTCTCATTATAGATAATACATTTGAGGCGATGCGGATAAGAAGGGCGAATTTAACAGTAGGCAATTTTTTTTATGTCACATTTTTTTTGTATAAGCAACTGTCAAATAAACATTAACCTGCTTAAATATTTTTGTTTAAATTCATGGTAATCTAATTTATACTGAACATTTCTTGCTGAAATAAGCATCCAATTAAATCACTTAATTCTCAGTCACGTGCGCAAAAATAACCAATCAGCATCAACTTACAATGCAATCACTTATCGCCGCTATTATGATGTTGCTGAGCAAAATAAACACTTGCACATAATATTTCAATATGGTTAGTTATCACTATATAGAAATGTCGCATTCACGGTTAGGCAATGAAGATGCTTGAGATCCAACAACGCCTCGCACCAAAAGCGGGTGCCAACCCCCTCGGCCACGGAGCGCCCCTAACTGGTAAAAATTGTATCTCTAATAATGTTGAATAATTTACTTGCAAGAAATGTTCGATCCGAATATCCCTCAGACATTGATAAATACTTATAATTATTAAAGTTTCCTCAAGCACGTTGCTTTTAAGTAACTAAGTACTAAGCAACGTGCTTTCGGAAACTTATTAAATTATTTCGTATTATCAATGTCCTTGGGATTTTACAACTAAAAATTTATGATCGAAAAATCTTTTATTTATCTGGATAACGGTAAGAAATCGGACATATGTTTATTTGAACTTTTCTGTTCAGAATAACATTATCTACTTTCTGTTTTCATTTGGCACACTCGAAAAGTATAAGTAGGTAGGACTGTATCTACTATATTTGTTGCAATAACGTTCTTTATCACAAGTCTGGTTTGCCGCAATTTTTTCCTCGAGATATTTTCTTACTTTAGAATGTTAATTGTAGATGGCATTTATTACAAATATTAGACATCCAGAGCAAAAATAGCTAAAATCCCTTGTTTGTTAAGTTCGCCCAGCTGCAGAAATACTTAAAAGCGTTTTTCTGGAAAGCAGCATTTGTTGAGTTCACTCTTCATATCCACAACACCTCTTTTGTAGCAGAAAAAAAGCAGAAAGCTTTTGAACACAACCCAACAAACACTACGACTAAAATACTGTAACCGACAGATAGGCCGACCCATACACACATAAATTTAATTCAAAAAACTGAAATATATTTTAATATTGATACTATCTTGCCTTTAACACGTTCGCTGCTACGCCGGCGTTTACGTGGACTCAGTTGCGGATGGCCAGTGCGTTCTATACATTTGCGTGGTCGACTCGTACCTTGTTTTAACCACTTTGCTATACTATGAGCCATACTACAGCAGAATGGTTTAAAGAAGGTACGACTGGACTGCACAAACGCGGAGAAGGCACTGGCCATCCGCAACCGAGCCCGCGCACCGCTGGAGTGGCAACAAACGTGTTTAGTGATTTTTTGGGGTCAACATATAATAACAATATGTCTTTATTCCATGAACTGTATATGTGCATACAGTATGTTTTTTTTATCGTGGGCCATAGGATTTTACATGCTAAAAATTATACCTTGTATTAATGTATATTTAATCATATAATTTTGAATGAAATTTTAGTTAGTAATAAATCAATTATTTTTCTACATGATGCACTGCATTAGAATAACTGAGACATGTTTTATTCCATTGAAAAATGAAATTATTTAATATAAATAACTGAGCAAAAATAATCAAAGTACCTTGAATTTACGAAATGTCAGATTAGTATGGCCCACGATAAAAAAACATACTGTATAAATAAAATAAACGGGTCCTAAAAATACACAAAAATAAACAAGTGCAGTATAAATTAGACATGATCGACAGTGAAGCATGAATCATTTTTTAGCTGTACGTCATTTACAGCTTATTTTCATTTAAGTTTGTTTGCCACTGCTCTTTCGTTACATTGTCTTTTGGCCCTCTGGTGTCAAAACTTTTTCCTACTACATTTTACCCCACTTTCTTGCCATGAAGGCAACCACAATACTATAACAGTCATATTAGCAGTAAAAATGCAGGCGGCTTTCACTTATCACTAAAACTTATGGAATTCTAAACACTATATATTTTTGAAACATACAAGCAGTGGCAGCTCATTGATGTTCGGCAAGGAGGCTATGAAAGAAAATTTGACCAAAACGGCAGCGGAATATTTGCTTCCTCAATAAGTAATGCAGCAGAGCGGCATTTCTGTCTTAGCCTCCTTTACGAAGATCCACAAACCGCCGCTTCATACAAGAACAATTTTGATTAGGAAACACTAATTCCCTTTACACGAACTAACAGCCTAAAACAGTGACGGTTCGCGGGTTTTTTTCTGGTACGGCCGAGGAACAAGAGGTGGTAATACAGATAGGAGCGGTCACGCAGCCAGCCGTCTCTGCAACTGACCCTACCTATCTGTATTACAACCTCTTGTTCCTCGGCCGTACCAGAAAAAAACCCGCGAACCGTCACTGCCCTAAAATAATAACACTTTGGAGTGACAGTGCAATGTATAAATAAGAGCCCATAATACACACATTTTACAAAATAAAGCATTAGAACCATCACAAACAGCTATAACTTTAGTAAAGCCGGAGATAAACAGACCCATAAGTTCAGAACGTAAAAAAAATATGGCATTTCAACAATTTTTTTAATTATGCCAATCATAATTTAAAAACAGTTCCATGGATCTTTGCATGCACGTCATAAATAGCTGAACCTAGTTCCGACAATTGTTCATGTGTTTACTCTCTCTACGCCAAGTTAAAATAGACAAAAATATAATGTCGATCAAAGCGAGAAAACCCAGTCTTGGGCAGAGATACACACGCAAAGATACATCAAACTATAGTAATGAAAAGGCATAAGATGTGAGTTTCAATCCTCTTTATCCCGCACATAATAAAGAAAAAAGAAAAAAGACAAAAAATCTAATCAAAATTAATGGACACAACTAAGAAAATCGAGCCTTTATGAAATAGAAGCCCGAAACTCAAAATCACGCAGAACCAGCTATGGATAGTATATTGTTTTCAATTGCAAGCAATTAAAAAAAAGTTAGGTTATAGCCCTTCGAGTGTCAAAAAGCCAAAAAGAATGCAATTAAAATTTTCGTTCGGTGGTCACCGCGGCGGAAAGCTGAATGGAAAAAAGCACATTTTCAGTTTGAATATCATCGTAAAATTGAGTATTTTATGTAAATATATGATCCAACGCTCAGCGACAAAATGGCGGGTTCGAACTATAAATAACAACATGGATTTGTCGCGGGGTTTTGACGAAAAAACTTTGCGAAACGTCCCGAAACCTCACGAAACGCGTTATAATTACAAAATATTGTTATACGTACTTATTTGTTGATTGCTTTTCAGACTAAAATTACAAGATTTATTCCATATACGTCAATGTGAAAGTAGCACATTAAAGCTTCACTTCGGTTGTTTCTCCTCGCCGCGACAAATGCCAACGCGAGGAAGCGAAAGTACCCAGCGGGACGCACGGGTCTGTGTTGAGGTGGCAGGGATTTATGGTTTGATTGTTTTCGCCGTTGGTACTCACTGGTTTATGCAAAATGGTTTTGATAACATCGGGCACCCTTTATTTATCAGCTGATTTTTGGCCTTTATTGAGGCGATGATAGCGTAATCGCGTGCATGATATCAAGTTTCCATTGAAAAATATTTAAATAGAGGAATGTTAAGCTACAATACATTTTCAATGATATTAATATGCAGTATTATTTACGGAGTTATCGAATACCTTTGAAATTACTGTAATTATCACGTAACAAAAGATAGTTTAGTAGGGATTTTTACATTTATATAAAGTAAACAAAGCATGATGTATTGCCTAACCTCACGGCGTAGATTCTTGAATAATATCTAACTTTCTAATTTTCAACGCTACCAATCATTCTACGGTTAATTAAACGTTATTTACGCATTAATTTTACAAGAAAATGTTCTATTCATGATTTTTATGTATTTTTAGGGATTTTTTTTTGGTGGCAATTATATGATTTTTTTCACCAACGAGTTTATCCAGTCGCCGTACGTCACATTTCACATTTTAAATTCGGTATTCAAACAAAGTATAGTCGCAAAATTTTTGTCATAAATCAAAGGGTGAAAATCATTTCGTACAACATTTTAAGGACGAGCTGACGCAATGGCAGAGGTGAGTGCCCTACGTGATGTAATTTTTCGTATTTTAACCTAGAATCTGCTTTTTACAACAACATAATTGCAAAAGAGATAAACTTTTATTTAACATATGGTAGTGCTTCAGTACTTGTTACACTTCAAATGATTGTTGGTTTATGGGGCATTTACTTGCTGCATAAACTTTTGTCTGTTGAGATATTTTGTTCTTAAAATGTAAATTCGGTGTTGATGGCCGAATATCCATTGTTTCGAGCATGCGAGGCATGTAGCTATAAATACTAAAGCTGCATCCATTAAGAGTTCTGCACCATTGTTATTGGTGATAGGTTAAGTATGCGGTGTAATAAATTCAATCAACTATTTACCATTTGCTAATTAGAAGTTTTGGCTCATTAGTAATCCGAGCATAACTGATAAAAAATTTGTTGTTCATTATGTTGATTTTTGCAATGTAATGCAATTATTAAAATTTAGATTATAAAACCATTATACCAGATAAATAGTTATGTTAGTTATTATTCTTATAACAGCACATTTATTTATTAAAAATTTTGGTTTTGTAATTTTAAATGGTGTCGTAGTCATATTCATTAGTCATCTAACAATCCAATGTGGTGCAATAATAATAAAAATAATTCCAAACAATACCTGCTCTTAATTTCATGATTCAATTCGATGATAATTAATTGAATTAGCTTTTATTTCTACATACATGGTTCACTAGTAACTCCTCGTGAAGAATAAAATCTTTATTGTAACCTTTCTGTGTATTACGCACAAGAATGTTGATTGATCACTTCGGATACAATATTTCTGTATTCATTGGGCACGTTCATCAGACTAAACAGTTGGGTGTTTACTGCCAACCGTTGGGGTATTTTCTGATGAAAGCACTGTTGATCGTGAACAAGTTCGTCTAGCGGTCGCCATTTTACCAATCGTACAAATTAGACTGATTGGTGTTGGAAACAAGTGTTGAAGTTGCCGCCGAAATGGAGGTTACAAAAGCAGAGTTCATCAAATACCAATATTCAGCGTAAATCGAAATAAACATGTTGACTGTTGAAAATTCTGACGAACACGCCCATTGTTAACACGTTCGCTGCCGGAGCGCTGGAATTGATTTATTACGGTCGGGCCAAATGGTTTTTCATGTTGGTCAAAAAAATTACCCTCCGACCTAATGTGCGCTAAGGTATATTTATATGTGTAGTCAGGGCTCGCGTAAGCTATTTTTCAAAATTCATATTCATAGAGCAGAAATTTGCAAAAAAGTCGGCAGCGAACGTGTTAACAGTTTGATCATTCTTAAAGCACTTGAATGACAACAACCATCCATGAAACATCACATAGTTTTTTTGGTAGTTTCAAATTTAGCCCAGAACTTAAATTTCAATTTCGCATTTTTATAGTTCGAAAATGCTGCGCACACTCCGAAACCACTTAATATTGTTGGTGATTCTAAAGAGAGACGGCCTTCAGCAAGGTCATCGTTTTCGTCAGGCATGGTATACTTATGTTTCCCCAAACGTGGCCTAGTTTTCCTCATTTTTTTTTAAATAAAATCTGTGTTTCAGGAAACGAAAGTGGCTCAATTAAAACGATCCTTGGATGGTTGGCAGGAAATTCTCCTTCCCATCAACTCTATAGTACATTGGGAAAAACATTGGCATCCGTTTAGTATCATAGGATGTAAGTATAAATTGCCAAAAAATGCCAGTAACTAATAATACGTCAGTTGACTCGTAGCATCGATAGCCTCAATTTTTTGAATTTTTTTTATTATATTTATTATCTCTTCATTATCTATCTTTTAACACGTTCGCTGCCGCCGACGCGCTAGCTCTTCCGACTTTACACTTGCGTAAATGCAATCCCAATTGCGGTGGCAGCGAACGTGTTAATTGAAATTGTACCATTTATTGTTATTATATAAATGTTGTATTTTTTTTTTTATTAATCACTGACTGTTACCCCGAACATTGTCGTGTGGATTTTAATTTTATGTTATAATATATTTAATACGAGTACTCGGTATGCGTTACAATCCCACTCAAAGAAAGAAAGTGTTTTTAATTCTGATTGTTGAAGTGCTTTTGACATACGAACTGTCGCTAAACTATATGGGGTTCTCATTAGTTGAAACAACTCGTGTGCCACCTATTGTAAAATGGTTGTACTAATTCAGAAACATACTCACAACAACTCACCAAAGTTTCATCGCAAATGGATAAGTGGTATAGGAACGCATACGGGACAAACAAAGATACATAAATTTTTATATACAGGGCTTTTATTTGAACCCTTTCAGCCCTGGATTTTTAAATTTGAAAAAAAACATTTTTTTGTTAATTATTATTGATTGAACTGATTTGATCAATTAGTATAGAAATTAATTAGAGAGGCTTTGTTGAAGTGACATCTAGTGATAAACGGCAAAAATATGGATTGTCATAGTAAGTAGAGACATGTAAATGTTGCGGTGGCAATTACCACCACCAGGGCCGAAAGAGTTAACTCTGAACATATTATTGTTAATGCCTATGTTCAATCGTACAATAATCACATCAACACATCAATAGGCAGGCAACCATACCCACTCATTTTTTTTTTATTGTCAAAATTATGTTAACAAAAAAGTATTACATCACCGAAGAAAGAATACAAATAATTAATTGGTGTAAGAGTAGGAACAGCACACGAGATTTGTTTTCGGTTGCCTACCCGAGTAGACAATTTTTAATATTGTCCATAATTTTGACAATACTGGCTGCGTGAGTAATTTTCATAGTAGAAGAGATGAAAGTCAACATTTTATGTTACGTAGAATACAACCTCATATCATCTTTAAGAGCTATCGCAGCTCAGTTTCAAATAAGTACAGCTTCCGTTTATAAGACATAAAAGAATTTAAATACAATGCTTACAAGTTTTCAAATCATCAGCAATTATCAAATGAAGACAAAGGCAACATAACGGAATTCTGTGAAACAGTATTTAATTTAATTAACCTAACCTTATTGATAATGAGTTGTGTCACTGTCACCTTTGTGTACTTGGTTACATACAATTTCAATTAAATGCCATGCGTTGATGTGATTATTTTACGATTGAACATAGGCGTTAACCACTTCGCGCCCATGCTACTTTGATTGTGTTATAGCATAATCCAGGGCTTATTGAAAAATGACTTTTTTGTTGTTACGGTTTTCTACGAAATATTATTCCACTGTCATAAACTCATTTTTGCAAAAAAAATGAAAAAATGTTCCATAGATGGCGCTAAAGCGGTAATTTTTTTAAATTTGTAAAATATATATTTTTTTGCTAATAGTATGTTCAGTGTTAAAAAAACGCCCTGTATATAGAAATCAATTGAAATTTGTACAAGTAATTTTCATTTTTGTTCTGAATAATATAAATATGGACATTTTCTTTTAATAACCTATTGAATTACCATGAATTTGAAAATGGCATTTCTTATAAATTCATAGCCAACAATATGTTCTCTTCTTTATCACAGGCAGTACAACATTTTTCATGATGTTGTGGCTGTTGGATCCGAGCATTTTAACCACTATATCCTTAATTGGACTCACTTTGACCCTGAGCGACTATGTAGTGCCTCATTTAGCGACATCGCTTTTAAAAAGTGAACCCTGGACCGATAAACAAGAAGAGAAATATGACCGTATTTGCCGCTCGATAGTCCTAAGTCAGGAGAAAATGTCCCTAACGTTCAGATCGTTTTGTCTGATGAGGACTACTAGGCCGAAATTGGTAAGTGATTTATAAATGAATAAAATATGTATTGGTAACAAATGCTTCGAATATGTGAATCAGAAAATTTTTTTTTGCATTTAAACTTTGTGGTTGATGCAACGTGTGGTGTCTTGGGCTGGCCAAAGGTATTTGCAGGTGCGATGTGATGTTCTACCAGATTAGAAGCATCCGTAGCATAAAGATACTTTATGGATTAAGGACAAAGGATGATTCAGCATACACTTCATATTGCCATTGCCATCATTTGCCCAATATAGAAGGTATCAAAGGCATAGGTCTTAGCATTTATTAGATCAGTTATATAGTGGCCCACTGTCCTGTTCAGTCATGGGAATTAGCGGTCAGTCTTTGACATTGTTGTCCTTGATATACAGAGTGTCCGAAAAGTATGGAATATCCCGTATAGCTCAGTAAATATCCACTTTTGAGAAAAAAGTTTTAAATAGAAGTTATTTGACACTTGGTTATCCACCACCTTGGATATATCAATTTTATTTTTTGCTGTAAACAAAAGCGCTACGAATAATACTTACATTTTTTTTAAATGACAAGGCACATATTTTTTATACTCATTTGATAGAGTTTTTTCTCTTTTCAACGGCATAAAACTTGATCATTGCGCTTTTGTTTATAGCAATAAATAAAATTGATATATCCAAGGTGGTGGATAACCAAGTGTCAAATAACCTCTATTTAAAACTTTTTTCTCTAAAGTGGATATTTACGGGATATTCCATACTTTTCGGACACCCTGTATTTACGACAACAGGAAACCTCTAACGGTGCAAGGGGTGTTTCCTTCAATGCCTCCATTATCTTCTGGAGTTCATTGTAATTCACGACAATATGTATGCTCTGTTCACATTTTATTCTTGCCTTTATTAGGGTGACATTTTTATTTTTGTTGGTAGTAAAAAAGTTACTAACAATTTGGTTATGTCATCGCATTTTTTTGGTTATGTGTAGTGTTTAAATATGTTACCGGCTAGCTCGTTGCGGTAAGTGGGGAGGGCGTCGCGGACCAGGTAGGTGTGATCCGGGCAGGTTACAATAGTAGGGGGCAGTTCTGAAACGGAGGACACATAATCAGCGAAAAACTGACAACTGTACTGAGATGACCTTGTGACGACTCTTGGCAACCATACAAGGTTTAGTCCGGGCAGGTTACAACAGTAGGGGGCAGTTCTGAAACAGAGGACACATAATCTGCGAAAAACTGACAACCGTGCGGAGATGACTTTGTGACGACTCTTGGCAACCATACAAGGTTTAGCTACTTTCAGGGACCAGTTGGGGCCGCGGGCACCGATTAACAACGCGAACTAGTCGATTAACAACTGGGAAGTACCGATTAAACTGTTTCACTCTGACCTTGAATGCTTGAGCTTTGATTCCACGTCAAGGTGGACGTCACACATCATAGTCAACCCAGGGAATTGGGTACATTAATTCCCTGCCCATACTGTCGCGAGAGCTTCATATTTCATTGTAAAGTATATCTATCCTTTGGACCAATCAGCAGGTGGCTTGTATATTTTATGGCTTGATGGTTCTATAGCGCTCCTTGCGATTGTGGCGCCCAAGGCTTTTAGGCAATCGCGTCGGTTTTGCTTGGTTACTACTTCCAATGTTGTGTTGGCGTAGATGTCATACATCTCTAAAAACCTTGTGATAAATTTCCAATACCAACTGCACATTTCTCAGGGGTTGTTATCAACAGTAATTGCACAAGTGCATTGGAAATTATCGGTAACAAGTTTGTGCGTTTTCGACAAACGAAGTTGTATTGTTATATTTGTCGAAAGAGTGCAAACTTGCGATAATTTACAATGCACGAGAGCAATTTATCAGACTATATCCCAACAAAAATATTACAACAAAATAGAATGACATTTGGCATCGCTTGGCATCGCGGGCGTGTCGTGCTGGTTTGAATTTTACATTTTTAAACGGATCAAACAAAATTTGAAAATCAGAAACGTACTTCTCTTGCACTAACTTAGCACTGGTATTCCATATGGACTTTACATTTTCTTTACAGTACGTACCGTTCCCGTTTCGCACGTTACGTGCCCTGTTTTCCAATATTGTAGAAATGACTTCCCGAGTACAGGTCATGTTAGTGACTCCGCTCAAACTTTTTGGTTGGGCCTCTTTCCCTTTTTCTTGAATTCAAGAGAAACACTTCCAATGCAGAGTTTTCAGTAATTTTAATAGCGTTCTACCCACAAACTGACGTTTGACATTTAACATTGTTTTTCTTTAAACCAATCATGTGCTGAAACATAATGCGAGTAGAGAACCAATCACAAAGCCGCATTCGAACTCTACATGATATGTTTCCTGAAAACAGAAGTTATATAGAATCTGATTGGTTCTAATTCATTCGAATTTCGGCATGCTACGTTTGGCGGGATATAGTCTAAAGTATTGGTCTGCTCGGTGATGATCCCATCTGTTGTTAAGATGTGCCCCGAATATCTGATATTTTGAGAAGGAAATCAGCTTACTCTTATAGAGGAAGCAATTATTTCCTTGCTGTTTTGGTCAAAATTTCTTCTGTTGCCACGAGCCGCCACTGAAGCAAATGATGTTTGGTCCAGAGCACTGCATGGGCCATGCCTACTGTTGGATAATTTAGACTGTGCTTTCAGAATTTTATTATTTATAATCTAGAAGGTAATAACCAAATGAATTTAATTTTTGTTTTCTTTTATTAAATTTATTTAATGCATTTGCAGCAAGTAAGGTTGTCCTTTAGAGTCAGAGACCGCTTTTCAGTAGTTTACTCTTGAGTACTCATTAGGTAAGTTAGGAATCTGTAGAAACCTGATGACGATGGGATAATGTTATCTAAATATAAGTGGCGGTATCATTTCAAAAGGTAATATCTTGAAGCAGTATGTCCTCTTTCTTCAATGGGATGGGGGCACTTTATTAGAGATTTCAAACTTGTAACAGGTAGCTCTTGCACACATGTAATAAATTCAGTAAAACCAAAATAGAATATTTTGGGAGAAACATATCGATTTTCTTTGATAAAAATAAAAGTTGACTTTCAACCATCATTCATTTTTGAGTAGTGACGTCATCCATTTTTTTAATGACAATCCCCTATTTTATTCTTGATTCTTCTTTTCATTGTCGAACTGACAGTATAAAAATGTAGCTAGCTTATATCAGAAATTTTTGAGTAAATCACAATCAAATCAAATAAAATTAGCATAAGCTAAACAAAGAAAACGTCATCAGATTTAGTTTTTTGAAGTATTTAAGTTGGCGACACCAGAAAGCGTTTAAGTTGGCAACACTAATAAGACCCGTTCACCGCTTGACCGACAGCCAAAAAGATTCATCCGCTGTTTCAGAAACGCACATGTAATAATGGTTGCCCAGAGCAACACCAACAAGATTTATCTGTCGCTTCGGAAACATACAACTATACTTGGCGTTTATAATGTTTAATCTGCCAATTGTGTGAACATGCGAGGGTTGGGGCAAAAGATATGGCAACTATTTTTTTTTCTTGAAGATACCAGTCCTGTTGGAAAATGTGACATATACAGACGAAAGGACAAGGTCTTAACCACATGTGTGGATAATGAATAGCACTGAAATATCGTAACACACTAATTTATTACAGTAGTATACAGGGCAATATGGTCTTCACCGTGCAAAAGAATGATAACACAGTACACATAAAGTTGAAACTGGGCCTAAAGACCCTCTACTGTCACCACACGCTGCCAACGATGTGGGAGGCGCTGAATACCATCAGCCTCAGCATTTGCCGCACCATGTGTGAATCGGGTCATTTCATGGCACACAACATTAACAATGCCCTCTCGTGTTGCAAATCGCCTACCACGTATTGGTTCCTTAATCTTGGGAATGAGATCAAAGTCACAGGGCGAAAGGTCAGGAGAGTAAGGTGGGTGCTCCAATTCTTCCCATCCCCAATGTCGGAGTAGCTGCCGTACACACCCTGCTTTATTTGGTCTTGCATTGTCGTGCAGGATTATTGCACTGTCCACAAGATCCGGACGTTTATCCCGAATGCCATGTCGTGCCTATCTCACCAGGAAGTCCCTGTAGTACTGTGGGGTCACTGTTCTGCCATGAGGAACAAAGTAGCAAACAGTGACACCCCTGACGTCATACGCGACGATCACCATCAATTTGACTGGGAACCTGTTTGAACAGGATTCTGACGGAACTTCTGGTGCCTTGGTGATCCAGGATGTCGCCACTCCGCAGACTGACGTTTCAGTTCTGGTTCGTATGCCCTGGCCCAAAATTCATCGATGGCGATTATTCGTGACAAGAATTGATCGCCGCCCTGTTGCCAGCTTACAAAGTGGTCGGAGCATATTGCATAGCGCACCCACCTTTGAATTTCCGTCAATGCATGCGGTACCCACCGCGAAGCGATTTTGCGTAGCTGTAGTTCATTACCCAATATCCTGTGGACGGTGCATTTCTCGATGCCACTTGCCCTCTCTAACTCCAGTAACGTCCATCGTCTGTCTTCATCCATGAGCTGCTCTATGACAGCACGTGACAAGCCGGTCGCACACTCACCGGTCGTCCCGAACGTTGCTCATCACTGGTTGACACACGTCCTTGCTGAAACTTTCCTACCCACCGTGCTACTGTACGATATAGTAGAGCATTATTCCCAAGAGCTTCTACTAATTCACTGTGACATTCCATCGCATTTTTCCCCCGGAGAACGGCTATTTTGATGTAAGCGCGCTGCTCAACACGGGTTACTTCCATCTCGCAAGACACTCACCAACTGACTGCCGGCTATCACAGAGGCATCTGTTGTTCTGCATACACACTATGCCTGCAGAACTTACACACGACACATACGTTTGTGATCCATTCACATATCTACAAGAAAAATAAAGTTGCCATGACTTATAGCCCAACACTCGTTTAAAGATATCTGTGGTTTATTCAGGAGCTCATTTGGTTTTTGAAGATTACCAGATAGATTTTATGAGCTTGCTTACTGGAAGCTTCTTGGAACTCTTGCAGCTTCTTCCCATGATACGTAATCCTTTCCATCGTTTGTAGCCCCCTACAGTGTGACGGGTGTTTTTTGATTTGGTAGTTCCTATAGTTGGTTTGTTCCCAGTGATGTTTGTTCTCTTGACTATTAAGTCAAGAGTTGTAGTGAGGTTTTAGCAACTCAGAAAGTTGACAATTTAAGATGGTTTGAGGGATAATTAATTCACTTTGATTATTATGTTTTGAATATTTGTATAAAATATAAATAAATGATTTATCTCTTTTAGTACTACGGCATTTCAGTCGGTATCCTTTTGTTGCTGGCATGGATCGGCAACAATGTCAACAACCTACTCCTAACATATTTCATCGTCACATTTATGTGCCTACTGCCTGGAATGGAGCATCACGGAATTTTGCAAAAGTACGGCGGCTTGATCACCGACAGAATAGCGGACATGGCAACGAATGCAAAGTTGAGCGTCGCCGATCTGAAGAAGGATAAATAGACTATATTGCTTTAGTTTTCAGTTTTTCCTTTTGAATGTTTTGGAATTACTAGAATCGTTATATTGAAACATTTTAATTTTGCGTCAATAAGAATTTTTAAGTATACGGAATTTTTAATTTATACACATGTACTATGTCTTAATAAGTTTTGTATTATTACAGTCACCTATGGACGGAGAACAGGCTCATTTATTAAGCGGTATTTTTGAACAAAACTCATGACATTTCTATTATTTTATGTAAAATTATCCAGTTTGGGTGTATCGAAATTTTCTGGCATGTATAACAATTATTTAATTATGAGACATTTATGTAAAAACCATTTTGCATTATATGAGATTCTCAGAAACTAAATTTGTGATTGCCATTGTAATTCCAGAAATGATAAACATTGCAACAAAATTATTAAATCTACATAACCTTGAAAACTTGAAATAAAGATGACGACAATTATTAAATCTACAGAACCTTGAAAATCGTAAATAATCCTGGAAAAATAGAAAATTACTAAATCCTCAGGACTTAGTGTTTTACTAGGACTTGTAATAATGAATTAAGAGAACGCTACCAGTATTCTCATAACCAGTTTGACAGTGTTTGACAAGTATACTCGTCACGAAAAATGGCAATATTTTGTTATAATGAGTATCTACTTGACATAAACACAAAATACTGCCATTTCTTCTTTTTTGCTATTTTTGACGAGTATACTCGTCATGAAGAAATGGCAATATGTCAAGTACCTACTCGATGCAACACAAAATATTGCCAATTTGTTCATGATGAGTATAATCGTCACAGCTGACTCATTAATATTATATTAATGAACTGATCATTTTGGTTTTTGAGATGCCCATGTGCAGGTAACTTACAAATACGCCGCCAACATTAAACATTACAAATATATGTTTATCAAGGAAGGATAACTCATAACATAATAAAGTGTTATTTGTTGAAAAAATTAATATGTGAAACTTTTCGTTGTCCAAAGGTGACTCGTAAGAAATGTTCACATACTGTAGTTATTTATTGAGTATGTCTATTGCTTTATTTATTACTCGTAACTTGGTAGTGTTTATGTTTTGATTTATGTGTTACCACGTACTGCTAATGTATCCATTACATGGATCTTATAATCGAGGGACTCATCATGAATTTTTTAGATATTTGAAACATGTAAATATATATATGTACAACAGACTGATGAAAAATAAATAAATTATTTTGCATTTAATGGTTTTTTTATACACAGCGTGTAATACTTTTCTTATCAAATTTAGAGAAGCTGTGTTGATTTCGCTTGTGTTTATTAAATTTACTATTTTTAGGTATACAGGGCATTCCATATAGACATCTAAATATAAATAATTAAAAAAATATATATACAGTGGTGTCGCGGTAATCCGTACCCGCGATAATCCGGATGTCACGGTAGTCCGGATTGCGTTTAAAGCCTCATTATGTACTTTGTAGTCTGGATTCTTACACATTTAGTAATCCGAATGGGGCGGCCCGTTGGTGTAGTAGGTACAGGCGAGCACTTGTGCCGGTTGCACCGCGTGCCGTTTGGGTTCGAATCCCAGCCCGGGCGAAAGATTTTTCGGGGGATCGAGAAGTATTCACTCGGGTCCATGGTTGTTGTATACGTCTGACATTATTCATTTGTTCATTTACTCATCCCAAATTGAATACATAAATAATAACCTGGTCGTGACTGAATGGCTCTCATGCCTAAGTAAAAAAAAAAAAAAGTAATCCGAATATCAACTCCTATATTATATTTTATTCGATTTAGCAGGTTTTGACAAGTCTCTGCTTATTAACGGTCAACTTCGTAAGTATTACTTCATTTTTCGCTAGTTTAGTCGCGGCTATCGGACTGTCCGGTTTACGATGGCGCCGTTGAAGCGTAATCACAAAACTTTAACCATATTGATGAGCTTAAACGTGGAATTAGCGGAAAGTCTAACACTCCGATATGGTGTGGGGAGTTCAACAATAAGTGACATTAAGAAAAATGCGAATAAAATCAAAGGGTAAGTAAAAACGTACTAATTTATTTGTGCTGTGCCTTTTTCATTTGATGTATTTCGTTCCAGTGCCTCTTGTAATTTTTGTTGTTTATATATTTTATGTTCGTTGTACAATGTGTTGCTGGGCCTAGAAAGAGACGGACCTTAAAGAAAGCTGAGTATCCAAAGATGGAGAGTAAGCTACATTCCTGGTTTGTAAGCCTTCGCAACCGACATGTACCTGTTTCGTCCGAATTTTTAGCAGCAAAAGCTAAAGAACTTATGGAAATGAAAATTTTCATGCTAGTAGGCAACTTAAAATTTGTGGCGAACAGTCATCAAGTGGCACAGCAGCTGTTGAACAATTCATTAATAAATTGGATTAAACAATAAAATCTCTAGACTTACAGCCGCCACAAATTTACAATGCTGATGAGCCAGCATTGTTCTGGAAAATGCTTCCAAATAGCACGCTCGTTACTTCTACAGAAAAAACTGCTCCGGGAAGGAAGACTGGTAAGGAACGAATCACATTTTTAGCATCCTGTAATTCTGATTGCATAAACATGGTCATAAACTTAAACTTCTGGTCATTGGAAAGTCAAAACACCCCAGGGCATTTCAAAATACCCAGCTTCCTGTCGATTATAAAGCTACACTGCCGTCATTAGGAAGAGCGCAGTAACTACAAAACATTGAATCTAAGTAATACTTATCTGAATAAAATCTTCTTGTTCCAGTAAAGCTTACAGTCAAAGAAGCAGTAACTATTTTTGACTTACAATTTGTACAGGATACTTTTATATTGCTTTTTTAACTGTAAACTCATAAAGGAAACTTAGACGAATCCAATGATACTCATATCTCAATTTTCAATTTTTTGCAGTTACTGCTTTCTTCTTAAACACGGCAGTACAGTCAAGGCTTGGATGACATCAGCAGTTTGCAAGCAGTGGTTTGATCAATGTTTTGTCCCCTAAGTAAGGAAATTTCCAAGAGAGAAAAAATTGCCTGAAAAGACGCTACTTCTCATTGACAATGCTTCTAGTCATTGTGATGAAAAAGAATTAATTAGCGATGATGGTTACATTATTGGAATGTTTTTACCCCCAAATACGACTGCATTAATTCAGCCAATGGACCAGAATGCCATCCATTTAACAAAGATTTTCTATCGGAAAAGTCTTCTGGCTGAAATTCTAACAACGAAAAAGATCTTGTTAAGTGCCTCAAAAGTTTGAACATCAAATTTACCTACTTCACAGTGCTTGGGAAAAAGTTCCACCGAGCTCTTTAAAAAAATGTTGGGATAAAATTTTGAAAATTTTTTGGAAGAAGAGGATCCTGAGGATTTAATTCCTCTAAGTGTATTAAAGCAAGGAATACGACCAGTTGCTGCAGAAGAAATTGATGGGGTTTTCTCGATGCTCCAAAACATGGGACATAAAGTGGATGTTGGTGAAGCTCTGGATTAGATTGACGGTGATGCTCGATTGCTTGAGAAGGACCATCTAAGTGAGTCAGGTGACAATTCAGATTAAGATGAAGATGGCATGGAAGTTACTTGTCTGGACAAAATTAAGAATTAAGATGCAATCATACATTTAAACTTTATTCTACAGTGGGCAACAGAAAATAATCTTCTGTTAACAGATAATATAACGTTGCAAAAGCTAAAAGAGATTGCCTATGAAAAAACAGCAATAGTCGGCAAGTTAAAATAACGAATTTCTTTCAATCAATTCAAAAAATTTGGGAGATGATGAAAGCAAAGAAAAAAAGGTGAAAGTGATGAACTAGTCAAAATAAAAAAAAAACACCTTTATTGGCATGTAACCTTACATTATACATATTTATATATACAGTGTGTATCAGCCAAATGGAATAAATTCAATAATAAATAAATGGGGGCGTGTTCGACAAAACGCTCGGATACGTCGATTATTACTTTTAGTTGTGCATTTTTTTCAGCAAAAACTTTTTATACAAGGTGTGCCATGTAGCAGAGGCCAATACCAACTTTCTTATTTTAAATGCAACACCCTATATATTATTCAATTTTTGGATTGTTCAGAAAATTCTAGAATATTTCATGTACCATGTCCTATAACTATCTTCAACTGTTTTTTTACTTATTAGTTTTTGAATGTATTGTAGCGAATTTCTGTAATCAAATAATATTCTTTTTTACTTTCTTCCTTATGGAGTACGAGAAACTATTGTGATCGTGAAACATTTTTAAATAATTTTTTTAACGGAAATATCCGTTTTAGGTTCCCTAGAAACCATTTCAACAATTTCTGGAAAAAAAATGTGTCTGTGTGTGTGTTTGTTTCCTAACCAGTTGAAGATAGGTATAGGACATGGTACATGAAATATGTCTAGAATTTTCTAAACAATCCAAAAATTGAATAATATACAGGGTGTTGCATTTAAAATAAGAAAGTTGGTATTGGCCTCTGTTACATGACACACCCTGTATAAAAACTTTTTATTGGAAAAAATGCGCAACTAAAAATACTAATTGACGTATCCGAGCGTTTTTTCGAACACGCCCCCATTTATTTATTATCGAATTTATTCCATTTGGCACAAACCCTAAATATTTAAACTTCTTCACCCTTTCTATCACCTCTCCCTTCCACTCTAACTCTCACTCTCCCCTCTCTCCCTCTGTTCCTGGATAAAAAAAAAGGTGACATTGATGAACTAGTCAAAATATACGAAAGTTATAAGTGAACTTTTCATTAAGTATGCTATTATGTATGTTACTTTAATATAAGTAAGTTTTATGCATTTATTTTAAATCTACGTTTCTTTAAGACTAACTAAAAATGTTTTGATAATTCCGATTATTTGCTAATTCGGATCGGCCTGGTTTTAATTGGTCCAGATTATCGCGACACCACTGTATTTCGATTGTACTTCCTTGTACCTTAATTTACACTGTTGGCACTTGTGTGAACTAACCCCAATTATCTTATCACAGGCTTTCCTGGAAAGACATGAAATGTGGGCTATGGATTTGTTGGGGTTCCAGTTGAGCCTGACTTCAAGTTAAAAGCTGAATTTAAAAAGTTCCCTTCTAAACAATAATAAAGCAATTGAAAATTTTGATTGAATTAAATTATTTAAGACAACCATATTCGGACAGTTTGATAATCAAACTCCAGTATTTTGAAACATCCTTAACAGATTCGCTTCCACCGATGCACTAGTGCACCCGACTATACTTGCGTATGTGCAATCCCAATGCAGTGGCAGCGAACGTGTTGAAAGGAAAAACCAAAGTGTCATTTTTACAATTCAGCGCCAACCCGACATTTTTCAAAAATCGTCTCAGTGGTGTTGATTACTTCCCCCGGACAATTTTCGAGAAAGTATTGTTCTCATAAAAAAACTGAAGCTGATCTACACGTGATTTCTTTACATTCTCCATACAACGTTTGAGAAAGTATTCTTTCCATAAAAACTCAAGCCGATGTACGGATGAGTCACCTGTATAACTCTATTACATCTCATCTCAGCTGAAGACGATGATTCGGTTCCTAGTTATAATGCTACCGAGCACTCGAGACGTGTGGGGGTAAAGTTTGCGCAGAGTGAGAGAGTATTCGGAGAACGCACGACAAATCTCTGCAGCCAATTGAATTTAACCCTTAATAGTCACACCTCCGAAAAATGACGAAATAGTCATTCGGGGTGTGGTACACCCCATGCCTTTGAACTTCGGTCAATTCATGTTAAACTGACAAAAAATAATCTGGGACACGTTTTGAACCGCTAGCTACAAGAATATATAAATAGTTTTCGAAACCTACAACTTTACATGTGAAAAAAAAATGTTACAAAAAAAAGTTCCGCAAATATGAGTTTTTCGCAAAAAATACGTTGGTAATTTCAATTTTCAGCTAAAAAAAAGGTAGTTCGAACCTGAAATAGTATCATTCCAGGAGGAATTAATAAATTTTGCGACCTTTCCAAAAAGTATATTTATTTTCATGATTGAAGGGGGGATTTTTTACGAAAAAATTATATTAGTATTTTTCTGATATAAAGTCAATTTAATGTTAAATATGAATATGAAAATATTTTTAAAACTATTATTTAAGAAAAAAGGCTATTATAATGTAAAAGACAATTATTCGATCCCAAAACAGCATTCGACGCACATACTATATGTGCGATGTATGTCGCACATCGACCTTTTGCAACTGCGACATAACATGTGTGACTTTTTGTCGCTTCTTCAGGAACAAATATCGCAGTGCTTTTGTTTCGGCAATCTCAGAATAATCCATTTTTTTCTGACACTATGATCACATGGGGTGTCGTACACCCCACAATTTTTCACGAATCGACTCAAACAGGTACCACATTGACACTGACGGGTGAGCTCAAATAATACCTATAGGGGTCCACAATAGAAGGTTCAAACTATCTGTAGATGGAGTAACATGTCCCGTTTACTTACAATTTCAGGGCCTTATTCAACGTCGAAAAAAGGCTGTGGTGTATCACACCCCCAGTGACTATTAAAGGTTAAGACGTCTTGTGTCCCTGGTATAATTCTAACGTACCTTGGGTTTTAAATTTGATTCATGGACAACATTAAACAACGGTTATTTTTCGTAATCAGCCTTTATTAAAAACAAAAATAATAACGTATGAATTGTTATCAACCCATAGGAACTTCTTACAAATCGGACACGACGTTGTTTATGCACGTTTCAACTTCAGATTCTGTACACCTTATTTTCCTGTTGTTTTCTACAATGTGGATCGCATTTGGATTAAATGTCGGAGAAGATATTACTTTATACTGTTGTCTTGCGGTATTATTTTGTTCAACTTTCTAAAAAAAAAATACAAAGACTAATAGTTTCATCAAGGACATTACATATTATATGGGAAACGGGTAAAATTGACGATCACGACTGAAAAAAAAGTTGTGAAAGAAATGACAGATTAGCAACCAGAGAATCAATGTAGATCGCAATTGGATTAAATTTTGGAGAAGATTTATACAGGGTTGGGATAAAGAATGGAACCTAGTAAATATCTTTAAAACAAAAAGGGCTAAATTTATGAAGGCAAGTATAATGACAAATAACGCATCTGATGCCATATTTGTTGTTACTACTGTACGTTCGGTTTCACTGGAAATACCGTCAACTTTTTTCATTTAAATGGGACACCCTGAATATTTTTACATTTTCGAATAGATACTTTTCCAACAATTGCAATGATGTATGGTTCGGTGGTTGTGTGACTTGTAGTTTTTTAAATATTAAATAAAATGATTCTACATCGAGTTGGCTTTTTACATCTTTTTACACTCTTTTCTGATAAAACAATTTCGTGTGTTTTTTACGTTTTCTGTAATTGACAGATAGTATCCATGTGAAATATTAACATTGCTGTTCAATTTTGGGTGAACTAACTGAACGTGAAAAAATTACTTTGTTAATGATGGTTAGTTTTAGAGATTGATAGAGATCTCCACAAGATGCATGCAATATTTTTAATACAACATTCCCTGAGATCAATTCTAATATTTATAAATCAAAATTTTCAAGGGTTGAACAAAATTGTTATGAAATTCACAAATTTAATTTTTTATTATTTTATTTATTTAAAAAAACACAAGTCCAAACCCTATATCATTGTAATTGTTGAAAAGGTGTCTATTTGAAAATGTAAAAATATACAGGGTCTCATTTAAACTAAATAAGTTGAGGGTATTTTCGGTGAAACCGGAAGTACAGTAGGAATAAAAAATATGGCATCAGATGCGTTATATACTTGCCTGCAAAGTTTAATAAATTTAGCCCTTTTTGTTTTAAAGATATTTACTTGGTTCCATACTTTATCCCAACCCTGTATATTACTACATATGATTAACAGGCACATGACAAGGTGATGTGTTATTTTGTTAATCTGCGAAATGGCTCGGAGGAGATATGATGTGTTGTAGTATTATAACACAAAACAGTTTAAATCGAAACTTAAAGGCATTTTATTATCAAAAGCTTTCTATTCTGTAGATGAGAATCTAGATTTTAAATTTTAGAGTAATTGTAACTAATGTTATTTTAATGTGTTTAGCTTTTAAGTTTATTATACTTTATACATTTTACAATTGTATTGACATATTTCACATGAATATTTTTATTCATCACGAAATAAATTATTTGAATTTGAATTATTTCGTTCAACTTTCTAAAAATAAAGACAAACACTAATAGTTTCAACAAGAAAATTGCAAATTATGTGTTGACACTGAAAATAAGTATTTGGTAGGAGCAACCAGAGAGTCGCATCAAGTCTTATTTCATGTTGATTTTGGTTCTCCTGAAATTCCAATTCAGTTTTATATTACTGTTTTGCTTTCAATTAATTTTGGTTTCGGTTCTACTCTTTGGTAGCAACTATTAAAATCTGCGCTGAAAGAATCAACTATTCACAATAGAACTAATGCATTTATTTATTTATCCGTTAAAAACATATAATTACAGTTATCAAGCTTGTTTCGTTCAAACATAGCACATGCCGTCATTAGAACCTCATTATTACCTTTTTTGTTGTTAAACCATATGTCCCTCCAATAGGATTGCGATTATTCATTTTATACTTCGATTCCATCTGTATTTTCTTGTAGACCTGCGAGTCCGTTGTATCTGCTAACGGATTCATGCCGTATTGGGTCCTCGTCAAATTTTTTATTTCCGTTGCCAGTTTCTCTAGATTAGAACTAAATTAAAGTTAAATTAATATCGCAATTCTTTATAATGATAGTTTTGTAGAATATTATGGTGTGAATTATAGATGAGAAAAAAGGTTCACCTGTGAACTGCCCTGAATGGGCTCATCATTGAAAAGAAATAATAATTATTCCTGATATGATAATCGCCGAATACAAGAAAACTATTGAGATTGGGAACAGGGAACCCTTATACAATCTGAAAGATAATTGGATTCTACTTAAGAATACGTTACTAAATACAGGGTGTGCCATTTGAAAAACGAAGTTATTTAACTTTATAAGTTCAAATTTTCTACCGAATTTTTTTTATCACCCTGTATAATTTTTTGTATGAAATCATGGTTGGCTCTATAGTTCGAACCTTCAAGCAAATAATTAAAATGGTTTTAATCGTTCAACGTCAATCACTGGGGCAAAAATAAAATTTCACCCAGACCATCCATTTCAACAAATCTTCAAATATTTCGAAAACGGCAAGCAATAGGTATAGGGAGTATTGAAGTAACTCACCTTTATTTGCTCCATATAATTCAAAAATGACAAAAAATACAGGGTGTTCCATTTAAAAAAAAAATAAGTTTGGTCTGTAACTTTTTTTATGAGACTCCCTGTATAAATTTAAATATTTTAGGGCGTGCAGCTCACTATTATACACAACTTTTGTATAAAACATTTTTCGAAATTTTGAAAAATAAGCACGTGATTGACCGTTCCCAGAGCTCTGAAACACCCTGTACATGTAATCCACTAGATTTAAATTTCGCACCAATATTCGTCACCAGATTCACATAAATTAATGGTGTAAATCAGTCTTCTAGTGTTTGTAATCTTAGGAAAAATAGAGTATAGTTTACTTACTCCTTTTGCTGCAAAACAGTGCACGTCTTGACCTGTTCCTTCTGTATGGAACAAATGGATTCCTTCAACTCCCTAACTTCATTGATTATATCCCTGAAGCTGTTCTGCAACATTTGAATTTCCTCGTGTGGTTTATCCTTATTTTCGATCTTCTCGCCACTTTGGCCATCAACGTCTCCCACTTGGATCATTATCGAGTTCATCCGCTTTTCCGATTTTTTGCTCTCCGGTTGGAAGTCGTCGTATTCGCTATCCGATTGGCCATCGCATTCCACATATCCGTATTCTGGTTCCGCTTCGATTTCGTTACATTCGTCGCTTTGAATTTTATTGAGGGCGAATTTATCGTTTTCACTTTTGTGAGTGTTTACGGGTACGTAGAGTTCGTTTTTTGTTTTGCAGCGATCTTCAGATGCGGATCTAATGAAAAGTTTTGAAGTCAATTCCAATTCCATGTGTATCAACTTACATTTTTTAAATTAAAAAATCATGGCACACTTGAGGTTTTTTTTAATGAACATACGATACTTTGACAACCAAGGCATGAATACCTTCTGATACACCGCAAATTTGTTTACGATATTTTCCCGATCAAAATGTGCATCTTTATAAGATTATCATCAGACGGTATTTTTGGGCTAATAAACATTATCTGTTCTGTCATGTCATTTTTCTTATCTATCCTTAGTTAATGCATCTTGCAGATATCATTCTTTTTCCAAAAGCGATGTTTATACATTTTTCTTTATAATTAAGTTTATTATTATAAAAAAGCAATTTGTATTACTTTGTGGTACATCAGCATTTTTTTTTAAATTCGATTAGGCTCAAAAAATACAAACACTAAAACTACCAAAAAGTACTCATTCTTATTACCTTTTTTGATTGTTCTTATCCATTCCGAGATTAACCTTCGGTACTAATTTTTGTAAGGAGATCTCAGACCTTGCGGACGTACTGCTTCTAGAACTTTTAACAGATGACACCGAGCTGTGTTTGGCCTGTGCAGTGAGATACAATCTACTGGACACCAGTTCACGTTTCAGTCTTTTGCTGGTCTGCAGCTGTTCGGCCACCTTCAGTTTCAATTTCTCGTTCTCCTCTTTTAATGTGAGCAGTAGGGAAGCACCGAACTCGGGTGCATTTTTACCTGTTAACGGCTGTACAGAAATAAAAGAATGAGAATCTCATCATAGATATGCCCTGATATTATCCCATATTAACTTTCAAGATCAGTAAATAATTGAAGTAATTGCGTATTAATGCAAAAGCTATTTTGATCAAGGTATTGCATAAATATTGTTAAATAAAATTTAACAAAAAACCTGTGACATCATTTATACCATATGTATAAAAATTATTTAGATAAGGGGTGGCTTTGTATTTCGAAACGTACGTTGCAGGTTTGATACGTAGCATCACGTCTTCGCCACCAGTTGTTCATATGACATAAAGTCAACAACGTGCTGAACTAATCTAAGACCGTGATTTTGTTTATCATGGTCATGCCTTATCTAAATAATTTTTAACCATATGGTAGAAGCCACCTAAGCATCAATAGACGAGAACAAAATATACTGTCAAATTTCGTTACAACAAGCTGGTTGCAAAAGATTTTACGGGTGAAATGTCCAAGTCCGTGTGTCGGATGTAATTGTTGGACATCGTAACTTTATTTACTATAAGAAAATTTCATAATGATATACAGAGTATTTCAGAGCTCTGGGAACGGTCAATCACGTGCTTATTTTTCAAAATTTCGAAAAATGTTTTATACAAAAGTTGCGTATAATAGTGAGCTGCACGCCCTAAAAATTCTTAAATTTCTACAGAGTGTCTCATAATAAAGTTACAGACCAAACTTATGTTTTTTTAAATGGAACACCCTGTATTTTTTGTCATTTTTGAATTATATGGAGCAAATAAAGGTGAGTTACTTCAATACTCCCTATACCTATTGTTTGCCATTTTCGAAATATTTGAAGATTTGTTGAAATGGAAGGTCTAGGTGAAATTTTATTTTTGCCCCAGTGATTGACGTTGAACGATTAAAATCATTTCAATTATTTGCTTGAAGGTTCGAACTATAGAGCCAACCATGATTTCATACAAAAAATTATACAGGGTGATAAAAAAATGCGGTAGAAAAACCGAATTGTAAAGTCGCAATTTTAAATTTCCCGCTGGCTCAATGTGTTTGGCCAGATGACTCGCAGATGGCGCTGATGGCGTTTCCTAAAGTTAACATTGAACTGTCCCTCTTTATCTTTATGCTCTGGGGATGTAATCATGGTGCAAAGATATAATCTGTGTATGTGTGTGTCTGGTGTATGTCTGTTAGTTTGTGCCTGTGTGTCTGGTGTCTGTCTGTGTGTATGTGTGTGTGTCTGTGTGTGTACGTGTGTCTGGTGTCTGTCTGTATGTGTGTGTGTGTGTCTGTGCACGCTGTATCTCAAAAATGAATTGAGCAATTGATATGAAACTTTGAACATAAGGATTATTTGACAATCCGAAGAACTGAAAAGCATTTGGTAAAATTTTGTACACCAGAAATGGGTGTTTACCTAAACCATTTTTTGTTTTTTCCAATAATTTTTTAAATATGAAAAATATCACAAAAATTAAACAAAATTTGACAACAAAGAAATGGATATCTTTTTATAAAATCATTGTTATTCGAATTTTTTATTTTTTATTTTCGGTTTATTATTATAAAACGATAATAGTTACAGCATATTTATGTTAATAATAAATGAAGAGAATGCCAAAATGAACAACTTATAAAGAATAAGCTTTTTTCTAAATTTTTTTAGTTTTTGAGTAAACTGACTATTAGAATTTGAACTATAATCTCCCGTTTTCAGCTTTCATAAATTTTCAATATCATCCGATCCTACAAAACGCTCGACGTACATTTAAAATATGATTTAAAATGAAAATGTACATTTTAAAATACGATTTCAATTGAAAATAAACCATGAAAGTATAAAGATAAATAACTATACCATCAAATCGGAGAAAGTAACATGATTGCTACATCACCATTTTTTGTTTTATTTTTAAATTATATCTAATTTTTGCGCGTTTTATATATTTTTAGATTTTTGGGCCAGTTTGCAATGATCTGAAAGCAAACATTAAAAAAAATGTTTGGCGTTCTCGAAATTTATGAACGATTAATGTTTTGTAATATACCTATACATCTATTTTACAAACCTTTATTCTTTCATAAATTTCGAGCAAATCATCTCGAAAAAAATCGTTCAAAAAATGCATTTTTTGAACGATTTGAACCCGAGATTGAACTCGAGATTTTCGAGTCTTCAAACGGATGTAAATATAGCAATAGATTTAAAAAAAATGGTTTGGATACGCAAATTGGTATGAAAAATGACGACATTAATAAAAAAATGGTGATGTGGCCATCATGTTACTTTCTCCGACTTGATGGTTTCAAAGTCATTTATATTTACGCTTTCATCGTTTATTTTCAATTTAAGTCATATTTCAAATGTACACACACAGACACACAAACTAAAACTCAAAAACAAAATCATAAACAACCAACTAAAATAGGAAAAGAAAAATAGATAAGGAAGAAACAACAGACCATCCACGAGATGGGACACAACGTCCGCAAATCCCGAGACGAGGACAGAGGGAAGAAAACCAGGAGTATTTGCAAGATACAACAATTGCTTTTTAATTAAGATGTAGATGATTGTAAAATGCAAATTATATGAAATAAACCTTAAAAAATGGTGATGTGGCTAACATGTTACTTTCTCCGACTTGATGGTATCATTTATATTTACGCTTTCATGGTTTATTTTCAATTTAAATCATGTTTTAAATGTACATCGGGCGTTTTGTAGACTCGGATGAAACTGACGTTTGAAACGTCAAAATTTTGAAACGGAAAAATTATACTTCAAATACAAAAACTCAGTTTACTCAAAAACTAAAGGGACTTCGAAAAAAACTTATTCTTTAGAAATTGTTCATTTTAGCATTCTCTACAATTATTATTAACATAAATTTGCTGTAACTATTATCGTTCCAAAAATAAAAAAAATAATATTTTTTTTTTCGAATAAAAATGATTTTATGAAAAATGTTTTCAAGCAAAAGATGTTCATTTCTTTATTGTCTTCAAAGTTTGTTTAAATGTTTTTGTGATATTTTTCATATTTAAGAAAATATTGGCAAAAAACAAAAAAAAAATTTAAAAAAATCACGATCACAATACTTTCTCGTACTTCGTAACGGAGAAAGTAAAAATACGTTTTATACATTCCATTTCTAGATTTTGCGAGAATTTCATGTGTATTACAATTATGTCCAATTTCAATCCTTGTTGGAGCATATTTTATAGACATAATTTTTGTCAATTTTAACATTTTATTATCATTTAATTAACCCATGATGAACGAACCTTGACCCCAACAAGAAGTTTCACATCTAACGTCTGGTCTCTATTTTTTTTACGGAATTATTATTAATTGTTTTAATATTTACGTATATTTTTTTCTGTCTAAGTTTATTTTAAAATTCCCTGGAAGTTAGTCGAGAATTTCTTTGGTATAATTAATATCTATTTCACGTTACTATCAATTATTGTTTTTAATTTCAATACACTTACCTACATTCGCAGGGGTTTTTTCTGATACGGCCGAGGAACAAGAGGTGGTAATACAGATAGGTAGGGTCAGTTGCAGAGACGGTTGGCTGCGTGACCGCACCTATCTGTATTACCATCTCTTGTTCCTCGGCCGTACCAGAAAAAATCCCGCGAACCGTCACTGCATTTTACTAACCTGCCCACCATTAAGAAGCGTATCTATAATTTTATTCCTGTGCGTTATCGTCGACTCCAGTTTCCTCAATCTTATTTTCAGCGAGTCGTTTTCCTGCTTCAACAAGAGATTTTGCTTTTTTCCGTCCACTATTTGGAGCTTCAAGTCTTCGATCTGAAATGTCACTACGCTCAGTTGGTATTCTCCGGTAAGATTATCAACTAATACCTCGGTGCTGAACATGTTATTGGAATTATTTATTTATGGTGTAATTTTGACGGGGTCTAATGAAAATGGGTTATGATGACACGGGGTAGGTTGGTGGCTCCCCTTGTTTGCTGTCGCTTAGCAACGGGCGACGAGACTGGTGTGGGGTAAATAAAATTGTGAATTTTTATACTTTCCTTAAAGGTGTTGTTGGGACATATACAAACTAATTATAGAGGTGATTTTGAAAATTCCATTTACAAGAGGTTGATACATTTTTTTTAGCTCAATCGGTCGTGCCTTGCCTGTGTACAGCAGATCATTATCGTAGGATGAATGTAGCCTGAAAGCTATACATATAAAGATCTCATCAAGACCCATCAGAAAAAGTACTTGCGCAAGAACAATTGTCAATTTGAAGCAAAGAAAACTCGAAAATAGAAAAAATAAAAATAAACACCTTTTTTTTCTACACCATGGTAGACCATTGAAGTGTACCTTTTTTACTTTCTCCGTTACGAAGTACGAGAAAGTATTGTGATCGTGATTTTTTTTCAAAAATTTTTTTTACGGAAATATCCGTTTTGGGGTCCCTAGATGCCATTTCAACAATTTCTGGAAAAAAAAATTGTGTCTGTGTGTGTGGTGTGCGTGTGTGTGTTTGTCTGTGTGCGCTGTATCTCAAGAACTAATAGAGCAATTGATATGAAACTTTATACATCCGTCTTATTTGATAATCTGAAGAACTGAAAAGCTTTTGGTAAAATTTCGTACACCGGAAGTGGGTGTTTACCTTAACTGTTTGTTGTTTTTTGCCAATATTTTCTTAAAAATAAAAAATATCACAAAAACATTTAAACAAACATTGAAGACAACAAAGAAATTAACATCTTTTGCTTGAAAATATTTTTCATAAAATCGTTGCTATTCGAGAAAAACATTTATTAATTTGTTTTCAATTTTTGGTTTATAATTATGAAACGATAATACTTACAGCAAATTTGTGTGAATAATAATTGTAGATAATGCCAAAATGAACAACTTCTAAAGAATAAGTTTTTTTTTTCGAAATCTCGTTAGTTTTTGAGTAAACCGAGTTTTTGAATTTGAAGTATAATTTTTCCATGTTTCATAATTTTGACGTTTTAAACGTCAGTTTAATAATAATAATAATAATAAAGTTTATTTACGGTAACCACCTTTGTATACATAAAATACAAAATATATAATAACAAAATAAAGTATGTGAAACATTTCAACTTAATGAGTACATCCATTACAAAGAAACAACATATAAATGGTAGAGATCAAAATTGACATAAAAGTTATACAATGCTTAAGTTATATAATATTAAAATCGTGAAAGTAAAGAATACCAAAAATAAATACAAATTTCATCATCCGAGTTTACGCAACGCTCGATATACATTTAAAATATGATTTCAATAAACCATGAAAACGTAAAGTCGGAGAAAGTAACATGATGGCCACATCACCATTTTTTTAATAAGCATGGTAGACCATTGAAGTGTACCTTTTTTTCAGATCAGAATATAATTTTAAATTTCAGGAAATATTTGTAACCCAATAAAGTAATTACAAACCCATCCAAAACATGTACAATGTGTAACAGAATTTTCAGAAACAAGAGGTATTTGTGACCGTCTCGAAAAAACGCCTCCCGTGAAAAGGTAATCGGCCACACCATAATCTGAAGATATGACGACGGTAAATTATGGGCAACCCTACACCTAAATAACGGCCCTTTTAAGGGCCATTAAAACTAATGAATTCTATTGATCCTCCATTGTCAACAATGAATGCATGCATGTAATAAGAATTTTTAGAATAGGCATAAAAGGGCATCAGTCACCTGAATGGAACGAAAAGAGATTTTTTTCATCATCTTTTAGGTTATTTGATGATATTTGAAATTTTCGAAACCTCTTTTCGTTCCTATGCTCCTGATACAAATCCAGGAAATTTTTCGAAATTAAATTAGGGTACACATTCTGAACCGGGAATTTTCGATCGATTTTTGAAGAGTAAAATACCTCTTTTCGTTCCTATACTCCTGATACAAATCCAGGAAATTTTTCGAAATTACATTAGGGTACACATTCTGAACCGGAAATTTTCGATCGATTTTTGAAGAGTAAAATACCTCTTTTCGTTCCTATGCTCCTGATACAAATCCAGGAAATTTTTCGAAATTATATTAGGGTACACATTCTGAACCGGAAATTTTCGATCGATTTTTCAAGAGTAAAATACCTCTTTTCGTTCCTATACTCCTGATACAAATCCAGGAAATTTTTCGAAATTACATTAGGGTACACATTCTGAACCGGAAATTTTCGATCGATTTTTGAAGAGTAAAATACCTCTTTTCGTTCCTATGCTCCTGATACAAATCCAGGAAATTTTTCGAAATTAAATTACGGTACACATTCTGAACCGGAAATTTTCGAACGATTTTTGAAGAGTAAAATACCTCTTTTCGTTCCTATACTCCTGATACAAATCCAGGAAATTTTTCGAAATTATATTAGGGTACACATTCTGAACCGGAAATTTTCGATCGATTTTTGAAGAGTAAAATACCACTTTTCGTTCCTATACTCCTGATACAAATCCAGGAAATTTTTCGAAATTAAATTAGGGTACACATTCTGAACCGGAAATTTTCGAACGATTTTTGAAGAGTAAAATACCTCTTTTCGTTCCTATGCTCCTGATACAAATCCAGGAAATTTTTCGAAATTAAATTACGGTACACATTCTGAACCGGAAATTTTCGAACGATTTTTGAAGAGTAAAATACCTCTTTTCGTTCCTATACTCCTGATACAAATCCAGGAAATTTTTCGAAATTATATTAGGGTACACATTCTGAACCGGAAATTTTCGATCGATTTTTGAAGAGTAAAATACCACTTTTCATTCCTATACTCCTGATACAAATCCAGGAAATTTTTCGAAATTAAATTAGGGTACACATTCTGAACCGGAAATTTTCGAACGATTTTTGAAGAGTAAAATACCTCTTTTCGTTCCTATGCTCCTGATACAAATCCAGGAAATTTTTCGAAATTAAATTACGGTACACATTCTGAACCGGAAATTTTCGAACGATTTTTGAAGAGTAAAATACCTCTTTTCGTTCCTATACTCCTGATACAAATCCAGGAAATTTTTCGAAATTATATTAGGGTACACATTCTGAACCGGAAATTTTCGATCGATTTTTGAAGAGTAAAATACCACTTTTCGTTCCTATACTCCTGATACAAATCCAGGAAATTTTTCGAAATTAAATTAGGGTACACATTCTGAACCGGAAATTTTCGAACGATTTTTGAAGAGTAAAATACCTCTTTTCGTTCCTATGCTCCTGATACAAATCCAGGAAATTTTTCGAAATTAAATTACGGTACACATTCTGAACCGGAAATTTTCGAACGATTTTTGAAGAGTAAAATACCTCTTTTCGTTCCTATACTCCTGATACAAATCCAGGAAATTTTTCGAAATTAAATTAGGGTACACATTCTGAACCGGAAATTTTCGATCGATTTTTGAAGAGTAAAATACCTCTTTTCGTTCCTATACTCCTGATACAAATCCAGGAAATTTTTCGAAATTAAATTACGGTACACATTCTGAACCGGAAATTTTCGAACGATTTTTGAAGAGTAAAATACCTCTTTTCGTTCCTATGCTCCTGATACAAATCCAGGAAATTTGTCGAAATTATATTAGGGTACACATTCTGAACCGGAAATTTTCGATCGATTTTTGAAGAGTAAAATACCTCTTTTCGTTCCTATGCTCCTGATACAAATCCAGGAAATTTGTCGAAATTATATTAGGGTACACATTCTGAACCGGAAATTTTCGATCGATTTTTGAAGAGTAAAATACCTCTTTTCGTTCCTATGCTCCTGATACAAATCCAGGAAATTTGTCGAAATTATATTAGGGTACACATTCTGAACCGGAAATTTTCGATCGATTTTTGAAGAGTAAAATACCTCTTTTCGTTCCTATACTCCTGATACAAATCCAGGAAATTTTTCGAAATTAAATTACGGTACACATTCTGAACCGGAAATTTTCGATCGAGTTTTGAAGAGTAAAATACCTCTTTTCGTTCCTATGCTCCTGATACAAATCCAGGAAATTTGTCGAAATTAAATTAGGGTACACATTCTGAACCGGAAATTTTCGATCGATTTTTGAAGAGTAAAATACCTCTTTTCGTTCCTATACTCCTGATACAAATCCAGGAAATTTGTCGAAATTAAATTAGGGTACACATTCTGAACCGGAAATTTTCGATCGATTTTTGAAGAGTAAAATACCTCTTTTCGTTCCTATACTCCTGATACAAATCCAGGAAATTTGTCGAAATTAAATTAGGGTACACATTCTGAACCGGAAATTTTCGATCGATTTTTGAAGAGTAAAATACCTCTTTTCGTTCCTATACTCCTGATACAAATCCAGGAAATTTGTCGAAATTAAATTAGGGTACACATTCTGAACCGGAAATTTTCGATCGATTTTTGAAGAGTAAAATACCTCTTTTCGTTCCTATGCTCCTGATACAAATCCAGGAAATTTGTCGAAATTAAATTAGGGTACACATTCTGAACCGGAAATTTTCGAACGATTTTTGAAGAGTAAAATACCTCTTTTCGTTCCTATGCTCCTGATACAAATCCAGGAAATTTGTCGAAATTATATTAGGGTACACATTCTGAACCGGAAATTTTCGAACGATTTTTGAAGAGTAAAATACCTCTTTTCGTTCCTATGCTCCTGATACAAATCCAGGAAATTTGTCGAAATTAAATTAGGGTACACATTCTGAACCGGAAATTTTCGATCGATTTTTGAAGAGTAAAATACCTCTTTTCGTTCCTATGCTCCTGATACAAATCCAGGAAATTTGTCGAAATTAAATTAGGGTACACATTCTGAACCGGAAATTTTCGAACGATTTTTGAAGAGTAAAATACCTCTTTTCGTTCCTATGCTCCTGATACAAATCCAGGAAATTTGTCGAAATTATATTAGGGTACACATTCTGAACCGGAAATTTTCGATCGATTTTTGAAGAGTAAAATACCTCTTTTCGTTCCTATGCTCCTGATACAAATCCAGGAAATTTGTCGAAATTATATTAGGGTACACATTCTGAACCGGAAATTTTCGATCGATTTTTGAAGAGTAAAATACCTCTTTTCGTTCCTATGCTCCTGATACAAATCCAGGAAATTTGTCGAAATTAAATTAGGGTACACATTCTGAACCGGAAATTTTCGAACGATTTTTGAAGAGTAAAATACCTCTTTTCGTTCCTATGCTCCTGATACAAATCCAGGAAATTTGTCGAAATTATATTAGGGTACACATTCTGAACCGGAAATTTTCGATCGATTTTTGAAGAGTAAAATACCTCTTTTCGTTCCTATGCTCCTGATACAAATCCAGGAAATTTGTCGAAATTAAATTAGGGTACACATTCTGAACCGGAAATTTTCGAACGATTTTTAAAGAGTAAAATACCTCTTTTCGTTCCTATGCTCCTGATACAAATCCAGGAAATTTGTCGAAATTATATTAGGGTACACATTCTGAACCGGAAATTTTCGAACGATTTTTGAAGAGTAAAATACCTCTTTTCGTTCCTATGCTCCTGATACAAATCCAGGAAATTTGTCGAAATTAAATTAGGGTACACATTCTGAACCGGAAATTTTCGATCGATTTTTGAAGAGTAAAATACCTCTTTTCGTTCCTATGCTCCTGATACAAATCCAGGAAATTTGTCGAAATTAAATTAGGGTACACATTCTGAACCGGAAATTTTCGAACGATTTTTGAAGAGTAAAATACCTCTTTTCGTTCCTATGCTCCTGATACAAATCCAGGAAATTTGTCGAAATTATATTAGGGTACACATTCTGAACCGGAAATTTTCGATCGATTTTTGAAGAGTAAAATACCTCTTTTCGTTCCTATGCTCCTGATACAAATCCAGGAAATTTGTCGAAATTAAATTAGGGTACACATTCTGAACCGGAAATTTTCGATCGATTTTTGAAGAGTAAAATACCTCTTTTCGTTCCTATGCTCCTGATACAAATCCAGGAAATTTGTCGAAATTAAATTAGGGTACACATTCTGAACCGGAAATTTTCGAACGATTTTTGAAGAGTAAAATACCTCTTTTCGTTCCTATGCTCCTGATACAAATCCAGGAAATTTGTCGAAATTATATTAGGGTACACATTCTGAACCGGAAATTTTCGAACGATTTTTGAAGAGTAAAATACCTCTTTTCGTTCCTATGCTCCTGATACAAATCCAGGAAATTTGTCGAAATTAAATTAGGGTACACATTCTGAACCGGAAATTTTCGAACGATTTTTGAAGAGTAAAATACCTCTTTTCGTTCCTATGCTCCTGATACAAATCCAGGAAATTTGTCGAAATTATATTAGGGTACACATTCTGAACCGGAAATTTTCGATCGATTTTTGAAGAGTAAAATACCTCTTTTCGTTCCTATGCTCCTGATACAAATCCAGGAAATTTGTCGAAATTAAATTAGGGTACACATTCTGAACCGGAAATTTTCGATCGATTTTTGAAGAGTAAAATACCTCTTTTCGTTCCTATGCTCCTGATACAAATCCAGGAAATTTGTCGAAATTAAATTAGGGTACACATTCTGAACCGGAAATTTTCGAACGATTTTTGAAGAGTAAAATACCTCTTTTCGTTCCTATGCTCCTGATACAAATCCAGGAAATTTGTCGAAATTAAATTAGGGTACACATTCTGAACCGGAAATTTTCGAACGATTTTTGAAGAGTAAAATACCTCTTTTCGTTCCTATGCTCCTGATACAAATCCAGGAAATTTGTCGAAATTATATTAGGGTACACATTCTGAACCGGAAATTTTCGATCGATTTTTGAAGAGTAAAATACCTCTTTTCGTTCCTATGCTCCTGATACAAATCCAGGAAATTTGTCGAAATTAAATTAGGGTACACATTCTGAACCGGAAATTTTCGATCGATTTTTGAAGAGTAAAATACCTCTTTTCGTTCCTATACTCCTGATACAAATCCAGGAAATTTGTCGAAATTAAATTAGGGTACACATTCTGAACCGGAAACTTTCGATCGATTTTTGAAGAGTAAAATACCTCTTTTCGTTCCTATGCTCCTGATACAAATCCAGGAAATTTGTCGAAATTAAATTAGGGTACACATTCTGAACCGGAAATTTTCGATCGATTTTTGAAGAGTAAAATACCTCTTTTCGTTCCTATACTCCTGATACAAATCCAGGAAATTTGTCGAAATTATATTAGGGTACACATTCTGAACCGGAAATTTTCGATCGATTTTTGAAGAGTAAAATACCTCTTTTCGTTCCTATGCTCCTGATACAAATCCAGGAAATTTGTCGAAATTAAATTAGGGTACACATTCTGAACCGGAAATTTTCGATCGATTTTTGAAGAGTAAAATACCTCTTTTCGTTCCTATACTCCTGATACAAATCCAGGAAATTTGTCGAAATTATATTAGGGTACACATTCTGAACCGGAAATTTTCGATCGATTTTTGAAGAGTAAAATACCTCTTTTCGTTCCTATGCTCCTGATACAAATCCAGGAAATTTGTCGAAATTAAATTAGGGTACACATTCTGAACCGGAAATTTTCGATCGATTTTTGAAGAGTAAAATACCTCTTTTCGTTCCTATACTCCTGATACAAATCCAGGAAATTTGTCGAAATTAAATTAGGGTACACATTCTGAACCGGAAATTTTCGATCGATTTTTGAAGAGTAAAATACCTCTTTTCGTTCCTATGCTCCTGATACAAATCCAGGAAATTTGTCGAAATTAAATTAGGGTACACATTCTGAACCGGAAATTTTCGATCGAGTTTTGAAGAGTAAAATACCTCTTTTCGTTCCTATACTCCTGATACAAATCCAGGAAATTTGTCGAAATTAAATTAGGGTACACATTCTGAACCGGAAATTTTCGATCGATTTTTGAAGAGTAAAATACCTCTTTTCGTTCCTATGCTCCTGATACAAATCCAGGAAATTTGTCGAAATTAAATTAGGGTACACATTCTGAACCGGAAATTTTCGATCGATTTTTGAAGAGTAAAATACCTCTTTTCGTTCCTATACTCCTGATACAAATCCAGGAAATTTTTCGAAATTATATTAGGGTACACATTCTGAAGCGGAAATTTTCGATCGATTTTTGAAGAGTAAAATACCTCTTTTCGTTCCTATACTCCTGATACAAATCCAGGAAATTTTTCGAAATTATATTAGGGTACACATTCTGAACCGGAAATTTTCGATCGAGTTTTGAAGAGTAAAATACCTCTTTTCGTTCCTATACTCCTGATACAAATCCAGGAAATTTTTCGAAATTATATTAGGGTACACATTCTGAACCGGAAATTTTCGATCGATTTTTGAAGAGTAAAATACCTCTTTTCGTTCCTATACTCCTGATACAAATCCAGGAAATTTTTCGAAATTATATTAGGGTACACATTCTGAACCGGAAATTTTCGATCGATTTTTGAAGAGTAAAATACCTCTTTTCGTTCCTATACTCCTGATACAAATCCAGGAAATTTTTCGAAATTAAATTACGGTACACATTCTGAACCGGAAATTTTCGATCGAGTTTTGAAGAGTAAAATACCTCTTTTCGTTCCTATACTCCTGATACAAATCCAGGAAATTTTTCGAAATTATATTAGGGTACACATTCTGAACCGGAAAATTTCGAACGATTTTTGAAGAGTAAAATACCTCTTTTCGTTCCTATGCTCCTGATACAAATCCAGGAAATTTGTCGAAATTATATTAGGGTACACATTCTGAACCGGAAATTTTCGATCGATTTTTGAAGAGTAAAATACCTCTTTTCGTTCCTATACTCCTGATACAAATCCAGGAAATTTTTCGAAATTAAATTACGGTACACATTCTGAACCGGAAATTTTCGATCGAGTTTTGAAGAGTAAAATACCTCTTTTCGTTCCTATACTCCTGATACAAATCCAGGAAATTTTTCGAAATTATATTAGGGTACACATTCTGAACCGGAAATTTTCGATCGAGTTTTGAAGAGTAAAATACCTCTTTTCGTTCCTATACTCCTGATACAAATCCAGGAAATTTTTCGAAATTATATTAGGGTACACATTCTGAACCGGAAATTTTCGATCGATTTTTGAAGAGTAAAATACCTCTTTTCGTTCCTATACTCCTGATACAAATCCAGGAAATTTTTCGAAATTAAATTACGGTACACATTCTGAACCGGAAATTTTCGATCGAGTTTTGAAGAGTAAAATACCTCTTTTCGTTCCTATACTCCTGATACAAATCCAGGAAATTTGTCGAAATTATATTAGGGTACACATTCTGAACCGGAAATTTTCGATCGATTTTTGAAGAGTAAAATACCTCTTTTCGTTCCTATGCTCCTGATACAAATCCAGGAAATTTGTCGAAATTAAATTAGGGTACACATTCTGAACCGGAAATTTTCGATCGATTTTTGAAGAGTAAAATACCTCTTTTCGTTCCTATACTCCTGATACAAATCCAGGAAATTTTTCGAAATTAAATTACGGTACACAGTCTGAACCGGAAATTTTCGATCGAGTTTTGAAGAGTAAAATACCTCTTTTCGTTCCTATACTCCTGATACAAATCCAGGAAATTTTTCGAAATTATATTAGGGTACACATTCTGAACCGGAAATTTTCGATCGATTTTTGAAGAGTAAAATACCTCTTTTCGTTCCTATGCTCCTGATACAAATCCAGGAAATTTTTCGAAATTAAATTACGGTACACATTCTGAACCGGAAATTTTCGATCGATTTTTGAAGAGTAAAATACCTCTTTTCGTTCCTATACTCCTGATACAAATCCAGGAAATTTTTCGAAATTATATTAGGGTACACATTCTGAAGCGGAAATTTTCGATCGATTTTTGAAGAGTAAAATACCTCTTTTCGTTCCTATACTCCTGATACAAATCCAGGAAATTTTTCGAAATTAAATTACGGTACACATTCTGAACCGGAAATTTTCGATCGAGTTTTGAAGAGTAAAATACCTCTTTTCGTTCCTATACTCCTGATACAAATCCAGGAAATTTTTCGAAATTAAATTAGGGTACACATTCTGAACCGGAAATTTTCGATCGATTTTTGAAGAGTAAAATACCTCTTTTCGTTCCTATACTCCTGATACAAATCCAGGAAATTTTTCGAAATTATATTAGGGTACACATTCTGAACCGGAAATTTTCGATCGATTTTTGAAGAGTAAAATAGCTCTTTTCGTTCCTAGCCTCCTGATACAAATCGTGAAAATTCTTCGAAATTAATTTAGGGTAGTCATTCTGAACAGAAAATTTTCGATCGTTTTTTGAAGTGAAAAATAACTCTCCTAGTCTTTTGATATTCTTGGCTAATATTTTTCATGATTTTATTAAGGGGCCATTTTGGTCTTTCATTGTTTAAATACATGCATTCATTCATTCATTCATTCATTGACAAAGAAGAACCTTAGAATTAGTTAGTTTTTATGGCCCTTAAAAGGGCCGTTGTTTTCGGATGTGGGGCGCCCAAAATTTACCGTTGTCATATCTCTAGAAGATGTTGGTGGGGTCGACTACCTTCTCCAGGGAGCCGGTTTCTCGTGACGGTCACAAATAACTCTTGATTCTTCTTATCCTGTCAATCTTGGATGCGTTTTCAATTATTTTATAGGGTCACAAATATTTAGGTAGGAAATGATTACGGTATTAGGTTTTATTTATATAATTTACCAAGGCTTCCAAAAATATCCACCTGAAAATGGTTAAAAAACGTTGACCGGAGTTTTAGTCGGAAAGATAAAATAATTTTAACTTATACGATAAGTTGCATTTAACTAAATGCAATAAAGTCCAATTTTCGGAATCATATCATATCAAGTTGAACACACATAAACACACACGTGAACACACACATCACACACAACATTTGTTGTACGCATTCTTTCCCTAGTAATACTATGGAAAAAAATTGCGAAAATGATCAAATGACCAAAACTTTCTTTTTCCGAAAATAATTACTTTACACGCTTTTTCCCATCATTAAGAAACGCCATGAATTTTTTTAAATCTTTCCGAGATTAAACATTTTTACTTGCATTTTTTTCACAAGGAAAATACCCCAAATATCTCGAAACCTGAGCATCATGGCAAAAAATGTTTCAGATAAAAGTTGTAGGGTTCGTTTGACCTTGAAAATTGACCCCAAGATCATTTTCAATGTCACCAGCATATATCCCTCTTCGAACTCTACAACTTTCATTTGAAACATTTTTTACCATGTTACTCAGGTTTCAAGATATTTGGGGTGGCAATTTAAAATGGGTTACCCTGTATAATAAGTAAGGTGTAGAAGTATGAGCAACAAATAAATAAAATATGTGTGTTTTTTTTATTAAGTTTTATTGTAAAATCACAAAGAATAAATCTAAATTTTTTCAGAATCATAATATATATATATATGTTTGATATAGTTTTCTTTTTATATAATATGTAATCGAGTATATGATAATTCTACAAATAATCTCCTAATAATAAACACAACTCATCGGTTGAACTAACAAAAATAAAACATGTAAACAAGACCAACGTTTTTTGAACTGGCTGTTCATGAATTTGTAATACTGATGTTGGCACACAAATAGGGTGGAAACAAGGGTATCCTGGCCGATTTGATATTACATATAAAAAAGAAAAAGTCCGAAAAGGGGAAAGAAGTACCAGAAAAAAGGGGGAAAGTGAGTGTCTTGAGAGAGAGTAGTGCGAAAAGATCGAAATTTCAAATCGTATTTTTATTCAATTTGTCTTGTGCCCATAGTTTAAGCTAAAATTACACTAAGTTTAACTCTAATGGTAAATCTAGGTTATGTAAATAGTATTAGTAATAGAGTATATGTGAATAGATAATAGCTATGTTTAATATATGTTCTTTTATGCAATAGATACTTTTTTTTTAACATTTTTTTTCTTTATCTTGATTTGTTTTGTTAAGTTGATCCCACTGTTTGGCACGGAGGCCATAGCATTTTTTTGTTATTTACCGCGTGTGCCAGTTCATTTGCACACTAGAAAAATTGGAAAATAAAGAGTTTCCGTGAACACTTTTATACGGAGATATTTTTGATTTTTTCGTATGAGAATGTTTACGATTCTGTGTGCCACCAACAAATAACTTTTTTTATTATATATAACATTTTATACCCTGTCTTAAAATTATCTTAATCACAAAAACTTCGTTTTAAATTATATAAACAAGGTTGAACAACTATACAAACAAAATTTAAATTAGACCTTCACTGTTATCCCCACCCAAGCAAATCTGTACAATTTTTACTATTCAATATTTTTAATAATAATAATACTTGTTCATAACTAATTTCTTACTCATATCCTTCTATGCTTATCAGTAATTGCTAACATTGAAATTAAGGTCAGCAAACGTTAAATTAATACATAGCATTATCACTATTTAGCAAAATATAGACGGACAAAAGTCTTGAATTATATACATACTTTGGCAAATAATTACTTATCAAATTTTGAAAAGTATCACTTTTTGAATTAAATGTAATACCTTTTAAAATCGCATACTCCTCGGGTTTAATTTTTTATTGATGTGAAGTCATGAAGAGTTTAAATTTCGTCTTGCTTGCAGATAACAGAAAAATTTCTTTTAAATAAAACAAACAGATATGTTATATTTGATATAAGCCAATATTTGATATTTTCGTATATATAGTGTATATATACATAGGCCAATAATCTCCTTTATATAAAACAAAGATATGCGCGTTCTTTGTCAAAAATGCAATACAAATATATATTTCTAACCGTCATATAAATTTACATATATAAAACTATACTTTGATCCCATTCGACTTGAATTATTTGCGGTGGCACACAAAATGATTGTTAAAATGGTAAAAGATAAAAAAAAAATAAAAAAATAAAAATTATTAGAAGTAACGTTTAATCAAAAACTCAAATTAAAAAAAAAATGGAAAGCAGAACTTAAAGAATATAGCGTAATATAACCTGAGAAGCGATAAAGAAAATACTTGAAGCGAGAAAACCGTCAACAGCTGCAACTTTCCTTGTTTGCGCCACGAATTGTAAAAAAAATACATTTTCCGGAAGCATCGGGGCCACGCGTTAAGAAAATTCCAACTGTTACATTTCCGCAATGGAACACTAAAAGATAAATAATACTAGAATAAGGGGTAATACTAAAAAAAAGGAGTAATACTAAGTAGAGAATACAATAATAGGCAAACTTAACGCTAAGTTATTCCGCTCTATGAAAGACTCATTGTGCGCAATATTAAAAATATCATCGAAGAATCTAAAAAAATAGATCTTATAACACATTTAGATATTACAATTACATTGTAGATATTGACTTCGAATTTGGCAAATGCATGCATGCTATAATTATAGAATTCAATAGCAAAAATTCGGGAATTACGCTCATAAAAACACACAGTGCATTGTAGGCCTTGTTCAATTTTGTTTTTGATCTATTTTTCAATTATTTATTCCATAGGCCGAATCAGTTGAGATTCACTGGGTCTTGTGTATAATTTAAGTAGATTTTGGTCTTTGGGAAACCCTGCAATTTAAGTAGATTTACCTTTTGGTTTATTAATTAAAAAATATAAATCTTTTAGACCATATTAATTATAATTTAAAAACGATTGATATTTAATTGGCCGTATTTGTTAACGAAGACATAATTTAAAATTGGGTTAAAATATAACTTGTGTATTTTGAGCTTTTCAATTAACTTTTGGAAGATTACGTGGGAGGAAACCAGTTTCAAATTTAATAAAAACACATTTATAAAAAATGTAAGGTCACCTTGAAATTCAAATGTATTAAATATTAATATGAGATAAACTTACGCAAATTTACCTTTTTATCAATTCAGGTTAAATTTGAGTAAATTATTTAATGAAGAATACATAGGCCATATTAATAAAAAAAAGATTTTGAAACCCTGTAAAGTTAAGATTTCCCATAATTTGATAAGCGTGTGTTCTAGTTTAGGCAAATTCCCGGTAGAAATCCATGACACGAAAATATCGATTCAAGAAAGATGAAAAACACCAAGTTGAGAACGAACAATTACAACAAGAAAATACCACGCGATTCATTTTGCCCGTATTTTTTTAAAATTATGTTTTCTTTATGATTGTCAAAGTGTATATAGTATATAGTATATAGAGAAAGTATATATAATATCAAAGATTATACGATAATTTATGGTGCGTAAAAAAGTGTTTTTTTTTACCTTTCTACGCCAGACATATATCCGCATTTCCGGGGAGGGGGCGAAAGCGCGCACGCGCAGATCATTACAATTTACAGCCCTGGAGACGATTGCAACCCATAGCAGACTTTACAAATTACAAATTTATCGATTACAATCTTAAGAGATTCGAGTGAAAAAATGCGCGCGCTTGCGCCTCTCCCGCGAAATGAATATACGAACGGTTCTCACGCTACAAATAAAAGAGAAGCGTTCATAGATCTAAGTAATTTTTTTGAGAATTAAGGGTATACCTAAACCCTGTGAACCCTATAATCTCTAGATAACTGGCTATTTCACCTAAACAATACGCTACAGTCCGCGATTACAACTCTATTTTATAACTAGCCATATATATATATTTATATTATAGAGCGCATGATGACGTTTCCACATATATCTATATATATTAAATCCAAATTTCGAGAAACATTCAGCGTACGCTCTCAACTACTTATTATCTTAAATATATATAATATATTTATAATTCAACGTGCTGCAATATTTCATCATAACCGCAGCACGCGCGCTTCTTTAAACACTATAAAGTTACAAAAAATAACATCATCGCGGCCCTTCCTATAAATCTAAACAGTTCCTTAATTATTAAAGCCATCCAATACTGAACATACTGAACGCAACGAAATTGAAATTAAGTCAAAGTTTATTCCAAACAGAGGAGTTGTAGCACAGTTGTGATTACAATAACGAAACGTATTTTAACCCTAAGCCTAAGTCAAATAAATAAATATCGTTAATCCGGCGTGTGTGTTCTTCCTTAAATATCCGATATTTCTCAACTAACATAATGTAATGAAATTATTAATAGTAATAAACAAATACTAACTAGATATGATACTGATTTGTCGCTTTACTTATTTATATATAATGCCTGCCTAGACAGTCTATTTCTTCATATATAGTTAATAAATAAGAGCGCCGAGCTACCTTTAACGTAGCTGCTGGAATGAATACTGGGTGAAACTGGTTTATTATATGCTAGACTTCGAGAACGATACCCGCAGATGGTTCGACTCTGACAGCTGATAGTTGTGCATCTTGATTAAAGCTATTACCGCCTCGTCCATGCTGGGAAGCTGGATCAGCGCCATTTTTCTGTCTTTGCTGTAAATAAAACAAGAACATCATGTAATATTTGAAAAGTTGATATCTGTATAAATAATAATTTTACACGGGGTGGCCGATTTATCTATACTAAACTATGCATCGGATCAAAAAAAGTTTTGAATACTCCCTTCGTATCCTTTGACTGTCAGACCAACCAAACCGTGTATTTTTAATGGTGTTCTAAAAAGATACTCACGGGAAGAACTTGAACGCCTTTACTGTAAACCCGTTCTTTGTGAAAGCCTCCTTGATGTCGTCCTCGTTCACCGTCGCCGGGATGTTACTCAGATGGAGCGTGGCCGATGGAGGATAGATGTTCTGGTAGTTTTTGGATCCCGGCTTCTTGAATCGGTGCAGCGGACTCTGGCTGTAGTCTTTCGTCAGGCCCGCGTCGGGTTGGCCCTCCTTTGGCATCTGAACTGATTGATGTTTGCTCAGCATCACTCGGATATTCTTTCCAAACACCCTGAGCTTATCCATGTGTGTAATAGCTGTAACATTCAAGAAACAAGAAATAAAGATTAAATTAAATTTTACAACAAAAAATTCTTCATGGTGGCAATGCATACAAAATAACCAAATATTTAACACATTGCATCAAAATGGGGTAAGACTTCAACAGTCAACGTGTAAATACTATGGTCAAACAGTGCAATGGTGAGATCAGAATTATACACAGCTTTAAGCTCAATTATCTGACAACAGCTCTTCTTTAATTTCTGATGCCCTGTCACAAAGAACATTTGACAGTAGTCCGAACGTACATATCTAGCTCACTATCGCAAAGGCTTTGGCTTAATGTATCAAAGTCCAAGATGGTCAATGTCAATGATGTTACCCAATTCAAGTGCAATATAAATTAATTGTGAATAGTTTGTATGTATTTAGACTTTAATTTTTGCACTTTGAATTAAACCAATAAAAACAAATACAAATACAATATTTGTTTAAGCGAATATATGTAAATCAGTAAAATAAAAACTTTGACAGTACAGAAAACAACTCACCTAAATGTGCCTGGTGAGGTTCGGCGAGTTGCACCAAAGCCGAATCCTTCTTGTTGTACAGAATCTTCACCCTTTGCACGTCACCGTACACACCTAAACAACAAAACAGAAATCAGTAGCCGCACTTGCAACACACTGTCAGAATAAAAATACACAAGCAAAATAAAACATTAAAGTTAAAAACGAAAAATGTGTTGCTTGTATATTTACACAAAAAGGAAAACATTCAAATCGAATGTGTACAGAATATGTCGAAGATAAAAATAGACTTGAAGGTACACACGTTTAGAAGTAACAATGCTTCTCTTACACATGCAAAATAGTAAATAGCGATAAATTTAGTGTTTAATAATCAATACATACTAACAACTCAAATAGGCTACGAAAATTAAGTTTTAGAAACATGTAACTAAAAAACGAGACGATCGATAGAAACATGATTCTAAAGCAGGTAAGCTTGTAAAAAAATAAATAAAACAGGAAACATTAATCTTCTCACGACATTTACTTCTACGTTACACATATTCAGTATTAAAACATAAAATGATATGGAACATGAAACATAAATTAATAATCCAATTCCACAGTGGATTAAATTATTAGTCGAGAATTGGATTACTAATCGAATGGCTGAAAATACTCCCATTTTTATAACTTTATTATAAAGTGAGCGAAGTAGATTAATGAGTAAGTTTTGCTTTTTATAACCAATTCGTCTGTCATATTTTGGTTAACGGTAAAAACTTCCATCGCATGAAAATAGGAGTATCTCCAGATGAACTAGATGATATACTTAGTTTGATAGTAGCTGTGCACACGTACCAAATAGGGTAAAGAGAGCGTCAGGCGTGACCATCTACGAAAGAGAAAGATGACAGTAGTAATATGTAAACGGAGTACACAGAGGGAGTTATTTCAATATTAAAATAGCATTCGTGTATGTACTTAAACAAAAAGAAGTCGAAGGCTTATTAACACTTTCAATGTGGTTTATATGAAGAATAATTTAATAACACGGACCGACAAACTCTATATACACCAATTACAAGATTGTACCCATAAAAATACTCCTCGACGTTTACTGAGGGCAAAGTTTTGATCATTCCGCAATGAATGTGTTGATTCACGAATGCTATTCAAGTATCGAACGTAAATATCGTAAAAATAAATAAATAAATAAAACACTACATTAGAATGTCTATTCGCTAGGAATTTATGTAAACAAATCATTAATTGCTGAAACAGGCGCTGAAGATGTTCTGGCATGAGTTTTTCAACAATTAATGGCATCTTAGAGATATTCAAGAGGTCAATGATAAACGAGTCTTCTATGTTACAGTCTAATGTGTGTTTGGCGAAAATTATAAAGTTGTTGGTGGGCGCCAATTAAATTCGGTTAAATCTTGTTAAATACAGTTCACGGAAGTGTTTAGTATCGGGAAATTGTAAAATAAATGTATGGAAAATAAGTATTCTATATGGATGATTATCCGTGTGTACGGAAGTCAAATTTGCACCAAAATTTCATTCAAACAATATCTACAAGAATAATTGTTGTAAGTTAGTTCCAAAATTATCAATTAAAATAATTGTTGATTATATGAACTGAATTGAAAAATTCATTATTCTTCTCAAAATTAATATTTCTCGGCCTCTTATTGTTTTCAGTTTAACACGTTGGCTGCCACCGACGCGCTAGAGCGTCCAACTTTATACTTGCGTATGTGCACTCCCAATTATAGTGGCAGCGAACGTGTTAAGAGGGCTCATAATAAAATAACCTTGAAGCATGTATTATGTGAATTTAAATGCCGATTGCCCACCAGGGGGCGATATCGCCGACGTTGACAAACAGCATCACTGACAGCTCATGATAGCAGAGATGGCAATACAGATAGGTCTGGACTATGCAACCGATCCTACCTCTCTGCACTGCCACCTCGGCCAGGCCATACCATCAGTCACCCCGCAAGCTGTCACTGCTTTGCATGTATCTAGGTTTTACTAACAGTTGATTTTAATTATAAAAATAATCAATGAAAGTAATATTAGCAACAATAATGAAAGATATGTATCATCAAATTAATATTTAATGATTAAAAACGGGAATTTGCTTTAAAAAAAAAACGTTTTTGACTGAACCATAAGAACTCGGCACATCCTTGACTTAAGTACATAGATAATCATCAAAAAAAATCAACAGTGAACTGTACAATTTTAGTTTAACTATGATAAAGTCAATCAAGAATCAACAAACTAAATCTCATATCATACGTACCTCCTCGTTAAGGTTGCTAACCAGCAGCACCGTGGCGAGAGCCAGACCCGGCGTGGCCAGACCTCGGAGGCCGGGAGCGGTTTGGCCCAGGGCGAAGCCCCCCAGGCCGGGCAGTGTCCCCGCCACGCCGCCCCCGTACGGGGCGGTCAGGGGTGAGGCCAGGCTGTGCATGAACGGGCTGCTCAGCATGCCCGGAGCGCCTGCAAGCAAGGAGTCTGCATCCACCAGGTGCAGTTGCACTAATCAAAATACGTGTTTTTAAATACTTTGCGCGCCGAGTATTACCTGTGAGACGTTCGCGCGCCAGTCGGGGCTGCGCCGCCAGCAGGAGGATGTCGGCGCCGAGGCCTCCGGCCAGTCCGCCGCCCAGGGTGGCCAACTGGTCGTTGGTGTCACCCGTTGGAAGGTTCGGGTTCGTGTAGTCCCTGGATTTGTCGTTATTGTATTTGACGTTCAGCGCGGTCATTTTTGAGTAGTCGATGCGCAGCGTACAACAGCTGTTGTAGATGTTCTGGCCGTCGAGGGCCTGTTTGGCAGCTTGTGCTGACTGGGTGTCCGGGTATTGGATTAAAGCTTGGAATGAATCTAGAAAGAAAAGAAAGAACTTAAAGAGGTATTTTTAAAGAAACATTTTAAATCGTGTTTTTGGATCATATGAACGGAAAAAGATATTTTGGCGCGAAAATAAATTTTTGACAAAACGGCATCTAAAAATTTTAAATCATGTTTTTGGATCATACGAACGCAAAAAGGTATTCTGGCGAGAAAATAAATTTTTGAAAAAAATTGCATCGAAAATTTTTAAATCGTGTTTCAGAATCGTAGAAACGTAAAGAGGTATTTTGGCGGGAATACGAATTTTTGACAAAAATGCATCGAAAATTTTTAAATCGTATATCAGGATCATAGGAACGTAAAGAGGTATTTTGTCGCGAAAATAAAATATTAATCGTCTTTTTGGATGATATGAACGGAAAAAGGTATTTTGGCGCGAAAATAATTTTTTGACAAAAATGCATGGAACAATTTTAAATCGTGTATTTGGATCATATGAACCGAAAAAGGTATGTTGGCGCGAAAATAAATTTTTGACAGAAATGCACTGTAAGATTTTAAATCGTGTTTTTGGATGATATGAACGAAAAAAGGCATTTTGGTGCAAAAATAAATTTTTGAGAAAAATGAATCGAAAAATTTTAAATCATAGGAACGTTCAGAGGTATTTTGGCGGGAAAATAAATTTTAACAAAAATGCATCGAAAAATTTTAAATCGTGTATTTGAATCAAATGAACGTAAAAATGTATTTTGGCGCGAAAATAAATTTTTGACAAAAATTCGTTGAAAAATTTAAAATCGTGTATTAGGATCATAGGAACTTAAAGAGGTATTTTTGGGCGAAAATAAATTTTAATAAAAATGCATCGGAAAATCTTAAATCGTGTTTTTGAATCATATGAACGAAAAAAAAGTATTTTGGCGCGAAAATAAATTTTTGACAGAAATGCATGGTTATATTTTATGGTAGATACTTACTGTTTTTTGTGAAAGTGACAATCTTTAACACTTTTCCATATCTTTGGAATATCTGCAAAAAAAAAATATCATTTAGAAATAATAATAATAATAATAATAATCTTTATTGGTGTTATCAACATAAATAGTCTTACACAAGTCATAAAATTGAGTGAATCGATAAAAATTGATACATATGTAATAAAATAATAATATAATATATAATTAAAAAGATAGCACAATTAAAAAACATTAATAATAAAACTATTGGAATTATAATAATGGAGATGAAAATAAAATAGGTTAAAAATACGATTTAAAAATACGGTTACAATATAAAACATGTGACATTTACAACATTTTAAAATATACAATTTAATTTTTGAAGCTTTTTAGAAATTCATTAAAGGAATAAAATGCGTGCTTTAACAAATAATTTTTGCACCAACGAGTAAATGAAAGTGTTTGCTAAAAAGGTAGACAAAAATGAAATCTTACTTATATTAAATGTTCCCTTCTAATGATTTAACGTTTATTAATGCGACATAAGTGCTTTTAACCCTTTCAGCGCTGGATTTTTAAATTTGAAAAAAAATTTGTTTGTTAATAACTATTGATGGGGAGTTTCTTTTGACCATAAATACCAAATTTTAACTCATTTCATTAATTAGTATAGGAATTAATTAGTGAGGCTTTGTTGAAGTGACATCTAGTGATAAACAGCAAAAATACGGATTGTCATAGTAAGTAGAGACATGTAAATGTTGCGGTGGCAATTGCCACCACCAGGGCCGAAAGGGTTTATAAAATAAACACAATTTGAAAAACCTCTTCGAATATAATTAAATACACTTGGAATGCATCGTGTAATATTAAAATTTTTACTTATCACGACGAATGTGAATTTTAGTAAATAAACCGAACAAGTGACAAAAATAAATTTCGTTTTTGGGTTTTAAATACTATCCAGTGGCATTTAAAAAAAGATTAATTTTTTCAAAACTATTTTTCGGTTACATAGCTTTAAAAATCAATCTTGTATTTAACTTTTTTACAAGCAAAACAACTTCTGCATCTATTGGATTGGACAACATGAATTATTTAAGATACAGATTCATTGAGTGACTATCAAAATCTAGAAATGATGTAAAAATTCTTAAACTGTGTGTCACGAAAGGTTATGCCAAAGAAGATTAGAGCAATAACTACATACTACAGACCTAAAACAGAAGGATTTCAGATGATATACTCAGTGACATGGAAATCGCAACACCAAGAAGGAGTAGGAATTTTTTGACCAAACTTGCCAGAAACGTTTAACTCTTAACCCTTTGCACTCGTATTTATTAGTGACAAAACGTATTGTGGCGACAATAAGTCGACATACGAGTGCAAAGGGTTAAAAGGTATCAGTTGATTAAAATTTCGTTCACATGGATCAAGTGATCATGACTTATCAGACAGTTCTGAGCAAGTATTTTATAGATGGTGTCCCTTTTCTTTAAGTAAATGTAGGTATGAAGAATATCTGTTAACAATAAATTACAGCTTTACTAGGCAATTTATATTTGAATTACTTGCATATAAACGTGTTATTCCCCGAAAATAAAATTGACACCAGAGGCTACAAAAGGAAACTCGAGTATTATATAGTTGTTTCAATAAGTATAAAAAAAATCCCTCGAGTACAAACTTCGAAGGAATACTGTAACGATGTACAGCTACCTCTAAGAATACCCGTACGGATTCAGACTTCTATAAGTACTCAGTAACGAATACAAAGTAACGACTAATGCACCTAAAAGTAACGATTAGTTACAAGTACCGAAAAGTAAAGGAAATCTGCATCACTACAAAAGACCTATTCTCCAGTACCAGATCAATTGCCGATGAATTATTAGGTGGCGAAGGTCGTCCTGTAAGCCTTCGAACGGTTTACCGCAGAATCCGCAATCATATCGACCACACTTGGTGTTACCACCAACGGATCAACACAGACGGCAAAAGTTTGGAGTGATATAGGTTACGATTGCACTGGAACCTAGTGTAGTACAGGGTAGTGTTTAGTGATTAATCCCGATTCTGTTTGAGGATGCATGATGGCTGTATGAGGATTAGACTAAGAAGTGCTGAACGTCACAATATTGGATTTTCTGTTGTGAGGCCTGTGCACCAAACTGTGGGGATTATGGTATGGGGTGGTATAATTAATAGGAGTAGGTCTCATTTGGTATTTATACCAGGCAATATGAAAGCCCTGCGATATGTGGATGAGTTGGCAGAACCCCATATTCTTCCATATCTTTAGCAGTTGGATAATGCCCATCCCGATGTTGCAAGACATTCTATAGACCGATTCGCAGAGGATAATGTCAATCTCTTGCCATGGCCAGCCCTATCACCCGATCTTGCGCCCATCGAGCATGTTTGGGACATTATGGGGAGAAGACTGACAACTTGCTGCATCCTCCGCAGACGCTGCAAGCTCTACAGCACGAATTACAGGTTGTTGGGGACACAATACCTCAAGAGGAAATCGATCATCTGCTAAAATCGATGCCACGAAGAGTGGGAGAGTGCGCAACCTACAGGGGAAACCAATCCATTATTAATAAAAAAAAATTATGTTTACATTTTGTTCTTCTGTTATTTTCCATCAAAATTTTAATCAATTGATACCTTTTAGTAGTTAAACGGCAAGTTTGGTCGAAAAAATCCTACTCCTTCTTGATGTTGCGATTTCCACATATCGTAATAAAGTGAAAAAATTTCCTCAACTGGGTCGTGTAGGAATAAAAGGTTAAGATGCGCTGTTTTTTTTTTTTTTTACTTTGGCAGGTGCCCTTCAACATCAGTTATTGTATTTGTACTTGGCTAATATAATGGGTGATGAAATATCAACAGGGATACATTCATGGATAAAGGTTACCTATGAGGGCTGTCATGACATATGTTTGTAAAACGAACAGGAGTGAGCCCAACAAAAGAGGTTGAAGTGTTTTAAATTGAGATGAGCTTAGAACTGTAAAACTATATTTAATTGTATTGTTGATGCGCTGTTGTAATGTATATGAATGACACAGTGCTGAGAATGGAAATTTTAAAACCTTAACCAAACGAAACTGAAAAGTTTGTTATACAGATCGAGTAAATAATGTTTGGCACAGGCGGGTTCCATGGGTGCGATAGCGTTGGAAATAAGAGATACACATTCTTTGAGTGAAAACGGCTACGAAGTCGCGTTCTTAGGAGGGATATAGGCGGTTCCTTATTGGCCGTGCGCCTCGGCCACTGTTGCCCATCTAATCAAAGTATGATAACAAACAAAAATAATTTTGTCATTCTTTAAAGTGAACTCGTGCAGACTGTGCAGTAAGTATTACCAAAGAGGATTATATAAAGAGTGGCAATGTAATGGACTGAATATGAAACCGAGTTTTCGATCCGATGATATATCTGTTTCAATCATTCTTCTCCGTCGCTCAATCCATGATTGGCAAAATAATGGAAGAGATAACACCCCGCTGATGATTGGCAGTGAAACCATCCCCTCCCGTGGACGTAAGACAAATATGAAATTAGTCCACCAATAACAGTCGGAGCGACAGACATGGAATTATTATCAATCCTTCCCTCTCTGTTCTTAGTTAGTACCGAATCCGGAAACTAGAGGCACGGTTCTAAAACTGGATCCAAAATCAGTCCATTACATTGCCACTCTTTATATAATCCTCTTTGGTATTACTCTTTAATTAATAAATCTGTACACGAGCCAAACATGCCTCTGGAGAATTTAGCTTTTAACTTCTGTTTAATTTATTTAAAAGTTTTAATTTTAAAGAGGTTCTATTTAGTTTTCGAGTACAGTTTTATTTTTAAAAGAGAAATATTTGTGTTTACTTTGGTAAAAAATAAATGAAAAAATTGTTGTACATGAATTCTTATGTTACATTATGCGTATTTTGTTCCTATCGCTACATTCGACATACTCCTTACGTTTATTGAGATTTACTAAATAAATGCCGCGACCGATTGCCGTGTTATGTGGAATAACATGATGCATCCCCTCCTACGTACGCGTCTTCGTACTTGTTTCCACTTAAAGAATGTGTATCTCTTATTTCCAACACTCTCGCACCCATGGAATCCACGTGTGCCAAACGTTCTTTACTCAATCTGTATAACAAAAGAGCTTGGAGTGTTTTAAAATGAGATGAGCTTAAAATTACAAAACTATATTTAATTGTATTGTTGATGCACTGTTGTAATGTATAAGAATGACAAAGTGTTAAGAATGGACATTTTAAATTCTTGCCTAACAAACCTTAACTAAGCTAAACTGAAAAGTTTGTTATATATAAATTTTGTTATATGTACAGAATCTGAGATTAAGTATTTGATCTCAACTTACCACATGCAAAATATCTAAGCTTATGGGGTAAATCATATGTTCAATGATAACCCTTAAAACTGTGTTGGGTCCTCCTTGAATGTCTTGGCCATTTGTGACGGGTGTTGCGGGTGTCGAGGTGGGTGCCGCTCCAGTCTGGGTGCCTGTTAGAGCTTGGGCAGCCTGCAAGGCGGCTTGGGCAGATGCATTCTGGAACAAAAATAGTAAGTTACAATTAGATAAAATTGTCACAAAAATTGTATAAGAATTAAGAGAAAGCTGTATCAATATAATAATATACCATATGTATAAAAATTATTTAGATAAAGGGTGGCTTTGTATTTGGGAACGTACGTTGCAGGTTTGATACATCGCATAAACACAAAATCAGGAAATTCAACCAGTTATGGACGAGTAATATAAATCCATTGCCCATTTTCAAGATGCCCATTATGGAAATAAAATTCAATGATGAAACACTTGTGAAGTTGTGAGAATACCATGATTAAATCAAAACTGACGTTTAATTGACATAAAGTCAACAACGTGCTGAACTAATCTAAGACCGTGATTTTGTTTATCATGGCCATGCCTTATCTAAATAATTTTTATACATATGGTAGTATCGTGTGAGCCACAAAATTTTGATTCAGAGTTGGCTCTGGAATAAATGAGGTATGTCGCATATTATTACGTCATGAGACTAGAATTAGATTTTAAAAAATGAATTAAGACACGACTGCTATGTTTCTCTCTCTCAGGCATGGCCAACTCAGCAACAAAATTCAGTGGCTTACACCTTACATTAGAAAGGTTTTATCGCAAATGGTTCTGATGTTTTGAATAAACATTACAGTATAACTGGATTGCGAATAACTTGGTCTGTAGGTGTTTTGCAGAAAGGGAAAATTTTTCTGAATATATATTGCTTGTATTTCAAGCACATCACTTGTCCTTGAAATACAAGCAATATATACACGGATTACCAGCCGTGAGTCACGTGATCACTACCAAGGTAACAGTTCTTTCCTCTCATTGCAGTTTTGTGGGAAATCATCGTCTTAGTTGGTGTGTATCTTAAACATCAATGCGAGATTATACTGTTTACTATATTATTTGGATCAAGTGCGTGTGCGTAAAGTATTTTATCTACGACCACTACTGTAAATGCCCATTATCGTACAATGCGCGTACTGCGTAAATACACCAAAACACCCACGTATGTTAGAGCCCGCTTGTAAATTAAAGGTACTAGTGAGTTTCGTTTACGAACTTTTGATTGGTTGAGAGTTGCGCGTTTGTTCGTTTTTATTAAATATAGTAGTCCGCGATTGTTAAACGTCACATCACGCACCCCGAAGCTGTCACTTCGCTATTCCGCACATTCTCTTATATAAATTAAGGTGAGAGTGGTCGTAGATAAAGTATACTACATAACGCGAGTTGTAAAGCAATTACGCGCTCGTGAAATTGCGTTACTCGCCGCTACGCGGCTCGTACGCAATTTTTTCACTTGCGCGTAATTTGCTATTTACAACTCTTGTTACGTAATATACTATTTTAAAGGACCTCGCACGAACCTTATGGAAAGTGGGTCTCGGTGGATTTGGCTGAAATTTTGAGAATTTGTAGTTTACGTCATCCTGATGAAAAGTTCTCATGGTTACAACTTGATTCGTTGAGCTGTATGAGCATTAAAAACAGTCGAAAGTAAGAAATAGACAACTGCCGCTGCCACTCTGTAAGCAGTTAAACATCTGTTAATTAATCTCTTCCCTATCCCTCCTCTACCCTGACTTAACCTCCCCCCCCCCCCCCTTTCCCTTCCATTTCTTCTCTTCTTCGACTAGTTTTCGTTTGTCGAATACAAATGTTATCTCCGATGCTGCGAATAGTCCACCACAAGAAAATCTTGATAATATACCAGATGTTATTGACGTTTGAATATTTGTTGGGTATGCGCTATATACCTTTGTAAATAGAAGATAATAAATGTGATAATTTAAGTAAAACAAAAGATTCAGTATTCATTTTCCATCACCGAACTGTGCGTATTCCACAAACGAAAACTAGTGTTGAAGAAGAGAAGAAATTAAAGGGGGGGTAGGAGAAAGGTCAAGTCAGTTGAATTAACAGATGTATAATCACCTACATAATGGCAGCGGCAGCTGTCTATTTCTTACTTTCGACTGTTTTTAGTGCTCATGCGGCTCAACGAATCAAGTTGGAACCATAAGAACTTTTCATCGGGATGCCGTAAACTACAAATTCCCAAAATTTCAGCCAAATCCACCGAGACCCATTTTCCATAAGGTTTGTGCGGGGTCCTTTGTTTCAAAGTGTAGTGACTGTTTCTTAGTAGCTATACTGCAACAATGGCATCTACGAAGAAAGAGGTTGAAAGGAAAGTTGATTATGGTGTAAATTAAGGAGGAAATCATCAAGAAGCACAAAGGGAATACGCTAGTACATTGTAAGATTTTATAAGGTGATGATTTGCATGGCACTAAAGAAGAAATACGGGGGCTATATCTAGTAAAAGGAGTCACAAGAGTATCAAAGTATTCTGGAAGATGCAGAGAAAGGCGATCAGACGATTCGCTTTTGGCAAGACAGTTCCTCTTTTTAGCATTTTTTCCCGTTGCCCATCACATCTACAAGATTTCCCGTGTTTTCATATTGAGTACGATTTTTTTAGTTATCCAGTAATATTTAAAAGGAATGCTGGAATTTACATGTACGAGTTTTTTTTTTCAACCTCCGATGGGCCATAATACGAAGACAAGTGTATATAAAACAATGATTTTTATACCAAAAGTTATGTACACTTATGGTTATTTATCGACATAATCACCTTGGAGATTAAGGCATTTGTCGCTTTCCAATACCCTCTTCATAAAATGTTGCCGCCAATTAATTTAAATGTGTCTTGACGTTGTCTTGAAGCTCCTCGTTATTTTGGAAGCGCTTCCCTCTTAGCCATACCCGAAACAAAACAACAATTGCAACAATGGATGCACACAAACTCGCCAAACAAGCCAAAAAAGTTCAAACAAACCTTCAACAACCGGAAGGTTATGGCTACCAAAAAGGTGTGTTGCTTTTGGAGTTCATGCAGCCAGGGACTACGAATAATGCAGCTGATTATTGCGAAACATTACAACGTCTGCGAAGAGCCATACAAAACAAAAGAAGAGGCATACCGACTTCTGGAGTTGTTTTGATCCATGACAACGCCCGTCCTCACGCGGCTGCTCTCACCCAACGGCACTTTTATATATATTTTATATTTTCGATGACCCGGCATACAGTCCTGGTCTAGCGCCGAGTGACTTGCATATTTTCCCTAAAAGAAGTGGCTAGGAGGGCAGCGCTTCCAAAATAACGAGGAGCTTCAAGACAACGCTTTGACATATTAATTCATTGGCGGCAACATTTTATGAAGAGGGTATTCGAAAGCTTGTTAACAGGTACGACAAATGCCTCAATCTCCAAGGTGATTATGTCGATAAATAACCATAAGTGTAAATAACTTTTGGTATAAAAATCATGTTTTATATTGTTTATACTGGAGGCTTCTACTTTGTTATACATTTTAAATATTATAATAAAACACTTTTAACTTTGTTTTGTATAACTTATATATTTATTTTTGTGACTCAAGTTTCGGTAATACAATTACTATTTTCAAACAAGAAAACTTCTTGAAGAGACTTCTTGTTTGAAAATGATAATTGTATTACCGAAACTTGAGTCACAAAAATAAATATATAAGTTATACAAAACAAAGTTAAAATTGTTTTATATACATTTGTCTTTTTATTATGGGCCATCGGGGGTTGAAAAAAAACGACCATCGTATTTTGTGAATTTCACCTGTTGAAAATTGTCACATGATACAATCACACCTACCTCTGTTGTTGATAAAAGTGAGATCAGATCATGCTGATTTAATAATGCTAGCGGTGACAGATAATCATTTTGTGTTGGAAACAGTGTTAGCAACATTGATTTTATCGTTTAATTTATTGTATTCTCTTCCTTCTTTATAATACAGTCTAAAGTGCTATCACTCAGATCTTGAACATCCAGTTCAGCTAATATTGGCCTTTTTCAGGTTTATTGGTAAATTGTTTCCCATTTTATATGGTTTAGTTTGAGATTATGCAATGCATATAGCAATCGACTAAAGATTATAAACTACTTTAAGACTATACAAACTACACTCTTGCATGAAGGGTATATTGTTCAAAAAGTCCCAAAGGATAATTGGGTTTGGATATTGGTTTATGTAACAGCATCTAGTATTTCCACAAAAACAAAGCAATTTTTTTTGTTATTTTTTTCAAGTCTAAGAGCTGCACAAGACCGAATTCGTTTTTCCGAAATGGTTGCTGACATTTACTAAGGTGGAGATGAAACCAGTAAAAAAAGGACTAAATTAAATCGATTTTGGGGCCTTTGCCGGCACGATGTATTATCTACATCTTCAACAAACGAATGACGGTTTGGTGAAAATGTACATTATGCCGGAAAAGGGCACACAATGTATTTACTTGATTCAATAAAATGAAACGAAAAATATATGAATATTCAACCTGTTCGTGTATTTACTTGAGTTATTTTTCTTTTATTGGTTCTATCTCTACCTTAGTAAATGTGGGTAACATATTTCGGCAAGAAGAATTCGGTCCTGTACTAAATTTAGAATTTGAGTCGAGTCCTGTCAAGCCCAAACTTTCATTCCAATCGTTTTGGTGTCAAATTATACCATGCTTATAATTTTAAGATTTCATACTTTAACCACATTTTATCCTATGTAAATACTTTTATAATAGAACCAATAAACATTATTATTACTAAGAGTATTCCTGGCATGAGGTTCAAATTGCATCGTAGCCGTTGTCATTAATCTTGACGCGAAGATAGTTTCCAAGCCAATCGCGATCGTGTATGGCCACCTTAAGAGTGAGATCTTGAGGCGTCTCCATAACAACCGCTTACTGTCATACGGTAAGTCTTCCCTGCCGAACTTTCACAAGCCGCCCCCGCACGTAAAAACATCCATAACGCCACCCTAAAGTTTCCACTTTATACGCAGTTATACAAGAAATATGTACACAATAATGAGTTTACGTTTCAAAACATTAAATTTAATATGACGAATTTAATACCTCGACAAAAAAAAACAAGTATATTTTCCGTCAGCGCACCTTCATTTCTATGGCAATTTGCGATTTAATTAAAGCGCGTCATATTTTGAAATCCTAGCCGGGCTTGTCGGTAATTAAAATAGTAATGGCCATTTTTTGGTGCTTTCGCGAAAAACTGCGCGAGGAAGATAATAATGAGCTCGTTAAATGAATATATCGTTGAATGATATTGGCTTTGAGTTTTGGAAATATTTTCAATTATCCATGCGAACGGTAAAACATTTTTTTACGCCCACGAACGAGTATTAAATAACGTTAATTAAAACATAGACCAAAACGTAATTGTGCTCGAAACTAAAACTCCATTCAGCTTTTAACCGCTAATAGCTATTCACTGGAATCATTCGTGATGGTGGACGAGGGTGTATGGTTTCGTGGTTTTGTTATTACAAATTTTTTTTTATAAATATTGATGTCGTTATAACAGAAAACCAATTGCAGGACAATAATAATAACAGAAACGGTAAATTAGATCATAAACAAATCAAAATAATAACGACATAAAATTAACAAAAACAAAAATTAACAGAGAGAGACAATAAATTTATTGAGACACTTTTACAAATTACCTCAAGCAATTGACCAGTCTTTCAGCCTAATAGATTGATTTAAATCATTTTAATAAATTTACTTGAATTGATTGAGCCGATAAGCCCCCGTCGTCAGGATTCGATAAGCTCCTGTGGGTAGACAGTGTAAGCAAACGGTTATTAACGAAATTCACACGTAACGTTCTTGGAACGCCACGTTCTATCGCGCGTTCCGTAACACACGCCTCAGAAGCCGATGCGCTTTAAACGCAAAATGTATTCATTAACGACAAGCCTTCCAGCCTGTACTAATACCAGAAAAGCGATATTAAACAGTTAAAGGACTCTGTGCTCGTGATATTTCACGCGAGTTTACCTGGCGTACGTTCATAGAGGGCGGATTGCTACCACTCGCGAGCTCAAAACATGGCAAAAGCATTTGATTAATGAAGGCAAGCCGTATATCTACGTGCTTCATGATTATTAGAGGCCAATTAGATGAAATTTAACCCGAAATGTGAAATGGTAAGGTACTGTTACGTTTGCGACGTGCAGAAATGCAAATTGCGATGCGTTCGGCTGCGGTTGTATAAATCATACAATATGTAAATCGAGATTTATGCCGGAATGCAAAGTAATGCATCTGGAAGCGGTTCTCGTGCCTCGGACATATTTATGAATTCAACTAGCTATTTATTAGCAAGACGACTGGATAAATTAACTGTAAAATCGCATGGGATTTAGCACCGAGTGTTTTCATTAACTAATGACGAATATTAACTATCTTAAAATTATAATCGCTTTGATAACTTTCCTGCCTTTCATATTGATTTTTAATTTTTTGCACTCGAGTGTTCGTCATTGAAAAAAAACATTTTCCAAAATTCATAATTTAGCTCAAAATTACTGCACATTCAAAAACCAAATTTATTTTGTAAGATCAACACCTTGTGAAGTGATTTGAATTTTTGTAGAATTTTTTCCCGCGTTTCATATTGATTTTTAATTTTTTGCGCCCGAGTGTTCGTCATTGAAAAAGATACATTTTCAAAAATTAATAATTTGACTCAAAATTACTACACATTCAAAAACCAAATTTATTTTGTAAGATCAACATCTTGTGAAGTGATTTGAATTTTTGTAGAGTTTTTCTCCCGCGTTTCATATTGATTTTTAATTTTTTGGGCTCGAGTGTTTGTCATTAAAAAAAATACATTTTCAAAAATTCATAATTTAGCTCAAAATTACTGCACATTCAAAAACCAAATTTTTTTCCCGCATTTTTTGCACTCGAGTGTACGTCATTGAAAAAAATACATTTTCAAAAATTAATAATTTGGCTCAAAATTACTGCACATTCAAAAACCAAATTTATTTTGTAAGATCAACATCTTGTGAAGTGATTTGAATTTTTGTAGAATTTTTTTCCCGCCTTTCATATTGATTTTTAATTTTCTGCACTCGAGTGTTCGTCATTGAAAAAGATACATTTTCCAAAATTCATAATTTGGCTCAAAATTACTACACCATCAAAAACAAAATTTATTTTGTAAGATCAACATCGTGTGAAGTGATTTTAATTTTTGTAGAATTTGTTTCCCGCGTTTCATATTGATTTTTAATTTTTTGCACTCGAGTGTTCGTCATTGAAAAAAAATACATTTTCAAAAATTCATAATTTGACTCAAAATTACTGCACATTAAAAAAACAAATTTATTTTGTAAGATCAATATCTTGTGAAGTGATTTGAATTTTTGTAGAATTTTTTTCCCGCGTTTCATAGTGATTTTTATTTTTTTGCACTCGAGTGTTCGTCATTGAAAAAATTTCATTTAAAAAATTCATAATTTGACTTAAAATTACTGCACATTCCAACACCAAATTTATTTTGTAAGATCAACATGTTGTGAAGTGATTTGAATTTTTGTAGAATTTTTTTCCCGCGTTTCATATTGATTTTTAATTTTTTGCACTCGAGTGTTCGTCATTGAAAAAAATACATTTTAAAAAATTAATAATTGGGCTCAAAATTACAGCACATTCAAAAAACAAATTTATTTTGTAACATTAACATCTTGTGAAGTGATTTGAATTTTTGTAGAATTTTTTTCTCGCGTTTCATATTGATTTTTATTTTTTTGCACTCGAGTGTTCGTCATTGAAAAAAATACATTTTAAAAAATTCATAATTTGGCTCAAAATTACTGCACATTCAAAAACCAAATTTATTTTGAAAGATCAACATCTAGTGATGGGATTTGAATTTTTGTAGAATTTTTTTCCCGCGTTTCATACTGATTTTTAATTTTTTGCTCTCGAGTGTTCGTCATAAATACATTTTCAAAAATTCATAGTTTGGCTCAAAATTACTGCACATTCAAAAATCTAATTTATTTTGTAAGATCAACATCTTGTGAAGTGATTTGAATTTTTGTGGATTTTTTTTCCCGCCTTTCATATTGATTTTTAATTTTTTGCACTCGAGTGTTCGTCATTGAAAAAAATACATTTTCAAAAATTCATAGTTTGGCTCAAAATTACTGCACATTCAAAAAACAAATTTATTTTGTAAGATCAACATCTTGTGAAGTCATTTGAATTTTTGTAGAATTTTTTTCCCGCATTTTTTGCACTCGAGTGTACGTCATTGAAAAAAATACATTTTCAAAAATTCATAATTTAGCTCAAAATTACTGCAAATTCAAAAACCAAATTTATTTTGTAAGATCAACATGTTGTGAAGTGATTTGAATTTTTGTAGAATTTTTTTCCCGCGTTTCATATTAATTTTTATTTTTTTTGCACTCGAGTGTTCGTCATTGAAAAAAATACATTTTCAAAAATTAATAATTTGGCTCAAAATTACAGCACATTCAAAAACCAAATTTATTTTGTTAGATCAACATCTTGTGAAGTGATTTGAATTTTTGTAGAATTTTTTTGCCGCGTTTCATATTTATTTTTAATTTTTTGCACTCGAGTGTTCGTCATTGAAAAAAATACATTTTCAAAAATTCATAATTTGGCTCAAAATTACTGCATATTCAAAAATCAAATTTATTTTGTAAGATCAACATCTTGTGAAGTGATTTGAATTTTTGTAGAATTTTTTTCCCGCGTTTCATATTGATTTTTAATTTTTTGCACTCGAGTGTTCGTCATTGAAAAAAATACATTTTCAAAAATTAATAATTTGGCTCAAAATTACAGCACATTCAAAAACCAAATTTATTTTGAAAGATCAACATCTTGTGAAGTGATTTGATTTTTTGTAGAATTTTTTTCCCGCGTTTCATATTGATTTTTAATTTTTTGCACTCGAGTATTCGTCATTGAAAAAATACATTTTCAAAAATTCATAATTTGGCTCAAAATTACTGCACATTCAAAAACCAAATTTATTTTGCAAGATCAACATCTTGTGAAGTGATTTGAATTTTTGTAGAATTTTTCTCCCGCGTTTCATATTAATTTTTAATTTTTTGCGCTCGAGTGTTCGTCATTGAGAGAAATACATTTTAAAAAATTCATAATTTGACTCAAAATGACTGCACATTCAAAAACCGAATTTATTTTGTAAGATCAACATCTTGTGAAGTGATTTGAATTTTTGTAGAATTTTTTTCCCGCGTTTCATACTGATTTTTAATTTTTTGCACTCGAGTGTTCGTCATTGAAAAAAATACATTTTCAAAAATTCATAATTTGACTCAAAATTACTGCACATTAAAAAAACAAATTTATTTTGTAAGATCAATATCTTGTGAAGTGATTTGAATTTTTGTAGAATTTTTCTCCCGCGTTTCATATTGATTTTTAATTTTTTGCACTCGAGTGTTCGTCATTGAAAAAAATACATTTTCAAAAATTCATAATTTGACTCAAAATTACTGCACATTAAAAAACCAAATTTATTTTGTAAGATCAGCATCTTGTGAAGTGATTTGAATTTTTGTAGAATTTTTTTCCCGCCTTTCATATTGATTTTTAATTTTTTGCAATCGAGTGTTCGTCATTGAAAAAATACATTTTAAAAAATTCATAATTTAGCTCAAAATTATTGCACATTTAAAAACCAAATTTATTTTGTAAGATCAACATCTTGTGAAGTGATTTGAATTTTTGTAGAATTTTTTTCCCGCGTTTCATATTGATTTTTAATTTTTTGCGCTCATTGAAAAAAATACATTTTAAAAAATTCATAATTTGGCTCAAAATTACTGCACATTCAAAAACCAAATTTATTTTGTAAGATCAACATCTTGTGAAGTGATTTGAATTTTTGTAGAATTTTTTTCCCGCGTTTCATATTGATTTTTAATTTTTTGCGCTCATTGAAAAAAATACATTTTAAAAAATTCATAATTTGGCTCAAAATTACTGCACATTCAAAAACCAAATTTATTTTGTAAGATCAACATCTTGTGAAGTGATTTGAATTTTTGTAGAATTTTTTTCCCGCGTTTCATATTGATTTTTAATTTTTTGCACTCGAGTGTTCGTCATTGAAACAAATACATTTTCGAAAATTCATAATTTGGCTCAAAATTACTGCACATTCAAAAACCAAATTTATTTTGTAAGATCAACATCTTGTGAAGTGATTTGAATTTTTGTAGAATTTTTCTCCCGCGGTTAATATTCATTTTTAATTTTTTGCACTCGAGTGTTCGTCACTGAAAAAAATACATTTTCAAAAATTCATAATTTGGCTTAAAATTACTGCACATTCAAAAACCAAATTTATTTTGTAAGATTAACACCTTGTGAAGTGATTTGAATTTTTGTAGAATTTTTCTCCCGCGTTTCATATTGATTTTTAATTTTTTGCACTCGAGTGTTCGTCATTGAAACAAATACATTTTCGAAAATTCATAATTTGGCTCAAAATTACTGCACATTCAAAAACCAAATTTATTTTGTAAGATCAACATCTTGTGAAGTGATTTGAATTTTTGTAGAATTTTTCTCCCGCGTTTCATATTGATTTTTATTTCTTTGCACTCGAGTGTTCGTCATTGAAAAAAATACATTTTCAGAAATTCATAATATAGCTCAAAATGACTGCACATTCAAAAACCAAATTTATTTTGTAGGATCAACATCTTGTGAAGTGATTTTAATTTTCGTAGAATTTTTTTCTCGCGTTTCATACTGATTTTGAATTTTTTGCGCTCGAGTGTCCGTTCGTTATTGAAAAAAATATATTTTAAAAAATTCATAATTTGGCTCAAAATTACTGCACATTCAAAAACCAAATTTATTTTGTAAGATCAACATCTTGTGAAGTGATTTGAATTTTTGTAGAATTTTTCTCCCGCGTTTCATATTGATTTTTATTTCTTTGCACTCGAGTGTTCGTCATTGAAAAAAATACATTTTCAGAAATTCAAATTTATTTTGTAAGATCAACATCTTGTGAAGTGATTTGAATTTTTGTAGAATTTTTTTCCCGCGTTTCATATTGATTTTTAATTTTTTGCACTCGAGTGTTCGTCATTGAAAAATATACATTTGCAAAAATTCATAATTTGGCTCAAAATTACTGCACATTCAAAAACCAAATTTATTTTGTAAGACCAACATCTTGTGAAGTGATTTGAATTTTTGTAGAATTTTTCTCCCGCGTTTCATATTGATTTTTAATTTTTTGCACTCGAGTGTTCGTCATTGAAAAAAATACATTTTCGAAAATTCATAATTTGACTCAAAATTACTGCACATTAAAAAAACAAATTTATTTTGTAAGATCAATATCTTGTGAAGTGATTTGAATTTTTGTAGAATTTTTCTCCCGCGTTTCATATTGATTTTTAATTTTTTGCACTCGAGTGTTCGTCATTGAAAAAAATACATTTTCAAAAATTCATAATTTGACTCAAAATTACTGCACATTAAAAAACCAAATTTATTTTGTAAGATCAACATCTTGTGAAGTGATTTGAATTTTTGTAGAATTTTTCTCCCGCGTTTCATATTGATTTTTAATATTTTGCACTTGAGTGTTCCTCATTGATTCTCAACATATTGTAAAGCTTTCGGTTGTTTAGGTTCAGTCATTTTACCTTGAAATACTGCACTTTTTAGGATAACAGCTCCAGAATATAAATCTAGATTATTCTTACACTTTTTGATTCACACAGTATTTATAGTGTACGAAGCGAAGGAAACCGAAGTCGGCTTTTAAATGTAAAAGTTTCAACGTACAAATTTAAAGTATATAAGCCCCGCAATCCCAGAAGTTGAGAAATAATTCAATAACTATCCACACCAATGCGACTTTTATTAAGAGGCAGATGTCGTTTATACTTGAATGCAAACGAATGAATACAAAACTCTACCGACAACAAATAATTGCTTTATATTTTCCCATCACATTTCTATTTATTTAAAAGTTCTAATAATTTTTTTATGCTCTTTTTCATTGCCCTAGCTGAAGCTGAATAAACCGTCATTGCGCCCGCTTAAACTAGACAGTTCAAAATAACATTAAAAGATAATAAATGGATGAGACTTGGGGATGACTGCCGCAGACCAGGCTGAAATTAAAATAACACAGGCCGTTTCATCCCCATCTCGCCCTAAGTCGGAGTCATCAAAATTTAAATGGATTCTATTTACCGGAAAATTTGCCACCCTTTCGATTCACCATCTATTACTTGAATCAAATTGGAAAGTCTATCCTAGCGACTGAAATACATTAAAATTCATTTATAATTTGAAATGAACCGTCCAAGCCGGTTTTACATGCACGCAATAAAGCTAGGAATAACTACTATTCTTTCATCTTTGTTCGATGCATGTCACACGGATGGAATAAATTTCACCCTGGAATATTTTTATATTCTAAATAAAAAAAATAAAATAAAACATCTAATTTAAATAATTTTTCTTATGGATAAAGACTCGAATTAGAGATCTAAGATTATATTTCGTATTCAATTATATTTTTATAATGTATTTGCGAAAATAAAATGTGTTTCATTAAATATTGTTCCCCCATCAGAACACCTACAGACCTGATGGGGGAACAATATTTAATGTTTACATTATTATTGTTATATTTGCCGCCGCTGGCAATGTCCATATCTTGTCGGTGTTAAAGCCACCCGGATTTGGTTCAGTACAGCATTCAGGCAATAGATTCCGCCACTTTGGCGTTTCTACATCTAAAATTTCTTTCATATACGTTATTACATTTAAAATAACAATAATTACTAATATATTATTCCTGCTAAACTTCCATCATAACATTGTAAAATTTCTCTTCTATAATTGAGTGAAACTGTTTTTTCTTTTAATATAAACACAGGAACACAAACAAATTCAGCAAATTTCGTTCGGAAATTCCATTATTTCGAGATTTAAGAAAGGAAAGTTAAATTGTCATGTTTATTTCAACCTAATTCCACGCAAATATAAGTTTGGAGAGAATGTAATTTTCCATGTAATATATTTTTTTGAAAAGCCATCAAAACTTTCGCGATGGGAGGAGGCGCCGAAACTGAGGGCTTAATCCATTTTTAAAAGTGTTTATCTTCTGGGGGCGGCGGGAGCGCATCTAATAACGGGGGCGGAACTCCCTAAAAAATGCAAATCGCAACTTCGGCGTTGAGTTTGTAGTGTTGTGATTTTGTTTGCATTCCGTGTCAAATATTAATTGTTTTAGGTGTCCGTTGATGCATTCCGCGCCATGGAATATAAAACGGAAACTTCGTGCAAACTTGTTATCACAATAAAACGGAGGATCTCAATTTAAAACGTTTCATAATCTACAAAATGTAATCTAATATTAAAAAAAAAAGTAAGCGTGAATGTGAATGTGAAATCTGTTGGGCAATGAAAATGCTATCATTTGATTGGACGTCACCTGTGGAGAAAATGATTCGGCCGAGTAATGGACAACTTTTTCAATCAAAAATGATTCAGCAACGTTTATATTATTTAATAAGATGCGAAAAAGTCATTTATTATCACTGACATGGAACCGAACAAATGATCCATTACTTCTATTGGTTTCATAAATGGATTTAAATCATTCTGACACTAAAGAGGCTGGAACTGAATCATTTGTGGCCACATAATGACTTCTTGGATCACATATAGTTAGCTATCGGTCCAATTACTTCGGACCCTGAGCCCTTATAAATATTGTCTAAGAGCGGTTTACACTAAAAAAATATCTGCAGAAAATATTCTTTCGTAATAAGAGAGGAAGAAGAGCACCCTTTAGAAGTTATCTCGGTCCGATTATTAAACACAGGTGCTCCGAACGCGCGATTCCAATTTAGGGCGTTTTTTCTCATCAGGCGACAGATTGCTCGTTATTATTATAATATGGTGGGAGGTGATAATATCGAGAGATATCGCTATGAAAAGAATTCACAATTGAATGCCGGACGTTTTTTTTTTTTTTCAAGAATCAAGGAATGAATAATTTTCAAGCGAATGAAAACGTCACTCTAAAATGGCAACGAATAGGGTGTTGATTTGCAAAACGGACGATAGGGATTTAGATGTAAAATTTGAAATGTGTTTATATTGGCTCCCCTAATTATTTTTAAAGCCTTGTAAGTTGACTGAAAAAGGTTGCAGATGTAACTATTTAATGATAGTAACTAATTGCAAGGAACAAATAGCAAGGTGAAAAAAAATAACTCACTTACAATTAGACAGACAACAAATTATCAAATCAGTTAGTAAACAGATAATCACTCACTCCGAAAAATTCACAGTGGTGATCACTTAACACATTGACATGCACTTACAACATTTTGGCAACCATTTAAAACTTTGGCAAACATACTCGAACGTGCAGACAGTTGTCACTTCACGGATAATTACTCATTAATTTAAAGCGTCTTTCTGTAAAAATTTGCTACATTTTACAATTTTATTATTGTATTCTCCTTATAGCGTATTTATATGTTTTGTAATTAACGTGTTTAACGTTGTAAATGAAGTCCAATAAACATTCTATTCTATTTGGGGATATCATCTGATGATCACATCGGATTTTGCCTTCATTTCTGCTCGCATTATAAAACTACGCGAAATCTCGTGAAATTGTTTCGCCAAAGCTCGCGTCCAGACGGGGGTGTGAATGCAAATCGCGACATTATTTTTTTTCGCAGCTACAATGCAACTGGTTAAATTGCCGGTATTAGCCCGGAAAGCGGAGACAGATGGAGCAAAATGAGGAAAAAAAGTAGAAAAATGAAACAAGACTCACACACATACTCATTTGTGCGCGCGCTAATTACCACGGGAAAACAGATGCAACGTGGAAAATTACTCCACCACTAATCCATGTTTTCCATCCCCTCCCCCGAATCCAGTTTAGTCTCTCAGCGGCCACACTCTTCCATTGTTATGGAAATATTAAATGCTGATTTTGCCATTGTCTTTTCGCCATTGTATTTTTTCATATTTTAATCATGTAACATTAATTTCGTTCATTGTTCGCTTAATACTTGGCGTAATTAACCTAATTCAATTGAGTTCACGACGAAATGTGCCTAATTGATATTTTTTACAGGTTATGTAATATCTAAAGCAAGTCTATTGGTTTTTGTTGTTTGAAGTGTTTAATTTATTTTTTTCTACTTTGGTTTAATAATCGACCTTTTGCTATATCAAATGTTAGATTCCAAGTATTCTACTCCGAATTAATATCACGTAATAATTTAATCACTACTTTTTCACCCTCGTCATCACGCACTCGATACATTTACATGTATTTTTCTACTTTGGTTTAACAATCGATCTTTTGTTATATCAAAAATAGTTTAATAATGAGATTTTTTATTTTACAGTTTTGCTCATTAATAAACTATTTGTGGTAACATTTTAGTTGTTGTGATTGGCAGTACTTAAACGTGACATTACGTTGACATCAAAATGTAAAATTGCCGTTAATTTATAAGATAATTGTAACCTTCCAAAATGTTACATACTGAATATGTTCGATAAAGCATATTGGGGAGTTCGCCACCAGTACCATTAAAGTTAAAGAAAACGGAGGAGTCATATTGTTCACTTTTTATCCGCGTGGAAAATGTAGGAACTCGGTCACAATGGCCGGACGCATGAATTCACTTGGCTCTCGGTGACGACGTTTAGGCAACACAATATACACAGAGGAAAGCTTGTAATTTATTTACTTTGTTTGCAAAACGAATATCATGGAAGAAACAGCGAGAGTATAATCCATGTTTCATTCGCGGCGAAAAAGAGCCGCTTGAGTCAATTGAGTTAATTCGGTGTGGATTTTTAATTAGCGTCGATCGATGCCTGACACGAGGAACGAGAAACAAATGTAAACATAACCTTAAATTTCGATTATCATTTAGGCGTTGCATTATTTTATAAGCTTAAATTGGTTACAACTTACGTGGAAATAGTTTGTTTATCGCACCTTTAGCAACTTCACTTATTTCTAAAGGTATGTAAGTAATATTCTAGATTTAATATGTTTTAAAATTAACTATTGAAATCGGCGTAGAAATACGTATGTCAAATATTAAACTCGTTCGAAAGGAACAAATGTTTTCAGTGCTGCCACATGTTAAAAGATAAAACTCACTACATTGAATAGAATAGAATTTTTTATTGGTCCATCACATTGTAGATTTACAACATTAGACAGGTCAACTAAAGTAAATATAAATACACAATAAAAAATACAAAAACACATTAATGTAAATATTTTATTTTAGAAAACAATCCTTAACCAAAACCAAAGTAGAAAAAATAGTATAAATAGTATATATATATATATATATATATATATATAATATATATATATTAATCATAACGACGCGTATAATACAGTGCGATCGAATAAGTTAGTCAAAGTTGGCCATGAGCCAAAATTCCTAAACTTATTGGCAAGTGTCAAGCTGGCGTATATTGATATTTTCAAATTTAGGAACAAAGAAAATACATGCGGTTTTTTGTTCATGACCTACTTTGACTAATTTTTTATTCAATGCAAATTTTAGTAGAAATTAACCATTTTTGACGGTTGTTGAAAATTTCCTTTTCACTGCCAACGTGCCATTTGTGATGATAGAAATGTGTGATTTTTGACAGTTAACCATTTTTAGCAGTTGAAATTTTCTTTTTTTCTATAAATATAAAAGAAATGGCATTTTTGATTGTAAAAATCCACTATTTTTGGATGCTACTAATTTCTTTATTTACTGTTGAATCGTACCGTTTGTGGTAGCAGAAATGCAGAATTTTTGACAATTTGTAATTGTTACTTCTGACCATTGGAAATTTTTTTAATATTGAAAAATGCCGATAGTGATAGTGGAAATGCTCAAATTTTGACAGTTAAAAAATTTTGACATTTGGAATTTTTCTTTTTATTGTTGAAATGAAACCATTTTCAGTGATGAGTAATTTTTGACAGTCCTGAATAGTTATTTTTGGCAATTAAAATTTCCTTTTTACTGCCAACGTGCCATTTGTGATGGTAGATATGTGCGATTTTTGACAGTTCGAAATTGTCATTTTTAGCAGTTGAAATTTTCTTTTTTTAAATATCAAAAAATGCTGTTTGTGATAATAAAATTCCCCAATTTTCGGCAGCTGCTAATTTCCTTATTTACCGCTGAATCTTGCCGTTTGTGGGAATTTTTGACAATTCAAAATTGCCATTTTTGACGGTTAAAAATGTATATGTTTACTATTGAAAAATGCCGTTTCTGACAGTGGAATTGCATAATTTTTGACAATTTGTCATTGTTACTTTTGGCCGTTGGAAATTTCCCTTTTTTAATATTGAAAAATGCTGATGGTGATAGTAGAAATGCTCAATTTTTGACAGTCTAACATTTTTGGCATTTGGAAATTTTCTTTTTATTGTTGAAACGAATCGTTTTCAGTAATGAGCAATTTTTGACAGTATTGAATGGTTATTTTCAGAAATTGAAAATTTCCTTTTTACTGCTAACATTTTTGGCATTTGGAAATTTTCTTTTTATTGTTGAAACGAATCGTTTTCAGTAATGAGCAATTTTTGACAGTATTGAATGGTTATTTTCAGAAATTTAAAATTTCCTTTTTACTGCTAAGTGCCATTTTGATAGTAGTGCTATTTTTGACAGTTCAAAATTGTCATTTTTAGCAGTTGAAATTGACTTCTTTTTTTAATATCAAAAATGCCGTCTTTGATAGTAAAAAAAAAACATAATTTTTGGCAGCTGCAAATTTCTTTATTTGAATCGTGCCGTTTGTCGGAGCAGAAATGCAGAATTTTTGACAATTCGAAATTGCCATTTTTGACGGTTAAAAATTTATCTTTTTACTATCGAAAAAATGCGGTTTCTGACAGTAAAATTTCACAATTTTTGACAATTTATAATTGTTACTTTTGGCCATTGGAATTTTCCTTTTTTTAGTGATAGTAGAAATGCTCAAATTTTGATAGTTAACATTTTTGGCATTTGGAAATTTTCTATTTATTGTTGAAACTTGCCGGTTTCAGTAATGAGCAATTTTTGACAGTACAGTTTTCAGCAATGGAAATTTTCCTTTTTACTGCTAACGTGGTATTTGTGATAGTAGTGCGACTTTTGACAGTTCGAAATTGTCATTTTTAGCTGTTAAATTTTCTTTTTTTTAATATCAAAAAATGCCGTCTTTAATAGTAAAAACGACAATTTCTGGCAGCAGAAAATTTTATTATTTACTACTGAATCGCACCGTTTGTGGTGGCAAAAATGCAGAATTTTTAACAATAGAAAAATGGCAATTTTCTTTTATAATATCAAAAAATGCCATTTTTGATTGTTAAAATCCACATTTTTTGGCAGCTGCTTATTTCTTTATTTACCGTTGAAATCGTGCCGTTTATGGTGGCAGAAATGCAGAATTTTTGATAATTCGAAATTGTCATTTCCTTTTTTTAATATCAAAAAATCCACTATTTTTGACAGCTGCAAATTTCTTTATGTGCCGTTTGCGGTGGCAAAAAATGCAGAATTTTTGACAATTCGAAATTGTCATTTTTGACGGTTGAAATTAGGCACTTCAACAACCTTTAATATTCAAAATGTTTCACCACGTGATAAACGAGAACCAAATTCAACAAATGTTGATTTATAGGTTTTTTTTTAAATTTTATAATATGAACTATCAATATACATAAATAATAAAACAATTTTCATTTATAGATAAGATTTTTTTCATATACAGGGTGGAAACTTTAACTGGAACAAATTCGGTATTTATGAAATGAGAAGTTCTAAAAAAATCCTCAGACACGTCGATTTTTGTTTTTTATTGCGCACTTTTTAGTGTCTTTAAAAATAGTATGACGTCACTAGACTTTCACGTATGACATCATAGACATTTTTTTTTATGGAAACCATTTTTTTATTTTACTAAATTTGTAGCCCTTTTTATTCTCTTTACGATTGTGTAAAAATATTTTGTTTTTTTTGTTTAAGAAATTGAAAAAAATGTTTTTTTTTAAATAAACTTATTTAATGTATCGAATGTTCAAAATGAGCACATTCCTCTTTCGACAAAAAGCAAATCGGTGATAAACCACTTCCCTTACATTTTTATTTTACAGAAATTAAAAAAAATGTGTTTTTTTTTAAATAAACTTATTTAATGTATCGAATGTTCAAAATGAGCACATTCCTCTCTTGACAAAAAGCCAATCGGTGGTAAACCACTTCCCTTATATTTTGAAACATTTCTGGTGGAATTTGTTCATTTGATACATTAAATAAGTTAAAAAAAAAATCAATTTCTGAAATAAAAAAAAAACAAAAAAAGCAAAATATTTTTACACAGTCGCAAAGATAATAAAACGGGCTACAAATTTAGTGAAATAAAAAAAATGGTTGTCATTAAAAAATGTCTATGACGTCATACGTGAAAAACTAGTGACATACTATTTTTAAAGACATTAAAAGTGCGCAATAAAAAACAAAAATCGACGTGTCTGAGGATTTTTTTTTAAACTTCTCATTTCATAAATACCGAATTTGTTTTAGTTAAAGTTTCCACCCTGTATATGAAACATCTTTATTAACAGACATAATTTTTAAGTACCATCAATTGTCCACGTGAATTGTGTCTGAGTGGAAGATCATTCTGTGAAGTGAACTCCGCCCGTGCTCCTTTCGTTTGAAATTTTGAGTATGTTTTTTGATCTTTAGTCATACTGTGAATTTTATTTTGTAAGAAATGGAGAACAAAGATATAGTAAATAAATAAATAAATACAATAATTTTTTACATTTTTCATTTATGATGGACCGTCATAGGTCTTTCTGCCCGTAAGCCTTTTCATTATAGATGATTTTTTTATTTTTAACTTTCTTTAATAAGGTTTTTTTAATTCATCTATATTATTATAATGATTTTTGTTAGATCAAATGTTGATTTTTAGAAGTTTTATTTTTCAAATTCAAAAGTTTTAATAAAGACAAGACTCTTTTAAATTAAAACTTTCTCTTTACAGATGAATTTTTTTTTACCCACATTTGCCCGAGATTTAAATTACAGTGATGAGTTTCTCTAAATCAAGAATTAAGATTTGAAAACACAGCGAGGTTATTTTTCGCTTCCTGTCAAATGTCACTTATTGGAATTAAAAAAAATGATAGATGACGCTGACGATATTCTTGACATAATTTTAAGAGGAACTTTAAAATAGTCGTCGTGTGCAGTGTGTATCAGCCAAATGGAATAAATTCGATAATAAATAAATGGAGGCGTGTTCGAAAAAACGCTCGGATATGTCGATTGGTATACTCTGGCCGCGCTATGAAGGCGTCTGAGGTGATTATGAAGGGTCGTAAGGGCCGCCCTCATCAGAAGTGATTGGATATTTTGTTACTTTACACTCACAGATGTTTACACTTTACTTGCTAGCTATTGATGCACTATCGGTTTCTATGTATAAATGACGTTTTTAAAAGGTCATAGATAGCACCTCAGATGCCTTCATAGCGCGGCCAGACTTTATTTTCAGTTGCGTATTTTTTTTCAACAAAAACTTGTTATACTGGGTGTGTTATGTAACAGAGGCCAATACCAACTTTCTTATTTTAAATGCAACACCCTGTATATTATTCATTTTTTTATTCTAGACATATTTCATGTATCATGTCCTATACCTATATTTTTGAATATTAATTATTAAAATAAATAGCTTGTAAAATGAGTAAATGCAACATTCTTAACGAAGAAAAATGATTTTATACAGACCCGAGTTGTTTTTGGCAGATCACACGTTTCACGCCATTGTATCGCGGGGAGAAAAACCCCAACAATAAAAATTTAAAAATAATTAATGGCTCCAAAATCCATTTTCGTGCGGTAAGGTGTAACAGGTGAATTTATTTTTCCATTAAACGGGCGCAGCACAATAATCCTGGAGGTATCCGCGTGCAAATTAACCGCCCCCTTTTTATTGAATTTTCATTTCGTCCTTTCCCTCGCGTTTCACTCTAAAGGAAGAATAACGATTGCAGCGGAAAATTTTTTTATGAAGGTGAGCATGAATTCTCGTATTTTGCAAGAAAAGCTGCGGGTCAAATCGGTGTTTGTTAAATAAAGAGAACAGATCCACCCCTTCTAATGAGGCCACATTAAAATAATTGGCCTACGATATGCGACGCTCCAGTTGGAGTTCCTTTTGTCTCATCCTGACAAAGAATAACGTTATTGTCCAGTTATGGATCGACGCATTAGTATGTACAATAGTGTACTTGTTATTCAAACGATAACGTTAAAACTGCGGTTGACTTTTATAACTCTGGAAATTTTTATTTTTTTATTACGTATCTAACTCTTTGCAAATTAAAACTATAATCATCCAATTTATCAACGAAACACTTTTTTATAAATGATTAATAAGATTCCTGATATTCAAAATGAAATAATATAGTACTTCCAAACCGAAGGCAAATACGCATTTCAAATATTTAATGGAAACGCCTAGGCACTGACGAGGGCTTGACTATAAGATTCCATCTTTAACGCAGGAATACTTCATCACAAAACCGTACGCCATAATGGAAATTATAAATTGCCCTCTCCGTTATTTAACAATGCCAAAGAAATATGTCGAAATTATTCTGGATAACGTGTGGGAGCGGTGTTTTCCACATTTTCAGCGCACTTATTTTCAGCGAGGGCCATTATCATAACAATGCAAGTGTTGATGAGGTGAAAGCGCGTGCTATGTGTCACGTGCGGCTGCAAAAATAATAACCCAAGACAAAGGTGCCGGAAAATCATTTTTCACGGAACTCGGGTACAGATGGCGTGAATGCAAATCGCGACATTATCACTTAAAAACGTTTACAGTGCTATAACTATACATTTTTGGGGTAATAACAACGTCCATGATGATTGTATATTTAAGAATGCCCATTTGATTATATGGTACTATTTATCAGTTGAATGAATGCACGTGTAACTGTTTGATTAAGCCCGACCAATCGAATATCGACTTTCATTTGATGCTAAATAATATGCATGCAGCCAATGCGATTTATATATTACCTGAGATATGTGAGCGAGGAAACAACAACAAATTGTCTTTGATTAACACGTTCACTGCGTTACGGGACATATGTGTCCCGTCGTGGACTTCCGTATTTGCGGAATAGAACTCCATCGAACTTCTCTACGGGCGGAGGTTGTAATTTCGTCGTATGTTTTTTGGAACCGGTCGCAGATTAATGTTAATCTGTGGTATATTCGGTTTGCAGTAACACAATTAAAAAACTGTACGGGGTTTGTATGACCCGTACCGCCTGTTATGAAGTCCAAAATCGTAGCCGGAGTAAACGTGTTCATATTTATTTAAACAAGAGATATATTGATGATGGTTGGTTCAATCTACAAGTAGTTCGAGTTTTGAGAGTTTTCATTTTGTCTAAGGCTGAAATATCTCAATTTTTATGGTCGGATATTAAAACTAGGTCCATTTTGGATAAATATTGACAATTTGGAGCTAATTCCTGGAGGCATTAATTTTTGACAATTTTTATAACGACCGAATGCAATTTTCGTTTCCACAGTTCGAGTTTTGAGAGTTGTCATTTTGTCTAAGGCTGAAATATCTCAATTTTTATGATCGAATATTAAAACTAGGTCCATTCTGGATAAATATTGACAATTTGGAGCTAATTCCTGGAGGAATTAATTTTTGACAGTTTTTATATTGACCGAATGCAATTTTCGTTTCCACAGTTCGAGTTTTGAGAGTTTTCATTTTGTCTAAGGCTGAAATATCTCAATATTTATGGTCGGATATTAAAACTAGGTCTATTCTGGATAAATATTGACAATTTGGAGCTAATTCCTGCAGGCATTAATTTTTGACAATTTTTATAACGACCGAATGCAATTTTCGTTTCCACAGTTCGAGTTTTGAGAGTTTTCATTTTGTCTAAGACTGAAATATCTCAATTTTTATGGTCGGATATTAAAACTAGGTCCATTCTGGATAAATATTGACAATTTGGAGCTAATTCCTGAAGGCATTAATTTTTGACAATTTTTATAACGACCGAATGCAATTTTCGTTTCCACAGTTCGAGTTTTGAGAGTTTTCATTTTGTCTAAGACTGAAATATCTCAATTTTTATGGTCGGATATTAAAACTAGGTCCATTCTGGATAAATATTGACAATTTGGAGCTAATTCCTGAAGGCATTAATTTTTGACAATTTTTATAACGACCGAATGCAATTTTCGTTTCCACAGTTCGAGTTTTGAGAGTTGTCATTTTGTCTAAGGCTGAAATATCTCAATTTTTATGGTCGGATATTAAAACTAGGTCCATTCTGGATAAATATTGACAATTTGGAGCTAATTCCTGGAGGCATTAATTTTTGACAATTTTTATAATGACCGAATGCAATTTTCGTTTCCACAGTTCGAGTTTTGAGAGTTGTCATTTTGTCTAAGGCTGAAATATCTCAATTTTTATGGTCGGATATTAAAACTAGGTCCATTCTGGATAAATATTGACAATTTGGAGCTAATTCCTGCAGGCATTAATTTTTGACAATTTTTATAACGACCGAATGCAATTTTCGTTTCCATAGTTCGAGTTTTGAGAGTTTTCATTTTGTCTAAGGCTGAAATATCTCAGTTTTTATGGTCGAACATTAAAACTAGATCCATTCTGGATAAATATTGACAATTTGGAGCTAATTCCTGCAGGCATTAATTTTTGACAATTTTTATAACGACCGAATGCAATTTTCGTTTCCACAGTTCGAGTTTTGAGAGTTTTCATTTTGTCTAAGGCTGAAATATCTCAATTTTTATGGTCGGATATTAAAACTAGGTTCATTTTGGATAAATATTGACAATTTGGGGCTAATTCCTGCAGGCATTAATTTTTGACAATTTTTATAACGACCGAATGCAATTTTCGTTTCCACAGTTCGAGTTTTGAGAGTTTTCATTTTGTCTAAGGCTGAAATATCTCAATTTTTATGGTCGGATATTAAAACTAAGTCCATTTTGGATAAATATTGACAATTTGGGCCTAATTCCTGCAGGCATTAATTTTTGACAATTTTTATAACGACTGAATGCAATTTTCGTTTCCACAGTTCGAGTTTTGAGAGTTGTCATTTTGTCTAAGGCTAAAATATCTCAATTTTTATAATCGAATATTAAAACTAGGTCCATTTTGGATAAATATTGACAATTTGGAGCTAATTCCTGGAGGCATTAATTTTTGACAGTTTTTATAACGACCGAATGCAATTTTCGTTTCCACAGTTCGAGTTTTGAGAGTTGTCATTTTGTCTAAGGCTGAAATATCTCAATTTTTATGGTCGGATATTAAAACTAGATCCATTATGGATAAATATTGACAATTTGGAGCTAATTCCTGCAGGCATTAATTTTTGACAATTTTTATAACGACCGAATGCAATTTTCGTTTCCACAGTTCGAGTTTTGAGAGTTGTCATTTTGTCTAAGGCTGAAATATCTCAATTTTTATGGTCGGATATTAAAACTAGGTCCATTCTGGATAAATATTGACAATTTGGAGCTAATTCCTGCAGGCATTAATTTTTGACAATTTTTATAACGACCGAATGCAATTTTCGTTTCCACAGTTCGAGTTTTGAGAGTTTTCATTTTGTCTAAGGCTGAAATATCTCAATTTTTATGGTCGGATATTAAAACTAGGTCCATTATGGATAAATATTGACAATTTGGAGCTAATTTCTGCAGGCATTAATTTTTGACAATTTTTATAACGACCGAATGCAATTTTCGTTTCCACAGTTCGAGTTTTGAGAGTTGTCATTTTGTCTAAGGCTGAAATATCTCAATTTTTATGGTCGGATATTAAAACTAGGTCCATTCTGGATAAATATTGACAATTTGGAGCTAATTCCTGCAGGCATTAATTTTTGACAATTTTTATAACGACCGAATGCAATTTTCGTTTCCACAGTTCGAGTTTTGAGAGTTTTCATTTTGTCTAAGGCTGAAATATCTCAATTTTTATGGTCGGATATTAAAACTAGGTCCATTATGGATAAATATTGACAATTTGGAGCTAATTTCTGCAGGCATTAATTTTTGACAATTTTTATAACGACTGAATGCAATTTTCGTTTCCACAGTTCGAGTTTTGAGAGTTGTCATTTTGTCTAAGGCTGAAATATCTCAATTTTTATGGTCGAATATTAAAACTAGATCCATTATGGATAAATATTGACAATTTGGAGCTAATTCCTGCAGGCATTAATTTTTGACAATTTTGATAACGACCGAATGCAATTTTCGTTTCCACAGTTCGAGTTTTGAGAGTTGTCATTTTGTCTAAGGGTGAAATATTTCAATTTTTATGGTCGGATATTAAAACTAAGTCCATTTTGGATAAATATTGACAATTTGGAGCTAATTCCTGCAGGCATTAATTTTTGACAATTTTTATAACGACCGAATGCAAGTTTCGTTTCCACAGTTCGAGTTTTGAGAGTTGTCATTTTGTCTAAGGCTGAAATATCTCAATTTTTATGGTCGGATATTAAAACTAGGTCCATTCTGGATAAATATTGACAATTTGCAGCTAATTCCTGCAGGCATTAATTTTTGACAATTTTTATAACGACCGAATGCAATTTTCGTTTCCACAGTTCGAGTTTTGAGAGTTTTCATTTTGTCTAAGGCTGAAATATCTCAATTTTTATGGTCGGATATTAAAACTAGGTCCATTATGGATAAATATTGACAATTTGGAGCTAATTTCTGCAGGCATTAATTTTTGACAATTTTTATAACGACTGAATGCAATTTTCGTTTCCACAGTTCGAGTTTTGAGAGTTGTCATTTTGTCTAAGGCTGAAATATCTCAATTTTTATGGTCGAATATTAAAACTAGATCCATTATGGATAAATATTGACAATTTGGAGCTAATTCCTGCAGGCATTAATTTTTGACAATTTTGATAACGACCGAATGCAATTTTCGTTTCCACAGTTCGAGTTTTGAGAGTTGTCATTTTGTCTAAGGGTGAAATATTTCAATTTTTATGGTCGGATATTAAAACTAAGTCCATTTTGGATAAATATTGACAATTTGGAGCTAATTCCTGCAGGCATTAATTTTTGACAATTTTTATAACGACCGAATGCAAGTTTCGTTTCCACAGTTCGAGTTTTGAGAGTTTTCATTTTGTCTAAGGCTGAAATATCTCAGTTTTTATGGTCGAACATTAAAACTAGATCCATTACGGATAAATATTGACAATTTGGAGCTAATTCCTGCAGGCATTAATTTTTGACAATTTTTATAACGACCGAATGCAATTTTCGTTTCCACAGTTCGAGTTTTGAGAGTTGTCATTTTGTCTAAGGCTGAAATATCTCAATTTTTATGGTCGGATATTAAAACTAGGTCCATTCTGGATAAATATTGACAATTTGGAGCTAATTCCTGCAGGCATTAATTTTTGACAATTTTTATAACGACCGAATGCAATTTTCGTTTCCATAGTTCGAGTTTTGAGAGTTTTCATTTTGTCTAAGGCTGAAATATCTCAGTTTTTATGGTCGAACATTAAAACTAGATCCATTATGGATAAATATTGACAATTTGGAGCTAATTCCTGCAGGCATTAATTTTTGACAATTTTTATAACGACCGAATGCAATTTCGTTTCCACAGTTCGAGTTTTGAGAGTTGTCATTTTGTCTAAGGCTGAAATATCTCAATTTTTATGGTCGGATATTAAAACTAGATCCATTATGGATAAATATTGACAATTTGGAGCTAATTCCTGCAGGCATTAATTTTTGACAATTTTTATAACGACCGAATGCAATTTTCGTTTCCACAGTTCGAGTTTTGAGAGTTTTCATTTTGTCTAAGGCTGAAATATCTCAATTTTTATGGTCGGATATTAAAACTAAGTCCATTTTGGATAAATATTGACAATTTGGGCCTAATTCCTGCAGGCATTAATTTTTGACAATTTTTATAACGACTGAATGCAATTTTCGTTTCCACAGTTCGAGTTTTGAGAGTTGTCATTTTGTCTAAGGCTGAAATATCTCAATTTTTATAATCGAATATTAAAACTAGGTCCATTTTGGATAAATATTGACAATTTGGAGCTAATTCCTGGAGGCATTAATTTTTGATAGTTTTTATAACGACCGAATGCAATTTTCGTTTCCACAGTTCGAGTTTTGAGAGTTGTCATTTTGTCTAAGGCTGAAATATCTCAATTTTTATGGTCGGATATTAAAACTAGATCCATTATGGATAAATATTGACAATTTGGAGCTAATTCCTGCAGGCATTAATTTTTGACAATTTTTATAACGACCGAATGCAATTTTCGTTTCCACAGTTCGAGTTTTGAGAGTTTTCATTTTGTCTAAGGCTGAAATATCTCAATTTTTATGGTCGGATATTAAAACTAGGTTCATTTTGGATAAATATTGACAATTTGGGGCTAATTCCTGCAGGCATTAATTTTCGACAATTTTTATAACGACCGAATGCAATTTTCGTTTCCACAGTTCGAGTTTTGAGAGTTTTCATTTTGTCTAAGGCTGAAATATCTCAATTTTTATGGTCGGATATTAAAACTAAGTCCATTTTGGATAAATATTGACAATTTGGGCCTAATTCCTGCAGGCATTAATTTTTGACAATTTTTATAACGACTGAATGCAATTTTCGTTTCCACAGTTCGAGTTTTGAGAGTTGTCATTTTGTCTAAGGCTGAAATATCTCAATTTTTATAATCGAATATTAAAACTAGGTCCATTTTGGATAAATATTGACAATTTGGAGCTAATTCCTGGAGGCATTAATTTTTGACAGTTTTTATAACGACCGAATGCAATTTTCGTTTCCACAGTTCGAGTTTTGAGAGTTGTCATTTTGTCTAAGGCTGAAATATCTCAATTTTTATGGTCGGATATTAAAACTAGGTCCATTCTGGATAAATATTGACAATTTGGAGCTAATTCCTGCAGGCATTAATTTTTGACAATTTTTATAACGACCGAATGCAATTTTCGTTTCCACAGTTCGAGTTTTGAGAGTTGTCATTTTGTCTAAGGCTGAAATATCTTAATTTTTATGGTCGGATATTAAAACTAGGTCCATTTTGGATAAATATTCACAATTTAGAGCTAATTCCTGCAGGCATTAATTTTTGACAATATTTATAACGACCAAATGCAATTTTCGTTTCGTTTCGTTTTCATTGTAAGATAACTGATAAGAAACAATTATCGCCCCACATTACCTATAAACCCACAAAAGATACGGCAATCGAACATTTCTGCGAATGTATGCTGGATATAATTCAAGCTTCTCAAAATTCCAAGATATGGAGCCCGGACTATAGTCTTGAAATAATGACGTCCTATCCTTCTCTCTTTTATTAGTGCCAGGATTTTATTTCTCACCTACGATGTTGACGATGTAAATAATTCTGTAAACCCTTCAAGTTGCTAATCAGACAGTTTAGGAAGGTAAAACTAAACTATACTCATTATTGGATATTTATTAATTGTAGGACATTTTTAAATGTTAATACAATGTTTTAATTCATCGGTAACACCATAGTAAAATATTGAAATTGTTACTATACTTTCAAGCCCGTTAAAATTACACGGTTGTACAAGTTTAGGTCACAGAGAACTTTTAAATAATTCTAAACCACCAGCACTCATGCGGGACACGATCCCTTTGAATTCGATACGAATCTGCGTTCCGCCCTTTTGCCGCTCCCCGCCTTCTCGACTAACTCGAATATAATGTTCAGATGAGCTTTATTTGTAACGTGCTCGGACATATTGCTCCGCGAGCGTGGCTCGAACATGCGTGAAAGATTTTTATGTGGTCTCTGCGGGCATGAAGAGATCAAACGCACATAACTTTCACAACATCATCGTAGTTTCGCTGAAAAAATGTTTAGTAGTGTTTCTCAAACTTACACCATTTAAAAAGGGCATGTCTACATAAATTCCGTACGTTATTTTTAATCAAAATATAAAAAAAAACATGTCAAAGATTTGAGAAATATTTCTCTGGTAGGAAGTAGTAAAATTCGTATAAACTAAAACAGCTACAAAATATAATATACGTTCGTCGATTTAAGATGGTTAATGGAATTCGGGTTTAGGAAACGAGGATGATATAGTAAATTGGCATAGCTATCATCTAGTGCACTCCGTTAGTCATATTAAATTATAAACTCGCAGCGCCATTTTTTTTTTAGAAAAATGACCGCCTGGAAGGACTTGTCGACCACGAGGCTAAGAGGTAGAGCGCTGCCACCACCACCACCCCTATTATTTGTTTCCTTTTTTCTTACTTGTTTCAAGACAAGTTTTTAATAAAACCCATGCATCATTCGTAGGTAGAATAACCCTTTGCGGGGCGGTGGGATATACAGGGTACCCGGATTTCGTAGGGGCAACATCTGCATTTGAAGAGATAGAGAGATGGTCAAATTAGCAAAAAGGTGCAGGTTCGAGGGCTTGTTGAGAATCCATCCCCAAATCTCACTTGTCATGGCTCACTTGTTCAAAATAAGAATTAAAACCGAATCTCCCAATTTCTTCAATTTTAGATTTTCTTTTAATTGTTATTGTGGAAGCCATGACAAGTGGGATTTGGGGTGGATTCTCAATGAGCGGTTTTATGAGTTCCCTCAACTACCCAAACTGAAAATTTGGCATTATTGTTCACTGGGAATTTGTTATTAACAAATAAAGAATGAAAAATGAAAAAATCGACATTTTTCAGAAAAAAATCGGTCACGTGAAATTTTTGCAATTAACAATATGATTTTATTACCTAGATATATGTTTTTGGGGTCACTGATTACGAATCCGGTGTCAATTTACATAATTGCAAATTTTTTGTTTTAATTTAGGAGTTAATTTATAGTTTTAACTTAAAATTTGACATTTACTTAGAAAAATATAGTCGTGAGGGAATGATTTTAACCAATTATTTAATTCTCCGAATTTGATTTTGGCCTATATTTTAGACCTTTGGCCTGTATTTTCAATTTTTTTCGTCCATATTTTTATTTTTGGGTCTAAATATTCTTTATTTTGGCGAAAAATGTCGATTTTCTTGTTGAAATTTTACGCATTTTTGTTTTGTTTGTTTTTTATTTAAATTGTCTATTTTTTAACCTGATTTATTAATTTTTATACGTGAATTTTTGATTTTTTTGCTAATATTTTCGAGTTTTTTGGTTTAAATTTTTGATTTTTTGTTCTTTGCGGAAGTTTTAAAAGAGTAATCGTTCTTCTCATAAAAAAGAATGTACACTTTAATGGTCTAGGATAGATGATTCGTTTATTTTTAGCCAAAATATTCTTAATTTTGGCCTGTTTTCAATTTTTGTCTGAATTTTTTCGAGTTGTTATTTATAGATCTTTATTTTAGATTTTGCTACCTACATGTTTTATATTTAGTCCTGAATTTTCTCGCGAGATAATTTTAATTTTAGGTTATTTACTTAATTTTAATTTTTTGTTTTAATTTAGGCGTTAATTTATAGTTTTTACTTAAAATTTGACATTTACTTAGAAAAATCTAGTCGCGAGGGAATTATTTTAACCAATTACTTAATTTTCCGAATTTGATTTTAGCCTATATTTTCGACCTTTCGCCTGTATGTTCAATTTTTTTGGTCCATATTTTAATTTTTGGGCCAAAATATTTTTTATTTCGATTTGCTTGTTGAAATTTTACGCATTTTTTTAATTTCTAGGCATAAGTTTTCGTTTTTGGTGTAAATTTTCAATTTTTTAACCAGTTTTTCATTTTTATGCGTGATTTTTTTGCCAATATTTTCGAGTTTTTTTGGTTAAAATTTTTGATTTTTTGCTCTTTACTGAAATTTCAACACTGCAATCAATTTTTCTCGTTCTTTTCATGAAAAAGAATGCACACTTTAATGGTCTAGGGTGGATGATTCGTAAAAAAGTTCTTTTTTTTTCGTTTTTTTTTTAATTACATTTTCTAATGTTTTTGCGAACTCGCCACTGGTTTCAAATTGACGTTTGTTCTTGCACATCTATATTTTATTATGGGTCTTTGCAGTGACGTGTAGAAACTGCGAATCCAATCAGAGTTTTTTTTTTTTAGGAAATCATTTCAAATGCAATTTTTAAGCAAAAATAACAAGTGTAGTTTTTCATGTTTTCGTGAGAAATTCCAAATCGCCATTTTATTTGTTGTAATTTCCGATTTTTTTATCTGCATTTTTCATTTTTAAGCCAAAATTTTCGATTTTTGGCCTTATTTTTTTAATTTTTTTGGCTGAATTTTTTAACTTTTTATTTAAAGAACTGTATTTTAGATTTTGTCAACTACATTTTTTATATTTAGAACCGAATTTTGAATTTTCTTGTCTATTTTTCTTCAAAATTCAAGTGTAAGAGACCATTCTGAACACTATTTGTCCATTAAAAAAAAATGTGGGATTTCCCGGAACCGAAAATTACTTTTTTCGTAAATAGGGCCTTAAATCGACTAGAAATGCCTAAAAATCGGTTAAATTTAATCTTTCTTCAAAATTTTTTGTATGTTTTTCATCAAGTCTAAGAGACCATTTAGAACACTATTTGTCTATAAAAAAATTGTGCGACTTCCACACTTTTTTCCGACACTTGACAGCCGATTTGACAGTTGACAGCTGTCAAAACTCATTTCTGACACCGAAATCAGAATCAGCGACCCCGAAAACCTTAAGTGTCAAAGTGCCATTAGTTTCCACGTTTCATCTCCTTCCTAAAAATGTGCTCCTCAAAGGGCTAAGTAGGAAAATGTTCTGTGATAACTACAATAGAACAATTCTACATCTGCGCAAATCTATTGGAAGATAACAATAATAATAATAATAATAATAATGTTTATTCGTGTTTAGATACAAGGTATTTACACAGGTCAAACATACATACAATAAAACATACTAAACTTTCATAATATGAAAAGCTTTAACGCAAAAAGTTTCAAATTTAATATAACATTTTTCTTTCTAAAAATATAAATTTGATTGAAATTCCTGCGGTGGGGAAATTCACCCCTCCACAATTAAAACGTAAATCATTTAATCGTTAAAGTTATGCACCCCGAAGGGAAGGTAGGCGAAAAAGGGGATAAACAAGGGGGGCAATAAATCCAGAGGTAGATAATGAGCGGAAAGTTGCTAAATAGCAATGCATCATAATAAGTGTGCCATTCATTAAGTCAGCCATTCAATTTACAGGGGTTGAGGGGCTGAAAGCTTCGCGACCAGGTATAAATCAATTAAAAATTAAAATCGCGAAACGAACGTTTACGGCGATCGCCTATTTTAATTATCAATCATCCTAATTGAAAAGGGCTCGGCCCTTGCTTCTTTGTAGTGGTTCAATTTAATCAGAGATTCGAGAAACTATTGAGGTGATTATAGAAATAAGTATTATTGAGAGAATTGGAAATGGGTGAAGTTTACCACCAGCGTTTTTTTCGTTTTTAATACGACAGCTGAACTTCACCTTTTCTTTATGCTGTGTGTTTGAGATAAGGGGTGAACCTGGGTATTAACGACATTTATGCATTTTGCTGTTTCCTCGATTGAAAGTGTCATTTGAAGGAGGGAAACATTCTAAAGCTTATATTTTAATCACAAACTACATTTAGTTGTGAATTCATATTAGTTGATTTTATCGGTAAATAGAATGTCTGGTAATAAAAAAAAAACAGATATCATAGCCCCAAACGAAGCAACGAGAACCGCTGAAATATAATCCGCACCAATGAAGTCGACCACACCTATAATTATTATTGTTCGCCGATAAACTTCGTACCAATTAATTCTGGGCGAACGACGAGAGAAAATCCTCTCGCATGCAAACTTGCACGATCGACACGGTCGATAGCCAGTTACAACAAATACGATCAACATCCCTCAAAACAAGGACGACTCAAGTATTGTTCAAAACACAATTTGCAGTAATCCACAAATATTCGAACCGCAGTACGCCGGATTTTTATGCGACCGCCAGATAATCCCACTTTAAGCGAAACTCCCGCAATTATATTTCGAGTGGTTCAAATGAACTATTTATCAATATGACCGATTGCCTGTCTCAGCACCGAAGGAATTCATCCCGGACTTCATTAAAACCAAAAGTTTTTAATTGCATCCGCATACATTTAACACAAAAGCGGGATTGGAATTATGGCGGATGCGCCGGGAGGTGTTATTTATTGGATCAATCACATTTATTAGAATGCATCCGTTTCGGGCTATTTACTCAACGGGTCTTTGTTGTTGATGAAATACTGTTACAGTTAATAATTACCGATAGTTGAGTGCTTGTGATGTGAAGATTGAGACGGTGGCCCGAGGCGGTTTTACGATTTGATTGCCAGCGCCTTGTTTGGATTCGTGTATAATGCAAGTGTTCAGAGTGCCGAGAAAAGCTGTGTAATCCAGGTAATAGCGTTGGGATAATATTTTGCGTTAATCTACACAGCAATTCGGTTTACTACCAGGAGATAATATACGGTACTTTCTAGGTGTAATTAGCTCTGAATTATTTACTGTTCAATGTACTAAGTTATGATCCATTGTTAGAATATATTTAAAGGATGGCGACTTATCCACTAGGCGCAAGAGGCGCACGCCTCAGGCCTCTTCTAGATAGGGGCCTCAAAAAACACCCCAGACCAATAAAATATTTCCTTACTGGCTTGTAGAAACTGCCTATTGTGTCCCACAATTTTTTTTATAGACAAATAGTGTTCAGAATGGTCTCTTAGACTTGATAAAAAAACAAACAAAAAATTTCTAAGAAAAATTAAATTTAACCGAATTTTAGGTATTTCCAGTCGATTTAAGGCTCTATTTACGAAAAAAGTAATTTTGAGTATCTCGGTTCCTGGAAGTCCCACAATTTTTTTTATAGACAAATAGAGTTGAGAATGGTCTCTTAGACTTAAAAAAGAAACAAGCAAAAAATTTTGAAGAAAAATTAAATTTAATCGATTTTTGGGTATTTCCAGTCGATTAAGCACTTTTTACGAAAAAAAATATTTTGCGTATCTCGGTTCCTGGAAGTCAAACAATTTTTTTTTATAGTGTTAAGAATGGTCTATTGGACTTGAAAAAAAAAACAAAACAAAATTTTGAAGAAAAATTAAATTTAATCAATTTTTGGGCAGTTTCAGTCGATTTAACCACTGTTTACGAAAAAAGTAATTTTGCGTATCTCGGTTCCTGGAAATCCAACAATTTTTTTAATGGACAAAGTGTCAGAGTCTCTTACACTTGAATTTTGATGAATAATAAGCAAGAAAATTCAAAATTCGGTTCTAAATATAAAAAATGTAGGTTGCAAAATCCAAAATACAGTTCTTTAAATAAAATCTTAAAAATACCAGCCAAAAAAATCAAAAATTTAGACCAAAAATCGGAAATTCTGGCTTAAAAAAATTAAAAATGCAGATAAAAAATCGGAAATTACAACAAATAAATTGGCGATTTGAAATTTTTCACGAAAACATGAAAAACTACTGCTTACAAATTTCATTTGAAACGATTTTTTCAAATGAAATTTTTAAGCAAAAATAACAAGTGTAGTTTTTCATGTTTTCGTGAAAAATTTCTAATCGCCAATTTATTTCCTGAGAAAAAAAAAACACTGGTTGGATTCGCAGTTTCTACACGTCACTGTAAAGACCCATCATAAAAAATACATGCGCAAGAACAAACGTGAACTTGAAACCAGTGGCGAGTTCGTAAAAACTTTCGAAAATGTAATTACAAAAAAACGAAATAAACAACTTTTTTACGAATCATCCATCCTAGACCATTAAAGTGTGCATTCTTTTTCATGAAAAGAACGATAAAAATTGATTGCAGTGTTGAAATTTCAGTAAAGAGCAAAAAATCAAAAATTTAAACCAAAAAATATTGGCAAAAATAAAAAAATCACGCATAAAAATGAAAAAAGCTGGTTAAAAAATCGGAAATTTAGAACAAAAACGAAAACTTGTAATCTTTAATTTAAAATTTTATTAAAAAGCTACTTAATTTTCAACTATTATAATTTTGACGTACCAAACGTCGGTATCATTCGAGTCTGCAATATAAATATATATAACTATTATATCATCAAATCGGAGAAAGTAACATGAATAAAAATAAAATATATTTAGGCCCAAAAATAAAAATATGGACCAAAAAAATTGAAAATACAGGCAAAAGGTTTAACATATAGGCCAAAATCAAATTCGGAAAATTAAGTAATTGGCTAAAATAATTTCCTCACGACTAGATAAAAGTAAATGTCAAATTTTAAGTTAAAAGTATAAATTAACGTCTAAATTAAAACAAAAAATTAAAATAAAGTAAATAACCTAAAATTTAAATTAAAACAAAAAATTAAAATAAAGTAAATAACCTAAAATTTAAATTAAAACGTTACAGAAAATACGCGAGAAAATTCAGGACTAAATATAAAACACGTAGATAGCAAAATCTAAAATAAAGGTCTATAAAACAACTAGAAAATTCAGACCAAAAATTGAAAACATCGGCCTAAAATTTTGGCGAAAATTAAGAAAATTTTGACCCAAAAATAAACGAATCATCTATCCTAGACCATTAAAGCGTACATTATTTTTCATGAGAAGAACCAGAAAATGTTTAGTTTTTTGAACACTTCATATAGGTTTGAACAGTGACGTTAGGATTACCACATTTGAAACAAAATTTCCTTCTTTTGGCTGTACATGAGGTGAACACGTGATTAGGAAGATTACAATTCCAGCACTTTTTTTTTGTCTCAAATATTAGCCAAAAAAATCAAAAATTCGCGTACAAAAATGAATTATTCGGGTTAAAAAATAGAAAATTTAGATAAAAAACGAAAACTTATGCCAAAAAATAAGAAAAATGCGTAAAATTTCAACAAGCAAATCGAAAATTTTGGCCAAAATAAAAAATATTTCGGCCCAAAAATAGAAATATGGACCAAAAAAATTGAAAATACAGGCGAAAGGTCTAAAATATAGGTCAAAATCAAATTCGAAAAATTAAGTAATTGATTAAAATCATCCCCCCACGACTACATTTTTCTATGTAAATGTCGATTTTTAACTTAAAACTATAAATTAACGCCTAAATTAAACAAAAAATTAAAATCAAATAAATAACCTAAAATTAAAATTAAAACGTTACAGAAAATACGCGAGAAAATCCAGGACTAAATATAAAACACGTAGGTAGCAAAATCTAAAAATAAAGGTCTATAAATAACAACTCGAAAGTTTAGACCAAAAATTGAAAACATAGAATTAAAATTTTGGCGATACTAAAGAATATTTTGGCCCAAAAATAAATGAATCATCTATCCTAGGCCGTTAAAGTGTACATTATTTTTCATGAGAAAGAGAAAAATCGATTGCTCTTTTAAAATGTCAGCAAAGTGAAAAAATCAAAAATTTAAACCAAAAAACTCGAAAACATTAGCCAAAAAATCAAAAATTCACGCATACAAATTAATAATTCAGGTTAAAAAATTGAAAATTTAAACCAAAAACGAAATTGTGTCTAAAAATTAAAAAAAAAAATGCGTAAAATTTCAACAAGCAAATCGGAAAATTTTGGCCAAAATAAAGAATATTTAGGCCCAAAAATAAAAATATGGAACAAAAAAATTGAAAATACAGGCCAAAGGTCATTTCAAAATTATAATAGTTGAAAATTAAGATTTTGGTAAAATGAAGTAGGTTTTTAATAAAATTTTAAATCAAAGATTACATATTTTTAAATATGTTTTAAAATTGTATTCTTTGTTTTTAAATTAAAAGTTAGATATTTTTAAAAATGTTCTAAAATTTTATTCTTTGAATGGATGCAATTTTCGTATCTTCAGTTTTGCTTCCAGTTGAGTATGTGTTATTTATTTATTAATTCATCAAATATTTGATAAAATTGAAGCAAATTTAAAGAGTTTTGGTTTTTCACTTTATTGTTTTAAATGATGTGGCTTTACTTTTTTGTTGAATTGTTAATAGGATTAGATGTTTCTGGATGTATTTGATCATTTTGAAGAAAATTTTGTTTCATCTGAACATTTTCCTTTCGACCCCCTCTTGCTGTAACGGTCTTTTTTGTAATTTGTTAATAAATATAATAATAATAATTATTATTATTATTAATTATGCATAATTTTTAGAATGCTTAATTAGTTTTCTACAATTTTTTTAAATCATTGAGGGCAAATTTTGTTATTTCGGTTTATCTGTCGACTGTTAATGTTATTTTTGTATGGATTTGATAATTTTGAAACGAATTTGTACAATTTTTGGAATCACTGAGAGCAATTTTTGCACTTTCACTTCCCTATGCAAGTGTTGTGACTTTGTTTTTAGGTAGGGTATATGAAATATTTGCTTGTTGTGGCTTTGTCTTCGGGTAGGGTACAAGAAATATTTGCTTGTTTTGGATTTTGTTGATAATTTTAAAGCAAACTTCGGAAGTAATTGATTGTGCACAATTTTTCGAATCGTTAAAAGCAATATACGTTTTTTCAGTTCATGTTTGAGTGTTGTGAATTTGTTTTTTTCACAAACGGGAGAGAAGTTTTAGTTCTCAGCTGCCGAAATCATGACAGAAATTACATTTCTCGGCCAAGGGAGAGAAATGATTACTTCCCACCCTAGGGTGAGAAGTAAATCATATGCCTTCAAGGTTCCATTATTTATTTTAACTGTGACGGCTTTCCAGGTTAGGTTCTAAAAACAGACGTTTTTGACTTGATATATTAGCTTGTTTTGGATTTTGTTGATAATTTTAAAGCAAACTCCAGAAGTAATTGATTGTGCACAATTTTTCGAATCGTTAAAAGCAATATACGTTTTTTTCAGTATATGTTTCAAGTGTTGTGAATTTGTTTTTTCACAAACAGGAGATAAATTCGAGTTCTCAGCTGCCGAAATCTTGAAAGAAATTACATTTCTTGCCCAAGGGAGAGAAATGATTACTTCCCACCCTAGGTTTTTAAAACAGACGTTATACTAGTTTGTGAAAAAATAGTATGTATAGAAAGAATGCTATTTTTCCTGAGGGGCAAATTATACTAAGCATATTTCTCCCTTGATATATAATGTACTATTTTAGGTGGAATACCTTCATGTCTTGGTACACGAATAAGATTTTTTTAAATATGATGGGCCTCCAAACAGTATTGCGCCTGGGGCCACAAAATACCACAATCCGCCACTGGATGTCCCACTTATTTTTAATAATTTCGTTTAATATAAAATATATTGGGCAGAAAGACCGCAGGTCGATAGCCCAGACGGACTAACACCCTTTTTGTTTTTTGTATATTTTGTATATTAATCCAACCTATTGTATAGTCTGAATAAAGATGATGATGTATGTATAAAATATATTATTTCATTGGTTCAAATATTGATAACTGTTTAATGTGCGGTGATACGAATTTATTTTTTTCATTCGTTAGTAGGGTTAATGTAGAATCTATTCATGTGCTTATATTTTTTAAGGCAAGGTGTGAAATTTTAGAAATCCAAATGCCACAAAGTTGTAATGATTTTATTATAAGGATTTTTTTAACTTTATCTGGATGCAATATTTAAAAGTAAACGTACGCAGTTAAATTATTAGTTGCTACTATTTAGGAAACAAAATCATCTATAATAATAAAATTTACAATGGTTTTAAGTTATGGTAGACGCAATAAAAAATTTAAATTACAAGAAAATTCCTTACAGCCACAAATTGAAAAATATTGAACTTGTATTCAGTATAAATTTGCGTATAAATGCATTGGCATTGAAATAATAATTGACCGAAAACGTGGAATAATTTATTGTAATATTGCTGTCATTTTGCACTCGCTTTTTCACTTTTATTCGGCGGGGGCTTAATTGCCCGCTGGTAATTGCACTTTTAGTGTATTAAATATGGATAATTTGATATGTAAATACCGACGAAAAATTTGTCATTCAATACGCAATTTCCGATATTGCTGATGCCATTATTTGAAAGCTGTCATACGGTGATATGTAAATTGAAGCGTTTACATCGTTCATTGTCGAGCAAAATCAATGCATTTACAGTACGTTCAAATGATCACACGGTAATAATTTAATAAAAACAAATGTGCACGTGTATATAAATTTAATCCACGGGATATTACACTGTTATCTTCATCAGAAACGAAATATAGACATTGTCATAATTTCCTTCCTTCGCAAATCATGTTGTTTACAGATTTTAATAATTTTATCTATTTTATAAACAAATGTAATAACAAACCAAATTTCCAGTCTCTAGATAAATAAACACATTAACTGGGCCACCTGATATATCATGACGTTTTCTATTATATTTATTTATTAGGTCATGACAGTTTGAATGATTTGCACGTCCTCGCGTGTACATTTCGGACGTGAGTCTGCCGACTTCGGGATTTGATTAATTGTCGGCAATTTTTTGTTTGCCGAAGATTATGATGATTTATCTTCGGAATGAACGCCGAGACATGATATTGTACCTAGAGAATGAGAGATATAAATCTTTTAATATCACGGAATAGTTGTGGTCATATAATATCCCGTCGTCGGCCCGGCACCTCCGCCATCTACAAATTTTAATTTTGCTCCCTTCCGCCGGATCATCAATCACACACGAGCCGAGCATCGTGTATTCCACGCTGGGTTTGTGTACGGGATAATCCGAGAAAAATATAGTTTATTCATTACAAAGCTGGAGGGAATGTGTGTGGGGGGCTGACCCAAATATTTCATTTGTGCTGGGCACGATATTAATGTTAAGGGAGATGATGATTTGATTGTGTTTGGAGAAAGATATGCTGGAATATATTAATCAGCGAATATCTAAGATACGAAGGCCTTGTCTGTAGATGTTCGTCCAAGAATCCATTCCGCTTGTTATACCGCCGGATGTAATGGGCGCGTTCGTCAGAGAAAACTGTTGACAGTTTACTGCTAACCGGTCGCCATTTTTCCAAGCGTACAAATCAGACCGATTGGTTGGAGTTGTCGAAGTTATGGAGATTTACAAGTCTTATGGATATAATAATATAATTTATCACACAACTGAAAGTAAAAAAAATGCACCTATTGCTGATTAAATGCTTTTGTGTAAATAGCTCAATTGCTGTATTAAAACTACACAAATAAAGCACTGCAATCAAAATTGCTGAAGTAGCGTTCATCAAATACCCTCAGCGTAAATGAAAATAAACTGGTTGACAGTTGAAAATTGTGACGAACGCGCCCAATATTATGAAGTATGAGGATATAATGATCAAGAAAATGTTAACGTTTAAAACAAGTGTAATCTGTAATCGGATCCTGCGGATACAATTGTCGGTGCAGTTTTTTAAAGACCACTTTCGGTTAGCAGGGGAGGTACCGACTAGCCAAAAGTCGATTGGAGGGAGAACATTTGGCTAAGGAGGAATCACTTTATGGGCCTGGAGTAGATGATTTCATGTTAGTTGAAAAAACCTATTTAATTGTGGTATGTTGAAAAACATTAAAACCGTTTTTCTCGAAATCATTTTTTGCAATGAAAATGTGAACAAAAGCATTATTTGATGAACTGAAAAGCTTTTGGTACAATTTCGAAAAGCAAAGGATAAGTATTTATCTCAACCGGTTTTTTTTTTCAAAATTTCTTTGAATTTAAATGATGCTTCACCCACTCAGCGCATCAATAATATCTGTCTTTGAACAATTATGTAGTTAAAAGAAAACCTTCTGTGGATGACCCGCTAATGAAATGACTTAATCATATTGGTCCAGTTTTTTAAAACTACCAATACAAAAGAATTAGAAATCAAAGAGGAAGAAAGTGAAAGAACGTTACCTTGTCTACCAAGAGTGATGACATATATAGAGGGTATGGAGCAGCTTATTCTACTGGACCCAGGAGGAAGTGTAACGGTAATGTCGGAAAGTACACTTGAAACTTTGAAGGCATAGGGAGCAAATCCTCCGACCTTACCTGGGACCAATTTGACTGTGCAAGGTGGCACAGGCAGAATAATAAAAGTGAGAACACAAGTAATGGTTGTAATAGTAATTGGAAATTTTGTAGACCAAGTTATACAGGGTTAGTCAAAATTAAACACCTTAATAAAAAAATTTAAAAAAAAACAAACAACAAAAGTTTTTCCAAATAGAACATCCTGTATATTTTTACATTTTTTAATTCTCAGTTGTATTCTAAGAATTTTTGTAGTTCTTCTTCGCTGAATATAATACGGAGATGAGGTATAACTTCATTTTGAAGAAGATCTAAGTAGCGTTCAGGTGTCAATATGCCTTTAATAAATGGCCCTACCAATATCGACTGTCTATTGACCAATATCTGCAATGGTACCTGTTTATTGACATTTAAACAGAATGTTGCCTCATCAGAATTTTTTTCTTCTTAAAATTTTGGGGTTATTATTAATTAAACTTTTAAAATTGTCGACTCCATTCTTTTATCTTGGCCGTCAATTTGTGAATTACCTGGATTTTATACGGATGTGATTTTCTTTTTAAGAATCCTCTGACCTGATGCTTGGGTCACTCCGTGGTCTAATGCAAGCTGAGATCTCCACTATTCGCTGTAGGATTTTCTGCGATTTTTCTAGAGTGGTCGCAGTTTTTGGCCGACCTGCTCTCCTCGCATTCTTTATGGTATTCAGTTTTTCGTAACGATCTAGGATTCCTCCTGCAGTACTGACACTTGACACATTGGATTTCTATTAGCAAACAGTTCGTTAAACAAATTTCTTGCTAGTATCACCAATTCTAATAATCATTACCAAAATTATTCGCTCATATTTGGTCAGTTGATTCATAGTTAGCTCGAAAAGCTGATTAATTTTATATGATTTTTATATTCCTATTTCCCTTTCCTGAGGATGAGATTATATTTTAATAGAAACTTACAACTAACTTGAAACAGTCATTTAAATGACAATTTGTTAATTATTTCATGAAGTTGTGGAGAGTTTGGTTTATAAAAAAAATATTCCTTAGGATTAAAATATGTAAAAATATACAGGGTGTTCTATTTGAAAAAAGAAAGGTTACCAAATTTCTATAATAAAATGAATACCCTATATAGGGTGTTTCAGACCACCCGTTCACCCCAAATATCTCCTGAAATACGAATCGTATTGAGATAAAAAAAAATATATTCAAAAATGTTTTTTGAGCCCTATCATGTGGTGTGAAATGTGAACCGTCCATCCCTCCCCCCTGTGTCGGGGACGGGGGTAACTTTGAAATCTTAAATGGGAACCCCTATTTTTTCTTGAAGATTTGGATTCTATGCTCAAAAATATTAGGTTTTTATCCGACAAAATTTTTTCGATGAGCGACAGATGGCGCTATATTCGGCAAAAACATTTATTGAATTATATTTATTTCTCGCATCAAATGATAGATTATCACATTTTTTACGTAGTCATCTTTTAAATAAGGCGTTGATTGAAGTCATTCGTAATTTTATGTCAGAAATAAGCAAAAAAAAAAAATTCTTTAAAAAAAATCGTAGAAACGAATAAAAATCAATTTGATTATCAAATTCCATTCTATTCTTTTCTATTGTGGTAATGTATGAATGTTTATTACGACAAACAGGATTTTTTTAATAAAAGAAAATAATAAAATAATTTTTTTTTGCTAATCGGAAAAAATGTTTCGAATAAAAACCTAATATATTTTAGAGTAGAAGCCAAATCTGCTATAAAAAATAGGGGTACCTATTTAAGATTTCAAAGTTACACCCCACTCCGCCCCAGGGGGGAGGAGTGGTGGTTTAAATTTCACACCACATGATAGAGCTCAAAAAAAAATTTAGATGTATTTTTTTGTATGTCAATCCGATTTGTATTTCGCGAGATATTTGGGGTGTACGGGTGGTCTGAAACACCCGGTATATCAAAAATATATTTAAACGACTGGTCGTTCATATCTAAGAAACTTTTGTTTGAAAAATTTTATGATTTTTTTTAATTTTTACGTAAAAGACCCAAATAACGGCGTGGTAAACTTTCCATAGCCAAATGAAGTTTATTACGACATTTAGGAATTTTCAAATCTCGGTGGTACATATGTGTACCGATAGGGACGAAAGGGTTAAAAAAAAACGCAATATGATAAATATATAAAATCACGTAAAAATGATTTTTCTTCTTCAAACGTCACTAGAGTTTGACATTTTATCACTAAAACATGGCCTTAACGTCGAACTTTATTGCCGGGATCAGGCGCGGCACTAAAAGTACTACGGGTGACCCTAAAAGTACTTCTGTCGACACAAAAAGTATTACGGGCGGTACAAAAAGTACTACTGTCTGCACTAAAACCACTAAGGGTGGCACTAAAAGTACTACGGGCGACACTATACAAATTTCAGCAGATGTAAGGAAAGCACTAGGAACAAAAGTACTACGGCCAGCACTAGTAGTAGTATTTCAGCTAAGGATATGCAAGTGAAGCACTACGAACATGTGTATCAAAGTGATGATAAAAACAAACTAGCGATTAAAGGTAGAAACGCCAAAGTGGCGGAATCTATTGTCTGAATGATGTACTGAACCAAATCCGGGTGGAACACCGACAAGATATAGACATGTTATATTTGCCGTCGCTGGCAATGTCCATATCTTGTCAGTGTTAAAGCCACCCGGATTTGGTTCAGTACAGCATTCAGGCAATAGATTCCGCCACTTTGGAGTTTCTACCTCGTCACGCCCAGGTCGTCACATGTGGCGATAAACAAAAAAATGAAAACAAAAATATTTTACAAAAAACAAAAATTACATCTTTAGCGTAATTCTATGGAATATTTTTTTCATATTTCTTTGCATAAATGAGTAAATTTGTGACAGTGGAATAATATGTCGTAGAAAAAGGTAACAACAAGAAAAAAGTGATTTTTCAGGATTATCCTATAGCCGAATCAAAGCTACATGGGCGCGAAGTGGTTAAAGGTGTTTGGAATACTTATATTCCAAAAGTAATCTCCGTTTCCCCATCAGCAACTAACTACACTGATGAGACCTGTAAGGTCTAAACCGGTCTGTAGGTGTTCTGATGGGGGAACAATATTTAATGTTTAAACTAACGATTGTAAGTTGTGGTCCTGTTGGAATCCGAAACGGAAAAATGGATACAAACGTAGCAAATCGTTGGGGTTATGTATACTGTTTCAAACGGTGATATTATTTTATTATCATTTTAATAATTTTCTGCGTTAAAAAGATAATATATTTTACTTCGAGTAGAAGTAATTTTTTGTGCAAGCTTGGCATCTAAACATTCCGACTCGCCACAAAAAGTGTCACTTTTAGTCCTAATAAAACAATACACTATTTATACCTTCAAATTGGCTAAAGTTACACGATGGCCACATCAACAAATGTTTTTAAACAAAATGAAACTTTTGACCAAAATTCAATATCTTAAGTTTAATAGGACACAATCTTTAGAAATATTTGAAATCATTATTGTAGAATAAATGTTCATTATAGAATACAAATAATCATTGTTATTAGGAATAATAGTATATTATTAAACGAGTGAGAAAGTTCGCCATTGCCACAAGGGTGAAGTTTGCAATTCACCAGAGTGGCAATGGCCAACTTGCTCACGAGTTTAATACTATACTTTTTCGCATCATATTAAATAATTACCTACAGATTTTTCTGTTTAAATTAAATTATACCGAATAATTTTTCTATTTGGAAATTGCGGCAGTTTGCTGACAAAAAACAAATCGTAACCATAGTAACAACTAAACTCTTGAGAAAGTAAAATTGTCATCATGCCATTGGCTGAAACCTGTTGGGCAATGAAAATGCCATCATTTGATTGGATGTCACCTGTGGAGAAAATGATTCGGCCGAATAATGGACAACTTTCTCAATCGAAAACGATTTAAGAACGTTTGTATTATTTAACAAGATTCGAAAAACATATTATTACTAATAACAATGTGTATTCTATAATAAAAATGTATTCTACATTAATGATTTCAAATATTTCTAAAGATGGCGGCCTATTAAACTTACGATATTGATTTTTAAAATTACCACATCTTTGTTACATTATATTGTACTCGTATATATTTGTAGACCCCTTAATTGGCCACAGTGTCGGTTGGGTTTTTGTAATAAATAATTAAATAAATTGTTAAAAATCAAAATTTTAGAAATTGGTTTCGACAGACTATAAATGTCAGCCTTTCTAATTTCTTTGTTTCAGGTTTAACCAGCGCGGATATTCCGCCGGTACCACAAAACTCTGCAATACATGCAGGGCCTAGGGCGTAGGGCTGTAGGGATAGTACTTTCCATACAAATAACAAACAAAAATTAGAAAATATAAACTAAAATGTTTACTTTCATTTGTGTATAAATTGTGATCATCATGTAACATTCTCTCCATTCTAATTTGATTAATAAAAAAATATACTACCTCTGTTCCATAATAAGTGAGCCATTTGAGTTTTCTTTCAAACTTATTGACACTTAGTTATTTTTTTAATTTCTATTTTGATATTCTTAATATACACCAAATTCTTAATCACATGTGCCATGGACGTTAAAATATTTGACAGTTTAATTTTTCAAAAGCAAGAATTAACATTTTTTTAAGCGAAAGTTTTCTAACGCCGAAAGTTTTAAACTATGAGACAAAATTTAATCAACCAGAAACGAACTGCTATTATTCTGTTTTTACTGAAACATCAGAAACATGGACGGCCGAAAAGGGTGATTTTGGCAATTGAAAAATTCGGAACATCAAGAGCCACTATAAAAAGAATATGGAAACAAGGTAATGATTCTGTTTATGGTTTGGATGAAAATACGCCTATGAATGTTGATTCTAAAAAGAAAGGAGTCGGGTCGGAAAAAAATTGACAAAACAGAAAAAATTGCCAGCATTCGATTAGTTGATCACAAAAGAAGAGGGACATTGCGGTCGTTATCAGTTGCAGATTCGGTAATGGCTCAATCATTATGGAAAAATATATCAAACGGTAATGGCTCACATATTATGGAAAAAATAAAAATCGATAATGGCTCACTTATTATGGAACAGAGGTAGTATATTTTATGAAAAGTATTTTTAAACAAAAAAAAAACGGTTAGCGTAAACACCTACTTCCGGTGTAGGAAATTTCAGTTCTTCGGATTGTGAAATAAGGATTATGATCAAAGTTTCAAGTTCATTCTTAGGGTAGCGTGTTGTCGTCTGTAGTACTGGTGATTTGGTTTTGAAGAAATGTTCCGTTCCTCCAGACCTGTTTCTGGTACCGAAGGTTCTTCCCAATGACACGAAATCTTTGACAAAACTTGCAATAAAGAAAAGAAAACTGCAATTCGAAACAAGTTTTCCGTTCCTCCAGACCTGTTCCTGGTACCGAAGGTTTATCCCAAACTTCGCCCATGACACGAAATCTGGCAAAAAAGAACATTCTCTGGAGATGAGAGAAGAGTCTCAGCAGACACCCTTTCTTCTCTCATCTCCAGAGAATGTTCTTTTTGCCAGATTTCGTGTCTTGGGCGAAGTTTGGGATAAATCTTCAGTACCAGGAACAGGTCTGGAGGAACGGAACAACTTGTTTCGAATTGCTAGCCCTTGCTCTGACTTTAATAGCCTTGACTCTAGTCGAGCCTTCGAAGCATTCATCTTTGTAAATTGTGTGGCTGAGGTAGCGCACAACTGGACAGCGGAAAGGATTTTTGTGGCGATTTTGTAATATTTTTCACATTAAAAAAATTATTGGAAGAAAACAAAAACGGTTAAGGTACGGTATACGAACTTTTACCAAAAGCTTTTCAGTTTTTTGGACTGTCAAATAACGTTTTATGTTAATTTTTGTATTAGTTGTATTTTTGGGACACTGGGCTCACAGATAAACACACAACAGACCGACAGACACAAACCCATCCACACACACTCTAGTCGAGCCTCGGAAGCATTCATCTTTGTAAAATATGTGGCTGAGGCAGCGCACAATTGGGCAGCGGAAGGGATTTTTGTTGCGATTTTGTAATATTTTTCACATTAAAAAAATTATTGGAAGAAAACAAAAACGGTTACGGTAAACCGCCACTTCCGGTGTACGAAATTTTACCAAAAGCTTTTCAGTTTTTTGGACTGTCAAATAAGGTTTCATGTTAAATCTTGTATTAGTTTTTAGACACTAGGCTCAAAGACGGATACACAGCAGATATACAGACACAAAGCCATCCACACACACAGACACATTTTTTTCTCCTTAAATCGCAAATTTACGTTAAAATTTTTTTGAAAACTTTTTCAATGTCTTAATACTTTCCCTTTACTCTTATCAATTTTTTTCTGTATAATAACCATGGAAACTAAAAACTAATCAATAACATCTTTCTAAGACTAAATTATTGTATTCACTACAAATCAATGGGTACATCAAAGTTAAGCAAACATTATTTTATTAACAAAGTTAAGGTTTATTAGTTATAAACGCATTGAGTTTATTAATGCAATTGCTTGAAGATTTATGCAAGTGTATTAACACCTATTATACATGCGAGTTGCATACATAAGTTTTTCTAAGACTACTACTATGTTATTTACGTCTAGAACTATCAAACGTCAAGCTAATATTGCAATAAGAAATACATTCAAAGCTTGTATTATTTTGATATCTTTGATGCTTTTAACTCACAAACTATATTCTTTTCCATTTTTAATTTTAACTAAGAAGGCTGTGGTTTCATTTTATACATAAACACCAACAACAATATTAAATGTCAGATTTCTAACAACGTTGCCTAATTCATGTATTAAATTCATTAGTTAAATATATTGCCATTGTTCTTTAATTAGATTTATGCTTTAAGTAAACCACTCATCAACTATATTAAAAATAGCAAATAAATTCTGTATTTTGTAGAACAATTTGATTAATATTTGTGTGATCTATAAAAACAAAATACTTAGTGTACGTATTATATCTGGAACTAATCAAGTTGAAACACCGAGTTTGTTCTATTTTAATTAATAAAAACCCAAAGAATGTTCTGCATGTCATAAATATTTCACAGTAATAATTATCTCTACAATGAAGATACTCAATTTGATGGCAATATTGCCCACTGTCATAAAATATAACCCCATTTTTTTTAATATAACCATTTTTGTTCAAGTCTAGTGACTTTTTACATTGGCCAACAAAACTGTCACCGTAACAGAGTCAACTTAGTTAAACATAAAAATGAAATAGAGTTTATCTTTAACTATATACTGCTAGTCCCCCTCCATTTCCCATATGATCACTGCTCATATATATGTCCGCGAGCTAGAACCCGATATAAGCTCCGGGGCGGGGCCTAAAATGGAGGGAAATTTAAAAACTGGAAAGCAGAATCCTTACAATTTATAAAGTAATTGATCTTACAATCCAGAAAATACAGTGAAATCATTTTAAGGTTATACAACTGGGTGAAATGAAATCGGGTAATGTAAAAATAGTTTTATTTATTATCCTTTAAACATTGTTTTCGTTAGGTTGGCAGCATTTTTGATTAAAAAAATAACTTACCCGTACATCGGTCAACCAGGATTATTAACGCGTCGGTCGCATACATAATCGCCTTCAATAAAGCAATATATCGCCATGTTGCTAATAAATTTCACAGTATCACAATATTGAAGCGATTAAAACACAAGAAACTACACTGCCAAGTCGAGTCAAATGTCATAGACATAAAATGGCTACCAATTTAGTAACATACCTCAACCACTTAGGGTCCCGCCGCGCCACCCTTGCTTAGAGACACACATGAAGTTGCCGTTAGCAGTCCATTAGTATGTAGTCAAAGTTTATCTATTGCATCATTTAATATTCGTCGTGGCATTGGCCAACAAAGTAATTGTTTCAATAGATAATTGTTTATTGTAGTCTTTTTTAAGATACTTAGATTGTAGAGGTTGAAAAGAATCGTATTTCTTATTTTATTTTATTTATCTACAAGAAGTCAGGAAATTGTTATTCTAGTATTGCAGCTATTGAATATCAATACCAATGTCAAATACAATGATGTTCTGGTATTAGACAATAATACGTATCTTAATTAATCTTACTAATTTACAGATTATGCAGATTGCATGAGTCTACTAAAGGAAAAAAAGAACTTTATTGCAGATTCACACACAATATTGTTTCTCTCCAAAAATCGTTGAAATCGCCTCTAGGGGCTTCAAAACCGATATTTCCCATTTTTTTTAATTTTAACGATTACATAACTCCCCCGTACTTCATAACGGAGGAAGTATAAATGTCCTGTGGACTTGTTAATTTGACTTTGTTTCGTTCTGAAAAACAATTTAACAGACATATGGAAATACATTCAATTTTAGAAGCTGATGCAGATATAAAAATTAAATCATAATATTAATGAAAAAACGACAACATTTGAAAACTTTAGAATAGATGATTTTTCCTTCAAAAGACAATAAGGCACAAAATTCTAGCCAATAATTAAATCAAGATAATGAAAATGCCGATATTAATAAAAAAAAAACGACAATCTTTGAAAACCTTAAAATAGAAGATTTGTCCTTGAAACGGCAATAAGGCACAACATTCTAGCTAATAGCCAAAAGGTGATAATATTAACGACAACATTAACCCTTTGGGTCCCAGGGATCGTTGGAAGCATATAGTAAGTGGTGTATTGAAGGGGGAACGTGGAGGAACGACGTTCTGGCACCTTTTTTCCGAAACGGAACGCGTTTGTGTTTGTTAATATTTTGTATAGTAAGAATAAAAAAAATAAAGAAGCTTACAAGGAAAATAATAGTTTGCTTAAAATAAGATGATCTCCAAAAAACTTTCAGCAAGCTGCTTGTGGAAAGTCGCGGACTATTTTTTTGCTCTCACCATGCGTTCCCTTACTTCTTATTTTACCAATACACCACTGCACATAGTCGAAAAAAGCCGAACAGCTTGTCTAAAAAAATCTCAACAGCTGATTGGAATGAAAATACGACAATATTTGAAATTTTTAAAACAGAAGATTTGTCCTTGAAAAGACACTAAGCCTGCAATAAATATGGATATTTTTTTATCACCATATCATGAAAATACGTACCGCGGCAAAATTTAAGACAAAGGATTTTTTAGCGCTAGTAATTAGTGAACATATATATTTCGAGTATGTATTTATAAAATTACTCACTGCGTTCGAGTGGGTCTGGTCCGTTTTGAGTTCTTTGTGATTGGAGTACTGGACGTAGACGGCTCGGCCCCTCAACTGGGCCATACAGCTGCCGAAATAATTAACCATCGTGGTGGCCGACGTTTCGTCGCCCATTTCGAGGAAAGCCTGATTTTTCCCCTTCAGGACGAGCACATTCGTTACCCGGCCGAACGGAATGCCCAAATGGATTATTTCCGCTTCGGTCACGTCGTTCGGTATATTCCTGATGTGGATTACTCTCGACGGCTTGCCCACATTCTGCTCCAGTTTAACCTGTAACAAAATTCAACATTTATTAGTATATTTTTGAACTAACAATCAGTGGGTAATTGTGTTTACCATAAATTTAATTTAGCGAGTATAATATTTTGAAGAAAAAATTTTCTTACAATGCAGTATTTTAGTTGAACTTCGAAAACAATGATATTCGTTCTTTGGATTCTTCGAAGCTTCGAATTATCAGGACCACTAGTTTCGATATTTTGAGTGAATTATAAAGAAGAATCTAGTTTGCGTAAATTTGAAAAGATTCAAGTCGGTGACGATTGTTTTTATATTTTTAAAACCTTTAGAAATTGGGTTATGTTGGTAGGGCAACTTCGAAAACATCGATATTCGTTCTATGGATTCTTCGAAGCTTCGAATTATCAGGACCACTAGTTTCGATATTTTGATTGAATTATAAAGAAGAATCTAGTTTGAGTAAATTTGAGAAGATTCAGTCGATGACGATTGTTTTTATATTTTTAAAACCTTTAGAAATTGAGGCCGATTTGTGTTCTCTTGTGATCAACTCGAATTATAGTGAAGGGGTGTTTTAAATTTTGATTGAGATATAAAGCAGAATCTCTTTTGAGTAAATTTAAAAAGTAAGTTTAAAGACTGTGACAATTGTTTTTATATATCAAATTCATTCATAATGCGTTGATGTGATTATTATAACATAGAACATAGACATTAACAATCATATGTTCTGAGTTAAAAAAAAGACCCTGTACATAAATTGCATGTTCAGATACATGCCCTACTACTATATAATTAATTCAGTTTATTGCCATGTATGGTGCAACAATTATATTTAGAAAGACCATACCAAGCTCTATGCAACTATCTCAGAGCCTACTAATAATTAACAAAATGTTTTAAAAAAGCAAAACAATTATATTGTCTGTCATATTACATATGAAAAAAGTAGAAAATCGGATGCATAGTAAAATTATAATTTAACCTAGTTTCCTATAATAACTAGGATCCTCAAGCAATCTACACGCCGTAGTTTTTTGGAATTAATACAAATTACATATAAAACCCTAATAAAACAATAACAGTAGCCTTAATGTATAAGCTTAATAATAATAACTGGATTTACCGAAAATTCCCTAAACAAACGTTATTCCCAATTCGCGTTAGAATACGGATTTAATTTTTAATTCCGTCAAACAGTCCCTTCAGGGAGGCGTGTAACGAATAATTGGAAAACAGGCGTTTAGTTATCCTTCCAGTGTATGGCGGGGTAAAAATTAATTTAATACGTACACGTTTCCCGTGTAGTATAAAATAATATTTTCCATTGTTAATTCCGCTACCCCTCCGAGCAACAAAAGGGGGGAAAAGATCCATATGCGGAGCTATTATTTTTTTTATACCGTATATAGGTTTTTCAATTGGAGATTTTTCAACTATTGTGGGTAATACAATAGGTGGAAAGCAAAGAGGCGAGGAGAGAGGTTTACAGAGGAAAAACCAATATATCGAGCGGCGAAACTTTTTGCCTCGGATGTCGTTTCATTACATTTTTGAATTTTCCTCTGCGCCATAAACGTACACTTCGACGCTTGTATCGAGTGTGTCCGTAAAAATAAATAAATTATTAACCCCCGAGGACCCTTACACACTCACTTTGTAATGGACAGTTTGAATATAAAAAAAAGTGACAAGGATATTTTCTGATGTTCCTTTTTCCGATGCACGTTGAGTTAGACCGGCCGTAACGGGACAACGAAAAATAAAAAGAAGTTTCGCAATATCGATTATTCAAATCGTTTGTAAAACCGACCAGAAAGGACCAAACAAATAATATTTGCATGAAACACCACTCAACAGATAATAATTAAAAATTGGAGGTGGAAATGTTCATAATCCATACGTAATAAATAAGTAATAATGAAAAAATCATTTAAAAATACGATAATTTTCGTAATCGACCCGCTCGAAAAATGAAGCACTTTTGGCACTCGGTTCGTAACTGATTGTCGCGTTATCGATAAAAATTATGTAAGAATATTTTACGAAGGGTTCCATAAAGAATGAATTTTGGTCTCTAAAGAACTATATTTTTCATAAGTATTTCTAATAATGCATAATTTAGTGTTTAAAAATAGGTATTTTCAACATTAACTAATATTTAAATAAACGCTGAAAATCTAAAATATTTTACTATAGAGGCACAGATTGATTCTTTGGCAATAAAACCCGTTAAACCTAATTAGTTTTACCTGAAAAATAAGGACGTAATTATGTATGACCTGGACCCTTCCACGAGACATTTTAGTTAGCGAAAATAGTTCCCGCAGAGCGATAGGGGAACAACTGTATTCAGGCGTATTTAGAAACCAGATTTCAGTCTATTTTTCAGGGCATTTAGTTTATTTCAAGTTGATTGTCTTATCGTTGCCCCGCGTTATTCGTTACGGGACAGCCTTAACGGCCAATGACCTCAGAAGTCGATGCCGTAAAAAAAATGAGTCGTATAAATTATTTATTGAAGCAACTACTTTCCTGGCTAATGCCACGACTGATATTGAATTTTCAACAAATTTTATAAACAATAAATAAAGGAGACGGTGGTTACGACAATTGCTATGTAGTAATCCATAATTAAACTGAAAAGAAAAAAAAACTAACTAGTTTATTTATTTAATGCTTCTGTTTTCAATTTTAACGAAGTAGTTATTGTTAAAAAAATATTTTTTTAATATTGTTTATGCTGGAGGCTTCTACTTCGTTATACATGAAAACCATTCTTTTGGCGCGGATGTACTTTCCGTTATACATGTTGCAAAGAAAGGTCAAAAAATGGATTTACTAGAGTCCCTGGAAATTCTCAAAATGCGCGCTAATCCGGAAATCCCTATACTGAACGACCTAATTTACACCCCTATTTTCAAAGCCCTTGTGTAATTAGTTTTTATCTGTATCTTACCTTTGTAAATCGGTTTTTGAAACACTTCTTGTTTGAAAATGGTAATTGTATTACCGAAACTTAAGTCACAAAAATAAATATATAAGTTATACAAAACAAAGTTAAAAGTGTTTTATTATAATATTTTTTTAATTTAGTAAATTAAATCAAATAATGCAACACCACCGATATTCCACTTGAAATAGTATATTATGCAACAAGTGTTATAATAGTTATTTATGCAACAAGTGAGTAAAGTAGTACTTTTTTTCACGAGTAGGAAAGATTGCCACACGAGCCAAAGGCGAGTGCGGCAATTCCTACAAGTGAAAAAAAGTTGCTTTACTCTCAAGTTTCATACAAAAATTTTTCTACATCCGTAACTTTAAAAAAATCGATAAAACCTTAATCAATTTTTATAAGTAATAATACTCTTTTTTTAATGAAAAAAATAATAATCACCAAGTTTTCTTGATCGGAAACGAATGTTTGACATTTATCGGCGAAACTCGCGGCGTGTTGCGAACACACTTTGCGCGAACAATTTTATAATTTTTTTTATAATTTTTTTTATAATTTTATAAATATAAATGAACCGCTACGGCACTTTTTTTCACCCAAAAGCATGAAAAATGAACCGTTATGGCACTTGTAGGGTTCTGGAATCACATATTTTATGAACCCAAATTAATGAAAAAAACTGTACATTTTATAACGGACGTAGAAAAACGAAATTTTAGTCACGAGTTAACAGTGGCGTAGCGAGCTTAACTCGCGCCCGGGGCACAATACCTTTATAGCGCCCCCTCCCCATTTTTTCCTTTTTATTTACGAATTAAAATTTATTATATTACACTGGCGCTAAATTTAAAATATATTTTCCAGAAATCAATTATAATAAAAATAAAAATTATCCAGCAATTTTTTGTTTTGCGAACCATTTGGCGCCCCTTTGTGAGTAGCGCCCGGGGCATGATGCCCCCCCCCCCCTCGCTACGCCACTGCGAGTTAATTAGGCACGAGCGCAGCGAGTGTTTAATAAAACGAAAGTCTAGAGAAGTTTGTAACAAGAATTGCACACTATACTTTTTCTACGACTAAATTGGTAAAATTTTGAAATTATTTTATTTTCTTAAATGAACATGGTAATAGTACAATATTATTAAATTAGTCTTCTTGGCTAAATATACATTAACACTTACATTAGAGACATGATGGCAATTGCTAAAGGAAATGATTGATACTCCTAAATTTCTTTGATCCTGTGTATTATTTATTTGATTTGAGTTGAAAGTATTCCTTGTTGCATTTATTTATTTTTATGTTGATAAATGACAACCAACTTGATTTTGAGTTTCAAATGATTTTAGCGATTTAAAAATCGAGAGCTAACTTCAGTCCATCACTAAAACGCACAAAGTCGCAGTTTGTCGAGGATCACTTAGCCTCATGGAAATACACTCGGCGTCAAAAAAAACGCTACTCGAAAAATCGCGAAAAAACTCGATTTTTCAAACCGTCGTAACTTGCTTCAATTTGGTCGAAAATCGATGAATCGTTCAGTTTGGGAAAGATTCAAGTTTTATCTTTAAGAATGTGTAGTTAATTTTGATCCCAAGTCCAACCCACCCCCCGTAACAACGCGATGGAAAACAAAAGCTTTTTATGTAAAAAATTGTCCAACTTTGACAAGCTGTGCCGTGCGCAAAAAAAAATCGGTTGGAAATTTCACCACAATGGCAGAAAAAATTAATCAATTTCCTTCAAATGCCTTAAAAATTCGAGTGGTTTAGATGATTTGGAGCAAAGTTATGAATTTTTGAAAAAAAAGACATTGAAAATGAAAACAAGTTGTAAAAATTTAACATTTTTTGTCAATCCAAAACACTTTTTGTAGGGGTTTTCAGGGGGTCACGAAAGTCGAAAACTTCTTAGATCGCTAAATTAAATCGAGTTTCGCCTAGTTATAGCCAAAAAGGCGCAAAATGTAATTTTTTTCAAAACTGCATAACTTCGCGCCAAATCATCGCATCGACTTGAATTTTGGAGGAAATTGGAGGAAAATGATTGAACTTTATTGCCATGCTGACCGATTAAGTCCACGATTTTTTTTTGCACACGGTACAAGAAACCAAATTTACACATTTAAACTTTTCCTTTAGGGGGTGGCAGGGGGTGGAATTGTTTTAGCAACAAAACAATTCACATGACGTTGAAGAGAAAATTTGAAACTGTTCAGACTGCAAAAGTTCATCGATTTTGGTGCAAAATTACTCAAGTTATGGCCAAAAAAGTGAAAAATGTCATTTTTCTTCTTCAAAAATTCATAACTTTGCTCCAAATCATCGAAACGACTCGAATTTTTAAGGCATTTGAAGGAAATTGATTTTTTTTTTGCCATTGTGGTGAAATTTCCCGCCGATTTTTTTTGCGCACGGTACACTTTATCAAAGTTGGACAATTTTTTACATAAAAAACATTTTTCTTTCATCGCGTTGTTGCGGGGGGTGGGTTGGACTTGTGGCCAAAATCAACTACACATTCTTAAAGATAAAACTTGAATCTTTCCCAAACTGAAAGATTCATCGATTTTCGACCAAATTGAACCAAGTTACGACGGTTTGAAAAATCAAGTTTTTTCGCGATTTTTCGAGTGGCGCTTTTTTTTGACGTCGATAAATAGAATTTTAGGAGTGGGAGTAGAAAAAATCAATTATCTATACTAACCGAGAGCATTATGGTTCAGAATTTTGGACACCCTGTGCATTATAATAATACTGCAATATGAATTCGTTCATGCAACTTGGCTTGGTGTATTGAATCTATAAATATCTCTACAGATAAAAAATAACAATGGGAGTTAATCGATGCGACAATTTTCGATTCGATTTCGTTAATCGATCAACTGCGCAGTTTTATTATGTCCAACAAATTTTAGTATTTGCAATAAATACTTGTACGTACGTAAATCATTAATTATTTTCTTTGCGAACTTTTACTACGTACCTATCACACTTGTTAAAAGTTTGAAACGTAAAATAGTTGAAAAATTAAGAAGAAAAAAACTGTTTATTTGTACTTAACCAAATGATATTCTAAAAAATCGTGCTATTGATAGTAAAATTAGTTTTTAATGAACAGTGAAGATTTTACAATATTTTGATGTAAGTGAATTTAGCAGTTTCGGAAAAAAACTAAGAGTGAAAGGGTAAAATTCGGTCAAAAAAGTTTAAAAAAAATTCAAAAACAAGCTATTGATAAAAGTAAAAATAGTGAACAATACATTTGCTTAATAATTTGGAGAAAAATATATCATGTAATTTAATGTAGAAGTTTTGGAAAAGAGTACATTAAAACACGTGTTATGGAAGGCAATATATTCAAGCAAGACTCCGAAAAACGGACACGTGTCGCGTAGAGTTTTTACTTAACCAAAAGATATTCTAAAAAAGCATGCCATTGATAGTAAATTAAGTTTTCGGGGAACATATTTTAAATGATTTGGAAAACAGTTTGATGTAAATAAATTGAGATGTTTCGGAAAACGAGCTTTTAACAAAAATCTTCAACTGAATGGGTGAAATTCGACCAAAAGAATTAAGGAATGTTATGAATTTGATAGTAAAAATAACATTTAATAGGGCCGGAATTTTTCTTCGAAGATTATCAATTTCGAAGATTCATAGAAAAGTTTCAAAGTTTCGAAGATTCGAAGCATCGAAGTAATTGAATTTAGGAATTTTGGAAAAAAATACATTAAAACACATGTTATGGAAGGCTGCAAAAGCCAAACACATATGTGGCCTGAGGCTTCAAAACTTCACGGTATGACATATTCCACATAAGTGGACCTAGAACCGAACCTTGGGGTACCTCTACACATGAAGTTTTATATTCTTGATTATTAAATGTAATTTTGGAAGAATTATGCAAGACCACATATTTATGATTAAACAGCTAACATAAAAAATGCTGGTGGCAAAAGGGATTTTACGATTTATCGATTTGGAAAAAGCTTTTGAATAACAGGCTATGGGCAATATTGAGAGGAAAAATGTTAAGAGTAGTGAAGGAGATATACAAACACAGTGTAAATGCTGTAGTACAGAACAACAATGAGTTACAAACATTTTTTTGAGGTAATATTATTCCACAGAAGGCTATTCAATGAATTGCAATTTTTCATTCAATTGCAGAATTAAAAAAATACAATGTTTTAACATAAAATCCATTTTCTTGTGACTTGGGAATTTTTCAATTTTTCATTCAATTGCAGAATTAAAAAAATACAATGTTTTAACATAATATCCATTTTTTTGTGACTTGGGAATTTTTCAATTTTTCATTCAATTGCAGAATTAAAAAAATACAATGTTTTAACGTAATATTCTTTTTTTTGGGACTTGTGAGTTTTGCAATTTTTCATTCAAGTACACTCTTTTAACATCAGATCATTTTTTTGTGACTTGGGAGTTTTGCTATTTTTCATTCAATTTTAGAATTAAAAAGTACACTGTTTTAACATCAGATCCATTTTTTGTGACTTGGGAGTTTTGCAAAGTACACTGTTTTAACATCAGATAATTTTTTGTGACTTGGAAGTTTTGCAAAGTACACTGTTTTAACATCAGATAATTTTTTTTTGTGACTTGGGAGTTTTGCAATTTTTCATTCAATTGCAGAATTAAAAAGTACACTGTTTTAACATCAGATCCATTTTTTTAGGACTTGGGAGTTTTGCAATTTTTCATTCAAGTACACTGTTTTAACATCAGATCATTTTTTTGAGACTTGGGAGTTTTGCAATTTTTCATTCAATTGCAGAATTCAAAAAATACAATGTTTTAACATAATATTCATTTTTTTGGGACTTGGGAGTTTTGCAATTTTTCATTCAAGTACACTCTTTTAACATCAGATCATTTTTTTTTGTGACTTGGGAGTTTTGCAATTTTTTATTCAAGTACACTTTTTTAACATCAGATAATTTTTTTGTGACTTGGGAGTTTTGCAATTTTTTATTCAATTTTAGAATTAAAAAACACACTGTTTTAACATCAGATCCATTTTTTTGGGACTTTGGAGTTTTGTAATTTTTCATTCAAGTACAGTGTTTTAACATCAGATAATTTTTTTTGTGACTTGGGAGTTTTGCAATTTTTAATTCCCTCCCGGTTGTGTGGGTGGTTTATCTGCTTTAGGAATGAGGCACAATTTTGGAATTTTTCATGGTTTTCTTCGCTTCTTTCAAGTATTCATTACAAACAGTTAAAATCATGTCTGGATTAACCTTAACCCGTCAATGGTGACCTTATTGGTCTGTGAGACCGGGTGTGTCGAATAACTTTATTGTTTTTTGTTGCAATTTCGAGTAGCTGCCGCATTGCAGAGCTTAAGTTGATTAAATATCTTTGTTTCAAAAAATCTTTAGTTGAAAACCCCGATGCGTGAGACCGGCTAAATTTGCGTCACCAATGGCGGGTCAACCTTGTAACACGGAAACGAAAATGGCAACAATGTACGTGCAAAATGTCAATAATCTGGAAGAATTTTCAATCAAAATGGCTGCAAAATCTGAGGGATTTTTTTGATACAAAAGTGCTACCAACTGTCGAAACCTGGAAGATTGTCTCTACTACTAAAATTTCATTCGTAATTTTGTAAGGTCCTCGTGCTTTTCATTTTAAATATACTCCCGGCTCTAAATAGCTCTTTTTCATTTATTTCGGTAATATCTCCATTTACAATTATTGATTTCTTTATACATACATCTTCATTCACACCATTTTTTTAAATTTTTAACAGTAATTTGAGTGTAAAATAAATTTAGTGCCGACCATGGGTCTTTCTGCCCTGATTGGTTGTTTTTCAGAAAAAGTACATCAATTACGACAGTAACTAACTAAAATATCAGTATCTAATGGAAGCACTCCTAATTTTCTTGTAACTGTTCTTTAAACTTTTCCCCAAGGATCTAGTTTCTCCTCATCAATTTCTTCCAACATCTTTCCTTTCCTTTTCCAAATGCTTTCATGAGATACTTCTTTTTTGTTTTTGTTCCTCTATTAGTTCATTCGTTAATTTTTTTCTTAATCTAGCCCTACGACAATTTCTACATGCCAAATTAGATAGTCTTCTAGCTTCCGCTACCCCGTCACATCACCAATAAAAAGCTCATTTTTATATTCTGGTACTGCCATAGATATTTCGTTAATTCTGTTTATTAATTCCACAACCATTAATTCACTTTAATTCCTAGTTGTTCTTTTTCTATCTTTATTCATTCTATTAGTTGCCAAAAATTTAGAATTTTCATTATGAAAGTGTCCTTCAATTTTATTATTTTTTATCTTAAATACAATGCCACCACCACTTAAAGACTTTTCATACAAACTATGCATTCCATAATTTTGTTTCTTAGAGAAGCTTTTACCAAAGTAATGTTTATGATAAGATGGAGAAGTGTAAATATAAATATTGAATCAAATCCCTTTTTTTACTGAAGATCAATAATAAATTAAATCATTTAAGTATTTTGGTATATTTATTGCGGATCCTCTAATGGATGTTATGCCCAAAATAATCATTTCCGGAAATGAAATCATCCACAATTTCTCACCAGCAAACGAAACTCCAACTTTCATCTACGCAAGAAATGGAGAGGTGTAATCATTTAACAATTTATTTGATCCCCTCGGTGCTTTATATTTATATAATATCCATTTAGAGACCGTAATACAGAATTTGTAATTTGGGATAGTATCCCCACAGGATATGCAAATTCAGGGAGTCCATCAAATCAAATGGCCCGAGCTCCTCACTCAACCAACCAAGAATGATTTCCCTGCACAATTAATTATATATTCATAATGCTATTTCATCCACTGAATTACATATATGTATTGCATATTTTAATATAAATTAATTCTACCAGAAACCGGTATGTCTTGCAAAAACGTCTGAATCAATGGAATACTGCATTACCTTCACCTTCAGGTTGTTTTGAACATTTTGTCCTTTCTTGGTACGCGAGGAGTTTCTTTTAATGATAGCTTGAAAGATACAAATGTGCAACGTGCAACTTCGAAGCGAAAGTTGATAGCAGTATGTAATACATGCTGCTATAATTTGATCAAAGGATCTTTGCGTGTGCGTCATTACCGCAGACTGAGTTTACTCGCCTTGAACGACATACGTGCACACCAGTGTTGCCATACGTACTTGTACGGTATTCTGAGCGAAAGTACGGTATACGGTCCAAATGTTAAAACCGTACACAAATGTAGGGTAATTTTCACTCTGTATATTTTTGAAAATGTGTCAATTTTTGCTCGTCATAAATTTAAAAAAAACGAATTTTTAAGTGGTCGAATATTTAAACAAGGAAAAACTAGAAAAAACATCATATCCCAATGATTTAATTCCATAAAAAAACTCTGATGCAATTTACCTTTAAAATTAACCTTGATTTTTGAAACTGAGTCAATTTTTGTGTTGGTTATGAATTTTCGAAAATTAATATTTTTAGTTGTTGAAGACGAACAAAAAAAATCTAAAATATTCTAATAAATATTAATACAATTGAACTCATTTTAAAATAGTTCTACTTTACAACTAACTACATTTTTTGCAAATTCGCCAATTTCTCCCCAAGTTATGATTTTTTGAAAATTATTTTTTTGTAAGTTGTCGAACAATTGAACAAATTTAGAGAAAATAAATACTCAAATGCTCGAAATTTTTAATATATTCACAAGATTTTACATAAATTTTGATTTTTGAGTTATACATTTTTTTAAATGAATTTTTAATTGGTCAAATATTTTTACAAGGAAAAAATAGAAAAAAAATCATATTGAAATCCTTAAAAACTCTGATGAAATTATAATACATTTACCTTTAAAATGAACCCTGATTTTTGAAATTGAGTCGATTTTTGCGCGAATTATGAATTTTTGACAATTAATATTTTGGCTAAAAAATAAATACTGATATAATATTAATTCCTCAAAAATTTTGATATCCTTACAAAACATTTATCTTTAAAACTAACTAACTCTGCCAATTTCTGCGTGAGTTATGAATTTTTGGAAATTGGTCGAAATATTTAAACAAAGAAAAAATAGAAAAATAAAATAATATCGATATGATTGAATTCTTTAAGAAGTCCGATGCTATGTGTTCATTTTTGGGTTTTAAATTGTCTTTTTTGGCAGTTGAATTTGTCATTTTTGGCAGTTGAAAATTGTCATTTTCGCCAGTTAAAACTGGTAGTCGCGGTCACTTGAAAATTGGCCTTTTTTGTAGTTGAAAATTGTCATTTTTGACAGTTAAAAATTGTCAGATTTGGCAGCTTAAAATAGTCGTTTCCGACACTTGAAAATTGGCCTTTTTGGCAGTTGGAAATTGTCATTTTTTGGCAGTTAAAAATTGTTACTTTTGGTTGTTAAAAATGGTCGCTGACGACACTTGAAAATTCGCCCTTTTTTGCATGTAAAAATTGTCATTTTTGGCAGTTGAAAATGGTCGTTGCCGGCACTTGAAAATTGGCCTTTTTTCCAGTTTAATATTGTCATTTTTGCCATTGAAAATTGTCATTTTTGGCAGCTTAAAATGGTCGTTTCCAAAACTTGAAAATTGGCCTTTTTGGCTGTTGAAAATTGGCCTTTTTGGGAGTTAAAAATTGTCATTTTTGGGCAGTTAAAAATTGTCATTTTTGGCAGTTAAAAATTGTCATTTTCGCCAGTTAAAACTGGTAGTCGCCGTCACTTGAAAATTGGCCTTTTTTGTAGTTGAAAATTGTCATTTTTGGCAGTTAAAAATTGTCAGATTTGGCAGCTTAAAATGGTCGTTTCCGACACTTGAAAATTGGCCTTTTTGGCAGTTGAAAATTGTCATTTTTTGGCAGTTAAAAATTGTTACTTTTGGTTGTTAAAAATGGTCGTTGCCGACACTTGAAAATTCGCCTTTTTTGCACGTAAAAATTGTCATTTTTGGCAGTTGAAAATGGTCGTTGCCGACACTTGAAAATTGGCCTTTTTTGCAGTTGAATATTGTCATTTTTGCCATTGAAAATTGTCATTTTTGGCAGCTTAAAATGGTCGTTTCCAAAACTTGAAAATTGGCCTTTTTGGCTGTTGAAAATTGGCCTTTTTGGGAGTTAAAAATTGGCCTTTTTGGCAGTTGAAAATTGTCATTTTTGGGCAGTTAAAAATTGTCATTTTTGGCAGTTAAAAATTGTCATTTTCGCCAGTTAAAACTGGTAGTCGCCGTCACTTGAAAATTGGCCTTTTTTGTAGTTGAAAATTGTCATTTTTGGCAGTTAAAAATTGTCAGATTTGGCAGCTTAAAATGGTCGTTTCCGACACTTGAAAATTGGCCTTTTTGGCAGTTGAAAATTGTCATTTTTTGGCAGTTAAAAATTGTTACTTTTGGTTGTTAAAAATGGTCGTTGCCGACACTTGAAAATTCGCCTTTTTTGCACGTAAAAATTGTCATTTTTGGCAGTTGAAAATGGTCGTTGCCGACACTTGAAAATTGGCCTTTTTTGCAGTTGAATATTGTCATTTTTGCCATTGAAAATTGTCATTTTTGGCAGCTTAAAATGGTCGTTTCCGAAACTTGAAAATTGGCCTTTTTGGCAGTTGAAAATTGGCCTTTTTGGTAGTTAAAAATTGGCCTTTTTGGCAGTTGAAAATTGTCTTTTTTGGCAGTTAAAAATTGTCACTTTTGGCAGTTAAAAATTCACCTGTTTTGTCAGTTAAAAATTGTTATTTTTGGCAGATAAAAATTGTCATTTCTGGCAGATAAAAATTGTCACTTTTGGCAGTTAAAAATTATCACTTTTGGCAGTTAAAAATTCACCTGTTTTGTCAGTTAAAAATTGTCATTTTTGGCAGTTAAAAATGGTCACTTTTGGCAGTTAAAAATTCACCTGTTTTGTCAGTTAAAAATTGTCATTTTTGGCAGATAAAAATTGTCATTTATGGCGGTTAAAAATTCACCTGTTTTGTCAGTTAAAAATTGTCATTTTTGGCAGATAAAAATTGTCATTTATGGCAGTTAAAAATGGTCGTTTTCGACACTTGAAAAATTGCCTTTTTGGCAGTTGAAAACTGTCATTTTTGGCGAAGATGAATCGAAGTTGTGAAGGTTTCGAATTTTCCGAAGAATCGAAGTTGTGAAGGTTTCGAATTTTTCGAAGAATCGATGTCGTGAAGTTTCGAAATCTTCGATTTTTTCAAAGAATCGAAGTTGTGATGGTTTCGAATTTTTCGAAGAATCGAAGTTGTGAAGGTTTCGAATTTTTCGAAGAATCAAAGTTTTGAAGGTTTTGAATTTTTCGAAGAATCGATGTTGTGAAGTTTCGAAATCTTCGATTTTTTCAAAGAATCGAAGTTGTGATGGTTTCGAATTTTTCGAAGAACCGAAGTTGTGAAGGTTTCGAATTTTTCGAAAAATCGATATTCTTAGAAACTTCGAAATTTCAATCCCAAGCTAATACTTATTGTTAGTAATACATTATAAATAAATAAATAATTATAAAATGCACTTTGTTCGTGTCACATACGTTTTCTTTATTTCGCAAAATAATGATACCAACAAAGTATATTTTATTGAAAGTTTCTGAATTATTATTTGCTTAAATAGATTTGTACATCATCTTTCATCAAACTGAATAATTTTGTTTGGATTAAATTTTATGAAAATGTTATACAGAAAATATAGTATGCACAAATTCAATAAAGATGACAATAAAGATTATTTTGACAAAGGAAAATAAATTACCCGATTTCATTTTCCCGAGACATTTTTATTACGTTCAATATCTACAAAATAAATCTGTATTTAACACACCGTAAATTATTATTTCTGATAATTCTCTAATAACTCAAAGAGAACAACCGCCCTCCGAACGCCGAATTATGCAGATTCTTTTCTTTGTCACAATCATTAGCAGTAATATTTTTCACAGTCCTCGCCCACGCCCGCTTTAATTAATGCCGCGATAAAAGCCCCCTTTTATTTCACCCCTTTTTTTCTCTCTCAAATAAATCCTCTCGAATCGATTAAATACTTAGATTTAATAAGGAAAGATGACTGTTTCTTTCCCTCGTTCTGCCCCCGGAATATATCGTCCATGCACTTGATCCGATCTGAGGGGATTTCAGAATTAATAACGTTTTCTTTGTTTCGGCGAAATTATGAAACGTCAGACGAATTCTTGGCTGGGGAATTTACATGTTATTGGAATTTTCTCGTGCGGACGAAATAAATTTATAAAAAGGTTTGCATAATCACTTTGTTTTTACGGGGGCTGGACGTGCGTGTATGTGGATTTTGGGAAGGGATAATGAAGGTCTATACAATTTTTTAGTTTAATTTGTATTTTTTTTTGTTTCTTGAGAAATTTCACTCTTGTGAAATATAGAAACAGAAAATCGTTCTATTTATTTAAAATCAAGGCGACTCCTTTGTAAAGAATATTTGTTTCTTAAACTCAGTTATCAGTTGATATTTTTTTGGTTAATTTCAATTTTTTTATATCTGTTATGACTCATATTTTATTTTATTTATTGAAACCATATAAATATATTATAAACCCATTGTTATTGGCACATTAAATAAATTAAATTAAATAAATTTGTACATATACGAAAATGTCTTCAACAACTTTAAACATTAATTTTCAAAAATTATTCTCACGCAAAAATTGACACATTTTCAAAAATCTAAGTTGATTCTAATTATATTTTGTGAATATACTTACTAACATTTTTGAGAAATTCTAAATCAGCTTTTTTTTTGTTCGACAACTTAAAACTTAATTTTTAAAAATTCATAACTTACGGAAAAAGTGACGCATTTTCAAAAATTACAGTAAGTTTTAAAGGGAGATGTTTTGTAAGTGTATTAAAAAAATTGATTTTTTATTCAAGTCTTCGACAACTTTAAATATTAGTTTTCAAAAATTTATAACACGCATTTTCAAAAATCAAAGTTAATTTTAAAGGTAAATATATTATGATTGCAATAAAGGTTTTAAGGAATTCAATTATATCAGTATTTTTTTCTATTTTTTCTTTGTTCAAATATTCGACAAATTAAAAAAAATCATTTTTAAACATTTATAACTCACGCATTTTCAAAAATTGAAGATAATTCAGATGTTTTGTGAATATACTATTTATTTTTTTATTTTTGATAAATTCTAGCATATCATGTAAAATATCAACTGTCGGAAATGATCATTTTCTAACTGCCAAAAATTATAATTTTCAACTGCCAAAAATGACAATTTTCAACTGTCAAAAATGACAATTTTCAACTGCCAAAAATGACAATTTTCAACTGCAAGAAAGGCCAATTTTCAAGTGTCGGAAACGACCATTTTTAACTGCTAAAAATGACAATTTCTAACTGCCAAAAAGGCCAATTTTCAAGTGTCGGCAACGACCATTGTCAACTGCCAAAAAAAGACAATTTTCAACTGCAAAAAATGACAATTTTTAACTGGCAAAAATGACAATTTCGACTGCCAAAAAGGCCAATTTTCAACTGCCAAAAACGACTCCGCTGCGCTGCGCCATGAATAAAAAACATTGTTTTCTAATTTAATATTCATTTTTCGTTTTTTATTTTTCATTTTTCATTTTCAATTTTTCAAGTTTTAATTTTCAATTTTTTATTTTTCATTTTCATTTTTCACTTTTAATTTTTAACTTTTAATTTTTAATATGTAATATATTTGTTTTATTTTTATTTTTAATTTTTTACTTTTATTTTTATTTCTTTTATTTCTTTTTTTAAAGCCAGTTATTTCCTCTGCGATCCCTAAAAATTTCGGCTTTCCGAGTTGAAAAGAAAAAAAATTGTCCTTAAAAGAAGAAAAACGAACCCAGAGGGTGCAAATGGTGCGTAGGGGTAGGTTCAAAAATTTTGAAAAAATATCTTCTGCCATCCCTGGAAGTTTCAGTTTTTCGACTTTAAAAGAAAAAAATCCGTCCTTAAAAGAAGAAAAACGAACCCAGAGGGTGCAAATGGCGCGTAGGGGTAGTTTCAAAAATTTTGAAAAAATATCTTCTGCCATCCCTGGAAGTTTCAGTTTTTCGACTTTAAAAGAAAAAAATCCGTCCTTAAAAGAAGAAAAACGAACCCAAAATGGCGCGTACGGGTGGTTCCAAAAATTTTGAAAAAATTTCCAATGAAAGCCAATCATCGCTCCTGTCATCCCTGAAAGTTTCAGCTTCTCGACTTGAAAAGAAAAAAATACGTCCTTAAAAGAAGAAAACCGAACCACCCCCTGGGTTGGTGGCGTTGGTTGGCGCGTAGGGGTGGTTCCAAAAATGTTGAAAAAATTCCCAATGAAAGCCCTTCTGCCATCCCTGAAAGTTTCAGCTTTTCGACTTTAAAAGAAAAAAATCCGTCCTTAAAAGAAGAAAAACGAACCCAGGGGGTGCAAATGGTGCGTAGGGGTAGTTTCAAAAATTAAAAAAAAATATCTTCTGTCATCCCTGAAAATTTCAGTTTCTCGACTTTAAAAGAAAAAAATCCGTCCTTAAAAGAAGAAAATCGAACCCAAAGGGTGCAAATGGCACGTAGGGGTGGTTCAAAAATTTTGAAAAAATTTCCAATGAAAGCCAATCATCGCTCCTGTCATCCCTGAAAGTTTCAGCTTCTCGACTTGAAAAGAAAAAAATACGTCCTTAAAAGAAGAAAACCGAACCACCCCCTGGGATGGTGGCATTGGTTGGCGCGTAGGGGTGGTTCCAAAAATTTTGAAAAAATTCCCAATGAAAGCCAGTTATCCCTTCTGCCATTCCTCAAGGTTTCAGTTTTTCCACTTGAAAAGAAAAAAATACGTCCTTAAAAGAAGAAAACCGAACCACCCTCTGGGTTGGTGGCGTTGGTTGGCGCGTAGGGATGGTTCCAAAAATTTTGAAAAAATTCCCAATGAAAGCCAGTTATCCCTTCTGCCATTCCTGAAGGTTTCAGTTTTTCCACTTGAAAAGAAAAAAAAACGTCCTTAAAAGAAGAAAACCGAACCACCCTCTGGGTTGGTGGCGTTGGTTGGCGCGTAGGGGTGATTTCAAAATTTTTTGAAAAAATTCCCAATGAAAGGCAGTTATCTCTTCTGCCATCCCTGAAGGTTTCAGCTTTTCCACTTGAAAAGAAAAAAATACGTCCTTAAAAGAAGAAAAAAATAATTTCTTTTTACCCGGTTTAAAAAAAATCATATCTCGTAAACGGGGCAAAAATTCAAAAAAGTGGGTCGATCAATTTTAGATATTTTCTTTAAGATTATTTTAAGACATACCGGGATCGTCTAGCTCCAGCGGTTACGGAGGAGTTATTTATTTTTTTGGAAACTTGCAAAAATCGTAAATCTGCGTTTGAAAAATCCCCCCCCGGGGTGAAACGAAACGGCGGGACCGGTTTTAAAAGCTTGCCCGGTTATCTGGGCGTCGATCTGCGCGCAAAAACTAATAAAATTTTACCGAATAAGGTCCCGATAAGGGGTGAGGTTTAACCCTTCCCCCCGTTTTAAGGGATGCGATTTTTAAAATCCTCCTCATGTTTGTGGGCGAATTTTTTGTGCCGGTCGGCCGACGCCCCTTTATAGCGGTTTTTTCTGGGCTGTCAAACTTTTCTTACTCAATTATTTTCGTTTAGAGCAAATGAAGACTTGTTGTTTTTTAAAGAGGGATGTTGATAGGGGAATCGCGGATTGGGTTAGACAGCTAAGACATTCAGTCACAACCGATTATTTTTTTTCTTTGATTAGTTTCTCATTTAGTACTTGCTGAAATCAAGCACATAGTATTAAATGTTCAAAAAGTCTGGAACACCTGAAATATTTTGCAAAATATTTATTTGGCCAAAAACGCCAAAAAGTATTTAAAATTTGCTATCTTCTGAAATACTATAGAATTATGTATAAAGGCGTGCCCCTGAAGGGTCAAAGGGAGAACTTTTTTTTTAATGACATCCTCTATTTTTTTTCGTTCGATAATTTAAAAGAGTTCACTTTTTTGGTATAAAAAATGTATTATGTTGCGTAAAGAAATTATTTAGAAAAAAGCAAATAAAGATTTAATTTGACCATACTGTATATAATTAGTGAAAAAAATCACGTGCTTTTTATTACTATTATTACATCCAAATTTAGAGAATTAAAAAAATCATAATTGAATAAAAAACTAATCCATGAACCCGTACGACCATTCTTGTTAAAAAAATGATTATCTGGACGGGACTCGAACCTGTACGAACGGTACCCAGAGGCCGGACCATAACGGCCCGTTCACACGGCACCGATTAAGTCGTTTTACCGATTCGGTTATTTTGCCGTCTTCCATAGTGGCGCATATATTTCAATATGCGTGTTCACACGATACTGCCGCTTTTTTTTTACTTTTTTTTGCACACGGTACAAGAAACCAAATTTGCACATTTAAACTTTTTTTTTTCCTTTAGGGGGTGGCAGGGGGTGGAATCGCTTTGGCAACAAAACAATTCACAAGACGTTAAAGAGAAAATTTGAAACTGTTCAGACTGCAAAAGTTCATCGATTTTGGTGCAAAATTACTCAAGTTATGGCCAAAAAAGTGAAAAATGTCATTTATTTTTTCAAAAATTCACAACTTTGCTCCAAATCATCGAAACCACTCGAATTTTTAAGGCTTTTGAAGGAAATTGATTAAATTTTTCTGCCATTGTGGTGAAATTTCCCGCCGATTTTTTTTGCGCACGGTACAGCTTGTCAAAGTTGGACAATTTTTTTACATAAAAAACATTTTTTTTCCATCGCGTTGTTGCGGGGGGTGGGTTGGACTGGGGGTCAAAATGAACTACACATTCTTAAAGATAAAACTTGAATCTTTCCCAAACTGAAAGATTCATCGATTTTCAACCAAATTGAACCAAGTTACGACGGTTTGAAAAATCGAGTTTTTTCGCGATTTTTCGAGTGGCGCGTTTTTTTGATGCCGAGTGTATATGCGCCACTATAGAAGACGGCAAAATAACCGAATCGGTAAAACGACCGATTCGGTGCCGTGTGAACGGGCCGTTAGACTACTGCGGTTAGGATTTTGAAAAGTAAGAGTCTACTACTCTCCACTATCTCTCCTCTGGATCTGCTATAAAGTTCCTACTGTCTAAAGTGAGCTTGTTCCCTTCTAAATTCGAAACGACACCATGTCATGAAAAAGGGGGGGTGGAAATTAATTTTAAAGCCCGGGTTAATTCGCCGTAATGGTGCGGCCATATTTTCATTATACGTGTAATTAAAACGCGACCGACATGAAAAGAACAGGCCAGGACCTCTACAACGTCTTTGTTGTTGACGGCAAGTTGTTGGAGGAAAAACCCCATTGTGGAAGAACAAAAAGGCCGCCCGTTCTGATCTCATCAACTTTTAATACTTTCCCTCCCCCGAAAAACTACACTCATTCACCGGAGAGGATACAAGTCGCGAAGAATCTATGACAATGGAGAGGGTTGAAAAGTTTGCGGGCTCTTATGAAATTTCCAACCCCCCCCCCCCCCCCCCACGCTCGCTCCTTTGCTGTATACCTGGGGAGGAGTGATATTCGCACCCTGGTTTCCTTCATTTCTTGTAATTAATATCCGGGGCCCTTTATGCTGACATACATTTCCATGCACACGCAAACATGAAACAAAACGTCAGCTGGGTTATAATATTTAATGCCACAGAGATTTGAATGAAGTCCGCATGTTATATTTGTACAAATTTGTAAAAACTTGTCTGAATATTATACAATGTGTATCAGCCAAACGGAATAAATTCCATAATAAATAAATGGGGGCGTGTTCGACAAAACACTCGGATACGTCGATTAGTATTTTTAGTTGCGCGTTTTTTTCAGCAAAAACTTTTTATACAGGGTGTGTCATGTAGCAGAGGCCAATACCAACTTTCTTATTTTAAATGCAACACCCTATATATTATTCAATTTTTGGATTGTTCAGAAAATTCTAGACATATTTCATGTACCATGTCTTATACCTATCTTCAACTGTCTTTTTACTAATTAGTTTTTGAGTGTATTGTAGCGAATTTCTGTAATCAAATAATATTATTTTTTAGTTTCTCCGTTACGAGAAGTACGAGAAACTATTGTGATCGTGGAAAATTTTTCAATTTTTTTTACGGAAATATCCGTTTTAGGATCCCTAGATGCAATTTCAACAATTTCTGAAAAAAAAATGTGTCTGTGTGTTTGTGTGTTTGTTTCCTAAACAGCTGAAGATAGGTATAGGACATGGTACATGAAATATGTCTAGAATTTTCTGAACAATTCAAAAATTGAATAATATACAGGGTGTTGCATTTAAAATAAGAAAGTTGGTATTGGCCTCTGTTACATGACACACCCTGTATAAAAAGTTTTTGTTGGAAAAAATGCGCAACTAAAAATACTAATCGATGTACCGAGCGTTTTTTCGAACACGCCCCCATTTATTTATTATCGAATGTATTCCATTTGGCTGATACACACTGTAAACATTTATTTAAATACTGTAAAAAATAATGAGAAACTTACGGCTGGTTTTATCAACACTTTAAAGGTCAAAATCAATAAAAGGAATTTCCAGCTTTAACTTTTAAAGCGCTAAAAGTTAGAAACGCGTATAGAAATATAGCAAAGAATAATACAAAATTTACGTCGGTATTTTCAGCATTTTAAAGCTAGCTTTAATTTTAAAGCCCGAATGATTGTGCTTATTGATCTGGATTAAATGCAAAATTCAAATTCTTTAATCTTTAACCTGCCAGTGGTGACGCAAATTTAATAGTGACGCCGGTCTCACGCACAGGAGTTTTCAACTGAAGATTTTTCGAAACGTGTTACTAATAGTTCATGTTTTTTTTTTAAATTTATCCTCTTTGAGAATAAAACAAAGATATTTAATCAATTTAAGCTTTGCAATGCGGCAGCTACTCGAAATTGCAACAAAAAACAATAACGGAGAATAATAAAGTTATTCGAATTTTTTAACCATTGTCACCATTGGCGGGTTAAGAAGCTTTGCTTTGGAAATAAATTAAAATATAGTAAACAAATAAGATTTTTCTACAACATATGTAACTTTAAAATTTTGTTAAATTTAAAGCTATTCTAGCTAAATCAAACTGATGTTGACAATGAAATGATTATAAACTCAAATTACGCAAATTAAAGTAGTAGTGGTGTTGAATTTCCTGGTCTAAAAATATCCTTATATTGAACTCGTAGTCCTTTTAGTTTACATGTACAGATGTAATAAATTGATTAGATTATAGTGTGATAAAAAAAAAACTCAAAGTTATAAAAAACATACTTTGAAATAAATTTCCATAAATAAACATATAATTAAAACCATTCAGATTATTCAAGCATTTAATTGCAAATAACTGCATTAGCGATACATGCATTCATCAAACAACCGCTGAATAACACCGTTAATTAATCGACTCAATTTAAATCAATTACTAATGTAAATAATATCGTAAATATTTATGACGAAAATTATAATCTTTGACCTCAGGTCGTCAAACATCATACATATAGGGTGTCCCACGAAAAAGTTGTATTTTAAAATTGCTAAAAAAAAAGACGGGTGGATATTTTTCAGTTTTTTTTTTTATTGAATAGCCCCAACATTGCGGTTTAATAGTGGAAGACCACTTCATTCGTATGGCTGCCCCGGCTGGCCCATCCTGTCGACCCAATTTTTCATGACATTTTCGATGGTGTGGCCCTCAATGACTGCAATGGCGACTTTAATCTCGTGCTTTAGGTCGTCAATCGTCTCTGGATGGTTGGCGTATCACTTATCCTTGACGGCTCCCCACAAAAAATAGTCCAACGGGGTCAAATCGCAGCTGCGAGGCGGCCAGTTGGCATCGCCGTTTCGGCTAATTATGCAATTTTCGAATCTCGAATCTCATCTTCCATCAAGCGTTCTTCGGCCCATTGGGCGAACCTAAATCCCATCGGATAGTCGTGCGGCTTCAGCTCTTGCACCAATTGAATTTTGTACGGCTTTAAACCGAGGTCTTTCGTCAAAATTCTTTGAGGGGAGGTGCGAGAAATGTTCAATTCCTGCGAGCGGTGTCGAGTTGATGTTGATGGATTGTCACTCACACTTTCGGCAACAGCAGCAATATTTTCGATTGAACGCACTGGACGAGCACGGGGACGCGTTGCTTTGCCATTAACGAGCCACTTTCACGCACACGGTTCACAAATTTATCCACAAACTGCCTGGAAGGCGCTTTATTTTTTCCGAATTTTGTACGCATTTTTCTTGCAATTTCGGTTGAAGACTCACCATTTTGGAAGTAAGTTTTCAATATTTCCCAATTTTCTTCGAGCGTAAACTTAACCATTTCGTAAACCGCAAACCTTTTACTAAATATTTGACACATTGGCAAAGTCATTCGATAGTTCAAAAAGCAACCGATAGATGGGCCACCCTGTACATACGAAGGAATTAAAAAGGGCAAAGGGAAAGTGCAGGAGCGCGAAGTTTGCAGATTTCTAGTGGACTCGAGAATTCTTCTTTCTTCGCTGAAAAAAGTCTGGAGGCGAGAAAAGAATTCACGGATTTGTATCGCGAGGATAAATTTTAAAGAGGACATTTTTACAGTCGTCGCGTCTTTGAAGTATCAGAAAGAAACGGAATATTAAAGAGTGTGAATTAATTAATTCCTTGCAACAGTGTTTCCATAATATTCCAAGCGAATCAAACTACATTATACCATTAATAAATAAATAAGCGGAATGATAAGTTATATTTAAAAATTAACTTGAGAAATTGCAGCTGTATAATTATAATAGGAATTATATAGACCAACCGGCTATCAACTTCATGGTCCATATGCTAGGTGTTGTATTGAGTTTTTGAGTTTATAGCTCTCAAAAAATGTAATTGTAAGTGCGTTCAGGCATTATTAACTACGAGGGTCGTTTTTTTTTTCAACCTCCGATGGGCCATAAGAAGACAAGTGTATATAAAACAATGATTTTTATACCAAAAGTTACGTACACTTATGGTTATTCATCGACATAATCACCTTGGGGATTAAGGCATTTGTCCTACCTGTGAACGAGCCTTTCAATACCCTCTTCATAAAATGTTGCCGCCAATAAATTTAAATGTGTCTTGACGTTGTCTTAAAGCTCTTCCAAAATATAGAGCAGTAATGTCTGAGACTAATATAGTAATAATATGCGACAAACCTCATTTATCTCACAGCCAACTCTGAAACACAAGATACTACTATTAACGTCTATGTTCAATCGTAAAATAATCACACCAACGCATTGTATTTAATTGGAATTGTATGCAACCAAGTACACAAAGGTGACAGTGACAAAGCTTAAGTTTGGTTGCCTACCTATTAATGCGTGATTATTTTACGATTGAACATAGGCATTCACAATAATATGTTCAGAGTTAAAATAAAAGCCCTGTATAAAATGTATATCGTATAAAAAGTGAAAACGGTAGATCTACTGCTTTAGCGGTAGATCTGGCAACATTGATCAGGTTTGACCACCAGGTGATCGGCACCAAAGAGCCAAAGAAGAGGGAGGCCCATGCGGCGGTCTCCCAAGTTCTACAGGAAGCGGAGAGTGCGCGCTTAAGCAGTAGCCGAGCGAGAGTACCAAAAGGAGGTTCATTGGCTAGTGTGAGCATGCAGGATGGTGTTCCTGGGTACTGCAGAGGATCAGTAGAGCCTCCACGGAAGAAAGTGGATCCAGCGGGCGACAAGGTCAAGTAAGTAATGCTAAAACAAATTAACTCAACACTTTTAGCAAAATCTTCTCCATCAGTGGAACAAAATGAGGAATCTGATGGTGCAACTTCTTCTGTTGAAACTTGTAGAGATGGTATTGGAACTTCAGGTCCATGCGGTACAGGTCTTATAGTTAACTGTAAGTATGTGTACGAGCTTCGTGTTTCTTATTAAATCCTGACACTTTACATACAAAAGTATGTGGATGACTACATGATCTTTTGGCGACCAGTATAGGCTGGAGACGGATAACTCATGAGTGGGTCGAGTCGAAGAGTCGACTCTTAGAAATGAGTCGAGGGGTAAAGTCCTGTGCAAATTTCTTGAATTATTTTAAGTCATGAAATTTTAGAAGTGAGGACCTTATTTTTTGCTCACCACTTTACAAATATAAATTTTTTGCGGTGAGGACTTTTTACTTTCTCCGTTACGAAGTACGAGAAAGTATTGTGATCGTGATTTTTTTTTCAATTTTTTTTTACGGAAATATCCGTTTTGGGGTCCCTAGATGCCATTTCAACAATTTCTGGAAAAAAAATTTTTGTGTCTGTGTGTGTGTCTGTCTGTGCGCGCTGTATCTCAAAAACTAATAGAGCAATTGATATGAAACTTTGAACATAAGTCTTATTTGATAATCTGATTTTGGTAAAATTTCGTACACCGAAAGTGGTTGTTTACCTTAACTGTTTTTTGTTTTTTTGCCAATATTTTCTTAAATATGAAAAATATCACAAAAATATTTAGACAAACATTGAAGACAACAAAAAAATGAACATCTTTTGCTTGAAAACATTTTTCATAAAATCATTTTTATTCAAGAAAAAAATGTATTATTTTTAAATTTTTAGTTTATAATTATAAAACGATAATAGTTACAGCAAATTTATGTTAATAATAATTGTAGAGATTGCAAAATGAACAACTTATAAAGAATAAGTTATTTTTGAAATCCCTTTAGTTTTTGATAAAACTGAGTTTTTGAATTTGAAGTATAATCTTTCATAATTTTGACGTTTTAAACGTCAGTTTCATCCGAGTTTATACAATGCTCGAAGTACATTTAAAATATGATTTAAATTTAAAATAAACCATGAAAGCGTAAATATAAATTATACCACCAAGTCGGAGAAAGTAACATGATGGCCGCATCACCATTTTTAAAAATTTTTTTTGCTCAACTACATTTTTGGGGTAAAGAGTAGACTCTTTGTAATTATGACTTGTAAATACCCAGTATGATTCCGGGTTAAATTGCAAAATTTTAGAAATGAGGACCTTTTTTACTTTCTCCGTTACGAAGTACGAGAAAGTAGTGATCGTGATTTTTTTTCAAAATTTTTTTTTTACGTAAATATCCGTTTTGGGGTCCCTAGACGCCAATTCAACAATTTCTAGAATTTTTTTTTTGTGTCTGTGTGTGTGTCTGTGTGTATGTGTGTGTGAGTGTGTGTGTCTGTGTGTCTGTGCGCGCTGTATCTCAAAAACTAATAGAACAATTAACATGAAACTTTGAACATAAGCTTTATTTGACAATTCGAAGAACAGAAAAGCTTTTGGTAAAATTCTGTACGCCGGAAGTGGGTGTTTACCTTAGCCGTTTTTTGTTTTTTTCCAATATTTTCTTAAATATGGAAAATTTTACGAAAACATTCAAATAAATTTTGAAGACAACGAAAAAATGAACATGTTTTGTTTGAAAATATTTTTCATAAAATCATTTTTATTAGAGAAAAAAATGATTTTTTTTTTCATTTTTAGTTTGTAATTATGAAACGATAATAGTTACAGCAAATTTACATGATTAATAATTGTAAAGAATGCCAAATTGAACAACTTATAAAGGATAAGTTTTTTCGAAATCTATTTGGTTTCTGAGTAAACTGACTATTAAACACAACTTACGTGCCACAATTAAAGGTTATGTCGCAGACGAGCGTTATAAGTTAAAATGCGCAAAAACTACTACATCAATTAACATCAAACTTTGAACATAAGCCTTATTTGATAATCCACAGAGCTGAAAAGCTTTTGGTAAAATTTCGTACACCGGAAGTGTTACAAAGTAATGAACATCTTTTGCTTGAAAACATTTTTCATAAAATCATTTTTATTCGAGAAAATAATTTATTATTTTTTCTGCATTTTTGGTTTATAATTATAAAACGATAATAGTTACAGCAAATTAATGTCAATAATAATTGTAGAGAATGTTAAAATGAACAACTTATAAAGAATATGTTTTTTTCGAAATCCCTTTAGTTTTTGAGTAAACTGAGTTTTTGAATTTGAAGTATAATTTTTCCATCTTTCATAATTTTGACGTTTTAAACGTCAGTTTCATCCGAGTTTACACAACGCTCGATGTACATTTAAAATATGATTTCAATTGAAAATAAACCATAAAAATGTAAATATAAATGGCTATGATACCATCAAGTCGGAGAAAGTAACATGATGGCCACATCACCATTTTTTATAATAGCGTTGACAACTAGGTCATCAACTTTTTTCCAAAAATTGTAATGGAAATTATTCCTGAAAGCCATTATTTTCTATCAACATTTGCAAATCGAAAATTTTGTTTAAACAATGATAACTTTCTTCCAAAAGTTGTAATTAAAATGATTCCTGAAAGCCATTGATTTGTATCAAAACTTGCAAATCGAAAACTTTGTCCAAACAATGATAACTTTCTTCCAAAAATTGTAGAGGAAATGATTCCTGAAGGCACCATTCGGGTGTTCTAGCTTTAGTTCCAAAGCGCAGGATGCTGTGATACCAAAATTTATCAAATATCATTGTGGGCATTTATTCTTCTAGATAGTTGGGCACATCATACAAGTTTTAACCGTTTCACATCTTATTATTATGTATCAAAAATGGAAAATATTTTAGAAAAAGAAATTCTTATTTAACGTTAAAGAATGGGTGGGGGAACCAAATCCTGACTTAGGCATGGATGTAGTGATTTTCCCGTGATATGGACATGTGTAACATTTTTGTTACTGGCTGAATGGTAATGTATAATTGGTTGAAAAAATCTATAGGACAATATTTTTTATTGCAAAATTTTAACCTAACCGACATTTGATATGTTTGAATTAGTATAGGACAAAAATGTATTTATTTACTTTTAGATAATCTTGTCCATCCTTCCTCCAGTAAATCAATAATGCGAGCTATTAATGTCTAATTTAATGCTTCGGTCATTTTAATGTAAACTTTTAACTAATTAGAAGTACTTTGAGATTTGATTGACACTTATTTTAAAGTCCAATCCAGGCAGCATTAAAAAAATGTCCTACAGATTTTTACAACCAACTGTACCTAAGTTAAAACCAAAACAAAAAAAAAACTTTCAGTATATTTACAGCAACAATGCGAAGTCGTATTTTGTCAGCGTAGAAATGCATAACAGGTGTAATCCATTTTTGTAATGGAGGAAGTAAGTTAATCAACATTTTGTTATCTGTTTTTTAGAATGTATTAATATGCGACGTAATCCAAGGCGTTTCCAATTTATTTATATTTGACCATTCAAATATTGGATTGATGAGGCTGTTGCTTGGTGAAATTCCATAATATATATGGTAAGTAAAACATGTGTGACTATTTAGTTATTTATATAAGTGCATGCTTACCTTTTTCGCACTCTCCTGATTGTTGTTATCCGTGTGCGGAGCCGATGGGGCCATCACGGATACGTTGGACTGCGACAGTAATTCGTCGCTTCCTCTCTGCAAATGAAAACATCAGCGACATTAGTCAGGATCGAACTCCGCCATGCACCTCGTAACAGTCATTAAATATACATATTAATCAATATTACAACCGGGGCGCATTGTTGTGCCCATTATCGACGTCCAACAGGTAAAATTCATTGTGTTTGGGTTGGGGGCGAACGAACATTATGGACACTTGAAAGGAAAATTGCGGCCAGTCACGACAAGTCATTAAATATAAATTGGGCCCCGTGAAATATCGCAGGATATAAATTCAGCAGGATTATCGAGGGGGAAGCGTGGCACCTAATGCCCTTCCTCAGGTAAATAGGGCTTCCCGGGATGTATAAGCGGATGGGAGGATGTGTCGTTATTTATGCAGTACTTTTTCAGATATTGGTCTCATGATATTTCAAGTATGACTAATTGATTATCATTCGTATAAAAGAAAATAACACACAAAATGTGTAATAAATCATAAATACTAGTTAGTATAATCAATTTTTTTTTATGTAATAATTATTTCCCATATTATGTTAACCCGCCATTGGTGACGCAAATTCAATGGTGACGGCAGTCTCACGCACCGGGGTTTTCAACTGAAGATTTTTCGAAACGTGTTAATAAGAATATTATTTATGGTGGAGGCTTCTACTTCGTTATACATGTTGTAAATATAATAAAACACTTTTACTACGGTATAACACAAATTTTATTTTATTGTTAACAATAAAATAAAATTTGTAAAAGTGTTATTATATGTGTTAATAATAGTTCTTTTTTTTAAATCTATGTTCTTTGACAATAAAACAAAGATCTTTAATCAATTCAAGCTCTGCAATGCGGCAGCTACTCGAAATTGCAACAAAAAACAATAATGGAGAATTTAGTCATTCGACACACCCGGTCTCACAGACCAGTAGGGTCACCATTGGCGGGTTAATACGAGGAATAAATAAATATTGTATTCTTCAAAAATCGTTTCAAAAATAAGTCAAGGCATGAAAATTACTGTATATTGGATTGCATATAATGATAATGATTTTTAATCAATTTTCATTATGTGGAGAAATAAATAGGTAACATGACCCAGTTTTCGATCATAAGGTCTGCTATAAATGATTTTATGATAAGAACATATGGTAACTGTAATACGTTTTTATAGGCCATTCCTGGAGTTCATTGTTCATTGATTTTCGGAGTACATTTTTGATGGATAGGCGGGCGAAGGAGCCATTTGCACGTAGTTCAATTTGCCCCCGGATGCGCCCCGACAGCACTTATAAATATGTAATTGTCAAATTTAAATAAAACATAGGAGCGCCAAGTACTCGAAGAGGGGTACTTTGGCGCAAACAAAGGCGCGGAAAAAGCGCTCGACGAATGAAATATTCACGCGTCGGTTTTCCAAAGTCTTGTTTATTTGAAGTGGGCCACACGTCGCGAAATTCCACCGAATAAATGCTCGCGGGGAGGGGTGGGGTATGGGGGGTAAAACTTGTCGGAAAACTTTACGGGCCCACGCAATAAAGTAGTCGCCGTAAAAATAATACGAAAAAGTCACATTTGCATTTCCAACGGTTTTCCAGGTGAGAAAGAGGGGTGGATTCTCCGGAATGGATTATTACCTTGAGCACACAAAGAAACTTCTTCCTCAATGGCTGAATGAGTGTTGGAAAAATGCATGAATAACTAATGCGGTTTTCATCTATTGTCGTTCAACTTTTTCTTCGGGGAGAACTTCCTGTTTGACTTTAGGGACGTCTTTGTCTCCGCCGATCAGGATAATCCGTTTATTATTAGTTCAGTTCAATACGATGAATTAGGGACTTAAGACCACGCTTTACCATTTAATGTAAAATACATATTTTTTGCAGTGAATGTTGTTTGAAATATATGTAAATATTTAATTTATTTAATGTTTCTGCAACAAGTGAGGGTTTTTAATTTCAATTAATATGTAAATAAAATTGAAATTCTATTTTTTTTTATTTCGTCTTAATCCATTGGCCCCATTGTGCGCACATCATGGAAAAACTACTATAATGATTAGGCTGGTTTTTTTCTTATATCATACTTGGCCCCATTATAGGTTACTTTCGCTTAATTTCAACATTTTACAAAGGCCGGAATATAGTCAAGAAAATGGTGAATACATGATCTTCATCAAAATGAACGTGTGGATATTTGCAGCTATCTAGGATCGATCAAGTTGAGTACAGAAGAAGGTCACGAGTTGAAGATCACTGCCACGTAAACCGTATAATTTTTGTATATTTAGATGTGTTGTTATATTAGCAGTAAAAATAACTGTAACTGTAGGTGACATGATTTATACATTCGCGTAGGGTATGGGTGGCAGGAACGTGAGGGAGAGATCGCCTCCTACCCCTAAATATTTTGACTAGGAGTTTTATTGGACATATAACAAGCACCTATATTGAAATACACTTTTCAACGTGCCCTAGAAAAGTTTGCCTCCGCTCTCTTTAACCCATGCGACGACACTGGATTTATATATGTAGAGTCTGGCCGCGCTATGAAGGCATCTGAGGTGATTAACTTGGACTGCGGGTGCTTTATGTGTAAAGTCTGGCCGCGCTATGAAGGCATCTGAGGCGATTAACTTGGACCGCCCTCATTTGCGTGTTAAGCGGGTGCTTCATGAGTCTCGAATGCCTAAGGTACTCGATAAGCGAACATGAGATATTGGATTGCTTGCAAATGTATTTACAAAGTTATCTGTAACCTTTTAAGACCCACTGATTTATAAATAGAAGCCGATAGTGTACCAATAGATGGAAATTAAAGTGTAAACATTTGTGAGTGCAAAGTAACAAAATATCCAGTCACTTCTGATGAGGGCGGCTGTTCCGACCCTTCGTTAATCACCTCAGATGCCTTCCTAGCGCAACCAGAGTATATAAAAAATAAGTCTTTGTGCATTACACCACTCCGTGGCTGGATTATGTGTTAGCAATAGGGATGGGCGATATTTCACGTACCTGGTATTTTTCACTGGTACTGAAAAATCACAGGTTACTGTTACTAATAGGCAAATTTCACTGCTACTTAAAATCACCGCTACTATAAATCACTGCTATTTAAACTGTGATCGCTCCTTAAAATCACAACTACAATAAATCACTGCTATTTAAACTGTGATTGCTCCTTAAAATCACAACTATTACCTAAACAGTGATTGCTACTTAAACTGCGACAGTTACTTAATTTGAACTATTGTAAGAAGACACTAAAGAATAGCATTTCTAAATATTATTTTATTTTCAATACTATATACATTTACTCTTTCGCTCATGTTCAAATTAAGATTTTCATGAACTGAAAAAAAATATATAAAAACAATTGCTACAAATAGTAAACCCAAAATTACTCAAAATTCATTTTAATTTAAGATTAAGTGCGAATATCTAAACATACATTTTGAAATAATACCACGAAACCAATTTTGAAATTGCAAACTTCATGAACTGAAAAACAAAATTGCCAAACTGCAAAAATCTCTAAATGTTCCTCGTTGTTCAGGTGCTCAAATAAAGAAAAATCTTAAAATATCAATATGTCCATTGAAAATTGTTGAATTTACAAAACACAAATTGTTTTTGAATAAGCGATTGTTCGGTCATTGAGAATGATTTTTTATGAAATTGTGTCTGCGCGTTTTATATTTTTTTCTGTGATGTTTTCATTCAGATGTACAAAATATTAAAACTAAAATGTTCAAAAATCCATATCTCTTTTGAAAATTGTTGAATTTACAAAAACCAAATTGATCTTGAATAAGCGATACTTCGGCCATTGAGGATAATTTTTTTTTTAATTTTGTCTGCGCATTTTATATTTTTTCTGCGATGTTTTCATTCAGGTGCTCAAAAAATTAAAACTAAAATTTTCAAAAATTCATATCTCTTTTGAAAATTATTGAATATACAAAAACCAAATTGATCTTGAATAAGCAATACTTCGGCCATTGAGGATAATTTTTTATGGAATTTTTCCTGCATGTTTTATATTTTTTCTGCTACGTTTTATATCTCTATTGAAAATTGTTTAATTTACAAAAACCAAATTGATTTTGAATAAGCGATACTTCAGCCATTGAGTATATTTTTTTATGGAATTTTTCCTGCACGTTTTATATTTTTTCTGCTACGTTTTTGTTCAGGTGCTCAAAAAATTAAAACTAAAATTTTCAAAAATCCATATCTATTGAAAATTGTTTAATTTACAAAAACCAAATTGATTTTGAATAAGCGATACTTTGGCCATTGAGGATAATTTTTTATGAAATTTTGTCTGCGCGTTTTATATTTTTTTCTGCGATGTTTTCAGGTGCTCAAAAAATTAAAAACTAAAATTTTCAAAAATCCATATCTCTTTTGAAAATTATTGAATTTACAAAAACCGAATTGATCTTGAATAAGCAATACTTCGGCCATTGAGGATAATTTTTTCCTGGATGTTTCTTATATTTTTTCTGCTACGTTTTTGTTCAGATGCTCTAAAAATGAAAGCAAAAAAATTCAAAAATCCATATTTCTATTGAAAATTGTTGAATTTTCAAAAACCAAATTGATTTTGAATAAGCGATACTTCGGCCATTAAGGATAATTTTTTATGGAATTTTGTCTGCGCGTTTTACATATTTTTCTGCAATGTTTTCATTCAGGTGCTCAAAAAATTTAAACTAAAATTTTCAAAAATCCATATCTCTTTTGAAAATTGTTGAATTTACAAAAACCAAATTGATCCTGAATAAGCGATACTTCGGCCATTGAGGATATTTTTTTATGGAATTTTTCCTGCACGTTTTATATTTTTTCTGCTACGTTTTTGCTCAGGTGCTCTAAAAATGAAAACAAAAAATTCAAACATCCATATTTCTATTGAAAATTGTTGAATTTTCAAAACCCAAATTGTTTTTGAATAAGCGATACTTTGGCCATTGAGGATAATTTTTTATGGAATTTTGTCTGCGCGTTTTATATTTTTTTCTGCGATGTTTTCATTCAGGTGCTCAAAAAATTAAAAACTAAAATTTTCAAAAATCCATATCTCTTTTGAAAATTATTGAATTTACAGAAACCGAATTGATCTTGAATAAGCAATACTTCGGCCATTGAGGATAATTTTGTATGGAATTTTTCCTGCATGTTTTATATTTTTTCCGCTACGTTTTTGTTCAGATGCCCCAAAAATTAAAGCAAAAAAATTCAAAAATCCATATTTCTATTGAAAATTGTTGAATTTTCAAAAACCCAATTGATTTTGAGTAAGCAATACTTCGGCCATTGAGGATATTTTTTTATGGAATTTTGTCTGCGCGTTTTATATTTTTTTCTGAGATGTTTTCATTCAGGTGCTCAAAAAATTAAAAATAAAATTTTTAAAAATCCATATCTCTTTTGAAAATTATTGAATTTACAAAAACCAAATTGATCTTGAATAAGCAATACTTCGGCCATTGAGGATAATTTTTTATGGAATTTTTCCTGCATGTTTTATATTTTTTCTGCTACGTTTTTGTTCAGGTGCTCAAAAAATTAAAACTAAAATTTTCAAAAATCAACATCTATATCGAAAATGATCGAATTTACAAAAACCAAATTGATTTTGAATAAGCGATACTTCGGCCATTGAGGATGATTTTTTTATAGTTCTATCTGCATGTTTTATATTTTCTTCGGCGATGTTTCTGTTCATGTGCTCAAAAAAAAAATATCTTCCAACACATAAATTCAAAAGAATCCTGAAAGAAATTTTCATCAGAGAATGATTCTATACAGTCTCGGAATACCAAAGGTATTTTCAGCAGTAATTTGATTGTCACACTGCCAGGGATATAAGATGTGCATCTATGTATAATTATTAACATCTTACTGTTATTGTGTCATTCAATTATAGTTATAAGTCACGACCTGTACTAATATTGTATTTTGACATACCCTATCCGTTTAACTCTAATGGCTTAATGGGCAAATAAAAAAAAATTAAAAAAATGAATGAATGAAAAAATTAATACGAAAATTTTCAAAAATCCATATCTCTGTTGGTTAATGATTTTATTTAAAAGTAACCCTTCGAGAACAGAGCAAATCATCTTTCAAATGATGTATTTTTGGTCTTCCCGTAGGACAATAAATGAATATTATTATTATTATTTTTTTTTTTTAGAGGCAAAACAAAAACAGGAAAACATTCTATTATAATATTCTGCATCTGCCATTTTTTTCTTCCAGCAGAATCGGCTGAAAAAAGTCAACTAGAAGTAGTGAATTTTAGTATATTTCTACTGAACATTCAATCAATTCGTTCGAAAACACTGGAACTTGAAGCGCTTCTTTACGACAGTAAGTTTAGTGTACTGTGCATTACGGAGCATTGGTTACAAAATAGTGAAATCGAGGCACTGTACATTGAAAACTACAATGTTGCTACCAGTTTTGCACGTACTCGGTATATTCATGGTGGTGTTGCAATATTAGTTAGATCACATATTAATTTTTCGATTCTGAATATCAGCCATCTATCAATTGAAAAGGACTGCGAAATATGTGCTATCCTTTTATCTGATCTCAATTTTATAATTTTATCTGTCTATCGCAGTCCATTAGGTAATTTTAATATGTTTATTGATATTTTAAATCAGGTTTTAACTCAATTAAATTGTATTAGCTATAAGATTTTTATTTGTGGCGATTTTAATGTACATTTTAATAGTAATAATGTCTTGGAAACACAACTTAACGATTTTTTAAATGGTTTTAATCTTTATTGTACAGTTGATTTTCCAACACGATATTCTACGTGTATTGATAACATCTTTACTAACGCTGATAATGACGAAATAAGAACGATGCCAATTGAAATTAATTTCTCAGATCACTCGGGAATATATTTAACATTGAATGATGTTAAAAGTAGTCCATCACCACGTACTATAGTTTTAAGACCTCTTACCCAACTGGGTAAATTCACTTTCTACCACTTACTTGATGGAGAAAAGTGGCACCACCTAAGAAACAGTGATATAAATACGATGTGTTCCGCTTTCCTTGACACACTTTGTTTTTACTTTAATATAGCATTTCCAGAGAAAAGTTATAAAACAAAAAACAAAAAACGTATTAACTGGTTCTCCTCTGATCTAAGGCATAGAAGGGAAACCTTAAATTTAATTCATGAATCAAATAAAAGATCCCGAAATCCTGAACTAATTGCAATAGAGAAGGAAATGAAGTGCCAATATAAAAAAGCTCTGAAAGAGGCGAAAATTGTAGCTAACAATAAATACATTGAAACTTCTCAAAATTCAAACAAAGCTTTGTGGAATGTTGTCAAGGAAAGTAAAGGTAATGGGGCAGCTCGTAGAACTGACTGTGATATTGAGGCTTGTGATTTCAATAATTTTTTTACTAATATTGCTAGAACTATTACTGATTCTCTACCAGATAGTGAATTAGATCTTGTTCTTATTTCTAGTCAATCAGTAAATTGCAACAGGACCTTCAGCTTTAATACTGTTTCATCTGTTGTTGTTAGAGATGCCGTCAAACGTCTTAGAAATAGTAGAAGTGCTGACTACTATGGACTGTCGGCTATTATTATTAAAGATACTGTTGATGTTATAATTGAACAGCTTACAAAACTAATTAATCAAATAATAGTAACTGGCATTTTTCCGGACCCGCTTAAAATAGCCAAAGTAATACCAGTTCATAAAGGAGGGGATAGAAATGATATTAACCATTATAGGCCGATATCCCTTTTACCAATAATTGCTAAAATCGCTGAATATATACTATACTGTCAAATGATCCAATTTTTAGAAGACAATAATTTACTAACTGATACACAACATGGTTTTAGGGGAGGCAGATCAACATCGACTGCTGTCCTTCAGTTAGTTGAGAGTATCATAAATGCCTTTGAAATGGGTGAGGTTGCCACAGCATCTTTTATTGATCTTTCTAAGGCGTTTGATTGTGTCTCGCATAGTATTTTAATTAGGAAATTACATACGTATAATTTTAATCCTGATAGTTGTAAACTTGTATTGTCATATCTATCTGAAAGACGGCAGTGTGTGTATGTTAATGGGCAAATGTCAACAGTATCACCTATAAACGAAGGCGTGCCACAGGGATCAGTTCTTGGACCTTTGCTTTTTCTGTTGTATATTAATGATTTTCCGGAATACATGATTAGTGGTACCTCAGTTTTATATGCTGATGATACAACAATCATAAATCAACATAAAGAAATAAGCAAATGCCATAATTTACGTAAGGATGCATTAGCCGAGGCTAACGAGTGGTTCTGTTGCAATAAACTCAGCTTAAATAACGATAAAACAATTCAAATGACTTTTATGCTCACACGTCAATTAAATCCGGCAAATGATGCTCAGTCAACCAAATTTCTAGGGCTACACATCGACAATTCTCTGTTATGGAATGTACAGGGTGAGGAATTAGCCAAAAAAGTTAATAAAACAATTTTTTTGTTAAGAAACTTACAAAATAATGTAAGTACAGAAATTTTAAAGTTGGCCTATTTCTCATACTGCCATTCCATATTGACCTATGGAATCATTATTTGGGGACACTCTACTATACGACACCGTATCTTCTCACTTCAGAGGAGGGCCATTAGAATAGTAGCTGGATTGGGGTACAGGCAGGATTGCAAACAGGCATTTGTTGAACATCAGATTTTAACAATTCCCTGTGTGTATATTTTACAGTGTGTTACCTACGTTCATACGAATATTCATAAATATGAGCAACATGAGGAGAGACATGACCATAGCACTAGAAATAAAAGCAAATTATGCCCCATATCATTACGGTTAAGTAGATGCCAATGCGGCCATAATTATTTTGGCATTAAATTCTATAATAAGTTGCCTGTGTGCTTAAAGGAATTGCCACCCGTGAAGCTGAAACATGCTGTAAAAGCCATTCTCTTAAAAGAAGCCTTCTATAGTTGTGCGGATTTTTTAGGGTATAAGTTTAACACTTAACAATTGTGTATTGACTTGTGTAAGATCTATGTATCCGTAACACCAATAAACATTATTATTATTATTAACAATTTCAGAAGGTGTTACGGTGTTGTTTACTAACCGTGATCATAGTCACAGTTTAAAATCACTGATATTAGGAAGTAGCAATCACAGGTAGCAACGTGATTTAAAAGTAGCAGTAGCAGTTAGCAACCATATGTACGCATCTACGTCGGTTTGGTGGTGTTAAAGAATTTGTGATTTTACATTTTCTATGGAGGAATAATAACGCCACTTTGAAAAACGTGCTAATCTTTTATAAAATTATTTTAATTCTGAGAGCATGATTGATGGGAATGTGGGCCAAGGAAAGTGAATGCAAAAGCCCATTTGTATAAATTCAATTAACATTCTAACGTAATTGGATCAGTGCACCGGCAATTTCTTGTTAGAAAATGTGTCGTTCGGGATAATTAAATGCCAATAAGTTTATTGAAGTGAATTCCGTCTCTGGCGACTATTCCTATTTTTTCACGTCGCCGAGAAATTGAAAAACAAACAATTTCGAAAACGAAAGCTATAAATACAACTACAGATGGTGTTAAAATTTAATTTGTTCAAAAACTGACGTTTTAGTATTTTTAAAATTTAATATTAGATCTCACTTTAATGTTGACATTTCTGAATTCCAAATTTTAAAAATATTGATAATAACTCAAACATCCCATAATCACTCTTTATTAGTTCACTAGATCGTATCATATTGACTGGTCACGATGTTAACATGCTTTAAAATGCATGACGCCACCTCTTGAGATACTCTGGATCAGGCATGTCAAACTAGTTTACCACCAAGGGCCACATCAAGTATTACACACAAACCGCGGGCCGCATTACCAAAAAAAAAATTGCAATTGAAACCAAACAAAAAATAATTATTTTTACCTTGTATATAATTTTTTTTTTAATGTTTGATACCAACCTTGCCGGGCCGCAGACAACTTGTAAGCAGGCCGCATGCGGCCCGCGTGTTTGACATGCCTGCTAGTTTCATCCCATAAGTACATCTTGACGTTATTATTATGAAAATTGTGAAATTCTAAGTTGTAAACATAATCTGCTTTAATAAAGGAAAGCTATAAATACAACTACAGATGGTGTTAAAATTTAATTTGTTCAAAAACTGACGTTTTAGTATTTTTAAAATTTAATAATGATAAGCTACCAAAACAGATAATTTGGGATACTGAAGTGCCTTCAGTAAATCAAATGATATTCCAAAATATGTCTCAGGATTGCTTTTTGCTGATCATCCTTTAGACATTTTCTGGCTTGTTCGGCAATGTAAATCATGATTTCGTTCTAGTTTCTCCTACTGGATGCTTGAATTTTTAGTTCTAGTAAATCGCACTTCTGGCAAGTGTCTTTTCGAGGCGAATAAAAATGTAAGTTAAATTCAGTATTAACATGTCAGGTAACTACAAATGAAAACATAGAACATCCACCAAATTTACTTGACTAGAAATATAGTTTTCGGATTATCGTATATACTGGGATATAAATTAGAGTAAAACCTTGTTAGGCGTATTACCTAATGAATAATATTCAGCCCACTGTTCAGTAATAAAAAATAGTGGCCTAATTCAAACTTCTCGGTAATTATCGCGGGGAACTTTGAGATATGAGCGGCCCAAGCCGCGATCATTAAAAAGTTGACATTTTTACCCCCTTTCTTGGCCTTTGAAATACTCTCCCATAAAGCCTGCCGTCCCGAGCAGAGTTTCAACAATTAGATTTTTTATTACCCGAGGAAATCGCGGAAACTTCTCCCCGAGTAATTACTATCTGGAATAAATCGCCCCCGCCGATGATTTTTCACTCTCGGAAAAGTGTCAATTTGCGTTTTGCCACGCTTTTTTTACACACCGCAGAGGTCACAGTTTCGATAATTTAAATAGATGTTTTTATTGGTTGAAGTATAGAAATAAGTTTCTAAATGTGTGATGTGCTTTCTCCACTTTTTTCAAAGATTAACATCACCTGTGAACGATTGAAGTAATGAATGTATGAAAGAGTTCCACTCATACTTCATACTGAGATATTAACACAATTTGAGCGGGAGCGTCTATTTGTAGACACTTTGCGAACTGTGTGCTATAGACGGGCCGTCTATTTTTAGACGCAAACATGCAGAATGGGTTGCATAAAGTTCTTCATTCACGGCGGCGCACGCAATATTTTCGCTTGCGTTACAAATCCTCTAGATTACTTATATATTGGCAAATCCAACCCGCTAGACAAGCAAGTCACCTTGGTCATAGCGCCCGCTCAAAAAGTGTTAATACAGACGATGTTGGCATATGAGACCTGGTAATCATTTCCTGATACTTAAAATGATGGATCAAATTGTTGGTCAACAAGAAATTTTAGAAGAGCAAGAAGAGGTCAAATTACACATTACAAATTTCCGTCAAAAAAAAAAGATAGAGGTTTGAATGGTAGACCAGCAGTGTTTTGAACACGGATTCTGAACTTCACCTTTTTCCTCAAACTATATTACTTTAATTAAGTTGGTACTTTGTAACTATTTTTAATAAAGATGATGATTATTATTATTATATACCTGCGACTCATATGGAGATATATTTGGTTTTTATTGCTGCTTGCAGCTATTACTTTGAGATACATGTTAAATCATGAACTTTCAATAAAAACAAAAACACATTTAGCGATGAAAGTCGGCGGTACATAATTTTACTAAAATTACCCCCACTTTCTGCAAATAATATATGCTTTAAAAAATTTAATCTTTGATTAAATGCCACACCTAAATCCTTCATGAGTCGTATAGGTCGCTATAAAAGGATTCTATGTATAGAAACGCTTTCGATACCACTAGTGTAACTGTAACGATTGTCATTATAAAGAACTTGTATTTTCATTCTGTACAAAGATCAAAGTGAAAGTTCGCAGGCAACACATCTAACCATTGAACTCGCACGAATACCTATTTTCAACAACAAAATTAATTCAATAATTTATTACACCTACACGAGGTGCTTCTAACGTCGACGTTTATATTTACTGCACTTTCAAGCTAAAAAAACACTCGCAAACTTTACACCCAAGATAGATGTGAGCACTCCCGAACTTATAACTTAATATCTAAGTTATGTTGTTTTTTTTTTACATTTCCGTTTAGTTTTAATCTTTTACACGTCCTAAACGACGAGCCATCCCTGAGCCGCGTTAAAAATAATGGGGCTATATTTTTACGGACGTCATTCGTGAACTTTAAACCGGCATTAATTCCGTAATGCACGGCCCTCATTAACGCCCTAACCTTTGTTCTACACACCGCAGTGTAATATTCACTTAACACCTACTGAACCTCCTCGCAGATTTGCCCAGCCACAAAAATTTACCACCGTGAGGGAGGGTCTAATGAAAATCATAGATTGTGTCTTTGGTCAAGTAGAATTTGATCGTTCTGGGGGAGTTTAATTGAACCACTTCACATTAAATTGTTCGATCCTTCGTTACTGAATGGCCGGTCTGTGAGTCGTAGTGCAAAGCGTGTGTGGTAATGAGAGCCAGCTATGTGGTCATTGCTTAGAGTAGTTTGTTCCTGAGAGGGAGTTGATTTTGATTCTAATGAAATGTTAGTTGATTCTAGTTCAATTCAATAAAGATATAGAAATAATTAAACTGATAGGTGTGCATAAGCTGCAAAACAGAATATTGAATATTGAAGCAAAATACACCCAGAAAATTTAAGTCCTACCGAAAATAAAGCTGATTATAGACTTTGCCAGAGGATTATTAGCGAATGGAGCATCTTTTCAGTCCTGTTATTGATATATTCCAAAGCAATGTATGGTAGATGGTCGGTACTTGCGGAAATCCAAACAAAAATAGAGAGTGTGTCAAGTTGGCACCCCAATGGAAAGTTCTGATAGTTCTGACTAGAGTACTCAATTCTAGTGATGGGCCGATTCGGATAAAAATAATCGGTGACTCCGATTTTTAAAATAATCGTCGAGTGGCGATTATTTTTAATCCGATTCGAAATCGTATTCCGATTCGGACTAGTATTCCGATTCTGAATCGTATTTCGATTCGAATTCGTATTCCGATTCGGATTCGTATGCCGATTCACATTCGTTTGCCGATTAGTATTCGTAATTCGATTCGGATTCGTATTCCGATTCCGAATATTATTCCGATTCGGATTAATATTCGGATTCGGATTTGCGTGGCATATCAACAGTTTGGCACTTCATGGACAGTAGACGCAGTGTTTTTGCGGTACTAGGGCGCATCAGGGTCCTATGGATTTCGTTTTATTGCGTCTTGTCGATGTCGGGTCGATAATAAACGTAGAGAAAAAAGCGGCACGTTTCTGTTATTTCTGAAGATTTAAGTAATTACAATTCGAAAAAATATATCTCTACTGTTAGAAATAGGATTAGGATTCTCTGTCACGAAGTACGAGATTTAAATATCGAATATGACCGGTAGGGGTACAATTTTCAAGAGAAGGCTTTTTTTGTTTTCTTCGACTCTCCGATTATTTTTTTTTCCGATTTCGTTTATTTTTCCAATTCCTATTGTTTTTTTATTTTTTTCGATTATCAAGAGATACTCCGATTACGATTATCATCCGATTATTTCCGTCATCCGAATCCAAATATTCCGATTATTAAAATCATCCGATTATCCCATCACTACTCAATTCCTTTGGAAATATTATCAACTTTTAAAAAAGAGTTCTGTAAAATTGGGCTGTCAGCAATTTTTTTGAAAAATGGGGTGCCAACTTGACCCACTTGTTATCGAATAGTTCTGAACTAGTTTTAAGATGTATTTGGGTTAGTACTATGGTTCCTGCTTCTTTTAAAAAGAGTGCTGTTGAATTTCCAGAGATAAAAATTTTCAAAGTTGGAAATTCGAAATATTCAAATTCACTTTACTCACTTAATATTGGTTGAATCTAAATATTTCATAATAAGAAACACCAATCAGAACTATCCGGAACTACCAAAAATATTCGCAAAGCAAAAAAAAATATTGCGAGTTCTAGGAGTTTCGAGTTAATTTTCTATTTCTACTTATTGAGTACAATATTTCTTACTCATAAACAAATTCGATACAATCACGATTTATGGCATTTTGAAATAAATTTAAAATTCGAAAATAGAAAATTTAATTTTGAAAATACCTATTTTCTGACATTTAATCGCAATTTACCATTAGAGTCTTCATTAGAACTCCTTAAGTACAACTCATAAGTCAAATCAGAACTCCCAGAACTATTAAATAAATCAATATTTTGAAAAAAATTCTAAACCCGAAAAGAAAAAAAAAAGAGAGTTCTAGGAGTTCTGAGTTAATTTTCCACTTCCACTCATTGAGTACAATAATTCTTTCTTATAAACAAATTCGACACAATCACGATTTATGGCATTTTTAAATAAATTTAAAATTCGAAAATAGACAATTTAATTCCGAAAATACCTATTTCCTGTCATTTAATCGCAATTTGTCAATAGAGTTTTCGTTATAACTCCTTGAGTACAACCCATAAGTTAAATCAGAACTCTGATAACTATTTAAAAAAAAATCAAAATTTTCTAAAAAATTCTAAGCCCGAAAAGACAAAAAAGTTGAGAGTTCTAGGAATTCTGAGTTCATTTTCTATTTCTACTCATTGAGTACAATAATTCTTTCTCATAAACAAATTCGACACAATCGCGATTGATGGCATTTTTGAATAAATGTAAAATTCGAAAACAGACAATTTAATTTCGAAAATACCTTTTTCTGTAACTTAATCGCAATTTGCCGTTAGAATTTTCATTAGGACTCCTTGAGTACAACCCATAAGTCAAATCAGAACTCTCAGAACTATTAAAAAAATCAATATTTTGAAAATAGTTCAAGGCCCGAAAAAAAATGAGAGTTCTAGGAGTTCTGAGTTAATTTTCTATATTTACTCATTGAGTACAATAATTCTTTCTTATAAACAAATTCGATACAATCACGATTTATGGCATTTTTAAATAAAGTTAAAATTCGAAAATAGACAATTTAATTCCGAAAATACCCATTTCCTGTCATTTAATCGCAATTTGCCATAAAAATTTCATTAGAACTCCTTGAGTACAACCCATAACTCAAATCAGAACTCCTAGAATTATTAAAGAAAAATCAATATTTTGAAAAAAAATTCCAAGTCCGAAAAGAAAAACATAATTGAGAGTTCTAGGAGTTCTGAGTTCATTTTCTATTTCTACTTATTGAGTACAATATTTTTTTCCTATAAACAAATTCGATACAATCACGATTTATGGCATTTTTAAATAAATTTAAAATTCGATAATAGAAAATTTAATTTTGAAAATACCCATTTTCTGTCATTTAATCGCAATTTGCTATAAGAGTTTTCATTAGTACTCCTTGAGTACAACCCATAAGTTAAATCAGAACTCTGAGAACTATTAAAAAAAAAACAAAATTTTGAATAAAATTCAAAGCCTGAAAAGAAAGAAAAAAAGAGAGTTCTAGGAGTTCCGAGTTAATTTTCTATTTCTACTTATTGAGTACAATATTTCTTACTCATAAACAAATTTCGATACAATCACGATTTATGGCATTTTTAAATAAAGTTAAAATTCGAAAATAGAAAATTTAATTTCAAAAATACCTATTTCCTGTCATTTAATCGCAATTTGTCAATAGAGTTTTTGTTATAACTCCTTGAGTACAACCCATAAGTCAAATCAAAACTTTAAGAACTATTTAAAAAAAAAATAAAAATAAAAAAAAACAAATTCTAAGCCCGAAAAGAAAAAAAAGTTGAGAGTTCTAAGAGTTCCGAGTTAATTTTCTATTTCTACTCATTGAGTACAATCATTCTTTCTTATAAACAAATTCGATACAATCACGATTTATGGTATTTTTAAATAAATTCTTTTCGGACTTTTTCAAAATAGTTCTCAGAGTTCTGATTTGCCATCTGGGTTGTACTCAAGGAGTTCTAACGAAAACTCTAACGGCAAATTGCGATTAAATGGCAGAAAATAGGTATTTTCAAAATTAAATTTTGCATTTTCGAATTTTAAATTTATTTAAAAATGCCATAAATCGTGATTGTATCGAATTTGTTTAAGAGAAAGAAATATTGTACTCAATAAGTAGAAATAGAAAATTAACTCAGAACTCATAGAACTCTTAATTTTTTTAAGTTGCAACTTTTTCAAAAACATATATTTAATAGTTCCGGATAGTTCTGATTGGTGTTTCCTGTAGTTCTTCCATAGTTGTTATGAAATATTTAGATTCAACCAGTAATATGAATTTGAATATTTCAAATTTCCAACTTTGAAAATTTTTATCTCTGGAAATTCAACAGAACTCTTTTTTAAAAGTATCAGGAACTATAGTACTAACCCAAATACATCCTAAAACTAGTTCAGAACGATGTGTTGGGATGCGGTGTCAAGTTGGCACCCCATATTTCAAAAAATTCCTGACAGCCCAATTTTACAGAACTCTTTTTTAAAAGTTCATAGTACTTCTAGATACATCAAAATGAATTGAGAAGAACTCCATTCAGAACTATCAGAACTCTTTATTGGGGTACCAACTTGACACACTCGGTCATAGACTTTGCCGTTAAGGATTATTAATAATAATATAATAATAATAATAATAATGTTTATTAATGCCAGAACTATAAAGTTTTACATGTCATTGAAAAAAAAAGAAAAAAAGAAAATTTAAATTAAATATCAGAAGGTATTGCAGCGAATGAAGCATTCTTTTCAATCTTGAAATTATCGATATATTCCAAAGCATTTTATGGTAGATAAGCTATAATCGGCGCACCGAATCGGTGGTATTATGGGTTTGCGTGATTTTCGCGTGATGTTCGCCGATTGGTCAGCGCAAACGCATGTGAAGCGTATATCAAGCAGCCGAAATTTTTATTCAGGCCCGTTGTATGCCATGTGTTCTCGTTTTTCTGTCTTATTTAAATGTAGTGATTACGTTCTATCCTTAAATCAGCATTTTTCAATTACAATTAATTAGGAAGTGGTAAGTAGTTAGTATTTGTGGGTTAAAGTAGAAAGATTTATATATCCGGCACAGAACTAAAATGTGGCAAGGCTGTGTGAATCAGGCTTTTCATAACATCTCGACGAACTATCACGAGGACGCGGGGTGAACGCAACGTGATCATACCACCTGGTCGGTGCGCCGAGTATAGTACAGGTACTTGCAGAAAATTGAAGTCCTACAAAAAATAAAGCTGGTCATAGACTTTGCCATGAAGGATTATTAGAAGGTATTGTAGCGAATTCAGCACTCTTTTGAGTCCTGTTTTTGTTATATTACGAAGCAATTTATGGTAGATGCTTGATAAGCCAGTACAGGTACTTGCAGATCAAATGATGAAATAAATTGGCTCAATTTTACAAATACTTATGTTTCTGTAAGAATCTACATCATCAAAATAATGTTCAAATGAAGCAAGTAAAATGCTAAAATATGTTCTAATGCAAGACCGCAAGAACAAGATAATAAAACAACGATTTCAGTCGATTTCAGCAAAGCGAGTCACAATATACATTATGATGAATTAAATTAACATAACATTTTACACATTATCATACAAAGTTAAATATGTATATTTCATACAATTATAAGTATCTGCGGCCTGTGCATATTGATAGAAAATGTAAATCAATAAATCCTTCCTGAAATATATACATAGTTCGGTGAATGTTTTAATCATGATTTAAATGATTTATAGAGTGTGGCGATGATAATTAAACTTCCGCACAGATTCGAAAAGGGGTTAGCAAATGAAGCGTACATATTTACATCTGGGACGATTAATACTATGCAATGTTTACAAACATTCAGGGCTTATTTAGGCACTGACATTTGGCTTGGGGCGTTATTTACTCAAGATCCTGGATACACCTTATTTATCTGTAATATATGTTTTCAATTAAATATACGTATTGCTAGATTATATCATTATAATTAATCTTTAGAAGGAACATAAAATTCTGTTCCTCTTCGTTTGTGAGAGATATAGTTGCCCTGTAATTTTGTCACTTTTTCATAGTTTGTATGCAAAAACTTCAAGCCAAAATTCCCCAACTTAACTTTGACTAAAAGTGATTGGGTTTAGTAGAACCAAAATTGGTTCATTAAAATTTTTACTGTAATTACGTCTCATGCGCCGAAAACTGCGGCAGTTGTGCATTTTCGTGTCACTTCTGCAAAAATATTTTTCTAACGATATATAAATTTCACGTTAAGAAGATTTACCCATCGCCAGTCAGTTGCATTGATGCAGATTTTTGCAAGAGTTTATATTAAGCAACATTGCAATAACATAAAATTGCATGTTAGTATCGGCTATTATTATCATCATCATTAGCACATCTCCCATTACTATTTCCAATTTGGGCAATACTTCCAATGCAATCACAGACATTATATTACCATTCACGTCTATTATTACGCCGATATTAAAGTGGTAATCAAAACCATATTTTGTACCTGCGTGTAAATGCTGCCGCAATAAAACATGATATAAAAAATAACAGACCGCCGCAGTTTCGGATCCATTCTGTCGGCAATTAAAAACCGCGTTCGGTCGTTAATTGCCCGCATTTTATCGCCATTGAAATAGTTGACACTAAAGCATAATCTCCGGCGTGCATAAAAGTAATGTTAATGAAAATGCTTTTTTTATTGGTGTGGTCGCATGTGTTGGCCTATTTAAGAATAATATTCGAGACACTTCAAACCTTTGGGATGGGATGTGATAATTTAAAGTAAATAGGAAGGTGATTAGTTGTACATTTTTTTGTTGATTTTTCAGCCGACGTTACTGCGTTCAAGAGAAACGATCTCTAGAAGTAAATATTTTATCATAATATGAAATTGGCTAGAATTACAAAATTTAAAATACCCAATCGCGAGGTTTAACAACCTGCCAGAGGACATTAAAAAAATCACTTCAACTAATATGTTTAAGGAAAAATTGAAGAGTTTTTTGGTGGAAAAATTGTATTATAATTTACATGATGTTATTACGTAATAAGGAATACTTTTTTGTTTTGTTATGTATACCTTTCTGACGCATCCAATACTGTAAATGTATATTGTGTACACTGTACAGTCTATGGAATAAAGAGATTATTAGATGAAAATAATACATGATGATTACAATAATATATTTTTCAAAGCGTGATCAATGTAAGCTCCGCACGCAACTGTAAGCGGAGCTCGCATTGATCAAGCGTTAAAAATATATTTTTATAATCATCCCGTAAAAATGTCAGCAGCATCGTCATTACGGAGGTATGCGACAATCTGTGTAAATATTGATGCGACTCCTTGAAATTAAATGCAAACACCCTTAAAACATTCAAGGCTACTAATTATCAAATATTTGCACCGATTAGAATTCCAGCTAATAAATAACCGCCCCAGTAGTACATAATAAAATTTTAATCAATCCAGTTACTACAAAGTGGAAATTAAATATGTAATTATAAAGTTACAAAGTAATTAACTAAAACAAATTTTGTCAGCGTTACGCTGCGTGCAATTCCCACTCTCGAATCGGGGGTTGTAAATGAACAAAACGAGTGAATTATTCACATTTATACATACAATACATTTTTAATATTCGCATTTACACAAAAAGAAAAGTTGAAAGTTCAATTGGTGGCTTGATGTTGACATTTAAACAAAAAAAAAGAGTGGGTCTTTCATGTTTTAATAAAAGTCGTGCACACGTGCTTTCACATTTAAATAAAAAAGATAAATAGAAACATTTACCCCGGTGTATTTGGTTTTTCAATGTGCCATTGTGAATATACGATTCGTAATTTCCAGAGTGAAACCTAAGACGGCGGCAATCTACATCCGGATAGGTAAAAGTGGATGCAAATGAGGGAATGGGGGCCGCATGCCCCCGGGGTTTGGGGGAAGAGAGGGAGAGGGGGAGAACACGAGAGGATCGTCGAGATCCGGTTTGGAAATGTGGCGGATTTTTATGGGGATGAGAGCGCGGATGGATTCGCACTATACATCAATTAAAATGGACAATGCCGAATTCCGTAAAAGGGACCGATTCGCCGCAGACAGAGCGAAGGGAATAAGTGCGTTCCATTTACTTGGGGCTATTTTATTCATCAAGTAATGCTATTTAGTTGAGAAGTTTCGACCGGAAAAGAGGCTTTTATGCATGGTTGCGTTGATTTATTTTTCTGCGTACCATTAGGCTGTAGATCGTAAATATGCTTCAAGTACTTTTACATCAGAAGCACGAAAGCAACATATTTTCATCTACCTGATGAAGCCACTGTGTGGTGAAACATTGTTGTAGAATAATAAAAAAACGTATACAGCGTCAGTGTTTTATTAAGTGATGTTATGGAGTTTCAACACCTCTTCAATCATATCCAAACAGATACAAGTAGAGCGAACATCTATTTTTATTAATAAGACCACTTACAAATCTGTTTGTACGAAGCTAAATTATGAACGAAGTATTTTTACACTTCCAATGCCAACTGAGAGAAGTGCACTGGTGTCCTATGACGCGTCCGTCGCTAAGCGTCCGCGTCTTGACTGCTCTCGAAGCAGTGCGGGCGCGCGATTGATGGTTGGTAGACGCGCGTCCCTGGACGCTCCAACAACAACAACAACAACAACAACAACAACAACAGCTCCATTTAATTTAAATTTGATTCGTTTTTTCCCTGCTTCCTGTTTGTAATCAGTAAAGGAACAATGTTTACTCTACCTCTGCCAAGAGGTACAATTTCATTTCATTTCATTTTCAAAAATTTAATTCTAAAAGTTATAATTGATAATTTCAAGTGGATGCATACACAATTTCATAATTTCAAGTATTCGGGGACACAATTTCATAATATCAAGTATCTGGAGACACGATTTCAAAACTACTTTTCTTCAAATTATGATGTAGGAAAAAAAAGAAAAATGCTAAACGTTCACCATTAAAATTACTTTTACTTTTAAATTAAAATTTGTCCTTTTTACTCTCTTTTACAGCAATTTTAAAATAGCGCTATTTCTCGATCGCCAAAAATATATATAACAACAATTGCCGCATTCACAAAACTTTAAAAATGTACTCAAAATCGATTGTACTTCATGTTCCCGGCAAAATCTAAAAACAACCCTTCACTAGATTCCTAGATAATCACACGAGAACGAAGCTAATGGTGATGTTAAAGTTGAGCTTTTTCTCGATCGCCAAAAAAATATATAAAAACCAATTCCGCATTCACAAAACTTTTAAAATGTACTCAAAATCGATTGTACTTCATGTTCCCGACAAAATCTAAAAACAAGCCTTCACTAGATTCCCAGATAATCACACGAGAATGGAGCTAATGGTGATGTTAAAGTTGCGCTTTTTCTCGATCGCCAAAGAAATATATAAAAACAATTGCCGCATTCATAAAACTTAAAAAACGTACTCCAAATCGATTGTACTTCATGCTCCAGGCAAAATCTAAAAACAACCCTTCACTAGATTCCTAGATAATCACACGAGAACGAAGCTAATGGTGATGTTAAAGTTGAGGTTTTTCTCGATCGCCAAAAAAATATATAAAAACAATTGCCGCATTCGCAAAACTTAAAAAATGTACTCAAGAAAGATTGTACTTCATGTTCCTGGCAAAATCTAAAAACAACCCTTCACTAGATTCCTAGATAATTACACGAGAACGAAGCTAATGGTGATGTTAAAAGTTGCGCTTTTTCTCGATCGCCAAAAAAATATATAAAAACAATTGCCGCATTTATAAAACTTTAAAAATGTACTCAAAATTGATTATACTTCATGTTCCAGGCAAAATCTAAAAACAACCCTTCACTAGATTCCTAGATAATCACACAAGAACGGAGCTAATGGTGATGTTAAAGTTGCGCTTTTTCTCGATCGCCAAAAAAATATATAAAAACAATTGCCGCATTCGCAAAACTTAAAAAATGTACTCAAAAAAGATTGTACTTCATGTTTCAGGCAAAATCTAAAAACAACCCTTCACTAGATTCCTAGATAATCACACGAGAACGAAGCTAATGGTGATGTTAAAGTTGCGCTTTTTCTCGAACGCTAAAAAAATATATATAAACAATTGCCGGCATTCTTAAAACTTAAAAAATATACTCAAAATCGATTGTACTTCATGTTCCAGGCAAAATCTAAAAACAACCCTTCACTAGATTCCTAGATAATCACACGAGAACGAAGCTAATGGTGATGTTAAAGTTGCGCTTTTTTTCGATCGCCAAAAAAATATATAAAAACAATTGCCACATTCTTAAAACTTAAAAAAATGCACTCAAAATCGATTGTACTTCATGTTTCAGGCAAAATCTAAAAACAACCCTTCATTCCTAGATAATCACACGAGAACGGAGCTAATGGTGATGTTAAAGTTGCGCTGTTTCTCGATCGCCAAAAAATATATAAAAACAATTGCCGCATTCACAAAACTTTAAAAATCTACTCAAAATCGATTGTACTTCATGTTTCAGGCAAAATCTAAAAACAACCCTTCATTCCTAGATAATCACACGAGAACGGAGCTAATGGTGATGTTAAAGTTGCGCTGTTTCTCGATCGCCCAAAAATATATAAAAACAATTGCCGCATTCACAAAACTTTAAAAATCTACTCAAAATCGATTGTACTTCATGCTCCAGGCAAAATCTAAAAACAACCCTTCACTAGATTCCTAGATAATCACACGAGAACGAAGCTAATGGTGTTGTTAAAATTGCGCTTTTTCTCGATCGCCAAAAAAATATATAAAAACAATTGCCGCATTCACAAAACTTAAAAAATGTACTCAAAATCGATTGTACTTCATGTTCCAGGCAAAATCTAAAAACAACCCTTCACTAGATTCCTAGATAATCACACGAGAACGAAGCTAATGGTGATGTTAAAGTTGCGCTTTTTTTCAATCGCCAAAAAAAAAAATATAAAAACAATTGCCGCATTCGCAAAACTTAAAAAATGTACTCAATATCGATTGCACTTCATGTTCCAGGCAAAATTTAAAAACAACCCTTCACTAGATTCCTAGATAATTACACGAGAACGAAGCTAATGGTGATGTTAAAGTTGCGCCTTTTCTCGATCGCCAAAAAATATATATAAAAACAATTGCCGCATTCTTAAAACTCAAAAAATGTAATCAAAATCGATTGTACTTCATGTTCCAGGCAAAATCTAAAAACAACCCTTCACTAGATTCCTAGATAATCACACGAGAACGAAGCTAATGTTGATGTTAAAGTTGCGCTTTTTCTCGATCGCTAAAAAAATATATAGAAACAATTGCCGGCATTCTTAAAACTTAAAAAATATACTCAAAATCGATTGTACTTCATGTTCCAGGCAAAATCTAAAAACAACCCTTCACTAGATTCCTAGATAATCACACGAGAACGAAGCTAATGGTGTTGTTAAAGTTGCGCTTTTTCTCGATCGTCAAAAAAATGTGTTGTAATTAAACATAATCTTAGTTATAGTACCACTATAGTACCGGTTAGCTTCGTTTTTTTTATCCAACTGCGATAGTTTCCGGAAAAATGTACAACAAAAATTATTGTATAAATCGGTTAATTAAGTTTAGCAGAAAGAAAAAACAAATTTAGCAGTAACGAATTCTGCATAATCGGTGACCTATTTTATTTTTCTTGAAAACTATGGCGGTTTTATTTAAGTATTCTGCGATCAGAGCTGTAGCTAATGAAATTTGAAAATATTTTAATGGCTTGAAAAAAATATAAAAACACCTGCCAACCTAAAATTTTCCAGAATCACCCAAAATTCAATCAGAATTATGATTCTGCAAAAAAACCCAAACAGCGCATTTCTAGATTCCAGGAGAAATATATGCAAAGAATGTGGTGTTTAAAAAAACCTTAAAACCTCTATTGGCTTGAAAAATTCGAAAACAATTGCTAACGACTTGAAATTTTTAAAATTTACTGAAAATACATTTATACCCAAGATTCTGCAAAAAATAGAAATATTCTTACGTAGATTTCGAAATAACCTCACGTAAACACAGCGTAAGGTTGAAAAAGTACTCGACAACATTTTGTTGGCTTAAAAAAATGTAAAAAACTATTGCCATCGACTTGGAACTTTTCAAATATCTTCAAAACACATTCATAATTATTTGCCTGCAAAAATCTACAAACACCTTATATCTATATTTCGAGATAATCTCTTGGGAACAAAGCGTAAAATTGTAAAAATTTAAAAACAGTTTTATGACCCGAGAAAAATATAAAAACAATTGCCGTCGACTTGAAACTTTTCAAATATCTTCAAAACACAGTCATAATTATTTGCCTGCAAAAATCTACAAAAACCTTATCTAGATTTCGAGATAATCCCTTGGGAACAAAGCGTAAAATTGTAGAAATTAAAAAAAAACATTTTTATGGCCAATACCTTTCGTCATTTAAAATACTGCTTTTTTACATCTCGTTTTCACCCTTTATTACTTGATTGTTACTCTAATGAAAAGTGGTAACAATTTGAATTTGTAGAGAGTTTTCGTTACTGAAAATGATCGTCGATGGGCGCAAAGATGAATAACTTCGATAGTGCCATCACGGACGGTTTTTGACGTAATGTAACAACAAAGTTCAGAGCGCTGGCTTTTAATATGAAGCATCCAGATAGCCCCCAGCGTTATTACCTTGACCGTAAATGCACGGCCGACGGCCGACATTGTTACTAAAACGCCAGGCAGAGTTAATAGTTTGTCTCTCCATTCGAGTGAAAACGCCATAAACCACTCTTTATGATCTACATTAATTCAATAGTGTATCCACTGGCACATGTATATAATACTGCACGGACAATTTTCAAAAGGACACATGGTTACGCGAAGAGAGAACAGAACATTTAATAGATGAAGAATAATGTTCTCTCCACTTGAATCACTTTTTTAAGTTTATATCAGTCCGAGAAAAATTGAATGTCTAACGCACAAATCGCATCGCTTCCCTGACTGATGTGTTTGCTATCCATACTCGTACGAGAATCTATAAGTTTTTCTATTTGCCACAAAATCTAATGGATGATTCATATAAAACTGACACATTTCCTCGTTTATTTATTTTTTGACAAAATGACAGTCATATAAATTTAGAGTATTTCTTATAGCGTATTTACATATTTGCGCGAGTGGCGAGTCTAATCGCGAGGCGAGTGGCGAGGCGAGTAGCGAGTCGAATGTGTAGTCGGTTCGCTCATCATTCACTAGAGGCAAGTAGCGTTGAAAACGATTTTTAGAAATGAGTCGAAGGAGCGTGCTTTTCCTCGATAATAAACTGAAGTCGGCGAATGTGCTATCTGTTGAGATCATTCAAAAAAGTTACCACTTCTTTCTGGGGAACACTGTGGTTTAAGTTCCTGTTTTCTGTTGTCACTTAATTTTGAACATCATTCTGCCTCAATGAATGCGTGATGGATCGGTGAAATCACGAATTAAAATTACTGTTAAAAATATCCCCCAAATGAAACAAAATCCTATATTTTTTTGACGATCGAGAAAAAGCGCAACTTTAACATCACCATTAGCTTCGTTCTCGCGTCCTCTAGTGAAGGGTTGTTTTTAGATTTTGCCTGGAACATGAAGTACAATCGATTTTGAGTACATTTTTTTAAGTTTTAAGAATGCGGAAATTGTTTTTTTTTTTGGCGATCGAGAAAAAGCGCAACTTTAGCTTCGTTCTCGTGTGATTATCTAGGAATCTAGTGAAGGGGTGTTTTTAGATTTTGCCTGGAACATTAAGTAAAATCGATTTTGAGTAAATTTTTAAAGTTAAAAAAAAAATGTTTTGAAGAAAAATTCCGGATCTCCGTTCCTGGAAGTCCTACAAAAAAAATTGTAGAAAAATAATGATTAGAATGAGCTATTTCACTGTAAAAAAAAATGAAAAAAATTTCAGAAGAAAAATTTAATTGAATCGTTTTTAGGCGTTTCCAGTCGATTTAAGCACTATTTACGAAAAAAAGACATTTTTTTTATCTGGGGATTCCTGGAAGTCCCACAGAATTTTTTTGTAGACGAATAGTGTTCAGAATGACGTGAAAAAACAAAAAAAAAATTGAAGAAAAATTTAATTCAACCCTTTTTAGGCGTTTCCAGTCGATTTAAGCACTATTTACAAAAAAGTAATTTTGCGTATCTCGGTTCCTGGAAGTCCCACCAATTCTTTTTATAGACAAATAGTGTTCAAAATGAGCTCTTAGACATAAAAAAACATGGGAAAAATGGTTTGAAGAAAAATTCCGGATCTACGTTCCTGGAAGTCCTACAAAAAAATTATAGACAAATAATGTTCAGAATGAGCAATTTCACTTTTCTAGTCGATTTAAGCACTATTTACGAAAAAAAGACATTTTGCTTATCTCGGGATTCCTGGAAGCCCCACAGAATTTTTTTGTAGACGAACCCTTTTTTAGGCGTTTCCAGTCGATTTAAGCACTATTTACGAAATAAGTCATTTTGCTTATCTCGATTCCTGGAAGTCCCACAAATTTTTTTATGGACAAATAGTGTTCAAAATGAGCTCTTAGACATAAAAAACAGGGAAAAAATGGTTTGAAGAAAAATTCCGGATCTCTGTTCCTGGAAGTCCTACAAAAAAAATTGTAGACAAATAATGTTCAGAATGAGCTATTCATTCCACTTGAAAGAAAAATTGAAAAAAATTTCAGAAGAAAAATTTAATTTAATCGTTTTTAGGCGTTTCCAGTCGATTTAAGCACTATTTACGTAAAAAAGACATTTTGCTTATCTCGGGATTCCTGGAAGTCCCACAGATGTTTTTTGTAGACGAATAGTGTTCAAAATGAGCTCTTAGACGTGAAAAAACTAAAAAAAAAATTTGAAGAAAAATTTAATTCAACCCTTTTTTAGGCGTTTCCAGTCGATTTAAGCACCATTTACGAAAAAAAGACATTTTGCTTATCTCGGGATTCCTGGAAGTCCCACAGATGTTTTTTGTAAACGAATAGTGTTCAAAATGAGCTCTTAGACGTGAAAAAACTAAAAAAAAAATTTGAAGAAAAATTTAATTCAACCCTTTTTTAGGCGTTTCCAGTCGATTTAAGCACCATTTACGTAAAAAAGACATTTTGCTTATCTCGGGATTCCTGGAAGTCCCACAGATGTTTTTTGTAGACGAATAGTGTTCAAAATGAGCTCTTAGACGTGAAAAAACTAAAAAAAAAATTTGAAGAAAAATTTAATTCAACCCTTTTTTAGGCGTTTCCAGTCGATTTAAGCACTATTTACGTAAAAAAGACATTTTGCTTATCTCGGGATTCCTGGAAGCCCCACAGATGTCTTTTGTAGACGAATAGTGTTCAAAATGAGCTCTTAGACGTGAAAAAACTAAAAAAAAAATTTGAAGAAAAATTTAATTCAACCCTTTTTTAGGCGTTTCCAGTCGATTTAAGCACCATTTACGAAAAAAAGACATTTTGCTTATCTCGGGATTCCTGGAAGTCCCACAGAATTTTTTTATAGACGAATAGTGTTCAGACGTGAAAAAAAAGCAAAAAAAAATTGAAGAAAAATTTAATTTAACCCTTTTTTTAGGCGTTTCCAGTCGATTTAAGCACTATTTACGAAAAAAGACATTTTGCATATCTCGATTCCTGGAAGTCCCACAAATATTTTTATCGACAAATAGTGTTCAGAATGAGCTCTTAAATTTGAAAAAAAACAAAACAACATTTTTTTGTAGACAAATTTAATTTAATCGTGCGTTTCCATACGATTTAAGCACTATTTACGAAAAAAGTCATTTTGCGTATCTCGGTTCCTGAAAGTCCCACAATTCTTTTTATAGACAAATAGAGTTCAGAATGAGCCCTTGGATTTGAAAAAAATGTTTTTGAAGGTAATAATAACATAATAAGGGGTAGCCTGTTTGATATCAGAGTTTTAGTTAAAGACAGGCAATTTGAAACTACTAGGACTCTATGTAAAAACATGCATTTTCAGAAGTTATTGAAAATTCTTCAAAACACAATGTTAATATTGTGACGAACATTCTCTCTCGCAGGCATGGCCAACTCAGAAATAAACTTCTGTGGCTCACACCTTACCAATACTGTTCTAGGTAGTCTATAAGAATCCAAATCTGTTCACGTGTTTTTTTTTTGCATTCAATAGAAGCGTATGGTAAAAAATGATTATTTTGATACGCTATAAATAATTCATGTTCTTTTAAACCGTAATTTAAACGTGACGTACAGTATTACAATATATGCAAATAATTTCCTGTTATCTGATACTTTACATACTCGTAATAATATACTATGTTACATATCGATTCACAATCAATTACACGGCGGATTATACATAAATATCATGTTTCATCTTCTGAAACTTCTGTAGGAAAGTGTAGAATCTAAATCAAGGTATTTGGTCTTTTCTGTGCAAACCATTTTGGTCAGCAACTTTATCGCCAAGTTGGCTGTTCCTGTATTACAAGTACAACTAATCTACTAATATCCATTTATTTTTTACACTACTTAACAAATTTGAACTAGTTTTGAAGAAATTTAACTTTTATTTATTTCAACAATTATGAAATGTCTCCAAGCAACACAATTTATTTTTCAAAATGGATTGAATTTGTATTTCGGCAATCATTATAACACATCTTGTATTACTACTAAGAAGTTCAATTTGAATTTAAAGATCTCACCTCAATTCTTGTGGTGTTCCATTTTATATATTTTATCCTTTCAGCGGATTTTAACCCAGATGGCGCCACCGTCCTTCTAAACGTCAATATGTAAAAACGTGTAAACTTCAATTTTCGATTATTTGTTCTAAGATTTTACTGATCAACCAAACAGTAGATCATCTAAATTAATAAGTTAAAAAAATTCTTTGATTTACAGAAAATCTCATAGAATAATTTTTGGTAGGCATATTTAAATAAATATATACCAAAAATTATAGATTCGTGGATAAAAACATATTTCGGCTCTAAATGGGTTTAGACGATTTTTTTTCAATATCTCAAAAGGATGGTGTGAATAATTCAACTTGTAGTAGTATAATAACAAAAAAATTAATGGCAGTCGCCTATGAATTAAAATGCGCGTGTCACTGATTAAACATCCGTAATTGTCATTCAGACAGTTAACGTCAAAAATCGTGCATTTTTTTAAATCAATTTATAGGCGACCATAATTAATTTATTTTTTAAACACACCATACTAGCGTAAATGCCAGTTTATAGACACATATTATTATTGTTAAGGTATGCAACCATATGCACTTAGATTCGTAGATACGGTTGCATACGATACCTTAAAGAAGCGGGCGCGAAAAACGAAAACTTACTTTTTAATCATCAAGTCGTCCATCCGTAGCTTAAAATTATTTTCAAAGAAGTAACTATGCACTATTTCTATCTAATCGTTTAACTAATGATGATTTACCGTAATAAATGTATTATTATTATTATTATTAATATTCTGTGAAAAAAAATAATTTTCAAATTGTTTATAATACTCTTGATTGTGTTTTGCGTATCTCGGTTCCTTGTTTTGTTTCATTATTCTATTATGTCAAAACACGTTTCAGGAATAATTAAACAAGTGTTTAATTTTAAAACTCACTCAAGTTTCTTCAAGAAGTATCAATCAGTTTTTTTTTCTGTTCAAAATGTAACTTAGGAATTAATTGATTCATTCACTTCAATTGGAATTTGTCTAGACACAATAAAATTTGTGTTTAATGTAAACAACAGTTTACTGCGTTTTATATACGAGTTTCCTTCTAGAATTCATCGAGAATGAAAGCTATGAATAGAGGCCAGAAATTATTGTTGGAGCTTAGTAATAATTCACCCACTTACATCATACGCTAAAATAGCAGACTGTTAAAATCTCGAGTGTTTACTTTTTCCAGCACGGTTTCCCGTAATACTCGTGGGCTTGTTATTCCGGACTATTTTTAAATTTTTACGATTCGTTACGAATTTTTACTCAACGTCAAATATTCAACTCAAGATCGTATTATGATTCAATTAATGTACATACACACGGCGTCAAAAAAAAACTAGATTTTTCAAACCGTCGTAACTTGGTTCAATTTGGTCGAAAATCGATTAATCTTTCAGTTTGGGAAAGATTCAAATTTTATCTTTAAGAATGTGTAGTTGATTTTGACCCCAAGTCCAACCCACCCCCCGTAACAACGCGATGGAAAAAAATGTTTTTATGTAAAAAATTCTCTAACTTTGACAAAAAAATCGGCGGGAAATTTCACCACAATGGCAGAAAAATATAATCAATTTCCTTCAAATGCCTTAAAAATTCGAGTCGTTTCAATGATTTGAGGCAAAGTTATGAATTTTTGGAAAAAAATGACATTTTTCATTTTTTTGGCCATAACTAATTTTGCACCAAAATCGATGAAATTTTGCAGTCTGAACAGTTTCAAATTTTCTCTTCAACGTCATGTGAATTGTTTTGTTGCTAAAACGATTCCACCCCTTGCCACCCCCTAAAGGAAAAAAAAAAGTTTTTGAAGTTTAAATGTGCAAATTTGGTTTCTTGTACCGTGTGCAAAAAAAAAATGTGGACTCAATCGGTCAGCATGGAAATAAAGTTCAATCATTTTCCTCCAATTTCCTCCAAAATTCAAGTCGATGCGATGATTTGGCGCGAAGTTATGCAGTTTTGAAAAAAATACATTTTGCGCCTTTTTGGCCATAACCAGGCGAATTTCGCACGAAACTCGAGGGAATTTTGCGATCTAAGAAGTTTTCGACTTTCGCGATCCCCTGAAAACCCATACAAAGAGTGTTTTGGATTGACAAAAAATGTTAAATTTTTACAACTTGTAAAAATTCCATTTCGGTCATAACTAGGTCAATTTTGCTCAGAAGCCGATGATTCTTTGCGATCTGAAAAGCATAAGTTTCATTCCACCCTCTGTCACCCCTAGTGCAAAAAAAGGTTTTCGACAGGGTGATAAAATTTGTTCATTTTAATTGAAATTTCAAACAAAAAACAAGTGAAAAATGTAATTTTTTTTTCAAAAATTCATAACTTTGCTCCAAATCATCGAAACGACTCGAATTTTGAAGGCATTTGAAGGAAATTGATTAAATTGATCTGCCATTGTGGTGAAATTTCCAGCCGATTTTTTTGCGTACGGTACAGCGTGTCAAAGTTGGACAATTTTTTACATAAAAAAACATTTCTTTCCATCGCGTTGTTACGGGGGGGGGGGGGGGGGGGTTGGACTTGGGGTCAAAATCAACTACACATTCTTAAAGAAAAAACTTGAATCTTTCCCAAACTGAAAGATTCATCGATTTTCGACCAAATTGAACCAAGTTACGACGGTTTGAAAAATCTAGTTTTTTCGCGATTTTTCGAGTGGCGCTTTTTTTTGACACCGAGTGTAATAATCAGGGCAGAAAGACCCATAGCACATGTGAACCTATTTGTAATACTGTGTATGTATAATCATAATTTTGCTTCACATTTAAGTAGATAAAATACTTGGTATTAGATAGATGACCTCAATTTTTTGTTTTAGATTTTAGTGGAGAATGTACAAAATTAAGTTACGCCGATGTCAACATTTTTTTTTACAAAGATAAGTAAACTCATCTGTAAAATGCGTCAATACTTGTGTAACTTTATCAGCTGATAAAAAGGAACATAACTTTAATAGAGTTAATATTTCGTGACTCCCATGTGGGAAGTAAATTTATTTTATCCAAAATAGGATGTAATAAGCGAATTACTGCGATCATTTGAGGGAAGTAATGTTGTTCATTACCCACTAGTGAGAGAATAAGTTTCTCTCATGGAATACATAGATCCTTCATTAGATTTTTGAAATAATTCAAACTGATACTTCGTACAGTCAGAGAAAATACAAATGCGAAACTCGATCGGCGCATGTCGGTGCTTAGTTCGGTCGAATCCCGTTCCTGTTTAAAATCCATTTATGAGGTAATAAAAGGGTGTCCCGAGATAAGATGGTCAAAATGCCACCCGACACAGATTTTTAAATAAATATGAAAATATCATTAGTTGTGCCCTTAAACCAAAGTAGCCGTATATCAAAAAAACCCCTACATGACCCGGGAAGCCCCAAAATAAGATTATTTCAAATATAATTTTTTTAACCACTAAAAAATTACTTTAAAAATCTGAAAAAATCGAAATTGACCCAAATACCAAATTATGTGAATTTTTCAAGGTCATTGAACGTTATTTACAATATTAAAAAAATGTTTGAAAATAAAAAAAGAAAATTTGCCCACAAAAATGCTAAAAGTAGTCTTGAAATAGAGTACTGAAAAAAATTATCCCGAAAAAACTGCCAAAAAGAGTACTGGAAAAAATTGTCTTGAAAAAAAAATACCAAAAAGAGTCTTGAAAAAGAGTACTGAAAAAATTGTCCTGAAAAAAAAAATGGTGATGTGGCCATCATGTTACTTTCTCCGACTTGGTAGTATAATTTATATTTACGCTTTCATGGTTTATTTTCAATTTAAATGTGCATCGAGCGTTTTGTCGACTTGGATGAAACTAACGTTAAAAACCTCGAAGTTATGAAAAATGGAAAAATTATACATCAAATTCAAAAACTCAGTTTACTTAAAAACCAACGAGATTTCGAAAAAACTTATTCTTTATAAGTTGTTCATTTTATTATACATAAATTTACTGTAACTATTATCGTTTCATAATTATAAACTAAAAATGAAAAACAAATTAATAATTTTTTCTCTCGAATAACAATGATTTTATGAAAAATATTTCCCAACAAAAGATGTTAATTTATTTGTTGTCTTCAATATTTGTTTAAATGTTTTTGTGACATTTTTCGTATTTAAAAAAATATTGGGGAAAAACAAAAAAACAGTTAAGGTAAACACCCACTTCGTGTATGAAATTTTACCAAAAGCTTTTCAGTTATTCAGATTCTCAAATAAGACTTATGTTTAAAGTTTCATATCAACTCCATTGGTTTTTGAGATACAGCACGTACAGACAGACAGACAGACACACGCACACACACAGAAACACAGCACAATTTTTGTTTTCAGAAATTGATAAAATGGCATCTAGGGACCCCAAAACGGATATTTACTTAAAAAAAAATTTGAAAATTTTTTCACGATCACAATACTTTCTCGTACTTCGTAACGGAGAAAGTAAAAATGCCAAAAAAAGTCTTGAAAAAAGTACTGAAAAAATTGTTTTGAAAAAAAAAATTCCAAAAGTAGTCTTGAAAAAGAGTACTGAAAAAAATTGTCCAGGAAAAAAAATGCCAGAGTACTGGAAAAAAATTGTCTAACAAAATAACCGAAGAGTACTAAAAAAATTGTACTGAAAAAAAATTGTCCTGAAAAAAAGGTGCCAAAAGTAGTCTTGAAAGAGTACTGAAAATAAATGCCAAAAAGAGTACCGGAAAAAATTGTCTAAAAAAAATGCCTAAAAGAGTCTTAAGAATAGAATAGAATAAAATATAATTTTATTAGATCATTATATTGCCTTTATTGGACACGTCAGGTATAAAATACATAAAGTTAAATTCAAACATGTATTCACAAAACAACTTAAAATAACTTTGTTAAAAGAAACTTTTATTCTTGGTGTTACGTAAATATATAATTTTTGAATTATGTTATGCTATAGAAAGCCTGCTGTAGAAGTAACGATTTTGTCTTGAGAAAGAGTACTAAAAAAATGGTCTTGAAAAACAATTGCCAAGAAGAGTTTTGGAAAAGAGTACTGAAGAAAATTGTCTTGAAAAAAAAATTACATAGTGGTCTTGAAAAAGAGAAAAAATTGTCCTAAAAAAATGCCAAATTGAGCGCTGAAAAAATTTGTTTAAAAAAATGCCAAATTGAGCACTGAAAAAATTTGTTTAAAAAAAATGCCAAAAAGATTACTGAAAAAATTGTTTTGAAAAAAAATGCCAAAAAGAGTACTGAAAAAATTCTCCTGAATAAAATGCCAAAAAGAGTACTGGAAAAAAATTTCTTGCAAAAAATGCCAGAGTCTTCACGAGTACTAAAAAAAACTGTCGCAAAAAATGCTAGTCTTGAAAAATGAACTGAAAAAAATGCCATAAAGAGTACTGGAAAAAATTGTCTTGGAAAAAACGCCAAAGAGTCTTAAGAGTCCAAAAAAAAATTGTCCCAAAAAAATGCTAAAGTCTTGAAAAATGAACTGAAAAAAATGCCATAAAGAGTACTGGAAAAAATTGTCTTGGAAAAAACGCCAAAGAGTCTTAAGAGTCCAAAAAAAATTGTCCCAAAAAATGCTAAAAAGTCTTGAAAAAGTAAACTGAAAAAAATGCCAAAAAGAGTACTGGAAAAAATTGTCCTGAACAAAATACCAAAAAGAGTACTGGAAAAAATTGTCTTGGAAAAAATGCCTAAGAGTCTCAAGAGTCAAAAAAAAATTGTCCCAAAAAAATGCTAAAAAGTCTTGAAAAAGTGTAATTTAAAATTCTATTTCGTCATCTGATTCCTATCAATAAATACCATCTATTTTATTTTTTCATCTTTCAACGTTTGATGCGACAACTTCAAAAATTCGAATAACTAATATTTTAACGATATATTTTGTATATTTATCAACAGTTGAACAGTAATTTTATGTAAAATTATTATTAGTATTTTAGTATTAATTTTTTTTCAGTTTCGTATAAACAACCCTATTTTTTGTGAAGATATGACTCTGAAACCCTCGAAAAATGGGTTTTTGTTTTTAACCACTATAAAAATCTGAAAAAAATCATAAATATTTTTAGCTCAAATACCAAATTAAGTAAATTTTTTGAAGGTTAGAAAGGGCGAAAAAAATGGTTAAACTAAAAAAAATAATACCCTAAATAAACTTTTATTCGGGTAAAAAATATATGTGAATTTTTCAGATTATTATAATAATTTTTAGTGATTAAAAAAATAAAATCTTATTTTTCGAGGGTTTCAAGGTCATATCTTGGCAAAAATGGGGTTACATAATTATACGAAACTGAGAAGAAAATTATACATACTGAAATATTACCAATAATTTTATATAAAATTACTGTTCAATTGTTGATAAATATATTAAAAAAATATCAAAATAAACATTTTAGTTATTCGAATTTTTGAAGATGATGTACCAAAAATTGGAAGATGAAAAAATCACAGATATGGCATTAACTGATAGAAATCATATAACGAAATAAAATTTTTGTCAGTCGATCAATTAAGGGCGAGAAGTGAACTAGGCTTGTAAATTTTATTACCTCATAATTGTATTTTAAGTGGGGACGGGTTTCGACTGAACTAAGCACCGACATGCGGCAGCATTCCCTCGCCGAGCGAGTTTCGCATTTGTATTTTCTCTGACTGTACGTCAAAATTTTTAGTCAACATTTTATAAACATTATTTCAATATTTAATGTAATTACAAACGATTTTGGATAAAATGATATATTCATGTGGAAAAACTCACTGATCCGTTCGCTCTTCGTGGTCACGGGTAAACTTTTTCTTGCGGGTAATTAAGTATATTCCACACTCGTATAATAAATAACTATTGTTCTATTGTCTTAAGCGTTGTACACACAGAAACGTGGATATTTATAACTCCATATTAACTACCATTTCCTGTCAGCGAATGTACTGTACTGACGAGACAAAATAAGATCGAAACCGGTTCACAGTTGTGTTTGATAGGAAAGCAATAATTAATGTTTGCATTATGATTTTAGTTGATTAATTGATATTAAAAAGAAACGTAACAACGGCCGTAAAAAAACTTGTACTTAATTTCAAGCGCAAATTAATACAAAAATAGCTTGAAAAATAAATCCGTTAATAATAATAATAAGAGTTTTTTTTTTGTTATGTAGGAAGCTTCTACGTTATACATGCTTTTTATATAGAATAAAACACTTTTTTACTTTGTTTGTATAACACTTATTTGTTTATTTTGTTTGACTGCAGTTTCAGCAACTCAGCTTGCCATTATTAAAACTAAAGTCTTAGTCTTAGTTTTGATAATGGCAAGCTGAGTTGCCGAAACTGCAGTCAAACAAAATAAACAAATAAGTGTTATACAAACAAAGTACAAAAGTGTTTTATTCTAAATAATAAGAGTCTTTATTGCTCCATCAATATTTACAACATAAATACAATAATGGTGGTCCAGCGTCAAAATACAATATAAATTAAATTTACAAAATTAATTCAAAATTCGGTTGAAATAAGTAGCGTATTCTTTGACTTTACTCTGAAAACCTTTAATTTGTTCATGGCGATAACTAATCTTAATTGAATGAATTTAATAGACGAAATATAGCATATTGATGTATTCAAATTTGAAACAGCACAGGACTGAAAATAAAAAGAACTTTGAAGCTGACGCGTGTTTGTTCATAAAAATTATCTCTCCGGAAATTGAGAAAAATTTGTATACCTACTAAATTAAGTTCGATATTTTTGGCAGTTATCTGTTGCAGGTTTGTTTCGTGGCTATATTTCTGATTTTCCCGTCCGAACATATCCCCTTTATCGGATATCCCTTTTCCCCGTGTATTTCGCTTCGCATGGTTTATGTAAACCTCTCCGACGGGACGTGGAAATTGTTGTAGAATTTCAAATGTATTCAAATTTTAAAGCTTTTCTCTCTCAAGTTGCTCGCAGTCGATTTCTCCTCGTAAAACACGCATTGGGTATTAATTTTTCCATTGTTATTTTTAGAGTAATGGGAAATGCAATTGATTAAAACGGTATTGAAGCGGCAATCATCGCTATATTTTAATTAATAAATTCAATTTTTTTATATGAAACAAAATACCTAAATAAATAATATGAAGCTAGATGTTTTTTTGTTAAAAGGTGGCTTTTTATAATTTCATTTTTCAACGCACAGTTCATGCGTCACTAGAGGTCACCAACAAAATAAAATTCTGTCAGACTTTGTTACAAGTTCCACCAATTGGACGTGGATAATTCGTTATTGCTATAAACCATATAGTTTGTAGTAATATCCCTTAAGATGTAAGTTAAAGCTACTCAAGAATTTATCGCCATATATTCTTGAAAAGCATTTTAAACTTATTCAGAACGTATTTTCCATTAGGCAATAGAGTAGTTATGCGAGTTGTTTATTTTTTATTGCAGAATTATAAACAACATAAATATTTTGTTCCTTTATCGTTACCCTCAGTAAATACATACACCACAGCGGGCAAATAAACTTCCGAATGAGTGAATTGAAAATTTGTATTTGCTACAAAATATTTTTCCCCGACCGAAGAGCCTGCTAGTTCGTATATGTAATGAAGATTATAAAATATCCACCGGGAAATAAAGCATCATTGCTATTATCATACCCGAGAGTACTAGCGGATGAAGTTTATGCATATTTAATACCAGAATTGTGAGATCAATTTTTTGCACTTTAAATGCGCCCGAGTCGAGCTTTTCTAATTTAAACTTCAAAAGTGGGAACGCTACAATCGCTCTAATTAAATTGTAATGTGCACCGTGAAAAGGCAACACTCGAGTGCTTTAAAAGCTTCACAAACATATCGCACTTCGTTATTTACCGTTTCCGGATGGCCACTTAAAGTCTTCGCAAACGCCGGATCAATCGGTGCCGAAAAATAATTGCAAGCCGGCGCGTGAAAATCCGTATCACCGGCGATCGGCTTAACTTTTCCGGACACTGATTTCCCGCGACGTTTCTCCAGGTGAATGCAAACGGCGGATGAAAGGGAAAAAAAACTGAGGCGGCTGGGAAACTTGAAGAGAGCTCCACAGACCGTGTGCATTGAACTGGTGAGCAAAAGGGTGGATCCATTCCGAACACATGCTTCGAGTCAGCCACTTACTACCGTGTAGCTTCGGTGTATTCTCCGCTCCTAACGGCGACCATCCATCATTTTCTCTATTTTCCTTTCCAAGACACTACTTTCACACGGTTCTCTTCTAATGCGGAAAATATCCCGGACGCCCCGTATACTTTTAAAATATAAAAAGCGAATTGTTTTTTTAGTGATGTTACGGATATTGCACCTAATGGAATCCCTCTCCTTCGAATGGGATTTTGATTTATTACTTCATGTTGTAACGTGTACAATCATATCAATGGCAACTCTGGTGGATGTGGCGAATTTAATGATTTCATGTTACTGTATTTAGGTTTTAAATAAGGCACTTGTTTTGTTTCATTGTTACATTGAAACTGGAAGCAATCATTTCTTGCAGATGCATTAAATGAATTTATTTTGTTATTATGTAATTTCCTGACACGTGTTTCGACAATTGCTAATCATTCTTGAACTTGAGATTTAAAATTTTCAAATCTTTTATAAAACAGTTGGTATTTTCGCCATCATTATTAATTCATTATTATACAGGGTGTTTCAGACCACCCGTCCGGGGCCTTTTTCTCGAGACCGTGACGTCATAGAGCTTCGAGAAAAAAAATAGCACCACCAATGCCTGCCTGAAGAATTTAATGGAGGTAGTTTCGACTTCCGGAAGTTACCGGAAGTAGGTGTAACTACACTCATCTTTAGAATTTCAAATGCGAACCTAGGTCAAGTGGACTATCATTGGATAGGTATTTTAAAAAGAAACAACTTTTGTTTGAAAAATTTATTTCTTAATAGATTTAAAATATAATGCAAACTCTAGGAATGGAATCTTTATTAAATGATAAACCAAATCCTATAGGTTTTCAAAAGTTACGTTGATAAATCCTTCGATAGATTAAATTATTATTCATATCTATATATTAGTCACATTAACATCTATTGTTCATAATATTGATATGATCCGTATGTTTATTTTCGTATTCCGTATCGACTCACATCGAGACAATTCAATATTTTGGTCCTCTCTATATTCGGATGGCAAAAAGACTTTGCTGAAAGAATTTTAGAAATCTGATCATCAGTTCAAAAGTTACATTAATTTAACAGTTTTATTTTTTTAACCTACGTCTATTGAATAAGAACAATACTTTGCTAACACTTTTCGTTTAAGAGTTATCCTTAATAATAATAAAATATGTGGCTGAAAGACCTCCGGTCGATAGCCAATTAAGAATTGCGGAAAACCATAAATTTTTATATGTATGTATATATAATTGTATCAATTCTTAAATAAAGATGTTTGTATATATAATAAAATATTTATTGATCTTATCTGTCCAATGAGCACAACACTTTGCTGAAAGAATTTTCAAAATTTGTCCTCTCGTTCATGAATTGAGCTATACATTACATATTTTGGGTCTTATCTGCGTCTATTCGATTGAAGAATTTGCCAAATTAGGTCATCCTTTCAAGAGTTATCATCAAACAATAAAAAAAAGCAATTAAAGACGAAATAATTTTTTGGTCCTATTTACGTTTATTGACTCGAAAAAATATAAAAAACAATTGCTATCCACTTGAAACTTCTCAAAATCACTCAATATTAATTCAAGAATAGGTTGGTGAAAATGTACAATAAATTCCGTTAATTGTGTTTACGATTTTTCATTACAAAAAAAATTGTAATTATTTTGTTGACGCGAAAAAACTTTAAAAAACAATTGCCATCCACTTGAAACTTCACAAAATCACTCAATATTAATGCAAGAGTGATTTGGTAGAAAATTACAATGATTGTTTTTGCGATTTTTCCTGTAAATTTATGAAAAATTATAATATTTTTTTGTTAGAGCGAAAAAAATATAAAAACAATTGCTAACCACTTGAAACTTCACAAAATTACTCAATATTAATTCAAGAGTGATTTGGTAGGAAATTACAATACATTCCGACGATTGCTTTTGCGATTTTTCATATAAATTTATGAAAGATTATAATAATTATTTGAAAAACATATAAAAACAGCTGTAAAATACTTGAAACTTTCTAAATTTACTTAAAATACAATAATCTTAATAATACTCCAAAAACTCAAAATGCCCTACCACAGGTTTTCAAGAACAGCGCTTAAGATTTTTTTAATTTGCACTTCTTCCGAGTGAAAAAAATATTATTAAAACAACTATAATATACTTGAAATTTTCCAAATTTAGTCAAAATATATTAATCTTAATAATCTTCTAAAAAAACTCAAAATACCCCATCACTGGTTTTCAAAATAACCGACCGAGAACAGCGTTTAAGATTTTTATTAAGTTGCACTCTTTCTGAGTGAAAAAGAACATATAAAAACAACTGAAACACACTTAAATTTCTAAAATTTACTCAAAATACATTAATCTTAATAAACCTCCAAAAAACTCCAAATACCCCATCACTGGTTTTCAAAATAACCGACCGATAACATCGCTTATTTTTGTTTTAAGCTTCACTTCTTCCGAGTGAAAACACAGATTTAAAAACAAATCCAATACACTTGAAACTTTTAAAATTTACTCAAAATACATTAACCTTAATAATCCTCTAAAAACTCAAAATAGCCCATCACTGGTTTTCAAGATAACCGACCGAGAACAGCGCTTGAGATTTTTTTTAATTTGCACTTCGTCCCAGTGAAAAAAAAATTTATAAAAACAACTGCAACACACTTGAAACTTTCCAAATTTACTAAAAATGACATTAATCTTAAGAATCCTTCAAAAACTTAAAATACCGTATCACTGGTTTTCAAAATAATCGGCCGATAACAGCGCTTAAGATTTTTTATTTTGCACTTCTTCCGAGTGAAAAAAAAAATTATAAAAACAACTGCAACACACTTGAAATTTTCCAAATTTACTCAAAATACATTAATCTTAATAATCCTCCAAAAAACTCAAAATACCCCATCACTGGTTTTCAAAATAATCGACCGAGAACGGCGCTTCATATTTTTTTTTAAGTTGCACTCCTTCCGAGTGAAAAGAAAAATATAAAAACAACTGTAACAAACTTGAAATTTTCCAAATTTACTCAAAATACATTAATCTTAATAATCCTCCAAAAAACTCAAAATACCCCATCACTGGTTTTTAAGATAATCGGCCGATAATAGCGCTTAAGATTTTTTTAATTTGCACTTCGTCCCAGTGAAAAAAAAATTATAAAAAAACTGCAACACACTTGAAATTTTCCAAATTCACTCAAAATACATTAATCTTAATAATCCTCCATAAAAACTCAAAATACCCCATCACTGGTTTTTAAGATAATCGGCCGATAACAGCGCTTAAGATTTTATTAATGTGCACTTCGTCCCAGTGAAAAAAAAATTATAAAAACAACTTCAACACACTTGAAATTTTCCAAACTTACTCAAAATACATTAATCTTAATAATCCTTAAAAAAACTCAAAATACCCCATCACTGGTTTTTAAGATAATCGGCCGATAACAGCGATTAAGATTTTTTTTTATTTTGCATTTCTTCCGAGTGAAAAAAAAATTATAAAAATAACTGCAACACACTTGAAATTTTCCAAATTTACTCAAAATACATTAATCTTAATAATCCTCAAAAAAACTCAAAATACCCCATCACTGGTTTTTAAGATAATCGGCCGATAACAGCGATTAAGATTTTTTTATTTTGCACTCCCTCCGAGTGAAAAGAAAAATATAAAGACTACTGCAGAACACTTAAAACTTTCCAAATTTACTCAAAACACATTAATCTTAATAATCCTCCAAAAAACTCAAAATACCCCATCACTGGTTTTTAAGATAATCGGCCGATAACAGCGCTTGAGATTTTTTTAAGTTGCACTTCTTCCGAGTGAAAAAATTTTTTATAAAAATAACTGCAACACAGTTGAAATTTTCCAAATTTACTCAAAATACATTAATCTTAATAATCCTCCAAAAAACTCAAAATACCTCATCACTGGTTTTTAAGATAATCGGCCGATAACAGCGATTAGGATTTTTTTAATTTGCTCGTCTTCCGAGTGAAAAAAAATTATAAAAACAACTGCAGTACACTTGAAATTTTCTAAATTTACTCAAAATACATTAATATTAATAATCCTCCAAAAAACTCAAAATACCCCATCACTGGTTTTTAAGATAATCGACCGAGAACGGCGCTTTAGATTCTTTTTAAGTTGCACTCCCCTTCCGAGTGAAAAGAAAAATATAAAAACAACTGGAACACAATTGAAATTTTTCAAACTTACTCAAAATACGTTAATCTTAATAATCCTCAAAAAAACTCAAAATACCCCATCACTGGTTTTCAAAATAATCGACCGAGAACGGCGCTTCAGATTCTTTTTAAGTTGCACTCCTTCCGAGTGAAAAGAAAAATATAAAAACAACTGTAACACACTTCAAATTTTCCAAATTTACTCAAAGTACATTAATCTTAATAATCCTCCATAAAACTCAAAATACCCCATCACTGGTTTTCAAAATAATCGATCGAGAACGGCGCTTCATATCTTTTTTTAAGTTGCACTCCTTCCGAGTGAAAAGAAAAATATAAAAACAACTGTAACACACTTGAAATTTTTCAAATTTACTCAAAATACATAATTCTTAATAATCCTCCATAAAACTCAAATACCCCAGCACTGGTTTTCAAAATAATCGACCGAGAACGGCGCTTAAGATTTTTTTATTTTGCACTTCTTCAGAGTGAATTTTTTTTTAATAAAAACAACTGCAACACACTTGAAATTTTCCAAATTTACTCAAAATATATTAATCTCAATAATCCTTCAAAAAACTCAAAATACCCCATCACTAGTTTTCAAAATAATCGACCGAGAACGGCGCTTCAGATTTTTTTAATTTGCAATTCGTCCCAGTGAAAAAAAATTATAAAAACAACTGCAATACACTTGAAATTTTCCAAATTTACTCAAAATACATTAATCTTAGTAATCCTCGAAAAAACTCAAAATACCCCATCACTGGTTTTTAAGACATTCGCCCGATAACAGCGCTTAAGATTTTTTTAATTTGCACTTCGTCCCAGTGAAAAAAAAAAATATAAAAACAACTGCAACACACTTGAAATTCTCCAAATTTACTCAAAATACATTAATCTTAATAATCCTCCAAAAAAACTCAAAATACTTCACTGGTTTTTAAGATAATCGGCCGATAACAGCGATTAATATTTTTTTTTATGTTGCACTTCTTCCGAGAGAAAAAAAAAATATAAAAACAACTGCAATACACTTGAAATTTTCCAAATTTACTCAAAATACATTAATCTTAACAATCCTCCAAAAACTTAAAATACCGAATCACTGGTTTTCAAAATAATCGGCCGATAACAGGGCTTAAGATTCTTTTATTTTGCACTTCGTCCGAGTGAAAAAAAAATTATAAAAACAACTGCAACACACTTGAAACTTTCCAAATTTACTCAAAATACATTAAGTTTAATAATCCTCCAAAAACTCAAAGTACCCCATCACTGGTTTTCAAAATAACCGACCGATAACAGCGCTTGATTTTTTTATAAATTTCACTTCTTCCGAGTAAAAAAACATATAAAAACAAATGCAATACACGTGAAACTTTTAAAATTTACTCAAAATACATTAACCTTAATAATCCTCTAAAAACTCAAAATAGCCCATCACGGATTTTCAAGATAACCGACTGAGAACAGCGCCTGAGATTTTTTTAATTTGCACTTCTTCCGAGTGAAAAAAAAATTATAAAAACAACTGCAACACACTTGAAATTTTCCAAATTTACTCAAAATACATTGATCTTAATAATCCTCGAAAAAACTCAAAATACCCCATCACAGGTTTTAAAGATAATCGGCTGATAACAGCGATTAAGATTTTTTGAATTTGCACTTCTTCCCAGAGAAAAAAAAATTGTAGAAACAACTGCAACACACTTGAAATTTTCCAAATTTACTCAAAATAGATTAATCTTAATAATCCTCCAAAAAACTCAAAATACCCCATCACTGGTTTTTAAGATAATCGGCCGATAACAGCGCTTAAGATTTTTTTAATTTGCACTTCGTCCCAGTGAAAAAAAATTTATAAAAACAACTGCAACACACTTGAAATTTTCCAAATTTACTCAAAATACATTAATCTTAATAATCCTTCAAAAAACTCAAAATACCCCATCACTGGTTTTCAAAATAATCGACCGAGAACGGCGCTTCAGATTTTTTTAAGTTTCACTTCTTCCGAGTGAAAAAACAGATATAAAAACAAACGCAATACACTTGAAACTTTTCAAATTTACTCAAAATACATTAACCTTAATAATCCTATAAAAACTCAAAATAGCCCATCACGGGTTTTCAAGATAACCGACCGAGAACAGCGCTTGAGGTTTTTTAATGTGCTTTTCTTCCGAGTGAAAAAAATATCATAAAAACAACTGCAACACACTTGAAATTTTCCAAATTTACTCAAAATACATTAATCTTAATAATCCTCCAAAAAACTCAAAATACCCCATCACTGGTTTTCAAAATAATTGACCGATAACGGCGCTTGATTTTTTGTTAAGTTTCACTTCTTCCGAGTAAAAAAAAGATATAAAAACAACAAATGCAACACACTTGAAACTTTTCAAATTTACACAAAATACATTAATCATGGCTCTACATAACGAGCCGCCCCTGGTTTTGATACAGGCATTGTATTTCAATTAGTAAAACAAGGGTGACGAATTTTAACGTTGTACCGCCACAGATGTACGAACGTAATCGGTCACTTTAACGGCGTTTCATAAAGGTGATACGGAATACCAAATACCAAAAAAGTTAGTAGTATAGCCCAGCTTTGCGAATTTGACAGTATTTCGAACAGCGACCTGAACTCTAAGGGCTCTATCACACCAGGCCACCATGGTGACGGCACCAGGGGCGCCACCAGTCAAATGTATTAAGTGAAATTGAATATAACACACCTGGTATCGGACTGGTGGCGCCACCACTTCGGTCCAATCCGGTCGGCCAGACTTTACTAGTGGAACAACCAGGATAGTGGCGCCACCATCAAATTGTAAAGGACTCAATGAGAGCTTTCACACTAATCCACCAATTCGGCGTCGCGTCGCGGCCATCACTCAGTTCTTCTTCCGGTGTAATAGCTTTTCGAAGAATAGTGTCTTGTTTACACAAATCATTTTTACACAAACATAGTAAATCGTCAAACGATGCTACTGAGTTAATAAATGTGTTTAGATATTTTCGCAAATCAGCGTACAGGGTTATATGCACTCCTCTTATAAAACGGTCAGCAACGAAAGGGTGAACCCAATGTTTTCTATATTTTTTTTATATTTTTCAATCATTCGTTTACGTCTCACATACATAACAAGTGCGAACTCTTCCACGTCCATCTTAGCAATGCCAACTGCCTGGTGTCTCGACTGGTGGCTGGATCCACCATGGTGGCCTGGTGTGATAGAGCCCTAAAGCATCAGCGCATGCTCAAATCATTTACCTCGTATGCATAAAAGAGAAAAATACTGAAAATTGTGTTAATCGCTTTAGATGAAACTCCCTAGACGAACAAAAACTAATAGCAACACAATTGCGTGCCTTGCAGAACGTGGCTAGTAATAACCAACCTTATTCCGTCATACCCAAGGCAAGGAATTTATTCGGCCTGGCATTGCAAGTTTTAGAGGGCGTTAAATCGCCAGACCGCACACGGAAGAGCGCACGATCTATATTTAGGAATAGAATGCCGGCTTATTGTCCCACGGGGCAACACCGAGAGGGAGAACAAAAAAAAAACGAAACACGGAAAGTAATCTTCTCGAAACTCTCTCGCCGGATGGGAGTAGTGTTCTTTTCAAGGAAAATATGTCGTTATTCAATAACCCAAAGCGTGTGTGTGTGCGTCCTCTTTTTTTCCTCAGATTTTAATGCTACCCATGTTTGATTTCATCCCCGCCCCATACTGTTTATTTATGAGCATTCGATCGTGTTATATCGCAAGACTTTTGTTTTATTCCGGCCTGCTCTATTTTGCCTGTTCAATAATTCACGCGCATCGGAGGGATACAATTGTTTCTGCTCCCCCTTTATTTTTTCGCGCTACAAATGGAAGGTTTAAATAATTTAACTTTGACATCGTTTTGCTTCAGCTTTCAATTTCGATATATTGAATATTTAGGAACATGTGTCATTTTGATGAAAATATTCGTATTACTTTAAAATTTATAAGACGTTCCCAAATCTCATAACTGCGACTATACATATATACCATTATACCCTTCAATCTTTTTGATATTTAAAGTTTATAGTATGCATCCTTTTGCATAACTTTCAAAAAATTATCGTTAATTACTTCAAAATTTCTAAGATCCTAAATATAGGTGTAGCTTTGAAAAATGTTCGTTAAATCTACGAAAAAAAGTCTTACTGATACTGTTAACCAACTATAAGGGTTACATGCCTAGTAAGATTAATTTTTTTAAGATTTGACGAACATTTTTTGAAGCTATAGCTCATTTTTTTTAGATATGCTTCTAAGTCTTCACTTCAACAAGTATAACTAAGCAAGATAGATAGAGGCGGAACATTAAAACGCTGACGGGATTCATGGCTTAGAGCAGTGCCTGTGAGGGTCTAATAATTTGCATTTTACAATTTATCGGTATATCCAGAAAAAAAAATGACTATATCTTTTTGTACGATCTTATAATCCAGAAGTAATACTTTTCTTAACGATTCCATAATATCACAAAAGGTACCTACGGTTAATACAGTTAAAATGCCCCTATCCCTAGATTTTTTAATTCACCCGATAAGAGGGTGTTTTGGGGTGTAAAAAATAAGGTCCCCATGGTCAGTGGGCCGACAACCCCCTCCGCTCTCTCTGGGGGTTAAGATATGTTTTTTAAACATTATTTTTTTCCTGGCGAACCAGTAAATGAAAAATTCTGAAAAGAATCATGAAAATAGTCTACCCAATTTCCTATTTGACCAGTTTTTTCTAACTCCATTCAAGGTCATTTAGATCCTGAAAAAATCCAAAACTTTTAAAGCCTTTATTGCTCAAATAGGTATTTGGGTAGAAAAAAAATTATATTAAAAAAATGTTTTTTAAACATTATTTTTTTACTGGCGAACCAGTGAATGAAAAATTCTCAAAAAATTCATGAAAATAGTCTACCCAAATACCTACTTGAGCAATAAAGGCTTAAAAAGTTTTGGAGTTTTTTAGGGTCTAAATGACCTTGAATGCAGTCAAATAGGTAATTGGGTAGACTATTTTCATGATTTTTTTCAGAATTTTTCATTCACTGGTTCGCCAGTAAAAAAATAACTTAAAAAAACATTTTTTAACCCCCAGAGAGGACGGTGGGGGTTTCCGGTCCACTGACCACGGGGACCTTATTTTTACACCCTAAAACACCCTCTTATCGGGTAAATTAAAATATCTACGGAAATGGGCATTTTGACTATCTTAACGGTAGGCTACAGCTCGTCGGGTTTCAAGAAAGTCCGCTATGAACGCTAGTATCGTTGATAGTCTCTTTCATCTCCCTCCAATATCCAAGGAATAGTTCAGCGATTTCTCACTGGGCGCTGAAGAGTAGAAGCAGATCTTTGATCCTTTTCTAGTTTATTGGGAGCAATAAAATATGAAATTGACGGAGGACTACCTGCTAACTGACTCGGCTTTGCCTGTAATACGATTCTTTTTTCATTTTTGAGGAAGTAACCCCCTTAAGATTTATAAAAATAGGCTTGCAGTGCTCCCCCCAGAGTACATTCTGAATACGACCAGATTAACATTTTTTTTTGTGCGATGAGAAGCTTTTCGGAATGAATTGAATTCCCAAATAATTATACCATATTCTAAATGGTTTATATTTACAAAAAAGTCTACTCATAATTATAAAGAGTCGACTCTTTACCCCACAAAATGTTGATGAGCAAAAAAATAAATAAAAGAGTCGCCGCCTCACAAATTTTATATTTTCGACTATAATGATAAAAAAAGCCCTCACTTATAAAACTTCACGACTCATATTGAGTCACTTGATGCCTCGACTCTTTTGGTCCACTCAATCATCAGTTACCCAGTTCTAGTTCTGATAAAACACGTCCAAAAAAAAAGTTGAAAAAAGAAATCCTTAAAACAAACCTAAAAAAAGTTCTATAAAAAAATGTCCCGAAAAGAAAAAAAAGAAAAGTCCTGAAAAAGGCCTTTAATAAGACCTCAAAAAAGGCCTTTAAAAAGACCTGAAAAAAGGCATTCAAAAATTCTGAAAAAGGCCTGAAAATAGTCCGGAAAGAAAGTCGAATAGATAAAAAATGATGGAAATCATAAGAAAGTCCCGAATAAATGCTTCTGAACAAAAGTCCTATAAGAAAATCTTGAAAAACAGTATTGAAAAAGAATCTTGAAAAAAGTGCTGAAAAAGATTCCTGAAAAAAAAATTTGAAAATAAAGACCTGACAAAAAATTCTGAAGAAAAGTCCTGAAAAAAGTATTTAAAAAAAGATCATAAACAGTCCTTAAAATAATCAAGAAGTCCTGGAAAAAAGTCCTGAAAAATATTTCTGTATAAAAATTTTCTTAAAGAAACCTTTAACTTTGTAAGAGGACTAAAATAGTCCCAAAAAATTCCTTTAAAAGGTTCCGAAAAAAGTCTAGAAAGAGGCCTTGAAAAAATGTCCTAAAAAAAAATTCTGGAAATGACCCGATAAAATTTCTGACAAAAAGTTTGAGAAAAATTTCCTCAATATAAAGTCTTCAAAAAATCTCTTCCAAAAATTCTTTAAAAAAGATCTTTAAGAAATACCTGAAAAACTACTGGAAAATAATCTAAAAAAAATCTTGAAGAAGTTTTGAGAAAAAAAAACCCGAAAAAGATGAAATTTTTCCTGAAAGGGAACCTGAAAAAAGTTTTGAAAAAGATCACGAAATAAAGTTTTAAAAATAGTCTTAAAATATCTTTAAAAAATCTTGAAACAGAAATCCTTAAAAAATGTTAATGTAAAAAAAAATCCATTAAAAACACCCGAAAAGAAGTTCTGAAAAAAAAAAAATCCCAAAGACTTGAAAAAAAGTTCTGAAAAATAGTTTTGAAGAAAGGCATTGGAAAAGGCTTGATGAACGCACCAAAAAAGTCCGAAAATAACTCCTGAATAAAATATAATAATCATGTCAACATGTGGACTTAAAATAAAAATTCCATTTCCGGTTCAACCGGAAATTACCCTAACTTAACACCCTATATATTTTTACATAATTTAAATTGTCTCTAAATTCTGAGTTCATAAATGTATTATAAGTGACCCATCAGATGTAAGTTTTTGGTTTGAATTCAATTTAAATTTGTTTTTTGTTTAAACTTAAAAAAATCTAACCACCAAAAGGTTACATCTAAAAACTCAGAATTAATTCAATATCCACATCGGTATATAAATTTAAAAGGCACATGTCTTTTCCTCATTCCTCCAGCTGGTCCTTAATTTGGTACATATAGTTATGTTTTTTTTAAATAATCAAGAAGTCCTGGAAAAAAGTCCTGAAAAAGATTTCTGTATAAAAGTCCCGAAGGAAATGTCCTGAAAAAACTCGACTAAAATAGTCCCAAAAAATTCCTTAAAAAGGTTCCGAAAAAAGTCTAGAAAGAGGCCTTGAAAAAAAAGTCCTAAAAAAAATTCTGGAAATGACCCGAAAAAATTTCTGACAAAAAGTTTGAGAAAAATTTCCTCAATATAAAGTCTTCAAAAAATTCTTTAAAAAAGATCCTTAAGAAATACCTGAAAAACTACTGGAAAATAATCTGAGAAAAATTGTTTCAAAAAAATCTTGAAGAAGTTTTGAGAAAAAAAAACCTGAAATTTTTCCTGAAAGGGAACCTGAAAAAAGTTTTGAAAAAGATCACGAAATAAAGTTTTGAAAATAGTCTTAAAATATCTTTAAAAAATCTTGAAAAAGAAATCTTTGAAAAATGTTAATGTAAAAAAAAAACATTAAAAACACCCGAAAAGAAGTTCAGAACTATCTTCTTTCTTGCGAGCGCTGCTTTTACACTCTTCGCCCGTTTATTGCGTTTGAATTTAATACGGTATTCTCTACCCATATTGCTTCTTCAAATGCACAATTCTCAAATAACAAATTAATAATGAACATTCATGAATTGAAGGTACTTCGCGTTTTATGACAACAGCGTCTATCTCGCTCTGCACTTTGTTGGGTACGCGGGGCGGAAGGGGGCGAGAGGCTGCAGTTTGTCTATCTCGCTATGAGAGGCGTTTGAAATTAAAAAAAAATGGCACATTTTCAATAGTGGTTAACTCAATTATTTAACAATAGAATATTGTTATCTTGTTATCGTATGTTAACTACTTTTATAATGTTCGGAGTGACATATTACAAACATATTTTTTTTAGTTCAATTAGTTAGAAAATGGCTAAAATATAATGAATTGTGGGGACAACCAATCTAAATTAATTAATGTCTCCGTTATTCTTTGATGAAAAATTATGAAAATTTCTGATACCGCACATTATACTACTATCAACAATTATGGTAAAAATAAACTCCGTGTTTACATTACCTTTCGAAAATAACACTATAAACCTAACTTTGTTGTTAATGGGAAATTTCAGTTTTTTCAAAGATTTATATAATTATTGTACATTCCCGAATAACATATAGTAAATTGAAGTATTTTGAGTAATTATAAATTACTCAAAATTATTTTTTTTTGTAACCAATTGTACTATACACCTACCGTTAACCCATTACATCCCACTGTATTCAAGCGAGTACAACAAACATCAGAGGCTTTAGTGACTTTAGACTTTAGATATGGTGTATGTGATACAAACTCTTCTTTATTGATGATAGAACAATATTTAGCAGTGATTCCATTCAGTTTGCCCAAATTAATTTTTAACAGATATTTGAGGAATTGAAATTATTTGGAAAAAATTGTAAATCATGGGATGTAATAGGTTAACCGTAGGTACCCTTTCAAGTTTACATACATTTCTACCATACCTTTGAATAAAAATTTAATACGTTCTTTGACGTTAAAACCTTACAGGAAAACATCAGTTTATCTGACACCGGCAGTGAATCTGTTAATAATGATATCTTATCCGTACCTAGCGAATGTCTGCACTTATCTTCATGGTTGTTCCAATTCTCTAATCTAATGATGTTTTCTTTTGTGTCCGTAATTCTAAACATGTTTTGCTAAAAGGAGTCTATGAATTCTCCAGTGTATTTAATTAATTTAATAATTAACATGAGGGCAAGACAAGGCTCAAACACAGTTCTGCAAATCAAAATCCAATAAACTGAAAATTATAAAACTATTAAAGACCCTCCATATTTTAATTAAACATTTTACGATTTCGAGTTAATCCCCGTGACATAAAACCGAAGCTTTCCTCCCACAATTGGCCGGATTAAATTTTAAAGCAAGACGTTAAAGCTCGGTTTTAAATAAGGCGGCAGCCCTGTATTCCGTCCGCGTCAATAATAACGAGAAGTTATTGCGAATTTTGACGTCCTCGAGGGGGGAGGCGGCCCCAAAAAAATGGTATTGCGATCAACATTTGGAGCGGCCGTATTTCGAAGGCACTGACACAAACAAAATTATGAATAGTATATTAATGCGAGATTTAATGTCTCGGAAAGGAGCGAGAGAGAGAGAGGGCATTAATTTCTCAAGGAGCTTAAAACGTGATTACGAATGAATATTCGATCTAAGTATAAATAGGGGTGTGTATACAGGGGATGGAGACGTGGAAAGAGCAGAGGAAAGTGGGGCTGTGGATCTTCGATAAGGTGTTGTATTATATGGGGACGGAACTCAGGTGGTCGGGCACAATTCCGGCCGTGCGACATGTTAGGTATTCAATTAAATGTGTATCTAACGCGAGACTGGTTCGTATTTATGTAATTTATTGCGTTCAGAGATTTTGGCCAACGTTGTAGCAAAGTCATACACTCACTTCTGTCAGATATTGATATAGTCTGTTCGGTGGAATCTGGCGGCTGAGGTCGTAAGACGGTTGGTCTGCCCTGATAATCGATGCACCCACGAAGGAAAGGTATTGGTGGTTCGTCTAATTGCATTCCATATACGCACTTTTACACCAGTACTTCTCAACAAAGATTGGTTTGAGATAAAAAAATATTACGTCCCCTACTTACCGAGCTCCGACCCTCTTTTACGACCACAGCCGCCAGATTCTAGAGAATGGGGTATAGATCCATTCGCAGGAGAAACTATTGAAACATTAGTTTCATTAGTATCCATCACAACGTACTTACAATCCAGATTCTGCAGTTATCTGTAATTGTTACCGCCAGTGACGGTTCGCGTTTTTTTTTGGTACGGGAGAGGAACAAGAGGTGGTAATACAGATAGGTGCGGTCAAGCAGCCAGCCGTCTCTGCAACTGACCCTACCAATTGGTATTACCACCTCTTGTTCCTCTGCCGTACCAGAACAAACCCCGCGAACCGTCACTGGTTTCCGCATATATTGATGGATAATTCTTACACTCTAGAATGTATTTGTCCAATTTCTGATGTGTACTGTTTCTTGCAGAACAAGTTAGTACACCAATAAACAAATACTGTGAAGTGGTTGGTTGGCACTCGTAATTTTCAGAAAAATCGATTTTAAGTTTGTTATTTTCTGAAAGTATTCCTTCAAAATTACAGACAGATCCAGCTATTAGTTTTGGAGAAATCTGATTTCAAGTGATGTAGCAACTGCCTTTGAAGCAGTTTACGTTTGGACACCGACTTATGCAGACGTTTTACAATTTCGACACTTGTTTATTGCTGTGACGTTTGTTTTACTTTGAATAAATCGAATTAATCATTATTTCATTGTATTGCTTCATTAATGCAATGTAAGACAATCTTGTCACTAGCACCAAAATATATATTATTATTATTATATTATTATTAATCTTCAACTGACAAAAAAACCACTCCGCCAAAAGTGCGAAAAAGGTAAAAATTCAAGTTGCTCGTATCAGCGTGCTAAAGCAACGAAGACATTAAAATCATACAAACATGACTACACTGCCTTACCAGATAATATTTTCGAAGCAACAAACCCTATTTATAAAAAAAAATTCAAGGATGAATTATTACAAAGATGTACCGGAGACAAAACAATAACAAAAGCTTCAACTAGAATATTTGGAAAATAATTCCGAAAGCGGGCATTGGCGTTTCTATCATGCCCGTGTAGCTACATGCGTATTCAATGAAGGTGCATACAGTTTGTTACCAATTTTAAATGGTGTGGATCAGGGGCGGCTCGTCATGTACAGCCAAGGAGCCATGGCACTATCTCTAATTTCAAACGAAACAAGATTTTTTTTAAAGGCAGAAACGCCAAAGTGGCGGAATCTATTGCCCGAATGCTGTACTGAACCAAATCTGTCAATGTCCATATCTTGTCGGTGTTAAAGCCACCCGGATTTGGTTCAGTACAGCATTCAGGTAATAGGTTCCGCCACTTTGGCGTTTCTACCTTTAAAACAAAATCTTGTTTCGTTTGAAATTGGAGATAGTGCCATGGCTTCTTGGCTGTACATGACGAGCCGCCCCTGATCCACACCATTTAAAATTGGTAACAAACTGTATACACCTTCTACCTTTTTACCTTTTAACGGTGTTTGGAATACTTATATTCCAATAGTAATCTCCGTTTCCCCATCAGCAACTAACTACACTCATGAGAACTGAAAGGTCGAAACCGGTCTGTAGGTGTTCTGATGGGGGACCAATATTTAATGTTCAAGATTTTTTTTATTAATTCTAAAAACACTGATTTGTTATTTTAAATGTTAAAATGATGCGAAAGTTTCATGAGACGAGAAAAATAGCAATGCATTTATTTGAGAGTTTATCTCTTGAACAAATTAGCAATTCTTCCAGAATTGTCTTTCGTATTGTTATCTTGAAAACCAGTGATGGGGTATTTTGAGTTTTTTGATGTTTATTAAGATTAATGTATTTTGAGTAAATTTGAAAAGTTTCAAGTGTGTTACAGTTGTTTTTGTATTTTTTTTTCACTCCGAAGAAGTGAAACTTAAAATCTTGTAAACCAGTGATGGGTTTTTTTACGTTTTTTGAGGATTGTTAATAGTGGTGTATTTTGAGTAAATTTGGAAAATTTCAAGTGTGTTGCAATTGTTTTTATAATTTTTTTTGAAACTTAAAAAAAAATAAGGGCTGTTCTCGGTCGGTTGAGTTTTTGGAAGATTATTAAGATTATTGTATTTTTATATTTTGTATATTTTAAGTAAATTCAGAAAGTATTTTACAGCTGTTTTTATATTTTATACGCGTCAACAAAAAATGATTAAAATTTTTCATAAATTTACATGAAAAATCGCCAAAGCAATCGACGGAATGTATTGGCATTTTCTACCAAATCACTCTTGAATTAATATTGAGTGATTTTGCGAAGTTTCAAGCGGATGGGAATTGTTTTTATATTTTTTGAGCGTCGGCAAAAAAATGATTAAAATTTTTCATAAATTTACATGAAAAATTTTCAAAGTAATCGACGGAATGTATTGGCATTTTCTACCAAATCACTCTTGAATTAATTGAGTGATTTTGCGAAGTTTCGAGTGGATGGCAATTGTTTTCATATTTTTTGAGCGTCAACAAAAAAATGATTATTTTTTTTCATAAATTCACATTAAAAATCGCCAAAGCAATCGACGGAATGTATTGGAATTTTCTACCAAATCACTCTTGAATTAATTGAGCGATTTTGCGAAGTTTCAAGTGGATGGCAATTGTTTTTATATTTTTTTTGCGTCAACAAAAAAATGAATAAAATTTTTCATAAATTTACATGAAAATTGACAAAGCAGTCGACGAAATGTAATGGAATTTTCTACCAAATCACTCTTGAATTAATTGAGTGATTTTGCGAAGTTTCAAGTGGATAGCAATTGTTTTTATATTTTTTTGCGTCAACAAAAAAATGATTAAAATTTTTCATAAATTTACATGAAAAATTGACAAAGCAATCGACGGAATGTATTGGAATTTTCTACCAAATCACTCTTGAATTAATATTAAGTGATTTTGCGATGATTTAAGTGGATGGCAATTGTTTTTATATTTTTTTTGCGTCAAAAAAAATGATTAAAATTTTTCATAAATTTACATGAAAAATTGCCAAAGCAATCGATGGAATGTATTGGCATTTTCTATCAAATCACTCTTGAATTAATTGAGTGATTTTGCGAAGTTTCAAGTGGATGGCAATTTTTTTTGCTTCAACAAAAAAATGCTTAAAATTTTTCATAAATTTACATTAAAAATTGCCAAAGCAATCGACGGAATGTAATGGAATTTTCTACCAAATCACTCTTGAATTAATTGAGTGATTTTGCGAAGTTTCAAGTGAATGGCAATTGTTTTTAATTTTTTTTTGCGTCAACAAAATAATGATTACAATTTTCAGAAATTTTAATGAAAAATTGCCAAAGCAATCGACGGAATGTATTGGAATTTTCTACCAAATCACTCTTGAATTAATTGAGTGATTTTGCGAAGTTTCAAGTGGATAGCAATTGTTTTTAAAAAAATTTTGCGTCCACAAAATAATGATTAAAATTTTTCATAAATTTAAGAGAAAAATTGCTAAAGCAATCGACGGAATGTATTGGAATTTTCTACCAAATCACTCTTGAATTAATTGAGTGATTTTGAGAAGTTTCAAGTGGATGGCAATTGTTTTTATATTTTTTTTTCGCCAACAAAAAAATGATTACAATTTTTCATAAATTTAATTGAAAATTTTTCAAAGCAATTCCAATGTATTGGAGTTTTCTACCAAATCACTCTTTAATTAATTGAGTGATTTTGCGAAATTTCAAGTGGATGGCAATTGTTTTTATATTTTTTTGCGTCAACAAAAAAATTATTAAAATTTATCATAAATTTACATGAAAAATTGCAAAAGCAATCGACGGAATGTATCGGAAATTGGAAATTTTATTCAAAAGATCAACGTAGTGTGCTGGATCGGTGGTTTTTTCGTTCTAATGATTTTGTTATGCAGTCAAAAAACGTCTTCCCGAAACCATAATGTATTATAGGGAAGGTCAAGATATTTTTGTTTGGAAAAAAACGCTGGAACAAGGTCATTTTGCAAAAACTCCAAATATCAAGTTTTCACCTTCAATTGTCATTTACTCGAAAAATGTATTATGTAAGATGGCAACATTTTTATACTGCCATTTCGACAATGAAAAGATCTTTCAAAATCAAAAACAAAAATAGGCGGTTGCCATTTAAAAAACAAAATGGATGACGTCACTACTCAAAAACAAATGACGACTGAAAATCGACATCCATACAAAAATGTGTATTTTTATAAAAGAAAGAAAGAAATGTTCGAGGATTTCTTCCAAAAATTGGAAATTTTATTTATTTATTCAAAACATCAACGAAGTGTGCTGGATCGGTGGATCGTTCTAATTATTTTTTTAGACAGCCAAAAAACGAACGTTTTTCTTGCAAAAAGAAAGAATTTGTTTAACTGGCCACCATTTTGTTAAAAATTGAAATGTTACAAAAAGCTCCTATCCAGAACACATCAATGCAATTTACTAAAGATCCCCGTCGGTTTTTTTGATCTGAGATGATCCAGTTCAAAATGGCGATTGGAACCGTAAGAGCTCTTTTTTGGCCCTCCGCGGAATTATTTCGAACTCGCTTGTTTATGACTATTTTATGATGTAAAAAATATTGTAATATCTTGAAATGTATACGAATCGAATAAAAAAAGAATTATGCAAACATATTTAAACCAGTCTTTAAAAAAATTCATAAAGATTACCTTGTTTTTTGATACTGCGAGTGCGGGTGACTCCTTAGAGGATGTTTAAACCCAAAGAAAATATTGCATTTTTTCTTAAAGAACATTATAATGAATATGCAAATTTTATTGTTAAACATGCCTGTTTGGTTGAAATTTTTGAAAAATTGAGTATTTAAAATAAATATGCAAGGCCCACAAATGCATTCCACGATTCAAAATGACAAAGTAAGTAAAAGCATTTATAATGATTTTCAAATCCAAAATTATTGTAATTTAAGACGTTGATTATATTCTTTAAATATAATAATTAGGGACTTGTGTAGAATTATTTCAGAATTTTTAAACAATTTCTACAATTTTTTTATTTATTTTAGAAAATGCTCAATTTTGAGCGAAATTAAAAAATGCATGTTTAACTACGAACACTTATAACACATTAAAAAATTATTGGAATTTAAGAAGTTGATTATATTCTTAAAATATATTAATTTGGAAGTTGTATAGAATTATTTTATAATTTTTAAATAATTTCTACCATTTTTATATATATTTTATAAAACGCTCAATTTTGTACGCAATTAAAAAAATGCTTGTCAACGAACAGTTATAACCCATTAAAAAAATATTGGAATTTAAAAAGTTGATTATATTCTTAAAATATAATAATTTGGGAGTAGTATAGAATTATTTCAGAATTTTTAAACAATTTCCACTATTTTTTATTTATTTTAAAAAATGCTCAATTTTAAACGCAGACACTTGAAATTGTCTAAAGTCACTGAAACAATACTTTATTTCATTTTCGGTGAAAGCAAGAAATACAAGAAAATCAAAACTTACGAAAAAGGAAAATCCTTTCAAGCCGTTTTGGCGGTTAAGATGTAACCTAAATGATGATTCTTTGCTTCCCTCACGGATTGTCGGGGCGGAATGTAGCGGAAAACACAAATACCAACACACACAAATCCTGAAGATGTATCACAACACAGCAGGCACTAAAACTTTCGAAAAAACAAAATTCCGAACCAGAACAAACGTCTTCCGCGGCCGCGATCAACAAACTGAATTGAATCACAGGTGAGCCGTGGATTGGTCATAAGAATTGAATGTCGTTTCGAGCGGAGAAAAAAATACGAATATTTTGATAATCTTCAATCGCCCGGGGCAGATTAAAATAAAAACTGGTCGAATTTTAACGCAGAGGTCGAGATAAGATGTAGAACATTAGAAACACTGCTAATTATATACTTCACGAGGATCTTAAGAAGTTGATTATATTTTTAAAATATAATGATTTTGGAGTTGTGTGGAATTATTTCAGAATTTTTAAACAAGTGCTACTATTTTTTATTTGTTTTAAAAATACTCGATTTTGAAAGCAATTGCATGTTTAACAACGAACAGTTATTACCGATTAAAAAAATGTTGGAAATTAAGAAGTTGATTATATTCTTAAAATATAATATTGTGGGAGTTGAATAGAATTATTTCAGAATTTTTAAACAATTTCTACTATTTTTTATTTATTTTAGGAAATGATAAATTTTGACCGCAATTAAAAAATGCATGTTTAACAACGAACAGTTATTACCGATTAAAAAAATGTTGGAATTTAAGAAGTTGATTGTATTCTTAAAATATAATAATGTGGGAGCTGTGTAGAATGATTTCAGAATTTTTAAACAAGTTCTACTATTTTTTATTTGTTATAAAAATACTCGATTTTGAACGCAATTAAAAAATGCATGTTTAACAACGAACAGTTATTGCCGATTAAAAAAATGTTGGAATTTAAGAAGTTGATTATATTCTTAAAATATAATAATGTGGGAGTTGAGTAGAATTATTGCAGAATTTTTAAACAATTTCTACTATTTTTTATTTATTTTAGGAAATGCGCGATTTTGAACGCAATTAAAAAATGCATGTTTAACTACGAACAGTTATAACCCATTAAAAAAATGTTGAAGTTTAAGAAGTTGATTGTATTCTCAAAATATAATAATATGGGAGCTGTGTAGAATTATTTCAGAATTTTTAAACCATTTCTACTATTTTTTATTTATTTTAGAAAACGCTTAATTTTGAACGCAATTAAAAATGCATGTTTAACTACGAACAGTTATAACCCATTAAAAAATGTTAGAGTTTAAGAAGTTGATTGTATTCTTAAAATATAATAATGTGGGAGTTGAGGAGAATTATTTCAGAATTTTTAAACAATTTCTACTATTTTTTATTTATTTTAGAAAATGCTAATTTTTGAACGCAATTAAAAAATGCATGTTTAACTACGAACAGGTATAACCCATGAAAAAAATGTTGGAGTTCAAGAAGTTGATTGTATTCTCAAAATATAATAATGTGGGAGCTATGTAGAATTATTTCAGAATTTTTAGACAATTTCTACTATTTTTTATTTATTTTAGAAAACGCTTAATTTTGAACGCAATTAAAAATGCATGTTTAACTACGAACCATGAAAAAAATTTTGGAGTTTAAGAAGTTGATTATATTCTCAAAATATAATAATATGGGAGCTAGGTGGAATGATTTCAGAATTTTTAAACAATTTCTACTATTGTTTTATTTATTTTAAAAAATGTTAAATTTTGAACGCAATTAAAAAATGCATGTTTAACAACGAACAGTTATAACCAGTGGCGTCTCGTGGAACATGTTGATGGTAGAGCCATTTATACAATATACCTCACCCCCTCCTTTTTTGAAGAAAGAAAGAAAGAAAGAAAGAACGATTTAGATTTAGAAATTCGTTTTTTTTTTCAAACACCCATAACTTTGTGCCAAATCGTCGTAGGAACTTCGTTATTTGAGTCCTGCGCAGGTTATTGAACACATTTCAATGCCCTTTTGGTGGATCCAGTTAACACATTTTTTCCAACTCGGTACACGTTGCCAAAGTTGGACGTTTTTTTTTTACCCAAAAACGTGTTTTTTTTTGTTTGGGGGTTGAAGGGTTCGAAAAGGGATCATTCCAATCTGAGTTTATTCCGTTAAAGCAGAGCCAATATGGGATTTTTCCTCGAAAGAATCATCAAATTTGGTTGAAAAGTCACTGAGTTATGTGCGAAAAACCTCAAAATGCACTTTTTTTCAAACACTTATAACTTGGTGCCAAATCGTCGTAGGACGTTCGTTCTTTGAGTCCTGCATAGGTAATTGATCAAAATTTTAATGCTTTTATGGTGGATCGAGTGGACAAAATTTTTACAACTCGGTAGACATCGTCAAAGTTGGACATGGTTTCAAGAAAAAAAAAAAATTCACAGGGGCGCTAGAGGTGGGCGGAAGGGTTACGCTTAAGCTCGCATGCATGACTTTCAAGAAGACACTTCAAAGTTTTTCGCCCTCAAAGATTCATCAAAATCGATTAAAAATACGCCGAGTTATGGCGGTTTGAAAATGGTCAAAATTTCACGAATTTCGTGTTTCATTTTTTTTTCCACCAGTGTATATTATTTGTGGTTAAAACATAATGAATTTTCCAATTTAGTTTAATTATGGATTAACCATCCTCTTCTTCACCTAAATTTTATGTGTATAATACAAGTACTACACTAGAATAACAATGAGGAATAATATAAGGTAGTGACAAAAATCCCTAAAATCTAAAAGTAAAACGTTGATGTGTTATTGTTAAAATCAATCAAATACGAATCGATACGACATCCTTTGTTTACCATTTTCTAAAGAATGTTATTGAAAAATCACTTGTTTAAACGGATTTTAATCTTAATAATTGTTTTTCCATCGAATAAATTATATCCCTTCAAAACCAAATTCCTCTATCTAATTAACCGTTGAAACATGTCCATATTTCCCCTTCAGATAAAAATCAACCGTCATTGCTACAACGTAGAGGGCGTTGCTAATATAATATGATTATTGGACTTTTTCCTCACAAACCGCGCCGGAAGGTTTCTTTTGTGCGGCGGATTTGTTAGATTTAACGACCCCCAATTACACGGGGATGTATTGCCCGAAAAAATCGGCCCTCGTTAATGGTGAAAATGCGTTATTATTTTTTAGGTAAAGTCAATAGCGCACACACACGAATAATCATAATACAGGTATTGATTCTTCGAATGAATGCACGAGTTCAACAAACGAGGAAGTGTTGCTATTAGAAATCTATTAATAAGACCAACTGAAATAGCTTGAGGGTTTTTGGGCCAGTAATGGAAACACTTGGGATAATAAAAAAAACTCGATTAAATTTTACAATTGGATCGCGGTGGCTTTAGTGGGTGGAGTTGCTTCTTCACTTTTTCTATTTTTTTTTCTATCATCGCACGTTATGATTTCAAAGTCTTTGCATGGAAAATTTTCTAACTAAACATGATAACGAGCCGCCTCTGCCAGCATGTAAAGCAGCACTTGACCACCCGCCATGTGTAAAATTGAAGTTTCGTTCATGTTAACCAAGATGTAAATAAAACATTCCTAATTCAGTGTAAAAATTATTATAAGTTTTAATTACGGCATTTTAGAGGTGAAACAAGTTACATAGCATTTGCCTTAATTAGCTTAACGGGTGTTTTTCTGGAAATACTATTTCCGTCTACATTTTCATTCCTTCCGGTATTTTTATAACGGGGTGAAATAACTGCGGGCGGTAAAATGGCAGTCTACTAATTAGCGCGCCGGATTAATTAAAAACAAAATAAGGCTAAAGAAATATTCAGGCCGAACTAGGCAGTGCGTCTCGTCACCTTCCGGCAACAATTAAAACCAGAGAAATTTCTCTCCTTCTCCGAAGAAAAATTACCGAAAAGTTGAAGGCAACGAGTGTCGTGGGGTTGGAGGGTTATTAATGTAATTTAATTGGATGGTCGGCCTCTGTTTAAGTAAATAATGAGGGAAATGTTTCCCTTACTTACTGTGTCTATTTGCATGATGTGCCGTGGTAGTGTGACTTACCTAAAACAAAACAAAAAATTAGTACAATTCGTCAAATGTAAATTAAATATATGGATTGGAATTATAATGAATAGGCTTATATATATACATTTTTGTTGATAGTATACAGATTTTTACAAAACCACATTATGCCTTCCACAAAATGTATGGTTTCAGCAAGATGGAGCACATCCGTAATATGATGAAATTGAGTTTATAATTTCCAAATCGAGAGGGTTTGTTGAATAGCTGGCTTATTTTCCAGATCTTTATTTTATGTTAATGTGACTCAAGAATTCGATTATAGGCTTGCCAATTGTTAAGTAGTAAATTTAGAATTTAAAATAATGAATAGGAAATTTTAAAAACAAATATATCGCTTACTAAACTTAACATAAAGTCAGTTGTATTAATTAATTACTTTATCTTTTTAACCTCCAGAGATAAAGTTACCAAAACTGTTGCATGTGTTTGGAAATATATGGGATGTTCCATTTAATATTAAAAAGTTAAACTGGACGACAAATCAAAGCAAAAATGTGCCCATCGTATGCGTCATGTGGTTTTAACTATTACAAAGTTTCAATTGCCACCATATTTACATGAAACCATAAGTAGTGTCTCACTCCATACTGAATCCCGCCTTACGGTTCTCCATTGCGATTATTGTATCTTTATTTTCTTATTTATTGTATAATATCTTACAATGATTTATATTTTTCTTATTTTAATTTATAATTTTTATGGGAGAATAAAGTTTATTATTATTATTATTATATTATTATATATACCGGGTGACCCAGGGATCTGTAAAAGCCCCATAACTTATTTGCTATTTGAGATATCAACTTCTAGTTTTCCTGAACTGGTACCGACACTTATTCTACATATTTTAAAAATATGTATGTTTTTGTACAGGGTGTCCCAATATACATAACAGACCAAAGTTATGTTTTTTTAAATAGAACACCCTATATTTTATACTTTATTTTCAACCCTCTTGAGAAGCTGATAAAAATAGTATAAGATAGTATGGGTCTATTATGGACGGTTGGTTAGTTATGGGCAAATTTGTGGCAAAAACAAGGACACATTGAAAAAGTTGTAGAAGCGCTCCTTGCAATGCTAGCGTCGTTTTTTCTACACTAAAGAATTTTCCACATCATGAAGAATAATACAAATCGGCTTTGGTTCTTTTTTGTTCATACTGCTATACAGGGTGTCAACATACGCAAAATAATGGATAACTATTTTTTTTTAATGGAACACCCTATATATCTTGCCACCAATGCATGGAATTTTTAATAAGCTTACCAATGATGTACAATTTGTATAATGAAATATTAAGGATTCTTAAGATTTATCCATAAAAACATTTTTCTTTTGTCACCTCCTGCTCATTTTTGCATTTTCAGCCAAAACTATGCATTGTCTGAAAAAATAATAAGAGACCAAAGTTGTAGAGCGGAAAATTTTCGATCGATATAGGTGTTTCTACTTTTCCAATAATGCGTGTATTGCCCGCCAGAGTGCGCAAAATCGTGACCGTATATGCATTTTAGCGTTTTTCTCAAATTTTTTGTTAATTAATTGCACTATACTTTATTTTCCACGTCCTCTAGCAGAAAAATGGGTAATTATAGAATTATTTAAATGACCTACATCGATTGAAAATATTCCGCTCTACAACTCTTAAAAGAAGCAATTTTTACCCAAAATGCATAGTTTTCGCTAAAAATGCAAAAAACCATTGAAAAACGCAAAAATTGATAAATACATTTTCAATTTGCATTTTTAGGGAAAACTATGCATTTTTGGCAAAAATTGCTTCTATTAAGAGTTGTAGAGCGGAACATTTTCAATCGATATGGGCCATTTTAATTTCCCTATAATTTCCCGTTTTTTCGCTAGAGGGTGCGGAAAATAAAGTATAGTGCAATTTATTAATAAAAAATTTGAAAAGAAAACGCTAAAATACATATACGGTCACGATTTTGCGCACTCTGGCGGGCAATGCACGCATTATCTTAAAAGTTGAAAGACCTATGTCGATCGGAAATTTTTCGCTCTACAACTTTGGTCTCTTATAATTTTTCCTGAAAATGCATAGTTTTGGCAGAAAATCCAGAAATCAGCAGAAGGTGACAAAACAAATATGTTTTTATTGATAAATCTCAACAATCCTTAATATTTTGTTATACAAACTGTATATCATTGGAAAGCTTATTAAAAATGCCATGGATTGGTGGCAATTTATATAGGGTGTTCCATTTGAAAAAAAAAAGTTTTCCATTGTTTTGCGTATGTTGACACCCTGTATAGCACTATGAATAAAAGAGAACCAAAGCCGATGTGTATTAGTCTTTATGATGTGGGAATTTTTTTAGTGTATAAACAATGATGCTATCTTTGCTAGGAACGCTTCTGCAATGTTTTCAATGTGTACATGTTTTTGCCACAAATTTGCCCATAACTAACCAACCGTCCATAATAGACCCATAATATCTTATACTATTTTTATCAGCTTCTCAAGAGGGTTGAAAATAAAGTATAAAATATAGGGTGTTCCATTTAAAAAAAACATAACTTTGTTCTGTTATGTATATTGGGACACCCTGTACAAAAACATACATATTTTTAAAATATGTAGAATTAGTGTGGGTACCAGTTCAAGAAAACTAGAAGTCAATATCTCAAATAGCAAATAAGTTATGGGACTTTTACAGATCGCCGGGTCACCCGGTATATTATAGTTTTGCCCACCCCGGTATAAGCCATATCCATTTACTGTTTAATAAAAAAAAAACTTAATGTATATGGCGGACTGTAGTTAATTGAAAATTATCAATTTTAACGCCCTACGTATCATAATCCATACCCTCGGTTTATAATCGAGAGCTAAAATATCCCAACATAATAAAATTTCGCAAATCCGCTTAGAGGACGCCATGCTTTCAACTCTAATGGCTTGCATTTAATATTCCAGATTTTATTTAATATAAACATTGTGGTCGGCGGTTGTTCTTCCCCGCACATTAACATCAGCCCGACCCGTTCCCTCCCCTGCGAATTATACACCCCAGATCCTTCCCATCAGAACCATTTCTAAAATAAACAAATCGGAAAATCTCTTTTACTGCATGAAAGATTTTGGATGTGTCTAGTAAAGAATAAAAGAGTGGAGTCTTAGAAATCAGCGGAGAGTCAAACGACTGTGTAAATTTCCTGACTCATCATGAGTCATGAAATTTGAGAAGTTCATGAAAACGAATAACTGTTGGTATTTTTACTTTCACCGTTACGAAGTAGGAGAAAGTATTGTGATCGTGAAAAATTCTTCAAAAATTTTTTTTACGGAAATATCCCTTTTGGGGTCCCTAGATGCCATTTCAACAATTTCTGAAAAAAAAAATGCTGTGTTTGTGTGTGCGCGTGTATGTGTATGACCTGAATATAAGTTCGGAAAAAGCCTTGAAAAACAGTTTTGAAAAAATGGTCCTAAAAAAATCCCAAAAAGTTCTGAAAAAAGGCCTTAAAAAAGTCTGGGCGAAACGGCTTCAAAAAGTCCTGAAAAAGAGTCCTGAAATACACCTGATAAAAATTCTGAAAAAGAGTCTCAACAAAAATCCTGCAGAAAACCGTAAAAAGGGCTTAAAAAGTCTTGAAAATAAACACTCGATAAAAATTCTGAAAAAGAGTGTTTACAAAAATTCTGCAGAAATCCGTAAAAAGGGGCTTAAAAAAGACCTGAAAAAAAGTCCTAAAAAAATCCGGAAAAAAGTCTTTAAACAAGACGAAAGAAATCTGAACTAAATCTTTAAAAACGTCTCGAAGAAAGAGTCGTAAAGAAAATTCATGAAAGAGAAAGAGTTCTTAAAAATGCCCTGAATTCCCGAAAAAGAGTCCTTAAAATAAAATCTTGGTACAAATGAATTCAGGCATGAAGAAAAATTACTTAAAAGAATTCCTTAAAGAAAAAGTCCTCCAAAACGTTCGGAAAAAAATTGTCCAGAAAAAAAGAAATCCTACAAAAGTTGACTCGTATTGAAAAAAGTACTGAAAAATGTAATTAAAAAGTCCCAAAAAGAGTCCTAAACAAGGTCATTAAAAATGTCTTGATAAAAGCCCTTATAAAAGCCCGAGAAAGTGTCCTGAAAAAAGTGATTAAAAAAGTCCTCAACAAAGAAGTCCTGAAAAACAATCATTAAAAAAAGTCCTGGATAAAAAAGTCTCGAAAAGAAGTCCTTAAAAAAGAGCTGAAAAATAGTCCGGTAAAGGAAGTCTTTAAAAAAAAACCCGAAATAAATCTTTAAAAACGACTCGAAGAAAGAGTCTATAAGAAAATTCACGAAAGAGAAGTTCTTAAAAATGTCCTGAATTTCCGAAAAAAAGTCCTTAAAATAAAATCTTGATACAAAAGGCCTGAGAAAAATATTCTAAGAGAAATCCTGGAAAAGCAGGCATGAAGAAAAATTACTTAAAAGAATTCCCTAAAGAAAAAGTCCCCCAAAACGTTCTGAAAAAAATGTCAAAAACAAATGAAATCCTACAAAAGTTAAAAGTCAAGTATTGAAAAAAGTACTGAAAAAATGTCCTTGAAAAGTCCCAAAAAGGGTCCTAAATAAAATCATTAAAAATGTCTTAAAAAAAGCCCTTATAAAGGCCCGAGAAATAGTCTTGAAAAAAGTTATTTAAAAAAAGTCTTGAACAAACAAATCCAAAATAAACGTCTCGAAGAAAGAGTCCCAGAGAAAACTCACGAAAGAGAAGTTCTTAAAAATGTCCTGAATTTCCGAAAAAAAGTCCTTAAAATAAAATCTTGATGCAAAACGCCTGAGAAAAATATTCTAAGAGAAATCCTGGAAAGGCAGGCATGAAGAAAAAATACTTAAAAGAATTCCTTAAAGAAAAAGTTTCACGTTCTGAAAAAAATTCTCCGGAAAAAAATCGTACAAAAGATGAAAATCAAGTATTGAAAAAAGTACTGAAAAATGTCCTTGAAAAGTCCCAAAACAAAGTAATTAAAAATGTCTTGAAAAAGCCCTTATAAACGCCCGAGAAAGAGTCCTGAAAAAAGTTATTAAAAAAAAGTCCTCAACAAACAAGTTCTGAAAAAATGACATTAAAAAAAGTCCTCAACAAAGAAGTCCTGAAAAACAATCATTAAAAAAAGTCCTGGACAAAAAAGTCTCGAGAAGAAGTCCTTAGAAAAGACCTGAAAAATAGTCCGGAAAAAGAAGTCTTTAAAAAAATCCCGAAAGAAATCCGAAATAAATCTTTAAAAACGTCTTGAAGAAAATTCATGAAAGAGAAGTTCTTAAAAGTGTCCTGAATTTCCCGAAAAAAGTCCTTAAAATAAAATCTTGATACAAAAGGTCTGAGAAAAATGTTCTAAGAAAAATCCTGGAAAAGCAGGCATGATGAAAAATTACTTAAAAGAATTCCTTAAAGAAAAAGTCCTCCCAAACGTTCTGAAAAAAAAAATTGTCCAGAAAAAAAGAAATCCTACAAAAGTTGAAAATCAAGTATTTAAAAAAGTACTGAAAAATGTCCTTGAAAAGTACAAAAAAGAGTCTTAAACAAAGTCATTAAAAATGTCTTGAAAAAAAGCCCTTATAAAGGCCCGAGAAAGAGGCTCGAAAAAGTTATAAAAAAAAAATTTTTTGAACAAACCTGAAAAAATTATATTAAAAAAGTCCTGAAAAACAATCATTAAGAAAAGTCTCGAGAAGAAGTCCTTAAAAAAGATCTGAAAAATAGTCCGGAAAAGGAAGTCTTTAAAAAAATCCGAAATAAATTTTCAAAAACATCTTGAAGAAGAGTCCTGAAGAAATTTCAAGAAAGAAAAGTTTTTAAAAATGTCCTGAATTCCCGAAAAAAGTCCTTAAAATAAAATTTTGTAACAAAAGGCATGAGAAAAATGTCCTAAGAAAAATCCTGGAAAAGCAGGCATGAAGAAAAATTACTTAAAAGAATTCCTTAAAGAAAAAGTCCTCCCAAACGTTCTGAAAAAAAATCTCCAGAAAAAAAGAAATCCTACAAAAGTTGAAAATCAAGTATTGAAAAAAGTACTCAAAAAATGTTCTTGAAAAGTCCCAAGAAAGAGTCCGAAATAAAGTCATTAAAAATGTCTTGAAAAAGCCCTTATGAAGGCCTGAGAAAGACGCTCGAAAAAGTTATTAAAAAAAAATCTTGAACAAACAAGTCCTGAAAAAATGATATTAAAAAAGTCCTGAAAAACAATCATTAAAAAAAGTCTCGAGAAGAAGTCCTTAAAAAAGATCTGAAAAATATTCCGGAAAAGGAAGTCTTTAAAAAAATCCGAAAATAAATTTTCAAAAACGTCTTGAAGAAGAGTCCTGAAGAAATTTCAAGAAAGAAAAGTTTTTAAAAATGTCCTGAATTCCCGAAAAAAGTCCTTAAAATAAAATCTTGATACAAAAAGCCTGAGAAAAATGCTTAAGAAAAATCCTGGAAAAGCAGGCTTGAAGAAAAAATACTTAAAAAATTCCTTAAAGAAAAAGTCCTCCAAAACGTTCTGAAAAAAATTTCCCAGAAAAAAGAAATCCTACAAAAGTTGAAAATCAAGTATTGAAAAAAAGTACTGAAAAAAATGTCCTTGAGAAGTCCCAAAAAGAGCCTTAAACAAAGTCATTACAAATGTCTTGAAAAAAGCCTTTATAAAAGGCCCAAAAAAGAGTCTTGGAAAAAGTTATTAAAAAAAGTCTTGAACAAACAAGTCCTGAAAAAAATGAGATTAATAAAAGTCCTCAACAAAGAAGTGCTGAAAAACAATCATTGAAAAAAGTCCTGGACAAAAAAGTCTCAAGAAGAAGTCCTTAAAAAAGACCTGAAAAGGAAGTCTTTAAAAAAATCCCGAAATAAAAACGTCTTGAAGCAGAGTCCTAAAGAAAATTCATGAATTCTGAATTCCCGAAAACGAGTCCTTAAAATAAAATCTTGATACAAAAGGCCTGAGAAAAATGTTCTAAGAAAAATCCTGGAAAAGCAGGTATGAAGTGGGTGTTTACCTGAACTGTTTTTTGTTTTTGCCAATATTTTTTCAAATATGAAAAATATCAGAAAAACATTTAAACAAATATTGAAGACAACGAAGAAATGAACATCTTTTGTTTGAAAATATTTTTCATAAAATCATTGTTATTCGAGAAAAAAAAAATAATTTTTAATCTAATTTTTGGTTTATAATTATGAAACGATAATAGTTACATCAAATTTATCTTAATAATAATTTTAGAAAATGAACAACATAGTTTTTTTCTAAATCTCCTTACTTTTTGAGTAAACTGAGTTTTTGAATTTGAAGTATATAATTTTTCAAGTCGGAGAAAATAACATGATGGCCATAGCACCATTTTTTTTATTTGGTTTTTATTTGAATTATTCAAAATATATCACAAAGGGAAGGCCTCCACAATTACTTATTACATTTGAGAAGCACGGGGTATATTGGAAATTTAGAGTTGGGGACTTTTTCTTTACTCTTCGCTATATTTTCGCATTAAATTGCAAAATTTTTGAAGTGAGGATCGTTTTCTTTGCTCATCAGATATTTTTCCAGGCATACTTTTCCTTCTCATCATGAGTCATGAAATTTGAGAAGCTTAGATAAAAACGAATAATTTTGTTGGTATTTGCAAATCTTTTTCGTTCATAAAGTGTTCAAAACGTGGCGGCCTACACTTGTTTAAATTTAAAAAAAAATAACTGTTTTGTGAAATTTCATACAGAATAGCACTAATATAAAAAAAAAAGTATTACACGTGCACAATGTAGCAGATCTGATACGTATATATTTATTTAAAGAAAAACATAATTATTTAACAAGGAATTTTTTCATTATTTTTCTCGCATTTGCAAAAAACTACATAAGAAATATATTATCTACAACCATTTTCAAAATACATACATACATTTAATTGAAGCGTGCAGGAAAGTACTTTTCGGCACGTTACGTATAACTACGTGCGGGAAAGTACTATTCAGCACGTTACCTATAGCAACGTGCGGGAAAGTACTATTCCGCAAGTTACCTATAGCAACGTGCGGAAAAGCACAGCTGTTCGGGATACGTCAACTAAGCGTTGTCAAATGAATGCGCAAAATCCCACTTTATCGGTCGCAGAAAAAAAAAATTGGATTGATGAGGCCGTTACTGGATGAAATTCCATAATATATGTGGTAAATAAAACAAGTGTTTCGTTGTTTGTCGTGTTTCGGCATTAAAAATTTGTGAAAATTCTCAAAACACGTGTTTTATTTACCACGAAAAAAAATACCTATTTCGAGATTGCAGTGCTCCTTAATACACAAATAGTGATTTTCGCTAAACATTAAATAATTGCGCAGTGTAGGGTTAAGGCACCAGACAATCTTCTTCTTATCCCTCTGTAAATTATACACATAATTGATTTAGCTGTACCATAAGTTCCAAATGGAATGAGTAAAGTGAGTTTTTTTTTTATTATTTTCATTCATTTCCATCCCGCAAATTAAGAAATTATTCACGTGGCATTTTGATTTATTTATTTCCACCTGAAATTCTCAACCAGAATTCGCGCAAATTGGCAGCGTTTAAAATTTTAATTATATTTGCGCCATTTTTCAGTCTGTGCTCGCGCTGTGTGTGTGTGTATTTTGCATGAATCAATATTATAAAACTAAAAATATTGCACGCATGTAAATAATGCCGCCGCAATTTAACGCACACCGCACCGAAAATGGGGAACTTGTGTAAATATTAATTTATTATTAAATTCGGCGCTGTTAGCAATAATGCGCGCATGCCATCAGCGTTGTTACGCGCAATGAAATTAAAATTTCTGAATAATTTACAACGGATCCATACTGGAAAATATAATCAAAACGCTACTGATGGTGAAAAATAATTCATGTGATGTAGTAATTTTTTTAACACGTTCACTGCGTTACGGGTCATATGTGTCCCGTATTTGGCGGAATAGAATTATAACGAACTTTCCTATGGGCAGAGGTTGTAACTTTGTCGTACTTTGATGGAATTAAATTTTTTTTGGTACCGATCACAGATTAATATTATTCTGTGGTACTGATAACTCCATTCGGTTTGCAGTAATACGGTTTTCAAAAAATCTGTACGGGGTTTATATGACCCGTACCGCCAAATTTAAATTGATTTCTACGACATATTTTGGCTGAATACAATAATCGACAGCAATTTTATCGACTATATACTTCCTTATCGATAATTTGATCGACTCAATACTTGTTCTACATATGGGCTGAAAATGATTTGCCCAATATTAAGACTTCACCCCGGAATATTAATGAAGTTGTCTTAATAATTTCCTAATTATGTAAACATTAAATATTGTTCCCCCATCAGAACACCTACATTTAATGTTTACATTATAATTGTTATATTTGCCGCCGCTGGCAATGTCCATATCTTGTCGGTGTTAAAGCCACCCGGATTTGGTTCAGTACAGTATTCAGGCAATAGATTCCGCCACTTTGGCATTTCTACCTAATTTCCTAATGATATCTTTTAATTAATGTTTTGCATAACATATAATCATCCTCAAGGTTACATCGTTTTTATTGGTAAGAATCTACTTGCATTTCCAACTTGAAAAAAGTTTATAACATTCATATTAATATTAAAGTAAATAACTATCATTAGAAAATGATGAAAGGTGCGCACTATATTTAACGATCTAAAATTACTCGAAGCCGTTCATTTCACGTGAATCCATGTCCGACACTTGAATATTCATAAACCACTATTGATAATCAATTACGTATTCCTCCCCGCACACAAAACATTTTCCATTTTCCACGGTTTTCCTCCATATTAATATAAATCTGTTCCGCGAACTAAAAGTCTAACGAAGTGCGTCCCTTTGGCCTTTTCCAGTCTGAAGAATACTCCAGCTTAATTGGACGAAGTCGAGAGCGTTTTAAAGCCACATTTTTAATATTATCCGAGCGTTCGCCCCGCAACAAGATGGATGTCCGCATCATAATTGCTCCCCTCCCCCCGAGCTTTTGTGTAACCCTGACGCCATTAAGAAATCAAAATCACAACTGATAATTAACAATTGAACCGATCCCCCGTTTTCCAAGATCTAATTACATTCGGGGGAATTTCCAGTCGCGAATTGAAAAAGACAAACGGGGGAAATAAATTTTACTCGGGGAAAATGTTCTTCTATTATATAAATAAATAACAGATATAATCTATCATTCTGACGCACGGTGTATAAAAAAGGGGCTTTCAGGTTATATTAATAAATATTTCATTGGGTGATGTACCGGCCCTTTTAAAGAATTGATGGAAATATAAAAATCCTCGCGCACCATCGCGTTTTCATAACATGGGCACTTTTTTTATATCGAATGTTTTTATTGAATATTTAATTAATAAATTGATTAATGCTTTCATGTCCTGGAAAATTGAAAAATGCTTCTATCAAATATTGAATATTTAATGCCTGTTTATTGTATGTTATTCTGCAAAAATAAACATATTTTATTAATCATACCATTCATAGGCTGAATAGAACTGGACAGTATCATAAAATTTAACACGTAATCTAATGGGTATTTAATGCTGCCATAAGTAGTAAAAATAACTAATGTAAAAATTAGGGCTGGAAGATTTCCTATTTCGAAAGTTCGAAGATTCGTATGTGGTTTCTTTTGGATTCATGCAGAAACAACACACGATTCCAGATTGCGCACTTAAAGACTGAAGCTAGACATTTGTTAAACGAATCCAAGTTTTTGTTAACCTTCCGGTCTGTGAGACCCGGTTCGTCAATTTTCAGCAAACTGTTTTTTCGAGTTCTAGCCGAGTACCTTAATAATTTCTTCTTTAGTTCACGTTTGGAAAGCGAAGAGGTTGTATGATATTTTAGTTATTTGAAATTAAAAAATAAAATTTTGAGATTGTTTTTCTGCTTGGGTCTCTAAGACCCAGCGCCCGCTACTGTGTCAAGATTTAGGGCGACCCGCCTGGAAGGTTAATTATCCATAAAGTAACCAAATTCAGCAACGACGATTTATACAGGTCACTTTGCAAAAGCTCTAAATATCAAGTTACCACCTTCAATTGTCACTTACTCGAAAAATGTCTTAAAAAATAATAAATAATCGATTTTCATATCATTCGAATGATCACTCGAATAATCATTCGAATTACCATTCGAAGCAATAATCGATTTTCAGATCATTTGAATGATCATTCGAATGAATAATCGATTTTCAGATTAATTCGAATAGTAATCATTCGATTATTGAAATCATTCGATTATGCCCATCACTAATCGAGATCATAACGACGTTGTTATTGAAAATCTCAAATTAGTGGAATCGACAATAAACAATAGATTGATGATGGAATCATATTGTGGGTGTATCACTTTACCCATGCGAGTGCATTTACGAATGAAAATGTATTTCACCGAAAAACAGGTATTATTTCAGTGTTTTGCGTACTAACAACGGTTTATATAGAATTTTAATTTGCAAACTAAATGAATGTCAGTTTAAACTATATGCATTGCGGTTATTTTGCAATTAATGAAATGCAAAATGGTGTGCTCTGAAAATACAATTTAAATGGGAAATTGGAAATATTAGTGTCATCTCGCCTCAATCGTCATTATCTGACTGTACTGTACAGAAAATAAAAATTTTTAGTGAATTAATTTAAGGCCAAGAACATTCGAATAGGTGTTCTTAATTTTCTTTTATTCTTTCCTACGAATCTATTTCTGTATATAAATGATTCCAATTATTCCAATTATTTTCAATTGCCTCCAAACTAGAGATGGGTAACTCACGAATGAGCCGACTCAAAGAGTCAAATCAGTATAGTGAGTCGGGTATTCAAGTAACTCTATAGAAAGTGTTAAGGTCTTTTGGAGTCATGACTCGGTGAAGAAGAATTGTGTATGGTGTACATCCTGTCAAAAAAGTATCGGGAATTTACCATTTAAAGGCCCCCCTTAACCTTCACGCCCAGGTCGCCACAAGTGGCGACAAGCAAAAAACAATATTTTACAAATAAAACAAAAAATTACCGCTTCAGCGCCATCTATGGAATATTCTTGATATTTTTTTTGCATAACTGAGTTTATGTCAGTGAAATAATATTTCGTAGAAAACTGCAACAACGAAAAAAGTAATTTTTCAATTTCTGAGTTTATCCTATAACCCAATCAAAGCAGCATGGGCGTGAAGTTGTCAAAATTATTTTTGTCGTTAATTTGGCATAACTGTCCTCTATACTGACGCGGAGTTTGACCGTTACTTGCCATTTAGTTTGTTTACAGTGCTAGATTTGCGTGTGTTTTGCGATTTTTATAATGGATAAAAATATTGAACAAAGAATTTTTCTCAAATTTTGCATTGCAAATGGAATTTCGTGTGCCGAATCTCTGAATATGCTACAAAAGACTTACGGTGAATCCACTTTATCAAAAACACGTGCATATGAGTGGTACAGTGCATTCAAAAGTGGTCGTGATGTGATGATTATTCGAATGATCAGTACTCGATTATTATTCGAATGATCAGTACTCGATTATCATTCGAATGATCAGTACTCGATTATCATTCGAATGATCAGTACTCGACTATCATTCGAATGATCACGCGAATGAGCATTCGAATGATCACGCGAATGTGCATTAGAATGATCACGCGAATGAGCATTCGAATGATTATTCGAGTGATCGGTACTCGATTATTCATTCGAATGATCATTCGAATGATTCGATATTCGAATAAATTAATTGAAACCTACCAAAGCGTTTGGATAATTTGAACGAGCATTCGATTATTCGAATTTCATTATATCAATCCGTACTCGAATATATATCATTAGAAACTTAACTTTTTATTGAACGATTTTAACGAATTTACACCAATATTGTTTACAGCTACAAGGTTTTTAGTGAAATGCAATACAAACTGGAAGTAAATAAGAAAAATGTGCTTAAAGTAAGAGGATAATAGTTAAAAGTGTAAATAATATGTACAATATGTAGCAACATATTGTATCGGTCACATTCAAATCATAATCAAAAGTATTTGAGTCAAAATAATTAGATCATTCGAATGAATAATCTAGTACCGATCACTCGAATGATCATTCGAATGAATAATCGATTTTCGGATCATTCGAATGATCTCTCGAATGAATAATCGAGTTTCAGATTAATTCGAATAGTAATCCATCGATTATCGAAATCATTCGATTATGCCCATCACTAATATTGTTTACAATATATTCTATATTATAATTTTATTATGATATATTGCTGAAATCAGAACACAAGTATTTATGAACTATTTTAACGAAATAACCGCAGTTCTGTTTTTAGTATTTAAGTCACGATAATTTGAGTGATCATTCCGATATGTTTATACCACTTAAAAAATAAAAATACTTGATTCACGGTCATTCGAATTATTATTAGAATTATTAGTCCAACTTTTATTCGAATGATCATTTGAATAAATTATCGATTTTCTTATCATTCGAATGATCACTCGAATAATCATTCGAATGATCATTCGAATAAATAATAGATTTTTCGATCATTCAAATGATCGAAGTATTATTCGAATGAACATTCGAATGAATAATCGAGTACCGATCACTCGAATGATCATTCGAATGAATAATCGATTTTCGGATCCTTCGAATGATCACTGGAATAATCACTCGAATGATCATTCGAATGAATAATCGAGTTTCAGATTAATTCGAATAGTTATCAATCGATTATCGAAGTCATTCGATTATGCTTATCACTAATATTGTTTACAATATCTTCTATATTAAAATTTTATTATGATATATTGCTGAAATCAGAACATAAGTATTTAACGATTTTAACGAGACAGGAGTTCTGTTTTTAGTATTTAAGTCACGATAATTTGAGTGATCATTCCGATATGTGTATACCACTTAAAAAATAAAAATACTTGATTCACGATCATTCGAATTATTATTAAATAATCGATTTTCATATCATTCGAATGATCATTCGAATTGACATTCGAATAAATAATCGATTTTTAGATTATTCGAATGATTATTCGACTAAATAATCGATTTTCAGATCAATTGAATGATCATTTGAATAAATAATCGATTTACATATCATTCGAATGATCACTCTAATAAATAATCGATTTTTAGATCAATTAAATGATCACTCGAATTATCATTCGGATGATCATTCGAATAAATAATCGATTTTCAGATCATTTGAATGATCACTCGAATTATCATTTGAATGATCATTCAAATGAATAATCGATTTTCATATAAATCGAATGATCACTAGAATAATCATTCTAATGATCATTCGAATAAATAATCGATTTTCAGATCATTTGAATGATCACTCGAATTATCATTTGAATGATCATTCAAATGAATAATCGATTTTCAGATTAATTCGAATAGTAATCATTCGATTATCGAATTCATTCGATTATGCCCATCACTAATATTGTTTACAATATATTCTAGATTATAATTTTATTACGATATATTGCTGAAATCAGAACACAAGTATTTATGAACGATTTTAACGAAATAACCGTTCTGTTTTTAGTAATTAAGTCACGATAATTTGAGTGATCAATCCGATATGTTTATACCACTTCAAAAACAAAAAATACTTGATTCACGATCATTCGTGAAGTCGAACTTTTATTCGAATGATCATTTGAATAAATTATCGGTTTTCATATCATTTGAATGATCACTCGAATAATTCAAATGATCGAAGTATTATTCGAATGAACATTCGAATGAATAATCGAGTACCAATCACTCGAATGATCATTCGAATGAATAATCGACTTTCGGATCATTCGAATGATCACTCGAATAATCACTCGGATAATCATTCGAATGAATAATCGAGTTTCAGATTAATTCGAATAGTAATCAATCGATTATCAAAATCATTAGATTATGCCCATCACTAATATTGTTTACAATATATTCTATATTATAATTTTATTATGATATATTGCTGAAATCAGAACACAAGTATTTATGAACGATTTTAACGAAATAACCGGAGTTCTGTTTTTAGTAATTAAGTCACGATAATTTGAGTGATCATTCCGATATGTTTATACCACTTCAAAAACAAAAATACTTAATTCACGATCATTCGAATTATTAGTCGAACTTTTATTCGAATGATCATTTGAATAAATTATCGATTTTCATATCATTCGAATGATCACTCGAATAATCATTCGAATGATCATTCGAATAAATAATCGATGTTTAGATGATTCGTATGATTATTCGAATAAATAATCGAATTTCAGATCAATTGAACGATCATTCGAATGATCATTTGAATAAATAATCGATTTACATATTATTCGAATGATCACTCGAATAATCATTCGAATAAATAATCGATTTTTAGATCATTTGAATGATCACTCGAATTATCATTCGAATGATCATTCGAATAAATAATCGATTTTCATATCAATCGAATGATTACTCGAATAATCATTCTAATGATCATTCGAATAAATAATCTATTTTCAGATCATTTGAATGATCACTCGAATAAATAATCGATTTTCAGATCATTTGAATGACCACTAGGATTATCATTCGAATGAATAATCGAGTTTCAGATGATTAATTCGAATAGTAATCAATCGATTATCGAAATTATTCGATTATGCCCGTCACTAATATTGTTTACAATATATTCTATATTATAATTTTATTATGATATATTGCTGAAATCAGAACGCAAGTATTTATGAACGATTTTAATGAAATAACCGGAGTTCTGTTTTTAGTATTTAAGTCACGATAATTTGAGTGATCATTCCGATATGTTTATACCACTTAAAAAATAAAAATACTTGATTCACGATCATTCGAGAACTATTAGTCGAACTTTTATTCGAATGACCATTTGAATAAATTATCGGTTTTCATATCATTCGAATGATCACTCGTATAATCATTCGAATAAATAATCGATCTTTAGATCATTTGAATGATCATTCGAATAAATAATCGATTTTCAGATTAATTGAATGATCATTCGAATGATCATTTGAATAAATAATCGATTTTCATATCATTCGAATGATTACTCGAATAATCATTTGAATAAATAATCGATTTTCATATCATTCGAATGATCACTCGAATAATCATTCGAATAAATAATCGATCTTTAGATCATTCGAATAAATAATCGATTTTCAGATCAATTGAATGATCATTCGAATGATCATTTGAATAAATAATCGATTTTTATATCATTCGAATGATTACTCGAATAATCATTCGAATAAATAATTGATTTTTAGATAATTTAAATGATCACTCGAATAATCATTCGAATGATCATTCGAATAAATAATCGATTTTCATATCATTCGAATGATCACTCGAATAATCATTCGAATAAATAATCGATTTTCAGATCATTTAAATGATCACTCGAATTATCATTCGAATTAATAATCGATTTTCAGATTAATTCGAATAGTAATCATTCGATTATTGAAATCATTCGATTATTGAAATCATTCGATTATGCCCATCACTAGTATGGACTGATCATCTGTAAATGGCAAAAATAGTTTTAAAGAAACTTTAAAATTTAATTTTTAAAACTTTTATTTTTTTACTTTAACAAAAGTGCCAAAATGGAGCCAACTCCTAATTGTTGCAAACCTTTTAATTGTGTTTAGACGTTTTAGCATTGTCATTTATGAGCGTCTATAAAGCCATGACTACAAGAGGTCTTCTTCATTCTTGGAAATATAAGTTCTAAGATGGGCAAATATTTAGTATGAAACTGAATCAAACATTATACAGGGTTGGGCAGAGTAAAGAGCGATTTTGAAAAGGCTGTAAAAAAATTTCCAAATTGTATTTTTACCGTTTTAAATTACACAAAAAATTTAAAAAAGACACCGTTTGTTTATCTAATGCTGACAGTACAAGCTCGCGAGACGAAGACCCCAGACCAGGCAAGCGCGAACATGTACGTTGTGTTCTCGCCTCTTTCTATACGCGAACGAAAGTATTCATTGATAGGAAACAGTGGCGTCTCTTTAATATTTCTGCGAAAGGGTTAAATGAATTTTATTTTGTAAAAAATCGAGATTTGTCATAAGGATTTTTTTCTTTCTATCTACGAGGAGTACGCAGAAAATTTTTGGTGCATGAATTTTGAAACACCCTGTATACAGAACATTCTACCAAAGTACGTAAGTTACAAAAAAAAAATCATGAAGTATTCATAATGAAAACTCGGCAATCATTTACCTTCCATTAACGTATTGGAATCGATGAATTGATTGAAATAAGCAAGAAATGTAATTAATAAACCTCTCAACTCGGGCGTTTCAAATCGACAAATATCCTCGACTTCTTTGGTTTACTTTGGTATTATATAAATTACGAAGTATGCAAACTCCACAGACCATAATTTTTAAGGGTCAATACCGCCGATATTTAAAGCAAGCAGCAGGAAGTGAAGTTAATATTTAACTTCGCCTATCTAGTTAAAATCACACCCAGAGTTTACAAACTGAAATATTGCGATTTATTGATTTCAGCGATTGGTCTTGATTGAATAAATATGTACACTGTATATTTGGGTATTAAGTGCAGTTTGAATATTTCGCGGAATTTAACGGTTTTACGGTCTCACCGCTGTTATTTCGTAAACTATTGGAGTTGAAAGTGATTGAAATTGATTTATATTACTTTATACTAGAGATGGGTAACTCACGAGTGAGTCGATTCAAAGAGTCGACTCATCGAAATGAGCCAAGATACTCATCGAAATAAGTCAAGTGACTCATAATTGAAATTACTGTCTCAGAATGAGCCATGAATGTACGTGAAATTTTTTGTTAGCGTGTTGAAATATAAAATTTTGTAGGTGAGGATCTTTTTTTGCTCTCCAAAATTTTAAGGGGGGAGTCGGTTCTTTTAAGAATGAGCCGACTCTTTGCAAGTAAAGAAGGTTTACAGCAGATGAAACGTACTGAAGGAAAAAAAAGAAACACTTGAAATTCGTGAAATTTCGACCATTTACAAACCGCCATAACTCGGCGTATACGAAAATTAAGTTACGAAATTAAGCGTAACCCCTTCCGCCCCCCTCTAGCAAAATGTAATCGACGGCTGAAGAATATTCCAGGTGACGCCCAAAAGGGAAGAAAGACTTGAAAAAATTATTCAAAAAATTATAGGGGAAAGTAAAGGCATTTGGAAGAAGTGGGTTACTGAAAGAAAAATTGAAAGGAATTTCAGAAGTTGAGATAGCTTATAACAAGGCAGCAAGAAAAAAACCTATCGGAAGCGCATAAGAATTAAGTAAATAGTGTAAAGAAATAATTAGAAAAAAAATAATTTTGGTATGAGCATAAAATAACTTATTAAATTTTTAAAGTTTACGCGGGAAGAACTTTAATTCTACTTTCTGTAAGGCGAACAAAAATAGTAGAATAGGAAAATATTTCAAGCAATATCATCTATTTGTATAAATTTATATAAAACTACATTTTCTAAATCATATGTTGCGATTAGTTGAAACGTCCAAATTTTTTTACTTCAGATTAGAGGTGGGCCAAATGACTCATTTTTGGAAGTCAAGAGTCAACTCGTCGTACAGAGCGGACTGAAAGTGAACTTCAAAAAGTTAAGAAGCATGACTACTTCAGATCTTTCACACTTTGTCAGCGCAGATTGCTTAAACTCCTGAACTCCGTCTTGTTAACATTTCCAAGGAATTATTACCCCGCTTATCATATTCAATATATACTATATTAAATCTAATTGGACTAATTAATTGACATTGTTGCCGGTGGACGTGATTGTCAGTTAGTATGTAGATGGAGCTGGGGACGCTGTTAGGTAATTGTGCTCCTTTAGCTATCTCTGCATCACCGTGACGAATCGGGAGAACAGGAGCAGGAAACGGAAACAAGCGCCGTATTCTGTGTAGTCCGTCAGCTTGGAATAGTTACCTTTCCAAGCGTGAAGTCGGCTTATCCCCTTAATCAAAACCCCGTCCTCCCTTCCCCATTGTGCCAAACTGCGCTAGCTGAAAATCTCTTTCTTCATCCAATAATAATGCACCATTAGGGGCGCGCCCGTCAAATCTTAGGTGGAAATTTGAAACATAGAGGCCGCCGAATTGGCCGTTGGAATTCATCAATTTTGAAAAATATTTCCAACTCGCACACGCTAATCCCCATCCATGGATAGCTCGATTGTGAAATCTTTATTAATATGCACATGTTCGATTCATCAAAATGCAAATCGTTGTCTATGCGCAGGGGATTATTGTGAAAACTAAGCTCGCGTTTAAATAAAATTGTAAAGTGGAGTGGATTTAAAAATATTGATTTCTAAAAAAAGGTATTTTTAAATATGGAAAATAATAAATTTACAGTTTAGAAAAAGAAGGAAACTAGTTGCGATTTAGCTACGCAGCCACTGGTGGCACCTACCTGTCCTGGGTGTCAGCTATGGACTGTTGGCGAGGAAGTAAACGAAAGATTGTCCCGACAATTGCTGCAACGAAATCGAATAATGTTGATGACATGATCCAATGAAATTCTAATTACGGTGCGAATCAGACCTGGGTGCATGTTATTCATAGCAAATGCACCTGGGTGGGTGTGTTATTCATGGCAATCAATTCTTGTTGGTATTGCCTACTAACACGTTAAATTTTCTATAACGTATAAAACGTCAGTTATCACCGGAATTTTAAAATTCGATCTATTCGTATTTTTGGATAGTGTTACTGCTTTCATCAGTAATAGTATTCATTGTTGGTAACGCTACAGTACGTGCAACAAACAAAATCAAATGAGCTTTTGATTTTTTTTTACGAGATTAAGCATTGGGTATTAAAGTAATTTGACTCCAACTATTTGGAGTATCTTTTTAAAAGCCCGATAAAGTATTTTGGATGTGCCGTTATTGACTTTTAACATACGAGGTGTGGAAATAAAGTGATGAGATTTGATTTTTTAAATTAGTTTTATTCCAATAGAATTACAACTAATTTTGTTGTCTCCTTCAAAGTAATTCCCTTGGCAAGCCACGCAGCGTTGGAGACGGTTCTACCACTCCTCATAGCAGTTCTGGAACTTGGATACTTAGATAGCCATGCAGCGTTGGAGACGGTTCTTCCACTCCTCATACCAGTTCTGAAACTTGGATACTGGGATAGCCTTCAGCTTGTCGGTTACAGCCGTTTGAATGTTTGAGTGTCCCATAAAATAACGCCCCTTCAGATGAATTTTCAATTTAGGGAAGAGGAAAAAGTCAGCAGGACTCAAGTCAGGTGAGTAAGAAGGCTGAGGAGATACAGGAATATTTTCTATTTGCCAAAAACTCGTTTATTGAAATTGCTGTGTGACAAGGCGCATTGTTATGATGCAGGATCCAATTGTTCTTGATGTCTGCTCTCACGCGAATGACCTATTTTCGGGGTCTTTCAAGAGTCTCGCGGTAAACGTGTTGATTTACTGTTTCGTCTTGAGACACAAACTCTTTGTGGACGATTCCCTGGCTATCAAAAAAACAAATTGAGCATTTGATCTTTGATTTAGTCATTCTTGCTTTTTTGGGCCTTGGAGAGCCGTCCATGCTCTGGCGTTTTGTTTCCGGGTCATATTCAAACATCCAACTCTTGTCACCGATGATATGTTCCAAAAAATTTGAATAATTTTGAATCGATTCGAAAAAGTCAAGGCACCTTTCCCTCCTGATGTCCTTTTGTTCCTGCGAAAGATTTTTTGGAACCATTTTCGGACCATTTTCAGATTTTTTTTCATCCTCAATATATTGGTCGAAACCTGACGAACGGTGGTGTGACTGTTCCCCGACCATTCTAATCGCTAATGCAAAAGTTCCCGGAGTCTGTCGACATTTTCATCGGTTCCTGCAGTTGAAGGCCTTCCACTGCGTGGTTCATGTTCCATCGACTCTCTTCCTTCTGAAAATGCCTTAAACCACCGAAAAAACTGTTTGGCCTTGAAGCACAAACTCTTTGTGGACGATTCACTCGCTATCAAAGAAACAAATCAGCTTGCATTTGATCTTTGATTTGGCCATTCTTGCTTTTTTTGGGCCTTGGAGAGCCTTCCATGCTCTGGCGTTTTGTTTCCGGGTCATATTCAAACATCCAACTCTTGTCACCAGTGATGACATGTTCCAAAAAATTTGGATCATTTTCAATCGATTCCAAAAAGTCAAGGCACATTTCCCTCCTGATGTCCTTTTGTTCCTGCGAAAGATATTTTGGAACCATTTTCGGGCAGATTTTTCTCATCCCCAATTTATTGGTCGACCTGACGAACGGTGGTGTGACTCTTCCCCAACCATTCTGATCGTTAATGTACAAGTTCTCGGAGTTTGTCGACATTTTCATCGGTTCCTGCAGCTGAACGCCTTCCGCTGCGTGATTAATCTTCCATCGACTCTCTTCCTTCTAAAAATGCCTTTAACCACCGAAAAACCTGGGCTCTTGATAAAACACAGTCTCCGTAGGCCTGCTGAAGTTTTGCAAAAGTTTCTGCTACATTGTACCCAAGTCTGAAGCAAAACCTGATAGCACGCCGTTGCTCGAAATTAATGTTACTAATTTTTGGAACGCACTACAAAATACGGTTTCACGAAAACAATGACTACGCACAATCTAATGACTCGATCAAGTTCAAAGATCAAACTCGTACTAAACGCCTATCGCATGTTTACCTGTCGCCCCTCCAAGTCACGTGCTTCCAGTGTTGCCGTATCGAACGCTACGCTGCCAGTATCATCACTTAATTTCCACACCTCGTAACTGTGACTTGGGGTGTTCGATTATGGAGATGAATAATTAATTATTGATTATTATTATGGCATATTTTGAATAATCGATCATATCGAATAATCAAAATAATCGATTAATCAAATAATTAAATGACTGATTAATCCATTATTCAAATTATTAAATAATCGATTAACCAAATGATCGATAAATTGATTATTCAAATTATCGATTATTTGATTATTTTTCGAGTAATAATCGAACAATCGATTAATCAATTATTTATCGACTAATAGATTTTGCACAGTCCTAGTTATAATGGCATATTTAAAAGATAAAAATCGTATATTTTACCAGTCAAAGATAGCATATTTTAATAGTAAAAATTAAAAAATAAAATTGCATATTTTATCAGCAAAAAATTGCATATGTTACCATTAAAAAATAATATACTTTAACAGTTAAAAATGGCATATTTTACCAGTCTAAAATAGCAAATTTTAATAGTCAAAAATAACATATTTTAATAGTCAAAAATAGCATATTTTAATAGTCAAAACTGGCATATTTTAATAGTGAAAAATATCATATTTTAATAGTCAAAAATGGCATATTTTACCAGTCGAAAATAGCAAATTTTAATAGTCAAAAATAACATATTTTAATAGTCAAAAATAGCATATTTTAATAGTCAAAACTGGCATATTTTAATAGTGAAAAATATCATATTTTAATAGTCAAAAATGGCATATTTTACCAGTCGAAAATAGCAAATTTTAATAGTCAAAATAGCATATTTTAATAGTCAAAAATAGCATATTTTAATAGTCAAAAATTGCATATTTTAATAGTCAAAAATAGCAAATTTTAATAGTCAAAAATAGAATATTTTAATAGTCAAAACTGGCATATTTTAATAGTGAAAAAAACATATTTTAATAGTCAAAAATGGCATATTTTACCAGTCGAAAATAGCAAAATTTAATAGTCAAAAATAGTATATTTTAATAGTCAATAATGGCAAATTTTACCAGTCAAAACTGGCATATTGTAACTGTCAGAAGGAGCAAATTTGATTAGGCAAAAAAGCATATTTTAATAGTCAAAAGGGACATATTTTACCAGTCAAAAATAGCATATTTTAATAATCCAAAATTGCATATTTTACTGGTTAAAACTGGCATACTTTAACTATCAAAAGTGGCATATTTTAATAGCCAAAAATTGCATATTTTAATAGTCAAGATGGCATATTTTACCAGTTAAAAACAGCATATTTAAATAGTCAAAAATGGCATATTTTACCAGTCAAAACTGGCATATTTTAACTGTCAAAAGTGGAATATTTTAATGGACAAAACAGCATATTTTAACTGTCAAAAGTAGCATAATTGAATAGCTAAAAATAGCATATTTTAATAGTCAAAAGTGGCATATTTTACCAGTCAAAATTAGCATATTTTAATAGTCAAAAATAGCATATTTCAACTGTCAAAACTGGCGTATTTTAATAGCCAAAAACGGCATATTTTAATAGTAAAAAATGGCATATTTTACCAGTCAAAAGTGGTATATTTACCAGTCAAATAATGCATATTTTAATAGCCAAAAATAGTATATCTGAATAGTCAAAACTGGCGTAGTTTAATTTTCAAAACTACCACATTTTACGAGTCAAATATGGCACATTTCACAAAAGAAAAAAGGGTATTTTAAAAGTCAAAAATGACATATTTGTATAGTTAAAATGGCATATGTCAAAATTTGCATATTTGCCAATCGAATCTGGCAACTTTTAAAGTTGAAAATAGCACATTTTTAAAGGCAAATATTGCTTTTTTTATTAACTGTAAAAGAATGGTCTATTTTGGTAAGTCAAAAATGTCATATTTTTAAATAGTCAAAACTGTCCTAGTTTAACTGCTAAAACTAGCATATTTTACCAGTCAAATATGGTTTATTCTATAAAAAGGGATATTTGTCACAAAGAGAAAAATCAAATTTGACGTATATGAATGGAACATATATTTATAAACAGAAAATATAAGCATAAAAACATGATTCCCCTTTTAAAATCAAAAGATTGTTCGATCAATCGATTTATTGAATAATTGAATAATCGATTAATCGATTTAATATACAATTAAATGATCGTTTATTTGATTATTTTTCGAGTAATAATCAAACAACCGATTAAGGGGGCATACACGTTTGTTAGTTTAAAAAATCGATTTTTTGTAGTTTTCATTTTTTGACATTCTTCAAGAATGTTGGCCTAAAACCGTTTTGTGAAGTTCGAATAAATAAAATCTCGATCAGGAGAGCTCCTTGTATTCCACCAGGAATTGAGGATGACGTGAAATTGAATAAATTCAGTTTTACAATAGAGTAAAAGTGTTTTAAAACTTTAAACGCGTTTTTCTCAAAACAGTGTTTTTCAAGTCGGTTACAATGATAACTTGAAGACGGTTTAACCGATCTGCCTATTTTATTTTAAATTGATAGCTTATACAATTCCCTTGTCGTTGACGGATCCGATTTTGAAAATTTCAATTCCTTCTATTATTTTTTTTTAAACAAACAAAAGTGAATTTTGTTGAAAAAACTTAAACTTTGAAGGTTCGCCATTTTGTCGAAAATTCGAATTTAAAAAATCGGATCCGTCAATGACAAGGAAATGCACTCTCCTTTAAGATGTTAATTTTGCGTTTTAGATTAACGGGCAAAGAGAAATTATTGTAACCGCGGAATCAAGCATATCTTGCGGAGCCGACTTCACAACGCTAAAAGAGGGGGATTTTATGATTTAAACTTTCTAAAAAAAATGTGAACATGAAGCACAAAAGGTGTGCTTTATGATGCAAAAAGGCACTTTTTTATAATTTGTCACTTCGCTCAGAAAAAAATTCATTAAAATTGCCTTTTGTTATTTTGCAGAGCCTTAACTGTGACGTCTCCTTTTTTGTGTATCAGTATCACTTCTGCGCGATTTGAGTATTTTTCCTTCCAGGAGGCATTTGTTTAGTAGTATCTTCAGCGATTTTTCAAGAGTGCATCCACCTAGTTTTAGCATCGTTGCCTGGTGCCTTCTTGCTTTTCATTTGTTTTATGGCATGTATCATTTCGTTTTGATGTAAGTCTTCTGATCGTGCATTCAGGATGGACTTGGATGGGCGTTTATGGCTGTAAAAATGTATAGAGTTTTTCATAGAATTTCTTAATCATTGTTGCAACTTCTGATCTGCTGGATATATTTCAATGTTGGTTTTAAATTTTCAAACGTATTGTTTTTCTCTTGAAAGCTTTGATTTTAGAATTTCCATGGTTTTGCTGCGTTTGATAGTTTGGAGAATTTGATTTGTTTTATATGTTTTTAGATCAGAAACTGCGTCTTCGAATGATCGAAGTCAAAGCCTTTCATCAAATGCAATCGGTAAATCAAAATAATTATCAAATATTACGGGATTAATATTATTAACAGTGGCTGAAAGATTCCTGTCGATGGCCTTTTGATAAATTGTTTCACTACTACTATTATTTACATTGATTTGAATTTAAGTTCAACAAATGAAAAGGTTCATTAAATCCGCAACAAGTAATGGTTTCAAATTTCATTAGCTAAGTGGTTTTCTGAAAGGGGATGATTTGTTTATTTAGTTGACATAAGTCTCCAATTGTAAAACATCCCATATTTAATATACCCAGAACTACATACAAATCTTTCGTACAAATATTGAATGTAGTAAGATCCAAGAACATTTTACTAGACTTTGAATATAAAGCGAATATTCGAGTAATTAATTTTAACGAAAGGATCTACCCAGCAAGCAGACTGCTGCTCGTTTTGATCTAGGGCTGTGTAATTATTCGAGAGACTTTAACAATTGTCAATAGATTAATATGAATCCCGAGTATATTTAAATTGCGGAAAAACGCCCAAGGCGCCCGCTGTGCGTCAGACAAAACAATGGGGGAAACAATAATAAGAAAACAGTTTAAGTTCGGCGCAAACACAAAGTAACAGTAAACATGGGCCCATAAATTGCTTTCAAAAACGTTTTCCATTCTGGTCTTATTTGCAGTTTGAAAAGTTCGGTAACGACGTGCGAGTTATTCAGTTTTCTCGGCTACGGCGACAAAGTGTTAACGGTCCAGAGCCTCCCCCCCCCCCCTCCGCCCCGAGTGGGACTCACTTTTTCCTGCATGATTAACTGGAAAACTTTTAATGTCTTCCACTGAAGGGGAACTTCTGTATTTATTTCATTTATGACGCGCTTTCAACACATATACTCATCGGATAAATTGAAAACTTAACTCCTCCAAACATTTACGGAGGTGGTGAGGGGCGGAGGACTGGAAAAGGGGAGAAAAAGCTCTTCCGAGATTTTTAATTACCCCGTACATCATCCCAGCGTCCCCCGCAGCTATATCTATATTAAAGACATATTTTTAGTTCGTCGACATCTCCGTCGGTGGCTCCCTTGAAGATTTAAGCTACAAGCAATTAAGGTTAGGAAAATGCGGTGTATTTCTAGTTAATAGATTTCTGGGTTGGTAGCTTTTAAATTAGTGGGGATGTATGATATATTCGCCGGGGGCTGCAGGTACTTTTGCTTCACTCAACGTTATAACATTTATATAACATCCGATATCGCCTCTAGGTTTTCTCTACCCTTATTATTCCGCCCTCTACAAGTATGCATGCATGGAGTTCGCTTTCAAGTTTTTGGTACATGAAATGCGGGAGCTCATCTCACTACTAACATGCTGCAGACAACAGTTAGTTGCATAAACTGGAGCTTGCAGTATACGTGTTCCTTCTTTGCATTATTTGTCATCCCAGATTTTTTGTAGCGCCATCCTAGAATATTTTAATCACCAAAATGATATAGCTGACGCCTTAAATTTTGAAAATTACATTATTCTCAATGGCAGCATCCAGAGAACGTGTATTTAGACCAACAATAGTTTGAATACATTGGGTTTTTAAAGATTAAAATTACTCATCAATGAACGATGACTAGAGTTTCTGGCGAGGGTGTATTGAAAATTAATGCCTCCGTGGCTATAACTAGAAATAATAGTATGAACTGTCCTCTACGTACTGATATATTCACTTTTCCACATAATGCCCATTGACAGCATAACATTTACGCCAACGTGCTACGAGTTCGTCACAGAAAAAGTCTGAAAACTTCCCACGGCACCATTTCCTGACCTACGTTATCACCTCTGCACCTGAAGAGAAACGCTTACCCTTGACATGTTCCTTAAGCTTTGTAAAGAGGAAAAAATCTCAAGGTGCTATATTGTGGATGAGGTAAAATATCACAAAGCTTCTCCAGTGCTGCGCGCGTTCTCTGACTTGTGTGAGGCCGAGCGTTGTCATGATGTAGAATTGGCACTTTTTCAGATTTGTCAGGGTGTCAACATATCGTTCGGAATTGCCAGGACAGCCGCTTTCCAAAAATTCAATGTGAAAGATACCATCACAATCCCAGAAAACGGTAATCATGACTTTCCTTTTCAGCAGGATTTGCGTCTTTCACAATCCTTCGCGATCTTGCGTCTCGTGATTTTTTCCTCTTTTTTTCTTATTTATTGAAATTCGAAAAAATTCTTTCTTCGAAGAATTGATCATTAGAAAAACTTATTTTCGAAGAATTTGTCATTCGAAATAATTATTTTCGAAGAATTGATCACTCGAAAAATTTATTTTCGAAGAATTGGCATTCGAAAAATTTATTCAATCATATTTTATTCCCACAATAAAAATGATTCAAGTAATTATTGGAATTCGAAAAATTCTCTCTTCGAAGAATAATAGATCATTCGAAGAATTTATTTTCGAAGAATTGGCATTCAAAAATTGACTTTCGAAGAATTTATTTTCGACAAATTCGCTTCGAAAATTTTGTATTCGAAGAATTTACGGGATACCGCGTTGTACGTTACATCTTTTTACAAACTCACTCTTCTGTGAGCATTTTGTGGAGAAATATACGTTTTTGTATCCAAAATAATTTTGTGCCGATGAACTGGTCAAAGAATTCGTTATAATAATAATGTGAATACTGATTGGAAAAAGATCTTGTACAGTAGTAAAACACAAATAAAGATAAGTGCTATGAGTAGCAAGTAAGACAAATAACAGGTGTAATTAAAACAATTAGTCCTGATTAAAAAAAAGTCCTGAACTAACAAATGGCTCCTAAAAAAAAGTCATAATAAAAAAAAAACTTATAAAAAGTTTAGATAAAAAGACCTTATAAAAAGATCAGATAAAAAAAAACAAAAAATATATATAATAAAAAAAGTCCTGAAAAAGGTCCTAAATAAGATCAAAAAAAAAAAACGAAAAAGTTCTGATAAAAATCCAGGAAAATTTTTGAATAAAGTTCTGAATAAAGACCTAAAGAAAAGTTCTGGAAAAAAGACGTTAAAAAGTCCTGATAAAAGCTTGAAGAAGTCCTAAAATAAAGTCCTGAATATAAAGTTCTGGGAAGAGTATTGAAAAAAGTTCTGAAAATAAAATCTTGAAAAGAAGTCCTGAAAAATTACCCGAAAAAAGGCCTTAAGAAAATCCCGAAGGTAGCCTGAAAAAGTCCTGAAATAATGTCCTAAAAATGTCTTGAGAAAAGCCATCTTAGTCTTAAAACACCTGATAAAAGTCCTAAAAAACGGATCTGAAGAAATTGTCTCGAAAAAATAATTCCGAAAAGAGTCTTGAATATAAGTTCTCAAAACGTCATAAAAGACGTTCAGAAAAAATTCCTGACAAGAAGTTCTGAATAAGCCCTAAAAAAATCCTGAAAAATGTTCTGTCTTAAGTCTTAAACAAAGCACCAATAAAGTTTTGGAAAATAAAGCTTGAAAGCGTTCTGAAAAAAAAAATCCTAAAAAAGGTTGTCAAAAAGACCTAAAAAAATGTCTGATAAATAGTCCTGAAAAAAAGTTCTGAAAAAACTATCCTGTAAAAGAATTCCCATCTCTCACGATTTCGAGGGCTGAGAAATCGACTTTCTCTCCCGTTTGCGAAAAAAAGACCTTATAAAAAGTTCAGATAAAAAGCGCTAAAAAGAGTCCTGATAAAGATTCTAAAAAAGACCCTAAAAAAACCTGAAAAAGTTCTGATACAAATTTTCCGAAAAAAAAAACAGGTTTTGAATAAAGTTCTGAAATAAGTTCCGAATAAAGGCCTAAAAAAGAAGTACATACTAGAAAAAAGACTATAAAAAGTTCAGATAAAAAGTTAAAAAGTCCTAAAAAGAGTCCTGATAAAAAGTCATGAAAAAGACCCGAAAAAAACCTGAAAAATGTTCTAATAAAAATCGTTCCGAAAAAATCCAGGAAAAATTTTGAATTAAGTTCTGAAATAAGTTCCGAATAAAGGTCTAAAAAAAGTAGATACTGAAAAAAAAGGCGTTAATAAAGTCCTGATAAAAGCTTGAAAAAGTCCTAAAATAAAGTCCTGAAAAACAGTCCCGAATATAAAGTTCTGAGAAGAGTATTGAAAAAAGTCCTGAAAATAAAATCTTCAAAACAAGTCCTGAAAAATGACCTAAAAAAAGGCCTTAAGAAAATCCTGAAGATAGTCTGAAAAAGTCCTGAAATAATGTTCTAACTAAAAAAGCCTTGAGAAAGTCCTGAAAAGTCTTGAGGAAAAAGTCCTGAAAAAATGTCCAGAAAAAGCCCTATAAGAGAAGTCCTGAAAAACAGATCTGAAGAAATTGTCTCGAAAAAAAAAATTCCGAAAAGAGTCTTGAAAATAAGTTCTGAATAAGCCCTAAAAAAATCCTCAAAAATGTTCTGAATAACAATTATGACAAGTCCTACAGAAGGCCCCAATAAATTCTTGATAAATAAGTCCTGAAAAGTGTTCTGATAAATAGTCCTGAAAAAATGCTCTGAAAAAATTGTCCTGAAAAAGAATTCCATAAGAGTCTTAAAAAAGTTCTGAAAAAAAGTCGTAAAAAATGTCTCGAAGAAGAGTCTTGAAAATAAGTTCTCAAAACGTCATGAAAGACGTTCAGAAAAACCCTATGAAAAGTCCTGAATAAGCCCTAAAAAATCCTGAAAAATGTTCTGAATAAAAATTGAAATTCTAAAAAAAAATCCCCCAACAAGTTCTTAAAAATAATTTCTAAAAAAAGTCCTAAAAATGAAGTCTTAAAAAGTGTCCTAAAAAATAGTCGCAAAAAGAAAAGTCCTGAAAAAATGCCCCGAAAATAGCCTTATAAAAGGTCTAAAAACACCCCGTCCTGAAAAACAGATCTGAAGAAATTATCTCGAAAAAATAATTCCGAAAAGAGTCTTGAAAATAAGTTCTCAAAATGTCATGCAAGACGTTCAGGAAAAGCCTATGAAAAGTCCTCACAAGAAGTTCTGAATAAGCTCTGAAAAATCCGGAAAAATTATGAAAAAAGTCCTAAAGAAGGCCCAAACAAAGTCTTGAAAAATAAGTCATGAAAAGTCTTCTGTTAAATAGTCCTGAAAAAAAAGTTTTGAATAAATTGTCCTGAAAAAGAATTCGCAAAAAAAGTCTTGGAAAAGTTCTGAAAAAAAGTCGTAAAAAAGATGTCCCGAAGAAAAAGTCCTTGAAACGTCCCGAGAAAAATCGTGAAGATATTCTAAAAAAAAATCCCAAAAAAGTGCTTAAAAACAATTTCAAGTCCTAAAAATGAAGTCTTAAAAAGTATCCTAAAAATCGTCGCAAAAAAGGCCCTTTACTTTAGAAAAGTCCTGAAAAAATGCCCAGAAAAAAGCCTTATAAAAGGTCTTAAAACACCCTGTCCTAAAAAAAAAAAGATCTGAAGAAATTGTCTCGAAAAAATAATTACGAAAAGAGTCTTGAAAATAAGTTCTCAAAACGTCATGAAAGGCGTCCAGAAAAAGCATATGAACAGTTCTGACAAGAAGTTTTGAATAAGCCCCAAAAAAATCCTGAAAAATGTTCTGAATAAAAATTATGAAAAAAGTCCTAAATAGTCTTGAACAATAAGTCCTGAAAAGTGTTCTGAAAAAAAATCCTAACACAGGTTGTCAAAACTACCTGATAAATAGTCCTGAAAAAAAAGTTCTAAAAAAATTATCCTGAAAAATAATTCCCAAAAAGAGAGAGTTTTGAAAAAATGTCCTGAAAAAAATGTCCGGAAGAAAAAGTCCTTGAAACGTCCCGAGAAAGGTCGTGAAGAGATTCTAAAAAAAAACCAAAATCCTTAAAAACAACTCCTAAAAAAAGTCCTAAAAATGAAGTCTTGAAAAGTGGCCTGAAAAGTGGCCCCTTACTTTAGAAAAGTCCTGAAAGAAGGTCTAGAAAAAAGTCCCTAAACGAATCCTAAAAATAAAATTTGAAAAAATTGTCCTCAAAAATATCCTAAAAATAGTGTTGAAAAGAAGTTTGTTTTTTTAAACAAATGACTTTCATTTGTTATTTTTAATATAAATTTGAATGTTTTTGTAATGTTTTTCATATTTAAACAATGATCGGAAAACAAAAAAATACGGTTAAGGTAAAAGACCCACTTCCGGTGCACCAATTTTTTTCAGTTCTTCGCATTGTCAAGTAAGACTTATGTTCAATGTTTCATATTAATTCCTGTAATAGTTTTTGAGATTCAGCGCACAGACACATTTTTTTTTTTTTCAGAAATCGCTTGTAGGGACTTCGAAAGAGATATTTCCGTTAAAAAAAATTGAAAACATTTCCATGATTGCAATACTTTCCTGTACTTTCGAAAGAAAGTAAAACCATATTATTTAATGGTCCATTAGGTACTTTCTTAACTTATATTTAAGTTATTAAATTCCGCATACACCTATGTGTTTCAGAGCTCACGTGCTTATTTGTCAAAATTTCGAAAAATGCTTTATATAAAAGTTGTGCATAATAGTAAGCTGCACGTCATAAAACCTTACATAAAATGAAAGGACTTTTAAATTTTGTTCCATTTGAAATAAAATAAGAAATTGTGCACTTTGGAATGGCTATCACCCTGTGTAATACGGTGAGTTATGTTTTGGATGATGAAGTCATTTTGAAGCCTAAAGATCAATAAAACTTTACCACAAAATTAATTATCTTCATTAGTTGCAGGGGAGTACTTGTTCAAATTTTTGTATAAACAACTGAATAACACGAAAACAGCTAATTTTAAACCTCATGTAACCGGGAATCCAAAAATGCTAAATAATATAGGGTTCCTTTAAAAAACAAGAAAAAACATAAGTTTGGTCTGTAACTTTATTATGAGACCCTGTATAAATTTTAATATTTTTAGGACGTGCAGCTCACTATTCTGCACAACTTTTGTATAAAACATTTTTCGAAATTTTGACAAACAAGCACGTGATTGACCGTTCCCAGAGCTCTGAAATTGTGGGTATTTCAATTATTGTCAGCCCTGCACTTCCGATCAACCAGAAAATCCTCGCAGACCGCACTTTGAAAAATCTCTGGTCTAGACGGCGCTTAAAGACAAGAACAAAGTACTTATGCAAATAATGTCTCACATAATGAACGTATTCAGAGATCCCGTAGTAGTATTTAATGAAGCATCCTACATGCATGACGAGTACGTCCGATGTCACCGATGAAACTGATGACATCAATCATTCGCAGCGCCTCTAAATTGCCGGTAATAAGATTATTTTTTCCGTCCGTTGATTGACAGCCAAGATGAATTTTCCAATTGGAACCGGCGGAAACAACAATGGGCCTACTAGGCTTGCGCCTTCCCCTGTGAAATTGCGCACGTGTCTGGCATATGGGAATTAGTTTACAATATATCCAATTTAATGCGGACTATAATTAGACGGATCCTTGATGTGCACTTTGAATCCATCCGGAGGCCTCCAGTCTCCTAGAAAACTGTTGAGCGTATATATCCATAATTAAACCATTTCCTGCGTTCTATTGCTGCTACGATTTTTAATCTCAATTAGTCTATCATGTTCCATACATACATACATACATTTATTTATTAATTTTATTTATCGTGTGAGCCACGAAATTTTGTTTCATAGTTGGCTGTGAGATAAATATTATTATTATTAATTCAATTGAATTAGATTTAAAAAAAAATGAATTCATCTCGGACATGACTGCTCGGAAACAAAATATTAGTAGAAGCCAATTTGGCTAGCGACCTGCGGTCTTTCGGCTTCAAGTTACGTATTTTTACAAACTTTCGTATATGGTATGGTCAAAAAGGGTCCGGGACCAGGTGCCGAATGCCCAAAGTGCCGAATCGAAATTTTACCCAAAGTGCCGAATTTCATACTACCGACCATGCCCAAAGTACCGAATCTCATCCGTGACTCGTGCCCAAAGTGCCGAACGACGCTAAGCAACGTTGCATCGTTCGTAAACAAGGCGTCGGACCCGAATGCGAATCGGCAGTTTGGGCATTCGGCACTTTGTCCTCGCACCAACATTGGAGTATGGATCAAAATATCGAACGCACGCCGGTTCGGCACTTTGGTCATTCGCCAGAATGTCCCCGCACGCACCTACGACCAAGGCCCAAAATACCGAATGCACACCCTCATGTATGTGCGTAATGTGTGAAATTATCAAACTAAAAGTTGGCGAAAAAGGGCCCAAAATGGATTTACTAGAATCTCTCGAGGTACACAAAGCAAAACGTAATCCTGGTAATTCCTTACTTAACGAACAAAGTGACCTAGTATATTCCCCACTGTTTCTCGCTGTATAAATGTGTGTGTGTTTTTCGTTTGTTTAAAGTACTTTTAGTTTGATAATAATCAGTACGTGATCGAAACTATAGTCGCTATTAATAAGTCCAGTGATATTAACAAAGTAAGTGTTTTATTTATAATTCAAAATGTATCATGAAGTAAACGCCTCCAGTGTCAATCAATTTAATATCTGAGAATCTGTAAGTATAAATAATATGTATAAGTAACTACGAACACCTTTTAAAATGTAAATAATAGCAAAATATATCGACAATATTTTTCCCTGGGAACAGGGTAGCATTTAAACGGAATAACAAAACAGTGGTTTATATTTAGAGAAAAATTTTATTGCAAATTATGTTGCCACAATTTTGACATATTCCTTAATTGGCTCTCTGTCGATCACCTGGAATAGTCTACGACTGCATCGTACGCTTTATCTTCTGGGCTTGATGTCAAAGATTTAAATCGTTTATTCTCCTAAGAGCATTCATCACATAGCCCGAAATGCTTGTAGGGCAACAAAACTGTGGTTGGAGGTGCAGTTTGGCAGATCATGCTTTTATTTACATTTTAATAAGGTACCAGTAAAATTAACTGCTTATTTATACTTACAGATTCTCAGATATTTTGTAGCTCAAATAAACAATATTAGTTAATTGCATTTTTACTTTAAGTTATTAACCTCTTCACGCCCAGGTTCGCCACATGTGGCAACAAGCAAAAAATGAAAACAAAAACATTGTACAAAAAAATTACTTCTTTAGCGCCATCTATGGAATATTTTTTCATATTTTTTTGCATAAATGGGAAAGTTTGTGACAGTGAAATCATATTTCGTATAAAAAGTTAACAACAACAAAGAAGTAATTTTTCATCAAACCTGGGATTAAATCAAAGCAGCATGGGCGCGAAGTGGTTAAGTCGGACTCATAGAAAAACGTTTTATTAATTTCTCAGAAAATTTTATTCTTGCAAAAAAATTCTGCAATATTTCAAATCACTGAAGTAAAATGATCTTGCGTATACGTGGTGTTATAAAACGTTTTAAGAGTAAACTGATCTTGTTATTAAAGCTATGAAAAAAATATTACTTAGAAAAGTTATTTAGAACTCACAGAAAGTTTAAATTACTGTTAATTGGTTTAAATTGGATTGGTTTAAAATATTGTTATTTGAATCAATCAAATCACTTGAGATTTTGGGCTTTATGTAAATAATTTATCTAAATTATAATTATTAACCAAAAAGGGAAAACTTTTTTATTTATTTTTCTTTGAAAAAGCCCACAGACAGACACACCCACATCTAATTACGACGCATATTGTAAAATAAAAAATCATGTTACTTTCTCCGATTTAGATGGTATAATAGTTATTTATATTTGTACTTTCAATTTAAATCATATTTTAAATGTACATCAAGTGTTTTGCAAGAACGGATGATATTGACGTTTGAAACATCAAAATTATGAAAGATGAAAATGGAAAATTATACTTTAAATTCTAAAAATCTTTACCACCAGTTTACTCAAAAACTATGGGATTTCGTAAAAAAAAACATTCTTATAAGTTATTTATTTCGGCAATACCTACAATTATTATTAATATAAATTTTATGTAACGATTATCGTTTTACAATTCTAAACCAAAAATAACAAACATTTTCGAACAAAAGATTTTTTGTTTCAATGTTTTTGTAATATTTTTCATATGTAAACAATTATTGGACAAAAAAAAATTCACTTCCGATGTACGAAATTTTGTCAAAAGCTTCGGATTGTCAATAAAGACAAAGTTTCATGTTAATTCCTTTATTCATTTTTAAGATACAGCGCGCACAGACACACACACAGTAAAGGAGAAAGTAATATTATTTATTATACGAATGTGAAATGTACGTAATTAGTCCCGTCTGAAAAAGTTTACCCGTGAGCTTGAAGAGCGAAGGGGTAATTTTCTTAAGGGGCTAATGAGTAATTCCACATGAGTATAATATAATATTTTATTCAAAATCGTCCGTAATTGCATTAAATATTGAAATAATGTTTTTCGCATCTTATTAAATAATATAAACGTTGTTAAATAGTTTTTGATTGAGAAACTTGTCTATTATTCGGCCGAATCATTTTCTCCACAGGTGACGTCTAATCAAATGATAGCAATTTAATTGCCCAACAGGTGACATCCAATCAAATGATAGCGGTTTCATTACCCAACAGGTGACGTCCAATCAAATGATAGCAGTTTTACCAACTGAGGGATTACCAATGGGTAATCCGTTAAGTCCATTGCTCGCTGAAATATTCATGTCACATTTAAAAATCCACAACCGAAAGCAGTGTTTATTTAAAAATTGTTTATATTGGTATCGATATGTAGTTGCTATATTGGTGTGCTTCATATGCACCAACAGACTTTTGCAAACTTTTCTAAAATGTATCAACAAATTCACCTTTGAAGTAGAATGATATTATTCAATAAATATTTTAGATTTAGTCGAATGAGAAATAGGCATGAGTTTAATATTTTTCATAAACCTCACATTGTCACAATCATATATATGCAATCCTTTCATCCTTAGCATTTAAAACCTAGAAAATATGCAACAAATAATTAATTTGAAATATGCAAGTAATCAATTGAAATATGTCATTGAAAAAATACATAAGTTTGTTTATATACATTTTTGTTGTTGTAGATTAAAAAAAATGAATTACCGGATATTTAAGAGGACACTTAGATAATGACACTTTAGGAACACTTATTTTTAAAATTGACAGTTTCTATTTTCTTAAAAACTAAAATAGATAAGTGTACAAACGTTCGTACAAAATATATTGAAATTTAAAAGAGAAATCCAAACATATAATAATGTATAGGGTGTTCCATTTAAAATTACAAATTTCGTGCTACTTACGGTGGAACTAGAAGTGATAGAAAGTTAAAAATATGTCACATGAGGAGAACTGATTCAATGGTGTGATGTTTTTTTTTCAAATTTTCAATACAACGGCAACCCCGTAAACTTTTAACGAACGGTTTAACGTAGAAACCCCGTATTTGTATATATTCTTCTCTATGTTTTTCGTAATCAACATGTTGTACAGTGTTATCATATATGTTATATTCTGCTTCTAATTTTTTATTGTTATTTTTTTATATTCTAGAGCGCCGGATCGATGTGCATTCGGCATTTTGGGCTTTGCTCGTAGGTGCGTGCGGGGACGTTCTGGCGAATGACCAAAGTGCCGGACCGGCGTGCGTTCGGCATTTTGGTCCATACCCCCATGTCGGTGTGAGGACGAAGTGCCGAATGTCCAAATTCGCCGATTCGGGTCCGACGCCTTGTTTCCGGACGATGCGATGTCGCTTAGCGTCGTTCGGCACTTTGGGCACGAGTCACGGATGAGATTCGGCACTTTGGGCATGGTCGGTAGTATGAAATTCGGCACTTTGGGCAAAATTTCGATTCGGCACTTTGGGCATTCGGCACTTTGGGCAGGCCCCGTCAAAAAGTCTGGAAGACCTGAAATATCTTGCAAATACAAGTTGGACACTTATCTCAAACACACAGATATTCCCATTAACGAATGAACTCGAGCCCGTAAAATAGATAAATAAATTATTAAAGACTCGATCTGCATTTGCACGCTCTGCACGATAAATGATTAAATAAGCAATAAACGAAATTCCAAAATGTATACAGATTTAAATGTTGTCCGGATTTAAAGAATGCCCATTCTGCTGGGGCCGGATGTACCTTGATTAATGTTACGATGAAATATATAACGGGGTTATATCCTTTTCAATTAATTCCGAGGATTTGGACGAGCGATTCCATTTATAACTTTTCTTTCCATGTAATGTATTCTGGAAATATTTCGAATTAATCTACTAGCGAAAATTCAGGGGCGGTTAAGATTTATAAACAGCGCTGAAAATAATAACGCGAACTCGCACAAAACATATTTTTGAGTAAGAGAGGGAGAGAGAGAGAGAGAAAGAGCAGTCGAGTGCGCCTCGCAAACAAAGAATTGAGAGAAACTCAACGAGTAATTTGAGTTTCTATAGTGTGTTAACCCTCAGACACGCTGGCCTTCAAGTTACTAGTTTTATAAATTCATGTAATTGCTCATGAAAAACGCTGATGCTATCCGGTAATACTTGATTATACGTGACATTCCCTCCCTCCGTTTCCCTCGCTTGGATCCATTAGGCGCTTCCATGTATCATTTATTGAAGGGCTTTGTACTGCAATGCATAACTGGTTTTATCTTACATCTCTTACGCCACTAACCCATTTTTCTGGGGTTCGAATTAAATTTTTATTGATTCGTTTTCACGTGCAGTGTTGAATGTAATTAATTCAGCTCGTGTCACTGAACAAGTAAGCTGGTGCATTGACACCTCCGGTGCTTACTCACGTCTGGGCGACCGTAATCGTTTGAATTGCTTTGATAATTTTGCTCCAAGAGAGCACGAAATGGTTTCTCTATTTGGAAAGCGCGGTTTCCACTGCTGCGTGCAATTTTCTAGAAAACGTTTATCGCTTAATATTATTCTTTAATTTAACGCTAATTTGATTTATCGTAATGTGATGGCACCCTAATTTTAATGATCTAGAAAGTCACATGCTCGCCAAACATCGTTTTGCTTGAATTATTTTAATAAACAATAATTTTATAGCTATGGTGTAAAATAACATAAAACTGGCACCTGAATCCGAAAATTGAAAATATGTACGAGGTGTACCATTTAAAATTTCAAAATTGATGTCACTTTCGATTTTACTTTTTGGATAAAACTGGCACCTGAATCCGAATATTGAAAATATAAACGGGGTGTACTATTTAAAATTTCAAAATTGATGTCACTTTCGATTTTACTTTTTGGATAAAACTGGCACCTGAATCCGAATATTGAAAATATGAACGGGGTGTACTATTTAAAATTTCAAAATTGATGTCACTTTCGATTTTACTTTTTGGATAAAACTGGCACCTGAATCCGAATATTAAAAATATGTACAGGGTGTACCATTTAAAATTTCAAAATTGATATCACTTTCAATTTTACTTTTTGGATGACCACGAAATTCCAATTTGCTTTTAGTGTAACTCTACCCAGGCGCGCACCCAGAGAGGTCGCTATCGGGCTCGAGACCCCCCCCCCCCATAATATATAATTGATTCTAAAATTACCATATTTAAATAAAAATGGATTTATAAAAACTATAAAAAAGAAAATGAAACCAACTTTAACAAACAGGATTCGATTCTTTGACCTTCCGACTACGAGCCGGAGGTCTTACCGATGCGCCAAGAGCTCGGTGTACTTTCGTTAACGTAAAATGTATATAAACATACGAATACTAAACTAATTAAAACACAATTTTTCTCGAAAACGGCTGAATAGTGCACGTATTACACTCCCAGTCATAACCTACACGTACGCCAAAGATGAATCAAATCGGTGAGTCACACATCTGATCCTCCCCTTGTAAAACCAACTTCGGAATGTTTAGATCTTTTGTTTGAATATTAGAGTCTTGATAATAATAAATAATTATAATTATGAGTCATAGTTTGTTGTGATTTATTTCGATTTTAACCAAAATTTTACCTTTTCCAAACATTCGTTCCAAAAAATTGACATTTTCGAGTTTTCAGTTGAATAACTCAAAAACCATCTGCAGAATGCTTGAATATTTTGCATAAATATTGAAGCCTTGATATTGATAAATGATTTTGAGTGACAGTTACTTGTGATTTGCCTTGATTTTAAACAAAATTTAATTTTAAAGATTTATTACAAAAAAATAACATTTTCTGGTTTCTAGTTGAATAACTCAAAATCAATCTGCAGAATATTTTGATCTTCTACATACATTTTAAAGCCCTAATATTGATAAGTGATTTATTAGGTAACAGTTTCTTGTGATTTGCTTTGATTTTAACCGAAATTTCAATTTTTTCCAATATTTGTTACAAAAATTGACATTTTCGCGTTTTAGTGAAATTACTCAAAAACCATCTTCAAAATGTTTTGATATTTTGCATGAATATTAAAGTTCTGATATTAGTAGGAAATGTTGAGTGACAGTCCGTTGTGATTTGTTTTGATTTTAAACGAATTTTCACTTTTTCTCAAGATTTAATATAAAAAATGAACATTTTTTAGTTTCCAGTTGAAAAAAAAAATCAATCTGCAGAATGTTTTGATCTTCTGCATAGATATTAAAGCCCTAATATTGATAAGTGATTTTAGGTAACAGTTTATTGTGATTTGTTTTGATTTTAACCGAAATTTCAATTTTTTACAATATTTGTTACAAAAATTGACATTTTCGCATTTTTAGTGAAATTACTCAAAAACCATCTTCAGAATGTTTTGATATTTTGCATATATATTAAAGTTCTGATATTAGTAGGAAATGTTGAGTGACAGTCCGTTGTGATTTGTTTTGATTTTAAACGAATTTTCACTTTTTCTCAAGATTTAATTTAAAAATGAACATTTTTTGAGTTTCTGGTTGAAAAAAATCAATCTGCAGAATGTTTTGATCTTCTGCATGGATATTAAAACCCTGATATTGATGAGTGATTTTAAGTAATAGTAAATTGCGATTTGCTTCGATATTAAGCGAATTTTTTCAAAATTTATTTAAAATAAATTGACATTCCTAACTTTTCTGTCGAATAACTCAAAAACCATCTGCAGAATGTTTTGATATTTTGAGTGAATATTATAGCCCTGATGTCGATGAGTGATTTTTATTAACAGTTAATAGCGATTTGCTTCGATTTTAAGCGAATTTTCTCAATATTTATTACAAAAAATTGACATTTCTAACTTTTCTGTTGAATAACTCAAAAACCATCTACAGAATGTTTTGATATTTTGAATGGATATAATAGCTCTGACGTTAATAAGTGATTTTAAGTAATAGTTAATTATGATTTGCTTTAATTTACAGCCAATATTCTTAAAATTAATCAGAAAAAATTGACATTTTCGAATTTTCCGTTAAATAACTCAAAAACCATCTGCAGAATGTTTTGATATTTTGAGTGAATATTATAGCCCCGATGTCGATGAGTGATTTTGAGTAACAGTTAATTGCGATTTGCTTCGACTTTAAGCGAATTTTCTTAAAATTTATTACAAAAAATTGACATTTCTAACTTTTCTGTTGAATAACTCAAAAACCATCTGCAGAATGTTTTGATAGATAGAAGTGATTTTGAGTAATAGTTAATTACGATTTGCTTTAATTTTTAAAATTAAAAAAAAATGACATTTTCGACTTTTCCGTTGATTAACTCAAAAGCCATCGGCAGAATGTTTTGATATTTTGAGTGAATATTATAGCTCTGATGTCGATGAGTGATTTTGAGTAACAGTTCATTGCGATTTGCTTCAATTTTAAGCAAATTTTCTCAAAATTTATTACAAGAAATTGCCATTTCTAACTTTTCTGTTGAATAACTCAAAAACCATCTACAGAATGTTTTGATATTTTAAGTGAATATTATAGCCCTGATGTCGATGAGTGATTTTGATTAACAGTTAATTGCGATTTGCTTCGATTTTAAGCGAATTTTCTCAAAATTTATTACAAAAAATTGACATTTCTAACTTTTCTGTTGAATAATTCAAAAACCATCTGCAGAATGTTTTAATATTTTTAATGAATTATATAGCGTTGATGTTACTAAGTGATTTTGAGTGATAGTTAATTATGATTTGCTTTAATTTTAAGCGAATATTCTTAAAATTAATTGGAAAAAATTGACATTTTCGACTTTTTCGTTGAATAACTCAAAAATCATCTGCAGAGTGTATTGATATTTTGAGTGAATATTATAGCCCTGATGTCGATGAGTGATTTTGAGTAACAGGTAATTGTGATTTCCTTCGACTTTAAGCGAATTTTCTCAAAATTTATTACAAAAAATTGACATTCCTAACTTTTCTGTTGAATAACTCAAAAACCATCTGCAGAATGTTTTGATATTTTGAATAGATATTATAGCTCTGTTGTTAATAAGTGATTTTGAGTAATAGTTAATTATGATTTGCTTTAATTTTAAGCGAATATTTTTAAAATTAATTAGAAAAAATTGCCATTTTCGACTTTTTCGTTGATTAACTCAAAAACCATCTGCAGAATGTTTTGATATTTTGAGTGAATATTATAGCCATGATGTCGATGAGTAATTTTGAGTAACAGTTAATTGCGATTTGCTTCGATTTTAAGCGAATTTTCTCAAAATTTATTACAAGAAAGTGACATTTCTAACTTTTCTGTTGAATAACTCAAAAACCATCTGCAGAATATTTTGATATTTTGAATGGATATTATAGCTCTGATGTTAATAAGTGATTTTGAGTAATAGTTAATTATAATTTGTTAAATTTAAGCGAATGTTCTTAAAATTAATTAGAAAAAAATGTAATTTTCGACTTTTTCGTTGAATAACTCAAAAACCATCTGCAGAATGTTTTGATATTTTGAGTGAATATTATAGCCTTGATGTCGATAAGTGATTTTGAGTAACAGTTAATTGCGATTTGCTTCAATTTTAAGCGAATTTTCTAAAAATTTATTACAAAAAATTGACATTTCTAAATTTTCTGTTGAATAATTGAAAAACCATCTGCAGAATGTTTTGATATTTTGAATGGATATTATAGCTCTGATGTTAATAAATGATTTTAAGTAATAGCTAATTATGATTTGCTTTAATTTTAAGCGAATGTTCTTATAACTAATTAGAGAAAAATGACATTTTCGACTTTTTCGTTGAATAACTGAAAAACCATTGTCAGAATATTTTGATATTTTGCTTGAATATTAAAGTCCTGACATTGATAAGTAATTTTAAATGACAGTCCGTTGTGATTTACTTCGATTTTAGTAGAATTTCCATGTAGTCTCGTATTTTGTATTTTAAAGGTGAAATTGGGTTGTTTCAAGTGAGGTATCATAATTTTTATGTAAGGTAAGGGCGGCTCGTTATATAGAGCCAAGGAGCCATGCAAGGATTTTAAATTAATTCTTAAAACACTTTTTGGTCTAGGAAGATAAATTGTTCTCTCTTTCTCCAAAAAATATATTGTATATGTGGCTCTACCATCCATATGTTCCACGAGCCGCCACTGGTAGTTATAACAATTGTCGTTTTTTATGTTGTCGACACAGTCTTATTCAATTCAATTGAATATTTGTATTGGAAAGTGATCGTTTAACTTTATCTCATTGTCAGTGTGATTAAAAGGCTGGGGGATATTATTGAAAAGTGTATTTCAATATATGTTTTTGTTACATGTCCTAATCAAATTATATCGCCCTCCTATACGCCACGCCACTGTACACTTATTTTCCATATCCAGTTACATTACAATCAATACTCCACCATTCACTGCATTCAATTTCATCCGAACTACGTTTACGTTCACGTGCCCTTTCTCTCCCTGCAAATTTCTATAAAACTTAATGACCGTAACTTTCAGCAACAACTGAAAAGTGTTTCATACTGTGCACACACAGATTTCAAACTCAATTACATTATTCCGTGCCCGTAATCAAGTAAAAGAGAAAAAAAAGAGCAGTCAGCCCTGCATATAACGTAAACCGAAGCAGCAGCAGCCTGTCGCAAAATTCGGCGCGTAATGCTTTCAATTAGCTAGCGTTCAGTTTTGCATGAATTGTCACTAATTGGTACTATGCTTACAAATATGCGGCGTTTAATTATCACCTCATTGTGAATAAATCTAAACTCGGCTAATATACTAGACTGCGATTTACCCTCTATATAATCATTGGATTTATAGTAGCGATATTAGCAGCTGTAATTATTTGTGGAGCTGCAATTTTAGCATTAAATAGCATTTATAGTCACGGTTGTTATTTGTTTATTAAGTGCTGATTTTATGGTGCCTGCTGTAAGAACGTATTATGTTCGGGTAAGTAAGTCTGAATATTAAAGGGAGGGATGTTAATGCGGCAGTAAGATCGAGATATTTACGCCTTGGTTTTATGCCTCCATGCTGATAATAAGCTATCGGATGGAAATGTGCCTCAAATATGTCAAAATTTATATTTTTATATTCCACATTCTATCTAAACAAGCATTATTTATTACACAAGTATTTTCGCAGAAGATTCCAGATTACATACCAACGCGCTTCTGGTTAGCTGCTATAATTTATCATAGCATTGTTTAATATAATTTTAGTACCGTAAATTTGGGTTACTTTGCACAGGAGAACGTCAAACATTTTCTGCTCTCTGGCTGCGAAACCAGTGAACTAAAATTACTAATTAATTCAGGTACTGATAGATGGTGTTAGTGGCATTACTCAGTGCGTGGCATGTTCTAGCGTAAATTTCTAACTTTAAGTTTTGTGTCGTTAACATTAACAGGAAGAGAAGAAATATTAGTGGTGAAACTTTTACCTGTGTAGTAGATTTAACTAGAATTAAAAGGTGAGTGAATAGCTTGAAGTGTTCACTGTATTTGCGGTTTGAAGTATACCAAACGTTAAATCCATAGTCTGTCCAGAATTTTCGGGGTGGTTTTGTAAATAAACATGATTTCTTGGTAGAAAAGGGGCTACTTTGCACATTGTCCTAGCAATCAAAAACTAAGAACTTGTTCGAATTTAAAGACATTTTATATTAAAAGTAGAGTTATTTCATTCTATCATATCATTCTTTTTTTGAGTAACTGAATCAGGCTATTATGTGTCGTCAAATATTTTAACAGAGAGTTGTGATATAAATAAAACTTGAAATGAAAAAAATGCACAACAAAACTAATAGCTTACTTGCTTGTAAGCTTGAAGCCAGTGAAGATCAGCGGCGGCTAGTGGATTTCCGTAGGGAGGGCAAAGACAAAAATGTCGCTCGTGTCGCACTACTTACTCTTATAGAGGAAGCAAATATTTCGTTACTGTTTCGGTGAAATTTTCTTAGGTTGCCCCACCGCCGAACATCCACGAGCCGCCACTGGTCCCGATGTTTAATAACCGCAGGTAGTTCGAGTAAAGTTTTTCAAGACGGACAAAGATAAAAGTAATAATGGATGGAAATCGTATTCTTTAATCAATCTATATCTGAGAATTTATTTAAACTTAATACACTTGCATTTGCAGCTTTATAATTGTTTCCCTTTTACTTTATCTTAATGCTTCTCTTTTAATAATTACCGTAATGAGACTTTTAAAACTCAAGCCTAAATGAAACAAATATTCGTCGAATAACGTTGTAAAAATGAATAATTCAAACCCAGTTTAGTTGCTCGCACCATCAATATTAATTTACCTTTGTTATTGGATACACACATTATTAAATTACCCCTCAGCTGCGAATTCACATATTAGTCTCATGACAAATTACTTCCTGTCGGTTTCCCAATTTCAGCACTCAATATAACAATTAATCGGCATTTCTTGCGCAATTACCGATCAATCGCAACCCGTTCCGAAAGCGCGGAATTCATCGCTCCTCCAGAATTTGCAGCTGATGAAATCCTAATTATTGCGTCTGATGAAAGCCGCTCTTATTAAAACCGCGAAAGCCGTCAATTATTTTATTAGGACAGATGATGGAAATTCATTAAAGCTATCCAGGCGTGTGAATAAAAAGTTAATTTTTATTATAAGGATTCTGTAGATTAAGATTTAAAAGATGGCTTAGCTCATTCCTCAACGCCGCCGCGTCAATAGTACATATGTAGGTCAATATGCTAAGGCTTACTCTTCCCTTGGGTAAATATTTAAGGTCTCTCAAGTAAATGCAAGGTGTGAATTTTCGCATCAATGATTAAAAAGATAAGAGAGACCCTATAATGGGAAAAGGCGAATACCTCAAAGCAGTGTCTGTGCATAATTACGAAAATGCGCTCCTCTCACATACCATCAACGCCATTATTTCGGTGCATCAGCTGTTCAACAACGCTCGCTAAAAGTTTTCCCCGTTTGGAAAAGCGCCTAAAATACGTGACACGTATTTCCCACGGCGTGCATCAATTGTTTTTAGTTGCCAAGCGGATAGAATTGTATAAATACACAAGGTTTAAATAAATGCTCTGGTAAGTCATTTAATAGTTGGTTTTAATCAATTTCATCATGTCTTATTTTCTGATGTGTCATTTTGAATGTAAGGAAATTGATAGTGGGTTTATGCATTTATTTCTCCTCTTGAATAATTTAATAATAAATAAAATAGAAACAACCTTACTTGTTGCAGAAAGTATCAAATAAATTCAATGAATTTAATTTAATAATAATAGTAAACTGGAGTGGCTAATATATAATACTGAATTCAACATGGAAATATGTTTGGAGAGTTCTGAACAGAAGTTTCATTACACGGCAGTCCATACAAGTGTTTTATTCTACTAATTCAGGAACTTTAATCCTTTGACATTTTTCGTCGGGCCTCTTCGCAATCAACAAACGACCCCTATGACCCAAAAGGTTAAACATCGCCCTGCGGACTTTTCCAATGATGTGTTAGTCACTGCACCAAAAGTTGATCTTCCCTAGCATTTTCAGCTAGACCCTACTCTTTGCAAAGCACCATATTTCGTCAATTCCGTTAAAACTCCAAAATATTTGTGCTCAAAGTTTACAAGAACGAAGTCACCTACATTTTCTCTTTCTCCCCTCGAGTTGCTGCAAAGTGCTGATGGTTTTCAGGCTCTGGCGATTGAGAATTCTTGCACACAATTTGCTCACAATCTTTACAGCTGATTCTTTCATTACTCTGTTTCCTACCGAGAATCTTATTTTTACAAACCGAAGCTGATGGTTGTGGGACACATTTGTTTTTGAAAATGCAGCAATTTTCAAGAAAGTTGCGTATATTTTTTCAAAATTTTTCATTGGCACAATGTCGCACAATCGAAAAAAAAACTCAAAATATTAAAAAAAAAATAAATTTAATTCACAAAACGTGTATTCTTCAAAAATACATTATTTTTTTGAAGCGCAGCAATTTTTAAATAACGCGTTTTTTCGCAAATTTTTCATCACACGTTCGAAAAAATATCAAAACAAATGTGTAACACGGTGCTAATATTCAAAATATTCCACAAAAAATTAAATTTAATTCACAAAACGGGTATTCTTCAAAAATACATTATTTTTTTGAAGCGCAGCAATTTTTAAATAACGCGTTTTTTCGCAAATTTTTCATCACACGTTCGAAAAAATATCAAAACAAATGTGTAACACGGTGCTAATATTCAAAATATTCCACAAAAAATTAAATTTAATTCACAAAACGGGTATTCTTCAAAAATACATTATTTTTTTGAAGCGCAGCAATTTTTAAATAACGCGTTTTTGCGCAAATTTTTCATCACACGTTCGAAAAAATATCAAAACAAATGTGTAACACGGTGCTAATATTCAAAATATTCCACAAAAAATTAAATTTAATTCACAAAACGGGTATTCTTCAAAAATACATTATTTTTTTGAAACGCAGCAATTTTTAAATAACTTGCGTTTTTTCGCAAATTTTTCATCACACGTTCGAAAAAATATCAAAACAAATGTGTAACACGGTGCTAAAATTTATTTTACAAAAGTGTATATTTCAAAAATATATTGGTTGTTAAATTAAAAGTGCAGCAGCTTTTAAGTAAATTTTTATAATTTTTCAAATGCTGATTTCGCACACTCAAAAAACTAATATGTAATTCAGTACTAAAATTATATTTTTTTATAATTCAATTCATAAAATACGCATCTTTCAAAAACTCATTGATTCTTGAAAATGCAGCAATTTCAAATGAAGTTGCGTTCATTTAAAAAAAAAATCTATTAATGTAGTCGAGGATTAAAAAAAAACAAAGTTAATACGTAACACGGTGCTTAAACTCGATAAAATTTAAATTCAATTAACGAAACGTGCATCTTATAAAAACACATTCGTTTTTCAAAATGAGGCAATTTTTAAGTGAGCTAAGTTTAATTTAAAAAAATTAAACGCAACATGCACACTTGGAAAAAAACATCAAAAAAATAGTTGACGCGCTGCTAAAATTCTACATAAATAAAGTTTAAATCACAAACCCTGAAACTTGTGAAAAATACGAGAGTTTTTAAAATACAGCAATTTTTAGATGAGTTGCGTTTTTTTCTTCTGATGAGTCCTTATAAAAAGTCAAGATAATAAATATTTTCGTGAAATTAATAGAAACTGCAAAAATCGCACTTTTTTAAAGTTCTAAGATTTCAAAATCGTGATTTTGATTTTTGAAACAACATAACGGCCAAACGCATTGTCCGATTTTGATGATTCTAACGTCAAAAAGTGAAAAATTTTGTGCAATTTAAAAACCAGTCAATCAATATTTCCGTGAAATCAACGAAAAACGACATTTCCTTAAATTGCACAACTGTCAAACGCTTTTTTTAATTATGATGATTCAAACGTCAGAATGTGGAAAATTCAGTGTACCTATAAAACTGCTTACAATTTACAATTAACTGCAAAAAATCGCAAAGTTAAAAGATTGCAAAATCGTAATTTTGGTTTTTGAAACAACATTACTGCTAAACGCATTGTCCGATTTTGATGATTCTGACGTCAAAAAGTGTAAAATGTTATGCAATTTCAAGAACGGTTGATCAATATGTCCGTGAAATGAAAGCAAAACGTTTTCAAAGTCCGAAAATTTAAAATTGCGATTTTGATTTTTTTAATTACACCCTGTGAGAAAATAGATTCAAATTTGTGAGTCAAAGATAACGCCGGATGCTTCAAAGATAGATCACCCTGTATATCTTGTGAGAGATCAAATTCAAATTCGTAAGTCTAAAGACAACGCCAGAAACATCGGATGCTTCTTAGATGAAAAACCCTGTACATCTTGTGAGAAAAAAAAAACAAATTCACAAGTCTGAAGATTACGCCGCATGCTTCTTGGATGGACCACCCTGTATATATCATGAGAAAAACAATTACGATTCGTAAACTGATTACAATATTTTTCCGTGAAATTAATATAAACTGCATAAATCGCACCTTTTTAAAGTTTTAAGATCCCAAAATCGAGTTTTTTTTTAACAACATAACCACCAAACGCATTGTCCGATTTTGATGATTCTAACCTCAAAAAGTGGAAAATTTTGTGCAATTTAGAGACCGGTTACTCAATATTTCCGTGACATCAAATCAAAACGTCAAAATTGCACGTTTTCAAAGTTGCATTTTTGATTTTTTACATTACACCCTGTGAGAAAATGAATCAAAATTTGTAAGTCTAAAGATAACGACGAATGTTTCTTAGATGGATCATCCTATATATTTTTTCTTCCAGGTTATCTGAATTCTCGGTTGATTTAAAAGAAACTCTTAGTTTAATTTCTTAGATTTGTTTTTTCTATTGTTATTATTAATATTTAATGTATTATTATATGTATTTTTGATGTTTCCCTATTATTGGATGTATTTCTGTTGGGAAATAAATAAATAAATAAAATAAATAAATATCCTGCGAGAGATAAAATTCAAATTCGTAAATCTAAAGATTGCGCCAAAAAAACGCCTGACTCTTCTTAGATAGACCACCCTGTATATCTTGTGAGAAAAAAACATTCAAATTCGCAAATCTAAAAATAACGCCGGAAATCAGCGGATGCTTTTTAGAAGGACCACATTGTATATTCAGTGAGAAAATAAATCCAACTTTGTAAGTCTAAAGATAACGCCGGATGCTTCTTAGATGGATCACCCTGTATATTCTATGAGGAATAAAATTCAAATTCTTAAGTCTAAAGAAAACGCCTAACGCTTCTAAAATAGACAATCCTGTATCTTGTGAGAACAAATCTCCTGATGCTTATTAGAAGGTTCACACTGTATATCATGTAAGAAAATAAATCCAAATTATAAGTCTAAAAATAACGCCGGATACTTCTTAGATGGATCTCCGTGTATTTTCTGTGAAAATTAAAATTAAAGTTTGTAAGTCTAAAGATTACGCCTGAAAATGCAGGATGCTTCTTAGATGGACCACCCTGTATATCTTGTGAGAAAAACAATTGAAACTCGTAAATCTAATGATAATTCGCCAGAAATCGCCGGATGCTTCTTAGATAGACCATACTGTATATCTTGTGAGAAAATAAATTCAAATTTGTAAGTCCAAAGATAACGCCAGAAAACGCATAATGCTTCTTAGATGGACAACCCTGTATAACATGTGGGGAAAAAAAATAAAATTCGTAAGTCTAAAGATAATGCCGGATACTTCTTAAATTTACCATCCTGTATATCCCGTGAGTAAAATTAATCGATATTTTGATTTCTAAAGAAAATTTATACAGGGTGTCCTAATTTAAATTGCCACCCCAAATATCTCGAAACCTGAGCAACATGGCAAAAAATTGTAATTTGTGAAAAAAGCATTAAAAAAAAAACGTTTCCTACAAAAAGTTTGTATTTTTTCCCGTAAAATACAATCCCGCAATAAAAATAGGAGGTTCCATTAAAACCTTCGTTTGACCTTGAAAATTAACTCCAAGGTCATTTTCAAGGTCTCCAGCATATGCCTTCCTCCGAACCCTACAACTTTAATTTGAAACATTTTTTTGCCATGTTGCTTAGGTTTCGAGATATTTGGGGTGGCAATTTAAAATGGGATACCCTGTATAATCAAGCTATATTGCATTATCATTACATTTATTTAAAAAAAATTGTTCCATCAAATTTTTGTGATTTTCTCAAAAATTCGTAAAAAAATATTTCTTTAGTGAATTATGTATAAAGATACCGCCAGTAATCGTGTAATACTTCATAGATAGACCACCCTGTATATCCCTTGAGAAAAATTATTCGATATTTTGATTTCCAATGAAAATTCATATAATCAAGCTAAATTTTATTATCATTAAATTTATATAAAAAAAATGTGATGTGGCCATCATGCTACTTTCTCCGACTTGATGGTATCATTTATATTTACGCTTTCATTGTTTATTTTCAATTTAAATCATATTTTAAATGTGCATCGAATGTTTCATAGGCTCGGATGAAACTGACGTTTAAAACGTCAAAATTATGAAAGATGTAAAAATTATACTTTAAATGAAAAAAAACTAGGTTTACTAGAAAACTAACGAGATTTCGGAAAAAACTTATTCTTTAGAAGTTGTTCATTTTGGCATTCTCTACAATTAATATTCACATAAATTTGCTGTAACTATTATCGTTTTATAATTATAAACCAAAAATAAAAAAAAAATTATAAATGTTTTTGTCAAATAGCAATGATTTTATGAAAAATATTTTCAAGCAAAAGATGTTCATTTCTTTGTTTTCTTCAATGTTTGTTTAAATGTTTTTGTGATATTTTTTATATTTAGGAAAATATTGGCAAAAAACAAAAAACAGTTAAGGTAAACACCCACTTCCGGTGTACGAAATTTCACCAAAAAGCTTTTCAGTTCTTCGTATTATCAAATAAAACGTATGTTCAAAGTTTCATAGCAATTGCTCTATTAGTTTTTGAGATACAGCGCACACAGACAGACACACACACAGACACACGCACACACACAATTTTTTTTTTCCAGAAATTGTTGAAATGACATCTAGGGACCCCAAAACGGATATTTCCGTAAAAAAAAATTTTGAAAAAAAAATCACGATCACAATACTTTCTCGTACTTCGTAACGGAGAAAGTAAAAATTGTTTAATAAGATATTTGTGATTTTCTCAAATATTCGTAAAAAATATTTCTTACATTCAATGTATGCTAAATAAAAGCAGATTTTGTTTTTCTTAAATTAACGCAAGTATGTCATAGATTATTTGTTTGGTTAACTACAGTTGTGGAAGAAATCAAACAAAGTAATATTGTCTAACGTTTTGTCTAGTTTTGATGATTTCAACGTCAACATGTGAAGAATTTAGCGTAATTTTAAAATAAAGTACTAAATGTTATTTTACTTTTATTCCTTTCAAATTGATTTATTTACGCCTTACACCTAATCTAAACTACATTATTTTAGGGATTTTCATGCAATTTTAAGAGGTTGAAAATTAAAGTGTGCGAATTTAACAAAGTAGGCTTTTGTCCAAACAGTGATCTAGAGCATAGGTCTCCAAACTTTTTCCATCGCGGGCCATATATACATAACTTCATAACCTACTAGGCCGAGATATGATCAATTTGATAACTAATTTCTAAATCTATAACAAAAAATCGTTGTAGAATTTTAAAATGTGACATTTGCGGAAAATGTAACGCTTGCCGCGGGCCGAACTCGATGAGGTCGCGGGCCGTATTTGGCCCGCGGGCCGTAGTTTGGAGACCCCTGATCTAGAGTATCACAAATAAATCAGAAATCTGTGTAGAGTTTCATAAATGTGGTTTCATTTCAATACCACGATGTTCGAAATGGTTCAATAAGATTTGAATTAGATTACTGCTGCACCAATTTCATTCATGGTGCAAAGATTCCAAGATAAAAGATAGGAAAATTGTGGTCGACCTGTAGCAGTGTTTCTCGAAGTGCAGGCCACAATCTAATTTGAATTTTTATCAAACATTTCTTTCAAAAATGTTGGCGACGAGTAAGAGTATGCTTGTGCACAATCGGACCGTAATTTGATTAATGAAGGTCGAAATGTCTGAAAGAAATTTTTGGAATAACTTGTCCATGATCAATTGAATCATTGAAATTTTTCGAAGAAAGTTGCTGCCCTTAATTTTTGTACAATCTTCCCATCTACGCTGGTTGGCAGAAAAAGCGCCATTGAAAGGAGTAAAATATACTTTTAGACAGCAATTAAAAAAGTTTGAAACACTGAGTTATGTATTGTAATGTCCATAATCTGCTACTAATATGGTAATGTATTCAATGTAAAATAATCTTTAATTATCATCTACAAACTAATTCACCTACTTACAATTCACCAACCAAGTATGATGCTATTAACTCACCTGTAACAAAAAAAAACAGCAATTAGCATAAACTCTCTGTTGCGGGTAATTAAGTAAAAAAAAAACGAAGACGCATTTTCCTCAACAAACCGGAAGTACAATCACCTCTTGGCTTAATACCATGTACGCTCCGCGGCTTTTTTTCTCATAGTGAGACAATGCATAATGTACAATTTCCCTTTAGATCCGCTGGATGAACTTGCCATTGAACCTATCCTAAAAGAAAACGCGGATTTCATTTCATTTCCCCCGGCATTTTTTCTTCTTCCATTTCCTGGCAACGTGAAAATTGCGACCCCGGCGAAACTTTTAATTAGTTCCTATATTTTATATATAGACGTGTTTTTCCGAAGTTTTCCCTTTTTTTTCCGAGGGGCTTAAGTGCCGGGTTTAATGGTCGTCGCCAATATTTCCTAGGGCCGAATGCCACACGTACAAATTTGACCCTAGAAAATGTTCGCCGCCGCGGGCGCAAGTTTCGCATCGTAAATTACGAGATTACTTAATTAAGTAATTATATAATCGCGGATTATAGTTTCATCTCTGTAATTTATGGTGTTTACTCCTTGCCGAACTGACTTGATTATTTCATTTAGCTTGGAAAATATGGGTGATTTACGCGTGGCAAATTTATGGTAAGTTACTTCATAGAGTACATGTGTTCCAACTTTAACACCATTCTAATTAAATATTCGGAATTCAAGGAAATGTTTCAAGGTTTCGAGGTGAACGTTTCACGCTAAGTGAATTGTGGTATTGTCGAAAATTAAAAGTTGAATAACTCCAGGTGTGTTAGCGAAATATTAAAGAAATAGCTCACCAACACTATTTGGTTTTTGATTATAAATAAACAGGAGTAGAGCCATCACAAAATCTGGTGTCACATTGCGCAGTGAACATTTTAAATTTCAAGAGAAGGGGGACGCCAGAAACTCATAATTATTCAGCGAGCGTCGAGTGAACATAATGTAAATATAGACACAGAATTGCTCGTGAAGTGATAATTCATCTTCAATTCGGTGGATTTGTTATCGCGTACTCTGCGCAAACTTTACCCTCTGGTGTCACGACAATTTGGGATGGCTCTACCAACCAAAACTCATATGCTAATATGTAATATATCGGAAAGACAAATTTTAAGTATTTGTTCAAATAAATTTATAATTTTTATTTTATTATAATTTTATGTAAAAATTTATTTATTGACGAATATTATAACCGTTTTAAGGTGTATGATGTCTAACCATCGTTAGTTTTAAATGTCCGCAAAATTTGTGTTTTGTTTTTATATTGTATTATTATTATATGACGCTCACATCCACCATACTAAGATGAATTTTGTTCATTGTAATGTATAATATGTAGCCTAAGTGAATAAAGTAATTTGATTTGATTTGATTAGATGTTTATTTTATATTTTATATTCGGCACGATTTTGTGTGCACATGTTACTTGTTTTTCTGTGAACCGTTTTGCGATGTACCTATGTGTGACTAGACAGAATAAAGCGAGCTAGCAACGAGTGAAAACGTAAATCTTATTTCTAAGTGTGATCTCTCTGCGAACCCGTGTGAAGACGCATCAGTTACATTTTTTGTAATTTGGAAGACTAGCCACATATGAATGGCTAAACATAACGTAAATACAGACACTGAATCGGTAGCGAAGTGATGATTCATCTTCAATTCGGTGATGTGGCCACGCTTATATTTGTTATCGCGTTCTCTCCGAATGCTCTATCACTCTGCGTAAACTTTACCCCCCCCCCAGGTGTCACGATATTTTGGGATGGCTCTACCAACCAAAACTCATATGTTATATTTTTTGATATTACAAAAAAAATGCCGTATGTGAATGGTTAACTTCTTAAATACAATAGGATAATTGGTGTTCAAAATTGCGTTTTAAATTATACATTTAAATTAAACGTTATACGTTGTATTATTGCAGCTGTATCTTTTATTAACCGACTAATAAAAGGTATAGATAGAGTTTCAGTAGAGTAATCGTTTCTAATAAATACTACACTGTTTGCGTGACTAAGGGAGTTAGTTAATCGATTTGTTAAGTGAAAAAAGTAATAACATCAAATGCGATCTCCGAATTATTATTTTTATTACAGAGAAACTACATTAACTACAATTTTATTGAACGTTTGCCGCAAAAATGATGGTGATGTAACAACTATTGCAGCAATTTTTAGCATTAGAATTATTTTTATTAGTTTGTTTAAACATAAATAATGTCTTCTACGCCATCTACACTGGAGAAAAAAAATGAAACACTTGAAATTCGTGTAATTTCGACCATTTTCAAACCGCCATAACTCGACGTATTATCAATCGATTTTAATGAATCTTTGAGGGCGAAAAACTTTGAAGTGTCTTCTTAAGCGTATCCCCATCCGCCCCCCTCTAGCACCCCTGTGAAAAAAATGTTTTTTTCAGGAAACCATGTACAACTTTGACGATGTCTATGGAGTTGGAAAAATTTTGTCGACTCGATCCACCATTAAGGCATTAAAATTTGATCAATTCCCTATGCAGGAATCGAAGAACGAAGTTCTTACGACAATTTGGCACCAAGCTATGGGTGTTTGAAAAAAGTGCATTTTGAGGTTTTTCGCACATAACTCGGCGAAAGAATCATCAAATTTGGTTGGAAAGTCACTGAGTTGAAAAACCTCAAAATGCACTTTTTTCTATTGAATATCTAGATATAAAACTGTTTGAAGTTGAATGGCAATGATGACGAAACAATTTAAAAAAGCTGGTCTTCAAATTTTTGAGGTAATCATTTTTTTAATAAAGACGAAAAAAAATTTAATGCTTCTGCAACAAGTGAGGTTGTCTCAAATTTATGAGGTAATGATGACAGCAATTTGAAAAAGGTGATCTTTAAATTATTTTACAATATTTGCCAACTGTTTCTTCTGATTCACGTTTCAAAACAATGCAAAGACGTTCGAATTAATTTTGGATTAAATGCAGATGGATAACCAAGGTCATTTGCGTGGGAATGACTGTACTTTCGTTAGAATTACAATGAATGTATTCGTGTGGTCATTTTGCAAAAACTTTACATATCACGTTTTCACCTTCAATTTTGTCATTCACTCGAAAAATTTCTAATGTAAGATGGCAATATTTTTATACTGAGAGTTCGACAATGAAAAGATCTATCAAAATCAAGAACAAAAATAGGGCGTTGCCACTTAAAAACAAAATGGCGGACGTCATAACTCAAAAACAAATGACGACTGAAAAGACTTTCATGCAAAAATGTGTATTTTTATAAAAGAAAATCAACATGTTCGAGGATTTTTTGCAAAAATATTTTATTTCGGTTTTACCGAATATATTCCATGCTGTATATTCGAGGATCATCAGGTAATGCCTATGGTACATACAAACTTTTATGTCTTGCTCATTTTTCTATTCAATCACAGAAAGGTTATACCTGCCAGTTTTAACAGTTCAAGCTTACATCAACGTAATTAATGTTTTTCCGAATGAAACTTTACATTTGTGATGTAATTAGCGGGCCCTTTCGAAGTTTTATAGTTCTAGGGTATTATGTACTACTTACTTTATCCTAGTAATAAAGGCACATAGTGGCGGCTCGTGGACATGTTGATGGTAGAGCCACTTATACAATATACCCAAATTTGGTAATAAGTCGATTTTTTCAGACTTTGAGCGGCCGTAGCGGCTAAACGAAGAATCCAAATCAAACGCGGTTTTCAAAGCTGCGTTCCTTGGGTGTAAATTAGTCGGATTTAATAAAAATTGGAGATTTTTAATTTTTGACGAAAACTTGAAAAACTACCTCAAATTTGTTTGTATATTTTGCTCATTCCGAACACTATTTGTCTATTAAAAATTTGTAAGGGACTTCCAGCAACTGAAATACGCAAAATGACTTTTTTCGTAAAGTGTTTAAATCGACTGAAAACGCCCAAAAAACGATTAATTTAAATTTTTTCTTCAAATTTTTCTTTTGTTTCTTTTCAAATCCAAGATACCATTCTGAACAATATTTGTCTATAGAAAATTTTTGTGGGACTTCCAGGAACCGAAATACGCAAAATAACTTTTTTCGTAAATAGTGTTTAAGTCGACTGGAAACGCCCAAAAAACGATTATTTAAATTTTTTCTTCAAAATTTTTTTGTTTTTTTTTCAAGTCAAATATTCTGAACAATATTTGTCTATAAAATTTTTTTGTGGAACTTCCAGGAAACGAAATACGTAAAATGACTTTTTTCGTAAATAGTGTTTAAATCGACTGGGAACGCCCAAAAAACGATTAATTTAAATTTTTTCTTTTGTTTTTTTCAAGTCTAAGATACCAATTCTGAACAATATTTGTTTATAAAAAATTTTTGTGGGACTTCTAGGAACCGAAATACGCAAAATGAGTTTTTTCGTAAATAGTGTTTAAATCGACTGGAAACGCTCAGAAAACGATTGATTTAAAATTTTTCTTCAAAATTTTTTTTTTGTTTTTCTCAAGTCTAGGATACCAATTCTGAACAATATTTGTTTATAAAAAAAAAATTGTGGGACTTCTAGGAACCGAGATACGCAAAATTACTTTTTTTCGTAGTGTTTATAAATTGACTGGAAACGCCTAAAAATCGATTAAATTAATTTTTTCTTAAATTTTTTTGTTTTTTTTCAAGTCTAAGAGACCATTCTAATTTTTTTTTGTGGGACTTCTAGGAACCGAGATACCCAAAATTACTTTTTTCGTAATCATTGTTCGACATGAAACGTCTAAAAATCGATTAAATAAAATTTTTCTTCAATTTTTTTTTGTTTTTTTCAAGTCCAAGAGCCCAACACTATTTGTCTATAATTTTTTTTTTGCGGGACTTCCAGGAATCGAGATACGCAAAATTACTTTTTTTCGTAGTCAGTGTTTATAATCGACTGGAAACGCCTAAAAATCGATTAAATTAAATTTTTCTTAAGTTTTTTTTTTTTTTTTGAAGTTTAGGAGACCATTCTGAACACTATTTGTGTATAAAATTTTTTGTGGGACTTCTAGGAACCGAGATACGCAAAATTACTTTTTTTCGTAATTAGTGTTTATAAATCGACTGGAAACGCCTAAAAATCGATTGAATTGAATTTTTCTTTAAATTTTTTTTTTCAAGTCTAAGAGCTCATTCTGAACACTATTTGTGTATAAATTTTTTTTGTGGGACTTCTAGGAACCGAGATACGCAAAATTACTTCTTTCGCAAATAGTGCTTTAATAAATCGACTGGAAACGCTTAAAAATCGATTGAATTAAATTTTTCTTAAAATTTTGTTTTTGTTATTTTTTAAGTCTGAGACCATTCTGAACACTATTTGTGTATAAAAATGTTTTGTGGGACTTCTAGGAACCGAGATACGCAAAATTACTTTTTTCATAAATAATGCTTAAATAAATAAATCGACTGGAAACGCCTAAAAATCGATTGGATTAAATTTTTCTTCAAAAATTGTTTTTTCAAGACCAAGAGCTCACTCTGAACACTATTTGCCGATAAAAAAAAATTGTGGGACTTCCAGGAACCGAGATACGCAAAAGGGTCCCCCTTTATACTTTTTCCCAAAAATTGCATTTAAAATGGTTTCCCGAAGAAACGACTGGTTCGATTAGGGGTTTCTATATTTCACCAGAAATATCCCTTCAAGACGCTTCAGAAAATGTACTTGCCTAACCACAAATCAGCTAAGAAAACTCGAAAATGGAAAAATCGAAAAAATCAACTTTTTTTAATAATCATCGTAGACCTTCATGTAATACCTTTGCTTCTCAGAAGAACGAGCTAAATAGATTGGCGTTAAAAAATTTCATCTGGAAACAATTTCAAAAAAGTTATTAACCATTATGGAAAATTTGTAAAAAAAAACGTCGATTTTTTCCGACTTTCAACGGCCGTAGCGGCTAAACGAAGAATCCAAATCGAACGCGGTTTTCAAATCTGTGCTCCTTGGGTGCAAATTAGTCAGATTCAATTAAAATTGGCGATTTTTTAATTTTTGGGGAAAAATTATACTTCTTGCTTTTGCCCAAAAATTGCATTTAAAATGTTTCCTGAAGAAACCACTGGTTCCATTCGGGGTTTTTATATGTCACCGGAAAGATCCCTTTAAGACACTTTAGAAAATGTACTTGCCCAATCACAAATGTCTCTGCGAAGCCCGTGACAAGTCAGCAAAGAAAACACGAAAATGAAAAAAAAACAACTTTTTTAACCTTCCAAGTCTGTGAGATCAGGTGAGCGTATAAACGTCTGTCAATTTTTAGAGCGCCCAGCCTGGAAACTTAATAATCAACCTAAGGGCCTACGTTATACCTTTTTTCATCAGAAGAACGAGCTAAATCGATTGGCGTAAAAAAAATTCATCTAGAAAAAATTGCAAAAAGTCACCATGAATAGTGGCGGCTCGTAGAACATGTTGATGGTAGAGCCACTAATACAATTTACCCCCCCCCCCGCTCCTTCTTTGAAGAAAGAAAGAACGATTTATCTTCCTAGACCAAAGTAACACGCGAAAATTAATTAAAAATTCTTGCTGAGCTTGAAACAACAGGTTGACTCCTTGGCTCTATATAACGAGCCGCCCCTGATGGCAGAATAATATAATAGTAAGACATTAAATATTCATATTTCTGACTTTTACTGTTTGCACAGTTTTTTCAATCAGATCGATAAAATCAATGGTACAGTTACTTTCGGTATATTTTTTACGCCGATTTTAATTAATTCTAGCCCGCTGTTTCACTTTAATTTTAGATTGTACGTTAATATACAATCTGTACATATGTTATATAAGCTTCAAATCTCAAGGATAACGACCTAATTATAAATACTAGTATCGACGCGAAAATTCCGGAGACCTATAAATATGGGGTCAACACACGGCATGCGAAATCTGTTATGTCACGAGATGACTTTAGATGAATTATGTTTCTTGAAACAATGCACAGATTTATCATTACAATTGAAAAAAAAATGAATAGTCTTAGTAAGACCTAATTTGGAAAAGTTACGAACAGGTTAAATATTCATATATTCAGGCTATCAATCAATTAGACCTAATTTTACACCCGGCGGTACGGGCTCGTTTGCGGAGGACCGCAACAACCCATAAAAATCAGGAGGTATCATAAAGTTGTTGTACTTTTCGCCCTTGTTTAATAGCACAGATAAATATTTCGAAAATAGTATTTCTGATCGAATGCACACTCATAACTGACAAAATGGTCACTAACCATGTTATTATTGAATCTCTCAGTTCGTGCATTTTAAATTCAGTACGTGTCGTTGAAAATACATAACGGTATCAAACAATTTCATCCCTCCCTCCCATGCCAGAATTCCCTCGCATTTATTATAATAAGGCGTGAGTCACATAATGCCTTATCATGTCTTGCATCTCGTGTAACGTTTTCTCTCTATAAATGTAAGACACGCCACGGAAAGTGAATTCTCACGTTTAATTTAGCTCACCGTATCAAAAGGTGTTTTTTCGGGATCATAAAAAAAACGCCGCCAAGGCTACGTAATCCGCTGATTAGTATTCAGAGGATTGGACGAACTTCCTCTTCGGTCGATCAGGCACCGGATCCGAAAAAGGAATACAATTACTTAACGTAATCAAAGTGTTGAGTAATCTTTGATGAATTTTATCATGGGCGAAGGTTAGCAGGAGAAATTATTAAACGCATTCTAAAGATATTGCGATTAATATCTTTGATCTCGGTGGTGTGTGGGCGCGTGACTCATTGCGGTACAGAGATTTTCATTTGAGGTGCTTTATACGTTTGCAATACTTGTCATGTACAAAGCTTATGATTGTTTTAATACGAAACAATCAAACACTTTTTACTTTGTTTGTAAAACACATACAGTGTGTATCAGCCAAATGGAATAAATTCGATAATAAATAAATGGGGGCGTGTTCGACAAAACGCTCGGATACGTCGATTAGTATTTTAAGTTAATTAATGCATTAATCTCAGACATGACCAACATGGCCAACTCAGAAACAAAATTCTGTGGCTCACACCTTAGAATGCAGACGCGCATCCAGGGGGCGGCTATCGGGCTTGAGCCACCCCCCCCCCCCCAACTTGTATATACCGAATGTTTACATTAGTAACGAATTTATTTATTTATTTATTTGTTTATTTACGGACGAACCTTTTTACAAGAAAAATTTAAAATAAAAAATACAATAAAGAAATAAAAATAAAATATTGCACAATATAACTATTACATAACAAAACCGATATATTACAAAAGTAGAATTACCATTATATAAATTATACAGATTAATAATTAATAACAACATTATATACCAACAATATATGGTGATACATCAATATATTTTAGATGGCGTTTAAATTTATTGTAACATGTATCGTACAGGAAAAAATTAGGGGAAACACAAACCAGATTGCATAGTCTGAACATTCTGCACAATGCATTATTTCTAGCAAAATTTGATCTGTGAAACGATTCTTTAAAAACAGTAATGTTTCTTGTTTTGAAGGGGATGTTGAAATTTAAATATGCGAGAAGCTCACAACAATTTATAAAACCGTTCACTAATTTATAAACTACACACAAATCTGCATGTATTCGCCTTACACGTAAAGTTGGTAGGTTTAGAAAATTAGGTAAGCATTTACTTTAGAACTTCTTTCCTAACGTTTCCTAAAGTCAAAACACACATTTTTGACCTTGACTACAAAAAACTATGTCTACAAAACAAATTTCAGCCCCCTCAACCATTTACCCTAAAATAAACATCAGCCACCAATTAAATTAAATATATTTTGTAATATTGCACATTATTGTAATTATTGTAAAATTATTAACATGATCATTAAATGTGCATATTTTCAAAATTTATAGTCTTTAACCTGATTTACGTGATCTGTGAGCCTAAGCCTCTTATGGGGCCATTTTAAAATCTCTATTTTGATTTTTGAAGTTGCTACTACCAAACGTGTCCGATTTAACGTAACGTCAAAAATAGAAAATTTTGCGCAATTTAAAGACAGTCGGAGGTTTTGATGATTCAAATTTTAAAATAAAGCGAATTTGGTGTGATTTTAAAACTCATTGCAATTTTTTTCGTGAAATTAACATAAGATATAAAAATCGCGATTTTTTAAAGTTCCTTGATTTTTGAAAATGCAGAACGCAACTCCGATTCTAATGATTATAACTGTCGAAAATTTAGTGCAATTTAAAAAAAAGGTAATAAATAGTAATACATTTTGAAATAATTCCATTTGAACTGAACAGAATCAACAGTTTATGAAATTTCGCGTTGGTAAAATTGAAAAATTTGAAAATCAATTATTACGACTTTAAAACTTTCAAAATTTACTTAAAAATATCTTCAAGATGGCTTAAAAATTCCGAAACACCCCATCTCAAGATTTTGAGATAATTCCATTTGAATCGAACAGTCATTAGCTGAAATTTCGCGTTTTAGAGTTGACTAAAAAAAAATGAAAAACAATTGTTAGGACTTTAACAAATTTACTTAAAACAGATTAATCTAGAACAGGGGTCTTAAAACTTTTTCCATCGAGGGCCATATATACAATTCTTCATAGCCTAGTGGGCCATGATATAATCAATTTTATAATTAATTTCAAAACCAATAACAAAAAATCGTTATAGAATTTTAAAATTTTATATTCAATTTGTGCATTGTACTTCTATTTTATTTTTTTTAATTTTGACATGTGTAAGTCTGTAAGTTTGTTGACACGAATAAATGAATTACATTGAATTGAATTTAAAAAAAGTGACATTTACGGAAAATGTAACTGCTTGTCACGGGCCGGACTCGTTGAGGTCGCTGGTCGCATTTGGCCCGCGGGCCGTAGTTTGGAGACCCCTGATCTAGAAGACTATCGAAATGCTCCATCTCAAGATTTTTATTTCGAAATAATTCCATTTGACTAAAAAAATTGAAAAACAATTGTTGCGACTTTAAAACTTTCACAATTTACTTAGAATTTATCAATCTTCAAGATGGCGTAAAAATCTCGAAATATCCCATCTCTAGATTTTGAGATAATTCCATTTGAATCTAACTGAGTCAATTTCTGAAATTTTGCGTTCTTAAAGTTGACTAAAAAAATATTGAAAAACAATTGTTAGGACTTTAAATGTACTTAAAATGAATCAATCTTCAAGATAGCGTAAAAATCTCGATATGCCCCATCTCTAGATTTTGAAATAATTCCATTTGCACCGAACAGAGTCAATTTATAAAATTTAGCGTTTTTTTTAATTCACTAAAAAAATTGAAAAACAGTTGCTGCTCTTTTAAAACTTTCAAAATTTAGTTAAAATAGATCAATCTTCAAGATAGCGTAAAAATCTCGATATGCCCCCATCTCAACATTTTGAAATAATTCCATTTTAACTGAACAGAGTCAATTGCTGAAATTTTGCGTTCTTAAAGTTGACTAAAAAAAATTTAAAAACAATTGTTAGGACTTTAAAACTTTCAAAATTTACATAAAATAGATCAATCTTCAAGATGGTGTAAAAATCTCGAAATATCCCATCTCTAGATTTTGAGATAATTCCATTTGAATCTAACAGTCAATTTCTGAAATTTTGCGTTCTTAAAGTTGACAAAAAAAATTGAAAAACAATTGTTAGGACTTTAATAAATTTGCTTAAAATGGATCAATCTTAAAGATAGCGTAAAAATCTCGAAATGCCCCGTCTCAAGATTACGAAATAATTCCATCTGAACTGAAAAGAGTCAATTTCTGAAATTTCGCGTTTTTAAAGTTGACCAAAAAAATTGAAAGACAATTGTTACGACTTTAAAACCATCCAAATTTACTTAAAATAGATCAATCTTCAAGATAGCCTAAAAATCTCTATATGCCCCACCTCCAGCTTTTGAAATAATTTCAATTGAACCGAAAAGAGTCAATTTCTGAAATTTCGCGTTCTTAAAATTGACAAAAAAGAATATTTAAAAACAATTGTTAGGACTAAAAAAATTACTTAAAATGGATCAGTATTCAAGATATCGTAAAAATCTCGAAATGCCCCGTCCGTCTCAAGATTACGAAATAATTCCATTTGAACCGAAAAGAGTCAATCGACGAAATTTCGCGTTTGAAAGTTGACTAAAAAAATTGAAAAACAGTTGTTGCTGTTTTAAAACTTTCAAAATTTAGTTAAAATAGATCAATCTTCAAGATAGCCTAAAAATCTCGATATACCCTTCTCTAGATTTTGAAATAATTCCATTTGCACCGAACAGAGTTTATTTATAAAATTTCACGTTTCTTAAAGTTGACTAAAAAAATTGAAAAACAATTGTTGCGGCTTTAAAACTTTTAAAATTTACTTATAGTAGATCCATCTTCAAGGTGGCGTAAAAATCTCGAAATATCCCATTTCTAGATTTTGAGATAATTCTATTTGAATCGAACAGAGTCAATTTCTGAAATTTCGCGTTCTTAAAGTTGACAAAAAAAAATTGAAAAACAATTGTTAGGACTGAACATTTTGAAATAATTCCATTTGAACTAAAAAGAGTCAGTTTATGAAATTTCGCGTTTTTAAAGTTGACTAAAAAAAATGAAAAACAATTGGTACAACTTGAAAACTTTCAAAATTTACTTAAAATAGATTAATCTTCAAGATAGCCTAAAAATCTCGATATGCTCCATCTCTGAATTTTAAAATAATTCCATTTGAACCGAACAGAGTCAATTTATAAAATTTCGCGTTTTTTAAGTTCACAATTTCTAGATTTTGAAATAATTCCATCTGAACTGAACAGAGTCAATTGCTGAAATTTTGCGTTGTTAAAGTGGACTAAAAAAATTGAAAAACAATTGTTGCGGCTTTAAAACTTTCAAAATGTACTAAAAATAGATCAATCTTTAATCTCTAGATTTTGAGATATTTCTATTTGAATCGAAATTTCGCGTTCCTAAAATTGACAAAAAAAAAATGAAAAACAATTGCTAGGACTTTAATAAATTTACTTAAAATGGATCAATCTCAAAGATAGCGTAAAAATCTCGAAATGCCCCGCCCCGTCTCAAGATTACGAAATAATTCCATTTGAACCAAAAAGAGTCAATTAATGAAATTTCGCGTTTTTAAAGTTGACTAAGAAAAATGAGAAACAATTGTTGCTACTTTAAAATTTTACAAATATACTTAAAATAGACCAATCAACAAGATGGCGGAAAAATCTCGAAGCACCCCGTCTTTAGATTTTGAGATAATTCTATTTGAACCGAACAGAGTCAATTTCTGAAATTTCGCGTTCTTAAAGTTGACTAAAAAAATTAAAAAACAATTGTTACGGCTTTAAAACTTTCAAAATTTACTTAAAATAGATCAATCTTCAAGGTGGCGTAAAAATCTCGAAAAATCCCATCTCAAGATTTTGAAATAATACAATTTGAACTAAACAGAGTCAATTGCTGAAATTTTGCGTTCTTAAAGTTGACAAAAAAAATTGAAAAACAATTGTTAGGATTTTAATAAATTTACTAAAAATGGATCCATCTTCAAGATAGCCTAAAAATCTTTAGATTTTGAGATAATTCCATTTGAACCGAACAGAGTCAATTTATAAAATTTCGCGTTTTTTTTAAGTTGACTAAAAAAATTGAAAAACAATCGTTGCGACTTTAAAACTTTCAAAATTTATTTAGAATACAGCAATCTTCAAGGTAGCGTGAAAATCTCGAAACACCCCATCTTTAGATTTTGAAATAATTTCATTTAAACTGAACAGAGTCAATTAATTAAATTTCGCGTTTTTAAAGTTGACTAAAAAAATTGAAAAACAATTGTTGCGACTTTAAAACTTTCAAAATTTACTTAGAATATATCAAACTTCAAGATGGCGGAAAAATCTCGAAACACCCCGTCTTTAGATTTTGAGATAATTCTATTTGAACCGAACAGAGTCAATTTCTGAAATTTCGCGTTCTTAAAGTTGACTAAAAAAATTAAAAAACAATTGTTACGGCTTTAAAACTTTCAAAATTTACTTAAAATAGATCAATCTTCAAGGTGGCGTAAAAATCTCGAAAAATCCCATCTCAAGATTTTGAAATAATACAATTTGAACTAAACAGAGTCAATTGCTGAAATTTTGCGTTCTTAAAGTTGACAAAAAAAAATTGAAAAACAATTGTTAGGATTTTAATAAATTTACTAAAAATGGATCCATCTTCAAGATAGCCTAAAAATCTCCATATGCCCCATCTCAACATTTTGAAATAATTCCATTTAAACTGAAAAGAGTCAATTTATGAAATTTCGCGTTTTTAAAGTTGACTAAAAAATATTGAAAAACAATTGTTACCACTTTAAAACTTTCAAAATTTACTTAAAATAGATAAATCTTCAAGATGGCGTAAAAATCTCAAAATATCCCATCTCTAGATTTTGAGATAATTTCATTTGAATCGAACAGAGTCAATTTCGCGTTCTTAAAGTTGACAAAAAAATATTTGAAAAACAATTGTTGCTACTTTAAAACTTTCTAAATTTACTTAAAATATATCAATCTTCAAGATTGCCTACAAATCTCGATATGCCCATTCTCTAGATTACGAAATAATTCCATTTGAACCAAACAGAGTCAATTTATAAAATTTCGCGTTTTTAAAGTTGACTAAAAAAATTGCAAAACAATGGTTACGACTTTAAAACTTTTCAAATTTACTTAAAATAGATCAATCTTCAAGATAGCCTAAAAATCTCGATATGCCCCATCTCTAGATTTTGAAATAAGTCCATATGAACCGAACAGAGTCAATTTCTGAAATTTCGCGTTCTTAAAGTTGTTGGGAACAATTTCTGGGTGCGTGCCTGGTAGAATGGGAAAATTTTACCCTAAACACCCCGACAATTCAAATTTATTTATTTCCATCGCGACTCAAAGTACGCCGCACAGTATCAATATTCTGAAAGCTATTTTCGAAAATAAATGTGGACCAGTAAACTGCGGAAACCGAATCCTCGTGTTTATGGAGATCTTAATGGTTGCGGTCAGGAAATTTCACTGCCAAGATATATAATATCATAAATGCCATTATCGCATGCCAGTGGTGTCAATGAAATATTCGAGCGGTACATTAAATATAGTTTTGTAAACAAATCGCAAATAATATTCCGTTATCCATTAAAGAGCTTTTCAACTTTATTTAAAAAATTGGTTTAATCAGGAATAAGAATTTAAAATGAAAACCTTCAATTGTTGGAGATGCATCAATCCAATAAAATTAAATAAATTATTGTTTATGCTGGAGGCTTCTACTTCGTTATACATTTTAAATATTACAATAAAACACTTTTAACTTTGTTTTGTATAACTTATATATTTATTTTTGTGACTTAAGTTTCGGTAATACAATTACCATTTTCAAACAAGAAAATTGTATTACCGAAACTTAAGTCACAAAAATAAATATGTAAGTTATACAAAACAAAGTTAAAAGTGTTTTATTATAATAAATAAAACATTAATTTAGGCTGAAAGACTTCTGGTCAATTGCCTGTTGAGGTCATTTGTAAAATGTATTGTCTCTCTCTCTCTCATTAATTTCTGGCTGGCCTTACAATAGTCCATTCTCCCGACCTAATTTTTCAGAACTTTTTTCAACGTCTGCGGCTCTATCTCAGCAATGGCATTTTGAATATTGACTTTAAGATCGTCAATCGTTGCTGGATCGTTGGCATAACAACGTTCTTTAACGGCACCCCAGAGATAAAAGTCCATGGGCGTCAAATCGCAGCTCCTTGCTGGCCAATTCACATCTCCACGATTTTCAAACTTTGACCGCAATAAGTCGAAAGTTTCGTTGCTAGTGTGGCATGTTGCCCCATCTTGTTGGAACCGGATGTTGCCCACATCCAAACCGGCAATTTGCTCCCAAAAAAAGTTTGCTATCATGGTCCTATAGCGGTTTCTGTTGACCAGATTCAAAGAAAAATGGGCCGATGATGTCGCCAGCCCATAATCCGCAACATACAGTCACTCGGCTGCTCAACGATCACGTGTGGGTTTTCCGATGCCCAAATCCTGCAGTTTTGCTTGTTTACATAGCCCCCGAGGTGAAAATGCGCTTCATCGGAAAAGATAATTTTTCGCCAAAATTCACCATCGGCTTCCAGCTGCTCTAAGGCCCAATTAGCGAAGTTGTATCGAAGTGGATGGTCAACTCTCTTCAACTGCTGTTTTATTTGGACCTTATAGGCGAATAAACCGATGCCTTTATGCAAAATACGCCTCATGGTAGTGCGACTAATGTTCAATTGCTGAGAGCGATGACGAGTCGATGTTCTCAGGTTGGTTTGCTCACTATGGGCTACTACAGCAACATTCTCGGGTGTACGAACCGGATGAGCGTGTGGAGCTTTGGTACGGTCCACCAGCATACCAGTTGCACAAATTTCTTCAGAATACTTGCAATTGGTGCATAATTTTGTACGCAATTTTCGCACTGATTCTGCAATACACGAATTACATTCAAAGTACATTTTTAACATTTCCCAACTTTCATCAAGAGTACAGCGTGCCATTTCATTAACCGGGTGTTGTATACTGAAGAACTGTCATACATCAGATGTCAATATCATGAAAGTAAAAATAAAGTGGTAGTTCAAAAAGAGTCCAAGAGATGGCGCATCCTTTATAATACACAAATAAGCCTAGATACTGATTATCTCTTACAACTTTTATTACTCGCGTCGCAAACTTGGATGGTTTTTATACAAACTCAATTACGATGCACCAGAGGGTGGGAATTGATCCAATAACAAATAAATTGAGGGGCTGTTCGGTGTGACTTTAAAATTTTAAAGTAAACGCGAGCACGAAAAGAAAATCCCGACGTGAAACACACTGTGTGGAAATTTAAAACGTTTCATCACGGACTTATTAACATAAAGTTATGATTTATTAAGCGCCCGAGCTTATATATCTGGAGGAGAAGCTGCATTTTAAATTAAATCGTGAATTCATTCAGTCCCGGCGATGAGTTATTACATTGATGACAACGCGGAACATAATGATGTAATAATGCTTTAAGTGCGGGTTTGTATCCACTGTAAAAATACGGGGAAACCAAAATTGCAAATTACGTTAATATGAGACGAAGAATTCATTCGCTTACATCAACCTTATTAGACTGCAATAGATGCAGAAAGTTAGTCAAAATGCGATATATTTTTAAAATTACTTGGATAAATTTATTTGGCAAAAATTTTATTTTACACTGTGTACATAAAGTAACGAATATATTCGATTAAAATTCAGAGCATTTTCTTTCAGAAAAAATGCTCGGACACGTGTTTTATTTTTTTTTAACGCGCATTTTTTGAGATAAAATTCAAATGTACAGGGTGTCCCAAAATTGAGATATGACCCCTAAGTTAAAATTTTCAAACGTGAACCCCCATTTTTAGTTGCATTTATGAATTCTACTTAAAATTCTGAGTATTTTTCATGTAGCATACCCAATGTCGATATTCAGCTGTTTTCGAAGAAATGGCGTTTAAAAAAAGTACTATTACTACTATTTTACTTCTGGTAAAAGATAACATGGTTTCATCAAAACATTTGAATTAATAATGAAAAATCATTATTTACTTAATAAAATGCTGAAACTGAAACCCTTCCTGCGCCTGGCAGTATCCCAAACAGGGGCGGCTCGTCATATAGAGCCAAGGAGCCATGGCACTACCTCTAGTTTTGAGCTCAGCAAGAATTTTTAATTCATTCTTAAAATTCTTTTTGAATGTTAATGAGGTTACGTGTTACAGATTTAGTGCATGTCTGGGATAAAATATAAACGGACGATAAATCTAAAGTACACATAAATCATATTTTCAGCTTGTTTGAAATTATGAACCTTTACTTTAAAACTCAAATTAATCTTGGACTATGAAGATTAATCGTTCTTTGTTTCTTCAAAAAATTATATTATATATTGTAAAAGTACCATTAACACGAGCCGCTACTGAGAGTCATACTAACCAAGTGAATTGTTTTATTTGAATTATTTAAAATGTACCTACTAAATCTAAGTTGTCGAAACTGCCGGCACTAAAGGTGAAACAATACGGTGATTCCAACAAAGTTAATGGTTTTATTTGAATTCTTTTTCAAATTAGTTTCACTTTTTTTTGACGATTAAAGCGAAAATTAAAAAAAATATATTTTCCTATTAAAAAAAAAAAAAAAATGGAAAATTATTTTGAACAATAGATTGATTTTTGAGACTAACTCAAACCATTTTTTTACTAGAATATTCGGCATTTTTTATTATTAATACGGTATTTTCGATTTTTTTTTGTCTAAATTTTCTTTTTTTAAATAAATTTTTTTATTATTATTAATAATAATAATAATAATAAGTCTACTTTATTTCAGAAAATGGTTATTAAGACGGTATTTTCGATTTTGTTGTCTAAATTTTCCTTATTTTGACCTAATTTTTTTTTATTATTAAGACGGTATTTTCGATTTCATTGTTTAAATTTCGCATTTTTTATATTTCCCGACGAATTTTTAGTTTTTAAATTATTTTTGACTTGTATTTTCAATATTTTTTGTCAAAATATTTTAACTTTTGGCCTAAATATCCTTTATTTTGACCTAAATTTGCGATTTCATTGTTTAAATTTTCGACATTTTGGCCCACATTTTTAATTTCCCCGGCGAATTTTTAATTTTTAGATTTTTGACATGTATTTTCAATTCTTTTGGGTCTAAATTTTTGATCTCTTGACCTAAATATTCTTTATTATGACATAAATTTTCTATTTACTTGTTAAAATTTTCTTTTTTCTTTAGTCCGTATTTTTGATTTTTCGAGCCGAATTTTTATTTATTAGATTTTTGTATTTTAGATTTTTTTGTCTACATTTTTGATCTTTTGCACTAAATATTTTTTATTTTGACATACATTTTCGATTTAATTGTTAAAAATTATGATTTTTTTGGTCGGCATTTTATATTTTTTAGGCCGAATTTTTAATTCTAGTTCCAAATTTTTGATTTGACTTTGACTTTGGTTAAAATATCTATAACTTAAATAATTGATTTATATGCGAGTTTTTTTTTATTTTTTCCGGTATTTTCGAGTTTTGTTTGTTGAAATTTTTGATTTTTTAGTCTGCATTTATTATCTTTAGGCCCAAGTTTTCGATGGACTGTCTAAATTTTCGACTTTATGGCCAACATTACAGATTTTTATTATTTTTTTAAATCTTTTGGCCTAAATTTTTCTTTATTTTGACCTAAGTTTTCGATTTTATTGTTAAAATTTTCGATATTTTTGGCCTCCGTTTTTGATTTTTCGTTTAGTCTGCATTTATTATCTTTAGGGCCGAGTTTTCGATGTTTTGGCTAAATTTCCGACTTTTTCACCAACATTGTGGATTTTTTTAAATCTTTTGCCCTAAATTTTTCTTTATTTTTTTTATTTGTCTGTAAAATTTTTTCTTATCTTGGTCCACTATTTTTATTTTAAGGTCAGAATTTAAGATTTTTGTTCTCAATTTTTTATCCTGTATTTTAGATTTTTGAACTTGAATTATTGATTTTATTTCATGATTTTTTAAATTTTTTGTTATTATTTTCGAATTTCTGGTCAGAAATTTATTTTTCACGGCTGAAGGTGGCAAATTATTTTGCTTCTACCTAAGTTTTCGATTTTTTGTCTGCGTTTTTCATTTATAGATCAGGATTCTTGATTCTTTTGCTCATATTTTACATTTCTGTATTTTTGATTTTTTGTTCCATTTTTTTCTTATTTTTTTTAAATTAAAATATTCGATTGGTTTGAAGAAATTTTCGATTCTTTTTGTCTGCAATTTTTAACTTTACGCTCGTTTTCGATGTTTCATCTAAATTTTCACCATTTCAGGCCTATATTTTGTATTTTAGAATATTTTGGTTTCAATTTTTGGTCTTTTGGTCGAAATTTTATTTATTTCGACTTAAATTTTCGATGGTAAATTATTTTTCTTCTGCTTGCATTTTCAATTTTTTGGTCTGCATTTTTATTTTTAAACCAGGATTTTTGATTTGGCCAATATTTTAGATCTTCAGCTGTTTTGTTCCAAATTTTGGTCAATATATTCGATTGGTCTAGGAAGATAAATGGTTCTTTGTTTCTTCAGGAGGGGGGGGGGGAGGGGGTATATTGTATAAGTGGCTCTACCATCAACATGTTCCACAAGCCGCCACTGATCCCAAACGATCGATAAATTCATGCTGGACCCTATTTATTGTTTCTTGACTAATGTTGGCACATTCTCTTCTAATTCTAGTTTTTAAGTCGCCAAGCGATTCAGGTTTAGTTTTGTATACAACATTTTTGCGATGAGCCCACAAAAAATAATCCAAAGAATTGAGATCGGGAGACCTTGGTGGCCATTCAATTGGTCCACGCCTTCCAATCCACCTGTTGGGAAATGCTACTTCATTGCGATATTGCCTAACCTGAACTGCATAATGTGGTGGTGCACCATCTTGCATGAACCATAAATATTGGTCATGTAACATCGGGTTATTAGATATTGTTCTAAGAAATCAAGGTAATGTGGACCGTTCAATGTCTCTCCAAAAAGTAAGGCCCAATGATTTGATTTTTGACAATTCCTGAGCAAACAATATTTTTTCAGGATATTGGGTGTGTTGTTCTCTCATCCATCTTGGATTTTCTTTTGCCCAATACGGACAGTTTTGTCTATTAACTTGCCCGATTAATGTAAACTGAATTGTCAAATGAAACAACTGAGATTTTGAAAATGGAAAAAATTGATTTTTGGCTATAACTCGAAAACAAAAGAAGATACATAAATTTAGTTTTCACCATTGAGTTTTTCTCGAAAAAAGAGATCGATGATCCGCCATCCGTTTTTCTCTATCTATTATAGTTATCGAGATCCCCTATACCAGAGGTCGCCAAAGTGGTCTATATAGACCCCCAGGGGTCTATTTAACATAAGCAGGGGTCGATCTGAGCCAGGGGGTCGAATGGGGGTCTATCCGAATCGGGGTGGTCGGTTGGGGGTCGAAGGAAAAACAAGTGTAAAAAAAATTGAAAAAAATATAAGGAGTTATAAACCTCAATTTTCGTATTTTCCGCTAGTGAACATGAATTTTTTAGTGGAAAGGTTTTATTTAGAGGAAATGTATGAATATTTATTTGGATTTCGAGTTAGGAAAAAAACATTAAACATATTTTTTAGCCGAAACAAAAATATACGTATTGAACATTTTGACCCCCTCTACAAATCCACCAAATTCCATTAAAATCGGAAAGGAACACTTGGATTAGTTCCCTTGCAAGTACAGAAATAAACTAAATGTGGAGTTTCGAGGGGAATTAAAAAATCGATATCTCTATTGAAAATGGTTGAATTTACAAAAACGAAATTGATTTTGAATAAGCGGTACTTCGACCATTGAGGATGATTTTTTATGGAATTTTTACTGCGTTTTTTATATTTTTTTCTGCGATGTTTTTATTCAGGTGCTGAGAAAATGAAAACAAAATTTAAAAAAAAACCACATCTCCATTGAAAATTGTTGAATTTACAAAAACCAAATTGATTCTGAATAAGTGATACTTCGACTATTGAGGATGATTTTTTATTGAATTTTTCCTGCGTTTTTTATATTTTTTTTCTGCGATGTTTTTGTTCAGGTGCTCAGAAAATGAAAACAAAAATTTTCAAAAATTCATATCTCTATTGAAAATGGTTGAATTTATAAAAACCAAATTGATTCTCAATAAGTGATACTTCGACCATTGAGGATGATTTTTAATGGAATTTTTCCTGCGTTTTTTATATTTTTTTCTGCGATGTTTTTGTTCAGGTGCTGAGAAAATGAAAACAAAAATTTTCAAAAATTCATATCTCTATTGAAAATGGTTGAATTTATAAAAACCAAATTGATTCTGAATAAGTGATACTTCGACTATTAGGATGATTTTTAATGGAATTTTTGCTGCGTTTTTTATATTTTTCTGCGATGTTTTTGTTCAGGTGCTGAGAAAATGAAAACAAAATTTTAAAAAAATTCATATCTCTATTGAAAATGGTTGAATTTACAAAAACCAAATTGATTCTGAATAAGTGATACTTCGACCATTAAGGATGATTTTTTATTGAATTTTTCTTGCGTTTTTTATATTTTTTTCTGCGATGTTTTTGTTCAGGTGCTGAGAAAATGAAAACTAAAATTTTCAAAAATTCATATCTCTATTGAAAATGGTTGAATTTATAAAAACCAAATTGATTCTGAATAAGTGATACTTCGACCATTGAGGATGATTTTTTATTGAATTTTTCCTGCGTTTTTTATATTTTTTTCTGCGATGTTTTTGTTCAGGTGCTCAGAAAATTGAAACAAAAATTTTCAAAAATCCATATCTCTATTGAATATTATTGTATTTACAAAAACCAAATTGATTTTAAATAAGCGATACTTCGGCCATTGAGGATGATTTTATATGGAATTTTTCTTGCGTTTTTTATATTTTTTTCTGCGATGTTTTTGTGATCATAGTCACAGTTTAAAATCCCTGATATTAAAAAGTAGCAACGTGATTCAAAAGTAGCAGTTTTGCCCATCTCTAATAGTTTTATTTTTTTATTTTATAACTGAAAATTACTTTTATGGGGGTCGATGGAGATTTCGAAAAATTATATAGGGGTCGATGATCGAAAAAGTTTGGCGACCCCTGTCCTATACAAACATCAAATTTTTCCCACCCTGTACAATTGTGGCCAAAAAATAATAAGACACCATTGTAATCTAGCAAGTGTCTTTTTCGTAAAATTTATTCATTTAAATTGGACTTCAATTGTTATTAAATTTCAATGTCAATATCTATACAGAGTTGAAAAGACAAAAAAAAACAGATATGCTATCCATTCGTGTTTTGTAATAGCAATTATAAATAAAATTGATAACTGTTGTGGGAATAGTTGTCTGCTATTAAAATTCAAATAGGGATTGATTCACACTAGACAACCTCTCTCGAACTAAAAAAATTAAAAATACAAAAAGGATTCACTTACTACAAATTTTGTAAAACACTCGGACATTCCAGAATAAATCAAGAAGATAGTACTCACCTGAAACAAAAGAAAAATAAATATTAGTTTACAGAACAAAAAACAAATGTAAAATTTAACTGTTCAATAAAATGCACTTTGTTGGTATCACAGACGTTATTTTATTTTTGCGACTATAGTTTATCGTAAAAATAAAAATAAAAACGTGTGATACCAACAAAGTGCATTTTATTGAAAATTTCCTGAATCAAAATGTATCACAAAGTAATGGCCAGAAAAAAAATGTTTTCTATTTTCTAGTCTTGATAATACCCATGTTGTAGATGTTGCAGATAAATATTTATTTTGGGCAAATACTTTTTGACTTTTGACTTAACTTTGACCACTGACGTATATACACCGTGTCCAACATAATAATGCTCAGCATGGAGATCTTGAAAACGGTAAAAGATACAGACAGGTAAAAGTTGCACTTTACATGCCGATCGCAGAAATTCATGATTGTTTATCGTTTTCGAAATTTTCCAAGAAATGCAATTTTTCGGATTAAGCTCTACAAAATGGCGTCTTCGAATTTTTTATCCGATGTTTCATCTCCGAGAAATCATCATCAACTTCACTTTTTTATATGGCTACAAAAGTAGAAACACCTTGTATACGGTAAAAAAATTTATTACAAATTTAACGATGTATCACATATTATGCTTCTAATAAATTTTAATGTTTTGTGGTTATGTCCATCATTTCTTTTTTATCTGATTAAATGGTCATTTATTAGAGCTTTAAGTATCATCATGACTTGTGTCTAAACGATCCGTTTTTAACCATCGATCCATAATAAAAACACGAGAAGAATTTCACTAAATAAATAATGTCACAGTAGCCATACTACTAATCGCGAAAAGGACTCAAGGTGTAAAAGTCTCTGTTAATGCGATTTTTACTCGCCAAGTTTCCAGTTGTGAACAAGCATCTAATTCTAAAGTCTGCGTAAATATTCAGCCTATTTGTGACTCTGTAGTCTTACGAAGACTACAAACAAATAACTTTTTGAAACAACTTAATGTTGCAGTCACGAACAGGTTGAATATTCCTATATTCAGGCTATTTTTGGTCTTCATTACTTTTATTCAATCAATCTGCAATAAGTGAGGTTGCCTCAAGTTAACTTATTTTTGTTTTTGTTTTTTGTTTTTTGAGTTTATTTTTCTTTGGTAATTTAAAATCCCGCCATTACAATGTTATTTTAGCGAACCCTCAGGGGTTGGGAAACACTGCTATAGACCATTATCCGGCTTTACTATCTTTAAATTTTTGATGGGAATGGACTGCAACTCCATTTTCTCCAAAATTGTCGGCCAGACGCTACAGACTCTGACTTGACACCGGTGGATTTTTACCTGTGAGGTCATTTACTAGAAGAAAATTAGAGACATTGTTCATTTTCGAAGCCATATTATTGGTGCGGGTGCTCAGATTAATACACACAGTGGGTAAAAAAAAAACGGTACAAGTAGTTTTGTACTCTCAGATATTTTCGTGCGTTATTAATTTGTTAAATAATTAATATAGCAGTGAAAAGCCCAATTTTTACTTTCTCCGTTACGAAGTACGAGAAAGTACTGTGATTGTGAAAAAAAATTAAACAGAAATATCCGTTTTGAGGTCTCTTGAGGCGATCGAGAAATATTCGCTCGGGTTCGTGGTTGTTAGTTACGCCTATCTTATTCATTTGTTCAATCATTCATTCCATATATCATTTATTACCAGTCGTGTGTGACTGAATGTCAAAGAAAAAAAAAACTAGCATGAAACTTTTTTTTGCCCCTTGAAGCCTTTGACTTAGGCTTATGCCATTCAGTCACGACAGTGTTTGTATTTTGACCATGAAACTTGGAACATAACTTGACAATCCGAAGAACTGAAAAGCTTTTGGTAAAATTTCATAAACCGTTTTTTGTTTTTGTTCAATATTTTTGTAAATATTCCAAATATTACAAAAAGATTTAAACAAATATTAAAGACAACGTTTGAAATTTTTTTTTTGGTGTATAATTATGAAACGATAATAGTTACATCATATTTATGTAGAATGCCAAAAAAACACCTTATAACGAATACGTTTTTTTAGAAATCTCTTTAGTTTTTGAGTATAAGTATAATTTGTCAATTTCATCTTTTTGACGTGAAAAAATCGAATTTTAATTTACAAGTATGTGTTGACCAACTAGCACGCCAGGATTGCCTTCGAGAATTGTGGATAACAAAAAATACTTATTAAAAATAATACTAAAATTTAAATTTTTTAAAAGGTGCGAAGTTGAAAAATAGTGTAAAGAACTCCTTCATAAGGCAATTATTGCACACGTTCTTTATAAAACTCGCGGCTTCGCAGTTCGTTTTAAGGCAATTATTGCACACGTTCTTCACCAAACTTGCAGCTTCGCAGTTCGTTCTATAAACTTGAACTCGTGCCAATGAAATTTGCCATATTAAACTTGTTTTTTTAATATAGGTATTATTTCAAAACTACTTGATAACAAGTCGATTTTGTAAATCTGTCTGAGACAGAGAGATTTGTTGATGCGAAACAGAGTACCAGAAGAATCACCCTACAGTATTTACGCAGTATTGTTTTTTAAACAAAAAATTCTCTCCACCTTAAACTAACGGTTTACGCTGCTATAATATTAAGCGTGCCCAAATCGTATATGGCTTTTTATACACCATTATTACCACTCCCGTTGGAGGTCCCGTAAAATGATTTCCTTCTTCCTACAACATCTGTAGTCGTACCGTGCTTAGACACCTGCCCATTATTATTATTCAATACAGATGACGATTTGCAACGCAATTTGAAATTATATACCAATAAGATTTGCCCAACGACTTGAAATTATACACCGACAGGTGCAAAAGCACGAGCAACTATAATAATAAAATATCACGATCTGTCGACGCAGTGTTGCATACGGTACGACGAAATTGTTGTAACGTTATCGCATTGTTATTCCTTTCCACTCGATAAAACAGCACGGGTTTATTGACCAATAAGCATCCTTAAGGCGTGTGTACTGTAAACATATGTACGTGTACGTTATGATTTTGCACGTGATCGAACGAACTGACGGGATTGCAAGAGGTGCATTCTATTTACGGGTGTGAAGTTAGCAATAGATTTCAAAAATTCATTATTTTGCAAAAATGTTGTGTAAATCTCAAAATTTTCTATAAGCAGAGTAGCGATACTACTAAAGAATACACACGAACCAACCCCACTCCAAATTTCAAGGCCCATAATTTTTTAAACACTGGATAAAACAAAATATTTTTTTGCAAACTTCGACGTCCGCCAGAAAAAAAAGCTAAAAACATCCAATCAATCTTACAACAACTAACTACACTGACGAGACCTGAAAGGTCGAAACCGGTCTGTAGGTGTTCTGATGGGGGAACAATATTTAATGTTCACATTAATATTGTTATATTTGCCGCCGCTGGCAATGTTCATATCTTGTCGGCGTTAAAGCCACCCGGATTTGGTTCAGTACAGCATTCAGGCAATAGATTCCGCCACTTTAGCGTTTCTACCAATCCTAGATAGTATAATACAATAGTTTATTGGTGCTAAATAACAATATAGTTTTACACTTTAACACAAGTCATCATGGATTAATATTTTTGGTATTTACCAAAGTCTAATGAGCTGGCCACATGGATGTGCAAAACCAAGCCAAAAAAAAAGTCTAATGAAATTATCCATAGCAGACACGTTTTAGGCACTAACGCGAAAAATTTAGTTATATAAATTAAGTTAGACAGGGGATTACACTACGTATTAGATGAATCAAATATCTGTATAGTATATAAAGGTAGAGCCATCTCAAAATCTGGTGTCACATTGCGCAGTGAACATCTTAAATTTTAAGAGAGGGGACGCCGGAAACTCATAATTATTCAGCTGCGTGAACTTAATGTAAATATAGACAAAGAATCGGTGGCGAAGATTCATCTTCAAATTCCTCGCGTAGATTTGTTATCGCGTTCTATCCGAATACTTTTTCTCACTCTACGTAAACTCTACCCCCAGGTGTCACAACATTTTGGGATGGTTCTATCGCATACGTAAAATTATAATTCAGTTAAAGGCACAGAGCTACCAACACACAACAATTGTTTCTAATTTTTATTCGAGTTCGTGTTTCGATTTAACTTTACTGAATAAAAAATCGGCAAAAAACGGAAATTGGCCAACTTTCGAAAAATACGTTTTATCTTAATGCAAAACAATATAAAATAAAAAATCGGCAAAAAACGACAATCAGCCAACTTTTGAAAACTACTTTTTTCTTAAAATTGCAAACAATATAGAAGAAAGAAAATCAAAGTGTATTTTTTAATGTCAAAAAAGTTACTTCTGTATTGAATGTAAACCACTAGCAGTCAAAATGATATTATTAACGTACGGAAAATCTTTTCTCTTTACACATTTCTCACACGAGAAGCTCAGATTCGCCTTGAAATTGAATTTTTATGAAAAAAAAAACACGTTATTTCTACGTTAAATGCAAAGTGACAGCCAGTAGCGTCGCGTCAAATTTTGGCCTCTCCGCGTCTGCGGGCCCTACGCTACGCCACTGCTGACAACTGCCAAAATTATATTATTTGACATGTATTTTTGCACCGGATCTGTACTTACCCAACAGTTTTGGCACAGATTCGTCTCCAAATTGCAAATTCATGTAGAAAAAAGTTATTTCTAGGTTAGATATAAATTAACACCTGTCAAAATACTATCGTGTTTTAGTACTGCATCTTTTATATTTGAATATTTTCAACGTAAGAAGCTCAGATATTCTTTAAAACTGCTTAAAAATTAGAAGCTCATTTTTTTAATTACAAAATAGTAATTTTTACGTTAGATAAAAAGTGACAGCTGTCAAAATTAGATTATTTGACAGATATTTTAGCAACGCATCTTTCTTTTATACATTTTCCACGTGAGAAGCGCAAATTTACTTTGATATTGCAAATAATTTAGATAATACGAAGCCAGTTTTATTTTCATGGAGAAAAAAAAACTTATTCCTAGGTTTCTAGGTACCGCATCTTTATTTCTTGGACATTTTTCATATTTTTCATATTTTCCTTTAAAATTGCTTAAAAATGAGAATCTAATTTTGTTTCATGTAAAAAATCGTTATTTCTAGGTTAGATAAAATGTGGCCGCTGTCAAAATTACATAGCTAGGCACATATTTTACTACTGAACCTTTTCTATTTGAACATTTTCTATGTGAGAAGCTCACATTTCCTTTAAAACAGCAAATTTTGTTTTCATGTAAAAAAATCGTTATTTCTAGGTTAGATAAAATGTGACAGCTGTCAAAATTACATAGCTAGGCACATATTTTACCACTGCACCTTTTCTATTTGAACATTTTCTACGTGAGAAGCTCAGATTTCCTTCAAAAGATTGCTTAAAAATAAGAAGCAAATTTTGTTTTCATGTAAAAAATCATTATATCTAGGTTAGATAAAATGTGACAGCTGTCAAAATCACACAGTTAAACTCGTGTTGTACTACCTCACCTTTTCTATTTGAACATTTTCTATGTGAGAAGCTCAGATTTTCTTTAAAATTGCTTAAAAATAAGAAGCAAATTTTGTTTTCATGTAAAAAATCGTTATTTCTAGGTTATATAAAATGTGACAGCTGTCAAAATTACATAGTTAGACACGTATTTTACTACTGCACCTTTTCTGTTTGAACATTTTCTACGTGAGAAGCTCAGATTTCCTTTAAAATATTGCTTAAAAATACGAAGCAAATTTTGTTTTCATGTAAAAAATAGTTATTTCTAGGTTAGATAAAAGGTGACAGCTGTCGAAATTACTTAGTTAGGTACATATTTTACTACTGCACCTTTTCTATTTGATTCTTTTCTATGTAAGAAGCTCAGATTTCCTTTAAAAAATTGCTCAAAAATAAGAAGCAAATTTTGTTTTCATGTAAAAAATCGTTATTTCTAGGTTAGATCAATTGCGACAGCTGTTAATATTACATAGTTAAACACGTATTTTACTACTATACCTTTTCTATTTGAACATTTTCTACGTGAGAAACACAGATTTTCTTTAAAATTGCTTAAAAATAAGAAGCAAATTTTGTTTTCATGTAAAAAATCGTTATTTCTAGATTAGATAAAATGCGACAGCTGTCAAAATTACATAGTTAAACTCGTATTTGACTACTGCACCTTTTCTATTTGAACAATTTCTGCGTGAGAAGCTAAGATTTCCTTGAAAAAAATGCTTAAAAATGAGAAGCAAATTTTGTTTTCATGTAAAAAATCGTTATTTCTAGGTTAGATAAAATGTGGCAGCTATCAAAATTACAGTTAAACTCGTGTTTTACTACTGCACCTTTTCTATTTGAACATTTTCTGCGTGAGAAGCTCAGATTTCCTTTAAAAAAATAGCTTAAAAACAAGAAGCAAATTTTGTTTTCATCTAAAAAATCGTTATTTCCAGGCTAAATCAAATGTGACAGCTGTTAAAATTAGATTATTTGACACGTATTTTAGCAATGTATCTTTCTTTCTTGTACATTTTCCACGTGATAACCTCAAATTCACTTTGAAATTGCAAATAATGTGGACAATGAGAAGCTAGTTTTGTTTTCATGTAAAAACATATTTCTAGGTTAGATAAAAAGTAACAGCTGTAAAAATCACATTATTTTAGTACCACAACTTTATTTCCGGGACATTTTCCACGTGAGAAAATGAGAAGCTCCAGATTTCCTTTAAAATTGCTTAAAAATAAGAAGCTTATAAAAATGTTGTTTCTAGGTTAGATAAAAATTGGCAGCTGTCAAAACTACATAGTTTGACATGTATTTTAATTCTGTGAGAGAAGCTCATATTTTATACAAAATTGCTTAAAAATGAGAAGCAATTTTTATGTAAAAAATCGTTCTTTCTAGGTTAGATAGAATGTGACAGCTGTCAAAATTAGTTTATTTTACACGTATTTTAGCAACGGATCTTTCTTGTATATTTTTTAGACAAGAAGCTCAAATTAACTTTGAAATTGAAAATAATGAAGACAATGACAGGCTGGTTTTGTTTTCAAGTAAAAAACTTATTTCTGGGTTAGGATAAAAAGTGACAGCTGTTAAAATCACATTATCAGGTACGTATTTTAGTGCCGCAATTTTATTTCCTGGATATTTTCCATACGAGAAGCTTCAGATTTCCTTTGAAATTGCTTCAAAATTAGAAGCTAATAAAACTATTGCTTCTAGGTTAGATGTTAGATAAAAATTGGCAGCTGTCAAAATTACTCCGTTAGACACGTATTTTAGTACTACACTTTTTCCACGTGAGAAGCTCGTAATTCCTTTAAAATTGCTTAAAAATTAGAAGCAAATTTCATGTAAAAAATCGTAATTTCTACGTTAAATAAAATGTTACAGCTGTCAAAATTAAATTATTTGACACGTATTTCAGCAACGCATCTTTATTTTGTGTACTTTTTCCACGCGAGAAGCATAACTTCATTTTGAAATTACAAATAATGTAGGAAAACTAAGAAGATAATTTTATTTTCATGCAGAAAAATGTGGTTTCTGAATTAGATAAAAATTGACAGCTGTCAAAATTACATGGTTAGGCATGTATTTTAGTACTGTTTAAACATTTTCTATGTGAGAAGCTCTGATTTAATTTAAATCTGCTTAAATATGAGAAGCTAATTTTGTTTTCATGTTAAAAATCGTTATTTCTAGGTTAGATAAAATGCGACATCTGTCAAATTTAGATTATTTCATACGTATTTTGGCAACGCATTTTTTGTTCTTGTAGATTTTCCACATGAGAAGCGCAAATTCACTTTGAAATTGTAAATAATGTAGGCAACGAGAAGCTAGTTTTGCTTTCATGTAGAAAAAACTCGTTTCTAGTAGAGATGGTTAACTCATGAGTGAGTCGATTCGAAGAGTTGACTCACGGAAATGGAATTTCGGTAAATTGTTGATATGTGTAAGTGACGACCTTTTTTTGCTCATAACTTTTTACTGATATACTTTACTTCCAAAGAGTCAAGAGTCGACTCATGAATTCTCATTTCATTTTTTAGTGACACCACCGCTATTATGCTAAAGAATTTAGAAAATCTATTATAGTGCTACATTTTTTTTAACTTGCATATTAGCTCAATTTGTATTTAATGTTAAATTAAGATTTTTCTTCCTCTTTTTATTATTATTATTATTATTATTATTTTGTGCATATATAACTTTGTTTTTTTTCCTTATCTTTATCTTTTAATTCAATTTAATATACTGTATTAAGTAATGTTAAGTTTCCCTGTTATTAGATATATGTATGTCTGTTGGGAAATAAACCAATTATTATTATTTTAATCGCCCATCTCTATTTTCTAGCTCTAGATAAAAATTGACAGCTGTTAAAATCTCATTATTTGTCATGCATTTTAGTACCGCATCTTATATTCCAAGTGAGAAGTTCAGATTTCCCTTGAAATTGCAAAGAATGTAAAAAATAAGAAGCAAATTTTGTTTTAATGTAAAATAAAGTCATTTCTTGGTTAGGTCAAAAGTGACAGCTGTCAAAGTCACATCATTTGATGCGTATTTCATTACCGCATCTTTCTTCTTCTTCATTTCCACGTGAGAAGCTCAAATTCTCATCCGATACTGAAAAACGTTCGATATTTAAAATAACACTTAAATAGTATAAATAACTATTACACCATCAAATCGGGGAAAGTAACACGATGGCTACATCACATTTTTTTTAAATGTTCACGTTCACAATACTTTCCTGTACTTCGTAACGGAGAAAGTAAAAAATTATCCGTCCCTTGAAATAAGAATAGTTGCGCCTTCACATAAACTGATTTTTTTTTCAACGTGCAGATTGCTGAAACAACCATCTGCAGAATTGTTTTTTCTGCATTTTGGAATTGCAGTTAGCAAAACTCAAATAACACGCACATCATTAATTTTAAAACTGGTATTTTTTGCAAATAGAGAACGACTTTCAAATAAGGTATCACAGGCCACCGCTTACAATTTAAAAATTTGGGGCTGCAGCCGTCACTCGAGGGTTGAAATTGTTCGTTGCACGATCTCATTTCTTAATCTAAAACTAACTTGTCTCGGGATTTTTTCGCACAATCGTTGAGATAGTGAATTTATTCCATTTGGCTGTCTGATTGTTCAAAAAATTCTTCTTTTTATGGCGGACACCGAGCTTTGAGAAAACTTGAGTTAATGTGACGGTACACCAATTATTATCGGTGCGTGGTTATTTCTTTCGAAGTGATCCAGAGGTCGGCATTTCTCGTATTGTGGGGCATATATATCTGGATTGTTTAAGTATTTTAAAGTTTTTGAAGGCGGACAACAAACTTTGAAGAAAACCGTAGGGAACGTGATGGTCCACCTATTCTCGGTGTATGAGGCGGATAATTTTGTTTCTGGTGATCCAGGAGCCGGCACGATTTTTTTCAACTATTTAGATTATCTAAATGTTTTTAATTTCTGGCGAACACTGGATTTTGAAAAAAAAAATCAGCTAATGTGACCGCGCACTAATTACCATTTTTAAATTTTTTTTAAAGTCCTTGGTACTTTGTTTATACATTTTTAACTATTTTCAGATGGGCATCGAACATTGTAAAAAAACTTTAGTAAATGTGGCTGCTCACCTCTTTCTTCACGGTGCAAGGGGAACACCCTTTTTTTTCGATGTGATCTAGGGGCATGAACGTTTATTTTATTTTTTGTGTGGGTAGGTTTATGCATGTAGATTTATTAGATAATTAGATGAAATCGGGGCCGAGGTAGGAACATTCTCGGGCCGGTAAATCTTGCCAGTCCGCGCCTGTATAATATATGATAGTAATAAGTTTTGGCCCAAAGAATAGTTAATTTTGCGAAAACAGAACCAACATCATGCCAAAACGGCATTAAAATCACACATTGTTACTACATTGACCAAGATTATATCAATGTTAAGTTCTAATAACTGTGTGTCTATTTCCATTCCTCTGGATGCCGGATCGATAATATCATTTACGTTGAGAAGATATTATTGTATCAATCTTACAAAGGAACGGTAGGGGGCGTCCCTTACCGATTGCGACGCACCTTGTATATGTTGTAGAGCATCAAAAAGTAAGAGACCCGTATTTTTTTGTGTGTTTATCTCGAGGTTTAGAGGGCGAAACCACCTCTTGAAGAAAACGGAATAAATTCAAAATTTTGAATTTTTCAAAAAACTTTATACATTGTTGCAAAGAGCATAAAATACTGTAAAACTTTTATATTATAGAAGATATATGCTACAAATGGAAAAAGCCATTTTCTTCAAGAGGTGGTTTCACCCCTAAATGATTTGATTTTGATGCGCTACAACATATACAAAGTACGTCGCAATCGGTGAGGGACACCCCCGACCATTCCCTTGTTAGTAATATTTTTTAAATGGCATGTATAAGGTAGTAGAATATTTAGGTATAGGTTAAGTTAAAGCCTGATAAATTTTAATAGAAAATCGAACGAAAATATAAACGCTAGGGTCTGCAAATTATAGATGATATCTATTTCATTATGACAAGTTTAATTAAAAACTAATTTAATCGCGGGGCATTATCCGATTTGCTTTTAATTATTCCGGCATATATAAAGCACGTATATATATAACGCTAAATGTGGAAATAGGGATCCCGGGAGGGGTGTGACCGGATCCCGTCCCAAATGAATTACCCGAAATTGATTCGTACTCGTTCTCTGCAAATTATTTTCCTATAAACGCGTGTCTATCTGTTTTCCCGTATTTAACTTCCATTTTAGCGTCGCTTGCGCAACAAAGGATCGGACATAATGTTCGGCACAATTTCCTTTGGCCGTTGTGTTTGCCCCGGCCCCAGCGATTGAATGGAGGGGGAGGGGGGGATATCTAATTAGGCATCGATCCAAAACACCCACCCACCACCTTGATTAGTAAGCTAGGTTGGCAGTGAATATAAAAAATAAAATCGACATACCGAAAAATCCGAGCCGCCTCAAAGAAACCTTTGATATAATCCACCTCCAAAGGGTATGTCATTAGATAAGGGGTAGTCTTTGCTTAGAAGAAATTACTCTCGCTCATGCTCCACTGGTCGAATCGTGCGGCCGGGGGAATACAGGCTATTTATATTCTAGTTATGTGGGAAAAAATTATACACAAGCAGGCACTCGCTATATCTATCAGGCTTCCATTGAACTTGCCGTTGTTGGCCTTGAACGCGGAGCTCCGAGCGTACAAAGAACTAGCCTTTATTAGATAGGTAATAGCGAAGACGTAATAGGAAAGTGAACGCGACTCGACCAACTCCAACTTGAAACTACGTGTACACACCGTGTACAAGTTAGAGGCCAGTCAACTGTATCCTCTGCATACTTCCATCTCGATAAACAACAGCACGTGCTCCCGTAGTTATCTACAAAATATCCATCCACTATCCTACACAATATTTTTCTGAAATACCTTCCTGATTTTTTTTATCAATAATATTGGTTACTAATTGGTATTATCAGAGATGAGTAGAGAGATAGCTAGTGCCAATGCAAACAGGCGCGTTGACTTTTTTCGTCCCTACGCTAGCGACACCTCTCCACTTCTTACTGCAAAATGTCTTCCTTGCGTGTGCATTCTTACTTTTGCCCAACAATTTGTCAAAAATTACAAATCCTCCAATTATGATAATTGTAATATAATGTAGATAATACCCAGAGATAAGTAGAGAGATTGACAACGTGATACAAACGGTCGAGCCGTTTTTTTCATCCATATGCCGACACCTAATAAGAGAAAATCGGAAACAGGTAGCCGAAACAGTCATCTTACATCACTCATTTTTACCATAAGTATTCCTCTCTTACACCATCCCTTACCACTCTTCCCGTAGCGTTTCTCTCTTTCTCCAGGACCGTCTTTACGGCAATGAATGGATTGACGTTGACATATTAATAAGATCACATGACTGTTTCGGTTACCAGTTTCCGATTTTCTTCTATTACGTGTCGCTAGCATATGGATGAAAAAAATAGTGATGTGGCCATCATGTTACTTTCTCCGATCTTCATTGCATAACAATTATTTATATTTATACTACCATGGTTTATTTTCATTTTAGATCAGATGATACTGACGTTTAAAACGTCAAAGTTATGAAAGATAAAAATAACAAATTGTACTTCTAATTCAAATAATCTTAAATTAGTTTATTAGAAAACTCAAAAAAATCCTAATAAATTCTTGAAAAAAGTCCTAAAAACAAATCTTGAAAAAGATATCTGAAAAAGCCCTGAAAGAGTCCTGGTTATAACGTTCCAAAGAGAATACCCGAAAGAGTCTTAAATAAAACAGTCCTGAAAAAATTTGATTAAAAAGTCCTGATAAAAAGTCCCTGACAAAGAAATGTCTTGAAAAACTGGTTTTTGAAAAAGACCTGAAAAAAGTCCCGAAAACTGAGTAGTCACAAAAAAAAATTCTGAGAAAACGTCCTAAAAAAGACCTGATAAAAAGACTGTAGAAAACTACTGAAAATAGGCTTCAAGAAAGTTCGAAAAAGGGCCTTAAAAAAACCTGTAACATAGTCCAGAAAAAAAAAGTCCTGGATAGAGTCCTTACAAAGGTCCTAAAAAGACCCGAAAAAGTCGAGAAAATAGTCCTAACAGAAGTTATCAAAAAGCCTTAGAAAAGAACTGATAAGGCATTAAAAAAGTCTTGATAAAATAATCCTGATTAAAAATCCTGGAAAACGTCTTGAAAAAATAATCGTGACAAAAAATTCCTGAAAATAAGGTCCTAGAAAAAGCTCTGTTAAAACGGCCAGAAGAAAAGTACTGAAAAAGCATACAAAAAAGTCAGAATAAAGACCTTAAAAAGTCCAGAACAAAGCTTGTGAAACAGTCCCGAAAAAAAGTACTAAGAAATTTCTGAGAAAGAGTCCTTAAGATCATAAAAAGACCCCAGAAAATTTCAGAAAATAGTCCTGACAAAGGCCTTAGAAGAGATCTAATGAAAGGCATTAAAAAGTCCCAAAAAAGGTCCTGAAATAATAGTTTTTAAATAATCTTAAAAAAAGGCCCTAAAAAATTAGAAAAAGAAGGGTTCTCAAACAAATGTCTTGAAAAACTTTTGAAAAAAGTCGTAACAATAGTTTTCAAAATATTGTCCTGTAAGAAAATCCCAAAAAGAGACTTGCAAAAAGTCTAAGAAAATACCTGAAAAAAGGCATTTAAAAAGTTCCAGAAAAATAATTCGGATTAAAAATCCTAAAAAAAAGTCGCAAAAGAAGGCCCCAAACAAAAACTTTTTAGTATTGAAAAAAACTCTTAATAAAAGTTTTGAAAAAATCGCCCTGCAAAAAAACCCAAAAAGTCTTGCAATTGAAAAGTTCCTGAAAAATAATCCTGACAAAAAAATCCTGAAAAGAAGTCTCAAAAACAAAAAGTTTTAAAAATAAAGTCTTGAAAAAGAGTCTAAAAAAAAAATTCAGAAAAGAAAAGTCTTGAAAAAACATCGTTAAAGATGATTCCTGAAAATATGATCTTGAAGAAAATTCCTGCAAAATAGGTCCAAGAGAAAGGTTCTTAAAAAAGACCTGAAAAAAGAAATGAAAAAATCCTAAAAATAAGGTCTTACAAAAAAGATCTAAAAAAAGTTTCCTAAAAGTCCTGAAATTTTGATTTATACTTTCATGATATTTTTTTTCAATTTCAATGGACATCGAACGGGTTGTAGTATTGGATGATTCTGACGTTTTAAACGTCAAAATTATGAAAGATGGAAATGAAAAATGATACTTCAAATTCTAATAATCTTTACCGATGATTTACTCAAAAAGTAATGAGATTTTCAAAATAACTGATCCTTTATAAGTTATTAATTTTATCATTACTAGAGAAAGGTTCTTAAAAAAGACCTGAAAAAAGAAATGAAAAAAATCCTGAAAATAAGGTCTTACAAAAAAGATCTAAAAAAAGTTTCCTAATAGTCCTGAAATTTTGATTTATACTTTCATGATATTTTTTTCAATTTCAATGGACATCGAACGGGTTGTAGCATTGGATGATTCTGACGTTTTAAACGTCAAAATTATAAAAGATGGAAATGAAAAATAATACTTCAAATTCTAATAATCTTTACCGATGATTTACTCAAAAAGTAATGAGATTTCCAAAATAACTGATCCTTTATAAGTTATTAATTTTATCATTACCTACCAATATGATTAATATAAATTTGATTAACTGTTATCGTTTTTTAATTATAAACCAAAAATGACAAAAAATGATAATTTTATTTTTTCATAAAACGTTTGTTTTTTGAAAAATATTTTCAAACAAAGGATGCTCATTTATTTGTTACCTTCAAGATTTGTTTAGATGTTTTTGTAGTATTTTTTATATTTAAAAATTATTGGAGAAAAACGGCTAAGGTTAACGCATATTTGAGGTATATGAAATTTTACCAAAAGCTTTTCAGTTCTTCGGATTTTAAAATAAGGCTTATGTTCAAAGTTCCATGTTAATTCATGTCGTAGTTTTTGAGATACGGCGCGCACAGACTGACATACATCTCATATTGAAAAATGGTGATGTGGCCATCATGTTACTTTCTCCGACTTGATGGAATCATTTATATTACGTTTTCATGGTTTATTTTCAATTGAAATCATATTTTAAATGTACATCGAGCGTTGCGTAAACTCGGATGAAACTGACGTTTAAAACGTCAAAATTATGAAAAATGAAAAAATTATACTTCAAATTAAAAAACTCAGTTTACTCAAAAACTAAAGGGATTTCGAAGAAAACTGATTCTTTATAAGTTATTCATTTTAGCATTCTCTACAATTATTATTAACATAAATTTGCTGTAACTATTATCGTTTCATAATTATAAACCAAAAATTAAAAAAAAATATTTTTTTTTCTCGAATAAAAATGATTTTATGAAAAATGTTTTCAAGCAAAAGATGTTCATTTCTTTGTTGTCTTCAATGTTTGTTTAAATGTTTTTGTGATATTTTTCATATTTAAGAAAATATTGGTAAAAAAACAAAAAACAGTTAAGGTAAACACCCACTTCCGGTGTGCGAAATTTTACCAAAAGTCTTTTCAGTTCTTCAGATTATCAAATAAGACGTATGTTCAAAGTTTAAAAAAAATCCAGTAATTGTTGAAATGGCATCCCTCAAAACGGATATTTACGTGAAAAAAATTTTTGAAAAAAAAAATCACGATCACAATACAATCTCGTACTTCGTAACGGAGAAAGTAAAAACCGGCTCGACCGTTTGTATACTCATCTCTGGGTATTATCTACATTATATTACAGTTATCATAATTGCAGGATTTGTAATTTTTGACAAATTGTTGGGCAACAGTAAGAATGCACACGTGAGGAAAAGACATTTTGCAGTAAGAAATGGAGAGATATGATTGAAATTCAAATGTTGCATCACTTGTGGCATTAAATAAATTGATTAATTTATGTTATGCTTCTGCAACAAGTGAGGTTATTTGAATAATCAAGCTACTTTTCGTCTTTACTTAATTTTAAGTCATTTCCATCCTGGACGGTTATAAAAATATTAAAATGAGTTTAAATGCTATAAAACATAATTTTATAACAAGTTGTGTAAAAATGCTCCAATTCTAATTTTGCAGTAAAACTGTATTGATCATATACGCTATACTATTATTATATCCTTTAATTGCTGTTTGCAATTCGAAGATTTATACTGCCATATATCCGCATGTTGTTGCTGAATTGCCGTACTTAAGTTTTGGATGTTGTGCCAAAGTCAATATATATTTCCACGCGCGGGATTTCCTAACGTACAAATAATCATTAAGTCAAAGATCTGTTTTCTGTAACACGACAGGTATTTTAGTTACAATCTACGAGAGTTACTAGTCGATTACGATGTATTAAACTTCCTGTGCGCTCTATTCGTTTAATTGAGGAAATTAGTAAGTAGGTAAATCTTGTACTTAATCAAAATTTCTGTAATTTATGACCAACCCATCCGTTATGATCTAAACGGCTCTTCCGCGTAAATGCAAAACTGAAAAATGTAAAGTGGCTCCCGCATCGCTCGAATCGAAAATGATTCGTATACATGCAGTTTACGATGCTTTCGTTGGCTTAGGGCCGACTATATGACTTGTACAGGGCCTCGCGAACTGGCAAGAGTTCCTCACCAATCCCTTATTAAGGGGTTATCCTACTGTAAAATTTTCAAAAAATCAATTTTCTTTTTGCCTTTAAACAATTCTTTGAAGTGTTTGGAATAATATGCAAAAGATTCCATGTAGATATTCGAAGTACTGTTTGAGTTATAGCGTTTGCAGCCAAGGAAGAATTGAGCACGCACTTTAAACGCGTTTTTCTCGAAACTATGTTTTTCGAAACGGTGTACACGATATCTCGGGCTGTGATTGATGAATCGACTTGAAATTTGGTACACATGTTCAGAGGACTACTAGTTTAGACGTAATTTTTTTGTCAAACACTTTAGAAGATAACGTTTTAAATTAGTTATACATAAAACAAGGCGATAGAATCCCACAAAAATTATATGTTAAATTCAATAAAGATTATTCTTTCAAAATTACTTTAGTTTTCGGAAATATTTTAATTTTTAAGCGAGTCATGATTTTTTTAAAGTTATATTTTTAAATCAACTATAACTCGTTGATATTAAGATAGTAATATGAAATAGATATGAATTCTACAAAAATAAAAAAAATTAAATAAACTTACAAATTATTTTAAAAAGGCGCAACTTGAATTTTAAACATTTGAATCTTAACTGAATTTCTATTTGGTAAAATAAATATATATTTCATATTAATATTCTTAATAATATGAACCACCATACATAAATATTAATATTAAATAAATATTAATATTAAACATTTAAAAACTCGCTAATTAAAAAAAAGTGTTAAAAACTAGGATAATGTTCGCCAACATTCATATTTAAGTAATAAACTATTATTCAATCAAAACCACTTTTTTTAATGTACGTATTTTTACATGAACTATGGATTTTCAAAACTGTTTACTTTTTGATAAAAATCGAAAAATATTGAGCCCGGTAATTTAATTTAATTTATTTTATTTAACGGATTCACCTTTTTACAAGTTTATTATATGTAAATTGTAATTTCACTTGTTATCCGGGTTTTTTAAATAAATTTTCATTAATGCACATGTGGCTGCTAAAGTTATAAAACCTGGCGAAAAAATCGTACTTAAATTCATCAAATTTTGCCCTTTCAGAATTACTATAATTTTCGAAAATATTTTAATTTTTAAGCAAGTTATAGTTTTTTAAAGTTTTTTTTTTGGCATTAGAATGAACTAAAACTCGTTAATTAAAAAAATTCGTATTAGAAGCTAGGATTAAGTTCCCCCACACTTATATTCAATTAATAAACTTTTGTTCAATCAAAATCACTTTAGTTTTTGAAAGTGCAAGTATTTTAAAATTTTGGATAAATTTTAATTTTCGAAAGAATCGAAAAATATTAATATATATATTCTTTATTTACGGACCCGGAGATAACACATTGAAAAATGTAAATTTAAATTAAAAATATTTTTTCTTTTATAAATAATGTTAGTGTTCAAAAATACACCGATTTTGAATCAATTTATGGATTTTTGAAATGTATTCTCGAACACTGTAGCAAGTAACGTTAAAAAAATATTTGATTTTATTTGAAATAGCGATATAATCCCGCAAAAATTCTGCGAAATTCAGTAACGATTTCCCTTTCAAACTTACATTAGTTTTCGAAAATATGTAAATGCTTATGTGAGTTATGATTTTTTTAAATGTTTTTGATTAACAAAACCTCATTAATTACAAAAAAAAAGTATGAGAAGCCAGGATATAGTTCCGCAAAAATCATATTTAATTAACAAAATGTTGTTTTATCAAAATCACTTAGTTTTTTGAAAATGTACACATTTTTAGATATAGTAGATATTTTCGAAAAAAATCGAAAAATATTGAGCCCTGTAATAATATTTCGCAAAACGTACATTTACTTTAAAAAATGTTGTTTTTTCTTTATAACACAAAGCCCACAAAAATTCTTTGGAATTCAGTGAGGAATGCTCTTTCAAAATTACTTTAGTTTTCGAAAATATTTGAAGTTTTATGCGAGTTATGATTTTTTTAAATTAACAAAATTTCATCAACTACAAAAAAGTATGAGAAGCCCAGATATAGTTCCCTAAAACTCATATTCATTTAATAAACTGTTGTTTTATCAAAATAATTTGGTTTTTGAAAATGCTCACTTTTTTAGATAAACTATGGATTTTCGAAAAATTATGTTTTTCGTAAAAAATCGAAAAATATTGAGCCGGGTAATTATGTTTCCCAAAACGTACATTTACTTTCAAAATATGTTATTTTTTTTATAAATAACATTAGTATTTGAGAATACACCGACTTTCAAACAATTTACGGATTTATGGAAATGTGTTGTCGCACTTTGGGAAGTAACATTTTTTTAAATTATACAAAATGACGATAAAACTAATAAGGATTGCCCTTTCAATATTATTTTGGTTTGGTTTTTTTATTTTGGAAAATGATATTAATATTAATTTATCGGTAGGAACATGCCGCAAGTAACATAACCTCAAAATGTGTTACCAACTTAAATTTTTTTTAATAAAAAATCATGGCACACTTGAGGTTTTTTTTAATGAACATACTTGTTGGTGCGTTTTTCGTTCCCAAAATAATAAACTCATAGTAATAATAATAATAATAAATTATTTGATGGTATTACATGAACATGTTTATTAGGGCTGAAATTTTAAGCTTCGCAGATTCGAAGATTCATAGAAAATCATCAAATTATTTCAAAACTAATAGAAATGAGTAATTTTGTAAAATACGTTATTATTTTCTACCTTTCCAATACACTAATTTGATGATAATTTATTATTACAGTAACTAATACAGGGTGTAAACTTTAACTGGAACAAATTCGATATTTATGAAATGAGAAGTTCCAGAAAAAAAATCTTCGGGCACGTCGATTTTTGTTTTTTATTGCGCACTTTTTAGCGCCTTTAAACGTAGTATGACGTCACTAGTTTTTCACGTATGTCGTCATGGAACATTTTGTTTTCGTTTTTTTGGTGTCGACTGCGAGGTCATCTGCCACCACCGTTTGTGTTAATATATCATATATTATTATTATTTTTTGACTACATTTGTAGCCCTGTTTATGCTCTTTACGACTGTGTAAAAATATTTTGTTTTTTGTTTTTTTTTATTTAAGAAATTGAAAAAAATATTATTTTTAAATAAACTTATTTAATGTATCAAATGTTCAAAATGAGCACCGTTCCTCTCTTGGCAAAAAGCCAATCGGCGATAAAACCCATTCCTTACATTTTGAAACATTTCTGGTGGAATTTGAACATTTGATACATTAACTAAGTTAAAAAAATCAATTTCTGAAATAAAAAAACAAAAAAATTTTTTACACAGTCGTAAAGAGAATAAAAAGGGCTACAAATTTAGTCAAATTAAAAAGAAATTGTTTCCATTTAAAAATATGTCTATTACGTCATACATGAAAGACTAGCGACGTCATACTATTTTTGAAGATGCTAAAAAGTGCGCAATAAAAAACAAAAAAATCGACGTGTCCCAGGATTTTTTTCTGGAACTTCTCATTTTATAAATACCGAATCTGTTCCAGTTAAAGTTTCCACCCTGTATTACGTCTTGGGCTATTGAGGCGAAAATTTTGAAATTACATAATAAAAGTCTAAGGGCCGGTATTATAAAGGTCATTTAAATTTAATTGACGATTAAATTTTAATTGACATTTGTCCTACATGTATTTTGCATATAACCAAACTTCTTTTAAATTTTAATCTAAAAAGAAATCCATAACTGTTTAGGGTTTTGGAATTAATAAAATCGAAAACTTTCGAAACCTCGATATTCGAAGTTCCTCTTCGAAAACCTCGATATTCGAAGTTCTTCTTCGTTTCTTCGCGTACTTCGAAAAAGGAAGCTTCGAATTATTTATCAAGCGAAGTGTTATTACTATCTCGATTAAGGGATGCGTTAAATAAAAAAATATCATCCGTTTTTTCGTAGAATTTATTACATAATTTAGTGGAATTTTTTTCGTGTTGGATTATTAAAATCCGGTTTGTAATTTACTCACGTTCGTGCGTAATATGTCCCGGCTCCGTTCGCTGCAAAGTGTTAATTTTAGGTTGTGATAATGGCGTTAAATGTTCCGCCTTTTTATGTGTTTGCTTTTTATATTACGGCATTATTTAATTCCCGCCTTGTTAAATGTTCGCGGGGCGCGATTTACATATCTATTAAAAGTAATGCTGCCGCAAGGAAAATCAACTTTCATTAGTCGGTGTTCGGGGTTTATTTTCGGCGCCCTTAAATTGTTTATTATCTGGAACAGATTGTAACATAATCGTTCTTAATGTTTACTGTGCGGTTTTTAGAGTCACTCTGAAGCTATCGGACTGACGGCACGCATCGGATAAAATTGCTTAACACAGTTGTAAACGAGTTATCCGTTCCAATGTGCGTTGACTCGTTTACAACTGTGTTAAGCAATTTTATCCGATGCGTGCCGTCCGTCCGATTCCGACAAGTATGCGCCGCGTAGCTTGAGAAGGCATTAATAATGTTTCTTATCCGAAATGTGGGATAAGGGACAATACCAATTCCTCACAGGCCGAAATATAACAGTATTAATTGTGCCCCCACCCGCTCATTTAATTTTAATTTATCTGAGAATGGCCCAAAGATTTGCAGGGGCGGCCGAAATTTGAAGTTATGTCACTATTTCTTACGGCAATTAGTTGTCGAGACAAGCTTGAACTTGCATACTAGTTGGCGAATTCGTGCTATTATTTGTGTAAATTTATTTCAAGTTGTACTTAAATCTAAGAAATTGCAACCAAATAAATAACGAAATTCAAATAAACATTCGTTCAATTAATATCGAAATAAGTGCGGTTGGACTTTATCCTACTGAGTGATTCTATAGATTTGAAACACTATGAGGCAAATTTGCAAGTTGGAGGGCACAAATGCGTATTTTTTAAACAGTTTCAAGCAGGCTAAGCAAGCAGATTTAAAATGTAATTCGTTTGTATATGACACAACTATTTTTTTTAAATCCGGGACTAGTTTAATCCTGAAAATTACATCTGCGTCTAAGTAAGACTAATTTGCTCTTCACAGAATACGCGCATATGCTGGTATTGAATAGTGATGTAACATTTGGTATGAATAGCAATCCGAAGATCATTACCATCATCGCCACTCCAACTCAATTAAACCAGTGTCATGTGTTGAATGGAGGCGACTCGTAGCGTCCAGTATGTTTACAATCGTCATTAAAATTCTTAATTTTACTGTCCGTTACTAGCGTCCACCAAATGGCATTCGCATTCGCGTTCGCGATGTTCGCTTATGCTGTTCTAAATCAAGTTTATTAATTCTCAGCTTCTATTACGTTTCCTGGCTCGGAAGGTAAAGATAATAAATAGCCGTGCGTTGAGCAGCGTTACGCATTTCGTGATATTGTTCACCAGATGTCTGATATAATGCACACAGCAAAAACAATGTATTTTCGGATTTTATTGTCGGTTTATGTACGGTGTAGGAGTTGTAAACTCCACTAGTATTCGCCGGAATTAATAAATTCATTTGGCCCGTTTCCAATTACACACGCCCAGGCGTAACATTTAAGCCTGGCGCATTTACGCTAATGGTGCCTGTTTGTGCAAGCCATTGCCATTTTCTTCCATAAATTCAACAACGTTCCAGGAGCGTATTTACAATTCGTCAACATCGGTACGAACACGTGCCTGGGATGGCCTTTTAAAGTATTCCCATTTATCGCGAACTCGAACGTCGGAATCTGTCAGACTGTAATCAAAATTACCCCGTGACCTTACTTCTACCTTCTACCCGAAGTTTGAGGGATGAGGGGCTGAATGGGGGACGTTTCCCCAACAGGTCTACGCATCAATCTTGTTTTGCTTATATATAATTCAATATCTGTCAGGTAATATTCATGTTAGACGTAGAAACGAGGATATATTTGGTGCATAATTCCAGGCTTCTTCAAAATTATACGAGTCCGTCCTGTTGATATCTGTTATAATCGAAACTCGATAAAACCTAGGGATTATCTAAAACTGCCGACCATTGATTAGTTAGATTTCCGACTAATAATATCCAACTAACCATTGAAAAATTGTACAGAACTGCCGCTTGGCATAATTATAAGGTTTAGGCGACGATAAGCAATTAAAGGAAATAATATTTTTGCTACACCTCAAGGAGTTATCTGCCATCTCTTGCAGTGCCAGGCAGGATTTAATAATCATAGCATTTATTTCCAATAACGAATGCTACATTCATGGGTTGATCAAGAAGTGTATGAATTATTTATTTGTAGAAGTGGAAATGTCCATATCTTGTCGGTGTTAAAGCCACCCGGATTTGGTTCAGTACAGCATTCAGGCAATAGATTCCGCCACTTTTGCGTTTCTACCTTTAACGGTGTTTGGAATACGTATATTCCAATAGTAATATATGTTTCTCCATCAGCAACTAACTACACTGATGAGACCTGAAAGGTCGAAACCGGTCTGTAGGTGTTCTGATGGGGAAACAATATTTAATAAACAAATTGCTTGCAGAGTAACGAACAGGTTGAATATTCATATATTCAGGCTACATTTCGTTTTCTTGTATGTACAATATTTAATGTTTAAAATTAAATTTGGATAAACTAAAATTTGAGCATTTATATTCATTAAATGTGTCTTTACTGTAAATATACGCCTGTAGGAATTAATTATACATTTTTATGGCGTACACACGCATTTTCCTAATAAAATATTAATACCAATGGGTTTTTTAATATTTAAAAAAAAAATATTCCGAAGGAAAAAAAATGACACATGAGATACTCGTGAAATTTCGACCATTTTCAAACCACCATAACTCGGCGTATTTTCAACCCTTTTGATTAATCTTTAAGGGCGAAAAACTTTGAAGCATGCGAAATTAAGCGTAACCTCTTCCGCCCCCCCTCTAGCGCCCCTTAAAAAAGTTTTTTCTGGAAACCATGTCCTACTTTGACGATGTCTACGGAGTTGGAAAAATTTTGTCGACTCAACCATAAAGGCATTAAAATTTTATCAATTCCCCATGCAGGACTCGAAGAACGAAGTGGCACCAAGTTATGGGTGTGCATTTTGAGGTTTTTCGCACACAACTCTTTCAACCAAATTTGATGATTCTTACGGGAAAAAAACCCATTTTGGCCCTAATTTAAGGGGGTAAACTCAGATTGGAATAAACCTTTCAACCCCCGAACAAAAAAAAACACGTTTTTACTCGTATGCGTATGAGAATATTTATGAGTGTTATTTACACCAACTGCTACTTTGCTACCGTTATGAAATAATAACAGTAACCGGTTTTCACTAACTGCGATTTTACTCAAAGGGTATTTTATAATAGGAGAGCGATTCAAAAACGAATCATTCCTTAGTAACAGTAACTGATTCAGTAACGCAGTTCTTAGTTTTAGTGATGCATTGTGTATGTCCACTGCAATCAGGATTTATATACGAGTCATAATCACACTCATGGGTATGGTTTGTAACCGTTACGAAACAATAACAGTAACTGTTTTTCACTAACGGCGATTTTCCTCAAAGGTTATTTTACAATAAGAGAGCGATTCAATAACAAATCACTTCACAGTACAGTAACTGATTTAATCACCTATCAGTTTTTAGTAATAGTAACTGATATAACCAATTAACTGAATCAATAACAATCACTTCTTCATAACAGTAACTCTTTCGCTAGTGGAAAATAACCATGCGAGGCATCGATACAGTTGCAGCAGTTCAATAACTGACACATAAATCGTGATTTGAAGTAATGCACATGTTAAGAAACTAGTACGTCAGATATTCCGACTCAGAATCATCTCGGGTTGATTCGCTTGTATTGACTCTGACATTATTTGCATTTTGGTATATTTTAGGAAATATTTGAAATTGGTGTGTAATTTATTTGATTGGAAACTATCTTTAATTGAAGTTAAATAAATTTATACCGTACGTTATGTAATTTAAAGGAGAAAATAAAATGCACTTTATCTTTACAAATTAGACAGCATAATATATTCTTAGGGAAATAATTAACGCTAATTTTATTGATTTTACAATATTATATGGCTATCGGCAAATTTAAAAATTATTATAAAGTTAAAAAAATTATATTTTTTGTAATTGGCATTTAAAGAGATTTTTAAACTTTATAATAATTTAGCAATTACAAAATAACTAGTTATTTAAACGGTTATTTAGTAGCCGTTATTTAATTTAACCTCAGAAAACTTTAGTCAGCAACAGTTTGTAACAGGGTTCGGACGATATATATCATCGGATATATATCACGATATATATCATGATATATATCGTGATATATATTCGATGATATATATCATGGATATTTATGAAACATACAATACCAAAAAATTCCGCCGTTTCTCAAATTTTTCCAGTTGCAGCAATATGAATAGTAAGCATGTGCTCTAATATAAACTAGAGATGGGCAAAATGACTCTTTTTTGTAGGAAAGAGTCGATTTTTGAAGTGACTCACGACTCTGTTAAACTAAGTGTGAGCAAAAAAAAAACAAAAAAGGTCCTGACTGAAAATTCTTCAATTTATCCATGAAAACATAGCGAAGAGCAAAAAAAGTCCTTATTTCAAAATTTTTTCAATTTGATGTCAAATATTTTAACAATTTAAATGTTATTTTTTTTACTCTATTGTAGGCAACTGTGTTTGTTTGCATTATATAGTTAATAAGTCATATAAACATTAATATTAATGACCAAGAATAAATATCAAGAAGTTGATATATATCGGATATATATCCGATATATTGATATTTATATAAATATCGGATATTTTCCGAACCCTGGTTTGTAACAAAATGGATTTTAGATTGTAATAAAGAAAAATTGTTATTATTGTATAACAATAAGTCACCCTTCGGTTGTTAGTTTTTCTATTAAATCCATTTTAAATTTCTTTTTTTGTTCAAATTTCATTTAAATTTAAACGATAAAACTAACAACCGAAAGTTCACTTATGATACACCTATAAATTCAGAATTTGGAGACAAATTAAATTATGTCAAAATATACAGGGTGTTCCATTTGAAATACAAAAGTAAAGGTCATTTTCGATTAAACCAGAAGTGGAATTATTACTAAAAGTCCACATGTCAGCACACTTTATTCCCTAAAAATACTATACTAAATTTCATAAAGATATATCTAAAAATGCAAATGATATTTGGGGTCTACCAGAATTCAGTTACACTCGGTATATTCTTTATATTTGTATAACAATCCTAAATATATATTGTTTCGTTAAAGCGGCTAAAAATATGTTTGCAAAGTACGAGAATTCGAAATTTCAACGGAAATATCCGTTTTGAGGTCACCAGAAAACATTTAAACCATTTTTCTGAGACACCGTGCCTCAAAAACCAATAAATATTTCCAAACTAAACTTTGAGCATAAAGCACAAACTTTATTTGACACTCCAAAGGATTTAGAAACTTTTGTTGAAATTTCATGCACCGAAAGTATCGTGGCAGAAAACATGCTTATATTTTTTATTATTGTTATCAAGGCCAAAAAATATGTTTACTTTCTCCCTACAAATTACGAGGAAGTACTGTTTTCGAATTCGTAATTTCAACGGAAATATCCGTTTTGAGGTGACCAGAAAATTTCGACCATTTTTTGAAAAACGCCGTATCTCAAAAATGAATGAATATTTTCAAACTAAACTTTCAGCATAAACTTGATTTAATATCCCAAAGGATTGACAAGGTTTTGGTGAAATTTTATGCGCTGGAAGTGGGTGTTTACCTTAAACATTTTTTGTTTTTTTTTTTAACTACGAAAAATATCAGAAAAATATTTACACAAATATTGATAGCGACGAATAAATCGACATCTCTTGTTAATAGAAGTTTTCCATAAAGTTTTGATTTCCGTAAGAAAATTCAAAAATGATTTTTTTTGTCTATAAATATGAAATTATTGTCCTTAAAACAAGGAAGTTGGTGTTGACTTCCGGTACTCCCGGAGGTCGTATAATCTTAAAATTATTTTCATTGAATAGAAATGTATGTAGAATGCAAATTTTCAATAAAAATATAACTTCTTACTTAAAATAAGGAAGTTTGTGTTGACTTCCGGTGTAAACAAAAGTCTAATAATTTTAAAATTAATTTCATTGAAATCCAAATTTGCAATCAAAAATATAATTTTGTATCTAAAATAAAGACGTTGGTGTTGACTTCCGGTCGTATAATCTTGAAAATATTTTAATTGAAAAGAACACACTCGATTGCATATATGATGAAAATCTCATCATTAATTATAATACTTTTAATGTGTGTTTTTATGACACCCTGCATATATTGCGGATATTTTTGGCGGAATTTTCAAATTGTTTTTATATTTTTTTGTGAAATGTTCAGCTTTGCTGCACTTCCGGTGTTGTTGTGGCGGTAAACATGCGTTACCTCTTCAGTATACCGGATGTAACTGAATTCTGGTAGACCCCAAATATCTTTTTCATTTTTACTTATATCTATTTGAAATTCAGTATGGTGTTTTTAGAGAATAAATTTTGTCAACGAGTGGAATTTTAATAAAAATTACACTTTCGGTTTTACCGGAAATTAACTTATCTTTTTTTTACACTCTGTATATTTTGACATAATTTAATTCGTCTCTAAATTCTGAGTTCATGGATGTATCTTAAATGATCCTTTGTTTGTCAATCTTTTGTTTACAATTCAATGTAAATTTGTTTTTTGTGTAAATATAATTTAAGTTTAAACAAAAGACCAACAACCAAAAGATCACTTATGATACATCTATAAACTCGGAATTTAAAGACGAATTAAATTATGTAAACATATACAGGGGTTCAATTAGAAATAAAGAAGTTAAGGTTGTAAGTGGAATTTTGATTGAAAATCCACATGTCGGCACGCTTTATTCCCTAAAAACACTGTTGCCGTTACCAAAAGATTATTTCGTACAAGATAAAATATATTTATTTCATTGGTTGAAATATGTTTATTGATAACTGAAAACACCATATTTTCGAAATTTAATTCCGGCTCTTGATTGGTGTTTGCGTATGTTTTTGTCTTCATAGTTCGATTTCTAATTGGCTATTTCAGTCAACTTGGTATAGGCCTCCAAATATAAGGTGTCACTCGGGGGTAAAGTTTGCACAGAACGCGATAACAAATCTCCGCGACGATTCTGTGTCTATATTTACATTGTTCACGTGACGCTCACTGAATAATTATGAGCTTCTCTCTTGAAATTTAAGATGATCACTGCGCAATGTGACACTAGATATTTGGAGGCCTATGGCTATGATCTTACGAAATATCATAATATTACACAAACGTCAGTATTTGAAATCACTCCAAAACGGTTTGGGGAATAAATTATTACAATGTAATAGTTGTTACAAAATGAATATGAGTTGTTAACCCTTATCTATAAACGGTTTAACATCTTTACATCTCCAATGAATAATGACGACGAACCCACATTAACGTCAATGTCTACAAGTATCGCATCATATGGCAGGCAAGGATCGCTGGAGAGCAATTGGACACTTGACTCGCTCGAGCGCAGGTATTAAAATCGTATTTTTCTGCACTTATTGAAAACTGCAGACAACTGTGCACACACACACACACGTACACACACGCAGGAATGCATTCGGCTTTCATGCATGTACATACACACAACATGGCATGCATTGAAAACTGCGGAGTCACATGGTTTTTTTGTGAAGCATGCAGCTTCGCATTCGCACATAATTATATGATGGAAAACCAATTAGGGTACAGCGAAAAAGGGTTGCAGGATTCTTTTATGTGCTCGCACAACCTTTTGTGCCCGATTTCCCGGCACATCCGATTCTGGCATTTACTTACTGGGGTTGTAGGAAGCCCGGATGAAATGGAGTATGGAGCGGAGCAGAATGGACCTTCAAATCTTGTTATGCCAAGAACATTAAAAAAAAGCACCGCGTATATACGTGCATTCATCCCGGGGGATTTATTGTGTTGCAAAGGAATAGAACACGTATGAAGCACAGGTAACAGAAGGGATAAATAGGATAATAGTATAATGCCATTAATTAAAAGTACTAACGAATGAAAATTAAACAATGTTTCGCCTACATTCATGTAATAATCACTGATGAGTTTTAAATTTCAAGTATTTCTTCCCTTTCGTTCGATTTTTAATCTTTTAACAATATTGTGATCATGATTTTTCTTTCTAAACCGTTTTCGATGAAAAAATGGTGGCCATGTGATGTGGCCATCATGTAACTTTCTCCGAATTGGTGGTATAATCTGGATTTTTCTTACAGTTTCCACATTTATCGATTTTTACAAAAATCAATTTTAAAAAAGTATCTATTTTTTTATAAATTGTTCATTTTAGCAGACTCTGTAATTAATGTAAATTTCATGTTACTATTATAATTTCATAACTGTACAGGGTGCCCGGATTTCGCAGGGACAACTTGAGCAACTTCTGTTAAAATACTAAAAATTTGCACAAATCAAATTGGTTTTATGAAGTGGCAATTAAACTGTTAAAATTGCAAATTGGTTCAAGCCGCATCTTGGTATCATGGATAGCAGGGAAGTTACGGCAAATGAAAGAAATTGGGAGATTTTGTTTTAATTTTTATTTTGAACAAGTGGGCCATGACAAGTGAGATTTGGGGGTGGCTCTCAAACCTGCACCTTTTTGCTAATTTGACCATCTCTCTATCTCTTCAAATGCAGAAGTTGCCCATGTTATCCCTACGAAATCTGGGCACCCTGTATATTAAAAATATGAAATTTATATATATTTTTTTAAAGTTAATGTTTTTATTTACACTTTTTTAAGTATTTACATATATATTTAATTTTAATTTAATATTTTTTGTGCGGGTCCTTTTTTTATTCTTCCCTTTGTCCTCACCTCGGGATGTAGTGGAGTTGATTCCATCTCGGGCTAACGGTGATTTAATTAAGGAGTTTATGAAACATTTTTTTTAACAGAAAATGTTTAGTTTTTAACTGTCTTCAACATTTGTTAAAGTGGTTTACTAATAGGGGGTGAGCCAATGAAACGAGAGGATTTTAAAAATTTATAAAAAGTACGTTAAATAATTTTTTTTTTCAATTTAACTACATGAGTGTAAATTCTGTATAAATGTACAAATGGGCATTTTTTTAATAATACCCGAAATGTGGCCTCCATTCTCTTGCACACAGGGCCGATCCTGTACCCTTGGCCGCCCGCATGCAAATGATGAGTTGGCCGCCCCCTCAAGTGCATATCTTGGGGGTTGCGTGTTTACTATTTTAGTAATAAGACACCAAAAAGTAACTTATTATCAAGAATATGTATAATTTCAATTACATATAATACGTAACTTTTTGCTACAAAACGAAATATTCGCGATTTTTTGCATTTACGATTTTTTTAAATATTGTTTCAATTAAATAATTTGTGCAACGTTACGACAATAGAAGTCGCCCTAATGGTGTATCTTTCTATTACGAATACTTGGGGTTACAACTCCATAGTGAAAAACCGTTTCTCTGTCAGCGTCTATGTTGACCTGATGAGACCTAATAAGATTGAAACTGGTGCTCGGTTGTCGCACGGGGAAACAATATTTCAATGTTTATCAATGATATTGTTATAATTGTCGCTAATTTATGGTTTCTTATTGTCTGTGGATTTCTTCACTCAGTCAAGGAAATTGTCGAATATTAAGATAATAGATGTTGCCCTGATGGTGTATCTAGCTATTACGGTTTGAAATTTTGAAATTTTAATTATTTACATTCAAGTTGATACAGTGCAACCGGAACATGTTGATGGTAGAGCCACTTATACAATATACCCTCCCCCCATCATTTTTTTTAAGAAAGAAAGAACGATTTATCTTCCTAGACCAAAATAACTGGCGAAAAAGTGTTTTAAGAGTTAATTAAAAATTCTTGCTAAGTTTGAAACTGCAGGTTCTTCTTGGCTCTATATAACGAGCCGCCTCTGTCCTCAGCACTAAACTTATTGATAATTGAATAGTTTTGTGGCTGATAATTATTGATAAATTCATTATATTTAAGGATGGGTGATATTTCACGAACCTGTGATTTTTCACTGATAGTAAAAAATCACAGGTTGTTACTGAATTTCACTGTGACTGTGATTGCGACTGTTAGCCAAACTGTGACTGCTAATTAAACAGTGATTGCTACTTCAAATGTGATTGCTACGTAAAATTGTAATTGATACCCAAACTGTGATTGTTAGCGAAAATACTAATTTTTTTACATTTTTCACCAATTTTGTAGAAAATTTTCTTAACCATTTTTTCAAAGCCCGTAAATTTTGGCACATTTTGGTTTTTAAATAATCGAAATCACCTGCCACGTTTGGGTATTATAAATCTTTAAAAAGTTACTTAATATACGTTTCTAAACTTCTGGACTCAGAAACCTTGTTTTTTTTTACACATTTTGCAAACAAGTTTCTTAACAATTTTTTTTGTAGATATTTTAGTGTTCAATCAATGGAGATCATCCAACGCGTTTGCAAGTTATAAACTTCGAAAAAATCACCGGCAAAAATTATCGAATAACAAAAAAAATAATGTAAAAATCATTTATATTTTTCTTGAATGATTTTTTTCACATTTTAAACCTTGCATTATTAAAATCGTCCAACATATTTGGAAGTGCAATTTTCAAAAATCGACAAACACCTTTTGCATAAATTTAAAACACAAATGTTGTTGCGGATTTGTATCCGTTTCGTTCAACTTACTCGAAGGACCAATTTGCAACTTGGATGTCAAATTACAAATAATTAAACGTGTTTGTTATAACAAATTAATATATTACAACAAACAATATTTACATTAAATTACAAAAGGTTATAAATTATCGCGACCGTACCAAATCTTCTCTCCTCAAAAACTTGAGTGGAAGTCTTTTTGATTAATTTCCTGATGTTCTTCTAAGGGGCTGGAGGTGGAGTCGAAGCCTGAGTGGTGGTAATGTAAATCGGTTTGATTGGTTATTGATAAACCGAAAATTACCACCACCTTGCGTTGTTGCCAATTTGCTCCAAAGCGTCTTTCAGCTTCGCGGGTCTGCCATACAGATGTTGGAATTACCCGCTAAGCTGTTTATGGCCCCTGGTCCAAATTACGCACATTTTCGAACAATTGCCGTTTATTATCTCTAATTCACTAAGCGCACTTTTGGGCAAACACCATAGATGCAATAAAAACTAAATTAAGGGTAATTACTCGGAACGAACAAGAAATAAATAGTGCATGCAATAAAAATACATTAAGGGCCGTTACTTGGAACGGACCCTGGCAATAATATGTAAATGCGGAGGGTTAGGGTTGTGACGAGCCAGGTAAAGTCGCAACAAATGTCTCGATTTTGACTTTTCAATGATCAAAAAAAATTCTCTAAAACGAGAAAAAAGGGTAAAAAAACAAGATTTGCAGTGTTTAACACGTTTGGTCGCTATACGTTTTAAAGAACCAAACATTGAGGATTCGATTTTTAAAACGTATAACGACTAGACTAGAAAATCTTGATTTTCTAATCTTTTCTTTGTAGAGAATTTTTTTGAAAATCGTAAATTTGGCACTATTCTGCTTATGAATGATCATAATCAAGATTTTATAGGTATTTTATTGACCTTTTCTCATTTTTTTTTTATTTCGACTTAAAATAGAATGATCAAAATCAACATTTTATTATCGTTTGATTAATCTATTCATGGGTGAAAAACTAGATGCGTGGGCAACAAGATATGGCCCTCTCGCCACGTAAAATAGCACCCACCCACCATTCACTCTACCAACTTTATTCTAACCTACAATTCTGTATGGTTGAAGAAATGTGAAGAAATGAAAGTTTAAAAATAATGCGAAACGTATTTTGTAAATCTAAGCTTTGTTAATTACTTTATACTCCATTTTTCTCTGCTCTATGTTCAAATTACTATTTTCATGAACTGAAAAAATAAAAATAAAAACAAATGCTGAACTTCCCAAACGTACTTAAAATGCATTTAGCTTTTATATTCGGTGCGAACAACTAGACATTCCTTTATTATAATTTTTAAAATAATACCACGGAACCAGCACTATAACAATTTTCACGAACTAAAAAAATATAAAAATTTTCTCAAATTTCAAAATATAATATAATATAATAATCCCTGGAGAACAGAGCAAATTACCATTCTAAATATGCGCTTTCTCAGAAGCAAAACACAAATTAAAAAAAAACGATTATCAAGTATTAGAATTGAAACTTTACAAAATGTCTAAAAATTCATTCCATTTAACGATTCTGCAAAAATCTTTAAATGTTTCTCGTCTAGATTTTAAAACGACTCCCCGTGAACAGAGCAAATCGTTATTTTGAAGATGAGTTTTTTCACAGACATAGAAAAACATTTGCAACATACTTTACTCAAAATATATTTCACTTTACGTTTCCTCAACAGTCTAGAAATGCTTCTTCACTAATTTTGAAATAATCACAATTTCAAAAGGTGTTACGATGTTTACTAACCGTGATTACGTATATTAAAAAGTAGCAATCACAGGTAGCAACGTGATCAAAAGTAGCAGTTCTGTCTATCTCTAATTATATTTAAAATTGTTAATTTATTTCTATACATAATCATTTGTGTAATTTCGATTATATTTCACAGTCGACAATAACTGAGAACCGATTTGGACCTACATTAGTCTCACATCAGCACACTACGATCGTCGTTGATGGAGAAACAGAATTCGACTATGCCCTTATAAACCAATCAAGTAACCGTTAGAATAGAAAAACAATTAGGGCGACATCTATCGCCGAAAATGTTACAACGTTCTGAAATTATAATATATCGGTGATAGATGCCGCCCTTATTGTTTTTCTATCCTAACGGTTACTTGATTGGTTTATAAGGGGCCAAAATTCATAAAATTTGATGTATTTTAAATTGATTAATGGTGTATTTAAAAAAAATATAAAGAAATATTTATATGCAGGTAGTGCCGTGACTCCTTGGCTTTATATAACGAGCCTCCCCTGCATACAGTGCAGGATTTCTTCTTCGACTTCTCGTTAGCTTTTTCAATTTTCTTTAAATGATTTGATAATAAGGCGTCAAATTTAGCTAGCATTTCTGCTGCCTTTAAAAAAATCGTTATTTCTCTTATAGAGATTAGAACTACTTCGTCTAAAAGCAAGACATTGACTTGTTAAAAAGTGCACAATAGCAATCATTCTTTCTACAATAGCCCTTGAATTCAAATTGTTGTTGTTGCTCTTTGTCTATGATTTTTATTTATTTACACGGATTTTTAACTCCCGCCATTTTTGGAGACAATATACTTTGCACTGTTCTCATGTTTTACAAATTGGTCAGCACAATGGCGTGTCTTTAAAACCCGTAGTTATAATTTTAATTAAAACTCCTTTGCCAAGCAAATACAGTATTAAATTAAGTATTCGAACTGCCATTCACCGACAATACATTTGAATCGTTTCCAGGCTAATTCTGTGCGTTCCATCTTTTATGCAATATTCTAATTCAGTTAAATGTTGTGGCCTGTTGACGTAGATCTTCGAATTTAAATACCCCATAAAAATATAATCAAGAGCTGTAAGATCTGAGGATCTCACGGGTTATTCTATCGGTCCTCGCCTGCCAATCCACCTATTCGAGAAGCAATTGTCCATAGTGCGGGGATGCACCGTCTTGCTGAAACCACATTTTATTGTCTGGAAGGCCAGGATCATTATTGTTTGGAAAAATGATGCAAGGTCATTTTGCAAAAACTCCAAATATCTTTCTAATGTCAGGGTTTCAACGGGCCTGGAATGGGGCTCCTCAATAGTTCCTTAGGAAAATTACCTTTAAACTTTTTCTTGCGGGACTAATTACGTACATTCCACATTCGTATAACAAATCACAATACGTTTCCCTACTTCGTAATGGAGAAAGTAAAACATTTATTTGGTTTGAATTAGAACAAAATCGATCCTATCGAAGTGACATTGAGTAGCATGTATTATTTACCAAAGCAGCAGAATTCATCGTTTTACTGAATTTTAATAATCAAAGTGGTATGCAAGCCTTATTTTTAAATTAAGCAACAAATCCTGGACAATCCAGATATTTCTTTGTAGATAAGATAAACGCAAAAAGTGTAACTTTCTAAGAAAAAAGGTTAGTTAAAGTCTTGATACATCAATAATGTAAAAATGATAATATCAAATAACATTTTTAAGGACCATAATTTCACAAACGACACTGAAAATATGAAAATCCTTATCGGTACATTTACGACCAATTTGTTACGTTCCGCCTGAAAATTTACAACATCGACGCGCAAGCCGTAATTCGCAAACGTCCCATAAACAAATAATCAATCCCGCGTAGGTTTCACTCCGATATTACATAAATAAGTCACAAATTGAATACAAATAGTTTTATTTACTTAAACGCATCCCTCGAGGGGATGCTGTTGCAGGGGGCGCGGATTACGGGGGGACGGGCGCTTGTCGAAATGTCGGCGTGCGACTCAATCTCCGCCTGTTATGATATCGGGTTTATGCCAGAAGTTATGATTGTTATTGACTTTAGATTGATACCTAGGACGTTCGCTGATAGAATTCAGAAGCAGACTTTCGGTGCCGGAAAATAATACAGCGCGTCTACACCGGGAAGTATCTCGCGAGTAAATTGATTGATTTATTATTTTATTAAGTCTTGCCTTCAACGATTCCAGCTTCGGGAAAAGGAAGGGAACGTGTTTCGTCGGAATGATACCAATTTATTAGAAGTAGCAGCTCTTGTGATGACTAACATGAAGTTTGTTATAATTTGATTTTCTAGTTTGACATTTAATTCATGTACAGAGAGACTTGGGCGCTTTGACGAATTGGTTGTAGATGCAATCATTCAAATGAATATATGAATATATTCGATGTTATAAATATAATGTTATTTACACTATTTGTAAATAAATAATGGAGAAGATTCTCCATATTTAGCTTAATCAAAAGTGTGAACATCCGACAGGGATCGAACCTGCAACCCCCAGATCTCCGGTCTGGAATGCTGCACCACAGAGGCCACGCAATTTCATAAATAACATAGAAATTCATTCATAGAAATTGATTGATAATTGCAAGTGCTATTTTAAAATTGATGCGCTTGTACAATTAAAAGAGATTTCCAATTGTTATTATTAATCATTAGTTTTAAAAGCCGACATGGAAATTAAATATCATCAAAATCCTTTCTGCTCGAAGCCTGAAAAACTAATAGTAAAGCCGAATTTAACTGAAGGCGGGTTATTTTTCCGCGCGCAGATTTGACTGTTTGCATGGGATCCAAATGCTATTATGTCCAGTTTGTTCGAGAGTGAAAAGGGGGATGGATATATGTGCGTGGAAATTCGGCAAGACCCGTCATACCCGTCAGTTTTCGCATCACACCGGATGTGGGAAAAGGTTTTATCTTGTCACCGCATCCGCGAGGGCGCACCCACAAATTTCAATGGGGCAGTTTTGCCGGAATCTAAATTCTGATGATTGCAAAGTGAACACAAAATCCCTTTATGAAGACGATCCGCCAGTGGAATTAGTCTACTAATCGATAAGTTGGGAATATAGGATACTTACTTAATGAAACATCGACATTAATTTTGTACATATCTCCTTGAGAATGACCCAAGGTCGAAACTAGTCGGAGAGACAAATAAAAGCAGTGAAACAAAACCAAGTGTTTTAATTAATCAAATCGACATTATCTATAGAAGTGTATTCAATTATTTATGGATTGTATTTTGATTAAATATTGTTCCCACATCAGAACACCTACAGACCGGTTTCGACCTTTCAGGTCTCATCAGTGTAGTTAGTTGCTGATGGGGAAACGGAGATTACTATTGGAATATAAGTATTCCAAACACGTACAGCATTCAGGCAATAGATTCCGCCACTTTGTCGTTTCTACCTTTAACGATGTTTGGAATACTTTAATCCCAATAGTAATCTCCGTTTCCCCATCAGCAACTAACTACACTGATGAGACCTGAAAGGTGTTCTGATGGGGGAACAATATTTAATGTTCACATTAATATTGTTATATTTGCCGCCGTTGGCAATGTCTATATCTTGTCGGTGTTAATGCCACCCGGATTTGGTTCAGTACAGCGTTCAGGCAATAGATTCCGCCACTTTGGCGTTTCTACCTGTATTTTGATTGTTGCATAAAATGCTCTTTACTAATAGTGGTGTATTTCCAGAATGCAACTGTGTTGCTTGATTCATTGTATTCTAGCATTATTTCAAGTAACTGCTGTTTTCCGATTATACGAAAACATTAATATTTCATTAGTTCCAAGAATTAACAATTCCAGCTGTTTAAGCAAATATTGAGCAACAAATAACATTGGCAACAGTTATCATTATTAATCAACGAAAAGAAAATATAATTACACCCATGATAAAACTTGGAATGTTTGTTTCTTTTATGGATTTAATTTTTGAGTTTTTCCCCAAAATTTACCACCTCCGTCGGTCAAAAATGGTTAATTTCGACAAATGGAGGCCTATCACTTTGATTTTTTCAACAGACAACCATTTCTCCCTCCGACGCATCCCCAGCAAGTTTCACCGGCGCACGTAGGCCGATTTCGGAGTAATTAGACGAGACCCCCTGGGGGCTATTTTTTTTTGAAAATTTTTCCGACACTGTCCGATGCACCCTAGAGAGCTCTCTCGATCCCTCCGGGTGCCGCCCCTCTGACCCTACCCCACCACCCCCCATGAAGGAAAAACGAAAAAAATTGAAAAAAAAACAAGTGTCAAAACTCGGAAACGTATAGTCAGATTTCAATTTTTTTTTCAGGTATTCCCCTCGGCAAACAGAACATCCCTGGCAATTTTAACAAAAATCGTTATAGTCGTTTTGGAGCCGCAGCCTTATATATACAGTGCGCGCCTAAAGTATGGAATATATTCAGTAAAACCGAAATAAAATATTTTTGGAAAAAATCCTCGAACAGGTCGATTTTCTTTGATAAAAATACACAATAATAATAATAATAAATACAGTTTATTGAAACTCCTAAGAGCTACAAATGGCCATCGACCGAAGTCTTTCAGCCTTAAAAAATACACATTTTTGCATAAAAGTTAATTTTCAGTCGTCATTTGTTTTTGAGCAATGACGTCATCCATTTTATTTTTAAATGACAACCCCCTATTTTCCTTCTTGATTTTGAGAGATCTTTTCATTATCGAACTGGCAGTATAAAAATATTGCCATCTTACATAAGAAATTTTTCGAGTAAATGAAAATTGAAGGTGACAACTTCATATTTAGAGTTTTTGCAAAATGACCTTGTTCCAGCACTTGTGTAGCAATTTTTACCAAACAGCAATGATCTTGACCTTCCATATAATACAATAATACAATATGGTTTCAGCAAGACGGCGCATCCCCGAAATAGCCGTTTTTTTTTGTTATTTTTGTTTGTTTGTCGAACAAGTAAAAATTCTTCTGGAACATTTTGAATATGTTCCAGGCGAATTCTACGCATTCATCTCTCTCGCGGGCTATTCTATCGATCGTCATCTGCCAATCCCCCTATTCGTAAAGCAATTGTCAATAAACGCGCCTAGTGCGGGGGTGCGCCCTCTTGCTGAAACCATATTGTATTATATGATCATACAGAAGGTCAAGATCATTTTTGTTTCGAAAAAAAAACCGTTGGAAAAAGGTCATTTTGCAAAAACTCTAAATATCAAATTTTCACCTTCAATTGTCATTTACTCGAAAAATTTGTTTTGTAAGATGGCAATATTTTTATACTGCTAGTTTCACCATGAAAAGATCTCTCAAAATCAAGAACAAAAATAGAGGGTTGCCATTTAAAAACAAAGTGGCAGACGTCATAACTCAAAAACAAATGACGACTGAAAACCGACTTTCATGCAAAAATGTGTATTTTTATAAAAGAAAATCGAGGTGTTCGAGGATTTTTTCCAAAAATATTTTATTTCGGTTTTACTGAATATATTCCATACTTTAGGCGCGCACTGTATGAAATTTCAGGCGTGCGCCAAAACGCCGCCACTGACTTTATTTTTGCTCTTGAAGGATCCGTTGGTGGCGGGATCTCTTTACAAAGCATCCGCCTACATTATTTATAACCAAAAACTATTTGATTTGTTGCCCCCTTAACGAGATATGATTTTTCAAAAAACGACCATTTTTATTTTTTCTAGTTTCCACCCTCTTTTTCGGGGTCGTATTTTTTCTCAACTCAAATGGCAAATTTTTTAATAAGTATTGATACATATACAAAATTCTTACATAAAGTGCATATTTTTTAAAATATTGATTTTCGCCAATTTTCAAACTGCCCAAAACGATTAAAAATGATTTTTTTTTTGCCCTCTTCAGTACTGCCGATGGAGATGACCTGTTTAGGCAACATGGCAGCTATTAAGAGGTATGGATTGAGCAAATTTGATAGTCCTGATAATCCTCCCTGAGGCCTTCAGGGCCTTCTTTAAAAATTATAGACAAAAATTTGTAAAGCCTTCCCTGCACAACCTGGATGATTTGAAACCACTTTGTCCTCTTCAGTGAAGACAGCTCTATAACATTTAATCTTTGATTTTTTTCGATTTTTCTAATCGTTTGCGAGTTATGAATTTTTTTGTGTCAAAATACCATATTTTTCATTTTTCATGAGTCGGAAATTTGATTGAAAATGCCGAATTAACATTCTACAAAAACTAAAATTAGTTCAGAAAACCTCATTCTTATGAAACGATTTTGATTTTCAAAAATCCACCAATTTTTTGTGTTTTTTTTTAAATTCAGTTTCTATGGTAACACAGTTATAAAAAATATAAAACGTATATTTGTACATCCATCAAATAAATTGTGGTAAAAAACTTAGTAAGTGTTTTATTCAGTGTTTATATAATGAATTACCACGTAGTAACGGTCGCAACCATCACCATGAATAAAACGTCAGGTAAAAATTGTGCAAAATTGAAATTCAACGCAGCAAACGCCATCCTTTAAAATTAATTCGGATTTGGTAAGTTCGCGAATTTTTTTAAATTCCAAAATTTGAATTGTAGAATCTACAAAATGAAAAATATAAATCATGCGGGTAAATTCTAGAAAAATTTAATTCAGTGCAGGAGACGCCATTCTTTCGAAATAATTTGGATTTTTTCAAATGCACAAATTTTCTTGAAAATTTCTCAAAATTCTAGATTTCGGTTAGACTTCGAATAAAAAAGTTGAAATAAATATAAACTGCAAGGATAAAACTTTACAAAAATTAAATTCAGCTGAGGAAATGCCGTCCTTTCGAAATCATTTTGGTTTTTAAAATAGTGAAATTTGAGTTGGTGTAGTGGGTACAGGCGAGCGCTTGTGCCGGTTGCATCGCGTGCCATGTGGGTTCGAATCCCAGCCCGGCCGAAAGATTTTTCGGGGATCGAGAAGTATTCGGTCGGATCCATGGTTGTTGTGTATACATCTGACATTATTCATTTGTTCATTTATTCATCCCAAAAATTAAAAATACAAAAATTACATATTCGATGTGACTGAATGGCACATGCCCAAGTAAAAAAAAAAAAAATTGAGTGAAAATCGCATGACATGGATTCGGCTGAAATTTTCACCAAAGATACCTCTAACCGGAAGGGTAGAAAAGTGACAACTATTTTATCTCTGCGGGCCTCTGTCCCGGGGCCCTAGCCTTCAAAGTGAGCGATTTAAAATTATTTTTCGGGAGTCTTGCTGCGTTTAGTTTTGTGTTTGAAGAGTCTGTCAACGCTCCAGTGTATTTACAAAGCAATACCCTACAATATTTATGTTGGAACATTTTTTTATTTGTTGCTCCCTTAAGAAGATATGATTTTTCAAAATTTGATCGAAATAATTACACCAATTTTTGATGTTTATTTCAAGGAACTATTTTTTGCATTTAAAGAGGAAGAGTTGAAATGATTAAGGTCAGTAGAGGATATGACTTGCTTTCATCAAAAAATATGTTTGCTGGGTAAAACCACCCCTTGAAGAAAATGATGATTTTTTTTTTTAAAAACTTAGTACGTCGTTGCAAAGAGCATAAAATACTGCAAAACTTTTGTAAGAAATATTTTTTCATATACCTCGTATTTTAGAGAATTTTCACTTGTAGCATAAAAGGCCGTTTTCTTCACCCCCTAAACCTCGAGATACGCACAAAAAATAGGGGTCTCTTACTTTTTGATGCTCTACAACATATACAAGGTGCGTTGCAACCGGTGAGGGACGCCTCCGACCGTTTCCTTGGAGAAATAATTGCTAAGAGATGAAATAAAAAAAATCGTAAATAAACTATTAAGCTCTGAGCTAAAAATCAGGTTAAATTTTGGTTGCCCAGAAAGATTAAGGATAAGTCGAAAAATGACTGACATTTTTTTTTATCCTAATATATTTTAATACTATATTACCCATGAGAAAAAGAGGAAGTTCCCGTATAAGTATAACTAGTTCCTCACTTTAGAACCTAATCTTTTTTGTTTTTGTGAAAAAAAAAACTTTTAATTATTTTCCCCCACAAGCCTTTACACATTATATATGAAAAGTCCATTGAAATTATGCATCAGCAGTTTATTTTAATGGACCACCCTGTATATTTTTACATTTTCAAATAGACAACTTTTCAACAATTAATATGATATAGGATTTGCTGGGTATGCAACTTGTGGTTTTTTTAAAGAAGTTCATTTCTTTGTCATCTACAATCCTTTGAATGTTTTTGTAATATTTTTCATATCTAAGAAATTATCAGAAGTAAACTAAAAACGCCCACTTCTAGTGGACGAAATTTTAACAAAAGTTTTTCAGTTCTTCGATTGTCAAATAAGGCTTATGTTCATTGTTTCATATTAATTTCTGTATTAGATTTTGAGCGCACAGACAGACAGATAGATAGACAGACAGATAGATAGACAGACAGACAGACAGACAGACAAAAAGACAGACAGACAGACAGACAGATAGAGAGAAAGACAGACAGACATACAGATAGACAGATAGATAGATAGATAGATAGATAGACAGATAGATAGACAGACAGACAGACAGACAGACAGACAGACAGACAAACAGACAAACAGACAGATAGATAGATAGATAGATAGACAGACAGACAGATAGACAGACAGACAGACAGACAGACAGACATACAGGCACACAGCCACAGACAGACACACGCACATACACATAATTTTTTTTTTCCAGAAATCTTTGAAATCTAGTTTGGGTACCTCAAAACGGATATTTCCATTGAAAAATTTAAAAAAAAAATTGACAATCATAATAGTTTTCCGCACTTCGTAACAGAGATAGTAGAAATCTGTTATATCAACTATGTAACAAATACCATGATTATAGTTGATGACTTTTATTGAAACGTGCCGCATTCTAGCACTACAATGGAATGAATAAAAATTCGCTGGTTTCACCGAAAGATTTATATATACACATTTTTAGTTTTGATGCATGCATCGAGATAACAACGTCGACGGTGATGTTGTATATTAAAATCACCATCAATCATTTTTAACCATTTTATAATAAAGTTAATGACTGTCGACATGGATGGCCGGCCGTGAAACGGTACGCCCCGATAAATTCGGCTTTGCAGCCAATAAATTCCCATGGTGATGTGTATTACTCCTAAAACAAAATATTGATATTTAATTACGCATTGTGTCCTAACCGACATAATAATGTAACAGATGTTTTAACAATGATGATGCCTCTTTCCCTCGTTAAATAACGCGCGGTAACATTAATATTACATCCGCCCGCTCATTATCCTGTAATTGTTCGGTAATGTTAATTAACTCCATTAGGGTTTTCATTGAAGGGTCAAACGTATAATAAAGGTGAAATATTATTCGTGCTTTGTTGCTGTGCACTGTTTATATAAATAAAACAATAATTTATTGAGAAATACGATGCTTTTCGTCTTCAAGACTACAATACGCAAATTTTCTCTTCAAACAACTATTTGAGTCTTCAAGACTACAATACGCAAATTATCTCATCAAAAGACTATTTTCCACGATGAAAAAAAAACCTTTATTTGGCATAATCTCGTATAACAACTCAACAAAAAAAACTCAAAACTTATAAACTTAACCTCCATATTTCTATATGTATACAGTGCGAGTCTCCAACTTGGAATAAATTCAGTAAATCAAAGAATGTTTATTCTTCGGAAATATGCTCAGACACATCGATTAGTATTTTAAATTGCGCTCTTTATGATGTAATAAAATTTTATACAGCGTGTCCCAAATTTGAGATATGACGTCATTGACTATTTTTTTTAATAGCAACCCTAATTTTTTTATCACTATTCTTAAAGAGTATATCAAGTTACACATGTGTGCCAAATTTCAATTTTTTTTCCCTGTCATTTAGAAGATATTTAACAAACATTATCAAATTTGTAGAATGAAGAAATCAAGTCACCTTAATCGAATTTTTATGCATTTTAAAAGTGGAATGCCAAAACGTGCTGGTTTGTCATTTTTTTTTTCAAACTGACGTTTATCATTTTGACGTTTAGTTATAAAAACAAGTAAGAAGTGTAGCATCGCATTCCACGCATATTCGAGTGTGGAGAGTATTAGTCGTTCCATTGTTGTGTTGACTGTTGTTCACCGTTGGTCGAAAAATTATACTAACATGCCGTACTTAACTGAAACCCACAAAATCGAAATTTTAATGATGATTGGCTATGGAGATAGGACAAGAACACAAAATGAAGTTATTTATTTATTTAGAGAGAAGTATCCTGACTTACCAGCCATATCTCAAAGTACCGTAAGCAAGATTGAAAGTCAGTTTCGGGAAAATGGGCATTTAAGAAAAACGAATAATCATCGTCAGAATGGCTGAGTGAAGAGGTCAAAATTGATGTACTTCTCTCTGTTCAGGAAAATCATCATGTCTCCTCTAGGCAGATGGCTAGGGAACTCAAAATTAGCCAGTCTTCAGTGTCAAGAATCCTTAGAGAGCAAACATTTCATCCTTATAAAATGACAATCCTCCAGGAACTCACCGAAGATGATCCGGATAGAACACTTCAGTTTTGCGAAAAAATGATGGATCTACTAGATAGAAATGTTCTAAAAATAGAAAATATATTGTTTTCCGATTAATCAACGTTTATGTTAAATGGTGAGGTAAATCGTCAAAATTGCCGTTATTGGGCAGACAAGAACCCACACTGGATGAGGGAAGGCCACACTCAATATCCAGAAAAAGTTAATGTTTGGGCAGGGATTGTTGGTGATCGAATTTTAGGACCAATTTTCTTTCCAAATAATCTCAATGGAGCGGGGTATTTACAATTCTTGGAGGAAGAGCTAATTCCGAGTTTGGCTATTTTGTTTCCTTGCCCTGTAGAAGCTGACGTCCCGAATAGAAACATCTGGTTTCCACAGGACGGTGCGCCTCCTCATTTTGCAAGGCGTGTCCGTGAGTACCTGGATAATGTATTTCCACGAAGATGGATTGGCAGAAGAGGACCAGTTGAATGGCCACCCAGGTCTCCGGATTTAACACCTATGGACTTTTTCTTATGAGGGTACTTGAAAAGCAAAGTTTTTAAGACCAAACCGCCAAATCTTGAGGAGTTGAAAAAACGAATAAGACAGGAGTGTAGACTAATTTCCCCCGAAGTAATTAGAAATGTTCAAAACGAGTTTCAGTTCCGTTTAGGGTATTGTTAGAAAATGGACAACATTTTGAGCATTTATTGAAGAAAGACTATTAAGTTGAATTCATTTTTCAAATTTGATACTGTTTGTTAAATATCTTCTAAATGACAGGAAATAAAAATTTGAAATTTGGCACACATGTGTAACTTGATATACTCTTTAAAAATAGTGATAAAAAAATTAGGGTTGCTATTAAAAAAAATAGTCGATGACGTCATATCTCAAATTTGGGACACGCTGTATAAAATTTTATTACAAAAAAAGAGCGCAATTTAAAATACTAATCGACGTGTCCGAGCATATTTCCGAAAAATAAACTTTGTTTGATTTACTGAATTTATTCCAAGTTAGAGACTCGCACTGTATGTATATTGCCACGATGAATATTGAATGATAGAATAGACAATTTTTGTGTTAAAAATATCAAAGATATTAAAGCAACACAAGGTTAATTCAATAATTATAGAAATAGTTAAAGACTCCTCCTACGTCGTTCGTGCTTTCAAACTTTTTTCTCGTAATGTTAAGACCTTCATAACGTTACTTGTATCGTAAATTACTATTACATATTATTCAATATTAAATATTCGACTTGCACTTGCAATCGTATTAGTCCCACGCTGGGCGCCACTTTTTTAGTTGGCGCCCAACATAGGGATTTATAGTCAAACATAATAAACCCTTAGATTTCTCTAAAAGCTACTAATTTTTAAACTAAACAGAGAATTTAATATGAATTTAAGTAAATTGTATTTATTTCCATATAAAGATCCCAAGTTGGGCGCCAATTAAAGCCATCAAATAGAATAGCAAATACATGAATTGTGATTGCTTAATTTTTATAAAGACCTTCGAATTTGCACGCTCCGATAAATATGAATTTAATTGATACCCTTTTGCTAAGTGAGTAGAAACTAATGTAATACGCTAACTGGGAGAGATTCCTACCAATTAAGCCCAAATCCATTAAATTGATATCATTTCTGCAATATCCTTGAATCGCACCCAATTTGGACCCCTACACAGCCAGGACGGCGGGAAAGATCGATACGCTGCGTATAATCGTGCATGGAATTTCGCACTGCACACACACATACACATCCACGGGGTTGAAACCGCCGCCGAATTACTTTATTGTAATGATAATAGGTTGAATAATCCGCCACATTTGCGTCAAATCCTTCTTAACCCCCTTTCACGTCCGGGACATGACACGTTTCGCGTCCGAAATGTACAACATGCAAAAATCGTAATTGACACAAATGCACCCGAAATCTCAATTAGGGCGCTTCCAACACACAGCCCGCATAATTCGCGCTTGACAGCAACACGTCCGATATTAACGGTAATTTTTCCTTTGATAGTGGTTTTATTTCCAGAAATTATACAATCTGGTTCTACGTTGAATGTTATGGGTGTTAAAATTTATTGAATCTGTCCATTACAAAATGTATAGTTAGTCGCAGCAATCTATGAAATATCTGATATTAAGTAAACATCCATTAATGAATATAGATAATATTATGATAATGTCCTAAATTGAGTGGAATTGTGGAATTAAAGATAACGGCGGACCAATTTCGACTTTCGTTTTCTCATCAGAAGTGGATCAGGTGATTAAGGAGTTATTAACTATAAAAGTTTTTGTTAGGATACGTTCACTATTAAGGTGACATCTATTGCTAAAGAGGTCCATATTTTTCATTTTTCGAAATATTCAACGGGCATATATTTGGCTTTAGAAGAGACGAACCTACATCCGGCTGACCGACCAAAATTTTGTGCAAAAATGATAAATAACGTTTCTTGTTTTGAGTTTATTAAAGGAGTGGAGAATTTGAATCATATGTCAAAAACGCGCCCCCAAATAAAAAAAATTACTCCTACAAATCTTGTAGAGGGGATCCTTGTGAATAGATTAGATGACTTTTACCTTAATTCCTATCTAAATCAGAGGGTTTAGGAGACTGCATCCCGAAAAATGTGCCAAAAAACGAAACCTAAAACGGTAGGGGGGGGTTCCAAAATTTTTGAAAAATTTGCAACTGAAAGCTTGTCATACCCTCTGGTAACCGAAAAAAAATCAGCTCTTTCACTTTAAAGAAAAAAATACGTCCTTGAAAGAAGCTTCAAAATAGGTGGAAACATTTTGGTCACATTTTAAAAATCTTATCTCGTTAAAGCGGCACTATGCTGTAAATGTGCAGATATAGTGCCCCCTTATCGAAATATGATTTTTCAAACTGTGAACAAAATCTTTCCACCTATTTTGATGCTTCTTTCAAGGACGTATTTTTATTTTAGGGGGTTCCTTGTGAACAGATTTGAGTACTTTTTTTAGGTTAAACCCTAAAACAGAGGGTGAAACCTAATCCCGAAAAATGTCTTACATCTCGTGCCAAACAATAGGGAGGGTTCCAAAATTTTTGAAAAAATTGCAAATGAAAGCTAGTCATACCATCCGATAACCGAAAAATGTCAGCTCTGCTATTTCAAAAAATGAAAATACGTCCTTGAAAGAAGCATCAAAATAGGTGGACAGTTTGAAAAACATATCGTAAATGGGCAGATACCAATATTGTATCATCCTTGTGAACAAGTTTAAATCTTGAATTATGGCGTTCACGTCATCAGTTTCTGAACATATCAAAGACAAGTCCCTTTGTAATAAAATAGAGTAATTATAAAGAATACGTCTTTTTTAGAAATCCCTTTAGTTTTTGAGTAAACGTACGGTAAAGATTATTAGAATTTGAAGTATACTTTGTCATCATGTTTCACAATTTTGACGTTTTAAACGTCAGTATCATCCGACCCTGCAAAACGCTCGATGTACATTTAAAATATCATTTAGTGCCTTCCAATAATGTATTCATCGGCATCGTTCACAAGAGTTAGATTAGGTGTGTCGGACAAAAAATCTTCGGTATGCTTTAATGTAGGATTCAGTAAAAAAAACCCATCCCATTTAACGTTACGCACTATTGTGACCTTGAACGGTTTGATTCTGGACTTTGGATTTGATGACGTGAACGCCATCATTCGTGAAAAAAACTATAGAGTATTTTTAACATGTCGTACTACTGGTGCCAAATGTCGTGACCTAGTACCAACAATTTTGAAAAAAAATACAAATTTAAGGTGATGTAAGATGATGATTTTAAAAATGTGAACACAATGCTCACCAGTTTTGATGCTTCTTTCAAGGTTGTATTTTTTTCTTGCAAGAGTTGAAATTTTCACGGTACGTTATTTTTAGATCGTACCCTTTACTACCCGTGAAAATTTGAGCCCTTGCAATTTAAAAAAATAAGTCCTTGAAAGAAGCATCAAAAAAGAAGTATTTTGGTTACATTAATTGGACACCAAATAGAAAAATGTGTCAATACAAATATTGTAGGGGAACTAAATAGAGTAATTTTACGTTATTGTAATTATAAACACATTTAGCAAAATAGAACTTTGTTTCCTTTATCGTCTAACGATTTTATTTCGAGAAATAATATATTAAATCCCAACCAACACCGCTTTCGTGTGGGACTGCATTTATTGATCGTTTTAAACATATAACTTTTCTTATTGAATGACTGCAGTGACCCAAGTCGGGTTTTTGACTGTGTTAATCATAATATAACTGGAAAAAAATGGAGTGCTACGGTATTAGAGGTAAAGCGAATTTGTGGCTAGAATCTTTCTTAAGCAATCGGTTTCAATATGTGTCAATCCAGTCAGCGAATGGGAGTAAAGGTAACTCTACAACCACAGTGGATACTGGGGTTCCGCAAGGGTCCATCCTTGGGCCAATCATTTTTTTCTTTTACATAAATGGCATAGATAGTTGCCTCGCCGGTGACAAGTGTTTTTCGGAGTCTACTTGAAACGTTTTTTTTTGCGACGGCCGCCACTGGGCCGAGAGGGGAGGCGCGAGGTCCTCGATTTTCTTCAAAAAGCGCTACGCGAGGGAACAGCTTATGCGCCCTGCAAATGTTCGCAAAGAAAATTCGTTTTTTAAAGAATTTTTTTTCAAACTAGGTAAAGGATTTTTTAGAAGAAAAAAAAAAGCTCCCTAAATAACGGTGTTTTTTACGCGTTAACGCGTTTAGTAAGCCCATAAAAGGGTTAGAGATTGGTTGAAATGATACCCAAAAAAACATTTAGTGACCTTGAATTTTCTCAATGTGATGTTGTATGGCACACAGTCTTTAATAATTACAAGGTGTTTCGTTTACCTTGCATTTTGTGAATATCTCTTGAAATATTATGGTATGTGAAGAATCTGAATTTAAGTATCAACGTAATATTCCTTTTTTATAGATAAAATAATAGTCATATTCACTAGAAAATAGAAAACAATATGCTTGAGCGCACTGTGACTAACGAGTTCCAAACTGCCCTGAATCCATGATATTCTAGCAATTTACTTTTATGAGCTGAATGATGAGGAAAATAACGAAGCACGAGCCAGCAAAAATAACAACCTTGGAACCCTGTCCGTAATGACAAGTTTGAAGATCTGGTAATGGCTTGGGAAAATATTAAGAAGAATAAAAAGAGGCAGACCGGTACTCACGATTCCCAGCAGAATTGGAAATTTTGTTTGATATTACCCAGGGCAATGGACTCGAGATAGAACACATTCAGGAGGACTACACGATTGGACTTGACAAGAAAGTTTAGAAGAAGGAAACAGAAAAGATAAAGAGACATCAACAAACAGAAACTCGAAAAAAACAAGTCAACGGTTGATAAGAAAAAATCTGATAATATTTTGTTGGAATCGACATCTTCCTCAAGTGCGGGAAAGGAATCGAATAACAATGCAGCTATCAATATCTGGCAGTTCCACACCTGTGCGAAAAAGCGGCAGAAATGTGATATTCTTTCCGGAAGTGCTGCCCTCTCTTGATATGACGAATATCAGTGACAGGCGGACTGTCCATATAGCTGCATGTCACTGATGTTTGTCCTATCAACAGAGGGCAGCACTTCCGGAAAGAATGTCACATTTCTGCCGCTTTTTCGCACAAGTGTGGAACTGCCAGATATTGATAGCTGCATTATTATTCGATTCCTTTCCCGCACTTGAGGAAGATCATTGATTTCAGCGGCAATATATACAGGAGTATTATTTGAATTGTTCATTGTTACGATGATGTGTGAATTAATTACGCATGTATTACAGGCATTTGAACGAGGTGTCAGTCTAGACACTGCTTATATCGACTTTAGTAAGGCATTCGACTGCGTTTGCAATACTCGTCTTTTAAACAAACTTGAATTTTACGGTATGAGAGGTAATACTCTTGAACTTTTTAAAAATTACTTAACGGGGGTGGCACAATTAATTGATCCATGGTGTCCCACAGGGCTCAATTTTAGGACCATTGCTTTTCTTAGTATGATATATGTGAATGATCTCAAGAGTAATGCAAATGCCAGAACATACATGTTTGCAGATGACACGACCATTGTACAAAACATTACAGACGGTAGCTCAAATATAACAGGCAGTCTCTCACAAGCCGAAGTTTGGTTTGATGCAAACGGACTTACAGTGAATGCTGATAAGAATAAAAATCGAATAAAGATACGGGACTAACCTAAAAACAAAAGATCACTTATGCCTTTTTTTGATTAATTAAAACACTTGGTTTTGTTTCACTGATTTTATTCTTCTCTGGAGAGAAAAATAAAATCAGTGAAACAAAACCAAGTGTTTTAATTAATCAAATATATAATTATGTTTCACCACGGGTTAAGTGAGAAATTAATTAATCATATCACTTATGCCATTACCAATATTGGCGAGGCTTTGCTACATAAAATAGGAAAAGAAATCGAGTACCGTCGAATGGTACCCATATAAGGGTACATTAAAAACTTCAATATCTACTTCTCATTTTGTAATAATTGGCACATATTTGTCTTTTCATTTGTTTCTTTAATACATTTTTATATTGTAAAGAACTTTCGCCATATAATTGAAATTATGTCTTTTCTACAAGTGTGGGCTTCCGTAACTGCAAAAATACCACTGTCCAAACGATTCAAGACGTTGTGGTAAAATGTCATCAAAGATGCCTTCAATTTTGAAATCAAATCAAATGCCAACAAATTGGATTCGGTCAAGAATGAAATCATTTAATTTTCCACTGAGTACTTGAACTCTGATTTCCTTAGAGACGATTACAGAAAATTATTGAAGCTTACTTTACAGAAGTTCCTCAAGAGGAATACAATTTATGAAACAAGGAACTACAAATCGTGCAAGATTTATGGCTCGTGATTCTTGCATGAAGATTTCATTTCGTTTAACTGCTTGTGAACTAAGTGAACTCAAGGAACTTTGTATTTTCGGAGTCAAGCTTTACATCAGAATTAATTTTCTACTGAGCAGTTGAATACTGATATTCCTACAGATAATTACAGAAAATTATTGAAGCTTACTGTTAGATTCTTTGGAGGAGTTCCTCAAAGGGGAACTAAATTTATGGAACAGAGAGCTATGCACCGTTTAGTATCGCCCCTAATCCCGGCAATAAAGTGATTGGATTTTGCTATGATTTTCCATCAAATCAAATCTTGAGGATTTCACTTCGTTTAACTGCTTGTGACAGTTTTGAACTAGCTGAACTTAAGATCATCAAGTCTTGGAATATCAGCCCTGAAAAATGATGTTCTCTAAGCGCGATCTGTTTTGGTTTTTGGAGACAGAATTTCTCTTCGCGCCCTAAAGGACACACGACTCCTATTTTGAAACATCAGCGAATGACATCGTAGTAAAAGAGATTCATGCCCTTGTGACTTTTTTTATGACTATCTCGGTTGAATAAAAGAGAGAGATGTTTATTACTTGTTCTGGCCAAGACATCCGAGTGAAAGAGATTCCTGACTTCGTGACAAGGAATACAAAGAAGTTCATTGGAGATCTTTTCTTAAACAGCGATTTCTTGAAGGGGAATCCTGAAACTTGATCTCATTATATATCCAACGATCCGTAAACAAAACATGATGCTGCTCTAATGGAGAAGTACAATGGGCTGCAGACCAAATCGAAAGAGCAAAGTCAGTTTATCCCAAGTAGTCCATCAAATAAGATCGAAACTATTCCCCAGTTGTCGAAAGTCAAGCATCAACATTAAATGTTTTATTATTGTTAAAAATGTCGCTTGTCGATTATTTCCCTGAATTGTCGATGGATTAAATTCCACTCCATTACAGAAATTATGAACACTAGATTTCGCCTGTATGATGCATCTATCTTAAATGTATCGATTTAAAATTAATTGGTGGTCCGCGGTTACCCCATTTATTTGTGCCGCACGCGCCGCCCAATAGAACACGACGGCACTGATAATAACCGGAATCGGGCAGCACGTACGAAACACTAGCATTACAATATCCATCTCCGATTGAACGGTTTAGTTATTGGTAGAAACGCCAAAGTGGCGGAATCTATTGCCTGAATGCTGTACTGAACCAAATCCGGGTGGCTTTAACACCGACAAGATATGGACATTGCTAGCGACGGCAAATATAACAATATTACTGTGAACATTAAATATTGTTTATGATTTACCTTTAACGGTGTTTGGAATACTTATATTCCAATAGTAATCTCCGTTTCCCTATCAGCAACTAACTACACTGATGAGACCTGAAAAGTTGAAATCGGTCTGTAGGTGTTCTGATGGGAGAACAATATTTAAGATTTAGTTATTATTCCCATCGAATTTTAAAGTTCCATTTTAAGTATTTAAATGCATTTTAGAAGATGTTATCTCCTTTAATGTTGTAATTTTGATATTTATAAACACACAAAGAGAAAATATTACATATTTGCATTAGTAAATCAAATTGAACGCAGAGGCGAGCACATCCACTCGAATAAATAATAAATGTAATTTGTGCCTTCTATTCGAAGTGAAAAGCATAGATGCATTTGTAAATGTACAAAATGTAGTGTCTGAATATAAATATAGGGCCGGAAGGGAGTGCGAATGGAGTCGGCTGAGGGATCGGATGTGTATTATAATATTGATCTTCCTGCTATACTGAAAGATATTCAATATAACCAAAGTGGCAATCTCGAATAACCTCTTAACAATTTATATTTTGATCGCTTCTTATCTATTCTACTGTTGTTTTTCTTTTAATATATTGTTTCGAATATGTAATTTACAACTCATAAAATCTTAGGTATTAATTCAAATACATTTTAGGATTTATCCTTTTTCACTTGAATCACAGTATTACAAAACGTTTTTTATTTGGACTTTAATCAAATTTATTTTTTCGTTTTCAAAAGTGACTCTTTATATGTCAAAACTAGAAAATAGTATATTGTTTATTAGGAATGGAAGTGATACTTTTTGTGGCAAGTCGGTATGTCTGGATGATAAGTTTGCGAGATATCTATTACAAATACCGACGAGCCACAAAAAGCTACTTCTACTCTGAATAAAACTTGCTATTTTTCGCCGAAAATTGTTAAAATGGTAATAAAAAAATATCGCTGCTTAAATCAGCATGCATAAACCGACGATCTGCTATCTTCGATCAGTTTCATTGGACACGGTCTTAGTCCTTGGATCTCATTGGCTAAAATACTTTTGATACCTCTGTACACGACACTAAATAGTATATAGTGTATCAAGGGCCGAAAATAGGCTTTACCAACCCGCCTAACACCCGGTTGCTAAAAGTGAAGGGTTGCTAACGTATTTTGGCATGAGTTACACTCGATATTTTTTCGCCTGCCTTAAGTAAAAATAGTTTTTCAGGAAATTTTATATCGCGCACCATTGAACTGTCACTGTCAGATTTTTGCATAGCCTACTCATATTCCGCGGAAGGTTGTCTAGATTATGCATATTATTTTTTCGGCCCTAGATACGCTAAATCGTAGTTTCAGCCCGATTTTTATGGCCGAAATATATGGTTTCGGTAGAGGCAGGTGAAAAAGTACTTTCAGTACCGCCCGTGATCCCGGCAATAAAGTCAGGGGCGGCTCGCCATATAGAGCCAAGGAGCCATGACTCTACCTCTAGTTTTGAGAATTTTTAATTAATTCTTAAAATTCTTTTTGAATGTTGATGAGGTTACGTGTTACAGATTTAGTGCATGTCTGGGATAAAATATAAACGGACGATAAATCGAATTTAATTTACATTTTGCTATATGTCAAAGTTCCCTTTAAAGCATTTAAATGCATTTTAGAAGATGTTATCTCCTTTAATGTTGTAATTTTCATATTTATAAACACACAAAGAGAAAATAAAAAAAAATCGAAAGTACCCATAAACAATATTTTCAGCTTGTTTGAAATTATGAACCTTTACTTTAAAACTCAAACTAATCTTGGACTATGAAGATTAATCGTTCTTTCTTTCTTCAAAAAATTATATTATATATTGTAAAAGTACCATTAACACGAGCCGCTACTGAGAGTCATACTAACCAAGTGAATTGTTTTATTTGAATTATTTAAAATGTATCTACTAAATCTAAAGTTGTCGAAACTGCCGGCACTAAAGGTGAAACAACAAAGTTAATGGTTTTATTTGAATTCTTTTTCAAATTAGTTTCACTTTTTTTTGGACGATTAAAGCGAAAATTTAAAAAAATATATTTTCCTATTAAAAAAAAAAAAAAATTGGAAAATTATTTTAAACAATAGAGTGATTTTTGAGACTAACTCAAACCATTTTCTTACTAGAATATTCTGCATTTTTTATTATTAAGATGGTATTTTCAATTTGTTTTTGTCTAAATTTTTCTTATTTTGACCTAATTTTTTTTTTATTATTAAGACGGCATTTTCCATTCTTTTTTTGTCTAAATTTTCTTTATTTTGACCTAAATTTTCGATTTCATTGTTTAAATTTCGCATTTTTAATTTTTCCCGACGAATTTTTAGTTTTTAAATGATTTTTGACCTGTATTTTCGATATTTTTAGTCAAAATATTTTAACTTTTGGCCTAAATATCCTTTATTTTGACCTAAATTTGCGATTTCTTGTTTAAATTTTCGACATTTTCGCCCACATTTTTAATATCCCCGCCGAATTTTTAATTTTTAGATTTTTGACATGTATTTTCAATTCTTTTGGGTCTAAATTTTTGATCTGTTGACCTAAATATTCTTTATTATGACAAGGCAAAAAGATAACCTTTATATACAGCACCGTCGATTAAAATTGCAACTCCCCAGAAATACTAGGCCCTATAGTATTTAATAAATTACCTGATAATTTAAAAATTTTATCAACTTTATACTTGTTTAAAAGAGCTCTTCGAATATATATATATATATATATATACATGAACTTTATTCCAACATACATACAAAATATACATATGTTAGAAAGGGCCATCGACCTAGTCCTTCAGCCCCTTCGAAAATATTTATCTGAAAATGTATACTATAGTTTAGGCGATTATCTATGTAATTAGTTTTATGTGGTAAGTAAAACACGTGTGTTGAGAATTTTCACAAATTTTAATGTCGAAACACTGCGACATATGTTTCGCCACACAGTGGCTTCATCAGGCAGATGATAAATGGTAATACGACGTTACAATTGCGACTTAAATACTATATTGTTAGGGGGTGGGGAAGTTAGAGGGTGTTTAACGGGTTAGGAGACATTTACAAGTTAAGCGGTTATAAAAGATTTTATAAGAGTTTATAGGTTTAACAAAGGTGAATTATTTACATCGGTTTGATCATTAAGTAGCACACCGCGTTTATTATATTTATTAATTTCTAATTGTTCTAATAGGTTTAATTTTTGACTTTTATCGCACGTGTGTAAAATTTTGAAATTGTTGTTGAAACTATGGCTATTGTCTATTAAATGGTTGGCGTATGTTGACGTAGTTTTTTGGTTGATGAAGCTCTTTTGGTGTTCAGCAATTCGATCTTCAAAGCTGCGGCCTGTTTGTCCGACATACACCATGGGGCAATCACCACACTCTAACAAGTAGACTCCCGATTTTTTATTTTTGACATTTTTGTCTTTGGCATTATTTATGAATTTATGTAGTGTGTTGTTAGTTCTAAAGGCTACTGAAATATTGTGTGTTTTTAATTCATTTTTTATTGCGTCAGAAGGGGGGCCAATATAAGTTAATGAATGATAATTAATTTCTGGTTTACTATTATTTGAAGGGAAAATTAAGTTTGTTATTTTTTGTTTTTGTTTTTTATTTAAAATATTCATTATTAAGTTTTTGGGGAAGCCATTGTTATCTGCAATTTTTAAAATTCGGTTTAATTCGATGTGAAAATTAGATTTTGACAAAGGAATGCTTAATAGTCTGTTAATAAATGAGTTATATGCTGCTAGTTTATGAGGCATGGGATGGAAGGATTTAAAGTGGATGGTGGTATCTGTATGAGTGGGTTTGTGAAAAATATTAAATTCCAGTTTATTGTTTTTATGGGAAATAGATAGGTCTAGGAAATTAATCGTTTTGTCAACTTCAACTTCCAACGTAAATTTTATATTGTTGTGTATATCGTTTAGATATGCTAAGAAATTATTGAGCTGTCTAGTTGTTCCTTGGAAGCAAACCAAGATGTCATCCACATATCTAACCCAATATAAACATTTATTGAATAGAGGATGTTTACTAATTAGTAAACATCCTCTATTCAATAAATGTTTATATTTACTAATTAGTAAACATCCTCTATTCAATAAAACCTATTTTTCGCGGTTTCGCGATTTTGCTTCTACCTAAGTTTTCGATTTTTTTGTCTGCGTTTTTCATTTTTACATCAGTTTTCTTGATTCTTTTGCTCATATTTTAAATTTCTGTATTTTCGATTTTTTATTTTTTTTTATTTTGGCCAAAATATTCGATTGGATTGAAGAAATTTTCGATTTTTTTTGTCTGCAATTTTTAACTTTACGCTCGTTTTCGATGTTTCATCTAAATTTTCAACATTTCAAGCCTATATTTTGTATTTTCGAATATTTTGGAAATTTTATTTATTTCGACTTAAATTTTCGATTCGTTTGTTAAAAATTTTGATTTTTTTGTCTACCACTTTGATTTTTGGGTACGAATTTTAGATTTTTGGTCTTAATTTTTTATTTTCGTCCCATATTTTAGATTTTCTCAACTTGAATTATTGATTTTATTGTGCGAATTTTTTGTTCCATTTTTTTCTTATTTTTTTTATTTTGGCCAAAATATTCGATTGGTTTGAAGAAATTTTCGATTGTTTGTCTGCAATTTTTAACTTTACGCTCGTTTTCGATGTTTCATCTAAATTTTCTCCATTTCAAGCCTATATTTTGTATTTTCGAATATTTTGGAAATTTTATTTATTTCGGCTTAAATTTTCGATTCGTTTGTTAAAAATTTTGATTTTTTGGTCTACCACTTTGATTTTTGGGTACGAATTTTAGATTTTTGGTCTTAATTTTTTATTTTCGTCCCATATTTTAGATTTTCTCAACTTGAATTATTGATTTTATTGTGCGAATTTTTATATTTGCTATTATTTTCGAATTTCTCGTTGAACTTATTTTAAGCTTAAGAGTTATTTTTGGGGCTGAAAATGGTCAATTATTTTTCTTCTGCTTGCATTTTCAATTTTTTGGTCTGCATTTTTATTTTTAAACCAAGATTTTTGATCTTCAGCTGTTTTGTTCCAAATTTTTGAGTTTTTGGCCAATATATTCGATTGGTCTAGGAAGATAAATGGTTCTTTGTTTCTTCAGGAGGGGGAGGGGGGATATTGTATAAGTGGCTCTACCATCAACATGTTCCGCAAGTGCTGGAGAGATGCATTGTCCTGACCAGGGGCGGTTCGCTATTTAGACCTGTAGTTTCAAGCTAAGCAAGAATTTTTAACAGTTGAGAACGAATAATGCGAAAACAGATTGCGGCACACGTTTGTACCCCGAAACGTGAATCATTTAACAAAGATACATGTTTATATTGTATAAGTGGCTCTATCATCAACATGTTCCATGAGCCGCCACTGAATAAAGTAACGATTGGATTTTGCTATGATTTTCCATCAAATCAAATCTTGGAGTTTTTCTTGTAATGTGATGCACTTTATCGAAACGCAATAAATCATTAGATTATGGGTTATATATTATATTCTATGTAACTATTTTAATTTGAGGAAATGAAGACCATTAATATTATTATTATTAATAAATGGAACATCAATTTATCGTATTATCAGATCAAACCTCGCCCTGTTTCTACTGGTACGTTCTGATTTATTGCGGTTGAAAATCCATAAACCATCTATTATGAGCAAAACTTGCAATGCTGGGAGATACATACTTTCATACTGCAATGTAAGGTATTTTCATATTGAAGACCATATCGAGTTGGCGTGCTGAATAATAACACAGCTCGCACGCGTCCCTATCTTATTGCTGGGATCGTAGATACTACGCTCTTTTTACCAGTGTAATTGTTTCCCACGTGGTTCACGATAATTTTGCATACCATCCAATCACGACGCCCTTGTAAAGATCTGGAACATGAACGCGATGCAGCCCTTATTTATGCGCGGATTAAGCGGCCTGCATTATATGCACAGACAGTGCCCCTATTTTCCTAAATTAACTCCTATACATACATTATCTTATTCAATATCGTATATTGTTCGGGTTTAAGCCTTGAATATTAATCGACCGCCATCAGTATTCCTCTAACATTGTATTCCATCCCGGAAGTGTGTTTGGGTCGGTCGCTCAGAGAAAAACATTTTAAGAAACACCTGAAGCACGTTCGCCGCGGCTACGATTTTTGTGTGAGTTTATAATAGGCGGTCATATAAACCCCGTAAAGTTTTTTTTTTTTAATTGGATACTGCAAACGGAATGGTACCAAAAAACTTTTAATATCGTCAAAGTACGACGAAGTTATAACTTACGACCAAAATTCATTTTTCTGCCAAATAAGTCCACAACGGGACACATATGCCTCGTAACGCAGTGAACGTGTTAACCGAAAAATAATTGTTGATACCTTGCTGTAGACCTCTGTAAAGCCATCCAGTGTTTTCTTGTATTGGAGGAGATTTAGACTTTAAATTCAGACCACAAATCAATTCAAAATGTATCGAGAGAGAGACGATGCATTTATTGAGACATTTTTACAACAGGCAATTGACCAGATGTCTTTCAACCTTAATGTATCGATTTTTGTACATTATTGAATTTATTAGCATTTCTAACGCAATCGCATATGCTATTATTAACGGATCATGAACCCAAATTAGACTTTCACTAGCCATTAAGACCTTCGCCTCGTCTTCTAAATCTTCAGCAAAAGGCATGTTGACAAACCCGTGTGTCCACACACACGCATACCTGTGTGCATTCAGGGCTGAAAAGAAACGCTTCACACACTGCAAAGGAACACACATGTCTAGTTGTAATGGCATTAATAATTAAAAACATTATTAGTGCAAGTCCGCTCGGTTTTCTCATGGCACAATAACTCGCGATCGTTGCCCCTGAAGCGCGCATATTCTCCATCCATAACGCAGGGAATAATTTCAAGCTAATTAAACAATAAAATACACTAATTACGACACGGAATAAAAACCGGGCGCGCACAACGGTGCACACGCTGTTGTGTGTCTTCGTTCCATTGTTAATTAAATCAAAATCAGATTAGAGGATAATTAGCGGTCGGTTGACCCCAGCGTCACGGAAGGATGAACCCAAGAACTTTATCCTATTCCATCAAGGCCGTAATCCTTAGAAATTAAATATATACTTTTGAGGTTGATTGTTTTTATTTCAATATTATATAAGTCTGCCGGCAACTTTTTGAAGTCGATAGACCAGAACTCCTTGTTTGTTTGGCTTCACCCAACATGAATGAGTTATTCAGTGATTCATTCATGTCGGATGAAGCCAACTGTGATTTATTTGGATTATTCAACAATCGAAAAATTGGATAGTTGTACGAAAGACCAATTCACATCCAAGGTGGTTTGCGTATTTTTGAAACTTATTTTTTCTTAACCGTTTTGCTATGCAGAACAAAAGGTATTGGCATAAATGGAATCTTGTTCGTACGATCTATGTTGCACACACGTGTAATAAGGAAGATGTAATAGGCGCAAGCGCATTCTACGTGTTGACGCAAGACTTGCACGTCACTCCTTCGTCACCCTCAACATATCATTGCAGTAGTTAATTTACATGAAATCATAATGTTGAATGGAGATGCTAAAGATAACTTGAAAATATTTCTTTGGTATAAAAATCACTTTTATACCGCAAGCTACGCACAGCTGATGATATAATACGAGCTATATGACAAATAATTTTTCTCAACAAATCACTGCAGAAGTTGATGTACGTGAAATAATAATGCTGAATGGAGGCGCTCAAGATATCCTGACTTGAAAATATTACTTTCGAAGTAACTGTAAAGATTACTTTTATACGGTAAGCCACGTAAAGCTGCACACGCTATATGACAAATAATTTGATAGTTGGTAGGGGACAGAAATACCAGCATTGAAAGGAAATACGAAAATGATAAACACGGAACGATAACCACGTTCTAAAAATAGAATCACACGACGAACTTGTTTGGACTGATTACTAGTAAAAACGTTTAAGAAAAATAAAATAAAAAATAACATAAATAACAACTAAAGGGAGCCTGATAAAAAGACCAAGAGTAGAGATAGGTACCTCCATAGTGAGTCGAGGTAAAGAATTAACTCAGTGAAGTGAGTCGGTGAGTTAACTCACTCAATTGAAAATATATCTTAGGATTATGACACAGTTTTGTTTTTAAAGATTTATAAAGGTGCGTATCCACCGGCGAACTTATTGTGAACAGTTCGTAAACAGCTACAAGCCCTCGATCACTTCGCGTTGAATACGCGAGCAGTTACACGAACATGTCTAGATGAAATTAATTTTCGTTGAACGTTGTTCGCCAAGAAGTTCGCTCAGTGCTCCAGTTTTATCGGTATCAAATAGACATGTCTTGTGCTGATGAAATCAAATTTGAACCCAAATATGTCCTACCGTATATTTCATCTCTACCCATCCCAGATTTCATCATTTTCTCCGCCTTTTGTCGTTCGCGTCGAAATTGACCCAAAAAAGTTTTCATTTTTCGTGCAACTTCTTCGCGGCAACAATCCAGTTCTTTTGCCAAACTTTCCCATGCGTCACACTTCTTTATTTTATTCCTCTAGTCAGTTATTTTGACGTTCCACAACACTTCTTTTTCCCGGTAGCTTTCCATAAGCGTCAGTACGTTATCATCCGTCCACTCCATAATTTTTCGTTTTCAAATTAATGCGAACTGTTTACACCTGACAGAGGTTCGGCGAACATACCCTTTAAAGTTACCGACAACTGGCGGGACTTTTGGCGAACTCGACACGAACAGGGTAAAATCCGTTAATGTTACGCGAGCTGTTCGCGCACAGCTCGACAACATTGGGTGATCGCGAACTGTTCGCGAGCGCCGGTGGATACGCACCTTAACCCTTTGAAGCACACGATTTCGACAATTGAAAAAGATGTATTTGCACACAAAACCTTTTTATGTAAAATGGGGCAAAATAAGTCTATTTTAATTAAATCTTATGTTTGAATGCAACAAATGGTGAACATAGAGATCCAACCATGCAACTAATTAAATAAATGCAATTTATTAAAACACATATTTTTACATTTGACGCGTCTGAAGTGGTATGAAAATTGTCCCACCATGCATCTTTTGATAACAAAAAGGTGGGACAATTTTGCAACCACCTAACCCCCAAGGGTTAATGGTGAAATTATAAATTTGAGGAAATATTTTTTTTGTTCTTTTGTTGGTTTATAGATATTGAGGTGATTCACTGAGTAGATGAATCGGCTCTTTTAATTAATAAGTTCTTGAGATGTAGTGAAGAAGGTAAAGATTGATAAGGGATAAATTATAAAATTATAAAGCGAGATCCTTTTGTTTTGGTCTTCGCGTTAAAATTTTAGAGTAATAATGAATTATGGAAAGCGAGCGCCTGCTTTTTTGGTCTTCGCTTTATGTACTATATATTTTGAAGTAATAATTAATTTTGGAAAGCGAGGACCTTTTTCTGGTTTTCGCTTTATGTAATACAAATTTTGAAGTAATAATGAATTTTAGAAAGCTACAACCTTTCTTTTAGGTCTTCGCTTGATGTACAAATTTTGAAGTAATAATGAATTTTGGAAAGCGAGCACCTTTTTTTGCTTTTCGCCTTCATGCACGAGACATTTTCAAATAAGAATGATTTTTTGTATGTCATTGATTGAGCTGTTGAAGGTGATGGATCACTCGCTCGTAACTGAATCATAACCCAAAAGAGTTGACTCATCGACTCGACTCATTTAACTGAGTCAGATCTAGTTAAGCAGATCACAAAATGAGTCATTTTTCGCATCTCTACAATAAAGTAAATAAATATAAAAAAAATAGTAGAAAGTGTAGAAAATCACAAATATAAAAGATATGCTAGCAATCAACATACTCTATAGCAGGGGTAGTCAACCTTTCATATCCACCGCCCACATGTGTATCGTTGGTGAAAGTAAAATTTTCTTACCGCTCACCGTTTCGTCAGTAACTTCTTTTGTTTCTGGAAATCGTAAAGGACTACACGATTCCTTTCGGAAATTTTCATTCGAACTATCACTGCTCTACAGAGTATCCTATAATTGATGCGACAAACGAAGACGGATTGTAGACAACCCCAAAATAAGCAACGTTTGCCAACACACTAGTGATGATCGTTATTTTCACTAACTGCTACTTTGTAACCATTACTGTGAAATGTTAACAATAACCGTTACTGAAAAATTAGTGATGATCGTTATTTTCACTAACTGCTACTTTGGAACCGTTACTGTGAAATTTTAACAATAACCGTTACAGAAAAATCCCACCAACGGTGATTTTTCTAAACTATTTTATAAAAGGAGGACGATTTATTTAATAACGAATTACTACTACTTACGATGTAATAACGAACCTGTTATTAATAAGTAACAGTAACTCCTTTAACTGCTGGTGGAAAATAACGCATCGGAATCGCAGTCACAGCAGTTCAATTAGGTCACTTAAACGCCGCAACGCTGTCGCGATTTGATGATGAACACGTTAAAATAATGGTGCATCAGATATACCTAATGACTTGATAGATCGAAACCGCTCTGCAGGTGTACGGATGGGGAAACAATTATTATTGTTATACCGGGTGTCCAAAAAGTATGGAAACGGTGAAATATCTGGACACACTAGATTACAATGAAAAAAAAGCAAGTATTTCTTAATTTTTAAGTTCTATTCAGAAATGATATACAGTGCGCGCCTAAAGTATGGAACATATTCAGTAAAACCGAAATCAAATATTTTTGGAAAAAATCCTCGAACAGGTCGATTTTCTTTTATAAAAATACACATTTTTCCATAAAAGTCGATTTTCAGTCGTCATTTGTTTTTGAGTTATGACGTCCGCCATTTTGTTTTTAAATGGCAACCCCCTATTTTTGTTCTTGATTTTAAGAGATCTTTTCATTGTCGAATAGACAGTATACAAATATTGCCACCTTACATAAGAAATTTTTCAAGTAAATGACCATTGAAGTTGAAAACTTGATATTTAGAGTTTTTGCAAAATTACCTTTTCCCAACGCTCTTTTTCCAAACAAAAATAATCTTGACCTTCCATATGATCATATAATACAATATGGTTTCAGCAAGACGGCGCACCTCCGCACTAGGCGCGTTTATTGACAAGTGCTTTACGAATACGTGGATTGGCAGATGAGTACCAATAGAATAGCCCGCGAGAGAGATGAATGTGCAGAATTAGCCTGGAAAATATTCAAAATGTTCAAGAAGAATTTCTACTTGTTCGAAAAAAAAACGCGTATTGCGGGGATGCGCTGTCTTGTTGAAACCATATTGTATTATTTGGAAGGTCAAGATCATTTTTATTGGGAAAAATTTCTACTACAAGAGCTGGAACAAGGTCATTTTGCAAAAACTATCAAGTTCTCATCTTCAATTGTCATTAACTCGAAAAATTTCTTATGTATGATGGCAATATTTTTATACTATCAGTTCGACAATGAAAAGATCTCTTAAAATCAAGACCAACAATAGGGGGTTGCCACTTAAAAACAAAATGGCGGACCTCATAACTCAAAAACAAATGACGACTGAAAATCGACTTTCATGCAAAAATGTGTATTTTTATAAAAGAAAATCGACCTGTTCGAGGATTTTTCCAAAAAAAATTTTTTGGTTTTAGTGAATATATTCTACACTTTAGTCGCGCACTGTATAATAAATTTAAACATGATTTGGAAATAGTTAATTTTGTATCAAGTGTGCGAAAGGTATGTTTTTTTTTGTGCGTGAGTATGTACAAGTCGAATGAACAAAAAATATGCCTTTTTATTTTTTAAATTTTTATTCCCCAAGGGGGTGGGGGGGGGGTTAATATGCAAAACCATTACCGTTTTTATGGAGATTACAATGGTGCATTAGAAAGTGGGTGTCTCTAATTAAGTTTACAAAACTTACCCCCACTTCCACCCGTTAGGGGGGTGGGGGTGGGCTTTGTATATCATTTCTGAATAGAACTTCAAAAATAACGAAACTCATGTTTTCTTTTTATCATTGTAATCCAGATATTTCACTGTTTCCATACTTTTTGGACACCCGGTATATGTTGCCGATGGCATGCCTTAATCTATCGGTGGTTATGCCACTCAGATTGAGCTTAGTACAATAATCAGGCAATAGGTGGAGCAAATCGTTTGAGTGATTAATAGCCATTATATGCGAGTTGTACACTATACTTTGTTCACGAAAATTAAAATCAAAATCAAAATAAAAAAAAAACAAAATTAAAATCAAAATCAAAATTTAAATCGAAATTAAAGTTGTAATTACAATTACAATTTGAAAAAAAAATTAAAATCAGTATTAATCAGGGTAAACAAAGTATTATCATAAATCGCGTTCTGTGAATTAAAGCGCGAATTCGCGTGTTTAATAACCATATTAAACACGCAAATGCGTGTGCGTGTTCAATAAGTGTATTAAACACGCAAATGCGTGTTTAATGCAATTGAGTGTTAAATGTACCCCATTAATGCTGCCCGAACAATTAAATAATGCGCACATTATAACATTTTCAAGAACAAAATAATTTAGAATCAGGAAAATTCAATTCAATTCTGAGATTCACTTTGTTACAAACCGTTAAAATTTTCTGAGGTTATTTTAAATAACGGTTAATAAATAACCGTTTAAAAAACTAGTTATTTTGTAGTAACAGTAGCGGTTATAACCGTTACTGGAAAGTAACCGTTTATCTCATCACTACAATAAATCCATGTCCGGAAATTAGTTTAGTCACTAGGACGAATAAAAAAAGACTTGAATCACTTATTAATAATGGACAAAATTTTAAACAGTTTTTGTAAGTCCTAGAAATCATAGCGAAGTCAGGATTTTAGGTGTAAAAAAACTTGCTAGTCCCAGATGAAAGTTTTACGAGTGTATTGTGGTCGGAAATGCGAAGAACACCATAAGCACACATTTTTAACTCGAAAAATGTATTCACATAACACGTTAAGAGTAAAACATTTTGGGTCATTGCACCCAAATTTGTTTAGTTCTATGCATGACAAAAAGTAAAACATGCAAGAATATGCCAAGAGCTAGAGCAGTGACGGCTGCATTAGAGAATGACTCCAGGCGACACGCCATCCGTATATACTAAGTTAGCGTGACATCACGTTGATGTCACGCCGTCCGGAGGGTTGGTGAAAGTGAGACCAATTGAGACACCGCGTAGATACCGCGCCGTGCTTAATATGTTAATAAGTTGAGAAACAAAAATTCTGGACCAACATTATTGAATTTTTACCATACTCAAAGTAAGGGTTCACCGACCGCACGGAGGAATTAGTACAGTAATCTTTATTTTCAAAAGTTTATGGGCGGAGGCAATAATGTTTTGGCATAATTAATATACCATTTCCTTTCTGGGTAAGCGGCTCGAGTTTTTGTTTTAGCTAGGAACTCGCAGGAAGCAGGAAATCGCATCTGGATTTGGAAAGAAGATAAAATTGAACACACACACATACACAGATGGTGGGATTTGATTTCCCAAGGTGCTAAAGCGGCATTTAAAGAATTACAAATGAAACACGTCCGAGGTAACGTAACTTTTATTATTAAAAATCGATTCTTTAAGACCATACTGGGTAATCGTTTTTGATAAATAATGTATTTATCTTTATAGGGATCGGATTATTAAATACACAAGACCTCTTTTCTTTTAACTTTACTATAACTATTGTAAGAGTTAAGAGAACGTAATTTTTTAACATCAGCATAACTTTTATTTATTGTACAGGGTGGACCGTAATAAAAATGAATTAATTAGTGAATGCTTGACTGAACAAATCAACGATAACAGATTATTTGATACAGGCAGCTCCCAAGCGATTAAAAAGGCATATCGTACAAAATTCCCCCATTACAAATTCGGATGGAAGTTCGGTTCAAAATTACATTAAAAAGCAGTATTTTCAGAATATACGTCTTGGGATTTTAGAAACATAGTAGCAAAAGAATTTTTATTTAAAAACTTTGAGCAGGTATAAAATTGCGGAAATATCCAAATTTCCGCAATTTTGAATACTTTGAATATTTTGAATTTTGGAAATGTTCAAAGAAGTTTGGCTATTTTCCAAAACTACGTATAAAAATGAAATAACAGTATTATTTATTTATTAAATTTACATATCCTGTTACTATAATATGTGCAAACCAATATATAATTAAAGTTAATCACCCAACAAATTAAGGACACAGGATCTTTTTGTATGACCTTGAACTTGCAACTTATATTTACAAAAAGTTTCTCAATTCTTTACCCGAAACTTTACTCTGATAATCAGAATAAATGCCAATAATCCCTAAAACAAGTTTTTCTTTATTCAAAGTTTACTTTCATAACAAATTGATCTTGAGATATTGCCGCTTTTTAAAGATAAGATTAGTGGGTCATGAAACGCCTGTATAAATATCGCAGAAAAAAAAAACAAATTACCTTGTAACTGTGGGGAGGCTCCCTCGCAAAAAGATCCTCATTAATATTACACGTTTTATTTCCTTAATAATTGAAGGCATGATTCCTTTTGAAATTGCGATTCCTCGAGGATTAAGGGAGGAAGGGCGCAATTAATCCGCAGCCACATGTTATATGAAGCAATATAAATTCAAGGGAAATGTAAACACCGGATAAATTTTAATGAAGCGAGAATTTTTGGAATGACCCGTGTTCGAACAATATTTACACAATGGGCGGCTATGCATTGTTTATTGTGGACCGTTTTATTATAATATTGCAGGATCGCAGAAATCGATATATGTATAGGGCGTGTGTGTTGTAATAGAAATTACAAACAAAAATACGTGGATAGAATCGACCGGAATATACGTATAGTGTGCTGTTTTTGTTTGTGGATTAAATTTAAATTTGAAATAAAAGCAAATGGAAAATCAGTTTTTGGTAAATCTTTAAAGAATTTCAACTTAAATCCCTTCACAAAATAAGTTAATTATTAAGAATCATTACATAAAATACATCTTAAACAGGAATTTTTGTAACATAAACTTTAATCAAATCCAGCAGAGGCGTCGCTAACAATTAGTTAATACACCGGGTGTGCAGAAAGTCCGGCAACGGGTCAATATTTATCCGGGGGTAGGTTTAAAAAAAAGTTTGGTACAAAAGTTGCTTGGTTACGAGTTACGGATTCCTTGGATACTAAACCATCCCTCATCTGGATGACAATTTTAAATAGCAGCCCCTATATTTCTCGACGGATTCAGATTTTTGGGGACTAAATATCAATCTTTTGTCTGATTTTTTTTTATCCGAAACCTCCCTCGCCCCACAAATTCAAGAATCGGTTTTCTGACCTTTTATTAACGTTTTCATGCCTCGATGACGATCTAAACTTTTTCCGAGAACAAGTTTGAGACAAATTATACTCAGTTATTAGTTTGAAGTCGTTTGTACACTGTCCCACCCCTTCGTGGGGGGTGGAGGTGGCTTTGAAATTTTAAATGGCAACCCACTCTTTTTTCCCTGGATTCAGATTTCTGGGGAAAAAATATTAATCTTTTGTCCGAGAAATTTTTTCATCCGAAACCCCCCAAAGAATCAAATCCCAAATCGCCGTTTTGCAAGATTTGGTTAGATTTGGGCAGGGTGAAAAATTGAAAAATAATCCGAAACATTTTGGGATAATTTGCTACTTTTTGGTCTCCTGCAGTTTCTCGAGAAAACCCGTAGTCACCCGTGTAAACTAATTCAATCATAAAATTTCACAAAAAAACACTGTTGATTTCCTCGTCACGAATAAGCTAGAAATTACAAAAATAGTTTTGCGAAAAAATCAGTGTACAAACGACTTCAAACTAATAACTGAGCATAATTTGTCTCAAACTTGTTCTCGGAAAAAGTTTAGATCGTCATCGAGGCATGAAAACGTTAATGTATGATCAGAAAACCGATTTTTGAATATGTGGGGTAAGGGAGGTTTCGGATTAAAAAAATTCAGACAAAATATTGATATTTTTTCCCCAAAAATCTGAATCCGTCGAGAAAAGTGGGGGTTGCTATTTAAAATTTTAAAGTAACCCCCACCCCTCGCGAAGTGGTGAGGGGGTAAGGGATGGTTTAGTATCCAAAGTATTCGTAACTCGTAACCAAGCAATTTTTGTACCAAACTTTTTTTTTAAACTAACCCCCGGGGATATTGACCCGTTGCCGGACTTTCCGCTCACCCGCATCACTTGGTGAAACATAATATACCGGGTGATTCAGACACCACCCGGTTGGAAGTATGGTTTCCTGCGGTCTCATGTTTTTTTCTTTAATACCGAACCTTCCTTAAGATAAAACCCAGTTAGCTATTAACCCTTTGCACTCGTTTTTCGACTTAGTGTCGACACAATACGTGTTATCACTAATAAATACGAGTGCAAAGGGTTAATAATACATAGTGCTCGAAATGTACATTTAGAAACTCTTAATAAATTGTGAAGAATGTGAATCTAACCACTATTTTATTTTAATTAAATGTTTTATCTTAATAATTCGTAAGACTAGTATTCCAACATTTACCGGTGGAGGGCGTAGCTGCACTTAAGTTTAGAATTCCAAATGGAAACTTATTTAGTTCAAGTGTGGAATTTTGGGAAAACTTGTGTTACTTTTATAGGAAACCACTAGTAGCATATAAGTTATCTATTGTGTAATTTAATGTCCGTCGTGGTATTTGACAGGAAAGTACTTGTTGCAATAGAGACTTTTTAACCAATGAAATCACATAATGTTAATGGCATGAGCCAATGAAATTATGAATACGCTGCTAATCAACCTGGGTGAATAATTATTGTGGCAATCGTGTTGGATACACAATTGCCGCGACAATTGCTCATGTTGAAATAATATATTTTCTCAATAGAAAATATAGCATTTCTAGGCAATACCAACTATTGAGAAAATATATAATTTCTAGGCAATTGCTGTGGCAATTGTGCATCCAGTACGATTACCACACTGACGGCTTGCAATCAAAACATCAGTTATCGCCGGAGCTTAATCTGTTTCCATCTCTATTTTGGGCCTTCCGTTACTCATTTTATTAGTAATACTATTTATAGGTATTTCTCAAAACCTTGATGAGTTAATTATTGTAGCGCAGATTAATACACGTCTGACAATGAATGTAATATTTCAAATTATGAAATCTAAACTTTCTGTTTGGCCAATTGATTTTTAACGTCTGTTTCACTTATGCTTGTTGCTTCTAGAAAATCGCCGCAACAAGCAGCCGTGATCTCGACGCTAATAATTGCCGGAAAAATCCTAGTCACTAGCTAGATTACTATTAATAATTTATTTTTTAACCTCTGACCAAGACATAATCATAGATTTAATTTTAAATTATATTATTATAATTATCTGTGAAATCTAAACTCACTCATACATCTACTTCAGATTGGTGCTCTACTTATTCACATAGAATGGATACTCTGCAATAAATATATAATCAGCATTTGATAAATGATGAGAAAGATAAATAAAATAAACTTATCTTGGCCTGTTGGTCAGTAATCATAAGAAATAATCATTTCAAAAAATACAAGGTTGGGCATAATAAATTATCCATTTTGTATGCGGTCGTATTCTTCAATGGCTAAACTTTAACTCAAAAATCAATCAAGGGTTCTTAAGGAAACATGGCAATTTTATTTTTTTTAATATTACATCAGACAAATAACCTCCATCTCGCGGCTAGCACGAAAGTTTTGCATTACCTACCGCAACATTTCTATTCGGATTCGAATATTATGTTCCAGTTGTTACAAAGTTTGCGATCGACTAAAAAAAAAACTTTTTTTAGGTAACCTTATAAAAAAAAACACACAATCTGAAAGAACAGGTGAATGTGCGGGGTAGTTGAGATCCCCAAATTTCTAAATGATATGACGGGAAAACATGTTTCGCAGCAGACTTGCTGGCAATGTGAGAAGTGGCTCCGTCCTGCTGAAATTATATTTTTGGAATATCTACATAAACATTACAAAGTTTCGTAATACATGTTGGTACATTGTGATGTAACAGTAACAGTCAAGCCGTTTTTTTTTAATGAAGAATAAGGCAAAAATTCCAAAGGCGGAGATCCTGCGCACAACACAGTAACTTTTACACTATGCAGTGCTACATGGTGAAATTGCTGAGGATATTCCATCGCCTATACTCCATTTGATATATACAGAGAGCTGTGGAATTTAAAGAATTTAAATAGTATGCGCCTTTAAAATGGTGAGCGTAGCGATGAAATAGAAAATAATATATTTTATATTTATATATGTTATTTTCAATGGGCCGCTCTGTTCACGTTCACGGTGTGTTAGAGAGTATAGGTTGTGGACCAATATATTTCTTGTGATGGTTCGTTCATATCTCGCTGAACACATGGCCCGGTCAGAGTACCACTCAACCAAAAGTTATCGCTCAGCTTGGCCATGAAGGTAGACGTTTTTCGAAACGGGAATTATAAAGTTTGTCTTTTACGTCCATTAGTTACAAATAATTTAAACCATAAACATATTTAAATGTTTTAAGTTTAATTATTTAACGTGATATTAAAAAAAAATACGAAAAAGATATTTTATTAATAATTAAAATCATAATATTACAAAATTTATGCTGCGCCACTGGTAACGACCACCGGCACATTCCACGCGCATTCCAAAGCTCTCTGTATATCTCAAATGTAGTATAGGAACAAAAGTTCATTTGACAGGTAAAAATAAGCTTTCTTTAACATCAGCAAACAATTAGCGATTCCCACTTTTCGCAAATATCCCTTCGAACGCCTGTAAGAGAGCGTATCCTAATATCTCTAGGCAAAAAATATGCACGACTTTCTAAAAACGAAAACTTCGATTTTTTTTTTTAGTAATTATTACTAATTGTTACTATCATATTTCATTCCATTTCTTTGCGTTTAAAATTGTACTATTCTAATTAATTTTCTTAAGTAATTACTTGCAAATTGTTACTATTATATTTCATTTCATTTCTTTGCGTTTAAAATTGTACAATTCTTATTAATTTTCTTAAGTATTTATTTGCAAATTGTTACTATTATATTTCATTACTGTTTTAAATGTAAATATATGTAATGTTTTATGGGTTAAGTGGTAGAGTAGCCTTAATGGCTAAACTTCGCCCATTACTGAAAATAAAGACGTTTATTATTATTATTATTATTATTAAATATTGAGTGCCAATGCTTGTGTCTTTAGGCGATTCTTTGGGACATCGTAGCACAGCTGCTCTTGCCCTTCCTTTTGGAATTTCTCTGGCGGCTGAAGCATTAGTGTGAAACTAGTCTAACCACTTTCCAATTGTTATTCCAGTAGGAACTCTAAATAAAAATGATTGCAAAATAGACCCTGAATGGTTACAATCGAATTATTCGTAAGATAAGCTTCAATTCCAAAAGAACGTTAAATGAAACACTTGAAATTCGTGAAATTTCGACCATTTTCAAACCGCCATAACTCGGCGAATTTTCAATCGATTTTGATGAATCTTTGAGGGCGAAAAATTCTAAAGTGTCTTCTTTAAAGTCATGCATGCAAACTTAAGCGTAACCCCTTCCGCTTCCCTTTAACACTCCTGCGAAAAAAAAGTTTTTTTCAGGAAACCATGTCCAACTTTGTCGATGTGTACAGAGTTGAAAAAAAAATTGTCGACTCGATCCACCATAAAGGCATTAAAATTGTATCACTTCCCTATGCAGGACTCAAAGAACGAAGTTCCTACGACAATTTGACACCAAGTTATGGGTGTTTGAAAAAAAAGTGTATTTTGAGGTTTTTCGCACCTAACTTTGACTTTTCAACTAAATTTGATGATTTTTCGGGAAAAAATCCAATTTTGGTTCTACTTTAAGGGAAATTTCATTCGTGAAAACAAACTTCTTTTTTTCCACCAGTGTATTAGGCGTACGCTTTAGACCAGTGATGGCGAACCTATGACACACATGTCAGTACTGACACGCGAGCTCGTTTTTGGTGACACGCATCTTCAAATATAAAAAAATTCATAATTGAAATATCTATGTCTTTCATAATGGCGAGAGTTTGTTATTAATAATAATAATATTATTCCTTACGTTAAAAAATAATTAATAATGAACAAAATTATAATTAACGAAAATTATGTTTCGATTTTTCAAAATTTTGACACACCGAACTCAAAAGTTTCGCCATCTCTGCTTTAGACGATGTCCTAAATAGAGAAGGATTGCACGGGTATCTTAAAGCTAATCTGGTTAAATGGGCAATGTTATGCAGTTTGGTATGCTGGTTCAGATCATGTCATTTTCAAAATTCCGAGCAGTTTAGAGATTATAAAAAAAAACTGAAAATCGAGATTTTTTTGAAAAATTTCTTAACTGCCCGGAATTTTGAAAATGTCTCAACATAATCTGAACCAGCGTACAAAACTGCACAAAATTGCTCATTTAACCAGATCTTTAGTACCCTGTATATTGACAACTAAACGGCCCTAAATTACAACTTATCGAGAACGCATTTCGACTTGATTTGAATCTGTATCTTATTATATCTGTGGCTTGGTGCTAAAAGGGCCAATGTCACAATTTTACAATTTTACTGTTTGGAGTTAAGCAGTACATTAGATTATTTTTCTTAATATCGTTAATAATATCTTTAATGCTGAAAGAGTCAATGTCTTGTTTAACCAATAGCAGATTAAAAAAAAACTTATACTTTACAAAATCAGCGGATAAATTCATTTTTAATAAAACTTTTATCTCGATTATCTCAATTGTAAAATATTTGACTTTGGCCTTTTTAGCACCAAGCCACAGATATTATGGAGTGATTGGATTTGGAGTATATGTATACCTTATTCTGCCTAAGCCCGTACGTGCCAACAATTATCAAATTCATGGAATTTTTTAGAATGTACTCGCAGAATAAAATTTTTCACTATAGAAAGTGGCAGCTTGTGCATTTACTATACTTTGATCAATGGATCTTTGCGTGAACGTCATAGTTCGCTGAACCTTGTTTGGACAATATTTTCATGCAAAACACTCCGTTTTTGGAAATGACGCACACGCAAAGATCCGTTGATCAAACTATACCACTAGATTTATATTATTTGAAGAACTTTTTGAATATCTTTTTTACATGTTATGAAATTACATTAATATTTTTAAATAAAGTCAAAATGAGTATATTCAACTATTAACTTAAATTTAAAAAATAAACAAAAAATATTAAGTAGGATGTAGTTCTGGGCAAAATCTTTAGTATAAGATGGGTATGTCTAAATTTTATAGATTCTGAGAAAAAATAGTATTCAGGTCTTTTTCACACAAAAACATAATCAATGTTTGTGCAAAAGCCATTCGATCTGGAGCTTTTGATACACAAAAAATGCATTCGAAACTCTAAGAGCAACATTCGTGAAAACGTCAAAGTTTGTTTAGCTTCATTTCAGGTGCACTTATGATTTTACTGCTAAAAATAGATTTATTTTGATGAACCGTATGTTTTTTTTTTTTTGCTCTTTCTTATTAGCCTTTCAGCCACTAATGATTATAATGAAATATATTTGTTGAAAGTTTTTATAAACACCTTTGTAAATAGATATCCTAGATAGAGTATTGAACTTTGCAGATCACCAGAATTTCAGAAAACTAATTATTTCACAGTTAGCTTTGAACTTAATTACTTGCTTACGAAATAAACAAATAACAGTTGATCATTCTCAGTATTCTTAACAAACATTTTGTTCGCTGAAAACAGGTGCATTTCCATCACCGTCGAACGAACATAATTATTTCTGTACACTAATCCCCTTCAGGTCAAAATTGTTGGTTCAACAGTTTAAGTTTTTCTTTTCTTGATATTTAAATATTATTAATTTTCTCCTAGAATAATTTTAAAGGAAAGCTATACGAGGGGTAAACCTCGAAACGCGTTTCAATTCTGTTAATTCTGCCCTTAATATTTTTTATTTTAATTTTATTTTACGACTAGGGAAAATATTTACCAAAGTAGTGATGATCATTTTGATTTCTTAGTCAAACTTGGCTGGATTGAAACTCACCTGAAACAAAAACATACGGAATTAAATATTTGTAATTATATAAACCGAGCAATAAGTTAGTTAGTAGTAGCCGATTTTTATAATGTACAGTGTTGCCAATCGTAGCGACTTTTGACTTTTGAACTGTGTAGTGGGATAGCACCCGCTAGTGCCAAATCAGCCTACAATAGCGACTTTTATGATTATTTTTAATCTTCCTGTAATTCTAATTACGAACTACAATTACACCTACTACATACTGGGTGTCAGTGCTCTATAAGTATGGACCTAAAAATGATTTTAAAAAATTCTCAAAAATCGTTTCATGATTTAATTTGATATTTAGAGCGAAAAATTGGAATAAACAATAAAACATTATTTTGCGTATTTCTCAAAAATTAGACTAATAAGAAGTATTTTCTTTAGTACTGTTAAATGGCAAGCTTTCCAATGAAGTACCACAAAGGGGGTGTTGCCATTAAAAAAAATGAGTTGGGGTGGCTACAGTTCGTTAGTGAAGGTCATTTTTGTGGTCATACTGATTGCCCCCACATACCCCAGAAATGGTTTTGAAAAAAAAATTTTTTTAGGTCAATACTTATAGAACATTGCTCGTTTTAAATAGCCACCCTGTATAATAATAGTAATAAAAAGCACTGTGTTTCACAAATAACTAGAGTAATTTTTAAACAAACCAAGTGGTTTTTTATTACTATTATTACATATTACTTCAAATACTAAATGAGAAATATTACACCTACTATTTTTTTCAATTTATTTACTTCAAAAATATGTTCAAATATGTTTCTAATAATCAAGTGAAAAGTGTTAGTGTTAAGAAATAAATTACGAAACGCGTATATGGATGGCCAGTGACATTATACACAGTGTTCAAATATGTTTCTAATAATCAAGTGAAAAGTGTTAGTGTTAAGAAATAAATTACGAAACGCGTATATGGATGGCCAGTGACATTATACACAGTGTACATAAAGTAAGGAATCAATTCGATTAAAATTCAGGGCATTTTCTTTCAGAATAATGCTCGGACACGTGTATTTTTTTAACGCGCATTTTTTGAGATAAAATTCAAATGTCCCAAAATTGAGATATGACCCCTAAGTTAAAATTTTCAAATGTGAACCCCCATTTTTTGTTGCATTTATGGATTCCATGTAAAATTCTGAGTATTTTTCATGTAGCATACCATGTTGATATTTAGCTGTTTTCGAAGAAATAGCGTTTAAAATAGTATTACTACTATTTTATTTCTGGTAAAAGAAAGAATTTCAAACTTTTCTCTCGTAATAAACTTTCATAACGTTACTTGTATCGTAAATTACTAATATTTATTAGCATGCCAGTAACTCCTTAGCAACGGGTAGCGTTAAGATATATTTAACAACACTAGTGTAGTTATGACTTTCTTAACAACTCTAGTGTTGTTAAATGCATCTTAACACAACTCGTTGCTAAGGAGATATTTGTATACAAACATTGTAGCATAAAATTTCGGTTTTCATTAAACATTTTATTAAATAAAAAAAAAAGAAATAGGATAAAATAAACCGTGTTACGGTAAACGTAACTCCAACGTCGCTTTTTTCTCTCGTAATGTAATAAGTTTCATAACATTACTTATATCGTAAATTACTATATTAACAACAATTCTTATTTTATGTCGTGTTTTTATTTATTTTGTAAATTGTATAATAATTACTTATCCTTCACTAACACTTCATCCAAGTTGGCAAACTCAGTCATCAACATAAGAGCCATTCTTTCTGTTGTTGTGTAGAGAATAATTTTGTGGTTAACAGTAAGATTTTCAATACAGTTAACTATGAATGACCATGCAAACATTTTCAATGATATTGTTTATGGTGGAGGCTTCTACTTCGTTATACATGTTGTAAATATAATAAAACACTTTTACTTTGTTGGTATACACAAATTTTTATTTTATTGTTGACTATAGTTTCGGCAACTCAACTTGCTATTAAGAAAACGTAAAGTTAAGTTTTTTATGTTTTGTTAATGGCAAGTTGAGTTGCCGAAACTATAGTCAACAATAAAATAAAATTTTGTTAATGGTAAATTGAGTTGCCAAAACTATAGTCAACAATAAAATAAAAATTTGTTATAACAACAAAGTAAAAGTGTTTTATTACATTTTCAATGATTACCGAAACCATCTAAATATAAAACCGACCATTTCAAATTATCAAACATCCCTCAAAGTTTAATCGCGGCAGTGCTCGCTCTACTTTACGCTGATTACCACCCACCTTCCCCATTGATCCCCCCGCCCGGCCGCAACACATGGAACAATGCAACTCTTTTGCCACACTTAACTTACCCCGTGAACGTTTTCCGCCACCCCCCCTCCGCCCCGATTTTCCCGCGATAACGAGTTTTTCCTATTCCGTTTACAAAACCGCCCCCAGCGTGTTTTTATATATAAATTGTGCGAGCCGAGCTTTCTTTCCATACCCCCGGCTTCCCTGTTTTGGAAACATCGCGCCGAAGACAACTTTAATGGAAACGACAATATACGATTGGATCGAAATCGGATGAAATAGATGAAAAGTTTTGTTTCTCCTGTGCACGATGGAACGGGTTACAATTTACATAATTTGTAAAAATTAAATCAGTAAGTACGTAAGTAAATAATTTATTTCAGCGGAGTACAATGGTCCGAGAAGTCCAAAAATCATTACTTAATGAAATGATTTTTTTTTATTAATTCCAATGTTTCGATAAAACCATGTTTCCAATTATCTTTATGATATGATAATCGCCGAATACAAGAAAACTATTGAGATTAGGAACAGGGAACCCTTATACAATCTGAAAGATAATTGGATTCTACTTAAGAATAAGTTACTAAATACAGGGTGTGCCATTTGAAAAAACGAAGTTATTCAACTTCATAAGTTGGGTTTTTCTACCGCATTTTTTTATCACCCTGTATAATTTTTTGCATAAAATCATGGTTGGCTCTATAGTTCGAACCTTCAACCAAATAATAGAAATGATTTTAATCGTTCAACGTCAATCACTGGGGCAAAAATAAAATTTCACCCAGACCATGCATTTCAACAAATCTTCAAATATTTCGAAAACGGCAAACAATAGGTATAGGGAGTATTGAAGTAAGTATTGTCAAAAATGACAAAAAATACAGGGTGTTCAATTTAAAAAAAACATAAGTTTGGTCTGTAACTTTGTTACGAGACACCCTGTATAAATGTAAATATTTTTAGGGCATGCAGCTCACTATTATACACAACTTTTGTATAAAACATTTTTCGAAATTTTGAAAAATAAACACGTAATTGACCGTTCCCAGAGCTCTAAAATACCCTGTATTTTCTTCACATAACTCATGAGACATACGAAATCGTCATTTCCATACCTCTGCTTGTTTAGAACATTTGTTTATCTTAAGATAGCCATATACGTACAGAAAATCCTTGAGGATTAGACTGAGCAGTCAGGAATTTCTTGCTGTGTATGAAGGCGACCTTGAGGCAGTCCCAGAAATCCTGAACAAAATTAAATTATTTTTCCGCCTTGAGGCCAGAACTACACAGTCAGATGTGCGGTGTATTAAATTATCATCATCAGTTGTTGCCATGATGACAAACTTTTGCAAAATAGCGAGAACATCCAACTACCACCACCAGCCATCACTGAAACTTGAAAAACCTGGAGAAAATCCCAAAGGCTGTTTTCTTGAGGATTCCTTCAAGGAAATCCTGAAGTGTGGGCGAAGGTTCGGCAGAGGAAATCCCAGAGGGTTTTTCCTTGAGGATTTCCTGTACGTGTATGACTCGACGATAACCGGTGATAAGTGTTTTATTGATTATTATTGAACGTATATATCGAAGCAGAAGCTTCCTACATAAAAAGTATCATAATAAAACAACTTTGTTTGAAAATGGTAATTGTATTACCGAAACATAATCCACAAAAATAAATATATAAGTTATACAAAACAAAGTTAAAAGTGTTTTATTATAATATTTAAAATGTATAACGAAGTAGAAGCCTCCAGCATAAAAAGTATCATTACCCTAAGTTAAGTACAGATACGAATATTTAAATAATTCAAATAAAACGAATAACTTTGTTGGTATCACTTTATTAACTTAGAGTAACTAAAGTTTCGACAATTTCAGCTTGTCATTTTCAAACTATGAATATTTACATTACGATTGTACATTTATATATTTTTACAAAGGAGAATATCAGGTCGGTCTGGTCATTGATGACTGAGATGTCCGGATTGTGCTTAACCTTGAAAACTTCGATGGACTCGAGTAAATCCAATATTTATAAATTCAGGCTATTTTTCGTCTAAATTTAATTTACTGTAAGTTATGTAAAATGAAGTGAAATAAAATTGAGTTATTTTTTATATTTGTAATAATTCTTATGCTAGTGCTGGTGTTAAATATGAATTTTATTATGATATTAGTCATGTTGAAAATAATTACTTGTGTTGAGTGTACGACCTGGTTCAAGGCTATATGAGCGCGTATGACGAGAGCTAAATTACTAATCTAAAAAACGTTCATACTTATATGTAATTTTTTTGCTTTAATATCTACATTTATTTTTAATGATTTGTTGTTTTGTCTTGGTAAAAAGTAAGAAAAATAAATTGATATTTTTTAGCTATTTGCTCTAAGATAAATAAGTATGGGTTTTAAAAATTAATTTTAGTTTAACTTTTTCCTTCCTTTGCTAATCTAGTAAATAATAAAGATAAGAATACAGATCGTCACACCCAAATAGCTTAAATCCTTAAACGCATTAAATCCAAAATCTGGAAAAACCGAATTTTGGATTTAAAGCGCATTGACTGAGGTCATCAGTATCCTATCTTTTGCAAGGAAAAAGCCAAAACCTAAAATTAAAATTAAATACTTGCAGGCAAATGCATTAAACCTGACACCATGGGGTATGTACGAACCCCACGCTCTTTCTCGTCGATTTTCGATATCTAAATCTTCGAAATCGAAACTCGTAACGACATCTATCGGTAGTCAAGGGGTGCACTTTTATACCTATGCCACTAGGATAGCGCTGCGACCGTTAGTTCGTCTGCATGCAGTTTGGGGAGTGTACGTACCCCACCGTGCCATCATCGTCGTTTTTTTTTGTAAATTGTAGAATTTTCGTGTTTAGGAAGAAAATAGAGGTAAGTAATCATCGTTTCTATGCATCAAATTTTTTTAACGTTTTTCAACGATTTTCCACGTTTTTTGTTTATGTTTAGAATGGCGTATAATTTGCGTTCTCGATATTTACCAGGGCAGTTGCTCGAGGATGACCTAGACGAGGAACCACCAATGGAAGATAATAGTGCCGACCATCTTTCAAGCTCAGAGAATTCTTCAGATGAAAGCTATGAAGAATCTGACGATGCTATGGATATCGACATGGAGGATCTAAGCGAAAATCAAAGGCTTAATAAAAGTCGAAGTGAGCCACAACGCGGCCGCCCGCCAAAACATCTCTTCGGAAAAGATGTTTTTTTTACTATATTTCGAAATTCATTTTTAAAGACCCATGAAAACTATTATTATTCCTTTATAGTGATGTAACAGAAGAAAACAAAAAAGTTATGAAATTTTTTGTAAAAAACGCAGTTTTTTCAAGTTTTTCAGGTTTCCGAATTTTTTATGAACGCTGATCTTGATTTTTCTAAACACGGACTATTCTACAGTTTAAAGTGGTATCTAAAGATGATCTCTGATTTTTTTAAAGAAAAAATAATCAATATTTCAATTTTTTACAAAGATATTTCTCACTGAGGTTCGTACGTACCCCACAAGCCCAGGTTTGTTACTCAGGATGAGCATGTCAGGTGAAGGTTAAATAAATACGAAATAAAACCTGGATATACCAATATTCATCCTACAAAATAAGTCTTCCAAATTAAAATTTAAAAAACTAAATTATGTTACAAGAATCTGGATTGTTCACGGTGGCAATATTTTACTTATAAATTAAAAAACAAACAAATCCAACGAGCAAAAACCTATGCAAACTGCGTCAAATCAAATCTCAAAAAAAAACGAAGAACTATTGAAAGAAACAATTTCAAACTTTTAAAACCAGCTTGGAGAGCACGTATAAATTATAACTTTCAAAATAGCCAATTTTGAAAATTTATAGCACTCGACAGCTCAATAATCTGTTCGTACACAACAAGAATTTTTAGAAACCGACGGATTTCCAAAATTCAATCCTTAATTGATAATAAAAGAATTTACTTATGAGGAGCAATTTCCGAAATTTCCACAATGTATTCCTGGAGATCCCGAAATGTTAAATAAAGTCTGGCCGCGCTATGAAGGCATCTGAGGAGCTATCTGTAACCTTTTAAAAACCACTGATGTTTAAATAGAAGTGGATAGTGCACCAATAGCTAGCAAGTAAAGTTTAAACATTTGTGAATTTAAAGTAACAAAATATCCAATCACTTCTGATGAGGGCGGTCCTTCCGACCCTTTGTCCACCTCAGACGCCTTCATAGCGCGGCGAGAGTATAACTAATAACATTCTTAAAACTGACAAATTTTAAAAATTCTGAAATACCAAGAAAGTGCAAAAATTGACAGATTTTGAAAATGTATAGCACACAATAGCTCAATAATCTGTTCATACACAACAAGAATTTTTTATAATTTTTTTAGAAACTGACCAATTTCCAAAATTCAAGACCTAGTTGATCATAAAATAATCTACTTATAAACACCAATTTTTGAAATTTTCACAAAGTATTCAAAAAGTCCTTGGAGAGTGTGAATAACTGATAACATTCTTAAAATTGATTGATTTTGAAAATTCATAGCATTCTGCAACACCAACAAGGTGCGAAAACCATTGAATTCAAATTTTGACCTCAACTTTTCCTTTCTCGGAAAAACACTATCAGTAGAAACAATTTTTGAAAGGAGCGAAATTTGAATTAAAATTTTGATCTCAACTCATCATAATTTATCCGAAATTTGTTGCCACTTGTATTGGTAAATTCATACTTTTTTTTGAGAAGAACACGACCTTGTTGTAAGATTTTCAAGAACTTTCCTTTTTTCGGTAAGATCTAGAAATTTTGGATTTTTTTTTAACATGAAGTCATTTTGTTTTCAAGATTTTTAACAACTTACATTTATACATTCTCCATACAAAGTAGGATAAAATAATGTTTTTTTTTAATTCGAAGTTTCAACGAACATATCCATTTCGAAGTCCAATCAGACCTAGAGATTTTGTATTCCTTTTTTGATAAGTCCTTTAATATGACATCATTTTATTTTCAAGATTTTTTAACAACTTACATTTATACATTCTTCGTACAAAGTAGGAAATCCGAAATTATACAGCAATTATCTTTTGGTATTTTTAAGTTTTTAGTTAACCGTTAAAACAAACAAATGAATAAATAGTTTTTTGTCAGTTCCATTGGTAAATCCGAATGTGTTTGGATTATACTTTTTTTTTAGAACAGGACTGTGTTGTAAGAATTTCAAAAACTCACATTTATACATCCTCCGTTCAAGGTGCGAGAAAGTATTGTTTTCGTGATCCTTCCAAGTTTCAACGGAAATATACATTTTGAGGTACAATCTTGTTAACAACTTTCTTTTTTCGGTAAGACCTGGGGATTTTGGATTTTTTCTTTAATGCGACTTTTAATATGAAATTATTTTGTTTTCAAACAACTTACATTCTCCGTACAAAGTAGGAGAAAGTATTGTTTTCGTGATTTTTTTTTAACCCTCAGCTGCACCACTATTTTATAGTAACATAGCTGCACATTGGGGTCTTTCAGGAACCCACTTCAAAAAATTCTTAAAAAATGGCTTCATTCATTATATGTGAGTGCATAAGTGTTCATTGGGTTATTATTGACTTAAAAAAACAATTATACTAGGGACTCACTTTTGCATTTTCTTAGGATTTCTTAAGAAATAAGCGGAGGAAATCGGAAAAAATGCATTTTTCTTTAAATTCATAGAACTCTTATTTCGTTATATTGAGACATAAAATTGTAGGTAATGGTTCATTTCATATTACGTTTAAAGGAAATAACAACAGGACAGGGGTTACTTGGAAAACATATATTTATTCTGACAAAAAACTACAGCTAAAATTGTAAAAAATCTCTTACATAAAAAATTGGTATTTTTACAAGAAGAAATTACATCCCACAGCAATGAAGACATAAATAGAAGCGATGTTCTTCGCAAATCGATCGTTTGCATGAGCAGCATCCATATTTTGATTTTTTATCGACTTTTCTAGGACACATCGCTCATCGTTGCTTCCGGTCGAATTCTATTTTTTGAAATTCTTTAAGATTAGTTGAGCCTCCGCATTGAAGTAATGATTGACGCTTCATTTTCAAATCTTTTTGGAGAAATTCTTTCTGTAAACTTCGCTTCAACACTGGAGAGATCAAATGGAGAATTACTTTCTTAATAGAAATAACGGCAGTAGTGCCTTTCCTGTCGCAAACTTTTCCAAGCTTTAATTTCCACAGGATTCTAGCATTCACCACAGCTTGATCCACCATTCTGTAGAAAATTCAAACTTTTTTATTAAAGATATTTTCGAAATATTTAAAATTGTTCAACATGTCTCAATTTATCTTAATTAATTTGGTCATCTTACTGGAGGTCTTTTAAAAAAATTCAAAGTTGTTCATAATCTTTAAAGTCAACTTAGTTAATATTTATCTTAATTGATTCACGTATATATTACAATTCAATCAAAAATACCGGCTTAGAAATTGTTATCACAATATATAAGAAAGTAGAATTCGTATGACAAGCTCGGTTACACACACCCACGTACAGGTTTACACTCTGTTACACGAACTCCAGTTTCTCAAAAATTGTGATAACAATTTCTCATGTAAAAATAAAAATCACTATAACTTTGTTTGGTGGCCAATGGTAATGGATACCAAGGCCAGGCGTAAGCCCCATCGAAATAATAATAATAATAATAATTTCTCATGGCTGAAGGATTTCGTGATCGATGGCTAGTTAGGCAAATTGGCTAACAAACACCACTACTACTAGAGTTTGTCGGAAATTTTTAGCGTGCAAATATGTTAAATAATAATAATATTGACTCGTCTTGCCCAAACAGTTATCGGCCTAGTGGTCACTGGTCGTATAATTTTTAAGTAAAAGGTCCGCCGGTAACAAATACAACCACATGGGAAAAAAAAAACACTAGTGGAAATATTTCTGCAAAGATGTTGCAAATAATACTATAAAATCTATTTTTGAAAGTTGTGGGAGTAGCACAGTTTAAGTGTTTTGCTCATGGTATTTTATTGTGAGTAGATTAAAATATTAATAGATGTGTATAAATCATGAAAAGTTAAAAATAATTTTGGATTTTTTTTACTTGAAGCTATCTGCACATTTATTAAGCCCTTAAGCTTGAAATGTTGAGATTTCGATATGTATAGTCTACGCAAGTATCTAACTGCATTATTTTTGTGAACGTAATAGTATATTATTAAACGAGTGAGAAAGTTGGCCATTGCCACGAGGGTGAAGTTTGCAATTCACCAGAGTGGCAATGGCCAACTTGCTCACGAGTTGAATACCATACTTTTCGCATCATATTAAATAATTACCTAAAGATTTTTCTGTTTATATTAAATTATAACGAATAATTTTTCTATTTGGAAATTATGGCAGTTTGCTGACAAAAAACAAATCGTAACCATAGTAACAACTAAAATGTTGAGAAAGTAAAATCGTCGTCATGCCATTGGCTGAAACCTGTCGGGCAATGAAACCGCTATCATTTGATTGGACGTCACCTGTGGAGAAAATGACAACTTTCTCAATCAAAAACGATTCAACAGCGTTTATATTATTTAATAAGATGCGAAAAACACTTTTTGTAACATCTCATTGGAAAATGTTCTTTTACAAATGCGGCCAAAAAAATAGGATATCATTTTTTGTCCAGTGCGAATTAATCTCTTTTTGAATTTTAATAGTAAGCAGTACACACACAGCGTATATTAATTTTATTTATAATATGAAAGCATACAGGCTGTTGCAAAACACGAATCGCTAGCGTATTTTTTTTTTTACTTTTTTTACTCTATAGATATTGACCGTGACATTTAATAATTATGATTAGACATAGAAGCCCAATTTACATGTATAAATTTTAGAAGAAAAAAAAAACACGCACTAGATTACAAAGGTGTTCTATTTTATTTTGGCAATTATAGCAACAGTGGTGCGAACGTGTTAACCGTAGGGTATACGTTCTATTCAGCTGTTGGCAAAACGTAATTTTTATTCATTTGCTATTTAAATATATTTACGTCATAAATGTTTGTTACCCTGAAATGTATGAACAATATATATACCGAAGGAAAAAAAAATTCGAGAAATTTCGACCATTTTCAAACCGCCATAACTCGGCGGATTTTCAATAGATTTTGATGAATCTTTAAGGGCAAAAAACTTTGAAGTGTCTTTTTTAAAGTCATGCATGCGAACTTAAGCGTAACCCGTTCCGCCCCCCCCCCTTTAACACCCCTGTGAAAAAAAAAGGTTTTTTTAGGAAACCATGTCCAACTTTGACGATGTTAGACGGAGTTACGTCCTACTTGGTAACGTGTACCAAGTTGGAAAAAATGTGTCGACTTCATCCCCCAAAAGGGCATTAAAATGTGTTCAATTACCTGTACAGGTGTTAACCCTTTGCACTCGTATGTCGACTTATTGTCGACACAATACGTGTTATCACTAATAAATACGAGTGCAAAGGGTTAAAAACGAAGTTCCTACGGCGATTTGGCACAAAGTTATGAGTGTTTGAAGAAATAATTTTTTGGTCTTTTTATTCTATGGTTTGGAGGGGCGTAGAGCCCTCTTTTTGAGTGGGGGATAAACCCTCTCAAAGAAGACACATTTTGCTTTTGATTTCTCAAAAAAACGTCGAAATCGGTTCGATAGAAGCCGAGTTATGACCATTTGAAAATTACCTAAATTTTTACAAATCTCAAGCGTTTCATTTTTTTTTGTCAGTGTAATTTTTTTTATTGGACGAATGGAAAAATGGACGAATGGTGGTGAGTTAGGCCCACATTTTTTTCGACCCTAGAGAGATCGTTAAAGTGAGCCTTTTTTGGCCTAAAATAAAGTTTTTTGTTAATGGAGTTTTTTTTACAATTTACAATTTAATATTTTATTCAAAATAGAAGAAGTACATGATGATACATAAACAATCAAATCACAACAACGCTAGTTGGACATGTCACAAAGAGAAAATACACATTTACATTTTAAATACAACCTTACATTTTAAGGTACAAAATGCGATTTTCATGATTTCGCGCAAACAATAAATTTTCGTGCATACCTCAAAGAACATACAAAGAAAATTTCATTCGTGAAAACGAAAACAATTTCGTCGAAAAAAACTTCGGACTTATGAGTCAAAAAACCACAAAATTCGCTTTTTTCAAACACCCATAACTTTGTGCCAAATCGTCGCAGGAACTTCGTTATTTGAGTCCTGCGCCGGTAATTGAACACATTTCAATGCCCTTTTGGTGGATCGAGTCGACACATTTTGTCGAACTCGGTAAACGTTGCGAAAGTTTTTTTTTGTCCAAAAACGTGTTTTTTTTTGTTCGGGGGTTGAAGGGATCATTCCAATCTGAGTTTACCCCCTCAAAGTAGAGCCAAAACGGGATTTTTTCCCGAAATAATCATCAAATTTGGTTGAAGTCACTGAGTTATGTGCGAAAAACCTCAAAATGCACTTTTTTCAAACACCCATAACTTGGTGCCAAATCGTTCTTTGAGTCAAATTTTAATGCCTTTATGGTGGATCGAGTTGACAAATATTTTTCCAACTCCAATCGTCAAAGTTGGACATGGTTTCGAGAAAAAACCTTTTTTTTCACAGGGGCTCTAGAGAGGGGCAGAAGGGGTTACGCTTAAGATCGCATGCATGACTTAAAGAAGACACTTCAAAGTTTTTCGCCCTCAAAGATTCATCAAAATCGATTGAAAATACGCCGAGTTATGGCGGTTTGAAAATGGTCGAAATTTCACGAATTTGAAGTGTTTCATTTTTTTTCCACCAGTGTATATATTGTTCATACATTCCAGGGTAACAAACATTTATAACATAAATATTTTTAATAGCAAATAACTCATTTTATTCGGTTCGCAAAACTGCACTTTGCTCATTTAGCCGTTTCTCCATATCTTATAGTTTCCGAGAGCCCCATACTAAACATCGAAAAAATCTCACCCTGTAGATCTGTTTGAAGATATTTTAAAATTATTAGGAGTCAATTAGTTTTGACCATTATAAATTTTAAAAAGTATTTATCGCAGACTTTTAAAGCATACCGTTTAATTCACAACCGCATGTTATGAAGCAAAAACAAATTTTGGCAAGTGACCGTTACATTTACCCGCTGCAAAACTAATTGACTTTGGCAGAAATTCAACTAATAACTTCTGGGACGTATTTCAAATACAAACGGTTTAATATCCGGCCGAACTAGCGTGTGCCGTAATTACTGGTTATAAATCAAAGCCGGCTTTGACAGGACGCAAAAATCCCCGTTTTCTGCTAATGTACTTACAAGTCGGCAAATCACTAATCCCAAATAAATTCGAATTGTCGCTCAACACTGCTGGTAACAAACACACATAGGCGCACCAGATAATCACGGGCGTACAGAAGAGCAACTCTTCAGGAACTAACGTAATTTACGGAATCAGGTTTTGTCTTAGAACGCTAGACAGAGCGCGGCGTTGTTCTCGTGGGCTGAGTGCACGACTGAGTAAGACTCGTTGAAAATTTTAAAAATGACGGAAGAGAAAAGAATAGCATGCACGCGTACCGACCTTGAATTGAATTAAACCATAAAAAATAACAGGCGTTCCTTCACGATATGGCTTTTTACGATGATGGTGAGGAATGGGGGAAGACGGCGCGGGCAATTAGTGAGAGGAGAGTACGAGGTGGACGGGCAAGAACGAGATTACGTCCGATGGACACCTACAAACGTCAATACATCGTTTCCACCTGCTGTTGCTAAAAGTGTGACTGCATAAAACACGTATAAAAGGTACGTCTCTAATTTTGTCAATTAGTAGACATAACTTGGATTGCTGGGTCTTCCGTTACGTTATGAAGCCTAAGAATGTGACAAGGAACTACTGCTATAAAATAAAAAAATAAGAAGGTATTCGTAATTCTTTAATTCAGTATAAAAACTACTCCTATTAAAAAGAATTATTGAAGGTACGGCTCTAATTCTGATAATTAGTTGATACAACTTTTTTTGCAGTTATAGGAACTGCAAGGAGGAAGCACTTTTGTGGAATAATAAAATTATTTTTCGTAGACTTCAGGTATCTCAATTAACCCACATTTGCCTGAGATTTGAATGATACGTTTCTCTAGATCAAGTAATTAAGATCTACAAACTCGTTTTTCTGTCAAATGTTAGCGAATGATCACCGAACGTATTTATTCGAATAAAAAAATGATGTATGGCGCTGACAATATTCCAGATATAATTTTAGGAGGAAATTTCAATCCTACATACAGAACTATAGTCATATCTGGGTTAAGCTTTGGTCTGGACAAGAGTGACAAATAAAAAATATCTGTACATGAAGTAGTCGTAGAAATTTTAGTTCAGTGCGTTAGTACGAGTATAAGCATAAATAAATTATTATTTCCCATTAATGACACCTGTACACGGGTTTCTAGGTTTCTAGCTACTGGCCGTCATCAGTACAGTGCATTCGTTGATGGGTACATGCTTTACCAGAGTATTAAGCAAATCAGCGATTTTAATATAATAGAATGGTGTTTGGCCCATAGATGGTGTTAAAAACCATTTTAAGGATGCGTTGTAGTTGTTGTTAACGACCCAGTGATCATCCGATTCTGTGTAAAATATAAATGAACAGCAGAGTTCGTTACATTAAAGGTTCTTCCTATCCGGAGGCGCCGGCTTTTAAACGGATCAATAGGTGCTGAAAATTTAATAAAAGCCCAAATAGCTTTTATTTATTTACCCAACTTTGCTCCTCTTGCTTAGGAAATATATGAAAACCAAATATACAAATAATACTTGAAACTCACGTATGATTTAAGTTAAAAAAAAATCGCGGGCGGAGTTCACTTGCATAAAATTATCTTCCGCACAAACATTGTCTTCTCGAGTTACACTCGGCATCTAAATTTATTAGGACTTTAATTTTTAGGTACTTTCAATGAAAATTCCCGTTGTTTGTTTATTTAATAATAATAATAATAATAAAATATTGATTCATGTACAAGATAGTAATTACAACAGAAAAATTCATTAAAATTAAATTAAATTAAATTAAGAGATATTTATCGATCTGATTCATTTACATTATAAATAAGAATCTAAACGTATTGTCTAAGATCAAACGAAGATTCTTGCTTATTTATTAATAAATATTAATTTTTATTTTTGCCAAATACAAGTAGTTGAGACTAGAGATGGGTATCTCATTAGTGAACCGATTCAAAGGTTTTTTTGCTCTCCACTATATTTTCGGCGAAAATTGAAAAAATTCAAAGATTATGTGTCATTTTTTCAAGCTGAAATTTTGTAAACAAAGCCCCATAGAACGTTTGTGGCCGAAAATATCAAACCTAAACTAGGCCTAACGATGACTTTTGATTTTTTTTTTAAAGACCAAATTTCATAAACGTGTCTAGGTAAATAATTATTTAAACAAAAATGAAGAATATGTGTCATTTTTTAAGCCTAAATATTATAAACAAAGCCCCAAAAAACATTTATGGCCAAAAATATCGAACCTAAACTAGGCCTAACGATGACTTTTGATTTTTGAAAATAGACCGAATTTCGTAAAAGTGAGAACCTATTTATTTCTTTCACATCAACATTTTTTGCGAAAAAAATACTTATATTAATTGATAAGCCTGTTATTTGTTAAAAATTAATATCGCTTGTTAGGTATTAAAGTAGAAACACGATTCGTTTTCGAAAATTAAAAAAAGTGTTTTTACTTTAATCACAAGCAAAATATTTGTAGTAACATTTCACGAATCGACTTTTTTAACGGAAAAGCTGGAAAAGTAGAATATTCTAGATATGAAGGGCCTGCCGTTCCACATACCCTGGTATCGACTTTATGTGGATCAAACAACTTTTACGTGATTTTGGAGGTTCGAAACAAAAGTGGTAGAATTTCGTCTTTGAATTATGGTAAACTAAAAGGCATAAGAAACATCAGAATATTTACAATTTGTCAATTTTAAAGCTTAGAATTAATAATAGATATAAAACTGTTTAAACACTTGATTTGTTTCACTTAATAAAAAAAAAATAGTGAAACAAACCGAATTTATTCGATTTATCCCTATTATTTTCATAATATTTCTCCAAGTGATAAATAAGACAATTATTCAAGAAATATTCAAATTAATGATTGAATAATATTAACAAGGAAACAATATCACTTTCAAGGCGCAGTGGCGGATCCAGACTTTTCCTGAGGGAGTGCAAACTTTGAACAAGACTCCCGTTCATCAAATTCCGCTTATTTTCCTGAGTGGATAGTTTTATTTAAAAGGAGGATCCAAAACTTGAAAATTTGAAAATTCTAAAGCTGAAAAAAGTTGAATTTAAAAATTCTAAAGCTGAAGAAAGATTAATCTAAAAATTCTAAAGTCGAAAAAAGATGAATTTAAAAATTTTAAAGCTGAAAGAAGATGAATTTAAAAATTCTAAACCTGAAAAAAGACGAATTTAAAAATTCTAAAGCTGAAAAAAGATTAATTTAAAAATTCTAAAGCTGAAAAAAGATAAATTTAAAAATTCTAAAGCTGAAAAAAGAAGAATTTAAAAATTCTAAAGTTGAAGAAAGATGAATCTAAAAATTCTACAGCTTCCGTCAGTGATTATTTTGTATGATGCATATGTATGATGACCGATTGCATTTTTTTAAATAAAGTTTTTAACAGTTGTCTTTTTGTGATTGATGAGTTTTACAATTTTGAAGCAATTTTTTACAGTACAAGTTTTGAGGATTGCCTTTTTTTCAGGATGCGGCAAGTCAATTATTGTAGTGAGATATTAAAATTAGAGACATTCTGGATGGATTTTTGAATTTTGAAACTAATTCCAGTAGGTAACTTTAAACAATGGACTACCATATAGTAACGGTCGCAACCATCATCTTCATAATTCCAGTAGAGTTCTATTTTTTACAATTTCGTGCGCGTGTGCCCTGTATCTGTACGTGTGTATGTGTCTGTGTCTCTCTCTGTGTGTCTCTGTGTATGTGTTTATGTGTCTGTATCTGTGTGTCTGTATCTGTATGGCTCTGTGTGTCTGTATCTGTATGTCTCTGTGTGTCTGTATCTGTGTGTCTGTACCTGGATGGCTCTGTGTGTCTCTGTGTCAGCATCTGTGTGTATGTGTATGTGTTTTTCTGTGGAAAAACTTTTGGTAAAAATTGGTACACCAGAACCGTTTTCTTGTTTTTTCTGATAATTTTAGAAATATAAAAAATATTAGAAAAACCTCTAACACATATTGAAGCCAACAAAAAGTGGATATTTATAAAAAATATTTTTTTTAATTAGTTTTTGAAAAAGAAATTATAGTATGAAAAATATCACTAACAAATATTTTATTATTAAATCGAAGAAAGTAACCTGAATCCCATTTATTCCAAAGTTTATTTTGTGGTTGTTACCATTTTGTTTCAGCATGGTGCAATGTCAATTATTGTAGTGGAATGTCAAAATTAGGTTTATTCGGGATCGATTTTGAAATTTGAAGTTGCTATTTTATTTCAGTTATTTCAGGGTATCATATGCCAATTGTTGTAGTGTAATGTCAAATGGTTCATTCTAGATGGATTTAAAAAAAATTAAAAGTTAATTTTAGCAGAGATTTAGTTTTAACATTTTTTTCAGAAAGTAACTTTTGTTCCACGAGTTGCCATTTTGTTTTTCAGGATGTGATGTAGTGTATCAAAATTGGATTCATTTTGTATGAGATTTTGAAATTTTGAAGGTTCATTCTGGATGATTTTAAATTTTTTAGATTAATTTTAGCAGTGATTTATTTTCAACAATTTTTTTTCCGAATGAATTGTTTGTTATACGGTTCAAGTTATGAGAGTTTTTATTTATTATTTTATTTTTCAGGATGTGATATGGGATGTCAAAATTAGTTAAGGGCGGTCCGTTGGTGTAGTGGGTACATGCGAGCGCCCCGGGCGGAATATTTTTCGGCGATCGAGAAGTATTCGCTTGGGTCCGTGGTTGTTGTATATGTCTTACATTATTCATTTGTTCATCTATTCCCATTATTTATACAAATAAAATACAAAAATAATAGCCGTGTGTGACTGAATGGCTAAAGCCTAAGTAAAAAATAAAAATAAAAAAAATTAGGTTCATGCTGGAAGGATTTTCAAATTTTGAGGCTAGTTCCAGCAAAGATAATTTACTTTACAATGTATATAATCGCTTAATGCAATGCTATAATAATAATAGTCTTTATTTCTTCAAATAAAAATTGTAACGTTGGATGAAATTAATGAAGTAATGTACTCGGAGGAGAAAGGGGGAGTTCAGCTTTCCTGATCTGAAAGACAGTGCTGGTCTACCACTGAAACCTATTATTATTTTCTACATTTTAAGATTTGAAGGTTTAAAGTTTCTCTCCAGCTTTGGTTAGTACAATATATTTAATGAACTTCTTCCATCTTCTAAACGCGTTGGATAATTTATAATAATCAGGGGTAGTCAACTCTTTAAACCTACCGCCCACTTTTGTATCACTGGGGAAAGTAAAATTTTCTTACCGCCTATTGGTTCATCAGTATTTTTTTGTGACGCCGAAGACCTTTTTTGCTCTTCGTTTTAAATATGTCTAACTTCTACCTTGATGAAAACGAGAAGTAAAAAAAAGATCATTGTAGGCAAGAGTTTCAAGTGTTAAGGCGAAGACAAAAAAATCGCTCCTTAGGGAGCGGTACGTTCCAGGTTGACTATCCCTGATTTAGATCATTCAAGATCTAAGAAGTGCTAAATCTGAGATGTGATATGATACCTGAAGTCCATTTTTTTTCTTGTTGGATACAAGCTAGTAAGTCGAAAATCGCTGCTGCTGCTGCACTATAAATTCGATCTCTAAGCCTAACTAGATCTTTGATGAAACCCGACAGGAAATAGTTGAGAGGAGTCAAATCTGGTGAACGCAATTGGTACTGAACGACCAATCCAACAATGCCATATAAGCTGATTAAGGAAATCACGAACCTCTAAGGGGTTATGAGGTGCCCCATCTTGCTGGAATTGAATCGTCGGGCCGCAGAATGATAAAAATTTGGAGCATATCGAGATACACAAATCAATTTATAGTTTTCGTGAAAAGGACGGACTATACATTTTAAATTTATTAAGCACAAAAAACTTTTACTTTTGAGATGTTACGAATTTGCTCCAAACACCCCAGATTCTGCAGTTATGAGTGTTCATTTCACCATCTATGTGAAATATTTCCTATTCGATCAAATATTTACGCAAAGAATTTTTGACGAACGACTTTATCTGCACCGGTGCTGTAAAGGACCCCGCAGTATTTCAATGTAAAATGGATTTCATCGAAATTATCCCATTTTTTTGCAGGGAGCTAGCTTTTGACATCCTGAACAAAAGTCCTTATGGGTGGAACAAAATCCTATGTATGGATTTTGAGTTATCCGCCAAAGAAGGTCTTATTTCACCGATACTCGATAATCGTAAAAACGGAGGGAAAAACGCATACAACGATGTTAATATCTTCATGTTTGGATTGTTTTCGACCAAGAAGTTCTTGTAGAATGCTCAGTACTCATTGCTGTCAATACTGAGCAACTTTGTCGCTGGAAGTTTGTTGTCAGACAACTTTCGTCACACACTTTTTTAAGTGAAACAAAAACATCTGCTACTCTTGCGCCAAGAGTAGAGCCATCCCAAAATGTCGTGACACCTGGGAGTAAAGTTTATGCAGAGTGAGAGAAAGTATTCAGAGAGAACGCGAGAGAATGCGATAACAAACTTACGCGTGGCCGCATCAGAGAATTTAAGATGAATTATCACTTCGCGACCGATTCTGTGTCTATATTTACATTATGTTCACGCGGCGGCGCTAGCTGAATAAGTTTCCGGCGTCTCCTCTTGAAATGTAAGATGTGTCACCAGATTTTGGGATGGTTCTAAATCATAGGCTTGAAGGCCCGTGAACCCGAAGCGAGGCAGCAGGTGTAAAGGTAAGTGACTAAAAGCTTATTTTATTAGTATTGTCAAGTCCAAGTCGTTTCTTATCATTCGGTTTCTTGATAGTCAATCAAGCGTTTGTCTCTTTTTATTGTAAATTATGAATTAAAAAAAAATATGAATCGATCCTGGCAGAAAGCCTGTGCCAATTTCCCTTCCCATCCTTCCACAGAAAATAAAAATTGTCTTAATAGAATTATTTCTACGAATATTACATTCCACATCTTGTTTGCAATTAATTAAACTCACCTTCCCATGTTTAAAACGCACGTTATTAACATTTCTGCCAACCGAACTGCCGCCTTCGCCTATAATATACTTGACTGAAGACCTAAAACTACCGGTCATAGTTTCCCCATTCTATTACACCTACTGATCCTTCTCTCCCCTCGAAAATCCAAATAAACACGTTGCGCGATTTTTCACCCCCGGAGAGGGGTCCCGCGCACTCCCAGTAAGTGCACCATGATAAATTCTCCCCGAATGAAATAACATTTTATGATTCCGGTCGCCTCCCCCGGGATCCGCCAGGGAATTGGAGTGTTGGGGTCGGATATGTTAAGTGACCGATTTGTAGTGATACTTCAACAGAGATCCAAGTACTCCAATTAATAAGGTATCTTCAGACTGTGTGACGATTACGGTAATTACAATCTTGTTTAATTACAATAATTAGAGTTTTAGTAGACCGTGAATATCATTAAATTACGATGCTAATGAATGATTTCTAATGAAACAATTCTAAACATGTGCGCTATTTTTTTTGATCATGTCAACGACAAAATGGAAGGTCTTAGAGCCGGTTTTATATTAAAACTTTGTACGTGTACAGTCAGAGAAAATACAAATGCGAAATTTGCTCAGCGAGGGAATGCTGCCGCATGTCGGTGCTTAGTTCGGTCGAAACCGGTCAGTCCCTGCTTAAAATAGAATTATGAGGTAATAAAATTTACAAGCCTAGTTCTCTTCTTGCCGAGAACTCTTGATCGAGTGACGGACTCCATATCTGCGATTTTTTTCATCTTCCAATTTTTGGTGCGTCATCTTCAAAAATTTGAATAACTAAAATTTTTACGTTATATTGATATTTTTTTATATATTTATCAATTAAAGAGTGATTTTATTTAAAATTATTGGTAATATTTTGGTATTAATAATTTTATTTCAGTTTCGTGTAAATAATCCTATTTTTGCCAAGATATGACCTTGAAACCCTCGAAAAATAAGATTTTATTTTTTTAACCACTAAAAATTATTATAATAATCTGAAAAATTCACATATATTTTTTACCCAAATAAAAGGTTATTTGGGGTATTCATGTTTTTATTAGGCTTAACCATTTTTTTTCGCGCCGAACCGATCAAGTGACGGAAAATTTTATTTAGTCAATGTTTGGTGCGTCATCTTGAAAAATTTGAATAACTAATCTTTTTACGATATTTTGTATATATTTATCAACAATTGAGAAGCAAAATTTTATCAAATTAATAATAGAGTAACAGTATGTTTATGTTGAGTTTAGATTTTTTTTAAAATTTCAAATACCTTATATCTTTACCAGTGGCGGCTCGTGGAACATGTTGATGGTAGAGCCACTTATATAATATCCCCCTTTTTTTTTGAAGAAACAAAGAACCATTTATCTTCCTAGACCAATCGAATATTTTGGCCAAAACATCAAAATTTTGGAAGAAAAAAAAAATATCGGCCGAAAAAATAAAAAATCCCGGTTTAAAAATAAAAATGCAGACCAAAAAATTGAAAATACAAGCAAAAGAAAAATCATTTGTCATTTTCAGCCCCAAATATAACTCCTTTTAGCTTAAAATAAGTTCCAACGAGAAATTCGAAAATAATAGCAAAAATTACACACAATAAAATCAATAATTCAAGTTAAGAAAATCTAAAATATGGGACAAAAAAATAAAAAATTAAGACCTAAAATCTAAAATTCGTACCCAAAAATCAAAGTGGTAGACCAAAAAATCAAGATTTTTAACAAACGTATCGAAAATTTAAGTCGACTAAAATTGAAACCAAAACAATCGAAAATACAAAATATAGACCGAAACAGTAGGGCCTAAAAAGGTGAAAATTTAGACAAAACATCGAAAACTCGGGCGTATGCAGACAAAAAATCGAAAATTTCTACAAACCAATCGAATATTTTGGTCAAAATAATGAAAAATAAAAAGAATTGGAACAAAAAAATCGAAAATACAGAAATTTAAAATATGGGCCAAAGAATCAAGAATCCTGATCTAAAAATAAAAAACGTAGACAAAAAATTAAAAACTTAGGTAGAAGCAAAATAATTTGCCAAAAATAAGTTTCTGGTCAGAAATTCGAAAATAATAGCCAAAAAATTTAAAAAAAATCACGAAATGAAATCAATAATCCAAGTAATAAAATCTAAAATATAGGATAAAAAAACAGACTTTAATCTAAAATATTCGATACAAAATTTAGACCAAATATCTAAAATTCTGGCATAAAAATAAAAATTAAAGATAAATTTTAACAGGCAAATAAAGAAAATTTTAGGGCAAAAGATAAAAGAAAATAAAAATCTACAATGTTGGCCAAAAAGTCGAAAATTTAGACAAAACATCGAAAACTCGGACCGAAAGATAATAAACGCAGACTAAACGAAAAATAAAAAATGGTGATGTGGCCATCATGTTACTTTCTCCGACTTGTGGGTATCATTTATATTTACGCTTTCATGGTTTATTTTCAATTAAAATCATATTTTCAATGTACATCGAGCGTTGCGTAAACTCGGATGAAACTGACGTTTAAAACGTCAAAATTATGAAACATGGAAAAATTATACATCAAATTCAAAAACTCAGTTTATTCAAAAACTAAATGGATTTCGAAAAAAACTTATTCTTTATAAGCTATTCATTTTAGCATTCTCTACAATTATTATTCACATAAATTTGCTGTAACTATTACTGTTTCATAATTATAAACCAAAAATTGAAAAATTAATAATAATTTTTTTCTCGAATAGCAATGATTTTATGAAAAATATTTTCAAGCAAAAGATCTGCATTTCTGTGTTGTCTTCAATGTTTGTTTACATATTTTTGTGATATTTTTCATATTTAAGAAAATATTGACAAAAAACAAAAAACAGTTAAGGTAAACACCCACTTCCGGTGTACGAAATTTTACCAAAAGCTTTTCAGTTCTTCAGATTATCAAATAAGATGTATGTTCAAAGTTTCATATCAATTGCTCTATTAGTTTTTGAGATACAGCGCACACAGACAGACACACACACAGACACACACACACACACACACACACAGACACACACACACACACACACACACACACACAGACACACACACAGACACAAAAAAAAAATTTCCAGAAATTGTTGAAATGGCATCTAGGGACCCCAAAACGGATATTTCCGTAAAAAAAAATTTTGAAAAAAAAATCACGATCACAATACTTTCTCGTACTTCGTAACGGAGAAAGTAAAAATGCGGACCAAAAAAATCGAAAATTTCGACAATAAAATCGAGAAGAAAAATTTAGGTCAAAAGATTAAAAAAATAATAATACAAATTTGTAATGTAGGCCAGAAAGTCAAAAATTTAGACATTGCATAGAAAATTCGGCCCTAAAGATAACAAATGCAGGCTAAAAAATCAAAAATTAAAAAAATCTCGCATATAAATCAATAATTCAGGTTATAGATATTTTAATCTAAATCAAATCAAAAATTTGGAACTAGAATTAAAATTTCGGCCCGAAAAATAAAAAATGCGGACCAAAGAATCAAAAATTTGAACAATTAAATCGAAAATTTAGGTCAAAATAAAGAATATTTAGAATATTAAAAAAAAAACAAAAATACAAAGATAAAATATTTTGACTAAAAATATCGAAAATGCAGGTCAAAAATTTAAAAATTAAAAATTCGTCTGGAAAAATAAAAAATGCGGACCAAACAATCGAAAATTTTACCAATTAAATTTAGGCCAAAATAAATAATGTTTGGGCCTAATAATCAATAATTTAGACAAAAAAATCGAATATACAAGTCAAAAATCTAAAAAAATCTATTTGCTGAGTACAATACTTTGTACTGATTCTGGATTCTAATCCAAGAATTTCATGAAAATTCTCCAATTTGAACCACGGTTTTGGATCTTAAACGCATAATTTGTGACCAAAAATTAAAAATTTGGATTTTAATTTGATAATTATATGTAAAATCCGAAATTTAAAATATTCAATCAAGTTTTTGGCCCCTATACGCAGAATTTGAGACTTAAAATTCAAAATTTGGATTCTAATATAAGAATTTCAATAAACATCTCGAATTTGGACCATGGAATCCATGGTTTTTAAACGTAAACTTTGTGTTGAAAAATCCAAAGTTTGGATTTTAATTTGATAATTATATAAAATAGAAACAACCTTACTTATTGCAGAAAGTATTAAATAAATTCAAGAAACGAAATATAGCCTGAATATATAAATATTCAACAGGTTGAATATTTATATATTCAGGCTATATTTCGTTTTTTGAATTTATTTGATAATTATATGTAAAATCTTTAATTTGAAACTTTTAATCCAAGTTTCTGGTCCTTAAACGCAGAACTTGAGACCCAAAATCCAATATTCGGATTCAATTGATCAATTGCATTTAAAAACTGGCATTTGGAAATTAAATTCCAAGTTTTTGACCCAGAATTTGAGTCCTAAAATCAAAAATTTGGTTTAAAATCTAGGAATGTCATGTAAAATCTAAAATTTGGACTATAGAATTCATGGTTTTGGACCTTAAACACAAAAATTTTGAAATAAAATCCAAGATTTTGATTTTAATCCGACAATTTTATTAAAGGTTTTATTAAAATACAGGGTGTTCCATTTAAAAAAAAAATACAACTTTGATATTTTAGGGCGTTTGGAACACCCTGTGTAATATGAAATTAATTTTAAAGAGTAACCATAATAGACCCCTATATCTATATCCTAAAAGTCAAACGTATTTTGGCTACAATATTCCGTGCCGTATAGCGTGAATGACCCTATATGTTTCAATCTATCCTAAAATTATTTCAATTGTTGATAGATTTATAAAAATATAAAATGACCTTGAAAAAATAATCTAATTTGGTATTTTGATCAATAATATATGTGATTTTTTCAGATTTTTTTTAGTGGTTAAAAAATTATTTTTGAAAAAATCTTATTTTGGGGCTTCCCGGGTCATGTCGGGGTTTTTTTGATATACGGCTTACGACTACTTTGGTTAAGGTCACAACTAATGATATTTTCATATTTATTTAAAAATCTGTGTCGGGTGGCATTTTGACCATCTTATATCGGGATACCCTTTTATTACCTCATAAATGGATTTTAAGCAGGGACTGACTGGTTTTGCCGGAACTAAGCACCGACATGCGGCAGCATTCCCTTGCCGAGCGGGTTTCGCATTTGTATTTTCTCTGACTGTACATTGTGTAGTTTATACTTGGCAAGAAACATGCAAGTATGGACCACCAGAGATGTAAAATGCTTGCTTTCTTATTAGGAAATTATAATGTAGTTATCCGCCTTCTGAATACGTTTTCCGAACCATCGAGGCATCCTGGTCACATTTCCTCCATAAATTATTTCAACGAATCCTTCATTAAAATGAGTTTTAGTGCTCACTTCCCGCCGTTAAAGTTCCATTCGCGCACATTATAATCGTATTATGGTGGAAACTCGTGGAAAATTGTTTCGGCACACTCCCGTAAACCCATAAATATTCCGGCGAGGCTCACCATAAAAACCGATAAGGATCACAAATTGCACGTGCCGAAATACTAATAAGCGCTCGTTTATATGAACGGCACGGATGATTCGGCCAAACGTGCCATCGGCACTGGATCTCATCAAATGTGCACGATATTGCTAGGTTATGTAATTAATTCATTGTTTTTGAACCATTGCCGAGGTTTTGAACTGAATGATAATTCATATGTACGTAATTAATTCTATCGTTGTTGATTTTGAAAGGGATGATTTATTGATGAATTAAATACAAAACTTAAATTCTACAGAAATTAAAAAAAAAGAAATTGTACCAAGATGATTGGTTAAAGGTGGTGAAGGATCGTACAAAATTAAAATAATTAGTTTGTTTATCACCATTAATAATAATAATAATAATAGGCCTTTATTTTCATAACCTGGCATAAAATACAAATAAACCAAAATTCAAAAAATATACATAAATAAGACAGGAACTTACAAGTTATGAAAATCACAAGGTGCCAGTTCAGGATATTCTATACAATTTGAGCAATGTTAGTTAACGGCCTTGAAGACGGCCAAATCGAACTATTTTCTTGTCACTAGCTGGAGTCTACACTTTAGGTAATAAATTGTTTAAAAAATTAACAAATAATGTTATCGTGTAAAACTCCTCGGAACTATTTGAAACTCATTCAGAACTATAAATATAATGCGAAAGTCTACATACAATTTCAGTATTTTTGATGTTTACTTACTTGGTTAGAATACCAATTTGATTTTAGGAAAAATTACCCAGATTTGAATAAATAGATAAGTTGTTATGGTGTTTTTTTATAATTGAGGGAAGTGTGTTTGGGTAATTAATTTTTTGTGGTTCGCTGAACAGCTTGGAGAAGGCCAAGGTAATAAACTTGAATTCATTCAACGTGGCCGACCATGACTTCGCGTGGCAATGCCCTAGCAAGTGGATGTCGGTTTGATCTCTATTGTGATTTTGTTGGGAACTCCTATTTTACGTTTTCCCTCTATGAATATTCACACCATAATGTTATGCAAATAGATTTATTATGCTAGAATCGGTCTTGAGATGACTGTGGCGGTAGTGAATACATTGGTTGGGTTTAGTCCAATCTTTCAGCCGTTAAATTTTGTGAGAAAAAATATTGGGTCATAGTCCTTTAAAAATAATTCTATTCTCTTGAAAACCAAGACAAAATCAATTGAGAATAGTTATTTATGCAACAAGTGAGTAAAGTAATACTTTTTTTCACGAGTAGGAAAGATTGCCGCAGGCAAGTGCGGCAATTTCCTACAAGTGAAAAAAAGTTACTTTACTCTCGAGTTTCATACAAAATTTTTTCTACGTTCGTAACTTCAATTTTTATAAGTAATAATACTTTTAAATGATGAACTTAATAATAATCATCAAGTTTACTTGATCGGAAACGAATGTTTGACATTTATCGGCAGAACTCGCGGCGTATTGCGAAGTGTTCATGACACACTTTGTGCAAACGATTTTTTAGTAGCGTTAAAAAATGAACCGCTACGGCACTTTTTTTCACGCAAAAGGGTGAAAAAATGAACCGTTATGGCACTTTTTTTTCGCGCTTCCGGAAGGCTTCAGAAAACACATATTTTATGAACGCAAATTAATGAAAAAAACTGTACATTTTTTAACGGACTTAGAAAAAGGATATTTCAAAATTAGTTAGAAATACTAACTCCAACAAATGGTTCAAAACATGCTTCATACGTCGAAAACCATTTTTTGTGTGACAAAGTTGCAAGTAAAATATCTCTTCTGCCATGTTGTTAATGCTTTAAACCTAGGATTAAATGAAAACAGTAATCATTAAAAAAAAGTGATTTTGCGCAATTTTTTCTAAGAAACAGCAGTCTCTCGAGATGGAAGCTCAGTTGCAGTTCAGGGCATAATACGTAAAAATAAAAATTAAATCTTCTTGGTCTTTTGCAAGCTTTCATCATTGTAATTCAACTAATTGACAGGGTAATAAGATTTGTTTCGATGATTTTCTAATTTTAGTCCTGACTACAGATCAAAAATATTGATGTGGCCATGATGTTACTTTTTCTGATTTAATTATGATGGATGAAGCGTGTTTAGTGATATTTTTCAAAAACTATTGAGATTTAAAAAAATCCAATCAGATTTGTTTTAAGTAAATTTGATGTGTATATTTTTTAAACATAAGGGGTTATGCCCAGTGTTGCCAGGAGTAATTTTTAATTTTCCCCAAATATTTTATAAAAAACCCCCAGAATACCCCTGGCATAAAATACCCACCCCAAAAAATACCCCATCGATTGAAGTTCTCCAGATTACATACCAAAACTTTAATTTACCCCCATTTTGGAGAAACCCCCCCAATCTGACAACACTGGAATTAGCGAAGGCTAAGATTTCGGAATTTGCACAAAGAAAAGTTTTACCGAAAATATGTAGGCATTTATTTTATTTATTAACTTTACATATCCTGTTACTATAACATGTGCAAAACAATTAAAGTTAATCACCCAACAAATTTAGGATACAGGATTTGCAGGCGGAGTTCACAGTGTGTTCTTCCACTCAGACCTATTATTCTCTTCCACATGATGGTGTTCCCGATCAGCTTCAGATTATTGCCATTTAGGCATTATTTTGGCCATTCCTGGCTTATTTATAGCCATTTAATATGGACCTATTTTGTTGCGGCATTTTGTCAGCGTGACAGAAAAAAGGCCATTTAAAAAATTAGAAAAATATTTAATCGTGATGTGGTATCCTCCAAATAATTAAAATAATTCTTTATTTTTTTGGGAATCATCGCTAATTAACTACTTAAAATGGTTTGCATTTTTTTTTCATAATTTCCAAACAGTTCCAGTTATACCGCGTGATCAGTTTCATTCCGGGCCAAAGTATTATATTTAACAATTACTAAAAAAACTAGATTGACTGCAAAAATAATTTTTTTGATTTAAAAATTTTCGAAAAAAAATCAAAAATCGAATCGAAGTATTTGAACATTAAGTAATGCCTTAAACACAAATCGCGCAGTCTGTATTTTCTATCTAAATATCAAAGTACATTAGTTTTATCTTAAAACAACCACTAAAACAAAAAAAAAATCAAATGAAATAAATAACCTAAAATTAATACAAAAATCAAGTACAGGCCAAAAAAAAATTTAGTCTGCAAAATCTAAATTATAGGGCAAAAAAAATTAAAAACTTGAAAATATCGACCAAAAATTCGCTCATTAAAATCTACAATTAAACAACATTCAAATTAATAATTAGGGTAACAGAACTAAAAACATTGGTATAAAATTGAAAACTCTTGGGAAAAATAAAAATGCAGACAAAAACCAGAAAATTTCAACTAAATCGAAAAGTTTGGTTTAGGTGCCAAAAACATCTAAAATATAGGCCAAAAAAACAAAAACTTTGGTCAAAACAATAAAAATGCAGGCTAAAAATTGAAAATTAAAGCAAAAGCAAAATAATTTGCCATTTTCAGCCCCAAAACTCTTTACCTCAAAGTAAATTGCCGAAACTCTAAACTCAATAATCATTTTAAAAATTCGCCCATACAAACAGTAATTCAGGTTAAAACATCTAAAATTTGGTTAAAAAAAACTCGAAAATACCGGCCAAAAGTTTGCACACAAAAATCAACTATTCAGGTTAAAATCTAAAGTATTGGCCAATCAAAAATTCGCTCGTTAAAATTTATAATCAAGGTAAAAAAAAACTAAGAATATAGGCAAAAAATCGTAAACTCTCGGCAAAATAAAAAATGCAGACCAGAAAAAAAATTTAACTAAATATTCGAAAATTTTGGTTTATAGGTTGAAAACTCTAAAATTTGGAACAAAGAAATGAAAAACACAGACCAAACATCTGAAATATAAACAAACAATAAAATATCCTGATGTAAAAAATAAAAAATGCTAAAAAAAATTGAAACTTTATCCCAAAATAAATTGCCGAAACTCAAAACTCGAAAGTAATTAAAAAAATTCGCCCATAAAAACAATAACTTAGGTGGAAGGACAAACAATCAAAAACTTGGTACAAAAAACTCGAAAATACCCTCCAAACAAAAAAAAAATTACACATAAAAATTAACAAGAGTGTAGACCACTCATTAAAATTAATAATTAAGATAAAAAAACTAAAAAAATCGAAAAATGAAAAATGTAGAAAATTTCAACAAACGATTAAAAAATGTTTGACCAAAATCAAAAACTCTAAAAGTAAACAAATAAAGAAATCAAAAATGCAGACCAAACATCCAAACTATAAGCAAAAATAAAAATAAAATTTCTGATCTAAAAAATAAAAATATGAAAAATCAAGCAAAAGAAAAATAATTTGCCATTTTCAGTCCCAAAAATAACTCTGGCTCAAAATAAATTGCCAACCAGAAACGCAAAAATGTTTAAAAAAAGATAAAGGACAAAAAATCCATAACTCGAAAATACCGGCAAAAAAAATCACGCATAAAAGTGAATATTTCTGGTTCAAATATAGGGCAGAAAATCAAAAATTCGGGCCTAAAAAAAATGCCGACAAAAAATCGAAAATTTAAACAAACAAATCGAAAATTTAAACCAAAATGAAGAAAAATTATTCAGTTATATAGAAAACTGCAGGTCAAAAATCTAAATCCTAACGATAAAAAATGCAAACAAAAAGATTGAATATTTAATATAATAATAATAATTTATTTACGGGCAACGAGTGTTGCCAGTAGCAATTTTTAATTTCCCAAATATTTAATAAACAGAAAGAAAATAGAAAAATAGAAATAACATAGCATTTTTTTCTAAGTTGAGTTTTAAAATATCTAATATTCTAACCAGCTAAATCAGGGGTAGTCATTCTTTTATACCCACCGCCCATGGGTATCGTTGGCGAAAGTCAAATTTGTTACTGCCCAACAGTTCGTTAGTAATTTTTTTGTGTTGTCGAATACATTTTTTAGTCCAAATGAAAATTTCCGAAAGAAATCGTGCATTTTTTTATTAGTGGGAAAAGGAAAATGAGTGCAGAATCTTGGAAAGCGAGGAAATTTTTTTGCTCCGTTCCTTTAAAAATTGAACTTCTGCCTTTTTTTACTCCTCGCTCTCCTACCGTCGATTACGTTGATGAAAAATTTCAACTTCTGTCATCGATGACCTTTTTTGTTTTTTGGTCCTAGCCAATTTCAACTCGCTGAAAGCGAGGAGAAGAAAAGGTCATCGATGGCATGAGTTGAACTGTTCATCATGGTAATTGACGGTAGGAGTTTAAATTTTCAATTCTAAGAGCAAAAAAAAGGTCATCGATGGCATGAGCTGAATTTCATCATGGTAATTGACGGTAGGAGTTCAAATTTTCAATTTGAAGAGCAAAAAAAGTCATCGATGGCATGAGTTGAACTTTTTTCATCACGGTAATTGACGGTAGGAGTTCAAATTTTCAATTCGAAGAGCAAAAAAAGGCCATCGATGGCATGAGCTGAATTTTTCATCAAGGTTATTGACGGCAGGAGTTCAAATTTTCAATTCGAAGAGCAAAACATTCAATTTTTTAAGACAAGAGCAAAAAAAATCCTCGCCTTCCAAGCTTCTGCACTCTTTTTCCTTTTTCCTCTAATAAAGGAATGCACGATTCCTTTCGGAAATTTTCAATCGAACTAAATCCATACAGTCAAGGACCAAAGAGCTAAATAAACACCTTCATACATTGTAAACTTTCAAAGAAACTACACTTTGGTAAAATCAACAAAGTGAAGTTTCTTTTAAAGTTCCTGATTCAAAATATATTTCACAAAGTAATGGCTTCAAGCATTAAATACTTCATATACAGGGTGCCCGGATTTCGTAGGGGCAACATAGGCAACTTCTGCATTTGAAGAGATAGAGAGATGGTCAAATTAGCAAAAAGGTGCAGGTTCGAGGGCTCGTTGAGAATCCACCCCCAAAGTCCACATGTCATGGCTCACTTGTTCAAAATAAGAATTAAAACAAAATCTCCCAATTTCTTCAATTTCAGATTTTCTTTAATTTTTTATTGTGGAGGCCGTACCGTTTTTTTGGCCCACGGTGTTTACGTGCATCAGGAGAATTTCCTGCAAAGTAGATTTTTTGATACTCATTTTTTATCGTCGTATTATGCTTAAAGTAACTACAAAATGTTTAAAAAATGCATATGGAAATAGACTTATTCAATTAGATACAATAATGAGCGTTTACGAAAAAATAATTTTGCTGCACAAATTTGAAGTATTGTGTTTGAGCGCGTGCACATTAGAATTCCGAAAATCCGGCTGAATTACCCAATTCCGCGAGACGTTCACCTGTACAATTAAACACACCATTTCAAGAACTCGCCATTCGTGGAACATGTGTTGACCTTAAACGCATTCGTAATTTAAAATTTAACGCTTCATTCTCCGCAACCTTGTAAGGTCTTTGGAGCGGAATTGTTGGAAGCAGCATGATCCAACTTTTGATTTCTTTTCCATTATTTCATTTTAGATTCGGTCGCCGAGCTCCTCGTTTTCCTAACTTGAACGAACTCGTGCGCTAATAAATGCTCTCATGAAACTTGGCTCTCAATAAACTATTTCAATGTCGTCGGCTCGTAATTCAATATCTTGTGTACTCCACACGCAATACACACCCGCATTTATCATGGTATTATTATACCGTATGTATAACAATTATTTAGATAAAGGGTAGCTTTGTATTTCGGAACGTACGTTGCAGGTTTGATACGTCGCATCACGTCTTCGCCACCAGTTGTTCATATGACATAAAATCAACAACGTGCTGAACTAATCTAAGTCCGTGATTTTGTTTATCATGACCATGCCTTATCTAAATAATTTTTATATATATGGTACAACATGTATTCTGTAATGTGGCAAAAGTGTAATAAATTGATTTGACTGATGGCGTAATGTGCGAGGAAAAGGGAGATCATCCTAGCCCCATATTCATCACTAAAACTCTGTCGCATGTTAACGAAAAAATAAATTTGTTTACCCACAAAAGTTAATCATGTTTATGTCAGATAAAAGAGCACATATTAGGCTACTGAGCCTACTAATTTATATTAATATTATATCTATATTTATTGAGCTAACTTGAATGAGAAAAATGTGGCAATTATAGGGCACTTTCTTCTATATTAATCTTGTTATAAAAAATATTTTGAGCAGAAATAGAACAAAAACAATTAGTAGGTACGATACTACACCATAATATCTTCAACTAGGGGAAACCGAAATAGAATATATTTAACCATTCAGCTTCAATTTGTGTTAACAAATCACATGCATTTACATACAGTTTATTTTTATACTCCTAACGCTCTTAAGGAATCATAAAGAATGGTTCTAACGATAAGGAGAAAGTAGACATAACGACCAGGATTGTGGCGATCGTTACATACCGTTCGAGTAATAAATGTTTATTAATGACGTTAAAAATGTCAATATCTCAATAGTACTCAACTTAACGTCATTTAAAATAACAAAATTCAATAGAAAACATTAAATGGCACACTTGTCAAATTACGTGTATGTCTATACACCTATAATATAGCCGTTTTTGATCCAAACATGCAAACGGTAGTAATTAATTTAAATAATCGGTATGCAGTTTATGTAGGAATTGTGTAAATAACCATGCAGATATGCAGCATAATTGTTATGTTAATTGCGTAGCGGTTTGTGTTACGATGTGAATAATTAGTGACCTATACAAACACAACAATTGTGAAATGTAAATAATAGTTGGTTTTTTGATAACCGCAACTACCTATCTACCTCGGGGATGAAGTTTTCCATCTACACCTAATTAGTAGTGCGACATCAATTCTGAAACCAAATATTGACGAAAGTTTCGTTTCGAACAGAATGGCGATCGCACAAAACAGCGATACTGCATTTATATCCGACCGTGCAATTATCAAATTGAACAATTCGTTCACAAAGCGTAGTGTGCAAGCCGATGCCACTCGACTATTGCAAACAAATTCTCGAATGTTTACCATTACTTCGAAAATTACGGAGACCGGCCACTAGTGCACTACAAACATGACACTTTAGAAAGTGTTTTATTTTTATATTTTTACCCTAAATAAAAACAAAAAAAATGATGTGTAGATCAATTTATAAGTTTCTAAAAAATACATAGTTACTAATGTAAACAAATGTGTTGGTATCTAGGGACCCCAAAACGGATATTTCCGCAAAAAAAATTTTGAAAAAATTTTCACGGTCACAATACTTTCTCGTACTTCGTAACGGAGAAAGCAATCAAAATAAAACTAAAGTTTTCATCTTGAAAAATTCTACAAAACATCCCTTATGAGTTTTTCTGCTAAATATCCGCCTGTGCCCTTATAATTGGTAAATATCGACAAAAATTGAAAAATCAAGTAGGAAACATATTTTAAATTGGTTATAACTTTTTTACCATTGAAGATAGAAAAAAATTAAAAAAACAAAAAATAGGAAAAAAAAATTTAAATTAGTTATAACTTTTTTACTATTAGAGATAGATAAAAATAAAATATTTGTCTTTCCAAATGCCTCAAAAAAAGTTTTAATTTGTTTTTGTCTAAACCTCAACCCTCACCTGTAAAATTGAAAAAATCGAAAAAATTGGATTTTTAGGGATGACGCACCACTCGAAATGAGTTAAAAGTTCCTGTCAGAGGTAACATTAATCAAATTTTATGAAATAGTGAAAAAAACGGCGTGCACCTAAATGCTTTCTACCTCAAAAAAAAATTTGTTTTTTAATTTTTTTGAGACACCAAATGACCTTGGATGACCTTGAAAAAATTCTATAGATAGGCCTCTTGATAACCTACCTTGATGATTTTTTCACAATTTTGTATTAAACATATCGTCAGATAAAAAATTATTAAATTAAAACAAACAAAAAAACCTTTTTGACCACCATGTTCGCGGATAATTCTTACCTCAAGATACAACGTTATTTGGTTAATCAGGAATTCCTAATTTGGAGGCGTTTCGCTTATCTTCGAACGTGAAAAAATTACGTTGTTAATGATGGTTAGTTTTGGTGATTAGCCAAGATCTCTAGAAGATGCATGCAATATTTTTCATGCAACATTCCCTGATGGAATCTCTCATAGTTATAAATCAACAGTTTCAAGGGTTGTGCCAAAATTTTCCGAAATTCACAATCTTATTTAATATTAAAAGAAAAACGGGACACCCACCAAAACCTATATTATTGTAATTTTTGAAAAAGTGTCTATTTGAAAATGGAAAAATATACAGGGTGATCCATAAAAAAAACTGCCGATGACGTCATATCCCCAAAAATAAGGTAGCTGTTGAAAATCAAAGTACGCCACTGAATAGAATAAATAAAACCATAAACATTTCTTTTAAAAGTTATAAGAAAACAGCAGACGTTTAGCCGGAAATCAGGTGTTCTGACACATTTGCCCAACGCTGTATAAAAAATAGCGTAAAAACGCGCTAGCGTGAAAACGCCCTGTTTCGGTTTTCAAAAGCTGTTCATTTTCAGTTCTTCATATTGTTAAATAAAGCTTAAGTTTTAATTATTGAGACACAGCGTCCAAGTCTCATATACACAGAGACATGTTCTTCAAAAATAATCAGAATCGTCTCGGAGGATCTTAAAATAGATATTTCCGTTCAAATTTCGAATTCTAAAATTTGCTAAATATGAAAAAAAAAAATGTAGGTCATATTTGTTCATTTTTAACGCCTATATCTTTGAAAAACGCAGATTATGTAAAACCTGAAAGTGCCAAAATGTATACCCTTAAAAGATTTTTTTCTTGTAGGATATGTATCAGAGGCCTGCATGAGCCGGGCTTTAGCCCCGGCCGAGTCGTATTTTTCAATCTCCGGGCCTACCGATGGAAAATTTAGATCGGGCCGGGCCTACCGATGGAAAATTTAGACCGGGCCGGGCCGGGCCCACCGATGGAAAATTTGGACCGGGTCGGGCCGGGCTTGGGTAAATTGAAATTTATTGTAGACTCTGGAAAATAACAACAAAGTGCATTGAAAACAAGATTGATTCTACTTTCAATTCAAAAATAAAAAGAATATTATTTCAAAATATTGAAAGAATATTATTTCAAAATATTGAAAGAATATTATTTCAAAATATTGAAAGAATATTATTTCAAAATATTGAAAGAATATTATTTCAAAATATTGAAAGAATATTATTTCATTTGGTTATAAACTTTTTTTTCGAAATGGTATAATCAAAATTTTAAAAAAATTCAACTTCCTCGGGTTGGGCCGGGCCGGGCCGTGCTTTGAATATTCAACTCCGGGCCGGGCCGGGCAAAGCCCGCAGCACATTTTCTTTCCATCGGGTTTCAAATTTTTACGATCGGGACGGGACGGGCTTTCAAAAACCCGCTCCTGATCTGTATAACAAATACAAACATTTTGGGTGTTTATAGGAGTGCCGGCGAGCCTTTTTGGGAAGTGGGTAAAATATTGAACATATTTTTTTTAATACTGATGCATGGGTCACTAAGTCAGTGGCGTCACTGGGAAACGATGGGTAATAAAAAGAGTAGCGATCATTCTTTTTTTTTTTTTAAAGGAAGGATGGTTGACAGAAATTCGGGTTGAGGAAGCGCGGATGATTTGGGAATTGACGTAGCCAACTAGGGCATTCTGCCACAACCGATAATTTGTATGATAATCATTTATAATTATGAAAGGGACCTACACTAAACATACATGGACCCGCACGGCCAAAAAAAGGACCGCGCGGATGGGATTCGAACCCACGACCACGAGGCCCGTAAGCGGGAGCTCTACTCACTGGCCACCGCGGCCCCATTAATCATTCTTAACCTCCGAAAATTTGTTAACAGAAAAACTTGACAATTGATCCCTTCCCTGGTTCTTATTAAATCCTCTAAAAATGTTTACGTTTATTTGAAATCCTCTATTCAAACGACCTCTAGATCCCCGTTATAGGATGGGACGAATATGCGCGCCATGTGTTTATGGCCGACTGTCATGATTCATATGCAGGAGCAGTGATCCGATGGAAAATCTGTCAGCCAACGTCCACTTATATTTTTTTTAATAAATTCGACATTAAATATGTATTCTTTTTTTTATATTTTCGATTGTCTGTTTTATGATATAAAAAATAAGTTTAAAAAATTTAAAATGAAAAAAAAAATTTTGGTGTCAAATCAAAAAAATACCAAAATGAGACATGTAAAGTATTGACAACTTTTAATCGTTATAGTCGTTGATTTCGTTAAGATCATACATTTCAAACGCGTTGACTAATTTTGATTATTCAAACTCCAAAATGTGTCAAATTGTCTGTTCTCTTTTTGATGAATAAAAAATAAGTTTAAAAATGTTTTAACTTAAAAAAAGCATTTTGGTGTACCACAACCAAAAATACGAAAATGGGACATGTAAAGTATTGACGACTTTTAATCGTTATAGTCGTTGATTTCTTTAAGATCATACATTTCAAACGCGTTGACTAATTTTGATTATTCAAACTCGAAAATGTGTCAAATTGTCTGTTCTCTTTTTGATGAATAAAAAATAAGTTTAAAAATTTTTTAACTTAAAAAAAAGCATTTTGGTGTACCACATCCAAAAATCCAAAATGGGACATGTAAAGTATTGACGACTTTTAATCGTTATAGTCGTTGATTTCTTTAAGATCATACATTTCAAACGCGTTGACTAATTTTGATTATTCAAACTCCAAAATGTGTCAAATTGTCTGTTCTCTTTTTGATGAATAAAAAATAAGTTTAAAAATGTTTTAACTTAAAAAAAAAAGCATTTTGGTGTATCACATCCAAAAATACCAAAATGCGACATGCAAAGTATTGACGACTTTTAATCGTTATAGTCGTTGATTTCTTTAAGATCATACATTTCAAACGCGTTGACTAATTTTGATTATTCAAACTCCAAAATGTGTCAAATTGTCAGTTCTCTTTTTGATGAATAAAAAATAAGTTTAAAAAATTTTTTAACTTAAAAAAAGCATTTTGGTGTACCACATCCAAAAATACCAAAATGGGACATGTAAAGTATTGACGACTTTTAATCGTTATAGTCGTTGATTTCTTTAAGATCATAAATTTCAAACGCGTTGACTAATTTTGATTATTCAAACTCCAAAATGTGTCAAATTGTCTGTTCTCTCTTTGATGAATAAAAAATAAGTTTCAAAAAATTTTAACTTAAAAAAGCATTTTGTTGTACCACATCCAAAAATACCAAAATGGGACATGTAAAGTATTGACGACTTTTAATCGTTATAGTTGTTGATTTCTATAAGATCATACATTTTAAACGCGTTGACTAATTTTGATTATTCAACCAGTAAAATGTGTCAAAATTCTTATTCTTAGGAATGTTTGAAGAAAAAAGAAGAAGAAAACGAATAGCAATATGAAATACTTACTAATACTATCAAATCAAAACTCTGTTAACAGAGTCTTAATGTTTTTAAATTCTCTACCAGTTTCGCCTTATTTAACAATATATAAATTCTCTTGAAAGTGCCTTGGCAAGGCAAGACTAGAATTTTAAACTTTTAGACTGTAATCTGTCTTTTGATTTGGTAGCATATATTTTGTATTACTATTATTTATGTATTTTTGAATTTTAATAAAATATGTTTAGTACAATAGTCTAATGCTACAAATTAAATTCTGTATATTTTAAAAAAATTACTTTGATTTTTAATAATAAATACAAATATTTCAGAATTTTGCCTAATGAAAAACTGACAATTTCAAAATATACTGAAGGAAATAAAAATGAAACACTTTAATTCGTGAAATTTCGACCATTTTCAAACCGCCGTATTTTCAATCGATTTTGGTGAATCTAGGGAGAAAAACTTTGAAGTGTCTTCTTTAACGCCATGTGCGCTAAATTAAGCGTAACCCCTTCCGCCCCCTCTAGCGCCCATGTGAAAAAAAACCTTCATTCAAGTATCTATTTTAAGACGCACCCGACTCTCTTCGTTCAGATGAATGAGTCCAGAGCAAAGACGCGCGTGAATTTTTTCAACGGCTGCTACTTTTATAGGTTTTGATGTTTCTAAATTTTGTATACTGAAATGTGTAGAATGAGCTTCAATCTTTTAAGCATATATGCATTTTAATATTTATTACTCCATGTATCAACATCTAGTGGTCGTATCCCTTGCTAGTCTAATTTACGTCTTTTTTTTCTGTAGAGTCTAGTGTTTGCTTAGGAAACGATCATTTCTTGGTTTCTTGACAGCAGCCTTGGTATGGCGTTTGTTCGCCCTCAGGTGCACCAATTATATTTGATCTTCTTCATGGCGGATTCAGTGTTCAGCAAGTATCCGTGTAGATGGTAGGGACCGATTGCCTTTCTAAGTATGGATTTTGTAGATGTGAGGTCTTTGAAGGTCTTCTTTAGAAGATTTAACGCCTTTTGGAGAGTCTTCAACAAGACAAGTTTGGCAAGCTTGTTTGGCCCGGGCCTCGAAAGAATATTCTTAATAAAATATACATATTACAAAAAATCATGGAGACTTTTGTAATATTTTTGTATTATTTAAAAAAATGGAAAAAACAGTTTTTGTTTTAAACTATATTTCTATTCAATATAGCTTTCAAATGTTTTCTTGCAATATTAAGCATTGATAAGCCGAAATAGCACACGATGTATAATATTTTTTAAGGTACGAAGAAACCTTAAAAAAATCTACTTTAAATATATAATTGTTACGGGATTTGTGTAGATTAACATTTTTCCGGAAATAGTTTCAATACAATTTTTTAATAATGTTTAAAGTGAACAAATGTGATAAAGACGAAAAATAGCCTTAATTTAAAGTGATTTTTTTTGTGAAGGTTTGTGTCACAATTTTAGGATTGCTTTCTTAAAACGTCGGTAGAACTTCAGCAGCAATAGTTACGCCAAATATAACCACTTGATACTCCAAGACGTAAAATCTACATTGAAATGATTTCTTAAAAGTAAAGGCAACAGCTCATCCATGTACTCCTTGACAATCACTGGTCTATAGTCATCATCAGTAGCATCGTTTCATATTCATTCCGAAAACTACAAAAGCAAATTGATTTCAACCCTTTACCGAGCAACTTCATATCTATTATTAAATTAATAAAGGCAAAATAACATATATTGCGTGTAATTAAAGCCGCTCTAGTTTTCCTCAAAACAACTAGTATCCATATAAACGTTAATTAGCACTAATTGACCCCTCAACAGTTACCGTCGGTCAACGTTCCTGCTGCCGGGGCTTTGTGAATAGACCGTGAAGTGTGCAGAGTATGTGGAGGTTTTCGATGTTTGTAGGAAGTGTTTAATTATAGATGCTTTCAATTAATTAACGCATTTCATCTTCTAAATAAAGTAGATCAATCCGTACGGAAGCTATTTATAATTTCAGCACAGAATAGTATAATAACATGGAGTAACAATATGTCAGTCAGTGCTGTAAATAATACTACAGGCGATGACGTCTAGTGCAGACGTTTTACATAAACTAAAGAAAAAGATTTGATATTCAGAGATGAAAATAAAACGGTTTTCAAATAATAAGTAACGAATTTTAATTTTTTATAGATTATTTAATTTCTTGAAGGTTTGATATGATTCAGGTATCGAGGTGTACCGCAATATATTGTTCAGAACAGTGTCCTTAACCTTTAAGTAACAAAGTTGATGAGTTTTTAAATTATACCTTTTGAAATAAGCATGTTATTATAACCTATATTTTTTTTGACGAGTGTACATATTTCTTTGTAAATATTCTAGCACAATAAACACTATTATTATTATTAAGTAGTCGCGGCCCCCTTAAAATCCGAAGGTATATTGGCGGCCCCTTAAAACCCAAAAGTATATTCGCGGCTCCCTTAACACGTTGAGCGCTTTGTCAGTCACGGGTGACCGACACGGAAGTATTCCAATTGGGACACCTCAGTCACCGATGACTGACGGTGAGTACCTACTTTAAACTTACTATTTAGCGCTGTCAGTCACGAGTTAAATTAAAAAAGCATATTCTTACCCATTTTATAAAATAAAACATTTTTTTACATTTTACAAAAAAACTTGTTGGCAGCCAATGTGTTAAAATCTCAAAATATTTACCTATGTAAAAATACAAAAACTTAAAAAAATTCTAATATTTCTACGCCCCCCCCTAAATACATTTTACAAAAGATCACTAAATCTTCCAAGACAGACAAATAATGCAATTTAAATCACCGACTAATACGTGCGAAAGATTCCGTGACCACTTTGAATCTTTTTTTCGGATCGTAAACGAGATCATAAGGTTCCCATAAATCTCCAACTCTAATTAGATAATGAAAACAAAGAACCTACGTTGAAAGAATACATCAATGTCTAACCACAGCCGTGGCTGTGATGCGATTTTCTTTCGGTTCACGTAGCAAAATCAATAGAAAACACTTAAAACGACACGAGTGCCAACCGTTTTCGCCCTGAATTTCTATATAAAGCGACATTGTCGGGGGATGGGACTGTTTAGAAATTGATAAGACGAAAGAGAGAGAGAGAGAAGATGACCGGGCGTTATTATTTATGTCATCGGAGGAGTCGAATGTACTTTTTTTTTGTTGTTTTTGTTTTGTTTTTTGGCATAGGTTTGACCATTCAGCCACTAACGATGGAAAATATGACGAATGTACTTGTTTATCTTTTTTTGAGGAAATAAAATTATGGAATTAATTAATAACTCATATTTTATTTTCCTTTGGAATGAGAGCACGTGAAAAAGTTTACGGAAAGTTTCTTAATATATTAAGCGATCTGTTTAAGAAGTTATGCATATTGCATACCTCTCGCATCGACTATATTATTCAGACAAGTCTTGGATGAATGGCACGCAAAAACTAATATTGGAGGCGAATGGACGTCGAATTTATGGTTTGGGGATGATTCGACACTTTTAACAACAAGGAAGGAGACGACTGAAAAGTTTACCACGCTTAGACTTTGCAGAGTTCAATCCTCTCCTTACTCCTTAAGTAGAATTTAAATTGTTAACACTTTAAACTAAATCAATAAATACACACACAAAACATTTAAATAGAAAATTGCTATGAGGTAATGCCAATGAGTATTATAAATTGTCCAGATATTATCAAGAGCAAACGCATGGAATAAAACAAAAGATGGAGAATTTGGTGGCAAAATATTTAAATCTGTAGAAATTTCAATCAAAATGGCTACACACTCAAAATCTAGGATATTTTAACAACGCAAAAGCAACTTTCAAATTCAGGTCGAGAAAATTAAAATAGGAAAGTATAAATGGCAATATTGTACTCGCAAAAGTGTTGCTGTCGGGAATCTGTGGGAATTTGATGGCGAAATATTTAAATCTGTGGGAATTTCAATGCAAAATGGTTGCCAACTGTCAAACTCTGGGATATTTTAACAACGCAAGTGCTACCAACTGCCACTTACAGGGCAAGATATTTAAAATTATTGTCGCCAATTGTCTAATAGTATATTAAAAAACGAGTTCAATAAGCGCGACTTGTTCATTAAAAAACTCCTCGCTACGCTCGTCGTTTTCTAAACTTGGACGCGTGCGAAAAAAAACGAGTTTTTTAAAGTATTTTTTCTATTTTGCCCCTTTGATTCCATTTCTAAATAAAAAAATCGCCCATACATATTTAGAAAATTGTATAGTGGTTGGTAACACTGATAAATGACATTTCAATTTGAAATTAGTTTGCGATTTCCACACATCACATAACCCAAAACTATCTCGCCGATAATTTAGCACAGGTTGACGGCTCTGAATTTCAACGGTGCCAACCTTGAAAAATTAAATTATTAAAGCACTCGGCGACCATTAACGAACCCATATGAGTGCGTTAATGACTCCGTTTTAGACGCAAAATAGAAAAAAAAAATTGGAGAATTTCACGGCAGAAAATTGAAATTTGTGTGATTTATAATAACTACGTCGTAGAGCGTTGCTAAAAAGTTATCCGTTTTATTATATGACATGTGTTTTAGACGCAAAATGGCAATGTTGTTAAGCTTTGAGTGTTACAGGTGTACCAAGACTGAAAGTTCAGTACCAAATGTCGCAAAAGTAAATTGTAGAAAATTGTCAGTTCAATATTTCTTGTAGACGACTACACCTGCAAGTTTTCTTTATTAACCCTTTGCACTCGTATCTATATTTGAGAGTACAGTGGTAAATTGTTGTGACTATAATTCGACATATGACTGCAAAGGGTTAAAACTGTTAACAAACCTGTATAAAAAAAAATCCCTAAAGGGTTGTCCCTAGTCCACACTGTCTCATATTCTCAAAATCAGTAATTTGGAATTATGAAAATTCGACATATCCGCAATAGAAGGAAACGGACAATTCGGGCGATTCCAGGAAGGTTTTCGGGATGTAACCTTGAAACTCGAAGGTACAAATGGCAATATTGTACGCGCAAAAGTGTTGCTGTCAAAAATTCGTGGGAAATATTTAAATCTGTGGGAATTTCAACTCAAAATGGCTGCCAACTGTCAAAATCTGGGATATTTTAGCAACGCAAAATTTCTGCCAACTGTCAGTTTCAGCGCAAGATATTTAAAAACGGGCGCAAAAGTACTGCCAACTGTTATGATATAAAAAGTAAGTTTAAAAAATTTAAAACTTAAAAAAAAAAACATTTTGGTGTCACACATTAAAAAAATACCAAATTTCTCCAGTCATCATCAATAGCATCATATTGCTGTCAAAAATCCGTGAGAAATATTTAAATCTGTGGGAATTTCAACTCAAAATGGCTGCCAACTGTCAAAATCTGGGATATTTTAGCAACGCAAAATTGCTGCCAACTGTCAGTTTCAGCGCAAGATATTTAAAAACGCGCAAAAGTACTGCCAACTGTCAATTTCTATGGTGAGAAATTCGAATTAGAAATCAATTGTCTAAAATTTTTCGGGAATTTCGCAGCAGAAATTTGAGAGATTTATAATGACTACTTTGTAGAGCGTTGCTAAAAAGTTATCCGGTCTCATCATATGACTTGTGTTTTAGACTCAAAATATCAACAGTGTTGAACTTTGAGAGTTACAGGTGTACCAACTAACTTCAAAAGTTCAGTACCAAATGTCGCAAAAGCAAAGTTGTAGGCAATAAAAAAAAAGATAATACGAAATTGATTGCGATAACGTTAGATCTTGAATTAAACCCAGGAGTCGCCAAAAAATAAATGACTATCCAAAATCGGAAAATTTGAGGGATGTAATGTTGTCCATTACCCCCAAGTGAGAGAATAACTCGGACTCGAGGAATACATAGATTCTTCGTAGGATTTTTGAAATATTATTATTTCAATATTTAATGTAATTGCAGACGATTTTGGATCAAATGTAATATTATATAGGGTGTCCCATTTTATATTGCCACCCCAAATATCTCGAAACCTGAGCAACATGGCAAAAAATGTTTCAGATGAAAGTTGTAGAATTGTACTTTTTCCTGTAAAATACGATCCCGCAATAAAAAATATGGTGTCCCATTTGAAAAATCAAAGTTGACCTTCGTTTGATCTTAAAAATTAATGCCAAGGTCATTTTTAAGGTCACCAGCATATGTCCCCTTCCGAACTCAACAACTTTTATCTCAAACATTTTTTGTCATATTGCTCAGGTTTCGAGATATTTGGGGTGACAATTTAAAATGGGACACTCTGTACTCATGTGGAATTACTCACTAGTCCCTTAAGAAATTTTCTTGCGGGACTAATTACGTACATTCGACATTCGTGTAATAAATAACTATTATTTTTATATTAAATTGAAATACAACGATTTGATATAAATGATGAATGTCGGAGTAATTTTTGAAATTCAGTGCCAATTGAAAAACTTCGTAGGTGAATCTCACCCTTACATTAGTACTTTATTTTTTCATTAGGATTCAGTAATTTATATAAAAAATAAAATGAGTAAGATTAGGAAACGTTAAAATTCAACGATTTGATATAAATGGTGAATGCTGGAGTTTTTTTTAGTGCCAATGTGAAAGACAATCTCGTAGGCGAATCTCGTACTTGCATTAGTACTATAATTTGTTTACTAGTATTCAGCAATTTACATAATAAACGAAATTAGTAAGATTGGGAAAAATGGAAAAGAAAGCAAAGGAAAACTGCAAGTTTCAAACACTAAACAACAACTAAACTTTTAGAATATACGTCTTGAGACTTTAGAGACATGGTACCAAAGGAATTTTTATTGGCAATCTTTGCGAAGGTAATCAAAATTGTGGAAAAGCAATTTGGCTACTTCTGTGAAGATTTACGTTATCTTTATATAAACCCGTAATTAGCTTAAATATGTTCCCTTCAAGCTTCGATTGCTAAATGTAGCAAAATTTTTAATTTCGCCCCTAGATTCAAAATTGGCAACTATATGTTCCCTTCAAGCTTCAATTGCCAAATGTAGTAAAATTTTTAATTTCGCCCCTAGATTCAAAATTGGCAACTATATGTTCCCTTCAAGCTTCAATTGCCAAATGTAGTAAAATTTTTAATTTCGCCCCTAGATACAAAATTGGCAACTGTCTCTACTTTACGACTTACGGTTTGTGTAATTTGTTGAAATTAATTGGCTACTGCTTACCTGAAACAAAAGAAGAAATAATGTTAGATTGGTACAATTAACAACTAAAAAATGATTATTAACTATTTTTAAATACATTTGAACCTGGACCATAACACATAGAATATGCACATAGGAATAAGGCACACGAAACTGTTCATTATATTCCGTTACCTAATAAAATGTCAAACACTATTTCTACGAAAGGTGTCTAATAATTTTAATCTCAATTAATGTTTTAACTTTTCGTACGGGGGCCACGGTGGCCTAGTGAGTAGAGCACCTGCTCACCGGCCTCGTGGTCGTGGGTTCGAATCTCATCCGGGCGGTCACTTTTTCGAAAGGAAGAAACGGCCGTTCGGGTCCATGGATGTTTAGTGTATGTCCCATTCATTATTAAAAAAATGAAATCTCAAAAATTATATATCGTTAGTGGCCGAATAGCTAGTTGCTTACGCCAATTCCCAAATCATCCGCACTTCCTCAAACTGAATTCCCGTCAACCATCCTTCCTTTTTTATAAAAAAAAAAACTTTTCGTGTAATAATTGACAAATTTATTTAGTGGTATCATTTTCCTCCAGCCTATTCTGCAATGCAACAAATGCAATTATAATAAAAATTAGAACCAAAAGAGGCCGATCACCGATGTGACAGTCTTGTTTGTATGAAAATTAAATAAAAATGTAATCAAGTAAATAGGCCGTCACTAAAAATAACGTATATATAATAAAAATTAAAAGAAGAAAAAATTTATAATTTATGCCAGACAAAAATCACACAAGGGTGTACACCCCCTCCCGATTATTTCGATGAGTTGTTAAAGTGCTGATTTGGAGTTTAAACTTTCTAGAACGGTCTCCCTGTTGGACTTTGAAAATATTTGTACTCATTAAAACATTCCTGAAATTTTCCAGGCCGTATGCTCACCGAAAAGAGGAAATTGCTTTATGAAAAATGGATTTTAAAATATTACTTGCCATTTTTTTTTGTTGGTTCATATTGATACGGCGCGATCGTAAGTAATGAAACAGTAACAAAGGGTAATATGGCCACCATGAAAACTTGTTATTTATATTTATACTATACATATAGTGTGTATCAGCCAAATGGAATAAATTCGATAATAAATAAATGGGGGCGTGTTCGACAAAACGCTCGGATACGTCGATTAGTATTTTTAGTTGCGAATTTTTCTCAACAAAAACTTTTTATAGAGGGTGTGTCATGTAGCAGAAGCCAATACCAACTTTCTTATATTAAATGCAACACCCTATACATTATTCAATTTTTGGATTGTTCAGAAAATTCCAGATAAATTTCATGTACCATATCCTATACCTATGTTTAACTGTTTTTATACTTATTAGTTTTTGAGTGTATTGTAGCGAATTTCTGTAATCAAATAATATTCTTTTTTACTTTCTCCGTTACGAAGTACGAGAAACTATTGTGATCGTGAAATTTTTTTTTATGGAAATATCCGTTTTAGGGTCCCTAGATGCCTTTTCAACAATTTCTGGAAAAAAATGTGTCTGTGTGTTTGTTTCCTAAACAGTTGAAGATAGGTATAGGACATGGTACATAAAATATATCTAGAATTTTCTGAACAATCCAAAAATTGAATAATATACAGGGTGTTGCATTTAAAATAAGAAAGTTGGTATTGGCCTCTGTTACATGACACACCCTGTATAAAATGTTTTTGTTGGAAAAAATGCGCAACTAAAAATACTAATCGACGTGTCCGAGCGATTTTTCGAACACGCCCCCATTTATTTATTATGGAATTTATTCCATTTGGCTGATACACAGTGTATATTTATCTGTGATTTTTTAATGTATGCTGATGATCTTTAACTTTTTAAGTGCATAAAAACTGTCATTGACAAGAAATTTTGTATCGTTTTAATTGGTGTGATAATGGACTAAATATTAAAAAAAATGTAATTTCCTTTACAAACAAATTAAACTATAATATGTATAATTACAACACAGGTGGCCAATCCGTTGAAAGGTCAGAAACAATCGAAGATCTAGGGGCATTGTGTTTGATCATAAATTATCATTACAACCCATGTTGATAAAATTTCAAAAGTGTTTGAGTCGACTGAAAAAAAAAACAGATTCATGACTCAAAAAGGTATATTTGGAAAAATGTCTGAAGAGCAAAAAAAAGGTCGAAAATTTTGCAATATAGTCTGAAAATATACAGAGTTAAAAAATGGTGATATGGCCATCATGTTACTTTCTACGATTTGGGTGGTATAGTAATTATTTATATTTATACTTTCATGCTTTATTTTTAATTTAAGTAATATTTTAAAAGTCCAAATTATGATACAAAATTGACAAATTATACTTTAAATTATAATAATGTTTACCGTCAGTTTACTCGAAAATTAAAGAGATTTCGAAAAACATATACTTTGTAAGTTGTTCATTTTAGTATTATCTACAATTCTTATTCAAAAATTTGAAGTAACTATTATATACTGTGTGTTTTATTTAACTATTACCGTTTAATTATCGTTTAATAATTATAAACCAAGATTGAAAAAAAAATTCTTTCTCGAAAAACGATGATTTTTTGAAAAATATTTTCAAACAAAAGATGTTAATTTCTTAGTTGTCTTTAATATTTGTTTAATTTTTTTTGGAATATTTTGCATATTTAAAAAAAAAATATTGGAAAAACACAAAAAACACTTCTGGTGTACGAAATTTTACCAAAAGCTTTTGAGTTCTTCGGATTGTCAAATAATTTGTTCAAAGTTTTATACCAGCTACTCTATTAGTTTTTGAGATACAGCGCGCACAGTGACACATTTTTTTTTTTCAGAAATCTGTGAAATCGCCTCTGGGGACCTCAAAACGGATATTTCCGTAAAAAAAAAAATTGAAAAAATTTTCACGATCACAATACTTTCAATACGAGAAAGTAGTAAAAAGGGTCCTTACTTCAAAATTTTTAAGATTCACCCCGAAAACATGGAATATACACGCCCCACACGAGGACATTTTACTCATTTTTGTAAGTGGTTATACAATAACTTCAAACCTTAAAATTTAGCGCCTACAGGCATAAGCTCACTTACAATATGCCCGAATCGTAATGTGTTCAGATAAATTATAGACAAATTTCAAGCTGCCTATCAGAAGTCAAAATTTTAGAAATAATTAATTTTCTTGAAAATTAAAAGAGATAGGTCTACAAACGTTCCTACAAACTATGTTGCAATCCAAACGAGAAATCCATAAATATAATAATATACAGGGTGTTCCATTTAAAATAACAAATTTGGCTACTTCCGGTGGAATATTTCACATGAGGAGAAACCGTGTGAAGAGGATTTTTTTTAAATTTTTAGTACAACGGCAACCCCGTAAACTTCTAACGATCGGTTTAGCGTAGACACCTTCACAACTCGAGTTTGGACGTGATAATGGCGGTAACACGTCGAAATTGGATTCGTGAATATGTGTTTAAATTTATATACCTGCGCTCTTACTTTATATAATATTATTTTCAATAATTTATGAATTTAGTTTAATTCGAATTACCACGTAGTAACTTGCAACCATCCTCTTTATATATTTATAAAAAAAAAATATTGGAAGATAGTTGACTCAGGTTAAGGAAGCACGGAAGATAAGAGATTGTATCAGCCAGCTCGAGTATTCTTGTAAATTTATGTATACAGTTATGAAAAGACAAACACAAGACATCGATGGACCCAAACTACAAAAAATACCGCCTGGTCGGGTTTCGAACCAGCACCGTTCGAGTCCAAAGGCTGGACCTCTACCCACTAGACCACTGCAGCCCAGAAAGTAAACATTTCCAACAAGAGGTCGTTGTAATCAATGAAAAACGATAAACTAGTATTGCGAGATTTGTTAAACAGTTAACTTATTACCAACAAAAAGAAAAATCAAGTTTTAGTTTGATTTATAGTTTTCTATTTCTTAGTCCAAGTTAAATTTATCAAAGCCCAAACAATATAGTAGCTACAATTTGGAGAGCAATTATTAATTTTGGTCCGCAGTTTTTGTTGAGAACAAAAAAAAAATAAGTTTTGCCATTCTTCAGCCATTTATTTTTAGGGACAGCAAAATTGTAAAAACTGACTCAAACCATAATTTTATAAAGTTTGTACGTATTTTTTCAAACTACATATCTACAAATAAACAACTTCAGCAGGAGTATCATCTAAGTTTGTGTTATCTCGAAATTTAATGAAGGGCTGTTCCTAAATTTCAGTAGAAACATAAAGCAAAATGTATTTTAACCCTGCAGAACTCGCGTCATACAGTAGAACGCGAGCACTCGCGCGTGAGCATTTCCCTCACGCTTCATATTTTTCCTTATGGAAGTTCAGGATGTAAATCAATCCAGTATTTTTCAGGTTTAAACCAATTATTTATGGAAATTTAAAACATACAGTATTTGGCAATAAAACAAAAATAATAAATTGTAGTACCTAGTAGTACCCAATTAAAAATAAATTGCAAAAAATTATCTTCCAAATTTTCTAGTTGATGGTCAAGGGTTGGTTGAGGTGCCAATCATGTTGGTTGTTGATTTAATCCTCTATTTTGTTGTCTAGCTAAGTCGCCATTTTTTGAGTTTTACTCACTTTCATTATAATAAAAATATAAAATATGCCATTTTGTTGATGTAAAACGTAGTACACGACTAAATATTAATAAAACTACTCGCATGAAAAAAAAAACAACAGAAAAACATGTCAACTATGTACCTCGCGTGTTGAGAAAAACGTTCAAGGCACAACAAAACACCAACGCGAGATGATGGACAAGTTATCTAGAAATTGCCGGAGACGTCTAATTGCTGCTCAAGTTGCATTTATAAGTAGAAGTGATACATAAACTCAGCTAGAGGGCGCCCTGTTCCTAAATCTCAGCCCTGTCTAAAAGTATGACCATTTTAGCATAAGTGTGAGGAAAATGCTCAGCGTGAGTGCTCCATCCAGGATTAAGCAAATTTAGAAAGTTTCAGGCAATTGTTTCTATAGTTACTCAAGCCAACGGAAATTAAGAAACTTCAGCAAGACTATCAACATTGTTGTTTTCTCAACTAATTTTGACATTTCGTTTTCTAGATTTTGATAAATTGTGAAACAGAATATATTTTAAACAAATTTGGACAGTAAAATAAAAATTCCCAACTTCTTGTAGTAAAATACAATAAAATGAGAAATACGATACATTTCGTCGTCTACAAATTAAGAGTCTCTTAATCAGTACATGATTTGTTAATTGTAGTCTCTTAAAGACTCTTAATTTGCAGAAGACGAAAAATTTGGACAATTTCAAGTCAGTGGCAATTGTTTTTGTATTTTTTAAATCTTCGAAAAATGAGTATACACATAAACTTTGTTCTCTTATAATTATCTACAAACCTAATCGAGGAATATTTTTGGGTTTTGATCAAATTATGAAGCAAAATCTGTTTTGAGCAAATTTTGAAAGTTTCAAGCCCAAGACAATTGTTTTTTTATATTTTTTCAAGCCATCTATAAATAAACAAGTTCAGCAGGAGTATCATCTATGTTCTTGTGTTATCTTGAAATTTAGTGAACGGATGTTTTTAAATATCTGTAAAGTTTCAAGCCCAAGACAATTGTTTTTTATATTTTTTCAAGCCATCTATAAATAAACAAGTTCCGCAGAAGCATCATCTATGTTCTTGTGTTATCTCGAAATTTAGTGAACGGGTGTTTTTAAATATTTTTAGAGACATGAAGCAGAATGTATTTTAAATTCTTTTAGAAAATTCCTTGTTGAGAATTTAAAAAAAAATACTAACCTTAGCCATTCTTCAACTAAGTAATTAACTCCAGAAACACCAAGATTACAAAAACACAGTAACAAGCAAAGACTATTCACCTGTGCGGTGTAAACCACAATGAGCACCGAACGTGACTTTATCGACGAATAAAAAAAAAACATAAATAGTTATACATGAATCATCTGTAAACCTTGTTGCCAGATTTCGTAGAAACGCTATAATTATTATTATTATTAATACATTAATCATGTGTATCGAATAAAATTCGCATAAACAATTTCCAATTTTCAAACAGAAATTATGTTTACAAAACATCGTATATTAATCATCCGTTTACAATTGGTCACAAATAATTCATTATCGTAAAAATAAACCTAAATAAGTGAGTCACTAGTGATTAAAAAGTGCAAACAATGAATTACAAATTGATAGTATAAAATTCTACCACCCACTAAAGATTAATATCTTGTGCGTAGGTGTAGCCATATTAAAAAAAAAATGCTATTCATGAAAATAACGTGTTTTCACATTTTTTCACTGAAAATGACATTATGATTGATAATTCAACTCGTGTATAAAAAGGTGCATTTAAAGCGGCGGACAAACAAAATTTGCAAATGGTTAAAAATTTATTTACCTTCACCATGACAACGATCTTTATAAGTAAACTGCTAACTTCAGTTGTACTCTGGCAGTTCGGGTCAGTTCTGAATACCTTTGCGGTGAAATATAATTGAAATCCGTTTCGGACACGCTTCTGCGTAAAAAAATGTTCACGATTGTAATTATGGTCCATGTGACAGGGAGGTAGATATTGTCTTTTTACCAATTATAGATTTAGTTTTGTACATTTGATATTAACCCTTCAAGCGCTAGCGTTACCGTACGGTAACGTAATTGTAACAGGTTTCTGTATTTGTTAATAAAATAAATTTAAGCTATAATTGCCAGATGACGCTTGAAATGTTTTCCTAATATCACAAGCTAGCTAATCAATACTTAAGCCACAATCTACCGAAAGCAATAACATAATTTATCCAAATATAAGGTTTTTTAAATCTAAAAATTTCGAACTTGAAGGGTTAAAGCCGGTGACACTGACAGAACTGCATTTCGTACTTCGGCCGCGAGATGTCGCTAGCGTACGGTAGCGCAGCCACCGATTCGTGAATTATAGAATTGGATTGCATTTAATATCCATCTTGTTCTATCATGTATGTTTCTGATAGTATGAAATAAACATTTATATATTAGTGTATTTGGCGTCTTCTTCTTTATGTGTGTCGGAAATAAGTGTACCGGCGATTAAACGATCAGCCGTTATTGGGTCTCCTAACATCATATCGCTTGTAGTGTGTGTGTGTGTGTGGGGGGAGAGAGGTTATAACCTATAATATAATTAAGAAACGCCAGAAATGTGTGGAATTTATACCAAATGTAAGTAATAATATATATTAATGCAAAACAATAATTATAAATATCATTTTACCGACTAGATCCCAGTGTTTGACAACTCGCAAACGCACAGGCTCGAATTTCGCGATTCCCGTGGCACTCAACCATTTTCATTTTAACCACACACGATTTTGACGATTGGTGCTTGATCCAATTCCATTACAAATAAACAATGCTCTTTCACCCATTGTACTTTTAATTAATATAAATTGCTAATATATACAGGGTGTTTCAAATTCGAGGCTCACCATGGGGATCTCGCTTATTAGAAGAGATAGAGGCTATGTTTAAATTTGGCACTTTTGTAGAATTTTATGCTGATTAATAATCCACTGGAAAAAATCACTTAAATTCTTTTGTTTTCGAGTAAAGTCAAAAAAACCGAAAAAGCTGAATTTCGTTTTTTCTTTATATCATCGTTATTTGAGGAGATATTTAAAAATGGTAAAGACATTCTCATAGCACTTTTTTATTATCTAATATATGGCATAAGATTTTTAGTTGTAACATGTTTCGTTTCTTTTAAACCATCACCAACTTTCTTATTTCTTATGGACGCCATATTTATTTTTTGTCACATCTGAATGCTTAATTTTTTGTGATGACAACAATATAACACAACATACATTTAATTTCATAAATGAACATATAATCTTCTAAAACACTTTTATTGGCAATCTCGGTAGTGCTTACTAAACATCATCGGTGCCATGGCATTAAAAACAATGAAACATCTGAATAGCTCTTTGTTTGTCAAACATTATTATTTTTTTATGAATAAAAATGTCGTTCGATAATTTAGTAAATAGAAATACGGTATTAGCTAGTGAAAAATATTTACAAATGTATCCAGAAACAAGACAACCTCATCGAACATTTTTTTCTACGGATGGACAGAAATTTAGGAGAGTTTGGATCAATGATTCAACATCACAAAGCATACGATAGTAAAATTACCCAAGAAGATAGCAATTATATTTTGGAAATGGTAATACTAAATGTATCTTAATTCTTTAATTTTAGAGCAAGTTTAAAAAAAATGTTTTTTTGGGATTTTTTGCAAATGGAAACATTTTAGAGCAATTCTGGGGGCGGGAATGGATTCCTTGGAGAATTTTACATCGATTATAGGTACTCTCAAATTTTCCAGCGTACGATGTGTTTATAGTAACGTTTTGGAGAAAATTTGTCATCGAAAATAGAAAACGCGAAAAAAAACGAAAATTGGCCGTAAAAAACGCTAGGAGTAATATTTTTGGCTGAAAATTTGGGATAATACTTGTATCGAACCTACAATAGAATGAAATAGTTTTTGTTTGGGAAAAAAATTATGACGCACTAATCTGACGTCAGTTGACATGGAATCGCCCTTATTATTAATAAGCTCCATATTTGTCTTATAGTTATTAGTATTGTATATTATTTTATTTATTAAGTCCTTTTAATTTTGTATCGTCTATATCGACCAAAATAATTGTTCATTTGCATAAAAAATTGTTCGATGCAGTTGCTTTCTTTCTGTATACATTTGTAAATATTTTTGACTAGCAAATTCTGTATTTCTGTTTACTGAATAAAAAATACGTAACATCTCGCTTTTCTGAATTGTCTAACGACATTTTTATTCATACAAAATAGTAATGTTTGACAACCAAAGAGGTATTCAGATTTTGAATCGTTTTTAATTCCATGGCACGGATGATTTTTAGTAAGCGCTACAGAGATTTCCAATAAAAGTGGTTTAAACGATTATATGTCAATTTATGAAATTAAATGTATGTTGTGTTATATTTCTGTCATCACAAAAAATTGAGCATTCAGATGTGACAAAAAATAAATATGGCGTCCATAAGAAATAAGAAAGTTGATGATGGTTGAAAAGAAACGAAACATGTTACAAAGAAAATTCTTACGCAATCTATTAGAGAGTAAAAAAGTGCCATAAGAAGGTCTTTACCGTTTTTAAATATCGCCTCAAATAACGAAGATATAAAGAAAAAACGAAAATCAGTTTTTTCACTTTTTTGGACTTTACTCAAAAACAAAAGAATTTAAGTAATTTTTTTCAGTGGATTATTAATCAGCACCAAAATCTGCAAAAGTGCCAAATTTAAACATACCCTCTATCTTTTCTAATAAGCGAGATCCCCATGGTGAGCCTCGAATTTGAAACACCCTGTATAGTTCTTATTCGTTATCTCAACAAATACCACTCGCGGTTATAATTTCGGCAGGATAAATTTTATTTTAAGCACTCGTCATTTCAACGCAAATTTCTTGAATGAATTGAGATTAGGCAAAATTTTTCCATCTCAATTCATTCTCGAAATTTGTATCGATTCAATGGCTCGGGCAAACAAATAAAATTTATCCGGCCAAATTTAACCTCTTGTGGTATTACCCCCGAAAAATATCCCTCGGCTGTGAATCGAGTTCGTAAATCTGCTTAGTTAATAATAAATAGCTATAAGATCATGTATAATTAAATAAATAATTGTGGTTTTATCAATTTCATTTTTGCTCTTCTTTTCAATATTAATCTTAATGCCTCTTTTATAATATGATATTTCCAGCTTCAACTGTGTAAGGGCATTCCATTAAAAGTCACGAAAGCTTCAATAATATTTCTGAAATATATTTCATAAAGAAAGCTTTAACAATTACTTCACAAAGAAAGCTTAAAATCATTATTTCTCAAATATATTCCAGAAAAAAAAAGAAACTGTTTCAGAGCCTCCAAAAAAATGGCTCCGGATAAACTGAACTTCCTCTTAATTGACACCTATATCATAGCATTTAAACCGATTTATATATTCATCCTCCTCGAAAGATTTATTCCATGTTAAAGCGTCCTTCCTAACAGGAAATTAAGCTTGAATTGATGACAGTATTTCTGTTGCGCGAGGTACCGTTTCGATTATTTACAGATCATCCCGATTGATGAGGCGCTTCTGAGGTGAACGTGCTTTTTTTAAATAACAGAAATTGAAACATTATTGGCATTAGTCTCCCTCCAGACTCTTATCACTTCCACTCAATTAAGCGGACAAATTAGTTTAATGGCGGGCAATTGTTCTTGTAGATGATTCCAGGTCGATCGCGCGTTTTTAGCCCTCGATGGCCAAAGCGGAGGTGTATTTTTTGCGTGGAAATAATACGCTTTGGTGATTATTCGTATAGTGTATACGGTTGCGGTAAATGGAAATTGATTATCTTAGCAATATCCATTTTTCATTCCCAACTCCGCGGTTACAGTTGATGTGTTTGTGGGTTTTGCTCTTACGAATTGAATACGAAATAAGCGTTATTTGTACGAAACATATAGTATATCGTGCATAGGTACATAAAAAATATATTTATATCAACACCTTCAAATTATGATATATTAACACAAACGGTGGTGGCAGATGACCTCGCAGTCGACGCCAAAAAAAACAAAAAAAAAACACCTTCAAGCGCTTCGCCAATGGATAGAGTTTTAAAAGTAAATGCAATTGTACCGATGTTTTTATAGGTTATCTCAGTAACCTTAACGTCCCGTTCACACGGCACCGAATCGGTCGTTTTACCGATTCGGTCGTTTTACCGATTCGGTTATTTTGCCGTCTTCCATAGTGGCGTACATATTTTAAGAGCATTGGGAGTAGTGGAGAGAATAGAATTGTGAGAGGTACAACATCCATCCCACATAAAATTCATTTCACGGCGTGGTATACATTAACCGCATAAGAGTGTCTAGAGTCGGAACGCATGCTACTGCTCTTACCTATGGGAAGTATTCAAATCTGTCTCGCTCTTAAGTCAGTGCAGTAGATTCGGTCGGGCAATACAACCGCGTGCCCCGATTTCGAGCACTTGCTCGTCGCATTCGGGACTGTTATGTAAACAAACAGCGAGAAAAATAAATTAACACCGCACGACAATCTTTTTGGGCCGAAACAGAAAGTTCATCGGCAAGCAATCATGTTGGAAATAGGAAATAAATTATGAACTACGATATTACCAGTATTTCATTGTTAGTGAATATATTGTACTTATTACAACTTGACTAAATCATTTATAAATATACAATGGATAAATTCCAATAATTCGGCTGTACCACAGATTCATTTGTACAAAAAGCTTAGCAATTTAGTAAAAAATTTTACATAGAAAAAAAAATTCAAAAGCATCAAATAAATGTTGTAGATAACAAAAAAACTGAATACTTGGTATTAACAAATGTTTTCCATCAATTCCTTAATTTTGGGAGAAAACAAAGAAATCATTGCAATTTTGTAATGTTTTCTGTCTAGTTAGAGTAAAATTTACAATAATTTTTAGGGATGGACGATATTTCACATACCTGTGATTTTTCACTAGTATTGAAAAATCACAGGTCGTTACTGTTACTAATAGGCGAATTTCACAGCTACTTAAAATCACTGCTACCTAAAATCACTGCTACTTAAAATCACTGCTATTTAAAATCACTGCTACCTAAAATCACTGCTACTTAAAATAACTGCTATTTAAAATCACTGCTACTTGAAATCACCACTACTTAAAATCACCGCTACTTAAAATCACTGCTACTTAATATCGCTGATACTTAAAATCACAGCTACTTAAAATCACTGCTACTCAAAATTACTGCTATTTAAACTGTGACTAAAACCCAAAATGAATCAAAATTCATTTTAATTTAAGATTCAGTGCGAATATATAAACATACATTTTGAAATAATACTACTTCATTAACTGAAAATTAAAAATAAAAGCAATTCACCAAACTGCGAAAATCTTCAAATGCTCCTCCTTGTTCAGGTGCTCAAAAAATTAAAACAAAATTTTTCAAAAATCCATATCGCTGTTGAAAATTGTTGAATTTATAAAAACCAAATTGGTTTTGAGTAACCGATACTTTGACCATTCATTGAAAATGATTTTTTTATGGAATGTTTCCTGCGTTTTTTATATTTTTTTCTGCGATGTTTTTGTTCAGGTGCTCAAAATTTTTTCAAAAATCCTTATCTCTATTGAAAATTGTTGAATTTATAAAAACCAAATTGATTTTGAATAAGCGATACATCGGCCATTGAGAATGGTTTTTTATGAAATTTTTCCTGCGTTTTTTTATATTTTTCTCTGCGATGTTTTTGTTCAGGTGCTCAAAAAATTAAAACAAAAATTTCCAAAAATCCATATCTCTATTAAAAATTGTTGAATTTACAAAAAAACAAATTGATTCTGAATAAGCGATATTTCGACCATTGAAGATGATTTTAATGGAATTTTTTCTGCTTTTCTTATATTTTTTTTGTTCCCGTGCTCAAACAATTAAAACAATCTTTATTGAAAATTATTGAATTTTCAAAAACCAAATTGATTTTGAATAAGCGATACTTCGGAGATTAAGGATGATTTTTAATGGAATTTTTCCTGCGTTTTTATATTTTTTTCTGTGAGGTTTTTGTTTAGGTGCTCAAAAAATTAAAACAAAACTTTTCAAAAATCCATGTCTGTTGAAAATTGTTGAATTTACAAAAACCAAATTGATTCTGAATAATCGATACTTCAACCATTGAGGATAATTTTTCATGGAATTTTTCCTGCGTTTTTTATATTTTTTTCTGCGATGTTTTTGTTCAGGTGCTCAAAAAATTAAAACAAAAATTTTCAAAAATCCATATGTCTGTTGAAAATTGTTGAATTTACAAAAACCAAATTGATTCTGAATAATCGATACTTCAACCATTGAGGATAATTTTTTATGGAATTTTTCCTGCGTTTTTTATATTTTTTTCTGTGATGTTTTTGTTCAGGTGCTCAAAAAATTAAAACAAAAATTTTCAAAAATTCATATCTCTGTTGAAAATTGTTGAATTTACAAAAACCAAATTGATTCTGAATAATCGATACTTCGACCATTGAGGATGATTTTTTATGGAATGTTTCCTGCGTTTTTATATTTTTTTCTGCGATGTTTTTGTTCAGGTGCTCCGAAAATGAAAACAAAACTTTCCAAAAATCCATATCTCTATTGAAAATTGTTGAATTTACAAAAAAACAAATTGATTCTGAATAAGCGATACTTCGACCATTGAGGATGATTTTTTATGGAAAATTTCCTTCGTTTTTTTTAATAATTTTTTCTGCGATGTTTTTGTGATCATAGTCACAGTATATTTTGAAAACGGTAAACGATAGGCATAGGGAATATTGAAGTGACTCACCTTTATTTGTTCCCTAGAATTCAAAAATCACAAAAAAATACAGGGAGTTCCATTTAAAAAAAAACATAACTTTGATGTGTATCTTTTTTATGGGACACCCTGTATATCTCGTAATAATTTTAAATTATGCATACAACTATCCTACATCTATCCATTTGAAAAAAATGTTGCATGGTTTTCCTTAAAATGACCGCGTCGTATGCGGTGCCCCACCCTGTATAAAACTACTTTTTCAAGCTCAAGTTTCTGTAGGTGAAATTGTGTTCTTTATGTGAAACAGTGAAATATAAAATTAGGAAAATTAACTGGTGGCGAACGACGGCTCCTCTGCGCAGCGCCGTCGATGAGAAACATATATTTTTAAAATTATTTTGTATTTTTCATTTTGCGTTTTTCATTCCTCATTTTTCATTTTTCATATTTCGTTTTTCATTTTTCGTTTTTCGTTTTTCAATTTTCATTTTTCGTTTTAAATTTTAAATTTTAAATTTTAAATTTTAAATGTTAAATTTTAAATTTTAAATTTTAAATTTTAAATTTTAAATTTTAAATTTTAAATTTTAAATTTTAAATTTTAAATTTTAACTTTTTATTTTATATTTCTTTTTTTTCTGAAAGCCTGTTGTTTCCCCTGCGATCCCTAAAAGTTTCGGCTTTCCGACATGAAAAGAAAAAAATCGACCTTAAATGAAGAAAAACGAACCCAGGGGGTGCAAATGGCGCATAGGGGAAGTTCCAAAAAATTTGAAAAAATATCTTTCCCGATGATACCTGTGAGATTCAGTTTATCGACTTTAAAAGAAAAAAAAATCCGTCATTAAAAGAAGAAAAACGGACCCAGAGGGTGCAAATGGCGCGCAGGGGTGGTTCCGAAAATTTTGAAAAAATTCCCCATTAAAGCCTGTTACCCCTTCTGCCTTCCCCGAAAGTTTCGGCTTTTCGTCTTGAAAAGAAAAAAATACGTCCTTGATAAAAGAAAAACGTAACACTACACTTTATAAATTCGGATTCGATTATATTATTTTTCTATTTTGCACAAAAATACCCTTTCAAAATAAATCCCTAATATTTTATTAACGTACCGATATGTAGAAATAACACATATATTAGCAAACTCATTCATTCCAAACTTGAATTCCTACGCTCATAAATGCTCTTATGAAACTTGTATTTCTGTCGTCGGATCATAATTCAATATCTTAATGTTAGACGAACACCATTGGTATGGGCGGAGCAACAAGATAGCGGGGCGTAGTGTGCGACGAAAAGAGAAAATAATCCTAGCCCCACATTTATCACTGAAACACTGTCGCACGTTAACATATAAATAAAATTGGTTTTCCAATTGAAAAACATAATTCTTGTGTCTGATGAAAGAGGACGTATTAGGCTACTGAACCTACTAATTTATTTTAATATTTTAACTTTATTTACTGTGTTCGCTTTAATGAAAAAATAAGCCTATTATTGGGCACTTTTTTCAAAACCAATCTTGTTATAAAAAATACTCTGACGAGAAATTGGATAAAAACAATTAGTAGATCCCTTACTAGATCATAACAGCTTCTACTCGGTAAAAACCGAAATCGAACATACTTAACCATTTAGCTTCAATTTACGTTAACAAATCACATGCATTTACACATAGTTTTCTGATACTCCCAACGCTCTTAATATTCGTGTTTACACGATACCGTATACGGTCAACGGCAGTATCGCGTGAACACGCATATTAGAATATATGCGCCACTATAGAAAACGGCAAAATAACCGAATCGGTCGTTTTACCGTGTGAACGGGTCGTAAGAGTTAGAAAAATCTGATATATACATTATGACCGCTCTTTCTGAAATAATAAAAATAGCATTAACATATCGTGGCTAATTTGATTAGTTTTGGGAGAAACCTGGCATTTTTCAATTTATGGTTATTTTAAAATACGCCCTTTTCTCGATAACTGCAAGATATGCAAAAAACAGTTAAATAGTTATTTATGTGGTTTTCTTTGCAAAATTCAGTGGCGTGCTTGTTTTTTTATTTTTACTTTTAATTTAAGCGTTATGACACAAAGCTGCATTTATTAAATGTATATTTGTATGTCATTAAATAGAACTCAAAATCAGCTTTACATCGATATAACATGGTTAATCAAACTCAATAGTATATAGTGTATCAAGGGCCGAAAATAGGCTTTAGCAACTCGCCTTTTTTAGCAACACGAGCGAGGGTTGCTAAAAGTGAAGGGTTGCTAAAGCATTTCTGCATGAGTTACACTCGATATTTTTTCGCCTGCCTTAAGTAAAAACAGTGGCACTGTTTGAACTGTCACTGTCAGATTTTTGCATAGCCTACTCATATTCCGCGGAAGGTTGTCTAGATTATGCATATTATTTTTTCGGCCCTAGATACGCTAAATCGTAGTTTTGACCCGATTTTTATGGCCGAAATATATGGTTTCGGTAGAGGCAGACGAAAAAATTTATATATGCCCATTTACAGTTTCCCAAGTGGGTTAACAAGCCCCATTTACCTTTATTGAGGGAAATACATACATATTTCCATTAAAATCGAGACGAGTGGCGCTTAATGGAAAATTACGGCAAATAAATGAATGATTCTCTTCAGAAAATGCTTTGAAATCAAAAGTACGCCAGAAACAAGTTCTGCAGTATATTCATCCAATCTGGCCATAAATCCTTGCAGCATAAAACAGGTTAGCGCAAGCCCGCTCAGATAAGCCTCATTCAGTTATATTTATATATTGTTGGAATTGTCATCGCTTCCTTTTTCCCCCCTTTTCCCATTCTGTTCCTGTCTAGAATATAATCTACTTGTTGAGTTAATAGCGCCATCACAAAGGAAGGGAAATCTTGTATGAATGTAATTTAGGGTTTCGTGAAATTAATTTATTCTTTAATAATAGTTTTGTCATACTACAAAAAAAAAAATGAACCATGAGTGGAGATTACATTTTTATTTTATATTATAGAGCAGCCATACTCAAAGTGTGCTCCGTGGAGCCCTAGGGCTCCGCAAGGTCTCTGCACATAAAATATTGTCACATAATAAGTGAAAAGTATAATAAATCTACATATAACTGTGACAAGAAAAACTAACATCATGTAACTTAGCTCTTCAGACTATTTCTCTTATTCCTCCCCAATAATCTCCGTAACGTTTAAGAAGAAACTTGGCCAAGTAAAACTAAAAAAAAAAAATTGACACACCTTCGAGGCGTCGCGATCAAAGTGCCCAAAAACACACTTTAACTTGTGTAAAGTGTCAGTGAAAATGTATAAAATTAATTCGCCGAGGGAAAAACTGCGAAGTGCTTATTATACGCCTCATTAAAATTTAAATATCTCGTTAAGTGACAGCGCAAAAGACTCCCACGGCCCCTTTATGTTAAAATGTAAAATGTATAAAATCAATTAACAATATGCAGTGTCATCCCTTATATACATTCTTCACTTTTTCCCGTTTTCGTTTTTCACTCGCCCGCCGCGGAATATTCAAATATGGTAAAGTGGGATGCGGGCATTTGCATATTGTAATTTTAAGTGACAGAAGGTGCTTGGATAAATAGAAACCCGCCGTCGAGGGGGTTGGTGGTAATTTATATAAATCGATATTTTTTTTTCTTCTTTTAATTACCCAAGCAAGTAAAACTAGTACAACTCTCCATAGCTGCCACTAAATAGAAACGATTGAAAAGTACCTGTCCTTTAATGCCAAACAGCAAGAAATCTAAAGTCTGAATAGCACGAAGGCCTCGAATTTATGGGCCCTGTAATTTGTGCATTATTTAGAAATTTAGGAGGGAAAGATTGTAAGAATATTACTTACAATAGAAATTATGGTTTGATCAATAGATCTTTGCGTGTTTTGTCATGTTGATACTTGAGGATTTTCCTCAATTGATAACGCTGCAAGTACAAAGAATTCTAATTAAGAACAATTACGAAGTTGATCTAATTGTTACATATGATGTAATTTGTCGGCGTTGTCGGAAGTTATTGAAATAAAAAAAAAAAAAAACTTAGGTGCTATAGACCAGTGGTGGCGAACCTATGGCACGCGTGCGTCATACTCAGGATTCCTACTTCCGTCCTAATTGCACGGGCGCCCTTCAGACGATAGATACAAGTAGCGGAAAGCGTATTGTTATTGCAGATGTATAGTCCCTGGCATGTAAGGGAATTTTCTTTTTCCAGCAAAACCCAGGATAAATTGGTGCGAGGTCTACCGGCAAATAATCATATGATTGGTCGACCTGGTTAGTGCGGCTAATATTTCAGCGGTTCTCTTTACTTTGACTGGGACTCAGCTAGGCCTACCTCTTCAATCTTTGATCTCATAATTACCAGAGATGGCACTTTTCCTGGCCTATACACTGTATTTTGTTTTTGCCCGAGTTTTAGCTATATCTGTCAATTAAAGATAATTTAAATTATGCATATAATAAAATATTGATATTTTGAAGTTATAAAGAATACTTTTGATTTTACTTAATATGGCTAGTTAGTGAAAGCTAGCTAAACGAGAAATAGATCTTTCCAAAATCATTTCTGATGGTCCTCGCAGTATGATAGCAAAATGGTTTTGTCAATTTATTTACCCAACGAATTGGGCATTACATTCTGGGTTTTTATTACATCATGCTTCAGATGTTTTTATGACCAAAATTCACTGGATGTTGTTATGAAATTGTAAATTTTCTAGTAAACGATTTTTTTAGAATTACTAAATGAGGTAAATTCAGAATACAATGGCTTACTTATTCACAAGAAGCTCCGAAGGTTGTCTTGAAAAAGATTCATTCAGTGCTTAAAGTTAGACTTTTTTACAATTATTGAAAAATATATCAAAACCATGGCTGAAGGACTCCGGTCGATGGCCATTGTATTTATTATGTATTTAGTAAGTACAATAAACATTTATTATTATTATTATATAAAAACCAATTAATGATTTTCCAAATTTTGTGTGTAATTTAATCAAAGCATTCGAAGCTAGATTATAATTTTTTCATCGTACTGTTATTTCCCATACCTACAATTGATTTCCTAATACAAAAACAGTCTTTGCAGATCTAGAAACTGACAAACAATTTTTCTGCAGTTATTCAGTTCATAATAAACGAATTTTCTTCAAGCAATTTGCAGAATCATCAAAATTTATTTTATATCCAGACAAAACATCAGCAGATAAACTAAATTAATTTTTGTTTGTTTGTGTGTTGTTGAAATTGGAAGACATAGAAATGCAATTATTCTATTTGTTTATCTAAACAAAAATGTATCGATTTGAGAAATGACAATTGAAAATGATCGACAAAGTTACAGGTTTATAATATTTGTGTCCGGCAACAATTTATGTATGATCATTTTACACTGGAGGAAAAAAAATCGTGAAATTTTGACCATTTTCAAACCGCCATAACTTGGCGTATTTTCGATCGATTTTGATGAATCTTTAAGGGCGAAAAACTTTAAAGTGTCTTCTTTAAAGTCATGCATACGAACTTAATCCACTTCCGCCCCTCTCTAGCATCCCTGTGAAAAAAAAACATGTTTTTCCAGGAAAACATTTTCAACTTTGACGATGTCTATGGAGTTGGAAAAATTTTGTAGACTCGATCCACCATAAAGGAATTAAAATCTGATCAATTTCTTATGCCGGACTCGAAGAACGAAGTTCCTACGACATGTGCAAAAAACCTCAAAATGCACTTTTTTTTCAAACACCCATAACTTGGTGCCAAATCGTCGTAGGAACTTCGTTCTTCGAGTCCTGCAAAGGGAATTGATCAAATTTTAATGCCTTTATGGCTGATTGAGTCGACAAAAATTTTTCAACTCCGTAGACATCGTCAAAGTTGGACATGGTTTCCAGAAAAGTCTTTTTTTTTCCACAGGGGCGCTAGAGAGGGACGGAAGCGGTTACGCTTAAGTTCGTATGCATGACTTTAAAGAAGACACTTCAAAGTTTTTCGCCCTTAAAGATTCATCAAAATCGATTGAAAATACGCCGAGTAATGGCGGTTTGACAATGGCCAAAATTTCACGAATTTAAAGTGTTTCATTTTTTTTCCTTCAGTATATATTTGTATTAATTTAGCTTACTAAAAATGACCTGCACGCGCACATAAAAAGGTTCGCCACCACTGTTATGGACTATAGGCTATAACTGTCAGCTCTATTGCATACAACGCCGAGAATTTCAAGGTCACATGAATATAAAGCACCTTGTATCAAGCAAGTATTGTTCCAAATATTCTAAATCCAATAGTAAAAATATATAACCATGTTGGATTACTTATTCCACACTTGGTATATAAATTTAGAATTTAGTATATTATTTTTAATCATAGTTTCTAATCTACGATTATTCATTGGCAAAATAGCACCAAGGCCACCAATTTTCCTTATTCCAGCATTTATGCCAAATTTTGACACATCATTTGGCCGCTTAAGCACCAACATTAGTAGATTTTCGTTATGTTAAATGTTAAACAATAATGTTAAATAAAACTTACTGCTAGAAAAAAAAATCAATATTCGTCTGCACGAATGACCTTGAAACCTAATCTGTAGGTAATAGATACAAGGAGTCCATCAGTTATGATTATCTACATTTAAAATAGGCCTTCTTCATTTCTTTTTTAAATTTTAATTTCAAAATTATACCAACAATTATTATATTATTTATGCTGGAGGTTTCTACTTCGTTATACATTATAATAAAAGAATTTTAACTTTGTTTTGTATAACTTTTATATTTATTTTTGTGACTTAAGTACAATTACCATTTTCAAACATGAAAAAATGTTTGAAAATGGTAATTGTACTTACCGAAACAAGTCACAAAAATAAATATATAAGTTAAACAAACCAAAGTTAAAAGTCTTTTATCCAACAATTATTGATGTTTGTTGACATTATCCTTTCGTTTTTATAGCAGAATGAATTCAGAAGCGTTACTAATTTTAAATATTATGTAATCATTTCTATATGAAGATAGAGATAAGTACTCGTATAATAAGCAATCACTCTGTGTCACTGTGGTCACTATCTACATACCGGAAACTTGAGTTTGTCTAGCGAATGCATAAGCGCTTCCACGGAGCTTACACGAAATATTTTAAATATCACTCGTATTTCGGATGATTTGCAAAACTACGTATATATGTATGTTGTTTTTGAAAAATATTTTGGCTTTTTTTTCTATTTTTGGCTCTCGTTGATAAAAATTTTTCAGAAAATTGCTCGGACAGGACGATTTTTATTTTTAAATTATCATCCAGAGATGTCATTTTCAACACTGCACCCTTCAACCCCTAAGCGTTAGCGACAACAAAAGGCAAATATCGGATATCTAATTTGAAAGCTTGTTTTGCGATATATGAATTTTGAAAAAGTTTTTTCAAAATCGGTTAACCACCGAGAGAAAAGGTTGACTCGAGAGGCCGCTAAATTTATACCTTATTTTACTCGCGTGTGTGCATTAAATAACAATTATTTTAATTGAGGTTGGCGGCACTTACCTTGTGATACATTTTTAATTAAATAAAACACACTTTTACTTAGTTAATATCACAGTGTGATATTTCAACTATTATTTTTTTGGTAATTTATCTAAGCCCGTACAGGTCTAATAAAAAACTGACAATTTTAAAATATACTGAAGGAAAAAAAATGAAACACTTTAAATTCGTGAAATTTCGACCATTTTCAAACCGCCATAACTCGCCATATTTTCAATCGATTTTGATGAATCTCTAAGGGAGAAAAACTTTAAAGTGTCTTCTTTAAAGCCATGTACGTTAAATTAAGCGTAACCCCTTGCGCCCCCTCTAGCGCCCCTGTGAAAAAAAAGTTTTTTTCTGGAAACCATGTCCAACTTTGACGATGTCTACGGAGTTAGAAAAATTTTGTCGAGTCAATCCACCATAAAGGCATTAAAATTTGATCAATTCCCTTTGCAGGACTCAAAGAACGAAGTTCCTACGACGATTTGGCACCAAGTTATGGGTGTTGAAAAAAAAGGTGCATTTTGAGGTTTTTCGCACATAACTCAGTCATCACTTTTCAACCAAATTTGATGATTCTTTCAGGAAAAAAAAAATCAGATTGGAATGATCCCTTTTTGAACCCCGGTACAAGTTGCCAAAGTTGGACGTTTTTTGCCCAAAAAAGTGTTTTTTTGTTCGGGGGTTTAAGGGTTCGAAAAGGGATCATTCCAATCTGAGTTTACCCACTTAAAGTAGGGCCAAAAAGAGATTTTCTCCCGAAAGAATCATCAAATTTAGTTGAAAAGTCGTTGAGTTATGTGCGAAAAACCTCAAAATGCACTTTTTTTTCAAACACCCATAACTTGGTGCCAAATCGTCGTAGGAACTTCGTTTTTCGAGTCCTGCATAGGGAATTTATCAGATTTTAATGCCTTTACAGTGGATTGAGTCGACAAAATTTTTCCAACTCCATAGACATCGTCAAAGTTGAAAATGGTTTCCTGAAAAAACATTTTTTTTTCACAGGGGTGCTAGAGAGGAGCGGAAGGGGTTACGCTTAAGTGCGTATGCATGACTTTAAAGAAGACACTTCAAAGTTTTCAGCCTTAAAGATTCATCAAAATCGATTGAAAATATGCCGAGTTATGGCGGTTTGAAAATGGTCAAAATTTCACGAATTTCAAATATTTCATTTTTTTTTCCTCCAGTGTAGTTCTATGAATCGGATCTATTCTTCTTTAATTTTTTCATACGACGGTAACATTGAGGTTGAAGTTTTTTTTTTAATGTTCGGCATTATGAAAATTCCACAGGTATATGTAACTAAACAAGGAAGCACTTTCCTCCGATTTTAATTTTTGAATTTGCCTTCATCATGTCAAGAAAATTCATATATTGAAGTGACCTTCAGTTTGTCAAAATTTTTTTTTACTTACAATACGCGTGCTGTTTTATCCAACAGCTCTAATATAAGCGGAACTGCTGAAAAAATTAACGAAATCTTTAAACTTTTAAATCAAGATGCCTCTGATAACTGTTTTTCGGCGGGTAACATTAGAATTAGAAATGTTAGGTTAGGAATACATGCAGTGTGCGTCAAAATGAGTTACCCTTCAGCCTATTGAACGACCAAAGTACGCTAAGTGCAATAAAGCTGTGTCTTTTGAAAAATTGCTCATTTGTTTACGTGGGTAAAAAATCGCCTTAGTAACGGCACTTGATTAAAAAGTGTTTGATAAACCAAATTGCCTGTTTATCACTATAATATACAGGGTGTCTCGTTTCGAGTGTGCCAAACGAAAACAGGAAGTAGTTAATGCCATTCTGAACAGAAAAGTTCAAATAAACATTTGTCGGATTTCTTTCCGTTATCGTGATAAATAATGTTAAAGATTTTTCGAGCTATATATAATATACAGCGTGGAAATTAAGTAGCGGATAAATTCGGTAAAACCGAAATTAAATATTTTTGGAAAAAATCCTCGAACAGGTCGACTGAAAATGAACTTTTATGCAAAAATGTGTATTTTTATCAAAGAAAATCGACCTGTTCGAGGATTTTTTCCAAACATATTTTATTTCGAGTTTACCGAATTTATCCGCTACTTAATTTCCACACTGTATATGAAACATCTTTATTGACAGACATAATTTTTCTGCATTAATTTTTACATATTTAATTTATGATGAACTGTCAAGGTCCATCGACCATAGGTATTTCTGCCCGTATATATGATATATAATAAATAATAAATTTATTAGATTGCCATAATCTAAACTTTAAATACACAAAAGTGGAAATAAGCATCATATCCCCTCTTGTACAATATTTTATAAATTACTCATAAATTTATAATTTTTAATAAATTACAATATTTTCCCATTCAGAGGTACGATTTTTAATATTTCATTTTTATTGTACGTATAATTCACGTTTAAATGCCGAAAATGATCTTTCTGCGGAGACAGAAGTAACTGATATTGACATTACAATAATATATAATTGAGGAAACAAGATATCAAATCACTGTTAAAAATAAACGATAACATTTCTTTTGAAGAAAAGATTTTTACTTTTTGCGGGACTAATTATGTACATACCACATTCGTACAAATGACCATTTCCAAGGTCACCTTCGAAAATAACATCACTCGGAGAGGAAAGTAGACGTTTGCGTCACTTGCCAGGAAAGAAATTAGTGGAGAAATGGATTTACTTTCCTCACGAGTATTCGATGGAGTTTTCGACCTCGTGTCTAATACATCATTTTTCGCCTTTGTATAAATAATTATGATCGAATTTCTTAACCCGCCATTGGTGACGCAAATTTAATGGTGACGCCCGGTCACGCACCGGGGTTTTCAACGGAAGATTTTTCGAAACGTGTTACTAATAGTTTATGTTTTTTTTTTTAATTCAAGCTCTTTGACGATAAAACAAAGATATTTAATCAATTTAAGCTCTGCAATGCGGCAGCTACTCGAAATTGCAACAAAAAACAATAACGGAGAATAAAGTTATTCGACACACCCGGTCTCACAGACCAGTAGGGTCACCATTGGCGGGTTAATATTACATTTAAAAAAAACGTAGTTGAAATTGATATTATTGCAAAAGTAACGGATATACGAGTATTTCGTTACAATTAAAAAACAATACGTACAACACTACTTAGCAAATCCTCTAATATATCCGTATAATACTTAAAATAAACATCTAATAGTGGAGTAAAGTTCTACATTCCCAAGTTTCCCAATAATCATCTCCTAGGTAAAATATTTCATTTAGACAGCGATAGAGTTAGTGTAGTATGATACGGGGAAGAGGTATAAGTGAAAACAGAAGTTAGTCACGATCAAACACCTTTATGATGAATGTACGGTAAAAGCACACAGAACACCCTCGGAAAGTTTTCAACTGGAAAATTGCCAGTAATTTACTTGCTCGCAGTTCGATCTCCATTATGTGTACAGCATCCCCGGCTGTTCGGCAAATACTTAATAATCGGTAATAACGGGAAAATGTTGGTAAACGAACAATTATATTAGAAGTGTATAATTTATCTGCCCCTAGCTGTGCGTTCCATTTGTTGTAAATATAATTAAAACAGAGTGGCTTCCGTAAGGGATAGACTGACCCGGAGACGTGGAATTTTTGTAGTCCATTTGACAAAGTGTTCATATTTTAATTAACGGGTAATACTATGAGTTAGACACAGTGTATTTAACCCTGGAGAACTCGCGTCATTCAGTGGAACGCGAGCACTAAGCATTTCTCTCACGCTTCATATTTTTCTCCAGAATTTAAATCAAATCCAAATGTCCATTTTAAATATGTCCAAGCTTGTTCCTTCAGAGGATGCGTCATAATTCAGTAAGTTATTTTTTTTTAAATCAACACCAAACTACTTCGAAAATAATATTAAAAGCATCACCACATGCCCGAACGTAAGTAGTTTCATCTTTCAACTTTTACAAACGGCAACGCAAAACTGTAATATAATTAAATAAGTAAATAAGTTGCCCTCTCCATCTCTATACACACTGTGTTGTGAAGTTTACTCGTATCAAAAGTTCGTCAGATGCCGGGGCTCTCACACAGAAGTTTCTTTGCATAGGGAATATTTATTAACGAAGTCTCTTGAACTCCGAAAAATTATTTCGATATTAAAAAGTATTTTTTTAATGGGAACGAGGCCCGGGACGTTCTCACTTGCGCCCGGAGAGCGCGACACGAGGGTCCTCTTTGATAAGTATGCGCGATTTGCTTAATTGATCCTTTGATGTCCTCTTGTTTGGATCCTTGCGAAGGGTATTATTCGAATTTATTATTTGAATTTACATGCGATTTAGGATTGAGTGGGCTAACTTAATGGTTTAGAACAAAGTATTTAAAGGCACTTTTGTACAGGGATTCAATTTACACTTCGAATCCGTAAATTCAATTTTGAAAAAAAAATTCAGAATGCACAGGGTAGGCATCACTATAAGCTGTGTTCTCGTGCGATTATCTTGCAATCTTGTGATGGGGTGTTTTTAGATTTTGATTGAAACATAAAGCAGAATGGATTTTGAGTAAATTTGGAAAGTTTCAAGTGTGTGGCAATTGTTTTTACATTTTTTTTCAACCATCGAAAATTGAGGAAATTCAGCATCATAAGCTGTGTTCTCGTGCGATTATTTTGAAATCTAGTGATGGGGTGTTTTTTTATTTTGATTGAAACATAAAGCAGAATTAATTTTGAGTAAATTTGGAAAGTTTCAAGTGTGTGGCAATTGTTTTTACATTTTTTTCCAACTATCGAAAATTGAGGAAATTCAGCATCGCCATAAGCTATGTCCCGTGTGATTATCTAGAAATCTAGTGATGGGATGTTTTTAGATTTTGATTGAAACATAAAGGAGAATGAATTTTGAGTAAATTTGGAAAGTTTCAAGTGTGTGGCAATTGTTTTTACATTTTTTCCAATCATCGAAAATTGAGGGAATTCAGCATCGCCATAAGCTGTGTTCTCGTGTGATTATCCTGAAATCTAGTGATGGGGTGTTTTTAGATTTTGATTGAAACATAAAGCAGAATGAATTTTGAGTAAATTTGGAAAGTTTCAAGTGTATGGCAATTGTTTTTACATTTTTTTCCAACCATCGAAAATTGAGGAAATTCAGCATCGCCATAAGCTGTGTTCTCGTGCGATTATCTTGAAATTTAGTGATGGGGTATTTTTAGATTTTGATTGAAACATAAAGTAAAATTAATTTTGAGTAAATTTGGAAAGTTTCAAGTGTATGGCAATTGTTTTTACATTTTTTTCTACCCATCGAAAATTGAGGAAATTCAGCATCGCCATAAGCTGTGTTCTCGTGTGATTATCTTGAAATCTACTGATGGTGTGTTTTTAGATTTTGATTGAAACATAAAACAGAATGAATTTTGAGTAAATTTGGAAAGTTTCAAGTGTGTGGCAATTGTTTTTACTTTTTTTTCCAACTATCGAAAATTGAGGAAATTCATCATCGTAAGCTGTGTTCTCGTGTGATTATCTTGAAATCTAGTGATGGGGTGTTTTAAGATTTTGATTGAAACATAAAGCAGAATGAATTTTGAGTAAATTTGGAAAGTTTCAAGTGTGTGGCAATTGTTTTTACTTTTTTTTCCAACTATCGAAAATTGAGGAAATTCAGCATGATAAGCTGTGTTCTCGTGTGATTATCTTGAAATCTAGTGATGGGGTGCTTTTAGATTTTGATTGAAACATAAAACAGAATGAATTTTGAGTAAATTTGGAAAGTTTCAAGTGTGTGGCAATTGTTTTTACATTTTTTCCAACCATCGAAAATTGAGGAAATTCAGCATCGCCATAAGCTGTGTTCTCGTGTGATTATCTTGAAATCTAGTGATGGGGTGTTTTTAGATTTTGATTGAAATATAAAGCAGAATGAATTTTGAGTAAATTTGGAAAGTTTTAAGTGTATGGCAATTGTTTTTACATTTTTTTCTAACCATCGAAAATTGAGGAAATTCAGCATCATAAGCTGTGTTCTCGTGTGATTATCTCGAAATCTAGTGATAGGGTGTTTTTAGATTTTGATTGAAACATAAAGCAGAATGAATTTTGAGTAAATTTGGAAAGTTTCAAGTGTGTGGCAATTGTTTTTACATTTTTTCCAACCATCGAAAATTGAGGAAATTCAGCATCGCCATAAGCTGTTTTCTCGTGTGATTATCTTGAAATCTAGTGATGGGGTGTTTTTAGATTTTGATTGAAACATAAAGCTGAATGAATTTTGAGTAAATTTGGAAAGTTTCAAGTGTGTGGCAATTGTTTTTACTTTTTTTTCCAACTATCGAAAATTGAGGAAATTCATCATCGTAAGCTGTGTTCTCGTGTGATTATCTTGAAATCTAGTGATGGGGTGTTTTTAGATTTTGATTGAAACATTAAGTAGAATGAATTTTGAGTAAATTTGGAAAGTTTCAAGTGTATGGCAATTGTTTTTACATTTTTTCTAACCATCGAAAATTGAGGAAATTCAGCATCACCATAAGCTGTGTTCTCGTGTGATTATCTTGAAATCTAGTGATGGGCTGTTTTTAGATTTTGATTGAAACATTAAGCAGAATGAATTTTGAGTAAATTTGGAAAGTTTCAAGTATATGGCAATTGTTTTTACTCATAATATACAAAACTGTAGACTCGAGGGGAGGCGCTAGAAGAAGATGATACCTCGGGATGAAAAACCTTAAGACTAGTACGACGATAGCTCCATACAACTATTCCACTTTGCTGGAAATAAAGTGAAGATCGCCTTGTTAATTGCCTATCCCAAACGGATAGGATACCCAAATGAAGAAGAATCACCTAATTTTAAAATTTTAAATTTTGATAATCATCAATAATACCAGATAATTTACTGTCTGGTGTCTTTACTTCAGACTTTAACATGAGCACTGAGCGGCCAGAGCGGAATATGAAGAGTTTTATTCCTCTAGTTTTCTGGCTGTGTTTGATGATTTTGGGAAATGATGTGGTGCATTTTCCGAGTAGTATTTTGGAGATTTTAAATTGTTGCTACATTTTTAACTTTATTTCCTAGTATCAGGTCATGCAAAAGTGTTATCAATGATGCTGATTGGAAGAAACAAATAACACGCTATTTTCATAAGCGTGCGCATGAATTTTTATCATTTGTGGAGCAAGCTTGTACGCAACGAACTGTGAATAACTATGTGTGTATATGTGTGTGTGTATGTATGTGTGTATGTGTGTGTGTGTGTGTTATGTACGCGCGTGGGTCGTTTTATATAAAGGTCTTCGCCATTTGTTGCATGCCGCCGGACCAGAAACTTAATCTAAACACCAGCATGTGCAGCCTTCTTTATTTTTATAGTTCATTAGCTTCATACTCCAACCGCAGCAGTTTTCATAAACATTTAACGTGAAGAGATTTGGCTATAACTGTAGAAACCGACAAACCGCGCGATTAAGATAAACCGAGAACTGACTTTTGTCAGTCTGCCGAAACAAACGTTTTTAAAATTTATTGTCGAACGACTAGCAGCAGGTTTTTATATATTTTTTTAACCTTCTCAATCTCTATTTCTACTATTGGTTTCTGCGTGTTTTTCGTTGTAATGACGGAAATTCAGTTTTCACACCAACACAAAATTCATAGATGAGTTGCGGAATTAAATTAATACCTTTAACGTCATGAAATAAGGGTGTTCAAACTGTTATTTGGAATGGCGTATACGATGAAGTTTTAAAGGGAGGCTCGAAGTTTTGGATGTCGTGAACCATTTAAAGAATTAGTGCACTTGATTGGATGTGTCTACAGTAGTGTCTTGTATAGCAATTTTAAATTCGGTCCAGGTGTGCGATATTTCTTCAGGACATGTGCAATATTTATTTAAGATCACTTTGCTTGGCTTTAAATAAACTGCAGTAAGTAATGATATTCGTTAATGTGATAAAACCATTTTGACAAATGCACGATTTTTTTCAATCTTTTACACGCACAATTGTCGATCGCCACATTATACAATTCACTTTGTCAAGGCGGGGTTGGTCCGTAATTCTATAACAACTAGGGTGTGCAGATTGCGAGGAAATAAGCTCAAATTTACTTTAAACTTGTGTAGATCTGAGACTAAATCATGCATTCAAATAAGTTTGTTTGGTTTCTATTGTGCGGAGTAGCCGTATTCTACCGCGGTTGCTGCTGAAAGATATGCACATATACACACAAAGGTTTTCACAGAACTTTGGTATGGGGAGGAAAGTATGAGTAAATCCATCTCACATTGGTTCAAACAGTTTTTCTGCGATCGAAACAACAGTAGGCGTCCTGCTTGTATTTGACAAAGCTAAGTTGACGTTTGCGTAAACGTACCTAGCCTCATGTCACCCGTGGCAACGTTCATTATCTCTTCCTATGAATTAAAATAGCATTATTTAGCTTTTTTTATTTTAGAAAAAGTCGAATCAATCGCGGTCGTGTTTGTTACTTTTAGAGTAAATGGCTATTGACGATAGGCGGATCCTTTCTTTCTTGATCGGCAATGAATGACTAACTCTTAACGCTCTTAACGCTTAGTGAACGAATGCCCGTCATATTCCAAGAAAATCGACCGGCGCATCCACCATAATAACAATAAGCTCATTTTAGTTGTGTCTAAAGCGATGGTTGCAACTATTATAAACTAGCTCGTTAGATAAGAGTTAATTATGCACTTTTTCTAGTTCTAATAATAAAGCAATTCATTTAAGACCTGTGTAAACATATGTGTTAGCACCAATAAATACTATTACTATTACTATTACTGTTAAAATTCCGTCCATCTACTGAAAAAATTCGATCGTTCGTTAAGGGTTACTAAAATCTATCAACCACCTAGAGCTATGCAAAAATATATAATTATATCATTTAATAAAACACTAACACTAGTGTATGGTTTCAAATTATAATTAATAAATATAATGATATAACTTGCAACTAATTGAAAGAATTTAAGTACTATTTTACAAATTATAATTCAATATTGTTTTTTGATAACTTATATACGTAAAAATTGCGATTTGTTGCGCATGTAAAATCCTTGCTTAAGTTCTGAAAGCACAGGGTTTTCAGCACTCGAGAAAGGATTTTACATACGGCAATTGCATGGAATGTAATTTTATTGGAAAATTCAGTGCATATTGCCATTCAGGTGTTTATTCAGCTTATATTATATTTTTGTAAGGCTATAAAATTGGAATCTATATTTACATTTCACTCAAATACAATATTTAATAACATCACAGTGGGATGGCAAATGGAATGCATGCTGCTGTGCAGGAAGTCCGGATTTTTGGATGAAATGAAATGATGGAAACTGAATTTTATACTTTATAAATTAGGATTATTATTTTTTAAGGAAGGCTATTACAAGAAATGCCTGCATAAAAAAACATTATACATTCATCTAAATCACTGCATAAAAAAATAATTCGTTTAACACGTTCAGGGCTTACTAAATCACACGGAACTTTCAGCAAGACGGAAATAATTTTTTTAAATAAAACTCTAGTTTGTGTTACAAAATCATAGTTTCTAGATAGTAAACCAATAATATGCAATAAATTATTCATTTCGCGTCATTTTTTTTATGACGCACAGCTAATGGTAACACAATGACGCGTTTGTGCGTTATGCGTACTCAACGTGTTAAGTCGCAACTAAAGATTTTCTACAAAGAGAAGAAGCAGAAATTAAAATAATATCCCTAAATTTGTTGTTATCTCTACTAAGCATGTTCATCGCTTGATATAACGAGAGTCTCCCAAGTCTTGAAAATCCGTCGAGCGTCGCGATTATTAAATAATATTTTGCAATATTTTCGTGTCAAACGCGTAATTCAAGAAATTAGCAATTGCTGACTCATTTCAACCATCAAATTGTTGGGGTTAAAATTTTTCATATAGGCTCGGATGGCTGGTACGATCTATTTATGTATAGTACGACCAGAAATATAGTGCGAATATGCTAGTTTCAAAGGTAGATGTTCTGTGAATATGCTAAAATATTTGAAGAACTTTTCTTGTATCAAAATTTATTTTATTTTCGATTTTTGTTTTGTTTAAGTGTTCAACAACTTAAAACATTAATTTTCAAAAATTCACAACTTACGGAAAAAGTGACACATTTAAAAAAAATAGATTTTTTTGTTTAACTGTTCAACAACTTTAAATATTAATTTGTTTTTTCATATGTTTTGTTTATGTTGTCGACAAATTAAAATATTAATCTACAAAAATTCATAACTCACGCAAAAATAATCAAAACTTAAAGTTAATTTTAAAGGTAAATGTATTATGATTGCATTAGAATTTTTAAGGAATTCAATCATATCAATATTATTTTTTTCTCTATTTTTTCTTTGTTCAAATATACGACAAACTTAAAAAAAATTATTTTTGAAAATTTAAGATAATTCCAAAGGCAGATGTTTTGTAAATATACTAGAAACTTTGATAAATTCTATCATACCAGAATTTTTTTCGTTCGTCAACTTAAAACGATAATTGAACGAAAAATGAACACATTTTCAAAAATCAAAGTTTTGAAGATAGTCGGTCGTTCTATCAATTTATTAAAATATTTGTGGAACTCAATTTTGTTTTCGATTTTGGTGTTGTTCAACAAGTTAAAACATTCAAAATTTATAACTTAAGGAAAAAGTGACACATTCTCAAAAATTTAAGTTTTGTTTTGTGAATATATTAAAAAATAGATTTTTTGTTCAAGGCTTCTTAACTTAAATATTAATTTTCAAAAATTTATAACTCATTTAAAAAAATCAAAGCTATTTTTTAAGGTTAATATGTATATGCATTATGATTGCATCAGAGTCTTTAAAGAATTCAATCATATTGACATATTCGACCAGTTAAAAAAATCATTTTTAAAAATTTATAACTCACGTAGAAATTGACACATTTTTAAAAATCAAAGTTTAAGTTAAAGGTAGATATCTTGTGAATATACTAAAAAAAATTGAGCAATTTCATTATGTAAGAATTTATTTTCTTTTGATTATGTTTGTTCACTTGTTTGAAAACTCAAAACATTAATTTTCAAAAATTCAAAGCTCAGAGAAATTGGCAGACTTTCAAAAATTTAAGTTGGTTTTAAGGGTAGTAAAGATTTTAAAAATGTTGTGAAATTCTATTATATCACTATTTATTTTGTTCGTCTTTAACAACTGAAAATATTAATTTTCAAAAATTCATAACTAAAAAAAATTGACTCAGTTTCAAAAATCAAGGTAAATTTTAAAGGTGAATGTATTAAGATTGCATCAGAGTTTCTAAGCAATTCTATCATATCGATATGATTTTTTTCTAGTTTTTCCTTGTTTAAATATTCGACCACGAAAAATTCATTTTTAAAAATTAAAGTTTAAGTTAAAAATTCTGAGCAATTCCATTATATGTATATTTTTTTAGATTTGTTCAATTGTTCGAGAACTTAAAACATTCATTTTCAAAAATGCATAACTCAAATTGAAAATTTTAAGTTAGTTTTAAAGGCATGTTTCGTTAAGATTTTAAAATTTTTGTGGAATTCTATTATAGCACTATTAATTTTTTTTAGATCTTTTTGTTCGTCTTCTCCTACTAAAAATATGAATTTTCAAAGATTCATTCAATTTTTTAAGGAATTCAATCATATTTGTATTTATTTTTCTTCTGATTATTTCATTGTTTTACCTAATATTCAACCTTAATTCGTACGCAACTGTTCAAATATAACAAAGATTTATTTCTTACTTTATATTTTCTGGCGGAATTCTAGTGGAATAACGTTGGTCATCTGGCGGAAATATTATGTGATCAGATGGCAACGCTTCACAACAACCCAGGAATGGTAACGAGAACGGGAACGAAAATGTACCTGGTTTGTCGTTCCCGTTACCGGAAATTAGTTATTAGTTGTGTAAACAAAATATACTTAATGTTTTAAGTATGGCTCGGAAAATTGAAATCGAAAGTATAATAAGAACGAGAAGTCAAATAGGGAGGTTTTAAAAAGGTCTGTAGATAATATTAAATCTATGCCTAACCAAATCAAAAGTTGACGAGCCGCCACTGAATCTAAGTTAATCTAAGATACCATTGCGTAGGAAGCTGGGGTACGGGTAAGGCACGGCAAGGAATTTATTGTGTCGGTTAATATTAGTGATGGGCATAATCGAATGATTACTATTCGAATTAATCTGAAAATCGATTATTAATTCGAATGATAATTCGAGTGATCATTCGAATTATCCGAAAATCGATTATTTATTCGAATGATCATTTGAATGATCTAGAAATCAATTATTTTTTCGAATGATTATTCGAGTGATCATTCGAATAAAAGTTCGACCTACTAATAATTCGAATAATTATTCGAATGATCGTGAATCGAATATTTTGATTTTTCAAGTGGTATAGACATATTGGAATGATCATTCAAATTATTGTGACTTAAATACTAAAAACAGAACTCCGGTTATTTCGTTAAAATCGTTCATAAACACTTGTGTTCTGATTTCAGCAATATATCATAATAACATTATATTATAGAAGATATTCTAAACAATATCAGAGTACTTCGCCGTTATGTTTCGTAGGAAAGATATCCTAAATACGCTAGTAAAGTTTTGAATAATATATATTCGAGTACAAATTGGTATAATGACATTCGAATGGTCATTCAAATTATCCCAACAGGTAGTTTTCGAATTGTTCATTCGAATACCGATCACTCGAATAAATCATTCCAGTATAGATAATTCGAATGGTCATTCGAATGATCATTGGAATGCTCATTTGAATGATCATTCGAAATCCTTTAAATGATCATTCGAATGCTCATTTGAATGATCATTCGATTACCGATCATTCGATTTCCGATCATTCGAATGATCACTCGAATACCGATCATTCGAATTAAAAAAATAGATTCTCGAGATAATCGATTATTTTGATAATCGAGTGAATCGATTATCGTCATTCGAATGATCCCATCACTAGTTAATATTATAACCAAAATTTTATAATCTGACACTCAAAGACGAAGCGTAGGAAGCTGGGGTACGGGTAAGGCATGGCGAGGAATTTATTGTGTCGGTTAATATTATAACCAAAATTTTGTAATCTGACATTTAAATGTCACTTTCACTCAAAGACGAATGAAGGGGAACACAGCTGACGGTAATTATAATTGGCTAATAAGTATATAATATCGTGTAACACATAAGTTGTAATAGAATTACAACTACAAACACTGTTTTGTTATGATTTGTATTTATTTCTATAATTAAGGAATAATACAGTTAATTGAAAGAAAACAGGTTTTTGTAGCTAATGTAAAATTAACTAGGAGGGTGGTGAGTGGGCCGTATCCTAAAATACAACCCGTTGAACATAAATAAGCTAATGACTTTACAATTTATTTAGTTTCTTAAGAGAAACATTAACAATTATTTATCTTGGCTTATTTCGTTAGTTTAATTTTTCTTTATAACCAAAATTTTGTAATCTGACACTCAAAGACGAAGCGTAGGAAGCTGGGGTACGGGTAAGGCATGGCGAGGAATTTATTGTCGGTTAATATTATAACCAAAATTTTGTAATGTGACATTTAAATGTCACTGTCACTCAAAGACGAGCAGACGAATGAAGAGGAACACAGCTGACGGTAATTACAATTGGCTAATAAGTATATAATATCGCGTAACACATAAGTTGTTATAGAATTACAACTACAAACACTGTTTTGTTATGATTTGTATTTATTGCTATAATTAACGAACAATACAATTAATTGAAACAAAACAGGTTTTTGTAGTTAATGTAAAATTAACTAGGAGCGTGGTGAGTGGGCCGTATCCTAAAATACAACCCGTTGAACATAAATAAGCAAATGTAACGTCATTTGATCGACTTTCTTAAGAGAAACATTAACAATTATTTATCTTTGCTTATTCCGTTAATTTAATTTTATGCAAATTATAAATGTTGGTTTTTGGATAAATATTTTTATTAATCCTTTAAATAAGTTAATTTTTAGTTTTTCTTTAAGAGTTTCTTCTTGTGGAAGCAATTTCTCCTTGTTTTCAAAAGCTGCATTCTTCGCAACTTTTTGCTTTAATAACTTTGCTTTTTGGTTTCTCTTGACATTGGCGTGCAGCGCAGAGGCGGCAGGAATCTGTAAGACTACGTTTTCTTTTTGGTATTCATCAATTCCAAAAAGAAAACGTAGTCTAAGTTTAATTGATTAAAACGACTACAGAGATTTATGGATCAAGCAATTTCTCATAAATAGTGTAAACAAATTTCTAGACTCAGTATTCTATTATTAAAAAAAAAACAATTATCAAAGAATTATTTACAGTTCTAACCCCTCTGTGACTTGAGAGCCACCTTGTAGAAGATATATTTCCCGAATTAATATTTATTCTTTTTTTAAAAAAACTTGTCAGAATCATTGTTTAAATTACCTGCAATAAGTAGAATAAAGTTTGGTTTACAAGGATATTTTTGAAATCAATCACAGGAATAAATAATTATTCTGCCATAAAAGTTTCAGCAAACGTTGAGGAAACCAGTTATAAAAAGAAGTCTATTTAGAACAAAATATTTCTGGGTCTTTCTGGTTAAAATTAGTCTCACAGTGCTGCTTTTAACATATTGGGGCACATTTAACTAACACACTGTGTAAAAAGTCAAATAAACTTATAAACTTCCCTCGTGATGAAAACACCTAAAATTAATGTCATCACAGCTAAATACTGAATTGGAAGATACACTAGAGGTAAGAAAGTCAGTGGCGGCTCCTGAATCATGTTGATGGTAGAGCCACATATACAATATGCCCCCTCCCCTCTTTTTTTGAAGAACGATTTATCTTCCCAGACCAAAGTAATTGGCGAAAAAGTGTTTTAAGAATTAATTAAAAATTCTTGCTGAGTTTAAAACTACAGGTAGTGCCATGGCTCCTTGGCTTTAATAACGAGCCGCTCCTGTAGAAAGTGGGGCATCATCCGTGGAATGAATTTCACCTTTTCTACATATGATCAATTTTTTTTATTTTCTTTCATATAAATTAATACCACAATAAACTACATATAAATAAAGAATTAAATAAATATATGAATATTCAACCTGTTGGTAAACCTACAAAATTAACTCTCACAAAGATGTTGGCTTAAATTTTTAGAACAGTTTGAATTTTCATGTATTCCGTTTTTATGCAATTCAGTTAATGCATCTTCAAAAGTGAGGGATTTTAATTTAATTTTTACTCGTAATATTTGATGAGAAAATTAGATGATAAGTCCCTTAACACCTGTAGGGTGAACATGTGCTTCATCATACACGTAGTCTTGTTATGTAAGACTGGGTCATATTAACCTTGACGGTTGGATAGCAACTTGCGAAGACAAGGAAAGAAAAATACATGTACACCTAGTTCTGGCAAAATGTATTACACGTGTGAGGTAATTATGTAGATTGTAATTGACACTGGGTATACACATGTTGTAATGATAATGAAAGCTATTCCCGTTGTCTAAAACGCTCCTTAGGAGTAGCCGTGAAGGCAAGACCAAAAAAATAGCTGAAGTTTTTTTTTTTGTTACTTGTTCGTTAAAAAGTAAAATTTGTTGTGTGAGGTGAACTGACAGTGAGTGCATGCCGTGAAGGCAAGACTTGAAAAATAGCTAAAGTACTTTTTTGTGCTACGTATAAGTTAACACCTGTGAGGTGAGCATGTGTTCTCTTGCTGACAGTGGGTGCGTGGTAAGACGCGATCTTATTGACCCTGTTGCTACCGGCATGCTAACACACGCAACAGTTGACATGAAACTGTAGGTCACGAGACATACTTATTTAGTTTTAAATTTTATATCGATTTGTCATTACATTTTGCCTTTAAGTGGCTTTATGGAGCTTTGATCATGCAAATTTTTCCTTCGGATGTCATGACGAAAACTAGTGCTTCAATTAGTAGTATTATCTCTTGCACATACTGCTAATTAAAAATGAAGCAGGGATGCACAGGAATCTTAAGGGTGTTTGTTTTTTACACCTTGTAGAGTTTATGAAAACCCTGTTAGAAATAACGTTCCGGATTGAAGAATATTGATAATGATGTTTGTGATAATCCTGCACTTGCTGTACAAACCGTTTCGTACAAGATACCGTCTTAAACCTTCGCGCCGTGTCACATGCTCTTTGTTTTGAACGTGCCGGTGCGCCGGGCAAATAGATACGGGTCACTTTAGATTAAACATCAAGGAGAGAAAAAAAAGAGTTGGTCGCTTACCATGTCGTACGTGACCAGTTTGTCCGGCGAGGTGGCCGTCGGGTTGTCGAAATAGTTGATCTCTGTGAAGCGGTTGACGATGAGCGTATTGGGGGCGGCCAGTTGATTAGCAGAGTACATATGGGGGGCACATTGGCCGCAGGGACAAGGGATCGAGGGGGCCGGCTGGTAAACGGGGGCGGCAGGAGTCAAATCGGGACAGGGGACAGGACACAAGGGCACTACGTAGGGAAGTTGGGCGGGCGCGTTGAGATAGTACGTCGTGGTTACGTCGGATGGGACCTTTGATAAACGACCCGGGCCCAAGCGGACACCCGGTATATAACAGAGGACACCCGCCAAATTATTACCGCAGGTAATCAGTATGACGACCTGCTAACAACAGGTCGGAAATTTGAAAAATATTTTTATTATTATTATGATTATTACAGCACGCACGATTGTCGATTGATTGATTCTCTCGTTTTAATATTTGGTTTACAGTATTGCACGATTGTCTTATTTATTTATTTATTTATTTATTCCACAATAATCCTAACCTTGACCTAGATTTTGATTAATAACTGAGCAATATAAACCTCTTTCAGATAAAATATTTATTTATTATTTAAATTTAACTAACTTTATCAATTAGCCTAGAGATATGTATCTTACACGAACAATTATTTATTATATTAGGTTATTATTTTGATTTACTTTAAACTAATAATACTGGATTTAATCAATGTTAACGCACAACCTTCAATTTTATTTAAATTTTTACACGAACTTAAAATTCGGGTGATTGTCTATGTACTGGATATGTTTTTTGGGTTAATTGAAACGTGTAGGAAATAATAGATAATAGATGCAGCGGATTGATTTGATTATTGTATATGTTTATATATACAGGGAGGATGAGTTTAGTGATTGTCGTCTACACTGATTTAGCACACCTACCACTATATTGATATTGACTTGATTGCGAGTGTGACATTGAGAATATATTATATTTATATTGCACTGGGCCCTTTCTTCCTCCTGTGATTGGATAAGGACGGTGTGTGTATTATGTGTATGGTACAACCACTGACTTAAGTCAAGTTGAGGAGGTCAAGAAACTCGCTCGACGACCTCAACTACACACAAAGCGTTACACAATCAAATTCTAACCTAAGATTATTTATTTTATACACACGGGACTATCACACGTACGTTAATTTTTAAATTTTATTAACACTATGATTGAATGATTGTCATTAATTCTTGGACAAGACGCGTCGTCTTTGCCGTCAAAAAACGTCGAAATGAAAAATACCAAAAGTGTTATTACAAAATATGTTCGATTTGTACTAAAAAGTAACGCGTTTGTTTTAATTTTTTTTTGTTTTGCGCGGGCTGAATGATTAGTTCTCGCGTTAAATCAGAAATATTACCTTCTTGTTGTGATCGGTTTTCAGGCTTCACTGAAGAGAGAGCACTCGGCCAGTGTAAATTACAGCGTGAAGATTATAAAATATTTATATTTTTTAAAGAGAATGAAAGCGAACGATTTGTAAACGTTAAAAGACGACAGCAGGTAGACGCGCTCCCGGAGTGTAGATTTAATTTTTTTAGCAGCAGCAGGGGTTTCCGTACTATTATTATTTTTTTGATTTTGCGATTGAGGATATGATTTCGGTGAAGGACTTGGTGATAATAATGAATGATGGTGATAGAGTGAGTTAGTTCGTAGGAAGTTGAGAGGTTTTTGTGGACCGCCGCACTCGCTGGCTATCTCGCCCGGACTGTGGCAGCAGGAACACCAGCACCGGCAGCAGGAGGAGCACCTCCTGCGGTTGCGCGCGCGTTTCCCCCCTTTTCTCTCTCATCGATACAACCTGATGCATGCAGCCGAGCAATAGCTCACCTGTGCCGCCGCCACTGCCACCGTCCGTCCACCCATCCTCCTCCATCCTCCGTCCTACCTGCAGCATCCCTTTCTGACCCACCATCCCCATCCCTACCTGCTACTCTACCGCGCGCATCCCCCCATTCCCCCAACACAAACGCTCGCTCGCTCCCTCACACCAACACACATTACTCGAACCTGCCGCCTCAATCTATCTCACGTAATCTCGTCTATTCACATTCGATAATGATATTCAAGCCCTACTTTGGACGAACTCTAACCAGACGACTCTTAATTTATAACCGAATCTCTAATTTCCAATTTGCCTACGACTATTTAACTATTTGTCAAAGAAAAATACTCGCACGTAAACGCCGCCTCCGTTAATTTAATCACTCGCACACAATAACAAGCTCACCCACTTTCTTCTCAAACCCTACAAGATTTTGTGTATAAAGGCGGGTTCACTTAAATTAATTAATTTTCACGTTTTCCAAAAATTATAGCGTGCCCTGTTGACCCTAAACATGAGGAACTTACGAAATACGATGCCAGGCTACATTAGACTTAAATTCTATAATAAAACACTTTTTACTTTGTTTTGTATAACATGAATATTTTATTATATTATTCAAAATGTATAACGAGGTAGAAACCTTCAGCATTAACAATAATATAATATTATTCTCTTTTATAATCAAAAAAGAATTTGACTTGTCATCTTTAAGATATCTGCTTCTGATATATAAAGTCCTTCAAAATGATCACTAATTCTTTTCGATCAAATGGTTGCCTGCCTTTTTGGACAAGCACAATGCTATTATTCCATATCAATTTGGTTTCCGAGGAAGTAACTAAACACGAGACGCAATCACCGCATTTAGACAAAAGATTTATGAAGGCTTTGAAGTCACACATTCAGTAGCTACTTTCATGGACTTAAGTAAGGCGTTTAATTGCGTTTCACACGAGTTTTTTTTTTACTTAGGCATGTGCCATTCAGTCACATCGAATATGTAATTTTGTATTTTTTTAATTTTGGGATGAATAAATGAACAAATGAATAAATTAACAATGTCAGACGTATACACAACAACCATGGACCCGACCGAATACTTCTCGATCCCCGAAAAATCTTTCGGCCGGGCTGGGATTCGAACTCACACGGCACGCGGTGTAACCGGCACAAGCGCTCGCCTGTACCCACTGCACCAACGTTCACATGACTTACTTCTGCAGAAACTATATTATCATAATTATCACCCAAATGCCGGCAATAGCGTGATTGGGCCATAGTTGTTGACATTACTAGGATCTGTGTAGGGGTCGGAGAAAGGTATGATAATAAAATCAATTTTCTTCAATTTTCAAAAAACTTCAAATAACTCCTACAGCTAAAAATTTTGTGACAAGTGTGATACATCATTAGTTTTGGGAGGTAAAAAGCTACTCAAAAATTCAATCAAAAAATTCAGGTCCGTATTTAAAAAAATAAAGTTGATGTGGCTAACTTAATAAAGAAACGTCATATTTGAAAAAAAAAAATATTTTCTGAAAGAGCTTAAAGAGAGTATCTGAGCTCTTGATTTTTAAAATGACCAATAATAAAGTCGCAAAAAAATAAAAACCAAAATTGATTATTTCGGTTTTTATTGAATATCTCCGGAAGTCGGAATATTTTAAATTATAACCAACTCTATCTCTTAAGCTACGCGCACACTTGTCGGAATCGTACAGACGGCACGCATCGGCAAAAATTGCTTAACACAGTTGTAAACGAGCCAAAGCACATTTATCCGTTCCATGCCGTACCGATAAATGTGCGTTGACTCGTTTACAACTGTGTTAAGCAATTTTTGCCGATGCGTGCCGTCCGTACGATTCCGACAAGTGTGCGCGTAGCTTTAGAGTTACCGAGATAGCAATGCTAATGCATCGAATTTGTAACACGCTGTATAAATAACAAGAAACATTGTTTAATATTAGAAGAATTAGGATTGCATTGTATTTTATGATAGAAGATAATCTTCCACTCTGGCCCATACCTAGGAGGATACAGGCTATTGTTAGAGCTAGAGGAGGAAATACCATGCAGCGGCGGCTCGTGGATTTCCGTAGGGAGGGCAAAGACAAAGATGTCGCTCGTGCCGCACTTCTTACTCTTCAAATATTTCGTTGCTGTTTCAGTCAAATTTTCTTCCGTTGCCCCACCGCCGAACATCCACGAGCCGCCACTGATATCAAGTACTAAATTGTTAATTATGTTGCCTTAAAGTATTGTTACATTGTCGTTATTGTTACTCGTTTTAATTAAATGTTACAACAAAATCATGATATCTCATTAATGCCTCCACAAATTTGTTGTAAAGCTTGAATATGTAATTTATTTCAGTATTATACGTAAAATACTCCAGTGCAAAGAAATTTGCAATCAAAACCACCTTAAGTGTTAATGGAAAAAATATAAATAAAAGAAAGGACTAAAAAAAAATGCAATATTTTTGTCTGTGAGTATATTACAAAAACATTTAAACGAATTTTGAAGTCAACAAAGAAATGAAAATCTTTTGTTTGAAAATATTTTTCATAAAATGCCTTTATTTTCGATAAAAATGCCTTATAAAACAGTAATTGGTGATTTCTTTGTGATTTTTTTGATGCCTGAGAAAAAATTACAAAAACATTTAAACGAATTTTGAAGTCAACAGAGAAATGAAAATCTTTTGTTTGAAAATATTTTTCATAAAATGCCTTTATTTTCGACAAAAATGCCTTATAAAACAGTAATTGGTGATTTCTTTGTGATTTTTTTTGATGCCTGAGAAAAAATTACAAAAACATTTAAACGAATTTTGAAGTCAACAGAGAAATGAAAATCTTTTGTTTGAAAATATTTTTCATAAAATGCCTTTATTTTCGATAAAAATGCCTTTATTTTCGATAAAAATGCCTTATTAAACAGTAATTGGTGATTTCTTTGTGATTTTTTTGATGCCTGAGAATTGAGAAGAAATGTTAAAATGTGAATCTCAGCGAATATTTAAGTAACAAAAATGAAAAAATTGTGATGTGGCCACCATGTCAGGTTTGATAGTATACAGTAATTTATATTATACAGGGTGCCCGTTTTTCGAGCGGAACCATGGGGAGATACGAGGTTGGTTAAATTAGGGAAAAGTTACGTATTAATAATCTGTTGAGAAATTGTTCGCATTATTCTTCGCGTTATTCTTCACTTGAAAATTTCATTTTTACGATAAAGTAAGTAAATTTCAAAAATGTAGTTCAAATGGAACATTTTGTTTTGAACAAAAGTGTTGATTTTGTTTACATGGCACTATTACAAAAATAATACATTTAAAGTTTTGGTTCAAATGTAAAATTAAAACATGTGTGATAGATCATCGTAAACAGAAAAAAATCTTGCATTATAAAATGTAAAAATCCAATATGGCGCCCATAAGAAAAACAAAAGTTGTCTATTGTTTCTCCGCCATCTTGAAAGCTACAATAAATCTAATAACATATTTAGATCATCCATTAAAAAGTGCTCTAATAATGTCTTAGTGCAAAATGCGTAATAGTAATAGTTTCCGAATAAAAAGTTAAAAATGAAAATTGAATTTTTTTATTTTTTCGCGATTTTTTTAAAACAGAAAAAGATAACTCTAATTTCTCAACAGATTATTAATCAACGTTATAATACACAACTTTGCCCTAATTTAAGCAACCTCGTATCTCTTAAGATAACTGAAATCCCCATGGTGCCGTTCAAAAAACGGGCACCCTGTATATTATACTTTTATGGTTTATTTTAAATTTAAATATTTTAAATGTACATCAAGCGTATTAAAGGATCGAATTAAAGTGATGTTTGAAACGTCAAAATTATGAAAGATGAAAATGACAAATTATACTCCAAATTCTAATAATCTTTACCGTCAGTTTACTCAAAAACTAAATAGATATAGAAAAGAACTTTTACTTCATAAGTTGTTCATTTCGGTATTCTCTACAATTATTATATGAATTTGATATAACTATTATCGTTTTCTAATTATAAACAAAAAATAACAAAAAAATGAATGAATTGAATTTTATGAAAAATATTTTCAAATGAAAGATATTTATTTTTTGGTTGTCTTCAAGATTTGTTTAAATATTTTTGTAGTATTTTTCATATTTAAACAATTTAAAAAAGAAATAAAAAATATTAAGGTAAACACCAAGCGGTGTACGAAATTTTACCAAAAGCTATTCAGTTCTTCGGATTCTCAAATAAGACTATGTGATATAGTGCCCACAAACTGACACACCCAAGGCACACTTTTTTCTACCAGAAATCATTGAAACCGCAAAGCGATTATTGTCTCACAGACTATTTTTTTCATTAGTATTAATTATCTAAAAACAAAACCTTTTGAACAAAATATTAATTTATTGCCATCGACTTGAAATTTCACAAAACTATTCGAAAAACATTCCCCATTTCAAAATTACGACATAATCTTATTCGAACGGAGCGTGAAATTGTCGGAAAATACAAAAATATGTCAGTCTTGAAAAAAAATATTAAAACAGTCGCCTTCGACTTGAAATTTTAGCAATTTTATTAAAAAAACATTCGGAATTATATATACTTGAAAATTTGTAAACACCACATCCCAAAATTTCTAAATAATCTCATTCGAACGGAACGTGAAGTTGTCGGAAAATACAAATATTTCAGAGTCTTGAAAAAAAATATAAAAAACAGTTGCCATCGACTTGAAATTTTACAAATTTATTTAAAAAAACATTCGGGATTATATATACTTGAAAGTTTGTAATCACCAAATCCCAAAATTTCGAAATAATCCATTCGAACGAAATGTGGAGTTGTCGGAAAATACAAAAATTTCCGAGTCTTGAAAAAAATATCAAAACGGTTGTCATCGACTTGAAATTATATAAATTTATTAAAAAAAACATTCGGGATTATACATATACATGGAAATTTGTAAACACGCCATCCGAAAATTTCGAAATAATCTCATTCGAACGAAATGTGAAGTTGTCGGAAAATTTCCGAGTCTTGAAAAAATATGAAAACAATTGCCATCTACTTAAAATTTCACAAATTTATTCAAAACACATTCGGGATTACAATTTTATTAAAATCTGTAAACACCCCATCTGTATTCCGATAAATAAAAATCTGTAAACATTTCTGAGGCTTAAAAAAAATATTAAAACAATTGCCATCGACTTGAAATTTTAGCAAATTTATTAAAAAAATATTCGGGATTATACATATATACATGGTAATTTGTAAACACCCCCTCCCAAAATTTCTAAATAATCTCATTCGAACGGAACGTGAAGTTGTCAAAAAATACAAAAATTTCCGAGTCTTGAAAAAAATATGTAGTTGCCATCGACTTGAAATTTTACAAATTTATTTAAAAAAACAATCGGGATTATATATACTTGAAAATTTGTAAACGCCACATCCCAAAATTTCGAAATATTCTCATTCGAATGAAACGTGGAGTTGTTGGAAAATACAAAAATTTCCGAGTCTTAAAAAAAATATCAAAACAGTTGCTATCGACTTGAAATTTTAGCAAATTTATTAAAAAAATAATTGGGATTATACATATATACATGGGAATTTTTAAACACCCCCTACCAAAATTTCTAAATAATCTTATTCGAACGGAACGTGAAGTTGTCGAAAAATACAAAAATTTCCGAGTCTTGAAAAAAATATAAAAGCAGTTGCTATCGACTTGAAATTTTACAAATTTATTTTAAAAAGCATTCGGGATTATATATACTTGAAAATTTGTAAACACCACATCCCAAAATTTCGAAATAAACTCATTCGAACAAAAGGGGAAGTTGTCGGAAAATACAAAAATTTCCGAGTCTTGAAAAAATATGAAAACAATTGCCATCTACTTGAAATTTCACAAATTTATTCAAAACACATTCGGGATTACAATTTTATTCAAATCTGTAAACACCCCATCTGTATTTTGATAAATAAAAATCTGTAAACATTTCTGAGGCTTGAAAAAAATATTAAAACAGTTAATTTCGACTTGAAATTTTAGCAAATTTATTAAAAAAATATTCGGGATTATACATATATACATGGGAATTTGTAAACACCCCCTCCCAAAATTTCTAAATAATCTCATTCGAACGGAACGTGAAGTTGTCGAAAAATACAAAAATTTCCGAGTCTTGAAAAAAATATAAAAACAGTTGCCATCGACTTAAAATTTTACAAATTTATTTAAAAAAAAACATTCGGGAATATATATACTTGAAAATTTGTAAACACCACATCCCAAAATTTCGAAATAATCTCATTCCAACGAAATGTGGAGTTGTTGGAAAATACAAAAATTGCCGAGTCTTGAAAAAATTTAAAAACAATTGCCATCTACTTAAAATTTCACAAATTTATTCAAAACACAGTCGGGATTACAATTTCATGAAAATCTGTAAACAGCCCATCTGTATTTTGATAAACAAAAATCTGTAAACATTTCTGAGGCTTGAAAAAAAATATAAAAGCAGTTGCCATCGACTTGAAATTTTACAAATTCATTTAAAAAAAAACCATTCGGGATTATATAGGGTGTTTCAGACCACCCGTTCACCCCAAATAACTCCTGAAATACGAATCGGATTGATATAAAAAAAAATATGCCCAAAAATGTTTTTTGAGCCCTGGGTCGGGGAGGGGGGGGGTGACTTTGAAATCTTAAATGGGAACCCCTATTTTTTATTTCAGATTTGGATTCTACGCTAAAAAATATTAGGGTTTTATCCGAAAAAAAAAAATTCGATGAGCGGCTATATTCGGCAAAAACATTTATTAAATTATATTTATTTCTCGCATCAAATGATAGATTATGACATTTTTTACGTATCTCTTAAATAAGGCGTTGATTGAAGTCATTCGTAATTTTGTCAGAAATAAGCAAAAAAAATTCTTTGTAAAAAAAAATCGTAGAAACGAGTAAAAATTAATTTGACTATCAAATTCCATTCTATTCTTTTCTATTGTGGTAATGTATGAATGTTTGTAACGACAAACAGAAATTTTTTTAATTAAAAAAAATATATACCGAGTGTCTGGGATAAGGGGCGAACATAGCGATTTAACATGTAAAATTAAATATGAGAAAAATGTAATTTTGCAGCAAGTTACGTTGAATATTTGTCTTAAAAAGACACGCAAATTATTTGTTGTATAATTCAATATTCGTCGTGGCAATAGCCAGCAAAGCAATTTGCTTTTTGCAAATTACAAAAAGTATCGCATATTTCATTATTAATTAATCTCTGTTAAATTTAATAAATCATTCATAATATCAATTGTGAATGATACCTTTCACCCACCCAACTGATAACAATAATTATTCCATCAATCAGAATAGACATCGCGCAAAAAAATATTGAATTCGCATAATACGGATTGTACCTTTGTCGTCTGGATTAAAAAAAAAAACTTCGATGCATTAATTTCTCAATATTGGCGACATGAACTAAAAATGAATTCCGTAAATTCCATTCATTAAAAATTCGAACGTCACCTTATGCTGTCAATCAATCAAAACCGCAGCGTAGTGTAAATGTTGATTCAAAAAGTGCACACAACACCGACACGCGATGCCATTTCAAACATTATTTGCAGTTCACCTAGACCAAAAAACAAACAACAGAATCTCCATCACATCGTTTCCGATAGCATCACGCCATTGTACAAAAGCGCAACCACTAATTTCATTCAATTATAATTCCCCCATTATATGGAAATATGAAGAGCCAGGAGTTCATCCACTTCTTCGTCATGTTATTGTATTCGAGCGCACTATCATCCCATAGGCATAAATGCATAAATAATTCAAGGGTACTATTTTTTAGGCACGCCGTGTGGGCATCGTTATAGTTTGCAATAATTAAAACGTTAACGATGCGAATCGTTAATAAGGTTACAACATTAAATGTGTTCATTATGGAGTTAAGATGCACTTCCATTAAGGCTCTTGGAGCGTACCTCTAAATTCATTTAAAACATTATTCACAAACGGATAAAGACTTCAAAGTGAAATTTTGAATTCACCTCTATAAATATATTCTAAAGAGTAGCACGGATTTATTTTTTTTATAATAATGTTTATAAACAATGTTAATACTAATATTGCTGTAATTTAGAAAAAAAAATCCGTCGTACCCTGGGGTCATTTATTTAAAATTTATTATTTAAATAATATTTTTTCATATTTTCGAAACTGTATCCGAAATTTGAATAATAAGTCATTCATTTTAATACTCTGTCGTGGTGCGCCCTCTGCGGCTTTCTTGTTTAACAGGCTGTGTATATGAGAGGAGGCGTTCCCAAGGCGGTTTCTCGCTGTAACTTAGCCGCGTTATCTAAATTACACAGTGGTGTTACTAAACATATACCTCTTTCGTGACAAGAGGGATTAACGACTCATACAAAAACAGTTGTGGAATTATTATATAAAATGTATTTATGATTAAAATTTCTTCTCTTTGGTCCTGACAAACGGCTATCTATCCGACGGTTTTTCGTCGATTTCTGCGTATTTCATTAAAATATTTTAGATGAGCCTATAATGTACTACAAAATTAAGAAATGAAATTAATACTTTGTTTCTCGTGCAATAATGCAAAAAATATGTTTAGATTATGGCGGTGACGGACGGATTGAGTCAATTAGATTATGATACTTTCATGGGCCTACTGTAGCAGGTCATGTTTTCACTGAAAACCCGACAATTAACAAATGTGCTAACAAGGTTAATTAAAAATTAAAAATTAAAAATTAAAAATTAAAAATTAAAAATTAAAAATTAAAAATTAAAAATTAAAAATTAAAAATTAAAAATTGAAAATTGAAAATTGAAAATTGAAAATTAAAATTTAAAAATTAAAAATTAAAAATTAAAATATATTTTGTAGGAACGTTTGTACACATCTATTTTAGTTTTCAAGAAAATTAATTATTTTTGAAATTCTGTCCTCAAAAGGGCAACTTTAAATCTGCCTGTAACTTCTTTGACAGTTTCCAATTATATTGCTCATAGAGGCATCCTCTAGGTACAATCAGAGATATACATCAAATTTCTATCTTATTCTTACGAGAAGTTTCAGGCAGATTTCAAGATGCATTTTCGAGGTTTAAAATTTAAAAAAAACTAAAAGAGATAAGTGTACAAAAGTTCCCATAAAATATGTTGCAATTTAAACGAGGAAGCCAAAATTATAATTATATATAAACATTTAAAATAACAAAATTGGTGCTAGAGATTTGAAAATATTTCACATGAGGAGAACTGATTTAATCTTGTCTTGAGCAAAAATCCCGTAAACTTTTAAGAAACGGTTTAGCGTAGACACCTTGATAAATAATCTACTATTATTGTTCACTTTGAAAAGTAGGCCATGATGGTATCACATGTAGACGCCAATAATGCAGAATACTTAAATTGTTTTCAAATTTATAGGTGGGAATAGAGTAAATTTTTCAAAACATAGGCAATACGAAACACGATGTAAAGCAGCAGCAATGTTTCGTTTTCAGAACAAATGATGATACAATGAAATTAAATAGGAATAATCATTACTACCAAAATCAGGGACAGCTTAATATAACAGGAAGGGTGATCTTGTTATTTTATTATTCATACTTATCAAGGAATTTTCGTAGAAAACTAATTTAAAATGAAATTTTTTTGCGTATTTTTTTTTAATTATAGAATGCCAGAGATACAGAGATATGAAGTAACAAAATGGTAAAACTTTTAAAATACTTTTTCCTTAGTCACATGTCACTGGAATGAATAGACTCTAGAAAAGCTAGAAATCACGTATTAGATAAATCAATTTCCCTAACTTCTCTTCTGAAATACAAATTGAATATGTTCTTTTTTTATTTAAAAAACGATTAAATTTAAGAAAAATCACTTGATATGTTTCACTTATTAAATTATTAATTCCGACTACTTTCGGCTGCAAGCCATTTTCAAGGAATGTACATATCAAGTTATTTTTCTTACATTTAATCGTTTTTTAAATATCAAATCATGTTTTGTCAAGTGATCAATGAGAATCAAGTTTAAAACTAAATATGGTTATTTTTTAAGTAAAAAAGAGTAAGGTATACCGTCATTAACGCACTCATATGGGTTCGTTAATGGCTCGCCGAGTGCTTTAATAATTTATTTTTTCAAGCTTGGCTCCGTTCAAATTCAGAGCCATCAACCTGTGCTAAATTTTCAGAGAGATAGTTTTGAGGGTATGTGATGTGTGGAAATCGCAAAATAATTTCAAATTGAAATGTCAATTATTAGTGCTACCAACCACCATTCAATTTTCAAAATATTTATGGTCGATTTTTTAATTTAAAAATGGAATAAAAGGGGGCAAAATAGAAAAATACTGCAAAAAACTCGTTCATAAGGCCTTTTTTTTGCACTTATCGAACTCGTTTCTTAATATAGTATTTAGGTATTGAAAAAAATATGAGGCCACCATCATTACTTTCTCCGATTTATCTATAGTATTATTTTTTCGAGATATTTTTTATATTTATCGATTTTATACAAAAACTGGTGAGATTTCGTAAAATACTAATTACTTATAAATCGTTAATTTTGGCGTTTTCTAAAATTGTTTATTAAAATTTCATGCAACTAGTACAATTTCATAATTGTACCAAAACAAAATGTTATAATTTTTTTTATTGGGAAATTAAGGATTTAATTAAAATATTTATTAATTCATTTTTACTTTGTGTTCAACTTTTGTTAAAATATTTTTGTAATATTTTTCATATTTAGAAAAATATTGGAAATAACAAAAAACTTCCTTAAAAAAATTATACGTCAATTTTGCAAAAAATAACAAGAATAGTGAATTCATCATCGAAGCCAACACTACGGAAATACTCGGAACAAGCGCGTTTGGAGCTGAGATTTTTCGATAATGAATTTACACAAATCTCTCGTCACTTCAGATAAGACGGTCCCTCCCTTTTACAAACATACACAAGATTCTAATAGTCAGTCAAGTCAAATAAGTATAATAGTGCTGAGCGCCAAAATTTCATTCAAGTGGTTGGTCCACTCTTGACGACCACATCCTTGTCTCGCTACATTAATATCACATATGGTGCTCTTCTAGGGGTTTCGCGGGTTAGATGCAAGAGCAAGGGGTTGGTTTGTTTACATTTCTATTTCTTCATCGGTATCCAATGCCCTTAATAATGCAATATGATTAGCTTTAAGAAGTTGCGTGCAGGTACTATGCTAATTGGAACAATTATAACAATTGCCATAACTTCGTAGGATTAAACCACATGCGAGTAGGCGGATCATTCATCGTTAGTTGTCTGCGATCAGCATCTGAGACCCAACTTCACTCGGGCCTACCTTATCTCACTTACTCAAGTGGGGTTTCTTTAAGTGCCTGATAGGTGCCAAAAGAGCATGCGCGACCTGTGGGTCCCACTACCAAACCAGGGTACCAAGTCCGCGGAAGATCCGCTAGATCTGGCGAATTTTGAATCCGAATTGCGGAATAATTTTCGTTTTAGCGGCTGGCGGATTTTCTAGCGGAATAATATTGGATTGTTGAAAAATCTAGCGTAATTTATTTTATATTTAAACTTTATTTTCAAAGAATATATTTTTTTAAGAGAAAAGGCAAAAACTTAAAACATTCATTTAAAAAATGTATAACTTACGGAAAAAGTGACACATTTAAAAATATTAAATATATTTTAAAGGTAGATGTTTTGTGTGTATATTAAAATAATTAGATAAAATAACTCGTGCAAAAATTGGTACATGCCCAAAATCGAAGTTTATTCTAAAGGCAGATATGAATATATTAAAAATTTTGTGAAATTCTATCATGTCAGTATTTTGTATCGTGTTGGACAACAGAAGATAATTTAAAAAAATCATAACACCCAAAAATGAACAAATATTCAAAAATCAAAGTTAGTTTTAAAGGTACAACTTAAAATATTAATTTTTAAAAATTGATCCCACGCTAAAATTTACACGTTTTTCAAAAATCCTAGGTAATTCCAAAGGAAGATGTTCTGTGAATTTACTTAAATTTATGAGAAATTCTATCATATCAGTATTTTTTTTGTTCGGCAATGAACACATTTTCAAAAATCAAAGTTAGTTTTAAAGGTAGTCGTTCTGTGAATGTATTAAAATATTTGAGGAACTTAATTTTGTTTACGATTTTGGTTTTATGAATTTAATTTTAATTTTCAAAAATTCATAACTTAGGCAAAAATTGGCACATTCCAAACATGGAAGTTTATTCTAAAGGCAGATGTTTTGTGAACATATATTAAAATTTTTGTAAAATTCTATCAAGTTAGTATTTTTTGTCGTGTTGGACAACAAACGTTAATTTAAAAAAATTCATAACACCCAAAAATGAACAAATTTTCAAAAATCAAAGTAAGTTTTGAAGGTAGTTATTCTGTGAATGTATTAAAATATTTGACGGACTCAATTTTGTTTACGATTTTTGTTTGTGTAAGTTTTTGACAACTTCAAAAATTCATCCCACGCTAAAATTTACTCGTTTTCAAAAATCAAAGTTACATGTATTATGATTGTATTGGAGTTTTTAAGGAATTCAATAATATCAGTATCATTTTTTTCCTTTTTATTCTTTGTTTAAATATTTAACAACTTAAAGAAATAATTTTCAAAAATTCAAAACTCACGCAAAAGTTGACACATTTTCAAAAATCGTAGTTAATTCCATATACAGATGATTTGTGAATTTATTTCAATTTTTGAGAAATTCGATCATATCAGTATTTTTTTTTTTAGATTTTTCGGCAATGAACACATTTTCAAAAATCAAAGTTAGTTTTAAAGGTATTCGATCTGTGAGTGTATTAAAATATTTTGTTTACGATTTTGGATTTGTGTAAGTGCAACTTAAAATATTAATTATTAGATTAGTGAAAGGTTGATACTTCCTTACCGTGTTTTTTATTTAATTTGCAAATTAAATAAAAAATGGTGATGTGGTCATCATGTTACTTTCTCCGACTTTATATTTACGTTTTCATGGGTTTATTTTCAATTGAAATCATATTTTAAATGTACATCGAGCATTGTGTAAACTCGGATGAAACTGACGTTTAAAACGTTAAAATTATGAAACATGGAAAAATTATACTTTAAATTCAAAAACTCGGTTTACTAATTTTTTTTTTAATTTTTAAATTTGCTGTAACTATTATCGTTTCATAATTATAAACCAAAAATAAAAAAAATATATATTTTTTTCTTCTCGAATAACAATGATTTTATGAAAAATATTTTCAAGCAAAAGATGTTCATTTCTTTGTTGTCTTCGATATTTGTTTAAATGTTTTTGTGATATTTTTCATATTTAAGAAAATAGTGGCAAAAAACAAAAAACGGTTAAGGTAAACACCCACTTCCGGTGTACGAAATCTTACCAAAAGACACAAAAACATTTTTCCAGAAATTGTTGAAATGGCATCTAGGGACCCCAAAACGGATATTTCCGTAAAAAAAATTTTTGCAAAAAAAATCACGATCACAATACTTTCTCATACTTCGTAGCGAAGAAAGTAAAAACTATTAAGGGAGTACCAACCTTTCAGTAATCTGATATAAACAACCTTAATACACCAATACAACATGAATTAAAATATTAATTTTCAAAAATTGACTCGTTTTCAAAAATAAAAGTTAATTGTTAATTTAATGTATTATGACTGCATTAGGGTTTTTAAGGAATTAAATCATATCAGTATACATTTTTTTTTTCTATTTTTTTTTTTGTTCGAATATTCAACTTAAAAATTCATAACATCCAAAAATAAACACATTTTCAAAAATCAAAGTTAATTTGAAAGGTAGTCGTTCTGTGAATGTATTAAAATATTTGAGGAACTCAATTTTGTTTACGATTTTTGTTTTGTTTGAGTGTTCGACAACTTAAAATATTAATTTACTCATTTTCAAAAATCAAAGTTAATTTTAGAGGTAAATATATTACTATTGATTGCCTTAGAGGTTTTAAGGAATTCAATCATATCAGCATTAATTTTTTTTCTATTTTTTTTCTCTGTTCAAATATTCTACAACTTAAAAAAATAATTTTCAAAAATTGTATTTAATTCTAAAGGCAGATGTTTTGTGAATTTGCTTAAATTTTTAAGAAATTCTATCATATCAGTATTTTTTTAGATTTTTTTTTCAAGTGTTTCAAAAATGAACTCAATTTCTAAAATTTAAGTTAGTTTTAAAAATAATCGTTCTGTGAATGTATAAAAATATTTGAGGAACTCAATTTTGTTGAAGATTTTAATTTTGTGCAAGTGTTCGGCAACTTAAAAAAATCATTTTCAAAAATTTATAGCTCACGCAGAAATTGACACATTTTAAAAAATCAAAGTTATTGTTAAAGACCATATAAAAGGATTTTTTTGTTAGACAACTTAAAACATTAACTTTTGAAAATTCATAACTTACGGAAAAATTGGCAGATTTTCAAAAATTGCAGTTTTATGGATATATGTTTTGTAAAGATATTCAAATTGTTGAGGAATTTATTTATTCAAGAACTATAAATATTAATATTCAAAAATTCAAAACTCATAAGAATGAAATACATTTAAATTTTTAAGCAATTCAATTGTATCAGCATTTATTTTTCTTTCAATTTTTTATTGTTTTACCTAATAATATTCAGGCCTAATTTGTACGCAAAACATTAAATTTAATTGCTGAACGTTATGTTAAAATAAGAGATAGCTTATTGTATTTCCAATTAGTAAAACAAGTGTCACGAATTTTAACATGCAGCTAAATTACGAAATAGAGCTATTTTAAAAATAATTAAATGTTTTCAGTGGAAAATATTTTAAATACGGGAGAAACTATGCATCTTTGGCAACAGATTAATTTAACGACAATTTTAAAAATGATTTGATAAAAAATTAACTCCGTAACAGAATTAGCGTTGAAATCTTAAATTATTGCAATTAGTGAATAGCCAAAACATTTGTTGTTCTAGGTAACAGATTCAATTTTAAATACTTTGAAAACTGTAATCGAAGCTCAGACCTGAAGCTTTGACTACATAAATATAATCAAAGGTATGAAAATAATGAATAATGATAATTGAAGAATATTTCTGAATTCTGTAATCATTTAATTTTTGTATTATTATTTATAACATTGTTGAGTTTTGTAACATAGATATGTTTGTTTTACTTATTTCGTACTTTATTTATATTTTCTGGCGGAATTCTAGCGGAATTAGGTTTGCTATCTGGCGGAAATAGCATGTGACCAGTTGGCAACGCTGTACCAAACACCTTGTCGTAGATTTTCACTTCACGGTGACGCCTGGCCGAATCATCCCACTTTGATCTTTGTATATATTAATTTTATTTTTTTTTATACCTTTGCAATTTTGTATTTTATTTCATTCAATTCAGCCCTCTGCTTACGCCTACTACGAATAGCCTTCAGCTAGTCAGCATCATGATCACGGAACATGCAACATTAATAATCCTAATCTTGTCCATTAGACTTTCATTCTTCAAAGGTATTTAGTCATAAACAAAATTCCATGAACGCTTACGTTAATTCGGCTTAGTATTAATGTGATAATAACGCGTTTAAAATTAGCGAGGCGTGAGGGTATAATTAAAAATAAAAAAAGAAACTCCACTCGACTCCGGCCAACAAACATGACCACTCTAACAGTCCATAATATAAGTCAAAGGCATTAAGTATTTTATAATTAACTATGAAAAAGCAGCTTAATCTCTAGTTGTGAATTCCCTTTCATAACTACATGTAATTATTTCCAGAAGAACTGCTGATTGAATTAAATTCATTATGAAAACGCTTGGAAAAAGAAATTATATTTTATATAATTTTCCCTCTGAAATAACACAATCTCTTGTTTGGACGCATGTAATAAACTAAGGTTGTTATTTAATCGTGCTATTGTATTTTTTCTCCGCTGCGGGAGTTTTATATGCGTTTTTGTGATGGATTGTTTGTTTCAGATATATTCTGTTTCAAGATTTCCATTAACTGAACAAAAAAAAAATCATAGCAGATATAACATCGTACTTTTTACTCTTGGCTTAATCAGTTTATTGATGAACAATCATTCTGTAAAAAATCTTATTATATCCGGGTTGGCAAGTTTAGTAGATTTTTTAATCATGTACCACTTTGATCGGCCATAGCGGCTAAACGAAAAATTGAACGCGGTTTACAAATCTGAGCTCCTCGTACGTCAATTAGTCGGATTAGAGATTTTTAATTTTTGACGAAAACATGAAAAAATACACGAGTAAACCCGTTGGAACTTTTGTTAAAAAATGCAACTTTCTTAATAATCATCGTGGACTATTGAAGTATATCTTTTTTTCATCAGAAAAACGAGAGAAATTGATTTCCGTTTAACAATTTCAGCTATCTTCAATAGCAAAAAAATTAGCTAGTCACCATGAACATTTTCGAAAATTAAAAAAAAAATTGATTTTTCAGACTTTGATCGGCCGTAACGGCTAAACGAAAACTCAAAATTGAACGCGGTTTGCAAATCTGAGTTAAGTGAAAACCAATTACAAATAGATGCTACACTATTTGCTTCACTTGTTTCAAGTGAATGCCATTACCGTTGGTGGCATTGGTGTCATGTACGGCATATGGCCGAGTGGAATATTTCTCATTTTGAAAAAGTGGCGGCGCAAATGTCCTTTTCATACTGCTCACATGTCATAATGCAGTGTTCCATATGGTCGTCGGTATTGTATTGCAATTTTAAAATGTAAATACAAGGCGAAGGATTCTTTCGCATCCGCAATAACACAATCCGTTGCGTAAACAAATCGAATTAATGGATAATATAATTACTTGAAAGCTCATAAAGCTTCGAAGGTGCGGCTGCGAGAGAGATGTTAACGCGTCTCCATGTCAACCAATTAATCATTATAATGTTGGAAAAATCTGCTATACAGGGTATACCATTTTAAATTGCCACCCCAAATATCATAAATTTTTTTTTTATGAAATTCAGATACGATCTATGTTAATCCATACAGATTTTAGTGTGGGCATAATCTTCCGAGGACACCCTGTATATTTTTAAGGTTATTTTTTTTTTATTAAATAACGAACAAATTTATATACAGGGTGTCCCATTTTAAATTACCACCCCAAATATCTCGAAACCTGAGCAACATGGCAAAAAATGTTTCAGATAAAAGTTGTATGGTTCGGAGGCGGACATATGCTGGTGACCTTGAAAAGGTCAAATGAAGGTGAACTTTGATTTTTCAAATAGGACCCCCCATTTTTTTATTGCGGGATCGTATTCTACGGAAAAAAATACAAACTTTTTGTAGGAAACATTTTTTTTAAATACTTTTTTAAAGAGTTTTTTCACGATTTTTGTCCGTCATGTTGTTTGAATCCAGGCTGTGATTCATGCTTTACCCTCAGCATTAGCAGCCTGGATTCATCTGAGATTTCAAACAACATGACGGACAAAATTCGTAAAAAAACTCTTTAAAAAAGTTTTTAAAAAAATGTTACCTACAAAAAGTTTGTATTTTTTTCCGTAAAATACGATTCCGCAATAAAAAATAGGGGGTTCCATTTTTGCTTTACTTAAAAAAATAGATTTTAAAAGAATGAAGTGTTGCTTTTACTTTTTGTATATTATTATTTTTTTCAAAAATGCTTTTTACTTGGGTACATCGTTTTTCAATAAATGCTTAAAACTACTCATTTTCAAAACCGAAAATAACAGCATTTGGTAAAATAATTTAAATGAATTTCAGTTTAATTTTAGCTTTTGGAGATATTTTTTCGCAATTCAAAACAAAACTTGTTCAATATTAAACCGGGTTCAGAAGAAAAATGGTTTTTAATTTTTATGCAGTTTTATCTCTGCATTTTATGTTATCCAATTATATTCGAAAGCTTCATAATCAAAATTTGAAAAAAAAAATCACACGCAGCTAAATTTATTTTCAAAAATTACACTTTTGGCATACTTGTAGCTGTATTCTATTTCTTGAAAACAATATTATTATTTTCTTTCGGTTTCTCACTTTCGACGTTTCAAAGCTCAAAAACAAAATTATTTCGGATTCTAAAGGCAATTGAAATTTTCTTAACTGCGTACCTTTCACGTACCTTTTCACGATCTTTTCAATAAACTAAAAATGAACGAAAAATTGAAAACCAAAATATTTAAAAATCGCAACTTGCTTTAATTTTGGTTTAATTTAATTTAAAAAAAACTAATAGATTATAACAGAATCACATATTGTTTTAAATATTTGAATAATTTTATTTGTTATAAAAAAATATTTATTTTCAAGAATACGTTCACTTTAAAAAATGTTGAAACGTCACGTCCACTAATTAAAAAAAACAGTGATAGTTTTGAAAGAGAAGTAGCAATATGTAAAGTAATTCAATTTAATTTGCCATAATTTTATCTTTTGAAGGATTTTTCAAAAATAAATTTTTTAAAGATTAAAACTCGCAAAATTGATTTTAAAAAAGCTTAAATTCTGCAGTTTTTTTAAATATTCAAAAATATATATATTTTTTAAATTACAAATTGCTTAATATTCCCTGCATTTTCAAAAAGAACCACATTATAGTATCTTATACTATTTTTATCAGCTTCTCAAGAAGGTTGAAAATAAAGTATAAAATATAGGGTGTTCCATTTAAAAAAATATAACTTTGTTCTGTTATGTATATTGGGACACCCTGTACAAAAACATACATATTTTTAAAATATGTAGAATAAGTGTGGGTACCAGTTCAAGAAAACTAGAAGTTTTAAATAGCAAATAAGTTATGGGGCTTTTACAGATTGAGGTCCCTTAGGACCATTCCGGCTATTTTTGAAAAATGTCTGTGTGTTTGTGTCTGAAGGCGCTTTATCTAAAAAAAAAAAATACTAAATATTTTTAAATTCAACTTTTAACATGAGCCCTTTAGATAATCCAAAGAACCGAATGGCTTTTGGTAAAATTTCTTACACAGAACGGGTCTTTACCTTAAACATTTTTCGTTTTTTTTTCCGTTTACTAAATATGAAAAATATTATATAAACTATTGAAACAACTGAACATCTCTCTTTAAAAAATATTTTTAATTAATCAAAATTTAAAAAAATAATAGCTCTTTTTACATATTAATATTGTAAAACAACTAAGTGCTATTATCATTTTATTAGTCAAAATGTTTCACCAAGTATACAACGAGATATCAATAAAACGTATATATTTTTTTCTTAAACTTTGATTTAATTCAAATAAAAACGAATAACTTTGTTGGTATCACTTTATAATAAATGTAATAAAGTGATACCAACAAAGTTATTCGTTTTTATTTGAATTATTCAAAATGTATCACGAAGTGAAAGCCTCCACAATTACTTATTTTTGATTTAAGAAAAAAAATTAATAATATCGGCATTTTTTAATTAAATATGTATTCAATTTATCCAATGCTTTAACAAGTGAGTGTTTAGACATTTTTAGTTTATAATTACGAAACTACAATAGTTACATGCAATTTACATTAATTGCAGAGAATGCTAAAATGAATAATTTAAAAATTATATGATTTTTTCGAAAACTGGTTTCTGAAAAAATAAATCATTGTAAAAAAATATCAGCAAAATCCCCATTATCCATCAATTTGAATAAAGTTACACAATGGCGCCACATCACCAATTTCTGATTTTTATATAATGAATCTCTCTGTTTTATATTTTTTTAACTTAAATTTAGCATAACAAACAAATTTTGAACCAACAGCCCTTTCTTAATTGTTTTACATTTTTTTATAGTGTGTGATAATGTTTATAATTTTTTTTTTAATAAAATTTTCTAAAATACAAAAAAAATACAACTCGCTTGAAATTCGCTGAAGTTCCAAAAATTACGCTGATTGAGATCTTTGAAATTGTTTCCAATGTCTTCCTAACTTCCGATAAGACGAAACTATACAAGAATTTTAAATATTCAGACTCCAAACTAGGGGTCCTAATAATTCGAAGTTTCGCAAGTTTCAAATTTTTCGATTTTTTCGAAGAATCAAAGTTTCGAAGTTTTCGAATATTTCAATCCCAAAACCCTAAATAAATTTTCTGCCATTTACATTTTTTCTTATTAACTATTTTCTTTTGAATACTTTCGTTATATTACTTAATTATCTACATATTTTTATTCGTTCTTCTAGTCGAGAGGTATGAACATATTTCATGAATGTGCGACCTGACCTTTTATCTATTATCACCATATAAAATTGGCAAACTTTTCGAACATATACAGGGTGTTTCAGAGCTCTGGGAACGGTCAATCACGTGCTTATTTTTCAAAATTTCGAAAAATGTTTTATACAAAAGTTGTGTATAATAGTGAGCTGCACGCCCTAAAAATATTTAAATTTATACAGGGTGTCTCATAACAAAGTTACAGACCAAACATGTTTTTTAAATGGAACACCCTGTACTTTGTAATTTTTTAATTATATGGAGCAAATAAAGGTGAGTTACTTCAATACTCCCTATACCTATTGTTTGCCGTTTTCGAAATATTTGAAGATTTGTTGAAATGCATCGTCTGGGTGAAATTTTATTTGTGCCCCAATGATTCGAACTCTAATCTTAAAAACATCGAAGCTTCGAATCTTTTCAATGAATCTTCGACTCTTCGAAGCTTCGAATCTTTTCAATGAATCTTCGACTCTTCGAAGCTTCGAAATTGGAAATCTTCGAAGAAAAACTTCATTCCAAATCGTCCGTCACCAGTTACTTTGGTCAATTTTAAAAGGCTACGTACGGACGACGGCGTAGCGCAGCGGAGCTCAGACGACGGCGCAGCGCAGCGGAGCCGTCGTTCGTCACCGGTTAGTTTGGTCAATTTTAATAGGCTACGCACGGACGACGGCGCAGCGCAGCTGAACCGTCGTTCGTCGCCGGTTAGTTTGATCAATTTTAATAGGCTACGCACGGACGACGGCGCAGCGCAGCGGAACCGTCGTTCGTCACCGGTTAGTTTGGTCAATTTTAATAGGCTACGCACGGACGACGGCGCAGCGCAGCGGATTTTTTTTTAAATTAAAAAAAAATTTAAAAAGTATTTAAGAAATACTTTAATTTTTTTTTAAATACTTAAAAAAAATTAAATAAAATTAAAAATAAACAAAATTAAAAAATTTAAAAAAATATTTTTTTATTTAGGTAAATGAAAGAAGAACCCAAAAGTAGCTTTAGCTTGAAAAACTAGTTAAACATTCTAGAAATCTAAATCAATTTTCAAAGGTCATTGAAATTATCAATAATTTCCATTTGCTTTCGATTTTGATAATATATAAAGCAAACATAAATATCGTAGATATTAATTAATTATAACTATAATTATTTACAATTTGACTTACGGAGCATGTCATGGTAGCGGTAGTAGAAAATAATTAAAGCAGACACTCACCTGAAACAAACAAAATGCATTTATTAAATGGAGCAGAGAGTTTCATATGTAAATAAAAATGCCAAGTGTAAGGTGTTTATTAATTACAATAACTAAATAGCAACGACCTAAATAACGCTGGCTGCGATCAATAATTGAATAACCAATAGTAAATAGAATTCGTATATTAAATAATGCTTCTGCATCAAGTGAGGGTTTTCAATTTTAATTAGAATTCGTGTAATATTTCATAGCGCCGAAGTCACCATAAGTATAAGAAATACTAGTTGTTTGGTGCTTCAAATTTTACCAACGCTTCACACATAATACACAGACAATATTTTTAATCAATCGTAAATCTTTAGATAATTGTTGTAATAAATGGAAACTTTGATTGGTGAAAATGAAAGTAGAAACAAGAAACTAAACACTAGTACTACTGGCACAGATAATCGTTTGGGTTTGTCAGAATAGCCATAGATCGTGAGATCCTCATATAAGGTTTTGAATTTGAGTATTATCTCAGTTATAAAAAAATAATATTATGACTGGTCAAACTAACACGTTCACTGCATTACGGGACATATGTGTCCCACCGTATTTGGCGGAATAGAATTCTATCGAATTTCCCTACAAGCAAAGGTTTTAACTTAAATTCAAAGTTTTTTTTTGTACCGATCACAGATTAATATTAATTTGTGGTACCGATTAAATCGATTCGGTTTGCCGTAACACAATTTAAAAAAAAATGTACGGGGTTTATATGACCCGTACCGCCACACAAAAAACTTTAAAAGTAGAATATAATTAATTACGCTTTAAAATAAATAAAAACGTGCTATTGCAAATGTAATATTCTTGATAGTAATCTAAAACTACGGCAGAACAGTAAATACGTATTTAAAGTGCATTTCATAGAACGCTCGAATGCAGGCGCAGAATAATTTAGCAGTCGAACTAATTTGGCGGGCGCAATGAACGAAAAAAAAAATCGGCTCGCGTCTCGTTGTTGCAAAAGCGATTCATTCAAAACTGAAAAATGGAATTACCGGAACGTCAATATGTTTCCGTAACAATCGGTAATCGCATTACGTCACATCAAATATTCGCCCGTCGGTTTTGCAAAAATTGAGCCGCGATTGGAAGGGCCCTTGTTACACCGAAGGGGGATTGGAGGGAACGAAAAGAAATAATAATCATGACAGAGCGTTCTTGTCTTCTGTTGATGATTGGTATGTAACATGCAAAAATTTGATTATTGATGTAAGATATTTAAGTAAAGGAAGTTCAAATTCAAGTTAAATTCCCTTGCTTGTTTGTAGGTGCATGAAATTATAATGAAAAAATACGATACTTTTCGTCTTCTACAATTTTATAAAGAGTGTAAAAAATAAACATTTTTACTTCCTCCGTTACGAAGTACGAGAAAGTATTGTGATCGTGATTTTTTTTCAATTTTTTTTTACGGAAATATCCGTTTTGGGGTCCCTAGATGCCATTTCAAAAATTTCTAGAAAAAATTTTTTTGTGTCTGTGTGTGCCTGTGTGTGTGTAATAATAAGTCTTATTTGATAATCCGAAAAACTGAAAAGCTTTTGGTAAAATTTCGTATACCTTAACTGTTTTTTGATATTTTTTTAAATATGAAAAATATGACAAAAATATTTATACAAATATTGAAGAGAATTCCAAAATTAGCAACTCTTAAAGAATAAGTTTTTTCGAAATCTCTTTAGTTTTTGAGCAAACCGATTTTTTTGAATTTGAAGTATAATTTTTCCATCTTTCATAATTTTGACGTTTTAAACGTCAGTTTCATCCGAGTTTACATAATCAATAGTCTATGGGCCGAGGGAATATTTAAAGCCCGACGAATGTCGGTTATTTTACCATTGAACATAGGCATTAATAATCATATATTTAGAGTTAAAATAAAAGCCTTAATTAAATCGAATAATTAACATGATGGATACATCAATATTTTTCTCATTATAAGAGTAAGTATGGTTGCCTACCTAGTGATGCGTTGATGTGATTCTTTTACGATTGAACATAGGCATTAATAACCATATGTTTAGAGTTAAAATAAAAGCCTTAATTAAATAGAATAAATAATATGATGGACACATCAATATTTTTCTCATTATAAGCAATCAACGCCATTTGCAAATTCCTCGCAGTTAATACTTCTTTTTTTCTGGACAAAGTGTATTGAACGAACGAACGAACGAACGTATCTCGGACACTTTCTTATTGTTAGAGGAAAGGAAACGGGGATTTTGAATGGAATAAAGGGGAGAACTGGGGAAGGACTTACGTAACTGGCGCCTTTAAATTGGGGAAGAAAATGAGGAGAAGGGTTGGAAATATGAGTTGGGCGTTTTGCGGGGCATTTATGTTTCCTAAAAACGGGAATAAATCACAGCCGCCGTTTCATCTTAACGCCGTGAAAGGGGTGATGTTCGGGGTGAATCTCGGATACTTGTAAATAGATGATATTAAAATTGCACATACAACTAGTTAATTGATACTAGTGGAGTAATTAGGGGGTACAAAAATTTACCTGAGCAAAAAATTGCGGGAGCTAAAATCCCAGAGAGGGCGGAGGGGGTTGTCGACCCACTGACCATGGGGACCTAATTTTGATATTCTAAAACACCCTCTTATGGAGTAAATTAAAAAAAATCTAGGGATAGGGGCATTTTGACTATCTTAACCGTAGGTACCTTTTACAGAAATTGATAAGTGATGACTAGTAGAGATGGGCAAAACTGCTACTTTTAAATCACGTTGCTACCTGTGATTGCTACTTATACTATATACGACTATCCTTGTTTCAGTTCAAAATTCGAGAAGTATTTGGAGATTTTTGCAGAAAAACAGAATGTTTGTCTAGTAAATTTGAAAAGTTGGAAAATTTTAGGTATGTGGCAAATGTTTTCCTATTTTGGTTTTACCTCTGAAAAAACACATCTTTCGAAAGATTATTTGCTCGAAGGATTATTTTGAAATAAAAGCATTAACCAATAGAGATGTGGATTTTTGAACATTTTCGTTTTAATTTTTTGAGCACTTGACCAAAAACATCGCAGAAAAAATTATAAAACGTGCAGGCAAAATTCCATAAAAAATTATCCTCAATTGCCGAAGTACCGCTTATTCGAAATCAATTTGGTTTTTGTAAATTCAACAATTTTCAATACAGAAAATCCTTTTTTGAAGATTTTCGTTTTAATTTTTTAACACTTGAACAAAAACATCGCAGAAAAAAATATTATCATCCTCAATGGCCGAAGTATCGCTAATTCAAAATCTATTCAATTTTTGTAAATCCAACAATTTTCAATAGAGAAATGGATTTTTGAAGATTTTCGTTTTTATTTTTTGAGCACTTGAATGAAAACATCGCAGAAAAAAATATAAAATGTGCAGGAAAAATTCCATAAAAATTTATCCTCAATGGCCGAAGTACCGCTTATTCGAAATCAATTTGGTTTTTGTAAATTCAACAATTTTCAATACAAAAAATCCTTTTTTAAAGATTTTAGTTTTATTTTTTTAAGCACTTGAATGAAAACATCGCAGAAAAAAATATAAAACGCGCCGACAAAATTCCATAAGAAATATCCTCAATGGTCGGAGTATAGCTAATTCAAAATCAATTTGGTTTTTGTAAATTCAACAATTTTCAATAGAGATATGGATTTTTGAAGATTTTCGTTTTAATTTTTTGAGCACATGAATAAAAACATCGCAGAAAAAAATATTAAACGTGTAGCAAAAATTCCTTAAAACAATATCGAAGAATCGTTTATTCAAAATTAATTTGGTTTTTGTAAATTCAACAATTTTTAACAGAGATATGGATTTTTGAAAATTTTAGTTAAATTTTTTTTGAGCACTTGAATGAAAAAAGTGATTTTACTTAATGAAATGATTTTTTCTTATTAATTCCAATGTTTCGATGAAACCATGTTATCTTTTACCAGAAATAAAATAGTAGTAGTACTTTTTTAAATGCCATTTCTTCGAAAACAGCTGAATATCGACATAGGGTATGCTACATGAAAAATACTCAGAATTTTACGTAGAATCCATAAATGCAAAAAAATGAGGGTTCACATTTGAAAATTTTAACTTAGGAGTCGTATCTCAATTTTGGGACACCCTGTACATTTGAATTTTACCTTAAAAAATGCGCATTAAAAAAAATAATACACGTGTTCGAGCATTTTTCTGAAAGAATTTTAATCGAATTGATTCCTTACTTTATCTACACAGTGTATAATACATTTTCAAACAAATTAGTTACAGAATACTTAAAACATAAATTAATCAATGTCGGTATTAATACCTTACAGTAGATGACTTGTTCCAAAAGTACACTTTAAGAGATTATTAAAAAATAAAATATTCAAACGTGCAAAAGTACTGGCGCAAAAGAATTACACGACAGTAGTCAGAAATTGAATAAATATTTAATAGTCAAATTTAAAATTCACCCTCGTGTTTTGGCGCATTTGGCGTGTAATTAAAGTGTATGTTTGCGTGCATTTATTAAACGAGTAGTCCCAAAAATTGCAATTACAAAAATCCAGAAGCGCGCAAGTAATTAACGCAATACGAAAATAATTGTATCGCGTATATTCCGCGGTCGCACTGTATAATTAAAACATTTAAAATTTATTGCCTCCACTCTAAAAAAAGCCCGAAGTTAACCTTTTTTAAGATATATATTTTTATTGTTTGTTTGTTTACTTCCTATCCCCTACATGTATTATTCGATTGTAATTTAAAATTTAAAAAAATAATGGTATCTTAAGATTTCAGACTGAAGCGTTGATTGCATATACAGCATATGTCCAAAATTGTAGAAATCGACGTTTTCGCGCCATCTGGTGGTAGAGTATTTTGCAAGCTATCTGACTGTGGACATGGTTCATTCAAAAACCACATAAGTACAAAATTACAACGCTTTAAATTCTAGCTCGTTTTGGCAAAAACAGCATACGAGGTGTAGCAATTAAGTTCCGAGACTGATTTTTTCTAACGAACACCTGCGTAGCGAATGAAAGGGGCGTGGGTGTTTCAGACCACCCGTACACCCCAAATGTCTCGCGAAATACAAATCGGATTGACATACAAAAAATACGCCTAAATTTATTTTTTGAGCTCTATCATGTGGTGTGAAATGTAAATCACCGCCCCTTCCCCCCTGGGCGGGGTGCGGGGTAACTTTGAAATCTTACAATAGGTACCCCTATTTTTTATTGCAGATTTGGATTCTACTCGAAAATATATTAGGTTTTTATAAAAAAAAAATCGATTTTTTTAATATTTTTTTTGTAATAAAAAATCCAGTTTGTTGTTACACACATTCATACATCACCACAATAGAAACGAATAGAATGGAATTTGATAATCAAATTCATTTTTATTCGTTTCTTCGATTTTTGTTTGACAAAGAATTTCTATTTTTTTTTTACTTATTTATGACATAAAATTACGAATGACTTCAATCAACGCCTTATTTAAAAGATGACTACGAAAAAAAATTCATAATCTGTTATTTGATGCGAGAAATAAATTTAATTCAATAAATGTTTTTGCCGAATATAGTAGTTTTTTACAATTTTTCTTTTCATGACCTTAAGACTATTTTTAAAACTTTTTATTTCAGGATTTTTCTTAAGTATTTATTTTAGGCCTTTTTGCATGACTTTTCAAGACTCTTTTTCAAAAAAAAGTTCTTCAGATCTTTTTAAGGACCATTTTAAGGACTTTTTACAATGCTTTTCTCAAATTTTTTTTTTGTTTATTTTGTTATTTTTAGAGCAATTTTTCAAGACTGTTTTTACAGGACAATTTTTTGAGATATTTCATCAGGACTCTTTGTCTGACTCTTTTTCGGGACATTTATTTCTGGTATTTTGTATGAAGACTATTTTTATGGACTTTTTTCACGGCTTTTGTCAATACTCTTTCTCACAACTTTATTTCCAGGACGGTTCCTCCAGGACAATTTTTACGGGACTTTTTCGAACAAGAGGTTCCTAATCTTGTTCAGGACTTCTTTCCAGGATTCTTGTCAAAATTTTCTTCATTGCTTTTTGCAGAATAATTTTTTCGGGAATTTTTTTTCTTTTGTGACAGGACTTTTTTTCAGTACTATATTTCAGGACTTTTTCAGTACTATATTTCAGGACATTTTTGAAAGTAATAATTTTTTTCAGGACAATTTCTTCAGAACTTTTTCAGTTCTTTACAGGTTTCTTTAGAAATGTTTTTTAGGATTTTTTACGATGTTATTTTCATAACTTTTTTTCAAGACTGTTATTACAGGACATTTTTTCAGGACTCTCTTTTCGGGCTTTTTTCAAGACTTTCTTCAGAAGCTTTTTCAGGACTTATTTTAGGACTTTCCTTCGGGACTTTTTTGGGACTCTTTTTCGGACTTCTTTTAGGATTTTTTTAAGGACATTTATTTCTGGTATTTTATATGAAGAATTTTTCAGGATTCTTTTTGCAGTAATTCTTCAGGACTTTTTTCACAACTTTTTAACAGTACTCTTTTTCAAGACTTTATTTCCAAAACTGTTTCTCCAGGACTTTTTCTCAGAACCTTTTTGTGCCAGAACTCTTTTTTTAGGACTTTATTTCTGGTCTTTTTGAAGGACCTGTTTTTCAAGACATTTTTTCGTCAGGACTCTTTTTTCAGGACTTTCTTTTAGGACTTTATTTCTGGTCTTTTTGAAGGACCTGTTTTTCAAGACATTTTTTCGTCAGGACTCTTTTTTCAGGACTTTTTTCAAGACTTGTCCAGGACTTTTATTATGTCTTTTTAATTAGTACTATTTTTAGAAATCTTATTCAGAACGTCCTTGTTCAGGGCTTTTATTTTAGGACTTGTTAATCAGGACTATTTTTAGAAATCATTTTCAAGACTTACTTGTTCAAGATTTTTATTAGATTTTTTTAAGACTTTTTAATCAGAACTATTTTTAGAAATCTTTGCCAGTACTTTTTTAGCCTTTTTTTTTAGTTTTTCAGTAAACTTACGGTAAAGATTTAAAAAATAATTAATCATTTTTACCTTTCATAATTTTTACGTTTCAAACGTCATTACCATTCCATCAAATATAATTTGTTGAAAATAGAGATAACTGCTACATAATAAATACTAAAGAAGGATTTTTGCTGGTAGTTTTTTTTTTTATTCATATTGATATATAGTGTCAGAGTCGAATAGGTAAAATCAATTAATAGATACTTTTATTGATTGATTTTCAATTATCGTCCGTTTACACTGTTGGTAAACATCTGGATATTCACGGAAGCAATATTGCATCTGATCGATTCAGTTTATAATTATTCCATGTGATAATAACGTATAGGGGGATTAGGCTTGGAATTATGTGATCTGGCACTAATGCAAACAACAACAAAGCTTTACACTTAATGCTTTCCTTGCTTGGATTAAACACAAATTTCGCTAATGTTACAACTGTTCTGCACATACCCATATCCAAATGCCTTCCAACGGAAGTGCATAAATTTTAAATACTAAACAGTAAAAGGAATATAAATACAGGGTGTTCAATTTAAGTGAAGATATTGAAATATCTCGAAAACTACACATCGAATTAAAAAAAAATTATTCGTGACAGACGACGCTATAATCGACAAAATTCAAACTTGGCAAAAATCGTTGAAAAATTGGGAATTCCTGAGAAATGAGGATTCGTAAAATATTTTTTTTTTGTATTCGTGACAGACGACTCTATAGTCTGTCACGAATACAAAAAAAAATCAGATAAAACTTTCTTATTTTTTTCCCGGAGTATTCAAATCCGTACAAAAAATGGAGGTTTATATTTAACTTTTCTATTTCTCAACCCCTACCCCCTAGGGGGTTGAGGGTAGTGCGTCGACTTTCGTACCATTACATGTCCCCCTCCGAGGCGAACAAATTTTAATTATAATTTTTTTTATTCGATGGGTAGTTTTCGAGATATTTCAATGTCTTCACTTAAATTGAACACCCTGTATACTGCGCGATTTTTGGTAATATACAAAAGGGCAGATAACTTGCCGGAATTTTTTCCTTGAATTTGTAGTGAAAAAAGCTGTAAACACGAGTGTTAGACTGCGAGGAATATTTATAAAAATATATTTTTATTAAAAGTTCTTGATTCAGTTCAGTTAGTTTTGCAGTAAATATTAGTATTCGCTCGAATTATAACTGAATTATAAAACACCCTCTTTATTAATATATTCAATGTTTCTACTGCCAATTAAAAAAAGCGAAACAACGAAAATTTTCAAAGACACAAGTATAATAATCTTTTGTTTTGATCTCGGCTTTACATATTTCGTTTCTTTCGAGCCATAATAAACACAGCCTCAAGACTCAAAGATCAGCTTTGTTGAATTTTTATTTTTCATTGAATCTCACCGTCCATTATTTTAATTAGCTAATTAGAGACAGCCCTTAGAAAGGACATTTTTAACACCTAATTAATTATTTTTTTTAAGTACCTATCCCAAATTAATTCAATTTCACCCGCGTTGATTAACGACGGGATGTTAGATTATTTTGGAAAGTGTATTGAAATGTTCGATATTACAATGTGTCCTCATTTCGACCGTCAAAATTAGTATCTCCGTTATAAGAAGGCATAGAACAGGGGGAAGTTTTATAAAATTCCATATTCATTTTAAATTCACCCATTTTTTTTTGATTTTTTAAGATATTTTGAAAAAACCAAAATTTGCTAATTTCAATTTTTCTTGATAACCCGATAATACCTACTGTGGCCGTTTCTTAAATTTTTACATTGTTGACACTTTCTTTGGCGTTAACAGAAACCCCCGATTGCCATTTTTTTCAAGTTATTAGCGCTATCTTTTTTCATTAAACATCCTTTTTTGGATTTTTCGTTAGTTAATACACCAGACTATAGTTAAAACGATAAAAGTGTTTTTTTTTCTAATATCTGTTCAGGATACTTTTCTGGAGTATCCTATCGACTGCGCCAGTTAGGTTTCTGCTCTTTAAAAAACATATTTATTTAATTTTACACTACAAGTATGGTTATGTGAAAGCGGCAGCGGGATAGAGGTGTGTAAGTTATTGGTGAGATTGAGGACAGAGAAGTGTAGCTAACTGAAGGTCGAGAGGACTGTGAGAAGAGATGGGGGCGGGTAGGTAAGGTGTTCATGTATATATAGAAATATGGAGGTTAAGCTTATAAGTTTTGAGTTTTCTCTCATAACGAGGTTATGCCAAATAAAGGTTTTTTTTATGGTTATGACCAAAGCTGAATGACGTCACTGCACTTTAAGGGGGCGTAGATGTCTGCGGGCTGATTAAGCAGGCACATCACCAACTTCTATATTTTCACGCCAAATAGTGTTGAAAATAAAGGCCGTTATCTGACGTTTGACCTTACCGCTATGGTTTGTTTATCATCTTGATATAAGACATGTAAGCGTGGACATTAAATAAAAGGCTGACAAAGGAAATCGAGGCCTTTGAAATATCGGATCTACAAACGAATATTGAATACCTTATGGAAAGATAAAATAATGAACGTCGACGTTCCGGCTCGCATGGGAAAGTAATGAAGAATATTTAGGAGCAGAAGGTAAATAGGTAAATAATAAATAGAGGGGATATATCGTGTGAGCCACAAAATTTTGTTTCAGAGTTGGCTGTGCGATAAATGAGATATGTCGTATATTATTACGTCAGTAGACTGGATTGAATTGGATTACAAAAAATGAATTAATCTCAGACATGACTGCTATGTTTCTCTCTCTCTCTCTCTCTCAGGCATAGCCAACTCTGAAACAAAATTCTGTGGCTTACACCTTATTATAACGGGTGTGAAGTTAGCAATAGATTTCAGCAATAAATTTTAAAATAAGTTATTTCCTCTAAAAATTTACTTTAGAAAAATTAAAAAACCTCAAATGGCAACTAAAGCACTATCATATTAATTAGTTGTCACAACGCTTCACATGTCGCCATAAAAAATATAAGCACATGAATAGTTTGCAGATTAATCATGTTAACATATAAAAAAATAAAATTCAGATCACCGCCCCCCGAACAATAAAAAAATAATTAATTTCTACCCAAGCGCCTTGAGTCCTAACACATAGAAAATTTCTATAAGTTCGCATGTCGCCATAAAAAATGTAAGCATATGAATAGTTTGCACATTAACCATGCTAACATATAAAAAAATAAAATTCGGATCACCGCCCCCAAACAATAAAAAAATAATTAAATTCGCGCAGACTCCTAACAAATGGAAAATTTCTATAAGTTCGCATGTCGCCATAAAAAATATAAGCACATGAATAGTTTGCACATTAACCATGCTAACATATAAAAAAATAAAATTTGGATCACCGCCCCCAAACAATAAAAAAATTATTAAATTCCCTCAGACTCCTAACAAATGGAAAATTTCTATAAGTTCGCATGTCGCCATAAAAAATATAAGCACATGAATAGTTTGCACATTAACCATGCTAACATATAAAAAAATAAAATTCGGATCACCGCCCCCAAACAATAAAAAAATTATTAAATTCGCTCAGACTCCTAACAAATGGAAAATTTCTATAAGTTCGCATGTCGCCATAAAAAATATAAGCACATGAATAGTTTGCACATTAACCATGCTAACATATAAAAAAATAAAATTTGGATCACCGCCCCCAAACAATAAAAAAATTATTAAATTCGCTCAGACTCCTAACAAATGGAAAATTTCTATAAGTTTGCATGTCGCCATAAAAAATATAAGCACATGAATAGTTTGCACATTAACCATGCTAACATATAAAAAAATAAAATTCGGATCACCGCCCCCAAACAATAAAAAAATTATTAAATTCGCTCAGACTCCTAACAAATGGAAAATTTCTATAAGTTCGCATGTCGCCATAAAAAATATAAGCACATGAATAGTTTGCACATTAACCATGCTAACATATAAAAAAATAAAATTCGGATCACCGCCCCCAAACAATAAAAAAATAATTAAATTCGCGCAGACTCCTAACAAATGGAAAATTTCTATAAGTTCGCATGTCGCCATAAAAAATATAAGCACATGAATAGTTTGCACATTAACCATGCTAACATATAAAAAAATAAAATTCGGATCACCGCCCCCGAACAATAAAAAAATAATTAATTTCCACACAAGCGCCTTGAATCCACGCAGAGTCCTAACACATAGAAAATTTCTATAAGTTCGCATGTCGCCATAAAAAATATAAGCACATGAATAGTTTGCACATTAACCATGCTAACATATAAAAAAATAAAATTCGGATTACCGCCCCCCAAACAATAAAAAAATAATTAATTTCCACCCTAGCGCCATGAATTCGCGCAGTCCTAACAAATAGAAAATTTCCATAAGTTCGCATGTCGCCATAAAAAATATAAGCACATTAATAGTTTGCACATTAACCATGCTAACATATAAAAAAATAAAATTCGGATCACCGCCCCCCGAACAATAAAAAAATAATTAATTTCCACCCTAACGCCTTGAATTCGCGCAGAATCTTAACAAATGGAAAATTTCTATAAGTTCGCATGTCGCCATAAAAAATATAAGCACATGAATAGTTTGCACATTAACCATGCTAACATATAAAAAAATAAAATTCGGATCACCGCCCCCTGAACAATAAAAAATAATTAATTTCCACCCAAGCGCCTTGAATTCGCGCAGAGTCCTAACACAAAGAAAATTTCTATAAGTTCGCATGTCGCCATAAAAAATTTAAGCACATGAATAGTTTGCACATTAACCATGCTAACATATAAAAAATAAAATTCGGATCACCGCCCCCCGAACAATAAAAAAAAATATTAATTTCCACCCTAGCGCCATGAATTCGCGCAGAGTCCTAACAAATGGAAAATTTCTATAAGTTCGCATGTCGCCCCCAAAAAAATAATTTTGGGGGGGGGGGTGATCCGAATTTAATTTTTTTATAAGTTAGTATGGTTAATGTGGAAACTAACTATGAGCTTATATTTTTTATGACGATATGCGAACTTTGAAAATAGTTACACGTTATTAGATGTGCGCCAAATAATTATCGGGTTAGAAATTAGGGGAGGCGTTGTGACAACTAATTAATATGATAGTGCTTTAGTAGCCATTTAAGGGTTTTTTTAATTTTTCTAAAGTAAATTTAGAGGAAATAACTTATTTTAAAATCTATTGCTAACTTCACACCCGTCTTATTATATTATGTGAAGAACCAAATGGAGTATCCAGGGAAATTAAACCAGGCAGGATCAAATAAATTGGACATAAAATATGTTAATGATAAATTTATACGAGCAAATTGAATGCTGATTTATTTATTTTTTTGTTAAAAAAATATTGTCCCAGTTATTTAAAATATTATCAAGAAAACTCGCACACTTTTAAACAGTCTACTCGACGGGTAAGCCATTGCACAGTGAATTGGTTCACAATTTTGATTATCACAAAAAAACGAATTAAAATATGCTTTGGGGCCGCGGTGACCTAGTGGGTAGCTCTCCTGTTTCCGGGACTCGAAGTCATGGGTTCGAATCCCATCCGGGACGGTCACTTTTTCTGAAGGAAAAATTGCTGTGCGGGGTTCATAGATGTTGTCTAGTGCTTGTTCCTTCATATCAATATATGAATGAATTACAAAAACTCGGTTGTGGCAGAATGCTCTACGCCAATTCCCACAATCATCCGCGCTTCCTTAACCCGTTTCCATCAGCCATCCTTTTTTTTACAAAAAAACGCTTCTTATATGAATTTTAATTGAAAGATTATTTAAATTCAATAAAACGAAATGTAGCCTGAATATATGAATATTCAACCTGTTCGTAACTCTGCAAGTAAAATTAAGTCTTACTAATTGTAAGACTATAAACAAATAACTTATTGAAACAACTACTTCCCTGGCTAATGCCACGCCCGATATTGAATGATACAAAAGAAATTTGCATGTTATTCCTAGTACTACTAGCGAAAAAACATTGGTTTAAGATCGTTTATTCCTACCCACAGGACTAACTTGAAAATGAAAGATTATTTAGTCAAAAGTATTGGATTGCGCCTTAAGTACATGTTCACTATTAAAGTAAATAAAAAACGCCCATTCAAATTATCTAAAAGCTACAAAACCCACTATAAGAAAATTACAGGTAAACACCTCTGACCACATACACAAATTTTACTTTAGACGTAATACTTTTATATTAAACTTGCAAATTATAATTACAACCTTGATGATTTATTTACAACAGCTTAAACTATAAATCCCTCAACTGTGGACATGCAGTAATTGGAAGATACAAAGGTGTTGATAATAACTACCTAATTACACCTTGCACCAGATACCGCTAAAAATATGATCACATTCGAATTACCTGGAAATCGCATACCAGATTTACAAACATTTACACCTCTTCGACCGAGAAAATTGATCGTCCATCATCAAACGTACACGCGGATTCCAAACACGGATATTAATCGTCTCTTAATGTAGTTTGTAGCATAGCGCTTAGTCAATGATACTGCATATAAAGTTCACACGGGTCCTTTAGAATTTCTGCTTGGTGCTCTGTGTTCTAGTAACGAACAGAGAAAGCAGCCACATGATCATATAGAATAATTAATCGCGGCAATATGGCGGCACTAATTAATAAAGAGCGCAATCAGCAACGCGTATAATATTGTGATTAGTGGAAGGGCGCCGAATACAATACGGCCCCAAGCTGTGACTCCACTTGCCTCCAGATAAATTGGCATTGCTTACTAATATTGAATGCAGATATTGAAGCGAATGTTTTTTTACTTTTTCCACTACGAAGTACGAGAAAGTATTGTGATCGGGAAAATTTTTTTTGGGGTCCCTAGATGCCATTTTAATAATTTCTGGAAAAAAAAAATTGTGTGTCCTTTTCCCTCCCATCCATTCCTCATTCACTCCCTCACATTCCTCCGCCAGATGCCTCCATGTATCCCTCCCATATTCACACATTACATATCTCGTATACTCTTAGCCCATCCATTCTTCCTCCCTCTCTCTCTCCTGACCCACACCTAGCCCACATCCGTCCTCGTCCATGTACTTCGGTCTCCTTCCATGCACCTGCGAACTCCCATACATGTCATTGTATTCACTTCTCTCAATACATCCCTGTCTCTCCTGTACTTCCATTTCCCTCTCCCTCTCTCTCACCCACTTTGCCTCCAACCATTCCCTCACTTTCACTTCCGACAGTCCTACTCTCTCATACATTTTCCTTCGTTGTTTCCTCCATTCAATCTCTCTTTCCCTAACTCCTATAACCTCATCTCGTACCTGGCCATTCTCTCCATTACCTCATATTCTAAACTTCCTCTGTTAGTCTCCTGAAGCAGTATGTAACCGGGCGTTGACCTTTCCACTCCCAACATACGCTCAGGAACCACAACTGCTCCCTCTCCACACACTCATAACCCTTCACCCCCATACTTCCACTCCATACATTAAAATTGACTTCACACACGCATCCCACACTTTATATGCCACTCTGAAATTGTTCCACATTTGGCCTTTCCCTGCGCCAATCTTAAATGCTCCTCATATCCCCCTGTCCCTTTAAACCAGGGTTCGGACGATATATATATCATCGGATATATATCATGGATATTTATGAAACACACAATACCAAAAAAATCCCCCGTTTCTCAAATTTTTCCAGTTGCAGCAATATGAACAGTAAGCATGTGCTCTAATCAGGGGCGGCTCGTTATACAAAGCCAAGGAGTCATGGCACCACCTACAGTTTCAAAATTTTTAAATTAATTCTTAAAACACTTTTTCACCAGTTACTTTGGTCTAGGAAGATAAATAGTTCTTTCTTTCTTCAAAAAATAAGGAGGGCGGGGGGGGTCTATATTGAATAAGTGGTTCTACCATCTACATGTTCCACGAACCGCCACTGATTATAGCTGGTAACAAAATGACAACCATCAAAAGTTGAAAAGGTGAGAAAAAATTGCAGTTGCGCTTATAAAAATTGTAAAAAAGTCATTTCGACCAAAGTAACCTTCAAAATTTCAAAATGCATCCAGAATGAACCTAACTTTGATAATCCACTTCAATATTTGACACATCGTGGCTGAAAACAAAATGGCAACCATCAAAAGTTGAAAAACAGAGAAAAAAATTGCAGTCTGCGCTTATAAAAATTGCAAAAAATTCATTTCTGCCAAAGTAACCTTCAAAATTTCAGAATGCATCCAGAATGAACCTAACTTTGATAATCCACTTCAATATTTGACACATCGTGGCTGAAAACAAAATCGCAACCATCAAAAGTTGAAAAACAGAGAAAAAAAATGCAGTCTGCGCTTATAAAAATTGCAAAAAATTCATTTCGGCCAAAGTAACCTTCAAAATTTCAGAATGCATCCAGAATGAACCTAACTTTGATAATCCACTTCAATATTTGACACAGCGTGGCTGGAAACAAAATAACAACCATCAAAAGTTGAAAAACAGAGAAAAAAAATTGCATTCAGCGCTTATAAAAATTGTAAAAATTCATCTCGGTCAAAGTAAACTTCAAAATTTCAAAATGTATCCAGAATGAACCTAACTTTGGTAATCTACTTCAATATTTGACACATCGTGGTTGGAAACAAAATGGCAATCCTCAAAAGTTGAAAAGCAGAGAAAAAAATGCAGTTTGCGCTTATAAAAAGTGTAAAAATTCATTTCGGCCAAAGCAACCTTCAAAATTTCAAAATGCATCCAGAATGAACCTAATTTTGATAATCCACTTCAATATTTGACACATCGTGGCTGGAAACAAAATGGCAATCCTCAAAAGTTGAAAAGCAGAGAAAAGATGGCAGTTGGTGCCTATAAAAATCGTAAAAAAATCATTTCGGCCGAACTAAGCTTCAAAATTTCAAAATGCATTTAGAATTAATGTAATTTTGATAATCCACTTCAATATTTGACACATTATAGCCAGGGGTGGCTCATTATATAGAGCCAAGCAGCCATGGCACTACCTGCAGCTTCAAGCTCCGCAAGAATATTTAATTAATTCTTAAAACACTTTTTCTCCAGTTACTTTAGACTAGGAAGATAAATTTTGTACCTAATTCCAAAATAAAAATATTTGAAAAATAATGAAAAAAAATAATATCTTTGAGGCCTCGTAGATGGCTTAGGAACCACTTTTGGATAGAGATAAGTTTAGTTAAATCGTCTTATTTTGTTTCAGAGAATATGTGGTACAGCGTTGTACAGACCATTCGGGGACACCCTGTATATCCGATATACTGATATTTATATAAATATCGGATATTTTCCGAACCCTGCTTTAAACATAAACCCCGAATACCCAAATCTTTTTACCTTCTTAATCACCTCTCCCTTCCACATTCCCCTCTTCCCTTATTCCTGAATTTCATCCATTTCGAACTCCCCACATTCACGCACAGTCCTCTTCTTATCCATATACCTCTCCGTTCTCTTCAACATGTCGTTCATCCCTTCCCAATCTCTCGCCATCAACACCATGTCATCCGCATATGGTAGCATCCACACCTTATTCTTCCCAATTACTACCCCTCCCGCCTGCCCTTTCCTCATAACCTCCTCCAGTTCACTTAAATACAAGTTGAATAATTTAGGACTTAACGGGCATCCCTGCCTCAATCCCACCCATGTCCTAAATCCCTCCGACACATCCACTGCCACTTTTGCCACCACCCAATTTTCCTTATACACTCCTCTTATCCACTCTACCATACTCTCACTCACTCCTTTTCTCCTTATACATTCTAACGTCTCCTTCGGCACTGAGTCGTAAGCCACTTTTATATTAATAATAATTGAAGAAAATGGCAAGAAATCTCTTTGGTTTTTATGCAATTTTAAATATCAATCAAATTGAAAATAAACCATGAAAGTATAAATGTAATACTACCTCTGTTCCATAATAAGTGAGCCATTTGAGATTTTTTTTTTTAATTTGTGACACTTTGTTATTTTTTTTATTTCTATTTTAATATTCTTAATATACACCAAATTCTTAATCATGGACGCCAAAATATTTGACAGTTTAATTTTTCAAAAGCAACAATTAACATTCAATTTTTTAAGAGAAAGTCTTCAAACGCCGGAATTTTACATGTTAAATTCCTATGTTCGCACCTATTTCAGACAGACGGTATATATAGTACGTAGAAACGAAAACGACTCACTTATTTTGTAAAAAATAAACATCGGTAATGGCTCAATCATTATGGAAAAAATATAAAACGGTAATGGCTCACATATTATGGAAAAAATAAAAATCAATAATGGCTCACTTATTATGGAACAGAGGTAGTAGTATATTACATACCGAGTCGGGAAAAACGTCATTACTGGAATCGTGTTCCTGCGAGGTATGTATACTATTTTATTCACAATCATGAAATGTAATGATAAAAGTAAAATTGTTTGATTTGGGTACATTGATACATACAGATTGGTGACGGCTACTAGGAACATAGGGCATGCACGACAGTCATGCGTTTACACTATGCGCCTTGATAAGTTTGTTTAAATAAGTGCGCTGTCAGTTTATTTAGTTGTCAAATTTATTTTTGTTACAATGAATATATATGAGTTGCTTGAGATAATACACATTGGTAAATGTATCTACAGCAATTCAGGATTTTGGTACCCAATCATGTCTGCGTGGGATATGTCAGGACCATCAACGAGCAATTGACAGATTGTGTTGTCCATTTATTGGAAAGGTTGATTCATCCATTAAAGGACGTTCTTTAGAAAATTTGCCTTTTTATTTGATTTCTCTATTACGTCTTCACAAAAGAGTGGCGGGGTAGGTTACTTAAGTTTTTGACAATTTATAGGAACGGTATCCATTCTGCTTCAAAATCTTTAATACGGTAGTACGGTGCAAATTAACCTGTTCGGTAATCTTTCTGGAAGAAATCAGAAGCACAAAATCTTAATTCTTCAAGTTCCTGCTCCTCAGTTTTAGGTCAAGGCCTTTTTTGCGGTTGACAAAAATTCTGCACGATTCGGTGTATTGCAGTAGTGCCTGGGATGGGACTAATTGGAAAAGCAATAGCAGTACTGAATTGCTGCTGTAGATCCATTTGATAACCAGTATTTTCTCAAGCAACTCATAGGTATTCATTGTAACTAAAATGAACTTGACAACTGAACTGTCAGTGCACCTATTTAAACACAATTATCAAGGAGTATAGTGTAAACGCATGACTGTCGTGCATGGGCCATGTTCCTAGTACGCGCCACCAATCTGTATGTACGATATGTATAAAAATTATTTAGATAAGGCGTGGCCATGATAAACAAAATCATGGTCTTAGATTAGTTCAGCACGTTGTTGACTTTATGTCAATTAATTACTTTTTCGCATCTTATTAAATAATATAAATGTTGTTAAATCGCTTTTGATTGAGAAAGTTGTCCATTATTGGGCCGAATCAATTTCTCCACAGGTGACGTCCTATCAAATGATAGCCATTTCATTCCCCAACAGGTGACGTCCAATCAAATGATAGCGGTTTCATTGCCCAACAGGTGACATCCAATCAAATGATAGCGGTTTCATTGCCCAACAGTTTACTTGTTACTATGGTTACAATTCGTTTTTTGTGAACTGCCACAATTTCCAAATAGAAAAATGATTCGTTATAATTTAATACAAACAGAAAAATCTTTAGGTAATTATTTAATATGATGCGAAAAAGTATAATATTAAACTCGTGAGTAAGTTGGCCATTGCCACTCGGGTGAAACTTCACCCTCGTGGCAATGGCCAACTTTCTCACTTGTTTAATAATATACTATTGAACAACTGGTGACGAAGACGTGATGCGACATATCAAACCTGCAATGTACGTTCCGAAATACAAAGCCACCCTTTATCTAAATAATTTTTATACATATGGTATATCTATTTCAATGTCGGACATCTTTAATTCGTAAGACATCTGTCAAACAGGCCCTCAGTTTCTCCACTGATACTTAACTAGATAAAATCAATTTAAAAAATAAGACGTTCTTAAAGTGGTGCACCAATAATAAATCGGGCCCTAAAATCGCAAGGTCATACATGTAACAAGTTAAAAAAAGAATCGAAATGCTTGCGGGTGATAATTCCATAGTCTAGCTAAAATAGTTGTGAAAGTTACAGAAGCACAAATAAATACGTTAATACCAAATAATATCCTTGTCTCTCTACCCCATTAGAATACTCGGATGAAACAAAACACGAAAACAGCAATGCAAAGTGTTTACGCTTCACAGATGCTCACTAAATAATTCTTAGAGGACCAAAATGAATTAAAAAAAACTTTTTCTGTTAACGTTTGAATGCTTTCCAAAGAGCAAATTAAGAAATACATTGATAGTACATTGTCATGTTTGACAGATTATGTCAGATTCAGAAACTGTGGTCACTAGATTACATTCCCAATGTTCGGATGAAAAGAGAGTTATTTTTAAATGCAACGCGATCAGAATGAATGAAATGTATCGCATTTATAGTCTGAATATATCAGAGGTATCAGCTCTATTAGAAATTTGGACAACTACGCAGCAGAGTTATAAAGAAAGATATCCACAACGCACATATCAGTGTCGACATGTTTACACAAATTTGAACTATACAAGTAATCATCATCTTTTGAAATACTACTGAAACAAGAAATGTACATCTGTGTACGAATAAGAAGTGATGTTACTTAAAATAATACAGTTACATAGAATATTTTATTACTCCAGTCTAATTACCCATTAAGATGGGCATAGTAATAGTAATAGTATTTATTGGTGCTAACACATATGTTTACACAGGTCATAAATAGAGAATAATAAATTACACAAAGTTACTAAAAGTAAATAAGTACTGGCGCATAATCGACAGTTCACGTAAAATTATGTGCTAAATATTATTCCCATGAATAAAAAGCGAACTTAATTAGGAATGACTTAATTTTTATTTTATATGTTTTTGGAGACAAATTCTAGAGGCAGTTTATTGTAAAACTGAATCCCATAGTAGTTAGGTCCGGTTTGTGAGCGATTTAATCTTAAAAATTTAGGACATAAGTTGAACTTAGCCCTGGTGTTATGTTCGTGTTTATATCCAATTTGAGCAGTCAAGAAGTCTTTGAGATGTTTTTTAACGTGAATGAGACATTCAAAAATATATGAGCAAGGGAGAGTTAGTATTTTATGTTCGATGAATTTCTGCCTGCAATCTTCCCTATATCCAACGTCCGACAGAGTCCTGATGGCTCGTCTCTGCAATGCAAATAATCGGTGTCGGATAGACGAATGGCCCCAAATTAGTATTCCGTACACCATGTGAGAATGGCAAAGCGAGAAATAAGCTGTGCGCAAAGTCTGGTAAGACACATTAGAGTTTAAAATTCTTAATAAGAAAATACTTTTGTTTATTTTATTAGATGCTTCTTCGCCCTGCCTATCCCATAGCAGTAGATGGTCAATGAATATTCCTAGGAATTTTACAGAGACGGTGCCGATCAGGTCGGTGGCATGCCTAAGTGTAAACATTAAATGTACGGTTTTCCTACTGTTTAATTTGAGGCCGTTGACACAAAACCAATCATTTGCCATTGACTGAGAACTTTCACTCGCTACTAAAGTGGTATTCAGATCATTTGATGCAGATGTCAAAGTCGTATTGTCTGCAAATTGGACTACATCTGCATAATGAATATAATTGGAAAAGTCATTGATATACCGGGTGTCCACTCTCAAAGTCGAACATAGGAAATTAACATGTGTATTCAATTCTTAAGCTTTTGACAATTATTTATAAGCTAACAATATATAAATATTAGGTAATTAGGGCTTCATATGATTTTTATTAAAAACAGCAGTAAGGAAAACCAAATTAAAGTAAATATTCAAATAACCCCCCATTTCGAGCTAAGCAATACCCTAATCTGTTGTAAAAACTATTTCGTACATTAGCTAACTGCCTGTTAGTAAGTAACGCACATTCATTAACTATTGCTTCTCCCTGAGAATTAATATCTGGGTGATGTCTTTTGTAAATTTTGCTTTTAATGTGACAAATCTGGAGATCTGGCTGGCCAATTTATTGTACCACCTCTACCGATCCAATGATTTGGAAATGAATTATTCAAAAATAATTTAACATCTAAACCAAAATGCGCAGGGCAGCCGTCTTGTTGGAACCAAATCTCCTGATTTTCTCTTGCAACTTCTTCCATTGCAGGTCCTACCTTTGTGACTAAAAGATCTAAATAAGTTTCTGAATTTAAGTTTCCTTTCAAATGGACCGATAATATTATGATTAAAAATCTCAGCCCAGATATTAAGTTTTTGAGGATACTGAGTTCTGGTTGAAATATATAACCTAGGGTTTTCCTGAGCCCAATGCCGTGTGTTTTGAACATTGGGTTCATTATTAAGGGTAAAAGTACACTCGTCTGTGAAGCAAATCGACGATAGAAAGTGTCCATCATTGTTAGCACGCTCTTACATTTCATAACAAAATGTACTTCTGCTTTCTTCGTCAAAATGAAAAATCTCTTGATAACAGGGCGGTTTATAGGGATGATATTTATATTTCTTTAATATCTTCCATACCCGTGACTTACATAAACCACTTTCAAGAGCAACTTGTCTCAGGCTGTATTTATCATCGACAAAACGTGCTCTTCTGTGCGGTCAGCTGTTTGCCGATTTCCTGTGATATGATTGTAATTTTAGAACTCTTCAATAATAATAATAGTAATAATCAAAATAATAATAATAATACTCACCACCCCTACTTTCTGATTCTAGCGAAATATTTGTGAGTCTTTCAAATTTTTGTACATATTTTTGTATAGTACTTGCAGATGGTATAGGTCTCGTATTAAACTTAACGGCAAACAAATCTCGAACTCCACGTAGACTATCACCACTATAATAGGTTTTTACCATAAAAACTCTTTCTTCGTTAGTATAATTATTCATTTTTTTGTAAATAAACCGTAACATAACATTAAACGTCAAAATGCGACAGCATTTTAAAAGCAAAGCAACAAAACTATCAAATTTTAAATTAGTATTTTACGGTAAAAAATCAATATTTTAAATCTTGTTATTAGTGTCCTTGGATGCGTAATAATTTTCACTTTCTTTTGATACCATTAGCTCTTCTGTCAAATAAGATGGCGAGCAGGAATCTACAAAAACGCCTAATACCATGTTAAAAGCCTATGTTCGCGTTTGAGAATGAACACATGGTATATTAAAAATAACAATGGTCCGAGTGTCGACCCTTGTGGTATATCATGGTCTATTGGTAAATTCTCCGATGTCTCCCCTTTAAAGAACACTGATTGTTTTCTATTTGTGAGATAGGACATGATAAGTCGACAACTGCTAGGTCAAAGTTATAAGCGTATAACTTCCGCAAAAGTAAGCAGTGGGATACGCAATCAAAGGCCTTGGATAGGTCGATAAATGAGGCAATAGCAAAATTTCCCTGTTCATAGCATACATGGAAGATGAGCCTTCCGCACACTAACCTGGAAGGCAAACCGCAGCATTGGTGGTTAGATTGACCCAAAGGCAAGATCTGAACTATCGCCCTTCAAGAAAACTGTCAGTGCTTTAATAACGACTGACTAAAACCAGCTGCAAAAACATGAATGTATGTCTGAACCGAGAGCACGGGTTTAGCCTCCCCGGTTTAGTAAACCCACATTTATAACATTCTTAAAAGAATTGCTGTGAAACTTATCCTTCAAAAAGCTACCAGCGCTTTAATAACGACTGACTAAAACCAGCTGCAAAAACATAGAATGTATGTCTGAACCGACAGTACGGGTTTAGCCTCCCCGGTTTTAGTAAACCTCTGGTAAACCTTATCATGTGCCCACATTTATAACGTTCTTAAAAGAATTGTTGTGAAACTTATTTAACATCTCAAATACCGTCCGTTTTTTAGTATCAATAGCATGAAATCGCTTTCACTCGATTCACACTGCATTAGGGGCAAATGTGTCCCGTCATGGACCTCCTTATTTGGCAGAGTAGAATTCTATCGAACTTCACTACAAGCGGAGGTTATAACTTCATCGTACTTTGACAGATTTAAAACTTTTTCTACGGCCATGTTATAATTCATTCATATCGATTCAGAAATTTGAATCATTATGACCATCATAATGATTCAAATTTTCATAATGCAACGAGCTACAAATAATTGCGAAAATTAAATAGCATCGCGTCAGCATTGGCCGATCAGTTGTCACTTTGACATAATAGTCGTAATCAGTCAAAATAATTTCCTGTATAATTATAAAATGAGTGAGTCACAGCGACAGTGAGATTCAGTTAACACCACCTGATATACTGGAAAAGGCAAAAGAAGCCTCCGATAATTTACTTCCAACAAAATCCAGGAAGTACTATGAAATAGTATATTATTAAACGAGTGAGAAAGTTGGCCATTGCCACGGGGGTGAAGTTTGCAACACGAGCCGTAGTGGCAATGGCCAACTTGTTTACGAGTTTAATACTATACTTTTTCGCATCATATTAAATAATTAAAAAGATTTTTCTGTTTGTATTAAATTATAACGAATAATTTTTCTATTTGGAAATTGCGGCAGTTCGCTGACAAAAAACCAATCGTAACCATAGTAACAACTAAACTGTTGGGCAATGAAACCGCTATCATTTGATTGGACGTCACCTGTGGAGAAAATGATTCGGCCGAATAATGGACAACTTTCTCAATCAAAAACGATTTAACAATGTTTATATTATTTAATAAGATGCGAAAAAAGCATATAAATTATTGACGGATTGGCAATATAAAACAATTTCTACAATTGTACAGGAATTACTATTATTAATTTTGTTAATCCTGAAAAAAAAAATTATATTTATGTTACTGTTGCCAATCCTTGTTAATTGCTTATCTATTTAATAAACTAGTTTATACATTTTCATAAAAGTATATTCTCTTGCATTTTTTTTTACGATTTACTCCAAGAACAGAAAAAATAAATCAAAACCTATATGGCCGTAGAAAAAGTAATGTATGCAACTCCCACATTATGACTTATTAATGCATGAGTACGAAGTTTACAACTCGAGCGAGCTTGCGAGCGAGTGTTGTAATTCGTACGAATAAGTGTCATAATGTGATCGTTGCATAATATACTATTTTTGAACTTGTTAATCCACATTTTCTTTAACCGCTTAATGCACTCGACTGTGTATAGCCAGGCTAAAAAACTGAATAACTCTCGCTCACCCTGATTAGAATTTTGTTTTCACGGAGGAATTCAGCATTGAATAGTTCGATACAGATTAACGCTTAACCCTATAAACTTACGTGAACATTTTATTATTAAGCCCATCCACTTAATAAGTCTTATTTAATTTGATATTTATAGCGACCCGGTAAACACGTTCAGTCGTCATTGTTACAATATCACTATTGCATTTTAATTGTAATATATGCAAGAGAACAATGACCTTGAGGCCGCTTTACTTTGATTCGCATGTTGTTATACATAACTAATAAATAATTTCCAGTGACGGGAACGAAAAGCTTGATGAATAAATAATTATTATACCATCAAAATCGGAGAAAGTAACATGAAGGCCATATCACCATTTCTTATTTCAATTCAATCGATTACATTTATGGTCAAACCGTTGGATTGTTTATTGAATTACTTTCTGTTGGGGGTTTCACAATGGGTGAAAATAAGTTGATAAGGGTTTGGGGTAGGGGAACATAACTTGAACTTGATTTAATAATTTTTCTTGAAAAATTATGCTTACAAAACTTATGGCCTTGCTGGAATACTTTTTACACACGCTGATAATACATTATTAATTTCTTAAATTGCGAATAATGATAGGGAAAATATATCAATTCGAACGGTACGTGTTATATTTAAATTTATATTCTGTTATTGCCGGATGGTGAGATAATTTTAAAACTGTAAAACACTAACCTTTGCCATTCTCCATATTTTGTTTTTCACGTTCAGAGTACTCCCAGAAATCGTTTGCACTGATTGTTTAATTTGATGGCTTCCTCACTCACTATATTTGCACACCGATTTGATTAAAAACACTGAAACATTGGAGAAACGGTATATTTGCACAGCAAAACAACGCGCAAGCACATTGGGTGACTCTAGGAGAGCGCTGCCCGTACCCTATGCACATGCAGCGTTGCCGCGAGGCGATCACGCGAAGAGTTCTTTCCGAATCAAGGTCAAAGATCATGCGCACTTCATGTTTACAAGTGCACCCGTACTCGCGGCAGCATGTAGGCGGCTGTGCGTACGCAGTTGTTTTAAGTTTGTCCCAGTCTCTTCGTTCAATTCAACTCTGATTTAGTTTTGCTCACTCATTCTTCATTTATTTTCAACATTTTAACAATTGTATCGGTGTAAAAATTGTGCGCGCATGTAGTGGGAATATGTTTATAACAGAAAAACATCGACGCAGAGGAGGATCGAACAGGTTAGTGTTTTAAAACATGTAAAATCGGTTAATTAAAGTTAAATTATGTTGACCACATCACATTTTTTTAAATTATATTTGCACTGCAGTGACGGTTCGCGGGTTTTTTTCTGGTACGGCCGAGGAACAAGAGGTGGTAATACAGATAGGTGCGGTCACGCGGCCAACCGTCTCTGCAACTGACCCTACCTATCTGTATTACCATGTCTTGTTCCTCGGCCGTACCAGAAAAAACCCCGCGAACCGTCACTGTTGCACTGCCGATTTTGCATCTAAAATTAATACGATACAATATTTGTTATGGTTCTATTATAACCCTTTGAAAACGAACTGAAATAATCTGAGATATTTGGCATCTTGTTCTAAAAAAAATGCAAATTGATGCCATGCATGTAATCGCATTAATAAATTTTTGCACTCTCTCATCTGGATATATTAGGATACAAACTATACTATGCTAGTGAGGCAAAAGTAGATTAAAACTGGTCCGCAACAGTCGATTACGGGGAAACAATGTACAAATACAGGGTGTTTCAGAACTCTGGGAACGGTCAATCACGTGCTTATTTTTCAAAATTTCGAAAAATGTTTTATACAAAAGTTGTGTATAATAGTGAGCTGCATGCCCTAAAAATATTTAAATTTATACAGGGTGTCTCGTAACAAAGTTACAGACCAAACTTATGTTTATTTAAATGGAACACCCCGTATTTTTTGTAATTTTTGAATTATATTAAGCAAATAAAGGTGAGTTACTTCAACACTCCCTATACCTATTGTTTGCCGTTTTCGAAATATTCGAAGATTTGTTGAAATACATGGTCTGGGTAAAATTTTATTTTTGCCTCAGTGATTGACGTTGAACGATTAAAATCATTTTAATTATTTGCTTAAAGGTTCGAACTATAGGGCCAACCATGATTTCATACAAAAAAATATACAGGGTGATAAAAAAATGCGGTAGAAAAACCCAAATTATAAAGTTGAATAACTTCATTTTTTCAAATGGCACACCCTATATTTAGTAACGTATTCTCAAGTAGAATCCAATTATCTTTCAGATTATAATAATTATTCCTGATATGATAATCGCTGAATACAAGAAAACTATTAAGATTAGGAACAGGGAACCCTTATACAATTCAAGACTTTAAAATTTGGGTGATTACGGATCCTTCAAAAAGCTGAAAGCCCAATAAAAAAAAATAGACCAAATTTTGGAAGTAAATGTATTGACATTAACCACGCAAGATCAAATTATCATCATTTTATTCAAAATATCTTTGAAGACATACTCGATGATTTAAGTTTATCATTGAGGGCTGGATTAAGATGCTTAACGTGTTAATAAATCATTTTTTTTAATAACCACATAAGGGGTACATTTAAATTTACTTTGATCTTGGATTGCCAGGAATTTAGCTGCGAGCACCTGGTTTGTCGCGAAATTGAGATCCAAACTCAATGAGCATTTTCAATATTCAAAGCACATTTTTAGATCTAGTCTGTATTATCGGGCCCTAAAACTAGGGCGATCAGGGAGTACCATATTTTTAACGATGGTGAATTTTCGAAACTTTCCAATTGCTCATCCAATTTTTCTCTGCCTGTTATACCAACAGTCACCTTCCTTTACTCATTCACAATTTTTGGGATTGATTATTGTAAAAGTACTAATTACGAAAATGTCATTTTGCATTTTTGGACGCTAGTACAGTGTTGCCAGGAGTAATTTTTAATTTTCCCCAAATATCTCATAACCCCCCCCCCCCCAGAATACCCCTCGCATAAAATACCCACACCAAAAAATACCCCATCGATTGAAGTTCTCCAAAATACACACCAAAACCTTAATTTACTCCCATTTTAGAGAAATCCTCCCCCAATCTGACAAGACTAGGATTAGAGAAGGAGCGCTGATGATAAGATTTCGGAATTTGCACAAAGAAAAGTTTTTCCGAAAATATGTAGGTAGTACAAAAAGGCCATTTAAAACATTAGACAAATATTTAATCGTGCTGTGGTATCCTCCAAATAATTAAAATAATTCTTTAATTTTTCGGAAAGCATCGCTAATTAACTACTTAAAATGGTTTACATTTTTTTTTTCATAATTTCCAAACAGTTCCAGTTATACCGGTGATCAGTTTCATTCCGGGCCAAAGTATTATATTTAACAATTACTAAAAAAACTAAATTGACTGCAAAAATTATTTTCTTGATTTAAAAATTTTCGAAAAAAAAATCAAAAATCGAATCGAAATATTTTAAAATTAAGGAATTCCTTAAACACAAATCGCGCAGTCTGTATTTTCTATCTATATATCAAAGTACATTAATTTTATCTTAAAACAACCACTAAAACAAAACATTTCAAATTAAATAAATAACGTAAAATGAATACAAAAATCAAGTACAGGCCAAAAATATCAAAAATTCAGTCTACAAAATCTAAATCAAAAACTTGGACCAAAAAACTCGAAAATATCGACCAAAAATTCGCTCATTAAAATCTACAATTAAACAACATTAAAATTAACAATTAAGGTAACAGAACTAAAAACATTGGTAACAAATTGAAAACTCTTGGGAAAAAGAAAAATGCAGTCAAAAAAAAAACAGAAAATTTCAACTAAAGCGAAAAGTTTGGTTTAGGTGCCAAAAACATCTAAAATATAGGCCAAAAAACAAAAACTCTGGTCAAAACAATAAAAATGCAGGCTAAAAATTGAAAATGAAGCAAAAGCAAAATAATTTGCCATTTTCAGCCCCAAAACTCTTTACCTCAAAGTAAATTGCCGAAACTCTAAGCTCAATAACAATTTAAAAAATTCGGCCATAAAAACAATATTTCAGGTTAAAACATTTAAAATTTGGTTAAAAAAACTCGAAAATACCAGACAAAAGTTTGCACACAAAAATCAACAATTCAGGTTAAAAATCTAAAGTATTGACCAATCAAAAATTCGCTCGTTAAAATTTATAATCAAGGTCAAGATCAAAAAACTAAGAATATAGGCAAAAAATTTAGAACAAAAATCGTAAACTCTCGACAAAAATAAAAAATGCAGACCAGAAAAAAAAATTTACCTAAACATTCGAAAATGTTGGTTTATAGGTCAAAAACTTTGCAATAAAGAAATGAAAAACACAGACCAAACATCAAAATATAAACACAACAATCAAATATCCTGATGTAAAAAATAAAAAATGCAAAAAAATGTAAAATTTATCCCAAAATAAATTGCCGAAATTCAAAACTCGAAAGTAATTAAAAAAATTCGCCCATAAAAACAATAAGTTAGGTTAAAAAAATCTAAAATTAAGGACAAACAATCAAAAACTTGGTACAAAAATCTCGAAAATACCCTCAAAACAAAAAAAAATGGTGATGTGGCCATCATGTTACTTTCTCCGACTTGATGGTAGTCATTTATATTTACGCTTTCATGGTTTATTTTCAATTGAAATCATATTTTAAATGTACATCGAGCGTTGCGTAAACTCGGATAAACTGACGTTTAAAACGTCAAAATCATGAAAGATGGAAAAATTATACTTCAAATTCAAAAACTCAGTTTACTCACAAACTAAAGGGATTTTGAAAAAAACTTATTCTTTATAAGTTGTTTATTTTAGCATTCTCTACAATTATTATTAACATAAATTTGCTGTAACTATTAGCGTTTCATAATTATAAACCAGAAATAAAAAAATAATAATAAATTTTTTTCTCGAATAAAAATGATTTTATGAAAAATGTTTTCAAGCAAAAGATATTCATTTCTTTGTTGTCTTCAATGTTTGTTTAAATATTTTTGTGATATTTTTAATATTTAAGAAAATATTGGCAAAAAACAAAAAACGGTTAAGGTAAACACCCACTTCCGGTGAACGAAATTTTACCAAAAGCTTTTCAGTTCTTCAGATTATCAAATAAGACGGATGTTCAAAGTTTCATATCAATTGCTTTATTAGTTTTTGAGATACAGCGCACACAGACAGATACACACACACACACACACACACACAGACACAAAAATTTTTTTTTCCAGAAATTGTTGAAATGGCATCTAGGGACCCCAAAACGGATATTTCCGTAAAAAAAATTTTTGAAAAAAAAATCACGATCACATTACTTTCTCGTACTTCGTAACGGAGAAAGTAAAAATCGTACATAAAAATTAACAAGAGTGTAGACCAATCAAAAATTCGCTCATTAAAATTAATAATTAAGATAAAAAAAACAAACTATTAAAAAAAATTTGACCAAAATCAAAAACTCTAAAAGTTAGAACAAATAAAGAAATCAAAAATGCAGAACAAACATCTAAACTATAAGCAAAAATAAAAATTAAATTTCTGGTCTAAAAAAAAAATATGAAAAATCAAGCAAAAGAAAAATAATTTGCCATTTTCAGTCCCAAAAATAACTCTGGCTCAAAATAAATTGCCAACCAGAATCACGAAAATGTTTAAAAAAAGATAAAGGACAAAAAATCGAAAACTCGAAAATACCGGCATAAAAGTGAATATTTCAGGTTGAAATATAGGGCAGAAAATCAAAAATTCGGGCCTAAAAAGAAACAAAAAATCAAAAAATTTAACAAACAAATCGAAAATTTAAACCAAAATCAAGAAAAATTATTCAGTTATACAGAAACTGCACGTCAAAAATCTAAATCCAGGCCTAACGATAAAAAATGCAAACAAAAAGATTGAATATTCAATATAATAATAATTTATTTACGGGCAACAAATGTTGCGAGTAGCAATTTTTAATTTCCCAAATATTTAATAAAACCCCCTTAAAATTACGCCGCTGTCCCTCTTCAAAATAATAAATTTTGAAAATAAAACGTAAATACCGTGGAAAATATACAAAATTAAAGCATTATAATTATAAAATTTATTAAAATTTATTATTCATCTTCATCCTCAATATTTTCATCTTCTTTTCGGCACACATACATATTTTTTAAATGAAAGTGCAGCATCTCATTGGCGGTAACAAAATTACGAAAACGGCAATAACAGAATCCCTATGATAACTTCCATAAATGATATTACAGGTTTTTCCTCATTGCTGAGGAAAATTACTGACTTCTTTATGGTAATGATGATTTCTATACTCGGCGCACCGAATCGGTGGTATCATGGGTTTGCGTGATTTTCGCGTGATGTTCGCTGATTGGTCAGCGCTAACGCATGTGAAGCTTGTGTCACGCAGCCTAAATTTTTAATCAGGCCCGTTGTATGCCATGTGTTTTCGTTTTTCTGTCTTATTTAAATGTAGTGATTACGTTCCATCCTTAAATCAGCCTTTTTCAATTACAATTAATTAGGAAGTGGTAAATACCTAGTTAGTATTTGTGGGTTAAAGTAGAAAGATTTATATTTCCGGCAGAGAACTAAAATGTGGCAAGGCTGTGTGAATCAGGCATTTTATAACGTCTCGACGAACTATCACGAGGACGCGGGGTGAACGCAACGTGATCATACCACCTGGTCGGCGCGCCGAGTATAGCAAATGTAATAACATGTTCATTAATTTCCCCAAAAATACCCACCCCAAAAAATACTCCATTGATTGAAGTTCCCCAAAATACACCCAAAGATAATAATTTACCCCCATTTTGTCCAAAAAAACCCCAATCTGGCAACACTGCCTTTATGTTTCACTTAAAGATTTACACCGAACTGTCCCTCTTTGAGTCGTTAAGAATTTTATCACGATTTTTGTAAAAGTTCGATATAAAGAACAATTATGACGTGGATATTTTTAATTATATCTTCAAAAAAGGCATACACGTTGGCAGTCTTAATTAGATGTTATTAATATTGGGGATCAAACCTGCTGCCAACATTTCCCTTGAAAATAATACAAACTTATTATTTTGTAGATAAAGTGGAAACACAAGGAAAATGAAACACATCATAATGTTTAACTAGACTTTAAGATCTTTTAATCTATTTTAGTGCGCAGTTCACTTTAATGAATCCATTGGGGCGTTTAAATCCCATCAAGGAATGTCTCGAGTTGGCGGTTGTTGCAACACTGTATGGACCCTAAGATTTGGGTATTCCAGTGGAAATTAATTTCCCACATAGTAAATTAGCATTGTTAAATTACTGCCAAGCCACCCACTATATTACAAGTATATCAGCGTCTTCAGATGTTAAGAGCAACGGCGGGGAATTAAGAGCAAGTTTTGAGCTTTGGCCCGAACTTGATGCCGGCGCATGAACTTACCGAGACCAGTAGCCCTTGGGGCCCTCCTGAGAAATATAATATTTAGTAAGTTGATACAATTACCGGGGCGAATTTGGATTGAATTAACAATGTTATGTACGATTATACAACTGTGATTATTAAGCCGGCCATTTTGAATGGCCGGGGGTCAGTTCTTAGTAAATCAACGCGCGGTGTTTGGTTTAGTTTACTAAAATATCAAGCTACCCTAATTGACGTATCATTACGTACGTAATGAGATATTATTTCTACTTCAACGTTTTCCCAACTTTTTACGTTATTATGGAACTAGAACGAGAATTAAAATCATGTTCTCATAACATTCAAACAACCCATTAGAGAACGTGATGTTCGATAAGCCAATAGCTGTGTACCATACTTTCTCAGGCATTTGACTATATTTTCCTTTATGCCGAGTCTCTCTCCGTTGTTCATTACAAACAGTTAAATCCTTAAAAGCAATAATACCCTTCACCAGAATAAATTAACCACATTTAAAGTAATTGTTTGCCATTGATCGATTTATTATATCAAGTTATAAATTGATTTAAATTGATGGCAATACCTTCTTACCACGCGTGTTACACACCATAAAAATCCCAGAGACCGATTAAGATGTAATTAAAAATAAAATTCCCATTACTCGTAAACAACTTCCTGCGCAGCAAGGGGCATCGCATGCAGAATGTAAAAATAAAAAATAATTAAGTGGACAAGCCGTGCAAGGTAATAACATTTGATGCCCCAGCTTAAAGCCGGGCTTACGTTACAATAAAGCTAACTTTTTTCGGACAAAGCGAAGAATTCGAACACGAGATGACGTGAGAGCAGCGGATCCGCATAGTTTGAAGAAAAAAAAAAATAAACGAGAGAAAAGTAAGGAGTATTAGGTCGCACGAAACCGAGCTTATGCAGAGTGACCAGTCAATTCCGTGTAATACAGCAGAGAACATCTCCCTCGCATTCATTGTTTAGGGCGAGCTTAATGTTTTCTTGTTCTTGGGGGGGAAACGAGAAATAAGTTTAGAGGGCGAATGGGAGTGTTCGAGTGACGGACAGAGGGCGGCGAAATGAGGAGGGTATAGTTCTATCAATTGGAAGTAGCTATTAAATCTCACTTAATGGCTCAAGCAACTAGTTGCTGTTATATATAGGGAGAGAAAATGGATTTCCCGACAATAAAATAATTTTATCAAGCTGAATAGGTTTGCACTAGAACAAGACTCTAACTTATGGGCATGGATTATGGTCGGGCTTAGTTTAGATCAGCTGGGGATATAACTAGCACTGCTAAGTTCCACAACTAATTAGGTTACGCAGGAATTTAAAAAAAAGTATCAGTAAAATGACATCAACCGATTCTACAGTATGACAATTGTCCCCGACATGCTGCAGACTTGGCAAGAGTATCAAAGAAACTTGCCTGGAGGTTCCTCCACATCCACACTACTTACCGGATTTAACCCAACCGAATTATCACTTTGCAGACATTACAAAAGTATTCAAGAAACTTGCCTGGAAGGCTCCTCCACATCCATACTACTTGCCAGATTATCACTTTGCAGACTGTCAAAAGAATTCAAGAAACTTGTCCGGAAGGTTCCTCCAGATCCGTACTACTTACCGGATTTAACCCTACCGGATTATCACTTTGTAGACATGACAAAAGTATTTAATAAACTTACCTGAAAGATTCCTCCACATCCACACTACTTACCAAACTGAACCCTACCGGATTATCGCTTTGCAGGCATAACAAAAGTATTCAAGAAACTTGCCTGGAAGATTCCTCCACATCCACACTACTTACCGGATTTGACCCTACCGGATTATTACTTTGCAGACATGACAAAAGTATTCAAGAAACTTGCCTGGAAGATTCCTCCACATCCACACTACTTACCGGACTGAACCCTACCGGATTATCACTTTGCAGGCATGACAAAAGTATTCAAGAAACCTGCCTGGAAGATTCCTTCACATCCACACCACTTACCGGATTTAACCGTACCGGATTATCACCTGGCTTGACGATATCTTTGAGTTTTAATTAGCAAACTTTTTCAAGCATGAGGATAAAACTGGCGGAGGCAGTAGTGAATGACGCACAAAATTATGATTTAAATGTTTTTGGAATCGTTATAAAAATTTGATTTAGGTAATCGTGACACTTATCCACGAATCCGTTATATCTCAAAATATTTTCATTTGGTCCATAGTATTTGTGGCTTCCTATTATCTGATAATACTCCCCAACAAAAGCTTTATATGAAGAATTTAAACAAAGAGAACGGAGAAATACATTTAACCATAAAATAACGTGAGTCCCAAAACTCTTGCTCTGAATTTGTAGAAGCAGGTCATATCTTAATTCACACAAATAAAAATTTATATTAACTACTGACAGCTACTTAAAAATGAAATTTGATAATTTGTTTAATTTTATGTGTGTGAATTAAGAAATGACCTGCCTCTTCAAATTCATGGCAGGAGTGGATTTCAAGAGTTTTGGGACTCACGTTATATTAACAATATACCGAAAATTGCAAGAAAGCATTCGGAAAACTTCATTATTCCTAACATAAATTTAGAGATGGTCTACTGAAAATAAAACTAAAATAAAATTTTCCGCTGGTCAAAAAAAAAATTGTTCAAGTTAAAAAAAAATATTGCCCCAAATGAAATTCAATGACCTTGAAAAATTTTTGACAGCTGTAAAATACCATTTTTGACAATTAAAAAATGTCAAAAATTGCTACTTTTAATAGCTGAATAAGACTATTTTTATAGGTGAGAAATACCTTTTTGACAACTGAAAAGTACCATTTTTGACAACTGAAAAATATTATTTTCAATAGTTGAATAATACTCTTCTTAACAGCTTTCTACTGTAAGCTGTCAATACTTTCTATGTTTTCTTGGTCGTTTTATGTTTTTTTTTTTGGTTATATGATTTTTTAGTTGTATTAGTAGTATGAAATTTGTATTAATTTGTTAAATATTGAATACTTCCTCATATATTTATACCTAGGTATATTTTCCTTTGTAATTAGGCATTTTGCCTGTTAAGGAAATAAAGAATTATTATTAAAAATATCATTCTTGACAACTGCAACAAACCATTATTGTTAGCGAAAAAATAAAATTTACAATAAATACAATACAACACAAAAAGTATAAATGATTGATTGTTGAGGCAGTCAGGAGTTGAAAATCCATATTTAATTTTGAGGTAAACACGTTTGTTTGATTTTCAAAATGTAATTTATTTAAACCACTACATATGTTTCCACTACATATATTTTCTTCACCTGAAGAAGCCACAGTGTAGCGAAACATATGTAGTGGTTTAAATAAATTACATTTTGAAAATCAAACAAACGTGTTTACCGCAAAAAAAAAAAAAAACAAAAAGTATAAGTTTTGACAGCTGAAAAATGCCATTTTTGACAATTAAGAAAAATGTCGAAAAATGCTGCTTTTGATAGCTGAAAAATAAAATCTTAATCGGTAGGAAATTGCATTTTTGACAGCTGAAAAATATAATTTTTAACTGTTGAATAATACATTTTTTAACAGCTGAAAACTACAATTTTCAACAGCTGAAAAATACCATTGTTGACAACTGCAACAAATCATTTTTGACTGTAACATATCATTATTGCCTGCTAAAAAGACAATTTTTGACTACAAAAAGACAATTTTTGACAGCTGAAAAATGCCATTTTTGGCAATTAAAAAAATGTCGAAAAATACTGTTTTTGATGGCTAAAAAACATTTTAATAGGTGAGAAATACCTTTCTTGACATTAAAAAAAACTGAAAAATTTCATTTTTGACATTGGAATAACTTCTTAACAGCTGAGAAGATATATTTTTAAGAGATGAAAAATGCCGCTCTTGACAATTACAACAAACCATTATTGATAACTGTAACAAACCATTATTGTCAGCTAAAAAATATAACTTTGACAACAAAAAGTACATTTTTTTACGGCTGAAAAAAGGCATTTTTGTCATATCAAAAATGCCGAACAATTCTTTTTTTTGATAGCTGAAAATACCATTTTAATAGGTGAGAAATACATTTTTCGACAGCTGAAAAATAACATTTTTGATAACTGAAAAATATAATTTTCGACAGTTGAATAATACATTTCTTACAGCTGAAAAGTACCATTTTTAATAGCTGAAATATACAATTCTTGACAACTGCAACAAACCATTATTGTTAGCTAAAAATACAATTTTCTACAACAAAAAGTACAATTTTTGGCAGCTAAAAAAATGTCATTTTTGACAATTAAAAAATCGAAAAATGCTGCTTTTGACAGCTGAATCAATTCTTAACCGGTAAAAATACCATTCTTGACAACTGCAACAAACCATTATTGACAATTGCAACACACCATTATTGTCAGCTGAAAAATACAATTTTTGACAACAAAAGAAAGAGAGAAATATTTATCTTCCTAGACCAAAGTAATTCGCGAAAAAGTCTTTTAAGAATTAATTAAAAATTCTTGCTGAGCTTGAAACTGCTGGTAGTGCCACGGCTCCCTGGGTCTATATAACGAGTCGCCCCTGTTTTCGCTGACAGATATCTGCTGAATGCACTAAAAGTATATTTCAATATTTTTATGCAAGAATGTGTACCACGTTTTTACATTTTCTGGAAAATCGTTTATGTTGGAGATGGCCGGTTTTCGAACTATACGACTGTTATTTAATAACAGTGGTCCTAGATTTCATCCCTGGGGACTACACCTTGGACGATATTTTGTAGACAAGAAAATGAGTATTAAAACTAATTAGGAGAATCTGCAGGAAGACCCACCTAAATTTAACCTTTGGTGTCTTGAGAATGTTTAAGTTTAAATGTAACAAAGTGTCATTTTATCTTATAAAGGGTGGTCCATGTAGTGGTTTCTTTTTAAAAATAAAAAAAAATTGAAGAAAAATCTTTTTTTTTGTATATGATTGGTTTCTTCGAAATAATTTATGGAACACAATTACTTTCATTTGGCTGCCTCGACTGGCTTCGCAGTAGCGCATCCTGTCAACCCAATTTTCCAAGACCTTGGTGAGGCTTTCTGGCTCTATCTCACGAATGGCTTGCCCAATATTCGCCTTAAGGGCCTAAATCGTTAATGGATGGTTCGCATAACATCGGTCCATCGCGGCACAGAAAAAAAAGTCTAGCGGCGTGAAATTAACCAGGTAAAGATTGATGCATGATGAAATTATAAAATGAGGACCTTTTTTTTGTTTTTGATGTTTTGAAGTAATAATGAATTTGAAAAATCGCAGCTCCGGCCAATTGCCATCGCCGAGACGGTTGATAACACGATTATCGAACTTAGCGCGCAAAATATCGATTGTAACATGGGCTGTGTGGCATGGCGCGCCATCGTGCTAAAACCATAGATGCTCCAAGCCAAAATCGTTTATCATACCTCTGTAGCGCTCACCGTTTACCGAAATGGCGTTTGCAGCAGCATGTTCCAAGAAAAATGGGCCAATGATGCCACCACCAAAAAATGCATTGGCTTCTCGACGATCACCTGCGGGTTTTCCGATCCCCAGATGCGGTAGTTTTGCTGCCGAAATTTTGGCCAAAACTTCTTTTCAATTTGGGCTACACAGCATTGACTTTAGAAATAAATTTACATTACTTCCTAACATTGTTCTAGCGTAAAGCGATTCATTTCGTTCCGCGGAGATATGATACTGACCTTCTGTCAAGATTTCGAGCAGGAAAGAAGAGCTGTCACTGTCAAAATGACATATGATTCAAAAAGAAACCACTAGACGGACCACCCTTTACATATCTCTGGTAATATTTAATTACAACATATCAGGGCAAACCGTTAACTGTTTAACTAAAACAAAAATATCTTCGAACATTAAATATTGTTTCCCCATCAGAACACCTACAGACCGGTTTCGACCTTTCAGATCTCAGCAGTGTAGTTAGTTGATGAGGAAACAATATTTAATGTTCACATATTTTGTTATATAACAATGGTTATATTTGCCGCCGCTGGCAATGTCCATATCTTGTCGGTGTTAAAGCCACCCGGATTTGGTTCAGTACAGCATTCAGGCAATAGATTCCGCCACTTTCCGCGTTTCTTTAAAAATATCTTTCTTTAAAAATATCTTCAATTGCAAACAAAAACTGCGCAATGCAAACTTTTAAAATATACTACTATAAGCGAATATACCCTTTTATAAATGTGTTAAAATAATTTGATATACGGTCTATATTAAAGCGTTTTTAATTATCTGCTCAAAATCTAATAACAAGCTTTAAAAAATCAAACAGTAAAAAGAGATCGGTGGAAAAGGAATTACAAAAGCGATATGATATTAATAAATAACAAAGAAAAGAAGTAAACAAAGCTCCTAAATAATTCAAATTAATAAATATTTACGGGAAGGCTAAGTAATTTGGAATTAAAAATTATTTACACGGAGGGTGGTGGATTGAGGTATGCGCGCTCTGGCGAATACAATTAAATTTAATTATTACCGAACATCAAAGGCCAATGATAAAAGTCGGCAAGGCAAAATAATAAATTCACGGTATTTAAATGCCATACATCAAAGGGATGATTTCTTCCTCTCGGCAATAAATTAACTCCAGATGTCTTCAGCTGTCAATTTTGATCGCTTGTCCCAGCACCAATCAAGTTGCGGGTGTTTGTTTGCGAACTGTTAGGAAGTTGTAAGTTTGTAAGGGCAGCAGCAGCAGCAGCATCAAATTCGATGCCCTCGTTGTAAACATCAGGGCTATTCTCATTCCGCCAATTTGCACCCCCCTTGAATAGGTATTTATGCAGTGATGTAACACTCTAACCAGCCATTAATTTGTATTCAAACGGGTATCAGTGGCATTCAATTCGTCGCCGGGCCAATCCAATCATTGAGCTCTCCTCTAGAATTTCTGATATCGAAATGTACATCCACGTGCATAAACCAATAAACGGCGAGGCCCCTCAAAACAGTCCAATCGTTAAAGGTAATAACGGTGCTTCATTAACTTCAGGTAATGATGTCTACATTGTTGTTTATTGCGCCGCGACTGTCAAATCGCTCCGACCCTCTGGGGTCTTCTTCGGCGGTAGAGAATGCCCTTAAAGCTTGCACTCGAATTACAAAATTCCTTAAAATAAATAAATATTTTAATTGCGTTGAAAAAATTTGCATAATTTAGGTTGTCGGGTTATGCGTTTCATCTGAGTGATATGTTTAATGGTAAATGCGATGCCATGACCCCAAATTTGGTAGTTATTTCCAATTTAGGCGCGACAAGAAAGCAGTGGCGGCTCGTGGAACATGTTGATGGTAGAGCCACTTTTACAATATACCCCTCACCGACCCCCCCCCCTTTCTTTAAGAAAGAAAGAATGATTTATCTTCCTAAACCAAAGTAAATGGCGAAAGTATTTTAAAAATTCTTGCTGAGCTTGATACAGGTAGTGTCATGGCTTCTTGGCTCTATATAACGAACTGTTTCTGCTTAATTTGATAAAACTATGATTTGCAAATCCAATTTAATTTTTAGAGAATTCAGTCGACGCGTTTTATATTTTTTTTTTTTTTTTGATCGAGTATTGCACAATTCGGAAAAATTAAATTTTCAAAAATTCACAACTCGCGAAGTAATTGGTGGATTTTTAAAAACTGCACTTAATTTGATAAAACAATGATTTGAAAATCTAGTTTATTTTTTGTAGAATTTAGTCGACACGTTTTATATATTTTTGATATTTTTTGCACGAGTATTACACAATTCAAAAACTAAAATTTTCAAAAATTCACAACTCGCGAAATAATTCGTGGATTTTCAAAAACTGCACTTAATTTGATAAAACAATGATTTGCAAATCCAGTTTATTTTTTGTAGAATTTAGTCGACATGTTTTATATTTTTTTTAAATTTTTTGCTCGAGTATTACACAATTCGAAAACTGAAATTTTCAAAAATTCACAACTCGCGAAATAATCGGTGGATTTTCAAATACTCCATTTAGTTTGATAAAACTATGATTTGCAAATCCAATTTAATTTTTAGAGAATTTAGTCGACGCGTTTCATATTTTTTTTAAATTTTTTGATCGAGTATTACACAATTCAAAAACTAAAATTTTCAAAAATTCACAACTCGCGAAGTAATTGGTGGATTTTCAAAAACTGCACTCAATTTGATAAAACAATGATTTGCAAATCCAGTTTAATTTTTGTAGATTTTAGTCGACACGTTTTATATTTTTTTTAAATTTTTTGCTCGAGTATTACACAATTCGAAAACTAAAAATTTCAAAAATTCACAACTCGCGAAATAATCGGTGGAATTTAAAATACTCCATTTAGTTTGATAAAACTACGATTTGCAAATCCAATTTAATTTTTAGAGAATTTAGTCGACGCGTTTTATATATTTTTTTAATTTTTTGATCGAGTATTACACAATTCGAAAACTAAAATTTTCAAAAATTCACAACTCGCGAAGTAATTGGTGGATTTTCAAAAACTGCACTTAATTTGATAAAACAATGATTTGCAAATCTAGTTTATTTTTTGTAGAATATAGTCGACACGTTTTATATATTTTTTTTAATTTTTTGCTCGAGTATTACACAATTCGAAAACTAAAATTTTTAAAAATTCACAACTCGTGAAATAATCGGTGGAATTTCAAATACTCCATTTAGTTTGATAAAACTATGATTTGCAAATCCAATTTAATTTTTAGAGAATTTAGTCGATGCGTTTTATATTTTTTTTTTATTTTTTGATCGAGTATTACACAATTCGAAAACTAAAATTTTCAAAAATTCACAACTCGCGAAATAATCGGTGGATTTTCAAAAAATGCACTTCATTTGATAAAACAATGATTTGCAAATCTAGTTTAATTTTTCTAGAATTTAGTCGACACGTTTTATATTTTTTTTTATTTTTTGCTCGAGTATTACACAATTCGAAAACTAAAATTTTCAAAAATTCACAACTCGCGAAGTAATTGGTGGATTTTCAAAAACTGCACTTAATTTTATAAAACAATGATTTGCAAATCTAGTTTATTGTTTGTAGAATATAGTCAACACGTTTTTTTTTTTTTATTTTTTTTTTCAGTATTACACAATTCGAAAACTAAAATTTTCAAAAATTCACAACTCGCGAAGTAATTGGTGGATTTTCAAAAACTGCACTTAATTTGATAAAACAATGATTTGCAAATCCAGTTTAATTTTTGTGGAATTTAGTCGACACGTTTTATAATTTTTTGTTATTTTTTGCTCGAGTATTACACAATTCGAAAACTAAAATTTTAAAAAATTCACAACTCGCGAAATAATCTGTGGAATTTCAAATACTCCATTTAGTTTGATAAAACTATGATTTGCAAATCCAATTTAATTTTTAGAGAATTTAGTCGACGCGTTTTATATTTTTTTTTATTTTTTGTTCGAGTATTACACAATTCGAAAACTAAAATTTTCAAAAACTCACAACTCGCGAAATAATTGATGGATTTTCAAAAACTGCACTTAATTTGATAAAACAATGATTTGCAAATCTAGTTTATTTTTTGTAGAATATAGTCGACACGTTTTATATTTTTTTTTAAATTTTTGCTCGTGTATCACAATTCGTAAACTAAAATTTTCAAAAATTCACAACTCGCGAAATAATCGGTGGATTATTAAATACTCTATTTACTTTGATAAAACGATGATTTGCAAATCCAGTTTAATTTTTGTAAAATTTAGTCGACACGTTTTATATTTTTTTGTTATTTTTTGCTCAAGTAATACACAATTCGAAAAATAAAATTTTCAAAAATTCACAACTCGCGAAGTAATTGGTGGATTTTCAAAAACTCCATTTAGTTTGATAAAACTATGATTTGCAAATCCAATTTAATTTTTAGAGAATTTAGTCGACGCGTTTCATATTTTTTTTTATCGAGTATTACACAATTCAAAAACTAAAATTTTCAAAAATTCACAACTCGCGAAGTAATTGGTGGATTTTCAAAAACTCCATTTAGTTTGATAAAAATATGATTTGCAAATCCAATTTAAATTTTAGAGAATTTAGTCGACGCGTTTTATATTTATTTTTTTATTTTTTGATCGAGTATTACACAATTCGAAAACTAAAATTTTATAAAATTCACAACTCGAGAAATAATCGGTGGAATTTTAAATACTCCATTTAGTTTGATAAAACTATGATTTGCAAATCCAATTTAATTTTTAGAGAATTTAGTAGATGCGTTTCATATTTTTTTTTTTATTTTTTGATCGAGTATTACACAATTCAAAAACTAAAATTTTCAAAAATTCACAACTCGCGAAGTAATTGGTGGATTTTCAAAAACTGCACTTAATCTGATAAAACAATGATTTACAAATCTAGTTTATTTTTTGTAGAATACAGTCGACACATTTTATATTTTTTTGTTATTTTTTGCTCGAGTATTACACAATTCGAAAACTAAAATTTTCAAAAATTCACAACTCGCAAAATAATCGGTGGAATTTCAAATACTCCATTTAGTTTGATAAAACTATGATTTGCAAATCCAATTTAATTTTTAGAGAATTTAGTCGACGCGTTTTATATTTTTTTTAATTTTTTGTTCGAGTATTACACAATTCGAAAACTAAAATTTTCAAAAACTCACAACTCGCGAAATAATTGATGGATTTTCAAAAACTGCACTTAATTTGATAAAACAATGATTTGCAAATCTAGTTTATTTTTTGTAGAATATAGTCGACACGTTTTATATATTTTTTTAATTTTTTGCTCGAGTATCACACAATTCGTAAACTAAAATTTTCAAAAATTCACAACTCGCGAAATAATCGGTGGATTATTAAATACTCTATTTACTTTGATAAAACGATGATTTGCAAATCCAGTTTAATTTTTGTAAAATTTAGTCGACACGTTTTATATTTTTTTGTTATTTTTTGCTCAAGTAATACACAATTCGAAAAATAAAATTTTCAAAAATTCACAACTCGCGAAGTAATTGGTGGATTTTCAAAAACTCCATTTAGTTTGATAAAACTATGATTTGCAAATCCAATTTAATTTTTAGAGAATTTAGTCGACGCGTTTCATATTTTTTTTTATCGAGTATTACACAATTCAAAAACTAAAATTTTCAAAAATTCACAACTCGCGAAGTAATTGGTGGATTTTCAAAAACTCCATTTAGTTTGATAAAAATATGATTTGCAAATCCAATTTAAATTTTAGAGAATTTAGTCGACGCGTTTTATATTTATTTTTTTATTTTTTGATCGAGTATTACACAATTCGAAAACTAAAATTTTATAAAATTCACAACTCGAGAAATAATCGGTGGAATTTTAAATACTCCATTTAGTTTGATAAAACTATGATTTGCAAATCCAATTTAATTTTTAGAGAATTTAGTCGACGCGTTTCATATTTTTTTTAAATTTTTTGATCGAGTATTACACAATTCAAAAACTAAAATTTTCAAAAATTCACAACTCGCGAAGTAATTGGTGGATTTTCAAAAACTCCATTTAGTTTGATAAAACTATGATTTGCAAATCCAATTTAATTTTTAGAGAATTTAGTCGACGCGTTTTATATTTTTTTTAATTTTTTGTTCGAGTATTACACAATTCGAAAACTAAAATTTTCAAAAACTCACAACTCGCGAAATAATTGATGGATTTTCAAAAACTGCACTTAATTTGATAAAACAATGATTTGCAAATCTAGTTTATTTTTTGTAGAATATAGTCGACACGTTTTATATATTTTTTTAATTTTTTGCTCGAGTATCACACAATTCGTAAACTAAAATTTTAAAAAATTCACAACTCGCGAAATAATCGGTGGATTATTAAATACTCTATTTAGTTTGATAAAACGATGATTTGCAAATACAGTTTAATTTTTGTAAAATTTAGTCGACACGTTTTATATTTTTTTGTTATTTTTTGCTCAAGTAATACACAATTCGAAAAATAAAATTTTCAAAAATTCACAACTCGCGAAGTAATTGGTGGATTTTCAAAAACTGCACTTAATTTGATAAAACAATGATTTGCAAATCCAGTTTAAATTTTGTAGAATTTAGTCGACACGTTTTATATTTTTTTGTTATTTTTTGCTCGAGTATTACACAATTCGAAAACTAAAATTTTCAAAAATTCACAACTCGCGAAATAATCAGTGGATTATTAAATACTCTATTTCGTTTGATAAAACGATGATTTGTAAATCCAGTCTAATTTTTGTAAAATTTAGTCGACACGTTTTATATTTTTTTGTTATTTTTTGCTCGAGTATTACACAATTCGAAAACTAAAATTTTCAAAAATTTACAACTCGCGAAATAATCGGTGGAATTTCAAATACTCTATTTAGTTTGATAAAATTATGATTTGCAAATGCAATTAAATTTTTAGAGAATTTAGTCGACGAGTTTTATATTTTTTTAAATTTTTTGCTCGAGTATTACACAATTCGAAAACTAAAATTTTCAAAAATTCACAACTCGCAGAAATAATTGATGGATTTTCAAAAACTGCACTTAATTTGATAAAACAATGATTTGCAAATCTAGTTTAATTTTTGTAGAATTTAGTCGAGACGTTTTATATTTTTTTGTTATTTTCTGCTCGAGTATTACACAATTCGAAAACTAAAATTTTCAAAAATTCACAACTCGCAAAATAATCAGTGGAATTTCAAATACTCCATTTAGTTTGATAAAACTATGATTTGCAAATCCAATTTAATTTTTAGAGAATTTAGTCGTCTCGTTTTATATATTTTTTTTGTTTTTTGATCGAGTATTACACAATTCGAAAACTAAAATTTTCAAAAATTCACAACTCGCGAAATAATCGGTGGATTTTCAAATACTCTATTTAGTTTGATAAAATGATGATTTGCAAATCCAGTTTAATTTTTGTAGAATTTAGTCGACACGTTTTATATTTTTTTGTTATTTTTTGCTCGAGTATTACACAATTCGAAAACTAAAATTTTCAAAAATTCACAACTCGCGAAATAATCGGTGGAATTTCAAATACTCCATTTAGTTTGATGAAACTATGATTTGCAAATCCAATTTAATTTTTAGAGAATTTAGTCGACGCGTTTTACATTTTTTTAAATTTTTTGATCGATTATTACACAATTCGAAAACTAAAATTTTCAAAAATTCACAACTCGCGAAATAATTGATGGATTTTCAAAAACTGCACTTAATTTGATAAAACGGTGATTTGCAAATGTATTTTAATTTTTGAAGAATTTTGTCAACACGTTTTATATTTTTTTTTAAATTTTTTGCTCGAGTATTACACAATTCGAAAATGGAATATGTTGATGGTAGCGCCACTTATACAATATGAAACTAGCAAACAAAAGCTTTTTAAATTTCATACAATGGATACATCTAAACATTGTCAACAAACATCAGCGGCGGCTCGTGGATTTCCGTAGGGGAGGCAAAGACAAAGATGCCGCTCGTGCTGCACTACTTACTCTAATTGAGGAAGCAAATATTCAGTTGCTTTTTCAGTCAAATTTTCTTCCGTTGCCTCGCCGCCGAACATCCACGAGCCGCCGCTGACAAATATAGTAGACAGACTTTACTTAAATAATGATTGGGAAAAAAGTGACTCCAAAGTAACATCCATTTATGAGCCGATCGCGTATCATAAAAATATATAGTGTCTTGAACATCGCATGCAACACTTGTTAGCATCGCGAAGCAACAGGAATTATCGACTTTCCATCGCCGCACGACCCCGGGAATCCTCATCCTCGTCCCCGTCCCGATCGGGGATGCTTTCGCTGAAAGTCCTGCGAAAAGTCCTGCTGCCGCTAACTACTGCTCTTTAATTCCGGATTATCCCCGACCACTATATTTAATTCAAACCACTTTTAGCCACTCCGGACGGACTTCCGAACTTTCCTCCGACGTGCCAAATTGACATTTAAGGCGTCTTATCCGGGTGGTGGATTTCATTTGCGACTTATATAATTCAGCACCTTCTTTTATACACACGTATTGAACCCATTATTTATGAATGCCGATCGGAAATTGAATTCCCCGTTTTATTACAACACTGCGAAAATATTTTCGAAGGCCGATGAATACTTCAGTGTTCTCCATGAGTGTTCGCCCTGCCAAAAACTCATCTTCGGACCATGAATTATGTGATGCATCTGACTATCCGCAGAAAAAATTTGGATCTAAATCAAGACATGAAATATAAAGGAAGAAACTACCAAAACTTCGTACAACTTGAAATGATATGAATTGACGTGCAGTCAAAGAGATAAATTCCAAAATTAGATAGGATAGAAGAGGATAGAAAAGGATAGAAGAGGATAGAGGTATCATAGAAGAGGATAGAAGAGGATAGAGGTATCATAGAAGAGGATAGAGGTACCATAGAAGGGGATAGAAGAGGATAGAGATATCATAGAAGAGGATAGAAGAGGATAGAAGAGGATATAGATATCATAGAAGAGGATAGAGATATCATAGAAGAGGATAGAAGAGGATAAAGATATCATAGAAGAGGATAGAAGAGGATAGAAGAGGATAGAGATATCATAGAAGAGGATAGAAGAAGATATAAGAGGATGGAATAGGATAGAACAAGGTATAATAGGATAGAATAGGATAGAATGGAATAGGATAGAACAAGGTATAATAGGATAGAATGGAATAGAATAGAATAAGCTAGACTACGATAGAATAATATAGAATAGGATAGAATACTATAGAATATAATAGAATAGGACAGAATAAGATAGAATAGGATAGAATAAGATAGACTACGATAGAATAAGATAGAATAGGATAGAATATAATAGAATAAAATACGATAGAATATGATAGAATAGGATAGAATAAGATAGAATAGGATAGAATAAGATAGAATATAATAAGATAGAACAAGATAGAATATAACAAGATATAATAGGATAGAGTAGGCTAGGTTAGGAAGAAAACTTGAAAAAGATTATGGAACATTAATTCAAATTAAAAACAAAAATGCAAATCATCTTATTCATCACACATGTTCAATTTTCTTCTCACGAGAAATAAATGCATTCTAGATGCAATGTAGAATTACAACAGGGGAGTAAATGGGGGGGGGGGTACACTTCAAGAACAGAACATTATTAAAAGTTTTGATGGCAAACTTATCGCAATTTTCCCATCTTAATAACCTTCGTTATTTTCACTAGGTGAAATGCAAGAAGAAATTTAATTAATTTCGCGAATGTTGTTGTTTTTTTTCTCCCTCTCAAGCGAAATTTGGGAATTTCAGCAACAAGTCAAACAAGTTGCGGAGGAGCCGGTGTTTTGTTTCGCTGTATTAATGAAGTTTAAGTCTTTCCCATTGTCAAACTGAATACGCAGATAATGGAGTTATTAATTTTATAGACTTTTGTGTATTTAACTTTCGCGAATATAATTAGTATTCCGTTATCTGCACGCCCGCTAATGAAACGGCGCAAATATCTGTTGTGCACTAGAAATTGTGGCCTTGCAATGCGAATGTAATTATTGAGCTTTTAGTGCCACGTGTGCACGGTCGTTAAAAATTATTCCATCTGAATTGTTAAATTAACGAAAATACGGTTGATTGTTAATTTTACGCTGAAGTTATTCTTTGCACGTCGAAAAAATTAGTAACATAAAAAAAATTGGAAATTGAGTCGACTCACTTCAAGAGTCTCATAACTCTTTTGAAAAATAAAAAGTATGTCGGGAAAAAAGTGCTAAAAAAAGGTTCTCACTCCCAAAAAAAATTTATTTTCCCCGACTCTTTTAATCGACTCACTCATTTCTAGTGTTGTAGAATCTATCTTCCACAAAAAAAAATTCAAGTCTGGGAGATTTCTATAAGGAACTAAAATAAAACAAACACAAACTTTCGCTTTGTATCACTTTTAGAATATTTCAGTTTATTTATTAAAGCTTTCGCGCCAATCTATTTTTTTTTTAATTGCAAAAATTTAGTATTTGTAAATTTAAGTTTTTTATAATATTTACATTCAGTTATACTTGTGGAAATACGACAGATGTACTTAAATTAAAATCGCGTAAAAAAAATTAAACGAAACATTCTGCGACGACGCATTTTTTCCTGTAAAATTTCGCCGGCTGAGAAGTTCATTGTTTCTTTTTAATTCGTGTAATTTAATTAAACTCGAGACGAATCTAATAAGCGGGCTGGTCTATATTATCATTTTAAAATCCGAGTCCGTAAAATCCGCAGGATTGTTTCTCAAGAATTTATGAATTTTTTTCGCCTAAATTTAAAAAGGGAAATTCTGCTCTTAAACGCGAGTTATTTTGAACCAAAGTGTCATTGCGATATGTTTCATTTACCTTAAAGTATTGAGTGCATTGTATATTCTACACAGCCCTTTGAAATTAACTGGATGTTGAAATAAAAATATGTGATTTTTCACTGGTATTGAAAAATCACAGGTCGTTACTGTTACTAATAGGGGAATTTCACTGCTTCTTAATATCACCGTTACTTAAAATCACTTTTACTTAAAATCACTGCTACTTTAAATCACTGCTATTTAAACTGTGACAAACTGTGATTGCTACTTAAACTGTGACTGTTACTTAAAACATAATTGTAAGATGACAGTACAAGGTGGCATATCTAAAAGTGATTTAATATTCACTACTTTATTCTCCCATTTTTGTATTTAAATTTTGAATAAATATTTCATAAAAAAGACAAATATTAAAAAACGCCATAGTATACCAATAAAATAAAATAAATTACAACTCATATACTAACAATTATTAATTAATTAATTGAGATTTATAAAAACGAAAAAATTATCTTGTCCCGCATGGAATTGGACCACAAACTCAATTGAATAAACCCAAAATGACTCAAAATTCATTTTAATTTAAGATTCAGTGCAAATATCTAAACATACATTTTAAAATAATACCACGAAACTAATTTTGAAATTGCAAACTTCATGACCTAAAAAAAAATAATTTACCAAACGGCGAAAATCTCCAAATGCTCAGGTGCTCAAAAAATTAAAACAAAAATCTTCAAAAATGCATATCTCATTGTTTACTACTACTACTGCATATCTCTATTAAAAATTATTGAATTTTCAAGCCCCAAATTGATTTTGAATAAGGGATACTTCGGCCGCTGAGGATCATATTTTTTTTAAATTTTGTCTGCGCGTTTTATTTTTTTTTCCGCGAAGTTTTCATTCAGGTGCTCAAAAAATTAAAACTAAAATTTTCAAAAATCCATATCTCCAATAAAAACTGCGGAATTTACAAAAACTAAATTCTTTTTGAATATGCGATACTTCGACCTTTGAGGATATTTTTATGGAATCTTGTCTGCGCGTTTTATATTTTTTCTGCGATGTTTTCATTGATTTGCTCAAAAAAATAAAACTAAAATTTTTAAATATCCATATCTCCATTAAAAATTGTTGAATTTACAAAAATCAAATTAATTTTGAATAATCGATACTTCGACCATTGAGGATATTTTTTTAAGGAATTTTTTCTACGCATTTTATATTTTTTTCTGCGATGTTTTCATTCAAGTGCTCAAAAAATTATAACAAAAATCTTCAAAAATCCATATCTCTACTGAAAATTATTGAATTTACAAAAACCAAATTGATTTTGAACTTGCTATACTTCGACCACTGAGGATGATTTTTTATGGAATTTTGTCTGCACGTTTTATATTTTTTCTGCGATGTTTTCATTCATTTGCTCAAAAAAATAAAACTAAAATTTTTAAAACTTCATATCTCCATTAAAAATTATTAAATTTACAAAAACAAAATTTATTTTGAATAAGAGATACTTCGACCATTTAGGATATTTTTTAATGATTTTTTTCTACGCGCTTTATATTTTTTTCTGCAACGTTTTCATTTAAGTGCTCAAAAAATTAAAACGAAAATCTTTAAAAATCCATATCTCCATTAAAAATTATTAAATTTACAAAAACCAAATTTATTTTGAATAAGCGATACTTCGACCATTTAGGATATTTTTTAAGGAATTTTTTCTACGCCTTTTTATATTTTTTCTGCGATGTTTTCATTCAAGTGTTCAAAAAAATAAAACTCAAATTTTCAAAAATTCATATCTCCATTAAAAATTATTAAATTTACAAAAACCAAATTTATTTTGAATAAGTGATACTTCGACCATTTAGGATATTTTTTAAGGAATTTTTTCTACGCGTTTTATATTTTTTTTCTGCGACGTTTTCATTCAAGTGCTAAAAAATTAAAACGAAAATCTTCAAAAAAACATATCTCTATTAAAAATTGTTGAATTTACAAAAAACAAATTAATTTTGAATTTGCTATACTTCGGCCATTGAGGATGATTTTTTATGGAATTTTGTCTGCAGGTTTTATATTTTTTCTGCGATGTTTTCATTCAAGTGCTCAAAAAAATAAAACTAAAATTTTCAAAAATCCTTATCTCCATTAAAAATTGTTGAATTTACAAAAACCAAATTTATTTTGAATAAGCGATACTTCGACCTTTGAGGATATTCTCCTAAAGAATTTTTTCTACGCGTTTTATATTTTTTTTGCCATGTTTTCATTCAAGTGCTCAAAAAATTAAAACAAAAATCTTCAAAAATCCATATCTCTATTAAAAATTGTTGAATTTACAAAAACCAAATTGATTTTGAACTTGCCATACTTCGGCCATTGAGGATGATTTTTTATGGAATTTTTTCTGCACGTTTTATATTTTTTCTACGATGTTTTCATTCATTTGCTCAAAAAATAAAACTACAATTTTCAAAAATTCATATCTCCATTAAAATTATTAAATTTACAAAAACCAAATTTATTTTGAATAAGCGATATTTCGACCATTTAGGATATTTTTTTAAGGAATTTTTTCTACGCGTAATATATATTTTTTTTCTGCGACGTTTTCATTTAAGTGCTTAAAAAATTAAAACGAAAATCTTTAAAAATCCATATCTCTATTGAAAATGGTTGAATTTACAGAAACCAAATTGATTTTGAATTTGCTATACTTCGGCTATTGAGGATGTTTTTAATGAAATTTTGTCTGCACGTTTTATATTTTTTCTGCGACGTTTTCATTCAAGTGCTCAAAAAAATAAAACTAAAATTTTCAAAAATTCATGTCTCCATTAAATATTATTAAATTTACAAAAACCAAATTTATTTTGAATAAGCGATATTTCGACCATTTAGGATATTTGTTAAGGATTTTTTTCTACGCGTTTTATATATTTTTTGCGACGTTTTCATTCAAGTGCTCAAAAAATGAAAACGAAAATCTTTAAAAATCCATATCTCTATTGAAAATTGTTGGATTTACAAAAACCGAATTGATTTTGAATTTGCTATACTTCGGCCATTGAGGATGATTTTATATGGAATTTTTCCTGCATTTATATATTTTTTTCTGCGATGTTATTGTTCAAGTGTTAAAAAAATTAAAACGAAAATCTTCAAAATGATTTTTAAAGATTTTCTGTATTGAAAATAGTTGAATTTACAAGAACCAAATTGATTTTAAATTAGCGATACTTCGGCTATTGAGGATAATATTTTATGGAATTTTGCCCGCACGTTTTATATTTTTTTCTGCGATGTTTTTAGACAAGTGCTCAAAAAATTAAAACGAAAATTTTCAAAAATCCATATCTCTATTGGTTAATGATTCTATTTCAAAATAATACGACGTTTACTAACCGTGATCACAGTCACAGTGTAAAATCACTGATATTAGAAAGTAGCAATCACGGGTAGCAACGTGATTCAAAAGTAGCAGTTTTGCCCATCTCTAGCAACTATGTGTCATTTTTTTAAACTTAAATATTGTAAACAAAGCCTTATAGAACATTTGTGGCTGAAAATAACGAACCTAAACCACGCCCAACGATGACTTTTGATTTTTTGAAAATTGACGAAATTTCGTAAAAGTGTCTGGGTAAATAATTATTTAAACAAAAATGAAGAATATGTGTCATTTTTTTAAACTTAAATATTGTAAACAAAGCCCTATAGAACATTTGTGGCCGAAAATATCAAACCTAAACTACGCCCAACGATGACTTTTGATTTTTTGAAAATTGACCATGTTTCGATAGATGTCTTATCAAAAAATCAGGGTAAATAATAAAGTTAAAAGCTTATTGTTATTACTATGGCACCACAGCAATTTGATTAATTATGAATTTTAATCCATTGTCTGTAAATTAGTAGAGAAAACTTTGAAATTTACTAAAGGTAAAATGGTGGAGGTGCCGGATTCGTGGCTGAAATTTATGGCTAACTTCCAGTCGGTGGTAATATATACACCAGTCTGCTACCGGACCAATAGCAACTTTATTTCAGCGACAATACAATGCAAAAGTCACGTGGTCTAATGTGCGCCAAACAACTGTCGAATAAACTAATTCAGTGGCCGCGTATTCTTTATTCCTCTTCGTGATGCACGTAATAATCGAGAATTGTTTTTATAAATGTAAGCTCATGTGAATTATAATCTTTGGAAATGCTTCGTACTTGTATTTCCGTGGTTGGGCTTGACATTAGTGACATTAAAACAAATCTCGATAATAAGTGGTGCTCTTGAAGATAACCTCTTTTGACAACCACCATGAGTTTACTAGACCGTCTAAAACATCCGAAAGATTTCTGCTCTTATATATAATACAAATCCTCTCCAGCCACGTTCTTAAATGTGTTAATAATATACGACCTTCCACTTCCAAGGATGTGCCTTTTTTATATATTAACGTTCTTTGTGATATTTTAACTAACTGATTTGATAAGAAATTTATGTAGACATGTTGCGTTATGTATACATCTCCCGGTTATAAAATGAAATAAGGAGTCTCCAGCGTTTTCCGAGCGAACTTCTTCCCTTTTTGAGCGAATCACACTTTTTATGCAGGAATCTAATGTAGGGGAGATGTGAAGTAATAAATAAATAATACAGGTGGAGGAACGGGGAGGAAAGTAAAATATATTCTTCTATAAGCGCTATTTATAAGCGGCACTTGCTAAAGAATACTGAAAGAGTGGAATTTTCCGAATTTATGTCGATGGGTATATGTATGGATTATGAATGCACCAATTTATGTAAGCGAAAAAATAATGTTCGGAGCGTGGATGGGCCCTTTTCCACGTACAATGACGGAACTGATGGTGGATTTCCGTATTTCATTTATTCGATGTTCTGCATTCGTGACACTCTTTAAACTACGCCAGTTTACAAAACATGTTTTTGTGTAGATGCAAATAGATTATGCTTTAGGGGTGGTGATTTATTTTCTAAAGGCTTCTTTCAATTTATCATGAAATCACAAAAAAGCATAATTTTATTGTATTTGTTACGTTAATGCAGGGGCGTATCGTTATGTAGAGCCAAGGAGCCATGGCACCACCTGTAGTTTCAAGCTCAGCAAAAAAATTTAATCAATTCCTAAAACACATTTCGCCAGTTTAAATATTAAACACCTGCAAATTAAAAAATAAATTTTAAGCAATAGAATGATTTTTGTAAATAATAATTTAAACAATTTTCTTACTAGAATATTCTGCATTTTTTATCATTAAGCCTGTATTTTCGATTCTTTTGGATGTAAATATTTTTTATTTTGACCTAAATTTTCAACTTCATTGTTAAAATTTTCGACTTTTCACCCCGCGTTTGAAATTTTTCGAGCCGAATTATTAATTTTTAGATTTTTGACCTGTTTTTTTCGATTTTTGGGTCTAATTTTTTATCTTTTGACTTTGCGAATTATCGTACACTGCGGACTGTAAGCCTAGCTTTATAGCACTTAACATTTTAACAGTTCCGTGCATTTATGCGTTAAAATGTATAATATTTGTTAAGACAAATATGGACAGATACCGTACTCATGTTCAAATTCATGAACATAATACGAGACAGGCACTTGACATTTACCCAAGTTGTCCAAGGCTCTCAAAAAAACAAAATAGCGTTAATTACTATGGTCCAAAACTATTCAATATGCTCCCTGAAAATGTAAAATCGTTGCCAAATTGCAAATTTAAACTGGCATTAAAAAGATACTTTATCAGAAAAGCATTTTATAGCGTAGAAGAATGCTTATCTAGTAACCTACATGATTTTGACACATTTTAAAGTGTTTGTGTTTGTATATTACTGTACCTTTACGTCGGATAATTAACGAACTTCTAACTTTGTTTTATTTATTTTTTATGTTTTAAATTTTGAATTTTAGATTTTAAGTTTTCAATTTTAAATTTTAAGTTCTAAATTTTGAATTTTGCATTTCAGACCTTGGGTTTTAAAATTTTAAAATGTTTATCTTTTAATCTTTTATAATGTTTACATATTATTTATTTACGAATTTTAATTATTGTATTTTTAGTGTGTATTTTGTCTAATTTTAATGTGTATTTTATCTTTTGCCAGAGAAGTAGCTGTATTCATGACTTGTGTAAACTGTAACGTATTGACACCAAATAAAATTATTATTATTATTATTAAATATCCTTTATTTTGACCTAAATTTTTGATTTAATTGTTTTAAATTTTCGATTTTTTGTCCGCATTTTTGATTTTTCGGACCGAATGTTTAATTTTTAGATGTTTTGCGTACATTTTCATTTTTTTTTTGTCTACATTTTTGATCATTGGGCCTAAATATTCTTTATTTTGACCTAAATTTTCAATTTAATTGTTAAAATTTTCGACTTTTCAGTCCGCATTTTTGATTTTTCGGACCTAATTTTTAATTTTAAATACACATTTTTGATTTCTTAAACATTTTAACCTGAATTATTGAAGCGAGAATTTTTTCTAGTTTTGTTTGCTGAAATATTTGATTTTTTGGTCACCATTTATTATTATTATAATTATAATTTTGTTTTGTTTGTTTGTTATTTTTTGTACTCTTGGACCATCATTTTTACTTTTATGCCCGAATTTTAGATTTTTGGTGTAAATTTTGTATTTTTTTACTTTCTCCGTTACGAAGTACGAGAAAGTATTGTGATCGTGATTTTTTTTCAAAATTTTTTTTTACGGAAATATCCGTTTTGGGGTCCCTAGATGCCATTTCAACAATTTCTGGAAAAAAAAAATTGTGTCTGTGTGTGTGTGTGTGTGTGTCTGTCTGTGTGTGTGTGTGTGTGTGTGTGTGTGTGTGTGTGTGTCTGTCTGTCTGTGTGCGCTGTATCTCAAAAACCAATAGAGCAATTGATATGAAACTTTAAACATACGTCTTATTTGATAATCCGAAGAACTGAAAAGCTTTTGGTAAAATTTCGTACACCGGAAGTGGGTGTTTACCTTAACAGTTTTTTGTTTTTTGTCAATATTTTCTTAAATATAAAAAATATCACAAAAACATTTAAACAAACATCAAAGACAACAAAGAAATGAATAGCTTTTGCTTGAAAATATTTTTCATAAAATCATTGCTATTCGAGAAAAAAATTTATTATTTTTTTTTAATTTTTGGTTTATAATTATGAAACGATAATAGTTACAGCAATTTTAAGTGAATAATAATTGTAGAGAATGCTAAAATGAACAACTTCTAAAGAATAAGTTTTTTTCGAAATCTCGTTAGTTTTCGAGTAGACCTAGTTTTTGAATTTGAAGTATAATTTTTCCATCTTTCATGATTTTGACGTTTTAAACGTCAGTTTCATCCGAGTTTACGCAACGCTCGATGTACATTTAAAATATGATTTCAATTGAAAATAAACCCATGAAAACGTAAATATAAAGTCGGAGAAAGTAACATGATGGCCACATCACCATTTTTTTTTATGTTTTAGATTTTTTGACTTGAATGATTTTATTGTTCGATTTTTTGGATATTATTTTCAAGTTTTTGGTTAGAAACTCATTTTTGGGGGCTGAAAGTGGTAAATTATTTTCCTTCTACCAAAATTTTCGATTTTTTTATCTGCGTTTTTATCCTTAAATCCGGATTCTTGATTCTTTAGCCCATACTTTAGATTACCGTATTTTCCGTTTTCTTAAATTTTTGGCCCAAATATTCTTTATTTTGACCAAAATTTTTTATTTTTGTTGTCTGCATTTTTTATCTTTACGCCTTTTAGTCTTTTGTCCTAAATTTTCTTTATTTTGACTTCAATTTTCGATTTTAGATTTTCTTAACTAGAATTAATGATTTCGATAAAGACGAAAGTAGCCTGAATATATGAATATTCAAACTGTTCGTAACTGCAAAATTCATAATAATAATAATAATAAAATGCTTTATTTTGCGTACGACAATCAATACAATTATTATTATTATTATTATTAGTTATTATGACTACAAACAAATAACTTATTGAAACAACTACTTCCCTGACCAGTGCCACGCCGGATATTTAGAATTAATGATTTTATTGTGCGGTTTTGTAATTTTGTTTGCTATTTTTTTCGAATTTCCCGTCGGAACTTATTTTAAGCTAAAAAGTATTATTTTTAGACCAGGATTTTTTTATTTTTGGCCGATATTTTAGATGTTCGGCTGTTTTGTTCCAATTTTTTTATTGTTTTGGTCAAAATATTTAATTCGTTTCTTGAAATTTTTGATTTCTTGGTTTGCATTTTTTATTATTGGCCTGAGTTTTCGATCTTTTGGCCTAAATTTGGACAAAACGTCGAAAACTCGAGCCAGATGGTGAAAAATGCGGACTAAAATATCCAAAATTTCAGCAGTTAAATAGAATATTTTGGCCAAAAAAAATCAAAGATCTAAAATGTCGGCTAAAAATATCAAAAATCCTGGTCTAAAAATAAAAATGCATGCAAAAAAACTTGAAAATGCAGGCAAAAGAAAAATAATTTTCAACGAACTTCTCTATTATAATTCTTTATTTTGGCCTACATATTTGATTAGTTTATTACAATTTTCAATATTTCCGCATTTTCAGGCCCGACGTTTTGGTTAAATTTTTTGATTTTTTTTGTCATTTACATTTTAGATTTTTTAACCGGAATGATTGATTTTTACGCGGATTTTTTTAAATTTTTTTAATATTTTTTTTTTGGTGCAAGTTTTTGATTTCTGTCCTTTGTTTTAGATTTTGCAACCTAAATTTTTTAATTTTTTGACCTGTATTTTCAAGGTTTTTTGTTTTAATTTCAGGTTATTTATTTAATTTTATGTTGTTTGGTTTCGTGGGGTTTAATTTAAAGATGGGGTTTATTTTTAGATAAAATTAATTTACTTTGATATTTATCTGGAAAATATAATCTGCGGGATGTTTAAGGAATTATTTAACATTTAATATTTGTTGGAATTTAGGTTTTTCGTCTGAGTACAATACTAGACTTCATTTATCATTCGTTCAAGGCAGCGGCGGCTCGTGGATACGACAGAGATGCCTCTAGTGCTGTACTACTTTATCCTATAGAGGAAGAAAATATGTCGCTGTTGTTTTTGGTAAAATTTTCTTCCGCAGCCTCCTCGTCGAACATCCACGAGCCGCCGCTTGTTTAAGGGTTATCCCTAAAAAAAGAAAAACAAACTATTGAAAAAGGGGAGGGTGATATATTGTATAGGTGGCTCTACCATCAACGTGTTCCACAAGCCGCCACTGCGCTAATGAGTGTGCAACTGCAACGTTTCGGTTGATCTGACATGGCATTACTCATCAATTTTAAATTGCGATTAGAGTTTGCTAATTCCCAGCGCGGGCTCAATTCCACTCCGGGCGGTCATTTATCTACACGAAGAATGACTCTTCATGTTCATGGGTCCATGAATGTTCTGATGGTATTTGCCCCTCCCTTATAATTTTTGTTAAGAAAATTCTGGTATATATTATAATTATGAATTTCTCTAGATATCTTAAAAACGAGAATTTTCATTGATGTAACTACGACAATTTTATTTTACTGGAGCATCATAAATATCAATAGAATCAATTCTCCGATTTAATTGATCAAAGGGCTCTCTCATCGCTGAAAGATTGGATGCTCGGGTTACCTTTTGCGGGGAATAATCCGGGGTTTTGCGTATTCTTGTTATTTACATATTTGAAATTTTAAATATATTTCGCGAGGGTGAAAGGAAGTTGGAATTAGGAAAACGATAATACCCTACGAATTTTTTATAACGCCCGGAGAGGAAGAAAGTCTGAAGGAAAGGATTACGTATATATTATATATCATTCCGGGGATGTTCTATATATTTCATATATTTTCGTTTAAGGAAACGCCCTTTAATAAATAAATGCTATAAATTTTGGCGCATTGTGTGCTCACATACAAATCTGGATTCGTTTCAGGAATGCGTCATTTATGTAACGTTTATTTTATATAGCATTATAATTGGTATACAATTGTCAAGGCTATTTATTATAACTTATGTAAAGATTTTCAGAGAAGAATCGGCGGGGATTATTTTCTTTCGCATGGCCAGATAACAAGCTTTACAGTCTTACCATCCTTTGTATCTTTGCGCTAGAAGCACTAAATCAAAAGAAAACTTATAATACTGTTTATGCTGGAATAGCTAATAATCTAGAATTCATTTATTTAAATTTTTTGACACAAAATTTATAATATAATCATTTTTTGTCGTTAATTTCATGAATTTAATTAACCATGTTATATCAATGTGAAACTGATTTAAAGTTCTATTCAATGACATAAAAATATATGGGGTGGTCCATTAAAAAAATGCAACTCATTTAAAATTTAAAAAAAAAAAATAATAAGCGCGCCACCAAATTCTACGAAGAACACAAACAAATAACTATTTAATTGTTTTTTTTTGCATATCTAACAGTTATTAAAAAAAATATTGGCTATATTAAAATAGCCAAAAATTAAAAAGAGCCCAATGAATCAAGTTAGCCATGATCTGTTCATGCAATTATTATTTCAGAATAAGAGGTCATAACGTGTATACAGGGTGTATTTGAAATAACGAACGGGCTCGTAACCACAAAGAGATTATATTATTTTTAAACAATATTCGCAATTATTTTGCTTATAACTGTAACAAAAAGCCCCCAATTAATTATTAAAGTTAATGAGTGAAAATACGCAACATGTTTGGGGGCAGTGGTAATGTGACCTAATTTTTAAACGGCATCGGCTTTAGATGTCGAATTACAACAAGCGCGTAGGAAATATCTGAGTGCTCTTTAAGCGTCAATGAACTTGAGGACTGTTTATCTTTTATAAAAAAAAAAAAACGTTGCGATAACACTTCAAATTTCGGAGGCAAGAAATCGTATCTCGCGTTTTAAATAAACAAACACACATTCCATACAGACCTAATTAAATGGGAAAAGCATCGGTTCTCAAAATGTTTAAAAAACCTCGAAAAATTAGGAAAATTCAAAAAAAATTTGACGGAAGTGAGTTCACAAATATTTTGTGTATGTGCCCTTAAATGCCTGTTCGTTATTTCAAATACACCCTGTATAAGATTCTTTCCACTCTTAAGGTTACCGCGATAGGCTATAAAAACACCGGGCCACCCGGTACATTCTTCTCTGAAACAATAAGAAGTTTTTTTTTACGCAAGTGTGCCTTTAATTAATTACAAATATTATCTCTGTACTATTCTTTGAATATGCACCCTCCTCTGTGCATGTGGATATTTAAACACACCCTTGTTTCAGCGTCTACCACCCGCGGGTACGTAGAACATACACGTTTGTTTGCATATTTTCAGCCCTTATGTTTGTTGATTACCGTGAAAACATAATTATTTTGTTTGCGCGATCTTTCTAACATAAGTAACTACACCAGAATTTATAAATTCAATGGCGGTTTTTTTGACATGGAATTTTAGATGTGAATTCTCGATAACAGATGATTACCGTGTGTTCATTATTTTCAGCGCAACAATATCATAACTGAAATTTAAGAGTTTAGATATAGAAACAATGATTTATAATTGTTTTTTTTTTTAATGGGGTCCTCTTGGACCCCTAAGTGCAGCTAAGGGTTAAATTTGGAAAATTAAAATATTACATGATGAATTTTCAAAATTTGAAAATATTAAATTTTACCAAAAAAATCAATAAAACAAGTATACTCCAAGAAAATGTTTAGAATTTAAGGACATTCAATTTGGAAAAGCAAAATTTCACATGATACACTTTAGAAATGTGAAAAAAATTATAAATTTCACTCTAAAATAATACAATCAAATCAGCATACTCCACAAATGTTAATTATTTAAGGATATTCAAGAAATTTCTTTCTAATTTAATTTCAAAACTATTTATGACTTTAAATTTCAAAACGTATTTTTTTTTTAAATATTAAATTTCACTCTTAAATAATTATTAAATCAGTATACTCCACAAATATTTAGAATTTAAGGACATTCAAGAAATTTTACTGTAACTTAATTTTGAAACGACTATTGACATTTTCAATTTGAAAAAGTAAAATATCATATGATAAACTTTAAAAATGTGAAAAAAATATTTAATTTCACTCTAAAAAAAATCAATAAAACTGTATTCTTCACAAATATTTAGAAATTTAAGGATAATCAAGAAATTTTACTCCAGCACTTAATTTTGAAACGACTTGACATTTTCAAATTGGAAAAGTAAAATTTCACATGATAAACTTTAAAAATGGGAAAAAATATTTAATTTCAATCTAAAAAATAAAAATAAAATAGTATACTTCTCAAATATTGAAAATTTAAGAATATAGATTGATGACTTTTTAAATTTGGAATCGTAAAATTTCACAACACAAACATGAAAGTTGAAAAAAAAGTAAAATTTCACCCTAAAAAACTTCAATCAAATCCGTATACTTCACAAATATTTAGTAAAAGTAAAATTTCACATAATAAGCTTTAAAAATGTGAAAAAAATATTAACCTAAATCACTCTAAAACATAATCACTCAATAAACGATATATTCCACAACTATCTAGAATTTAAGGACTTTCAATTTTACCCAAAAAACTGAATAAAATTAGTATAATCCAAAATTGTTTATAATTTAAGGATATTCGAGAAATTTTACTCTCATTTAATTTCGAAACGATTTATGATTTTTTAAGTTCAGAAACGTAAAATTTCACAACACAAACATGAAAAATTTGAAAAAAAATGTTAAATTTCACCCTAAAAAACTTAAATCAAATCCGTATACTTCACAAATATTTATATTTTAAGAATATTTAAGTAATTTTACTCTAACTTAACTTTTAAACGTGTTATTTATTCTTTCAACTTTGGAAAAGTAAAATATCACATGGTAAACTTAAAATTTGAAAAAAAGATTAAATTTTACCCAAAAAAAATCAATAAAATTGGTAGATTCCGAAATTGTTTAAAATTTAAGGATATTCAAGAAATTTCACTCTAATTTAATTTCGAAACGATTTATGACTTTAAAATTTTTTTTTTTTATTTGGAAAGGAAGGATGATTGATGGAAATTTGGGTTGGGGAATTATGGATGATATGGGGACATTGGCTTAGACAAAGTAGGTCATTCAGCCACAACCGATTATTTATAATATATTTTCATATTAAATTAAAATAGACATCCACAAACACCCATGCCCTACCCGGGATTCGAACCCAGGACCCTTCGCATTAGTTCTGGTGCGCTAACGCACGCGGCTAGTAGGCCGGCTTTTTTTAAAATTTGAAAACGTAAAATTTCACAGCATAAATTTGAAAAATTTGAAAAAAATATAAAATTTCACTCTGAAACATTCAATCAAATCCGCCTACTTCACAAATATTTGTAATTTAAGGATAGTTATTCTTCAAATATTTAGAATATAAGGACATACAAGGAATTTTACTCCAAATTAATTTTAAGACGTGTTATTATTATTTTTTTTTAATTGGGAAAATTCAAATATTACATGATAAACTTTCAAATTTGAAAAAAATATTAAAAATTACCAAAAAAAAAATCAATAAAATGAGTATACTCCAAAATTGTTTAGAATTTAAGGATATGCAAGACATTTTACTCTAATTTAATTTCAAAACGATTGATGACTTTTTAAATTTGAAAATGTAAAATTTGACAACACAAATTTTGAAAAATTTGAAAAAAAATAATTAAATTTCACTCTAAGAAAATTCAATCAAATCCGTATACTTCACAAATATTTATAATTTAAGGATATTTAAGTAATTTTAACGTGTTTCAACTTAATTTTTAAAAGTGTTATTTATTCTTTCAACTTTGGAAAAGTAAAATATCACATGGTAAAGTTTTAAAATTTGAAGAAAAGATTAAATTTTACCAAAAAAAAAAAATAAAATTTGTATATTCCAAAATTGTTTATAATTTAAGTATATTCATGAAATTTTACTTTAACTTAATTTTAAAACGAATTATGACTTTTTCAAGTTGGGAAAGTAAGATGATATGATACACTTCAAAAATTTGCAAAAAATATTAAGTTTCACTCTAAAAACATGAATAAAAATTGTATACTGTATGAAGAAAATGTATTCTTATTTAATTTAAAAATATTTTATGACGTTTTAAATTTGGAAAAGTAAAAATACATTTAAATATGAAAAATATGTTTTATTAATATGAATTAGGTGAGGTATCCAAAATGTTTTTAATTGTACCGATAGGTACGGCCTTTGGCAATGCTACCTTGATAAAATATTTCAAAAATGTCTGCGCCAAATGTCCAAAAATTAAAATTTTGTTCATGTGGTCGTCTATGATTTTCGTGAAATGGGGATGTTTCAAGTGAGGTATCCAAAATGTTTTTAATTATACCGATAGGTAGGGCCTTTGGCAATGTTGCCTTAATACAATATTTCAAAAATGTCTGCGCCAAATGTCCAAAAATTAAAATTTTGTTCATGTGGTCGTATATGATTTTCGTGAAATGGGGATGTTTCAGGTGAGGTATCTAAAATGTTTTTTCCGTTGCTCGTTGGTTAATGGCTAACTTTAATGTTCCCAAATGTATCAAAAATCGTTCATTAATGACCCCTTTTAATGAACGATTTTTCATTAATGAACGATTTATAGGGCCGCGGTGGTCTAGTGGGTAGAGGTCCGGCCTCTGGACCCCGCTGGTGCGGGTTCGAGTCCCGTCCGGGCGGTCACCTTTTTTTGAACTTTTTTAACACGAAAAATGGCCGTGCGGGTCCCTGGATATATTTAGTCTTTGTCCTCATTTCACTTAAATGAATTATGCTATACATCGGTTATAGCTGAATGCCCTAACTGGACAAGCCAATTCCCTATCATCCTCGATTCCCTAACATGAATTCCTATCAATCATATTTCTTAAAAAAAAAGAACGATTTATATTTAAGCATTAAATAGCTAATTCATGAGTGGCTAATTACTCATAATTACTGGAAATGTAACTGATAATAGCGAGAAAACGATCTATAATTTGTTTCACATGTAAATGCAAAAGTATATAAATTCTCTGCACTAGAAACAAATTAGCGGTGAACCACCTTCTATTTTGTTATACAATAATGTCAAAGTGTGAAACATCAAATTTATAAAAACGAGTGTATCAATGTCTGCTACTATGGATACTGTCGAGTTTAAATTAACACCGCCAAAAGTACTAACCATTGCAAATAATGCAACATTAAATTTGCTTCCTTCGGAATCTGCGCTATTCGCATGTTTTGCCGATATTGCTGCAAAGGGCTTAATAGCAAGTTTATTTGTTTGTTTTGTTTGGATTTTCTCTAATCTACTTTCTAATGTTGATCTAAGTTACGACCAACGGAAAAATCTTGTAACCAACTTGTGTGTTAATTGGCGATTAATGATCTCAACAATTAACGCCCTCGCGCAAGCGCTCGTGCGTGAAAATGTCTCGATCATTAATCGCTATCATTAACACACTTGTTGGTTAAATAACTATTAATTGTACCGATAGGTACGGCCTTTGGCAATGCCGCCATGATAAAATATTTCAAAAATGTTTGCACCAAATGTCCAAAAATAAAATGTTGTTTATGTAGTCGTCTATGATTTTCGTGAAATGGGGATGTTTCAGGTGAGGTATCTAAAATGTTTTTAATTGTACCGATAGGTAGGGCCTTTAGCAATGCCACCACGATAAAATATTTCAAAAATGTCTGCGCCAAATGTCCAAAAATTAAAATTTTGTTCATGTGGTCGTCTATGATTTTCGTGAAATGGGGATGTTTCAGGTAAGGTATCCAAAATGTTTTTAATTGTACCGATAGGTACGTCCTTTGGCAATGCCACCATGATAAAATATTTCAAAAATGTTTGCGCCAAATGTCCAAAAATTCAAATTTTGTTCATGTGGTCGTCTATGATTTTCGTGAAATGGGGATGTTTCAGGTGAGGTATCTAAAATGTTTTTAATTGTACCGATAGGTAGGGCCTTTAGCAATGCCACCACGATAAAATATTTCAAAAATGTCTGCGCCAAATGTTCAAAAATTAAAATTTTGTTCATGTGGTCGTCTATGATTTTCGTGAAATGGGGATGTTTCAGGTGAGGTATCCAAAATGTTTTTAATTATACCGATAGGTAGGGCCTTTGGCAATGTTGCCAACAACAAACGCGGCTGTTTGTATTAATAACTTTTGGTAACTATTAATAAAAACCTGATTTTTGTACAACTGTAACAGATCTAAGAGTGCGCCAACTTTTGAATGAAAGAATTTTGGTACCCAAATTTTGACTTATGAATAAAAGATTTTCTGTATTTAAATGCTCAGTTCATCCTTCATCCATTAAGCTGGCTGTGCCTTTGTGTCATATCAATAATCTTAACAGTTTTTCTTCCTCTACCCCTCCTTGGTACATCATTTCGAGTCAATTTTGCTTTAGTTTTCTTGTCTGCTTCACTTGCAGTTCGGAATATTTTAGTTCATTTATAAAGTCTGCAATTTCTTAAATAAAATCTGAACTTGCTTTACGTAGTAGTAAACAATTTTTATTGTCAAATGTAATAAACAAATTATTTTGCCTACAATAAATATTATTTGGGGCGGCCCGTTGGTGTAGTGCAGTGGTTCCCAAACTTTTTTGTCCTACTGCCCCCTTTCCAGAAAAAATATTACTTAGCGCCCCCTGGATCTTTTTTAATTTTAAAAGCAATTAATAGGATCACCAAGATTGACTATTTGCAATTGGTTTTTTTTTGTTAATAAATTGGTTACCGCACTGAACCCAAGTTTCACTAAATCTTTTCTTCTTTCTTTTATATTATCACTGCCCCCTTACAGTTATTCATCGCCCCCAAATGCATCTGTGGCCATCAGCGCCCTCCTGAATCGCTGCAGCACCCACTAGGGGGCGGTGGCGCCCACTTTGGGAATCACTGGTGTAGTGACCGCTTGTGCCAGTTGCACCGCGTGCTGTGTGGGTTCGAAGCCCAGCCCGGGCGAAAGATTTTTCGGGGATCGAAAAGTATTCGCTCGGGTCCATGTTTGTTGTGTATACGTTTGACAATATTCATTTGTTCATTTCTTCATTTGCTCATCTTAAATTGAAATATATAAATAATAACCTGGTCGTGACTGAATGGCTCATGCCTAAGTAAAAAAAATATATTATTTTTAGTATAAAGGGCAGTCGACCATCCGTCTTTCTGCCCACGTTTGCTCTCTTGTTATTTTTTCCCATTCAAGGTTGGTGGATATGTAAAAGGGGTTTTTTAAATTTTGAAGGAATATTGGATTTTCTAGGGAAGCACATTTTATTCAGAATTTCTAAATTGCTTTCACTACATGCTATCGTTCTGGGAGAAATCGAATTCTTTCTTTTATGGTTTACAACTGTTTTTAAATATAAATGTACCGATTTTGAATTAATTAGGCGGTCTGTGGTCGCTTCATTTATTAAACCGCCTGTGTACGCCGCACACACCGCACAATAGGACGCATCGGCTCTGATGATGACACGCATCAAAGTTACGAATTGATTCACTTCAAAGTACGTTTTAAGTGATTGGAACGCGTTGGCCCAGTGTTCTTGCTTCTACAGATTCGATTCTCTACCTAGAATAATATGATCATGCTGTTCTATCCCTGCATATTTATATAATAATAATAATAAACTGTCTTTATTAAAGAAAAAAAAGTTAATAGTAGAAGAAAATATTTTTTGTGAGAACAGTTGTGAGAAATTTAGTTGGTTGTAAACTTCCATTACTGCTCTTCCACTTAAAATGTGTAAAACCCAACAACAAAATCTGTTAAAGCAGATCGCTCTAGTTGGCTACCCGCGCTTCCCCAACCCGCAATTATTCCTTCAAAACTCGTAAATGATTAGTTTGTATATCGTAACCCTAATAAGATCCGATATAATACTAATAGTATTTATTTATCCAAGTACACTTATACTATATAATTAAAACTACTTACAAACACATTGGATAAATAGGATACGCTCAGTTCACTGGAGAACCAGCGTATTTCGCGAAAACTATGTTTTATTACCATTAATTTTTCAATGCATCAACCAGCTTTGGATTCGGAAAGTTACGCAGTTGCTAATTAAACGGCAACCAGTAATTGAGACGTTATGGATCCAATCGAATACATGCCATCATGCATGTACAGTGGGCTCTTCATTACCAGAAGGCTTTGTTTACAGTATAGAGTGTATGGAAGGTCAGTCCGATAGATACTCCTCGGCCAATCCAATATCATCAGTATCATCATAGTCCCACTCAATCACCCATTGAATAATACTGCCCCGACATACATCGACATATGTGCAAACTGTGTCAAAGGCCTCCGGTTTTTTTTTTTACTAATACGCAAACCGCTCTTGAATTGGGGGCGTGTGTATTCCAATTTTAGCATTTTTCCATTCCCGATGACAAATAATAACATCCAAAATGTAATCACTGTGATCCGATTTTAATTGCGAATCTGGATTTAAAGTTTGATCAGTGCGCTTAAATATTAGTATTTTAATTATTGTTTGTTCCTTTATCTCGAAAAACAAACACAATCTAATGACGATCACAATACGCGCAGTGTCTTTCAGGGTGAAAATAGAGAATTTTTACGTTAACCAATGATACTAAACTAGTGGGTTGAATTTAGAACAGGATGATATTAATTTTTGGTCTGCAATATGACAATGTTATATTTTCGATTAAAGAACAACCATCCTTCATTTCCTGGAATAACGAAATAATCACGAGATCTCCAATTAAAATATATTTTCCTCGATTTTGTTTCAAAACTAACAACTTAATTTAAAAACAGTCGCAATAAAGTTCATCTTTATCGGTTTTCTCGCAGAGATTCTTATATCTCGCCCTCCCGCAGCCGGTGAATTATGCCTGCACTTTCAGCTCGGCCGCTAATTAAACAATTACGATAACTTAAATAATTGCACATGAAGTTTTCTCTGAGCTAGTTTTATGATATACAATATGCGCCATGTATATATATTTTAATTAAACTCGGGAGCGGCGTAAACTTTTTCCTGAACCTCCGCCGCTCCTCCGCCATAAAGGAAATCGTTTACGTTGGGAAAATCTTGATTCATAACGCCGTAATTGTCTGCTGTTGCTTATGGGGTTGAAAAGTATCTCCTGCGGATGATAATGGAGAAAAAAATTATTGAGACAAAAGATTCTCATCGCGTGTTTAATTATTATGGAGCCAAGTTTGTATTGAAGGAATCAATGGATAACGAGTTAGCTAGTTCGTTATTTGTGAAGATGTTTTTAACTAGGGATGTTCGTTCAAATCCGCCGCGGGTTAAACGGTGTGGAGGTATAAATAAATCCAATGCATCATTGAATTCTTTTGAAAGCAAAATTGATGACCTTAAAATATGGTTGGATTTTTGATAGGTGAGAGTTTTGTTATCTATCGATAGTCCAATCGGCTTGTTGTGACGTCATCTTTAAAGAATTTAATCATAAGGCAAGATCACATGAGGTATCGGCTTTATGAGACATCAAATATATGTCATTCATTATTCCTAATAAGCAGTGGCGGCTCGTGGAACACGTTGATGGTAGAGCCACTTATACAATATATCCCCCTCCCCTTTTTCAATAGTTTGTTTTTCTTTTTTTTTAAGGATAACCCTTAAACCAGCGGCGGCTCGTGGATGTTCGGCGAGGAGGCTGCGGAAGAAAATTTTACCAAAAACAACAGCGACATATTTTCTTCCTCTATAAGATAAAGTAGGACAGCACGAGAGGCATCTCTGTCGTATCCACGAGCCGCCGCTACCTTGAACGAATGATGAATGAAGTCTAGTATTGTACTTGGCAAATAAATTTAGATCAGACGAAAAACCTAAATTCCAACAAATATTAAATGTTAAATAATCCCTTAAACATCCCGCAGATTATATTTTCTAGATAAATATCAAAGTAAATGAATTTTATCTAAAAATAAACCCCATATTTAAATTAAACCCCACGAAACCAAACAACATAAAATTAAATAAATAACCTGAAATTAAAACAAAAAACCTTGAAAAAACAGGTCAAAAAATTCAAAAATTTAGGTTGCAAAATCTAAAACAAAGGACAGAAATCAAAAACTTGCACCAAAAAAAAAAAAAATTTAAAAAATTTAAAAAAAACCAGCGTAAAAATCAATCATTTCGGTTAAAAAATCTAAAATATAAATGACAAAAAAAATCAAAAAATTTAACCAAAACGTCGGGCCTGAAAATGCGAAAATATTGAAAATTGTAACAAACTAATCAAAAATGTAGGCCAAAATAAAGAATTATTGATTTATATGAGAGAAGTTTGTTGAAAATTATTTTTCTTTTGCCTGTATTTTCAAGTTTTTTTGCACGCATTTTTATTTTTAGACCAGGATTTTTGATATTTTTAGCCGAAATTTTAGATCTTCGGCAATTTTGTTCCAAATGTTTGATTTTTTTGGCCAAAATATTCGATTTATTTGTTGAAATTTTGGATATTTTAGTCTGCATTTTCCACCTTCTAGCTCGAGTTTTCGACGTTTTGTCCAAATTTAGGCCAAAAGATCGAAAACTCAGGCCAAAAATAAAAAATGCAAACCAAGAAATCCAAAATTTCAAGAAACGAATCAAATATTTTGACCAAAACAATAAAAAAATAGGAACAAAACAGCCGAAGATCTAAAATATCGGCAAAAAATAAAAAATTCTGGCCTAAAAATAATACTTTTTAGCTTAAAATAAGTTCCGATGGGAAATTCGAAAATAATAACAAACAAAATTACAAAACCGCACAATAAAATCATTAATTCTAAATATCCTGCGTGGCACTGGCCAGGGAAGTAGTTTGAATTATTTGTTTGTAGTCATAATAACTAATAATAATAATAATTGTATTGATTGTTGTACGCAAAATAAAGCATTATTATTATTATTATTATGAATTTTGCAGTTACGAACAGTTTGAATATTCATATATTCAGGCTACTTTCGTCTTTATCGAAATCATTAATTCTAGTTAAAAAAATCTAAAATATATGATAAACAATAAAAAATTAAGACCAAAAATTCGTACTCAAAAATAAAGTGGTGGACCAAAAAATTTAAATTTTCAACCAACAAATCGAGAATTGAAGTCAAAATAAAGAAAATTTAGTACAAAAGACCAAAAGGTGTAAAGATAAAAAATGCAGACAACAAAAATCAAAAATTTTGGTCAAAATAAAGAATATTTGGGCCAAAAATTTAAGAAAACGGAAAATACGGTATGGGCTAAAGAATCAAGAATCCGGATTTAAGGATAAAAACGCAGACTAAAAAATCGAAAATTTAGGTAGAAGCAAAATAATTTACCATTTTCAGCCCCCAAAAATGAGTTTCTAACCAGAAATTTGAAAATAATAGCCAAAAAATCGAACAAATCATTCAGGTCAAAAAATCTAAAACATACAAAAAAATGGTGATGTGGCCATCATGTTACTTTCTCCGACTTGATGGTCTCATTTATATTTACGCTTCCGTGGTTTATTTTCAATTTAAATCATAAATTTGCTGTAAGTATTATCGTTTCATAATTATAAACCAAAAATGAAAAAAAAAAAAATTTCTCGAAAAACAATAATTTTATGAAAAATATTTTCAAACCAAAGATGTTCATTTCTTTGTTGTCTTCAATATTTATTTAATTGATTTTTTGATATTTTTCATATTTACAAAAATATTGGCAAAAAACAAAAAACAGTTAAGGTAAACACCCACTTCCGGTGTACGAAATTTTACCAAAAGCTTTCTCGTACTTCGTAACGGAGAAAGTAAAAAAATACAAAATTTAGACCAAAAATCTAAAATTCGGGCATAAAAGTAAAAATGATAGTCCAAGAGTACAAAAAATAACAAACAAACAAAACAAAATGATAATAATAATTATTATAAATGGTGACCAAAAAATCAAATATTTCAGCAAACAAAACTAGAAAAAATTCTCGCATCAATAATTCAGGTTAAAATGTTTAAGAAATCAAAAATGTGTAATTAAAATTAAAAATTCGGTCCGAAAAATCAAAAATGCGGACTGAAAAGTCGAAAATTTAAACAATTAAATTGAAAATTTAGGTCAAAATAAAAAATATTTAGGCCAAATGATCAAAAATGTAGACAAAAAAAATGAAAATGTACGCAAAACACCTAAAAATTAAAAATTCGGTCCGAAAAATCAAAAATGCGGACTGAAAAGTCGAAAATTTTAACAACTAAATTGAAAATTTAGGTCAAAATAAAGAATATTTAGGCCATACGATCAAAAATGTAGACAAAAAAATGAAAATGTACGCAAAACATCTAAAAATTAAACATTCGGTCCGAAAAATCAAAAATTCGGACAAAAAATCGAAAATTTAAAACAATTAAATCAAAAATTTAGGTTAAAATAAAGCATATTTAAGTCTAAAGATAAAAAAATTAGACCCAATAATCGAAAAAAACAGGTCAAAAATCTAAAAATTAATAATTCGGCCCGAAAAATTTAAAATGCGGGGTGAAGTCGAAAATTTTAACAATGAAGTTGAAAATTTAGGACAAAATAAAAAATATTTATATCCAAAATAATCGAAAATACGGGCTTAATGATAAAAAATGCAGAATATTCTAGTAAGAAAATTGTTTAAATTAGTCTCAAAACTCATTCTATTGCTTACAATCTCTTTTTTTAATAGAAAAACTTTTTTTAAAATTTGCAGGTGAAATGTGTTTTAGGAATTGATTAATTTTTTTTGCTAAGCTTGAAACTACAGGTAGTGACATAGCTCCTTGGCTCTACATAACGAGCCGCCCCTGCTAATAAGGAAGGCACGCGTATACCGCGTATACGATTTCTTGCCTCCGAAATTTGTTATCGCAACGTTTTTTTTTTTGTAAAAGATAAAATTTCCTACGCGCTTGTTGTAATTCGATATCTAAAGCCGATGCCGTTTAAAAATTAGGCCACATTACCACTGCCCCCAAACATGTTGCGTATTTTCACTCATTAACTTTAATAATTAATTGGGGGCTTTTTGTTACAGTTATAAACAAAATAATTGCGAATATTGTTTAAAAATAATATAATCTCTTTGTGGTTACGAGCCTCTTCGTTATTTCAAATACACCATGTATAATAGGCCAGTGATTGAACGAAGAATTTTTGTCGACGTATAGCTTCTTTTTTCTTGATTTCACCGCGAAAACATTTTTTTTTAACGGCCCTCTATTAAAGAAATATTTTTTTCTTATAAAATGTAGGTTACATTCATGAAAATACGTGCGACCACATAGATCAACTGAATTTTAAACAAGTTTGATATTTTATGCAAAAAGAAAAAAATCCCAAAAATCACCTATTTTTCGGCTTCCTGACTACACATGACCCCTTCAGTATTTTTAGAGACATCAACACGGCATCATTCAGAAATCATCCTATTGCTGTCGTAAATAATTTACGACTTAGTACTCTAGCAGTAGTACTTTCTCCAATTATACAAGTGTTATCATTCTATACATATGAATTAAATAACTTGAAATTCTGTAATACACAGCACAACTCTTGCAAGTTTAACTACAAAATAAGCAACTAAGTTGTATATCAATAGGTGAGATGCACCTAGCTGCTGACTCAGTGCAGGAACTATTCAATATTAATCAGCTTGAACATTAATTAGCTGCTTTGATCGTGCTCGCCGGGACTTACTTGCGTACATCATACAGGGAGAAAGGATTTCTGGTGCGTACATACCTGGAACAAAAGGAAACTTGTTAGACGGACGTTTGTCTACATGTTGGACACCAATTAAAAGTTCATTTACACAAAATTAATAATTTTACCTGGAAAATGGTGCATTGTTTCGAGTACAGCCAATGCGTAACTAATTCATGCAATTATGAAACGTATATAAAATATAAATAATGCAGCTACAAGGGATTTTCCATAGCCAAACAAGCTCGATGGTGGTCACCGGAGTGGATGATATATTATTTAACAATTCAGCAAAATTACTTGCATTTTAAAGTAACAGAGGGAAATCTCTGAACTAATAATCCCGGATATCAAACAAAAATATAAATGTAATATAATTTACGGGATGAGCAAAACACTATGGCAGAATAAACATATAAAAATCAATTTCACCAAGTAACAGCCTCATCAATCCAATATATAAAAATACAGCAAAACAAATAACCAGGGTGATTATATTTATATGTACTGGATGTTTATTTTAAGGTCCCCGCCGATAAATATTAGAGATATATCCCCAAATTGTACTAGCATTGGAAAGGCAAGTAGATGAAAACGGAGAATTAATATTAGATAAAAATCTGATTCATTTTCAACAAGACTGGGCCCCTGCCCACTACCTCCAAAGGGTTCGTGATTTTCTGAATGCCCATTTCCCTGGACAATGGATCGGAAGGAGGGCCGCCTAGGTCTCCGGATTTAACTCCACTTGATTTTTTTTATGCGGACACAATCAATCAAGAATTTATAGGACCAAACCGGTTGATCGAGAAAACCGAGGATTATTGCCACTTGTCAAGAAATTACAAAAAAAAACATTGATTTCGGTTAGACAAAATATTGAGATGAGACTTTTCCATTATTTAGGAGAGCACTTTGAAAATTTCTTGTAGTTATTGTTGTTGTTGTTGTAATTATTTGTTGTGATATTTCAAAATGATTTTCAAAACAGTTGTACTGTGACTTGATTTTTCGTTCAATTATCTAATTTGTTTGGCTCTTGATGCAGCGCATTTTCGAAAATTTTCGACTCAAAACTGTTATCTCGAAAGTGATTTTGGTTCTTATTACGAAACCTAATGTGTGTGTAAACATCGAAAAATAGGAACCGCGCACGAAAAATTAAAAATTCTCGAAATATTGGGGTCTAGGAAAAAAAAACGTTTCCCACAAAAGTTTGTTCTTTTTTCGTGTAGAAGACGATGCCGAAATAAAAAAATGGGGTTCCCATTAAAAAAAAAAACAAGTTGACCCCAATATGGGCAATATGCCCACTTGGGGTCAAAAACCAATTACATGGTTTTTCTTCCCCCTAAAGCTACGCGCACACTTGTCGGAACGGCACGGACGGCACGCATCGGCAAAAATTGCTTAACACAGTTGTAAACGAGTCAACGCACACTTATCCGTTCCATGCCGTACCGATAAATGTGCGTTGAGTCGTTTACAACTGTGTTGAGCAATTTTATCCGTTGCCGTTCCGACAAGTGTGCGCGTAGCTTAAAATTCATCGAACCCGTATTTTACCGATTTTCGATCCCTGCCGCCACGGATCCAGATATGGGGGGTGGAACTTAAAAAAAAACACCCTGTATATTATATTTTATATTGTATTCTTTTCATCATGTTTGGTTATACAAGGTGTACCATTTTAAATTGCCACCCCAAATATTTCGAAACCTGAGCAGCATGGAAAAAAATGTTTCAGATATAAGTTGTAGGGTTCGGAGGGGGACATATGCTGTTGACCTTGAAAATGACCTTGACGTTAATTTTCAAGGTCAAACAAATGTCAACTTTGATTTTTCAAATGGAACCCCCTATTTTTTATTGCGGGATCGTATTCTGCGGAAAAAAAAAACAAACTTTTTGTAGGAAACGATTTTTTTAAATGCTTTTTTTAAGAGTTTTTTTTACGAATTTTGTCCGTCATGTTGTTTGAAATCGCGGATATATCCTGTGATTCATGCATTACCCTCGGTAATGATCCCCGGATCTTACTCCCCTTGACTTTTTCCTCTGAGAACTAGTCAAAGAGAAAGTATTTGCTAAAGCTCCGACAACAGTGCAGAACATGAAGGAGAGGATTAGGGCTGCATTTCGAACAATTTCCATTAAAAACCCTTCGAAATATTAAAGCAAACATTCGCCAGCGGGTACATAAATGCATAGACGAGGATCGACACTTGATCGAGCATTTGATCTAAGAACGAGATCGAATCTCCAGCCACTGAAACCATCGGCCTTTTTCAGAGTCAATGCAAAATCCCATCGGCAACCTCCACGTGGTGCACATCATTGCGTAATGCACGAATCACAGCCTGGATTCATCTGAGATGATTCGTGAAAAGGCGCATTAAAAAAAAACCTTTCCTTCAAAAAGTTTGTATTTTTTCCCGTAGAATACAATTCCATAATACAAAATAGAGGGTTCCATTTGAAAAATCAAAGTTGACCTTCGCTTGACCTTGAAAATTAAACCCAAGGTCATCTTCAAGGTCACCAGCATATGTCCCCCTCCGAACCCTACAACTTTCATCTGAAACATTTTTTGCCATGTTGCTCAGGTTTCGAGATATTAGGGCTGGAAATTTAAAATAGGACACCCTGTATAATTACATTTCACTTAAAAGCCTCATTATTGTTCAGGTATGTAATTGTATTATATAATGCTCAAGGCAGCAAACTGAATCTTAAACTGTTATATCGTATCCAAGAAATCGGGTCCGGCAAATTCATCGCGGAAAATTCGCCGTAGAAAATTCATCGCAAAAAAGTTCATCGCAAGGAAAATTCAACGCATAAATATTCATCGCAGAGAAATTTCATCACAAATGTAATTTTAAACTGTTATACCGAATCCGTGAAATTGGGTTCGGCAAATTCATCGCGGAAAATTCGCCGCAGAAAATTCATCGTAAGAAAGCTCATCGCAAGGAAAATTGAACGCATAAATATCATCGCAGAGAAATTTCATCGCAAATGTCATTTTAAACTGTTACACCGAATCCGTGAAATTGGGTCCGGCAAATTCATCGCGGAAAATTTGTCGCAGGAAATTCATCGCAAGAAAGCTCATCGCAAGGAAAATCGAACGCATAAATATTCATCGCAGAGAAATTTCATCGCAAATGTCATTTTATTTATTTATTTATTTATTTATTTTAAACTGTTACACCGAATCCGTGAAATTGGGTCCGGCAAATTCATCGCGGAACATTTGTCGCAGGTAATTCATCGCAAGAAAGCTCATCGCAAGGAAAATTCAATGCATAAATATTCATCGAAGAGAAATTTCATCGCAAATGTAATTTTAAACTGTTATACCGAATCCGTGAAATTGGGTCCGGCAAATTCATCGCGGAAAATTTGTCGCTGGAAATTCATCGCAAGGAAAATTCAACGCATAAATATTCAACGCAGAGAAATTTCATAGCAAATGTCATTTTAAACTGTTACACCGAATCCGTGAAATTGGGTCCGGCAAATTCATCGCGGAAAATTCGTCGCAGAAAATTCATCGCAAGAAATTTCACCGCAAAAAGGTCGTCGCAAAAATAATTCGACGCGTGAATATTCATCGCAAGAAGTTACATCGAGGAGCACAGCAGTGAAATTTCATCGCAAATGTAATTTTTCTTATATTGAAATTTTGTTTGGAAAACAGAGACAAAATGTCACAATAATAGTAATTTAACCAACGAGTGTGTTAACGATAGCGATTCCTTTGTGGCAATTAAAGTATCCATTGGTTTTCTTTTATAACACGTTATCTGATCTTTATTAAACTTAAGGGGTCACGCCTAGACAAAAAATTAAAAAAACATCGATTTTTGGGTTTTGACATTTTCAGTATCATATATTTCAATTTTTATCAAACTTGGCACGTTTATTTGAGATATATTAGGCCAGTTATTGAACGAAGTTTTTTTTAGACGTATAGCTTCTTTTTTTATTGTTTTTTTTAACGCCCTTCTATTGCTACTATTTTTTCTTATAAAATGTATGTTACATTCATGAAAATACGTGCGACCACATAGATCAACTCAATTTTAAACAAGTTTGATATTTTATGCAAAAAAAATCCCAAAAATCACCTATTTTTCGGCTTCCGTGAATTTGGGTCCGGCAAATTCATCACGGAAAATTCGTCGCAGAAAATTCATCGCAGAAACTTAATCGTAAGAAAATTCTCATCGCAAGGAAAATTCAACGCATAAATATTCATCGCAGAGAAATTTCATCGCAAATGTAATTTTAAACTGTTATACTGAATCCGTGAAATTGGGTCCGGCAAATTCATCACGGAAAATTCGTCGCAGAAAATTCGTCGCAAGAAATTTAATCGCAAAAAGGTCGTCGCAAAAATAATTCGATATTCATCGCAAGAAATTACATCGCGGAGAAGTTTCACAGAAGTGAAATTTTATCGCAAATGTCATTTTCGTTTTATATTGAAATTTTGTTTAGAAAACAGACAAAATGTCACAATAATAGTTATTTAACCAACGAGTGTGTTAATGATAGCGATTAATGATCCAAATATTTTCACGTGTACATGTACATGATTTTATTTAATAAACGGTAATATTACACTTTTGTACGTTATACAAATACAGGGTGTTTCAGAGCTCTGGGAACGGTCAATCACGTGCTTATTTTTCAAAATTTCGAAAAATGTTTTATACAAAAGTTATGTATAATAGTGAGCTGCACGCCCTAAAAATATTTAAATTTATACAGGGTGTCTCATAACAAGGTTACAGACCAAACTTATGTTTTTTTAAATGGAACACCCTGTATTTTTTGTCATTTTTGAATTATATGGAGCAAATAAAGGTGAGTTACATCAATACTCCCTAAAAAAACATAAGTTTGGTCTGTAACTTTGTTATGAGACACCCTGTATAAATTTAAATATTTTTAGGGCGTGCAGCTCACTATTATACACAACTTTTGTATAAAACATTTTTCGAAATTTTGAAAAATAAGCACGTGATTGACCGTTCCCAGAGCTCTGAAACACCCTGTATAAGCGATAATGAGTCTAATTTATGTTTAAAACATTTTTAATTGTCAAAATGATTACTATGTAGTGAAATTTTAAGATTATTAGAAACGGTAATCCCCATAATAAGATCTTTAACAAATCTGGCAATATCGACGGACCCATCTTTAAAAAGCGGCAAATTTGAAATATTCCCCCTTGCCCCCACTGTTCTGGGGTGGCCCACTTTTTCGTGTTGCTGTTATTCGTATCTCGGCTTCATACCCATGATTCTATCTAGGGGCAAAACTTACAGGAAGTACAGTTTTTTAATAAGTTTAAATCAGGATTAAGCTACGCGCACACTTGTCGGCATCGGACGGACGGCACGCATCGGCAAAAATTGTTTAACACAGTTGTAAATGAGTCCGTTCCATGCCGAAGCGATAAATGTTTGCAATTTTTGCCGATGCGTGTCGTCCGTTCGATTCCGACAAGTGTGCGCGTAGCTTTACAGTATACTTTTATTTTTAAATGAAATAATTAAGTAAATATTTAACCACTAGACGGATAGACAACTGTGTTGACTCCAAAAAGTAGAAACAGTAGAGAATATACGCAAAGGAAATGTTGGTACATAAATATAGGTTAAGTAGGGATAGGTGCTGAGGGGGTGTAATATTCGATTTTGGGATTACATGAGATTTGGTTTGTGTATGCCTTCTCTCTGGAGGAGTCGAGCTGTTCTTCTAAGCTTAAAAGGGCGCTATTTTCAAAGGACGCCCGCACACGCGATTAAATAAACCCTACGAAATAAGTTGCTGGTAAAGTCAAGCACACACGGAGGCAGGTTTAATGTTGTGTATCAAAAGTAGGCGGAAGAAATATATTTAATATAATTAATACCGATCGACGTGATCAGTGAAATGAATGGCGCTTCAACTAAATGGGGTGATTTTCCGCATTGGGGTAAGCTTTTGTCAATAGCTGAAAGCCATTACTTTGTGATACATCTTGAATCAAAAAAAAGAAAACATGAATTTGAATGTTTGAAAGTTTCTTTTATCAATTACACTAGGCAACAAAATTTTTGCTGCATTGATAAAAGAACTTGTTTTAACATGATTAATTAATTTTGGTGTGCTGAATCCATATATGACGTTATTTTTTCTCTCTAAGCTACCGTTTTTGTGCAATTCAACATTGAACATTTTTCGAAATTTGCATATTTATTATACATATTACATGCATAACAAGTCATAAATCACATATGAGCGTAGAAATATAGTCATATTATGAGCGCAGAATGAAGGTTGATACCTTACAGTTCTATTCCGGCAAAAATTTGCGCTTGTAGCTCTTGCGTTTGTGCACTTGCTCAGGGCAATCTCGATTTATAGACCAGCAGTAATCCGCCATTATATTCCTGTCCCATTACCCTTGATAGAGCTCTTCCATGATCATCAGGTCCTGATGGAAGCGTTCACCTTGTTCGTCACTTACAGCCCCAAAGTTTTCTGGGAATTTATCAAAGGCTACTGTTTAAGAAATGGACCTTGATGCTCATGTTGCACCTCAGTTAGCCGAAAGACAACAACTTCCAGTAAACAAAAGCTCGTAGTTTACACACAAGTCACACATCTAATGATTATTTTCCTTTCAACGCGTTCGAGAAGAAATGTATGTTTTTGGGACGAAAAAGGTGACTAATTTCAAGATATTTACGCGGCAACTAATGATGCGCCCGTACACGCTAGCTTGACACCTATTCAAAATATCAACAAAAGGAAATTTTCACGCTTTTTGAAGGCTTATTATTGGAAAAACTGGAAAACTGCACATTTTATAATGGACATAAAGTAATACTTTTCTTCACAGGTAGGAGAAATTCCTATTAAGAAGTACCTCAGTTACAAATAAGTGTATTAAATAAAACCATTTAGTTATTAGTTCACATAATAAAAAAATTAAATGTCAAGTAAGTATGAAATTTTAATCGATTTGATGATATATTAGGGCATTACTAAAAATTACTCAATTTTACCCTTATTCGACTATGATTAAATTTTAGTGCATATACCGGGTGTCCCAAAAGTTCCGGATCGATTGAATACCTCGAAAACTAAGCGACGGATCGCAAAGTTACAAAACACGTGTTTCTTTATTTGTTGGGAGGTATTTAACCGTGGCACTTAGAAGCCACCCAGTGGGGGTTGGGGGAGGGGTGTTAACTTCGTAAACTTAAATGGGACCCCCAATTTTTTTTTTTGCAGTTTTGGATCCTCGACCGAGAACTGTTTATGAAAAACTCAAAACCCCAACCCCACCGCTCACCCCCACCCCTTACGGAGGGAGGGGGGTAGAAGAAGAATTATTGTTTAAAAATTCATTCCACGAGTCCAATTTTGCTTAATTTTTTTTATTATTATTCAGAAAATATTCACAGCAATCCTACACGCAATCCTTCACCCCCATATCCCAACCCCTAACGGTGGTGGGAAAAGAGTTACAGTTGAACAATACGTCTAAAGCGCCCAATTTTTTCCTAACTTTACGATTTTTGAACAGAAATTATTCAAGAAACTCTTGATATTCAAACTCAATCGGCAAAAACTTACTTTGGCCTCTTAATACGCAAATGGCTATTATTCCCATTATTTCATGGATATGGAGTTCTTGTAATGAAAAGTTTTGGCCAATACATAAGACAATGTAGAAATTAAACGATCCGCAAGCAGTAGCGAAACCCCTTAAAAAGTTGTACCCTCCTTTGTGTTTAGTAATCATTTAAAACTTTTGGGTGCACTTTCGGTTTTACAAAAGTGGTTAATTTTGTTTTTCTATTAGTCCACGATACAAAATCCACTAGGACAGTCACAGTCAAGGTGCAAGACTTTTTTTTTAATAATTAAATTTGCTCATTTCCTATTAAGCAAAAAAAAAATATTTAAAAACAATTTCTCCGCACATGAAACTTCTCAAAATTACTCAAAATAAACTCTAGATTACGTTCCAATAGAAATCTCAAATAACCCTTTCCCTAGATTTCGAGATAATCTCACGAGAACAGAACTTTGTGTAATATTAATTTACTCATTTCCCATTCAGCGAAAAAAAATATAAAAACAATTGCTACGCACTTAAAACTTCTCAAATTTACTCAAAATAAACTCTAGACTACGCTCCAATGGAAATCTCAAAACACCCCTGCCCTAGATTTCAAGACAATCTCACGAGAACAGAACGTAGTGTAATTTTATTTGCTCATTTCCCATTCGGCAAAAAAAAAATAAAAACAATTGCTACGCACTTGAAACTTCTCAAAATTACTCAAAATAAACTCTAGATTACGTTCCAATTAAAATCTCAAATAACCCTTTCCCTAGATTTCGAGATAATCTCACGAGAACAGAACTTAGTGTAATTTTAATTTACTCATTTCCCATTCAGCAAAAAAATATAAAAACAATAGTTACGCACTTGAAACTTCTCAAATTTACTCAAAATAAACACTAGATTACGCTCCAATAGAAATCTCAAATCACCCCTTTCCTAGATTTCGAGATAATCTCACGAGAACAGAACTTGGTGTAATTTTTAATTTACTCATTTCCCATTCCCAAAAAAAAATATAAAACCAATTGCTACACACTTGAAACTTCTCAAATCTACTCAAAATAAACTCTAGATTACGTTCCAATTGAAATCTCAAATCACTCCTTCCCTAGATTTCGAGATAATCTCGCGAGAACAGAACTTATTGTAATTTTGAATTTGCTCATTTCCTATTCCCAAAAAAAAAATATAAAAACAATTGCTACGCACTTGAAACTTCACAAATTTACTCAAAGTAAACTCTAGACTACGCTCCAATGGAAATCTCAAAACACCCCTTCCCTACATTTCGAGATAATCTCACGAGAACAGAACTTGGTGTAATTTTAATGTACTTATTTCCCTTTCAGCAAAAAAAAAAATATAAAAACATTTGCTACGCACTTGAAACTTCTCAAATATACTCAAAATAAATTCTAGACTACGTTGCAAAGGAAATCTTAAAACACCACTTCCCTAGATTTCGAGATAATTTCACGAGAACAGAATTGATTGTAATTTTAATTTGCTCATTTCCCATTCAATGAAAAAAATATAAAAACAATTGCTACGCACTTGAAACTTCTAAAAATTTACTCAAAATAAACTCTAAATTACATTCCAATGGAAATCTCAAAACAACCCTTCCCTAGATTTCGAGATAATCTCACGAGAACAGAATTGATTGTAATTTTAATTTACTCATTTTCCATTCAGCGAAAAAAAATTATAAAAACAATTGCTACACACTTGAAACTTCTCAAATTTACTCAAAATAAACTCTAGACTACGCTCCAATGAAAATCTCAAATCACTCCTTCCCTAGATTTCGAGATAATCTCACGAGAACAGAATTTAGTGTAATTTTAATTTACGCATTTTTCCCATTCAGCTAAAAAATATAAAAACAATTGTTACGCACTTGAAACTTCTCAAATTTACTCAAAATAAACTCTAGACTACGCTCCAATGAAAATCTGAAATCACCCCTTCGCTAGATTTCGGGATAATCTCACGAGAACAGAACTTAGTGTAATTTTAATTTACTGATTTCCTTCCTTGAAACTTCTCAAATTTACTCAAAATAAACTCTAGACTACGCTGCAATGGAAATCTCAAAACACCCCTTCCCTAGATTTGAAGATAATCTCACGAGTGCAGAACTTAGTGTAATTTTGAATTTGCTCATTTCCCATTCCCAAAAAAATATAAAAACAATTGCTACACACTTGAAACTTTTCAAATTTACTCAAAATAAACTCTAAACCACGCTCCAATAGAAATCTCAAAACTCCCCTACCCTAGATTTCGAGATAATCCCACGAGAACAGAACTCACTGTAATTTTAAATTTGCTCATTTCCCATTCTCAAAAAAAATATATAAAAACTATTGCTACGCACTTGAAACTTCTCAAATTTACTCAGAATAAACTCTAGATTACGCTCCAATGGAAATCTTAAATCAACCCTTCCCTAGATTTCGAGATAATCTCACGAGAACAGAACTTAGTGTAATTTTAATTTACACATTTCCTATTCAGCCAAAAAAAAATATAAAAACAATTGTTACGCACTTGAAACTTCTCAAATTTACTCAAAATAAACTCTAGACTACGTTCCAATAGAAATCTCAAAACACCCTTCCCTAGATTTCGAGATAATCTCACGAGAACAGCACTTAGTGTAATTTTAATTTGCACATTTCCTATTCAGCTAAAAAAAATATAAAACAATTGCTACACACTTGAAACTTCTAAAATATACTCAAAATAAACTCTAGACTACGCTCAAATGGAAATCTCAAAACACCCCTTCCCTAGATTTAGAGATAATCTCATGAGACCAGAACTTAGTGTAATTTTAATTTACACATTTCCTATTCAGCAAAAAAAAATATAAAAACTATTGCTACGCACTTTAAACTTCTCAAATTTACTCAAAATAAACTCTAGATTATGTTCCAATAGAAATCTCAAATCACCCCTTCCCTGGATTTCAAGATAATTCACCAAAACATAACTTAGTGTAATTTTAAATTTGCTCATCTCCCATTCCCAAAAAAAATATATATAAACAATTGCTACGCACTTGAAACTTCTCAAATATACTCAAAATAAACTCTAGACTACCTTCCAATGAAAATCTCAAAACACCCCTTCCCTAGATTTCGAGAAAATCTCACGAGAACAAAACTTAGTGTAATTTTAATGTACTCATTTCCTATTCAGCCAAAAAATATATAAAAACAATTGCTACGCACTTGAAACTTCTCAAATTTACTCAAAATAAACTCTAGATTACGTTCCAATGGAAATCTCAAATCACCCCTTCTCTAGATTTCGAGATTAAAATTTCACTTCCTTTAAAACCGAAAGAGCAACTAAAGTTTTTAGATGACCACTAAGCTTTAATTTACTTTCAGTAAACTTACCTCTGGAAAAAAAATGGGGTGAGCCTCTTTTGTGTTGAACCCAGTATATTGAAAAGAACACACTTGTAAAATTGCGGCCAAAAAAATAGGACACCTTTTGTAATCTAGTGCGTGTCTTTTTTTATAAAATTTATTAATGTAATTTGGGATTCAGTGCCCAATCATTATTATTGAATGTCAAAATCTGTTCACAAAAAAAGGTAAAATAGTTATTTATTAAACGAATGTGGAATGTACGTAATGTCCCGCAAGAAAAAGTTTACGGGTAATTTTCTTAAGGGACTAATGAGGAATTCCAGATGAGTATAATATAAAATTTTATCCAAAATCGTCTGTAATTACATTAAATATTGAAATAATATTTATAAAATTTTGACAAGAAATTTTGACGCACGTGGTGTCATCAATTCGAATTATATTTCAAAAATCCTATGAAGATCTACGCATTCCGCGAGTGAAACTTAATCTCTCACTAGGGGATAATGAGCAATATTAAACGGCTCAAATTCGATTATTTAACCCGATTTTGGATAAAACACATTACCATCCATTCGTGTTTCGCAACAGCCAGCAAGCTTTCATAATATAAATAAAATTGTTGCATTCTTTTTTATAAATATATTTTGTCCACTACCACATTCTTTATTAATTTTTTGATGTGATTATTTTACGATTGAACATAAGCATTAACAATCATATGTTCAAAGTTAAAATAAAAGCCGTGTATATAAGGCGAGTCTCTTACTCACCTTATGTATAAATGTAGAAAAAATAGCTTATGCATCCTAGGGTTAAAAAGCAAATTAGAATTCCCCTGATTAGGCACGTGTTTTACTCGTTCGAAAAATATTTTGAATTTGACTCCACTAATCCTGCCAAATTTTACTATTACTGCTTGTACTATTCTGTGTTATTTTTATTACAGACTGGCAATGTGTTTATTTATTTATCAAACGCGTGTATATATTTGTCATTTGCAAAAATATTTTTTTGAGTGTATGAACGCACCTACTGATTAAGTATCTTAATATACTATTCCAAAATTTATTTTTTTTTTTTTAAGGAAGGATGGTTGACGTTAATTCGGGTTGAGGAAGTGCGGATGATTTGGAATTGGCGTAAGCATCTAGCTATTCGACCACTAACGATATACAGTATGTTTTTTTTATCGTGGGCCATAGGATTTTACATGCTAAAAATTATACCTTGTGTAATGTATATTTTATCATATAATTTTAGTTGATAATATAGATCAATTATTTTACTACATGATGCGCTTAATTAGAATCATTTAAACATGTTTTGTTCCATTAAAAAGTGCTTTTGCTCGGAACCGGACGATCGGGATACGCTGTAGAAAAGTTGTCAACTATTTCTCTAAAATAAAAATTCCCTGACTTTTTGTGGAAAAATACAACTATTTTCCTGCTTGACAAACCTCTTCTAATTGCTATTACAAATTCCACCCTGTCTTTAAAAGTATAAACAGACACTTTCTAGTATAAATTCGTTTGATTACTTGCCTCACTAATCAATCTGACATTTCGTAAATTCAAGGTAGTTTGATTATTTTTGCTCAGTTATTTATATTAAATAATATCATTTTTTTAATGGAATAAGACATGTTTAAGTTATTCTAATGCAACGCATCATGTAGAAAAATAATTTCCTTCAAAATTTTATGATAAAATATACATTAAAACAAGGTATAATTTTTAGCATGGCCCACGATAAAAAAAACATACTGTATAAGTTTTTGAGATTTCATTTTAATAATGATTAATAATAATTCTTCGTTCCGAAAAAGTGACCGCACGGATGGGATTCGAACCCACGACCACGAGGCCTGTGAGCAGGAGCTCTACTCACTAGGCCACCTCGGCCCCAAAATTTAATTTTGATAAGCAAAAAGTACCCAAGTACTGCCAATTATTTGGTAAGGTAAAATAAAAGCATATCTACTTTAATCTAGATAAAACAAACACACCACCTACAGTTTACTCATATTTAACCAGCAAACAACATCATAATTAATGTTAATAAAATAATCCCAGCAATAAACCGTAGGCACGTTTGTAGATGTTGGCAATTAAGTAAATATTATTTGTTTTATATGTGTATTAAAAATTAAACATCTTTTATGCGGTGCCGAGAGATCGCGTTTTTATGACTTTAATTAATCAAAATGTTGTGATTATGACGATAATCCGGGGGTAATCTTGGTAAATGCAACGCAGGGCACATTTGCAACTCGAATTAAAGTTTAAGCCCGCGCCGCCGTGAATAGTGTCCACTATAATCACATATCGCAACTTATTAATAAATGGGGGTAATAACAAAGCCGGTTAAAGGGGGGTAATAATATTTAATACTCGGTCCGCGGGCATTATAATAAATAATTGAATAATGTTAGTACACAATGGTCGGACAATTAAAACATTTCCAGTGCGATAAATGGCTGGTGATAAGCGTCGCTCTAATGAGCAGATAATAATCGTTGTTGTGGCATGATGGGAATTTGAATGCGGATAAAGTAACGTAATTTTTCATTGTGTACACACACGGGAACGAGCGCGACCCCTCATCTTCGTTTTGTTGTATTTTTCACATGGGATTATTCTAATTTATTCGGTGTTTATCTTTACAATGATATTCAATTAGACACCGCCTGAATGATTATTTTGAATTGAGTAAACCATTAATGAATATATCTTTAATTCACGGACACTGGCGGTAAATTAGTTATTTACAAATCGAGTGCGGGAAGACTATTTTACCGCTTGAACTCAATGTTCAAGCACGAAGGAGCGCGTGAAGGCGGGAAATTTATTCACGCATGAGGATTGTAGAATATTTATTGAAACGAACGAAACTATTACCATACATCTCAAATAACAATTTCATTTCAGTATATGAAACAAAGCAAGCCATGATAGCATAACGTTTGAAAAAAAATACATTTAAAATGTACGAGGTGTGGTTACATAATAGCGAGACTAACGCTAAAAACATTAACCCTTTGGCCTACTTTACTTACGTCCGAATACAGACGCAGAAACCAGTCCGACTGAGGCATGCCATTGTATGCGCACAAATTCATGCTTTTTCATGGCACAAATGAAAACGTAAAATGTGGACTTCAAAAAATTCTGTTTCGCAAGAAAATGCATTCATTGTGCAGCAGTACTAACACAAGCGCTGCGCCAGGAGTTGAGCTCGTACTCGATTTGATTGGCCCAAGCGGCTCGCCACGAGTTGAGCTCGTGCTCGATGTGATTGTCCCAAGCGGCGCGCCACGTTGTGTTTGGTCCGAACATTTAAATACGAGGAGTACTCGTGGTTGTAGGTCAAAGGGTTAATTTTAAATTTATACATATTTAGTTATTATACACCCTAAAATGATCCATGTGAATTTTCCATTGCTCAAAACAGTGCTGGAACTCTTCTAACGCGTGCCGCTTTTAAAACTAAAAGCTGAAAGTTTGTTTCTTTTAATGCAGATTTGACCTTGGGAACAGTCATATAGTACCAGGTCAGACGAATAAGGTCAACATTGGGTTAATTTATGGCACTGAAACTGTTTCTCTAACCCGTATTACTCCATATTTTTAGCGTGGTATTCGCAAAGCACATTTAAATCGATTTAATTGATTAAAATCCCAAGTGATTCGGACGAATTATTTAAAATAAACATCGGCGTGGCCGTGTTTTATTTGCCGCTCGTGAAATTCTGAAATTACCTTGCCGCCACCCCCGCAGTTCGATAATGCTGCGTCGGAGGCGGCGATTCGTGAACTCCGCTACTAAGCCACGTTTGCAAACCAAACCCGACGTTAATTACGAATCTATAATAGATGTTCAATTAGCGGTATGATTGCCTCCACATTTTCAATAACAATGCAGGACCGAGATATTTAAAAGTGCACTCGATACCAGTTACCGTAAGCATCAATTAATAAATGTAATCATTGAAATATCGGACGGAAAATAATTCTATGCAGAGGGAATTATAGTTATGTTTAAAAATTACATCCTTTGAAGTCGTCTGTTTGGTAAACTTAAATTTGAATTGTATTAATAGTGCTTGAACATATAAAAAAAAGCATTCCTGGGTGCTCAACATGTATAGAATAGGGTTGGATTTTTTGTAATATTTCGAATTTCGAAGGTTCGAAGCTTCGAAGATTCGAAGGTTTATAGAAAATCGAAAATTGAAGTTTCGAAGATTCGAAGCTTCGCAAAGTTTTATCAGAACAGGCAGTTTTTGAACGAAATATAACGATAGTAAAAAAATAATAATAATGGCAGAGAAGTTATTTCATTGCATTGAATATCGGAATTTTTGGTTCACAGTGCGAAATACAAACTAAAAATAAAAAAAAATGTACTAAGCCATAGTTTTGTTTGAAGAATTTTTTTGTTTTTTAAAGGAAGGATGTTTGATGGAATTGCGGGTTGAGGAGAGTGAATGACTATAAGGGAATTGGCGTAAGCGATTTGCTGTTCGGCCACTAACGTAAGTTTTTGAAGATTTCATTTTTTTTAATGAATGGGACATACACTACACATCCATGGACCCGCACGGCCACTTCTTCGTTCTGAAAAAGTGACCGCACAGATGGGATACGAACCCACGACCACGAGGCCCAGAAGCTGGAACGCTACTCACTAGGCCACCGCGGCCCCCTTGAAGAAATTATTGTGTAACTTTATTCAAAATGTAATGTGGTATTATTTCGCGAATATTGACAAATGAAAAAAATTATATCAAATTATTTCAAAACCAATAGAAACGATTAATTCTGTGGCTTGGTGCTAAAAGGGCCAATGTCACAATGTTACTGTTTGGAGTTAAGCAGTACATTAGATTATTTTTCTCAATATCTTTAATAATATCTTTAATGCTGAAAGGACCAGTGTCTAGTTTAACTAATAGCAGATTTAAAAAAAACTTAAACTTTACAAAATCAGCAAATAATATCATTTTCAATAAAACTTTTATCTTAATTATCTCAATTGTAAAATATTTGACTTTGGCCTTTTTAGCACCAAGCCACAGAATTTTGCAACATATGTTATTATTTTTTAACTTACCACTACAACAGTTTAATGTTAATTTATTATTACAGCAACTTATGTTTCGTCTTGGGTTTTCGAGGTAAAAATTTTGAAATTACCTAAAAGTTTCAATCCCTAATGGTTTTGGGTTTTGCAAAAATTGAAAACTTCACAACTTCGATTTTTCGAAAAATTCGATAACTTTGGAACTTCAAAGTTTCGAATCTTCGATCTTCGAAGTTCCCTTAGTTTCTTGATTCTTCGTAGCTTCGAAGGGCCGCTAGTATAGAATAAGTTCTATAATATTTTTAACCAAATTATAATGACCTTGATAATGTTTCTACATTGCATTTTTGTTGCAACTAATTTTGTTTATTTAAATGATGATAATGTTATTTTCAAAATCACCTAATTTTTAGGATAAAAGCAACTACTTAAAACTTTAATGGGGTTACACCAAAAAATTGAGAATACTGGATTAAAAGAGATGCAAAAAATTTAAAGAACAGAAAGTACATAATAGCGATGTCACCGTCATAAATATTCTAAATTTTCCCCATTAGCTGCGACCCACTTCAAAAAGCTTGAAGAGTACATCTAGGCATTTTAGGACTTGTAAGTACTATTTCATCTCTTATCTGCTGTTCTAATTCAGAGTTTATGGCCTGTTGATATACACTCTTGATTATAAATGACCGAAGAGAAAAAAGTTGTATGATGTAAGATCTGAAGATATTTGACAATCCCTCTTCTATATAACCATCGTTTTGGGTGAATTCCTCCTATACATTTAATTTTTACGGTCTTTGAGTGTTCGATCATCGAATGAGGACTTTTAGTAGAGTGTTTTTCTACTGACGTTTGAAGTAGAAATTGATTTTCATGAAGCTGATACGTGTTGAAAGTTGTTGTTTACATAACAATGTGCGGAAAACACGCCCGCCACGTACGGACTATTAGTGCCGTATCACACTAGGCCACCATGGCGGCGGCACTTACGCCTTCTCACCTAACGCCCGTACCTTTCACTCAAATTTGACCACCCTTTTTGCCGCCGACCAACCTACTGACATTCTATGACACTCTTGCAGGACTATACAATGAATGAACCTTTGACTAAAACTCATGAAGAGGATGACGAATCTAAATGTGTTGAAGAAGAAGAAGATGCTGTCGGCGATAGTAATGAAGACGATGAAGTGAATCGTGAAGATGAGGATGGAGAAAAAACTGAAGTCTTTCAAGCCAAAGAGGATGGGGAAGCTGAACATATTAGAGATAATAATGAAGAAAATGATAGTGAGGAAAAGACTGAGGGTGCACAGTCGAAATTGTAATTGTAATAACGAAGATGAAGAAGATGTAAATTTTACTTGTACTAAAGATGAGGAAGAGGGCGAAGATAAAGATATTACTAATACTGATGAAGATTATGAAGCAATAGATTGTGATGTGATTAATTTGGAACCCTCACTATACAAATCTATCACTATTACTAGAGAAAGTACAACGCAGGTGCTTAAAATTTCTATCATTTAAATCTGATGCGTCTTACCCAGAAGAGGGATTGATTATGAAAGCTTACTTTTACGAGTCGTGATCAAAACGTAGAGAATTAACAAGCGCTAAGTACATGGACAAGCTAATTCATAACGCGGTAGATTGTCCGGATCTTCTGGCAAAAGTTAACTTTTATGTACCACGATTAGCATCACGCAAAATCAATCATTTTACACTCCAACGTCTAGAACCATAACTCTGAAAAATCATCTATCTTCAGCATGAGCAGAAATGCAAATAAGATGTTTCATGATATTATTGTATAGTGAGGATTTCTTCCTAGCGATTATTATTTAGTATTCATTGAATATTAATTTTAAAGTTATATACATATTTTGTAAGTTATATTGTCCAGTAATTGGTGTACACTGTTGGACAATAGTTATTATTATTATTATTATGAAGGCAAAGAAATTAATAAATGTGATAAAGTGCTAACTGTTGAAGAAGAGATGACAATAATGAGAATGCCGAAGAAATCATTAATGAAGAAGACGGAAGAAATTATTAATGAAGAATACGAAGGAATTGTTAATGAAGAAGATGATGAAATTATTAGTGAAGAAGACGAAGAAGAAACTGGAGACGATAATAAAAAAGGAGATAATTAACAGATGGACAACGTTTTGCAAAGGGTAGAGTGATCTTTAAAAATTATGCCTGCCCAAGAAAACATATATTTTCTGATCTTATTAGTTCGACCTTGAATGGTATCGCCAAGGTTAATGGTTATAATTTATACGTCCCACTGTGCGGTGGTGATGACAATCCGAGTGAAGGCAGGCACCGTGAGCATACCAGTACGAAAAACTACGAGAAACTAGTGAAAACTTAGAAGGCGGGGCTCGTAGATTTACTATGCCATTGAAGTATTTTCTTTTTTAGTGTGACATGGTTGTCAATATATCACAAAAAAATAATATAATTCAAGCTGTCATGACATGACAATCTAACGATTATAATGTTTCTTGAATTTATTCGACCAAAAATTTTAAATATCGATTATTTTGATCGACCGTAGAAAAAAATAGTGTCTACCTCATGTGAAAGTGCGTTTGTTACACATCGTACAGAACTCAAACACTTTCCACAGTTGCTAGACAAATAACTATTGTTTACTTTTTCACTTCAACGAGACGTGGCATCATCGAAAAAGAAAACAATATTGTAAAGAAAGTTTTAATCATTTGTTCCATTCAATTTTTACAAAATTCCAGATATCGCCGTTAATTGAAATAATCTTTGTTTAATTCTTTCGGCAAGATAGATTTGTAAAGATGCAGTTTTTTTTCCTTTTTAAAAATTCTATATACGTCATTACTTACAGCATGATTTATAGATAACAAACGGAAAGCGACGTGCAGATTTTCGATGAATTTTAGTAACACTTTAAACTTTCTTCTCTCGTTTGTAACTCTTTTTAGTGCACCAGATTTAGGAACAACCTTCGCATAGTCTGTTCTAAGTCGAGATCGTTTCAAAGTTTTGCTGACAACTGATTCGAACATTGTTTCCCGACCTCGGTTGATTACACATTTCTTGCTGCAGTCTTAGAATCCTCATAAGCCACAATTACTACCGTGTGATTTAATAATTTTTAATAAGGGGCGGCGGTGGAAAAATACGATTTTGAAAACGTATGTCTTACTTTGATTCAAAGATAATCAACGGGAATACCTGAGTATACTTGGTTGCCTACGGTTATTACATTTATTTTGTTCACTTCATAATAAGTGATATTTTTGAAATTTGTAAAAACGTGGCAAAATAAATAATTTAGGCTGAAAGACCTCTGACCGAAAGCCAGTTAATAATTTGATAAGCCAAAAGTTCTTGAATGTATCTTAAAAATGTGTAAATTACTATTAATAAAGACATTTGTGTATATAAATGATTTATTACTAAAAGTTTTAAAAAACAATATTAATTTAACAAGAAAAAAAAACGGAAACAAAATACGTTGTGTTTACAGTAAGTGCTGAAAGTATTCTCTTGAATACATAACCTCACACGATGTTTGATATTCTCAAACACATTGGTAAGAATTGTAGGAGTAATGTTGTAATTTTTCTCAAATTAATGTAAGAACTTGATTCTGTGATTATTTCTGCTGGAAAGGTATCTCTAAATTCTTTGTTGCAAAGTCTGGTCGAGGTAACCCATATTTCTAAAGTCCATTACGGATATAGCACTCTACGAAGAAAATTGTATGCTCTGAAGTGAACTCCATAATTTCAGATTTTACTTTTGACAATGATACGCTATGTTTTCAAAATTGTATTTTTCTACTGCCACCCCTTATCAAAAAATAATAATAAACGTACTGTATAATTTTCATTCTATTTGCAAGGTAGTTTACTTGAAACCTACAAACGATATTAAATTAAAATTTTGTCGAACAATAGTTGTAGATAATTTCAAAATAACGTAATGAAATAAATATTATCTGAGTGAAAAATTACGATTCCCCAGCATCTGACTAGTACCGCACTGATGAAGCCTGATAGTCCGAAACCTGTCTATAGTTTGTCACTGATAGGGGCCGATACTAGATTACCCTAATTTATTAGGAATATATTTTAAGATTGTCCTGAGGGGCATCTGAATCAAATATATTCCTTTCTTTAATATCGATTAAGTATACTAAATTTGAAGCCCAACTAAATATTTCATAAACTCAAAAAAAAAAAAAACATTACAAAGAAGCCATTATTATTTGTTATATTGATGAATGCTGTATTTCCTGTAAATATTTACACGAGAGGCAATTGTGAAAATTGTTTGCATATATTTTATAGCGGCGTTTAACCCTCAATCAATTGAATTCGCAGCATATTCACAGGTAATTACTTTTAATTAAATTGAGTTTGTTTATTTACGAGGGGAACGTATAAATTTAATGCGTTGTGCAATTCATTAATATTTTAGCCCGTAATTAGCGCCGGAAAAATATTTTGTTTCAATTACCTGCACATCGCGCACTGAATATAAAAAAAATCGTGGAAACTCCACTTTATAGTGTTGTTCGCGTTTAACGTGCTTTTGAAATTCAAACGGAATTAATCACGTTTTAGTACAATGGTTTTATTACTCTCATTCACGTATTGTATCTAGAGGAAATTAATAATAATTTTAAATAATTGAAATAAAACCATTAACTTAGTGTTAGTTGTTGTCGCTATTTTTAATGTACTTTTTTCTACGTCTGTTATAAAATTTACAGTTTTTTTCATTAATTTCGGTTCATAAAATATGTGATTCCTGAACCCTACAAACAGCTTGAAAAAAAGTGCCATAACGGTTCATTTTTTCACTCTTTTGCGTGAAAAAAAGTGCCGTAGCGGTTCATTTTTAAACGCTGCTATCAAATGTCAAACATTCGTTTCCGATCAAGAAAACTTATGATTATTATTTTCTTTATTTAAAAAAAGAATTATTACTTATAAAAATTGATTAAAGTTTTATCGAATCTATTTTAAGTTACGGACGTAGAAAACATTTTGTATGAAACTCGAAAGTAAAGCAATTTTTTTTCACTTGTAGGAATTTCCGCACTCGCCTTCGGCTTGTGTGGCAATTGTTCCTACTCGTGAAAAAAAGTACTACTTTACTCACTTCGTTGCATAAATAACTATTTGTGTCAAAATGTTCAAAAATTTGGGCACAGACCAATACAAAACCACTATCAGGACTCTCTCCTCCCACCCACCTACCAGACGAAGTTCAAGGGAGACGATAAACGACGAAGAAGAAACAAACAAGACAATTTAATTACATTTATGATCGAATATGTATTTTTTGTGTATTATTATTCCATAACGTGCCTTTGCGATAGAGTTGTGTTATAGTTTGATCAATGGATCTTTGCGTGTGTCACTACCCAAGACTGAGTTTTCTCGCCTTCGTCGACAAACGTACACACATGTATTAAAAATACTTTTTTTGTTTTTTCCACACGGCATAAAACAATATCTACTAATTTTTTTTGACTTAGACTTTCGCCATTCAGTCACGACACATCTACTAAAATTTTATATGACTAAATTTGGACTCGAAACTACACTCGTCGACACAAATTTTCGGATATCGAAGTTAATGTTATCATAAGCAAACCTTTTCTTTTGTTTTTTTACACAACACAAAACACGATCTATTAAAATTTTGTACGCTCCTCTACCAACTTTTTTTGGACTAAATTTGGACTTGAAACTGTGTAGTTTCGAGTTCAAATTCATTCTCAAAAAATTGGTACAAAATTTTAGTAGATAATGTTTTATATCTTGTGGAAGAAACAAAAAAAAAGTTCTTCTTATAACATTAACTTCGGAGTCCGGAGTAGTAGTTTTGAGTCCAGATTTAATCCGAAAAAAATGGTACAAAATTTTAGTAGATAATGTTTTATGCCTTGTGGAAAAAAACAAAAAAAAAAAACGTTTTCTTATAACTGTAACTTTTTGTCCGGAAATTTTTGATGAAAGTACACTCGTGGACAAAAATTTCCGGACACCAAAGTTAATATTATAAGAATACGTTTTCTTTTCCACAAGACATAAAACAATATCTACTAAAATTTTATATGACTAAATTTGGACTCGAAACTACACTCGTCGACACAAATTTTCGGACATCGAAGTTAATGTTATCATAAGTAAACCTTTTCTTTGGTTTTTTTACACAAGAGAAAACACTATATATTAAAATTTTGTATACTCCTCTACCAACTTTTTTTGGACTAAATTTGGACTTGAAACTGTGTAGTTTCGAGTTCAAATTCAGTCTCAAAAAATTGGTACAAAATTTTAGTAGATAATGTTTTATGTCTTGTAGAAGAAACAAAAAAAAAGTTCTTTAATATTAACTTCGGAGTCCGGAGTAGTAGTTTCGAGTCCAAATTTAATTCCAAGGTACAAAATTTTAGTAGATAATGTTGAAAAAAAACGTTTTCTTATAACATTAACTTTTTTTCAGGGGCCGCGGTGGCCCAGTGACTAGAGCTCCTGCTCACTGGCCTCGTGGTCGTGGGTTCGAATCCTAGCCGTGCGGTCACTTTTTCAGAACGAAGAAGTGGCCGTGCGGGTCCATGGATGTTTAGTGTATGTCTCATTCATTATTAAAAATGACATCTCAAAAACTAAATATATCGTTAGTGGCCGAATAGCCTAGATGCTTAAGCCAATTCCCAAAAATCATCCGCACTTCCTCAACCCGAATTCCTATCAGCCATCCTTAAAAAAAAAAAAAACTTTTTGTCCGGAAATTTTTGTCCACGACTGTATATTATGTTCTATTAAATGGGGTTTGGATTGATTTAAAATTTTATTTAATCGAACAATCTCTACTCCCTACAGTCTTCCACCAAGTGGTAGAAAGTATCGACTAATCCAGATTTGCCTACAGTGCTACAGGGTGTAGTAGAACAAAACTGAACATAGGGATTTTCAATGTTAATTTCTTTATATTGGAATATTATCTTTCCTAATAATTTTAGAGTAAACATGTAAATTTTTTGTAGAGTAAAAATTTCTGCATGCAGTCATGTTGTTATTTTTTTTTTTGGATTAATAAAAACCCGAAAAAATAATAAAATCAAAATTATAATTTTCACGAAAATAATGGTTGCCATGAAATTTAAAAAAAATGGTGCGTAGTTGATCTGTTTGGTTTTTATAAATGAAAATAGAAATAATAGCATGCATCAATGTAAAATATTTAATGGCAAACATATCCATCACTTCACAATTTGCACTTTTTTTAAATACAATAGATTTTTAATGAAAAAACTTGCAAACAATTATGAGGTATTCAATCAATTTGACAGAAGCCAACAGATCAACAGCGCATCATTTTTTTTTAATTTCATGGCAACCATTGTTTTCGTGAAAATGATCATTTTTATTTTTCATTTTTTGGGTTTTTATAAATGCAAAGAAAAACAGCAGCATGACTGCAAGCAGAAATTTTTACTCTACAAAAAATTTTGTTTACTCTAAAATGATCAGGGAAGATAATATTCCAATATAAGGAAATTAACATAAAAAAAATCCTTTGTTCCGTTTTGTTCCACTACACCCTGCATATTATGTGCAATGCAATCTTAAAGTCTCTCCTGAAATTATATCTAGAATATTGTCAGCGCTAACTACAAGGTGGCGCAAAAGTAATGTCATAATTTGAATTGACCGCCATTTTTGCAGATGGCGCCAAATATCACTGTAGTTTGATATTATCGTCTGGTCAACGGAGATCGATATTTTGATATGCTTAACAATTGCCTGCGTCCAAAAGTTAACGAGTTGAACGATAATCACCGAGAACATCTTTGGTTTCAGCAGGATGGTGCTACATCGCACACCACGCATCCTTCACTTAATCTTCTTCAAGAAATGTTCCTAAACAAAGTGGTGTCTTTATGGGGTGATCTCGGCTGGCCGCCGCGTTCGCCTGATTTGTCGCCTTGCGACTTTTTTCTTTGGGGTTACCTCAAATCGAGAATTTTTACACCGTAGACTTTGGAAGAATTAAAGGCAGTCATACGACAAGAAAATGCCGCAATTCCCCAAGAAATGATCCATCGGGTAATGACGCGCTTCCGTGAGAACCTACAAGAGTGCATCGACAATAATGGCATTCAGTGCCCCAGCGGTTGACCTAGGTCAAGGTTCGGTTACCTTCCGCTCTACTCCGAGGAGAGTTTTTAGTTGGTATACTCCCGCCCTTCAGAGGGAGGACTCCAACACTGCCCCACTATAGGGGCGTCTATAAAAAATCTTCTCTCCTCTCTTCAAAAAAAAAAGACAATAATGGCCGTCATTTAGAACATATAATTTTTTTTAAATAACGTTCCTAAATGGCAAGAAATGTAGATTTCAAAAATAAAATAAAACTGTTTTGCTTTATGTGGTTTGGTTTTTATTGGCATCCCAAATAGTACCTATTATTTTGCCGCACCCTGTACTTTTTGTAATTATTCATTGACATTTGACAGAAGAACGAAAAATAATCTTTCTGCGATTTAAGACCTTAATCACTTGATGTAGACAAACATATTATTTGCTTTGATTTTATTCAATTCTCATGCAAACGTGGGTTAAGAAAGAAAAAAAACGCCCACCTTGGCATCATTTCGTTAATCTAATTTTCTTAAAGCTATATACGTTTACCTATACTTATTGTAGTAGAAATCCATCAAAATGTCCATGGATGGAAACTTACCTGAAACAAAAACAGAAAAAAAGGTAATTAAAACAACACTTAAAAATAATAAATAGTTAACGAACTAGTTTATAATAGCTGTAACCGTCGCTTCACTGACAACTAACATGAGCCCATTTATGAATCAATCGTATGGTGGATGCGCCGGGAATTTACGCTCTTACGAGAATATTTCCATTTTCGTGGATACGGCAACATTCGTGAATATTTTTTGTTATCGTCGCGAATATGGCGGCATTCGTTAGACAAGGGTTTATACTCAATCAAATAAGCATATTCAGTTTTACAAATTGCTGCAATTGTCCATTAAAAAAATATTTTTTTTTACCTTTCTAAAAATACCTGGTTCGCTAGATTTATAAACGAATACTTTAATAGTTATTTATGCAACAAGTGAGTAAAGTAGTACTTTTTTTCACGAGTAGGAAAGATTGCTGCACGAGCCGAAGGCGAGTGCGGCGATTCCTACAAGTGAAAAAGAGTTGCTTTACTCTCGAATTTCATACAAATTTTTTTCTACGTCCGTAACTTTAAATAAATTCGATAGACCTTTAATCAATTTTTATAAGTAATAATACTTTTTTTAAATAAGAAAAATAATAATCTTCAAGTTTTCTTGATCGGAAACGAATGTTTGACATTTATCGGCGGAACTCGCGGTGTGTTGCGAAGTGTTCATGACAGACTTTGCGCAAACAATTTTATAGTAGAGTTTAAAAATGAACCGCTACGACACTTTTTTTCACGCAAAAGGGTGAAAAAATTAACCCAAATAATGAAAAAAAACTTTACATTTTACATTTAAAGGACGTAGAAAAAAGTAATTATTATTTAATTACTCTTATCCTAGTAAAAACATGAACATGAACAACAGTGAAATCCAATAAAGGATACATCCAAAGCACAGAGTACACATGCATCAGGAATCGTCGTAAATCCAGGCTCTTGGTCTGCGGAAGAGAAGAAGAAGCCCCGTTCGAAAAGTAATCCCCATGCGGAGCGAGTGTTGCTATATTAGATTATTATTAGTAATCTAAATCCTATGAAATTAGATAAGGGCTTTCTGAATAGATCGGTTGGTCGGATCTCGGAAAGGCTGCTGGAAATGGGGGAGAGAGAGAAGGTAAGGCTAAGGTAGGGGGCGCCCCGCCAGGTATTGATGCGCAGGTTGCGCGCACACCTGCCTACCAGTGTGTAGCGCGGCCCCCCAAACATCAGGTGCACGGCCACCCTTCCGCCCCCTTCGCACACGACTCTCTCCTCAGGCTACAAATCGCGGGGTGCATCACTAACACACATTTCAAGGGACGAGACAAAACAACACACCGAATTAGATATCGCGGATGAATCAGAAAAACATCGGGCACATGACGCATCCAATCTTTGGTTGTTATTAAACATCAACTGGAATATGTAGGGATATTTCAGCATAAAGTAAATATACGTAATTATAATCTAGAATCGTTACGGGATGACTAATGGTATGAATAATCTATTCATTACTTTTATTTTGTAAAAATTTTATACAGGGGCGGCTCGTTAGATAGAGCCAAGGAGCCATGGCACTACCACCTGTAGTTTCAAGCTCAGACAAAAAATTAAATTAATTCCTAAAACACTTTTTTGCCAGTTTAAATGTTAAACAACGCCTGCATGACAGAAAAATAGAGAAAAATCGCAATGCAGTTTGAATTCTCTTTAAAATAAGTTTCACTATTTTGATCAATTAAAAAGAAAATAAAATGTTTTGCTATAAAAAAAATATTCTGAGCAATAGAGTGATTTTTGAGACTAATTTAAACAATTTTCTCACTAGAATATTCTGCATTTTTTATTATTAAGCCTGTATTTTCGATTCTTTTGGATCTAAATATTTTTTATTTTAACCTAAATTTTCGATTTCACTGTTAAAATTTTGGACTTTTCCCTCCGCATTTTATTTTTTTCGGGCCGAATTATTAATTTTTAGATTTTTGACCTGTTTTTTTTTCGATTTTTGGGTCTAATTTTTTATCTTTTGGCCAAAAATTTCCTTTATTTTGATTTAATTGTTTTCGATTTTTTGTCCGCATTTTTGATTTTTCGGGCCGAATGTTTAATTTTTAGATGTTTTGCCTATATTTCCGATTTTTTTTTTGGTATACATTTTTGATCATTTGGCCTAAAAAAAAATTATTTTGACCAAAATTTTCAATTTAATTGTTTCTAGTTTTGTATGTTTTCTTAAACATTTTAACCGAAATTATCGATGAGAGAATTTTTTCTAGTTTTGTTTGCTGAAATTTTTGATTTTTTGGTCACCATTATTATTATCATTTTGTTTTGTTTGTTTGGTAATTTTTTTGTACTCTTGGACCACCATTTTTACTTTTAGGCCCGAATTTTAGATTTTTGGTCTAAATTTTTTGTCCTGTGTTTTAGATTTTTTAACTTGTATGATTGATTTATTGTTCAATTTTTTGGCCATTATTTTCAAATTTTTGGTTAGAAACTTATTTTTGGAGTAAATTATTTTGCTTCCAACTAAATTTTCGATTTTTTTGTCTGCGTTTTTATCCTTAGATCCGTATTTTAGATTACCATATTTTTAATTTTTTTAAATTTTTGGCCCAAATATTCTTTATTTTGACCAAAATTTTCGATTTTTGTTGTCCATTTTTTATCTTTACGCCTTTTGGTCGAATTTTTTTTTATTTTGACTTCAATTTTCGATTTGTTTGTTGAAATTTTCGATTTGTTTGTTGAAAATTTTAATATTTTGGTCCACTACTTAGATTTTTGGGTAAGAATTTTAGATTTTTGGTCTTAATTTTTTGTTGTTTGTCACATATTTTAGATTTTCTTAACTAGAATTAATGATTTCGATAAAGACGAAAGTAGCCTGAATATATGAATATTCAACCTGTTCGTAACTCTGCAAAATTCATAATAATAATAATAATAATAAAATGCTTTATTTTCGGTATGACAATCAATACAATTATTATTATTATTAGTCTTATTAGGACTACAAACAAATAACTTATTGAAACAACTACTTCGCTGGCTAGTGCCACGCCGGATATTTGATATTTAGAATTAATAATTTTATTGTGCGGTTTTGTAATTTTGTTTGCTATTATTCTAGAATTTCCCGTCGGAACTTTTAAGCTAAAAAGTATTATTTTTAGACCGGGATTTTTGATTTTTGGCCGATATTTCAGATCTTCGGCTGTTTTGTTCCAATTTTTTGTATTTTTTTGGTCAAAATATTCGATTCGTTTCTTGAAATTTGAGATTTGTTTGGTTTGCATTTTTTATTTTTGGCCTGAGTTTTCGATCATTTGGCCTAAATTAAGACAAAACGTCGAAAACTCGAGCCAGAAGGTGAAAAATGCAGACTACAATATCCAAAATTCGAATATTTTACAAAATAGCCGAAGATCCAAAATGTCGGCCAAAAAAATATAAAAAATCCTGGTCTAAAAATAAAAATGCTTACCAAAAAACTTGAAAATACAGGCAAAAGAAAAATAATTTTCAACGAACTTCTCTCATATAAATCAATAATTCTTTATTTTGGCCAACATTTTTGATTAGTTTGTTACAATTTTCAATATTTCCGTTTTTTTTTCGTCCTACATTTTAGATTTTTTGACCTAAACGATTGGTTTTTTATATTTTTTTAGTATTTATTTTATTTCTGTCCTTTGTTTTAGATTTAGCAACCTAAATTTTTGAATTTTTTGACCTATATTTTCAAGGGTTTTTGTTTTCATTTCAAGTTTTTATTTAATTTTATGTTCTTTGGTTTCGTGGGTTTTAATTTAAATATGGGGGCGGGTGGTGGTTTACATTTCACACCACATGATAGAGCTCAAAAAACAAATTTAAATGTATTTTTTTCCATGTCAATCCGATTTGTATTTCGCGAGATATTTGGGGTGTACGAGTGGTCTGAAACGCCCGGTATATATTTATTTGAAAAAATTGAAACTTTTAACATTTTTCAAAATGTCTAGTTACCCTTCACTTTTTTGAAAACTTCGAAAGTGTTATTTTATTGGGCTCGTAAAACTGCACTTCTTTGTCCATTAAACCGTTTCTCTATCTCTTATAGTTTCCGAGATCCCCATAGAGAACATCGAAAAAAACTCACCCTGTATAAATATTTTCTCGAAAACCAATAATTTTATCCAAAATATTTTCAAACAAAAGATGTTCATTTCTTTGTTGTCTTCAATATTTGTTTGAATGTTTTTGTGATACTTTCCATATTTAAAACATTATTACAAAAAACGGTTAAGGTAAACACCCACTTTTGGTGTACGAAATTTTACCAAAAGCTTTTCAGTTTTTCGGATTGTCAAATAAGACTTATGTTTAAAGTTTCATATCAATTGCTTAATTACTTTTTGAGATACAGCGCGCACGGACACACACACGCGCACACACAGAGACACAAAAAAAATCCTGAAATTGTTGAAATGGCATCTAGGGACCGCAAACCGGATATTTCCGTAGAAAGAAAATTTTGAAAATTTTTCACGATCACAATACTTTCTCGTATTTCGTAACGGAAAAAGTAAAAATAAATTTAAAATGTGAAATTATCTTTGCGCCCAAATTACTCTTTTCATTTTTGCGATCCTGTTACTCCTGGTAGAAATTGTTGTGTGAAAATTTTGTTAGAAATGGTGATGTGGCCATCATACTACTTTCTCCGATTTTATGGTATCATGGTTTAAATTTAAATTTTATGGTTTATTTTCAATTTAGATCATAATGTAATTATGAAAGATGAAAATGACAAATTTTACTTCAAATACTAATGGTCAGTTTACTCAAAAACTAAAGAGATTTCGAAAAAACTTATTGTTTATGAGTTCTTCATTTTGGCATTCTCTACAATTATTATTATAAAGATGTAATTATTATCATTTCATATCTATAACCTAAAAATGAAAAATAAATTAATACATTTTTTCTCGAAAACCAATAATTTTATCCAAAATATTTTCAAAGCAAAGATGTTCATTTCTTTGTTGTCTTCAATATTCATTTGAATTAGGGCTTGAAGTTTACTCCGTTTTTCGTTTAAACGTTTACACGTTTACCGTTTATTTGTAACGAATAAAACACGTTTAGCTTAATAAACGTTTACAACACGTTTAATCCGAATAAACGTTTACACGTTCAGCTTAATAAACGTTTACAACACGTTTAGCCTAATAAATGTTTACAACACGTTTAGCTTAATAAACGTTTACAACACGTTTTTAACCTAATAAACGTTTATAACACGTTTAGCTTAATAAACTCTTACAATCCGTAAACTAGAAACGATTTCTCATATTTTTATACTCCATTTGGGGGTCCAAAAGTCATATCGGCGTTTCGTAAGATTCCCAATATTTTTACACATTCGATTCAAAGAGGAACCACTTGGTCTATAGGGGGTTGAACTCTTCAAACTTCGGATGCCGACGTTTCGGACGGTTTTCGAGAAACTTTTTACTTATTAAGGTGTCCCAAATAATAATAATTTAATCATTTTTTTCCGCTACGGGAAATATTGTAAAACACGGCGAACGAACTTCGAAACAGATATTTGCAGGGTGGGTTATACGTTTCTATAATAAACGAAGCGTTTAAACGAAGAAAACACGTTTAAACGCAAAATTCCGGTTAAACGTATACACGTGAATATCCGTTTAAACGCGAATATTCGTTTAAACGTTTAAAAACCGCTTGCTAACTAAGAACACGTTTATCCGTGTACACGTGTATCTGTGTATTAACGAGCTCAGATTTGAATGTTTTTGTGAAATTTTTCATATTTAAAACAATATTGGAAAAAAAACACAAAAACGGTTAAGGTAAACACCCACTTCCGGTATACGAAATTTTACCAATAGTTTTTCAGTTCTTCGGATTATCAAATAAGTTTTATTTTTTTATTATTTATTATTTAGTTTTATTTAAAGTTTCATATTAATTGCTTGATTACTTTTTGAGATACAGCACAGACACACACACACAGCCACGAAAAAATTCCAGAAATTGTTAAAATGGTATCTATGGACCCAAAAAGGGATTTTTGTAAAAAAAATTTTTTTAAGTTTTCGCGATCACAATACTTTCTCGTACTTCGTAACGGAGAAAGTAAAAATTTCGAATGCAATTTTTGTGAATCAAAATGAATGTCTGCAAATGGTTGCCAATGGAAAAGTATTTATTCATTTATTGGCGATATATCATGATGACTATTTCTATAATACAATTAAACTAACAATTTAAAGTTAAATAAATTAAAAGAATTATTACAAAGGAGTACGTATAATAGGTTGCCTACGATGAGTTGCGGAAGAAACGAAATTGTGTTCATTGAGTGCGCGTTATTTTAAACCGCCTTTTTCACTCATTCATGCACAAGCGCGAGTGTTTAATGAAGTGCTAAAATATTTTAACGCCCCTAATTGGCTACGATAAAAAGGCTAATTTATTAATTAACCACTCTTTCAGATTAAATCGCCTGTAAGTAATTTCATTATTGTTTGAAAATACGATCGGATGTATTTATTTATGAAAAATAATAAAGAATCGAGGCGGAATAAAAAATAATATTTAGGGGAAATTGAGATTTAGAATATTAATAATTCTCTAATATAATCTTTATTGACAATTCATATTGTTAATTATAAGATCAACATATTAAAAGGGGTTTTCATTTTCAGTTTTCAATATTTTACCAAATGCTTCTTGGTTCTTCAGATTGTCAAATAAAACTAAAGTTTAAAGTTTCGTTTGAAAAGCTCTATTATTAGTTTTGGATATACAGCGCCTACAGGCCCAAACACAGCTGACGCATAGACACACAACCTGATACACACACAACCAGAGATAAAGTTAGTCCTGTAAGTAGAAATAAACTAACTTAAACCAATGTTATTTATCCAGTAGTATTAGTAATAACATGCAAATATCTTTTTTCGCATCTTATTAAATAATATAAACGTTGTTAAATCGTTTTTGATTGAGAAAGTTGTCCATTATTCGGCCAAATCATTTTCTCCACAGGTGACGTCCAATCAAATGATAGCAATTTCATTGCCCAACAGGTGACGTCCAATCAAATAATAGCGGTTTCATTGCCCAACAGTTTAGTTGTTGCTATGGTTACGATTGGTTTTTTGTCAGCGAACTGCCGCAATTTGCAAATAGAAAAATTATTCGTTATAATTTAATACAAACAGAAAAATCTTTAGGTAATCATTTAATATGATGCGAAAAAGTATAGTATTAAACTCGTGAACAAGTTGGCTATTGCCACTCGGGTGAATTTCACCCTCGTGGCAATGGTTAACTTTCTCACTCGTTTAATAATATACTATTATATCATTCAATATCCCGCGTGGCACTAGATAGGGAAGTAGTTGCTTCAATAAGTTATTTGTTTATAGTCTTACAAGGGGAGGATCAGATGTGTGACAATGATCCATCTTTGGCACACGTGTAGGTCATGACTGGGAGTGTAACAGGTGCAAGTAATAGGGCGCACTATTCAGCCGTTTTCGAGAAAAAAAGGATTGTTTTTTCCTGTGTGTTTATGTACCATTTACGTTAATGATACGATACCGACCCTGTGGCGTATTGGTAAGATCTCCGGTTTGTAATCACAAGGTCGATCGTTCAAATACTTTTGGCCAAGTTAGTTCTTAATAGTTTTATTTTTTATAGTTTTTTTATAAATCCCTGAGTATTTAAAAATGTTAATTTTAGAGTAAATAATGTTTATTTTTAAGAGAAGGATTGTTAAACAAATTAAACAGGAGACTGAAAAATCAAATTTTTATTTCCAGTATTTTGTTCTAAATTAATTATCCTAGTTCGTGCAGTCTTCCATCGCCCGAAAAGCACAATAGCATATAGAAAATAATATCGAACAAGGATTTATAAAAAAAAATAGTCTGAAAATACGATTATTGATTTTTCAATGTCCTGTTTAATTTGTTTAAGAATCCTTTTACCCCTAAAAATGAAATTAAAATAATTGATTCTAAAATTAAAATATTTAATAAATACACATGGATTTATAAAAACTATAAAAAAGAAAATGAATGAACCCAACTGCAACAATGGGGTTCGATCCTTCGACCTTCCGACTACGAATCGGAGGATTTAACGATGCGCCAAAAGTTCGTTGTATTTTTGTTAATGCGTTTTATTAAAATTATTTGTTTCTGCAGCAAGTTGCCGCTAATTTATTTATTTTCTAATTTTCTATCAGAGAACGGATGTGTTCAATTGTGTAGGTTTGTAATCATAATTAGTAAATGATTAAATGCGTGTGATACAATTCATTATACCGCCTTGTTTGCAACAATAATGGTTGTAGAATGATGTAATCGTGAGAATCAAAATGTTCAAATTTAAAAAAAATTCTACATAAAATATTAAAAATTGTAATATGAAATAGCAAATAAAAAGAGAGTTCGGACTTGGAATGTTCAAAATTCTCGACTAAATATTTAAGAAATTTTCCACATATTTCATTGTAATATGAAACAGATAATAATTATAATAAATAAAAATACAATTTATACTTTATGATTAATTAGTTTCTCACTTAACTCGTGGTGAACATTTTTGTATTATGGATTAAAACACAAGAGTATTTTAAATTTCTATTGTTCTGGAGTAAAAATAATTTCATCTTCATATTGTTTATTAATACAAAATGTATCAAATTTAAAGCAGCGCTGGAGGCGTTTACATCAATATGCCTCTAAATATATAACATTTAAATTTTGTTTATCGGTTTCATGTTAAGTGCTCGTATTACGCGAAAATCACTGAAATGATACTGCTGAAATTTTGCTTACTGATTCCATGAACTTTGGGCCTAATTTTTAAACTTCGCACGGATGGGTTACATGATCAATTCATGTACAAAAGTATAAGTTTTTGGTGTTTACGCACCGGGGGTGTCGAAATGGTATGCAATTAAAGTTACGCGTCTGCGTACATATGGTTGCATTCAGCAGCATTTGTCTTCCCTAACGGCATATATCGTAAGCATACTTCGCACGGATGGGTTACATGATCAATTCATGTACAAAAGTATAAGTTTTTGGTGTTTACGCACCGGGGGTGTCGAAATGGTATGCAATTAAAGTTACGCGTCTGCGTACATATGGTTAATATATACATATTAATATATTTAATTTTATTATAGTTTGGAAAGTAACAACTGAGTGCACTGAAAAATAAATTGGGTTATTTTTATAAACATGAATTTAATGTACTTTATAAATTGTAAGGAGTACATGGGACCAGTAATTTTATTTATTTAATTCAATCTATTTCAGAGTCGTGCCAGGCTTTAAATACTCAGATCCGGGCCGGGCCGGGCCCGCAGCACATTTTCGTTTCATCGGGCCGGACCGGATTTTAAATCTTCACTATCGGGCCGGGCCGGTCTAGGTTTTAAATGTTCATTGTCCGGCCCGGGCCGGGCTTTCAAAAATCCGCTTCTGCAGGACTCTGATACGCAATATATTTATACATAAATGGAGATTTTTTTGATGTTTACATACGAGGGTTGCCTTAAGGGTATGCAATTAAAGGTACGCATCTACGTACATGTTGTTGCATACAGCAGCAATTGTCTGCCTTAACGGCATATATTGTAAGCATTTAAATGTACGCATCTACGTATCTTTAGAACATCTTGCCAGACGTAATTAAAAATGCAATTTCAAACATTATATTCAAGAAAAAGTTTCTTACTGGAACAATTATTTAAGTGATGTTATTATGTAATGAGTGATACTTAAGTTTGCATATTTTCTTTGACGCATCCAATACTGTATATACCGAGCGATCAAAAAGTCGCAAACAGTTGGCAGCCGTTAAAAGAACCTAACTAAGAGAAGTTCAGTGGCGTCACTAAGAATAGGAATTTTGGCATCGAAAAATTTAAATAAAACAGCTAGATTATGAATCCTAAATGTATTATTAATAGTGATGATCGGTTCTAGAAATAACTGCGAATGTTTAAAATAGGCAAAAATCGGCAGATAAAAACCCAAAACAAGTAACCTTAAAAAATCACAAGATGTCAAAATTTACAAAATATACACTGCACTGCATTGACGAATTCCAGAGAGCCAATATTATTTTACTTGAATTATTATTATTTTTAGATTAAGTACCTCAATTAACAATTATAGTGAAAATAATCCGATTAATAGATTGATGCGATTTGCTAATTTACTTAATGCAAACGCAAATTTTGATTTGTTTTGTTGTACTTTTAATAAATTTAAGGCTTCTATTTCTAGAGTGAATTTAAATGTATGTTAACCATTAGTTTATTATGTTTAAGCACCATACATCGTTTAATTCTTAAGATTGTAGTTTAGGAGTTATAATTATATTATAGTAAATATTTTGTAAAAAGGTGTAACCGTTTATTAATAAATAATAATAATAATTCTAGGGATTTTCAGAAAATGTGTTGCCTACCATTTTCGAGTTTCTGATCTCACTGTACATTGCACAGTATATGGAATTCAAATTATTATTATTATTTTAATAACGAAAACGTATTGCATATCTTCAACCATGTACAAATAATGATACAGGCCACACATTGGCGTGCTTTTGGTCATTTATACATAATTATAGGTTAAAAATAAATTGCTGAGGCGTGACTGTGGCAGCTATTGTTTAGGATTGTGTTTCTTTATGATTTATTTTGATTAAAATACGTGGGAAAATATTGTAGTAAAAAGTCTAGGTGGGTATAATAAAGGAATTTAACATGTAAAAGGCACATTTATGCATTTTGATGCACTGATTCATTTAGAGTGAGTTGATTAAAAGATTCGACTCCTACAAATGAGTCGTGAGTAAAGTAACTGAGTAATTGTTTAGACTCATTTTGAGTCATGAAATTTGAGTGAAGACGTGTTTCTTTTTGCTCTTCACTGCTTTTTGGTGGCTTTTTTTTAGCTTTTCACCATGTTTTCAGGGTATATTGCAAAATTTTCGAAGTGAGGATCTTTTCTTATTCATCAGACATATTTCCAGATATGCTTTATAATTTTTCAAATGAGTCATGTGTCAAGAATCGACTCTTTTAAGTCGACTCTTCACGACGACTCGACTTACAAAAACAGAAAATAAAACATTTTTGAAATCCACAAATTTTCATTCATTTCTATTGTTATGCTACCGGTGAGGACAAAATTTGAAAATTAAATGGTGTCAAAATACATGTAAAAATAGCAGAAGCAATGACATAGTGAATAAGTTTCAATCAACCTATTAATGAAATGGTGATGTGGCCATCATGTTACTTTCTCCGACTTGATGGTATCATAGTCATTTATATTTACGCTTTCGTGGTTTATTTTCTGTTTAAATCATATTTTAAATGTACATCGAGCATTTTGTAGACTCGCATGAAACTGACGTTTAAAAGGTAAAAATTATAAAACATGGAAAAATTATACTTCAAAAACTAAAGAGATTTCGTAAAAAACTTATTCTTTATGTTGTTTATTTTGGAATTCTCTACACTTATTACTAACAAAAATTTGCTATAACTATTGTCGTTTCATAATTATTATAAACCAAAAATTAAAAAAAAAATTAATTTTTTTCTCAAATAACAATGATTTTATGAAAAATATTTTCAAGCAAAATATGTTCATTTCTTTGATGTCTTCAATATTTGTTTAAATATTTTTGTGATACTTTTCATATTTAAACAGTAAGGCAAACACCCACTTCCGGTGTACGAAATTTTACCAAAAGCTTTTCAGTTCTTCGGATTATCAAATAAGACGTTTCAACGTTTCATATCAATTGCTCTATTAGTTTTTGAGATACAGCGGGCACAGACACACACACACAGAGAGACACAAACACATACATACACAGACACCATTTTTTTCCAGAAATTGTTGAAATGGCATCTAGGGACACCAAAACGGATATTTCCGTGAAAAACATTTTTGAAATTTTTTTCGCGATCACAATACTTTCACGTACTTCGTAACGGAGAACGTAAAAAAGTACAAATCGTATGAATAATAGTAATACAATGTAATATAAGGTTGCAATAATAAAACTTTAAAAACAGTTATTAATTTGCAATGATAAGATATAAGGCATTTTCACATGATAATTTTTAGGATACTAAAGGATTTTCTGAACTTTGGAAATTTCAAACATAAAAGAGCTAACTACGAAGCTAACGGATGCTGATATACGACAAAATAATATTTCGCAAAACACATCAGTTCGCAGAGTGGCTCGAAAAATTTACTTGTATACAAAATCTTCAAGAAAAACAAATATCGTTCTTACAAACCAAAAATTGCAAGGTATAAACGATAACGAACCGAAGATTACTGTTTAGCAGCTGGTACATACAAAAATATGATGATGATGCTTATCTCCCTAGGAAAGTAAGGTGGACGCCAATTGTCGAGTGTTCAGTGTAGGCATAACTTTCATCATTGGTCTACTGAAAATCCACATACGGTAAATCAATCAAGATTTCAAGTATGCTTTGGTAAGCAATTTTATTTACGATTTTGTTTCGTTTTTTGACTTTATTTTCGTTTTAGATAATTACTTTAAAAAAAATAACTGGTAAAATATTTGGAACTACTAAGAAACGAGATAATGCCTGATTTGAGACTAATTATTAATTTTTATTTCAGCTTCGAAATTCTAGCTAAAATTGTAAAGAAATTATGAAAGTTAGTTTTAAATTATTAGGAAAACATCGATTTTTCAGACTTTGAACGGCCATAGAAGTAAAATAAAGATGAACACGAATAGAAAATCTGTGTTTTTTAACTGCAAATTGAACCTCATCAGTAAATGCACTTGGGTATAAACGAATGTCAATTCAAGCCATCTGTAATTGAAGTTTGGATAAGTAAAAAATCGGAAAAATCAACTTTTTTAATAATCATCCTACACCTTAATCATATTCAACAGTTTATTCAAGTGAATCTGAACTGAATATTATTACTATTTCCTTACTTTTTACTTTTATGACTTATCTTTTCGCTTTTCATTTCTCATTGATGTTTAATTTCATAGCCTACTAATTTCATATTAGAGATTAATTTATTTTTTTTATGTCTCTCCTACAAATAATTTTTTTAGGTATGTTATACATCTTCAGGATTGTTAAAATTAGGCACTTGGTTGGTTTTATCACACACAGATACCAATGGTGAACATCAAAATGAGTGTCGTGAAACATATCATGTCTAAATAATTTGTTAATTAAATGTTTAATTAAATTTGTTGTTAAAGGTTTAATTAGAGTATGTCCTATTTTTTTATTATAATGTCGGGAATGCCATCAAATCCGTAGGATTTTTAATTATGTAATTTAAGAATAATGTCTAAATTATCAAATACCATAAATGGTTCCACGAATATTAACTGAGCTTGTACAGTATATATTTTATTTTCGTCTTTTGTGTTCGGAAGCTTTTGAATTAATATAATTGGCTCTTTAATAAAGTATCAAATAAGTTACTAATGGTTTGGGGATTTGAATTTATTTATATGTTCTCTTGTGCTTAGTTCATTAATAATTATCTAATGAGTTTCTGCCGATTGTTGGAATTCGTTATTAAATTCTGCTAAAATGTTTTTTCTTCGCATTTATTACTTCTTTGTTAAAATATAATGATCATGTAATCTTAAGCTCGAATTTAACTATGATTTCTTTGAATTGATACGTTTCAAAGGAAAAATCGCCTTATAAAACAGTAATTGTTTGTAAAGTTTTTAATTGTTATAATGGCAGAGACGAAATACTCCGAAAATTTCAAAATGTGATTTCGCGAATATGCAACCACCTGTTTCCCGGCGCCTTCACCACCACCCTAAATATCAATAAAATGTTATTAATTAACCTTCTGTTTGGTCCTGACCAATTTTATAGCACAAGCCATAAACAATTTATGATTTTTTTTTAATAGCGCTACTCGCTAGGTCGCCGACAAAATAGAAGAATTATCTAAAAAAAATCATAATTTAAATTTGGGGTTCTATGCTCGACTTTTTTTGCAACAATTGAGTAGTATATAACATTAAGAATAAATATGTTTTCTATCTTGTCTCTGGCCCAACGTGCAGCGCTAACTTAAAAAAAAAAATCATAAATTGTTTATGGGAAATGATTACCCTAATTTTTCGAATTTTATTTATTCTTTATGTCATAAACTACTCAATTGTTGCAAAAAAAAAGTCGAGAATAGAACCCCAAATAGAAGTTATGAGTTTTTTAAATAATTCTTCTATCTTGTCGGCGGCCTGGCGAGTAGCGCTAACTTAAAAAAAATCATAAATTATTTATAGCTTATGCTATTAAATTGGTTAGGGCCAAAAAGAAGGTTAATTAACATTTTATTGAGAGTGGTAATATTCATGGTATTGGTGGAAGCGCCGGGAAACCGTGGCTAACTTCCCGTCGGTGTTTCCACCTGTTGCCAGAAAATGCTGACATATACAGGGTGTCTCAACATGGATACTCTGGATAGTCGTTCCAGTACATTTCGGCAGCTCTCGTCGAATTTTTCTGACACAATATGTAACAAGCCATCAAATTTATCACTGTTACTAAACGGCTCCAATTAATTTAAGATTTTAACTGAAATTTACATTTCTTGCAATATTTACTTCTTATGCATAGATAATAGTAATTTTTTTAACAAGACGATAAAATAATATATTATCGATGAGCGGAAATGTTAATTCACGAGCGAGTCGATAATGATATTTTATCGTCGAATGTAAAATTCTATTTTTTTCTATAGCAGATTTTAAAGGCAGAGGCAAATTTTTTTATTAGAAACGTCAAAATTAATTTTAATAATTTTTTCCGCAAAAGTAGTCGAAATGCGTATGACATTTCTCTTTTTGTCCGGGGCGACGCGACGAAAAGACCAAAGCGGGCTCTGGCCACCCTGACATTTATAAAAAAAAACAATTTATTGTCAACAGTTCGCACCAGAAGTTTTGCGGTAATAGAAATCCTGCCTGTAGACGTAGAAGAAGAGGCGTCTGCGGCTGTAAAACCAAAAGAAAAAAAAAATAAACACAACAAACATCCTTTACGGCTTCTCATGATAAGTGGTCGACTTATAAATGATCATTGTAATAATTAGACGAATCTTGTTTTTTTCCAAAAATAATTTCAAAAACCAAAATTACAGATAGCATTTCTTGAGTTAAATTAAATTTTCGTAGAGTTTTATCTATGCATTTTACATTTATATCATTTTTTTTTCTCGTTCGAATGTCGGCAAACCTTATTTTTAAAAAATCGCAATTCGCAAGAAAATTGTTGGATCTTCAAAAACCAAAATTATTTTAAAAGAATGACGTTTTCTTAACTTAATAAAATTTTACCTGCACGATTTATATTTATATCACTTTTTTTCCCTTGTTAATTCGACAATACATAATTTAGAATTTAAAAAAATCGCAGGAAAATTGTTGGATTTTTTAAAAACTAAAATTATTTTGAAAGAGTGATGTTTCTTAAACTAAAAAAAAAAACAATTGTAAAATTTTACCTGCACGATATATATTTATTTCATTTTTTTTTCGTTGTAGATTCGACAATTCAAAATTTAAGATTTTAAAAATTCGCAACTCGCAAGAAAATTGTTGGATTTTTAAAAACCAAAACTATTTTGAAAGAATGACGTTTCCTAAACTAAATAAAATGTTTCTAGAATTTTACCTGAACGATTTATATTTATTTCAATTTTATTCGTTGTAGAATAGACAATTCAGTATTTAGAATTTTAAAAAATTGGCAACTCGCAAGAAAATGGTTGGATTTTTAAAAGCCATAATTATTATGACAGAATGTTATTTCCTAAACGATATAAAATTGTTGTAAAATTTTACCTGCACGATTTATATTTATATCACTTTTTTTTCCTTCTTCGCAACTCGCAAGAAAGTTGTTGGATTTTTAATAACCAAAATTATTTTGAAAGAATGATTTTTCCTAAACTAAATTTTTGTAAAGTTTTACCTGCGCGATCAATATTTATTTCAATTTTTTTCGTTGTATAATTCGACAATTGAAAATTTAAGATTTTAAAAAATTCGCATCTCGCAAGAAAATTGCTGGATTTTCAAAAAACAAAATTATTTTAAAAGAATGATGTTTTCTTAACTAAATAACATTTTTGTAAAATTTTACCTGCACGTTCAATATTTATTTCAATTTTTTTCGTTGTATAATTCGACAATTCAAAATTTAAGATTTTAAAAAATTCGCAATTCGCAAGAAAATTTCTGGATTTTCAAAAACAAAATTATTTTAAAAGAATGATGTTTTCTAAACTAAATAAATTTTTTGTAAAATTTTACCTGAACGATCACTATTAATTTCAATTTTTTTCGTTGTATAATAATTTGACAATTCAAAATTTACGATTTTAAAAAATTCGCAATTCGCAAGAAAATTGCTGGATTTTCAAAAAACAAAATTATTTTGAAAGAATGATGTTTTCTAAACTAAATAAAATGTAAAATTTTACCTGCACGATCAATATTTATTTCAATTTTTTTCGTTGTATAATTCGACAATTCAAAATTGAAGAATTTAAAAAAATTCGCAACTCGCAAGAAAATTGCTGGATTTTCAAAAAACAAAATTATTTTAAAAGAATGATGTTTTCTTAACTAAATAACATTTTTGTAAAATTTTACCTGCACGTTCAATATTTATTTCAATTTTTTTCGTTGTATTAATTCGACAATTCAAAATTTAAGATTTTAAAAAATTCGCAACTCGCAAGAAAATTGCTGGATTTTCAAAAAACAAAATTATTTTAAAAGAATGATGTTTTCTAAACTGAATAAAAATTTTGTAAAATTTTATCTGCACGATCAATATTTATTTCAATTTTTTTCGTTGTATAATTCGACAATTAAAAATTTAAGATTTTAAAAAATTCGCAACTTGCAAGAAAATTGGTGGATTTTCAAAAAATATACTCAAGTTTTTTGTAATGTTTGTGCGGATATATGCAACGGGTATAACGTGTAACGAAAATGAACAATTCTGAAAATCAACAAAAACGTGAATATGGATTTTCATCATCATCATTAATGCATGAAATTGAAGAAAACACAGTACAATTATTTATAAGAATAAGCCAAATTCTCTGACGAGCTTCTCCACTTTCGGCATTAAATATAAATACAAGTCCCCACATATATAACAATCTGGCCCGCCGAAAAGTAGATGTAATCGGGAAACGAATGACTCTCCCAGGAAAATATTATTTTCTTATGGCATAAATCAAGTGGAAGAGTTACTTTGCGCGGTGCCCCAATGAAAATAAACGACAAGTCGTGTCAGCCAGACTCTCTCTCTTCTCCGCACCTTAATAAAAAATCCGGCGGCGTGCCCTCCAAAAAAAAAAAGACAAAAACCGTATAAAACAGCACTCAAATTGAGCGTTCCCTGCCTTATGAGCACGTGCCTATCCCATATCAAACCCCTACATCACCAACGTAAAAAAATATATACAGCAGATAACCCCTGCAAAAATTAAAACAAGTTGTGATAAATGGAGCCGAGCAGTTTGGGTTTATTTTTATTGCGGTTGTAAAATTATTTATGTAGATTTCACTTATACTTAAAAAAATCGTAAAAGTGAACTAGTCTGGATCTATTGAAAAACTATAGCTCTGCTATTATAGAGGTATAGTTACCCAATAGTTGTACTGATAGAAAAATACTTTCAAATTGTTGCCGCGAGAGGACTGATAGCACTGTGAAAACGTTGACGAAAAAGTAAGGACATCAACATGTCTGCCAGAAAATACAGACGGCTTATTCCATGATGATTAAACTTACTTTTGAAGCTTATTCCAACTAGAATACGCCACCAAGACTCCATTGAACAAAATGGTAATGCAATTTGCAAAGTTGGACTGAACCTCAATGATAAGAAGAACTGTTTTCTATAATATCATCAAAGACAAATGTAAGTTGTAAGTCCTAGTGGTTTTGTAGGGTAACCACCAATTGCCAATATGTTCTTTCTGGGGCCATCTGGCAAATAGACGTTTTAAAAAAAACTACAGCAAATTTACCAAAAGCGTGCAGTAATGTTTCAACTTTCCTACCGTCGGCGTGGTTCTAGGTGACGGAATGAACAAACGAATAAGTTCTCATTAAACATCACGCGGAACGAAAATTCTACACATATTTTTGCATTTTTGCCCATGTTCCAAGCATGTTCAAATAGTAGAGTAGACCTTACTCGCCAGGACTAGACTTAGAGCTTGAAGTGCTCGGCCTTCGACCTCGTACTTCAAATTTGTTCTTCATATATAAAGCATCACTTTTCTGCCTCTCATGTAATCTAGTATTACCCAAATAAAAATAATTTTGTTTAAGTCAAAAGGTTAATTGGCAAGCCTCGCTAGGGAACAGGGATCCTAATAATTCAAAGCTTCGAAGAATCTGAAGAAACGAAGAAAACCTATAGAATGTTTCAAAGATTCGAATAATCGAAGTTGCGAATGTTCAATTTTCGAAGATTTTCTATGAATTCTCGAAACTTCGAAATTGTAAAGTGGCCCAATACAAACGTAAGTTGTAAGTTGCTATGGAAACGCATTGCCATCTCTTTCTTACCCTCCTTTACTAAAACGCCACTGTAATGTGTTAATGTTGATAATCGAAAATAAATGCACTGAATGAGTTTGTGTGAAAATTGTGAATTTTTGAAAAATGACCAAACGCGTTAAAAAAATGACAAACCTCGGAACCCCGAAAAATCGATTTTTTATTAAACTAGCCTATCGAATTTCAAAAACCAAAAGACAAAAGTCTGGAACCTCAGAAAAAACATATTTTAACACTTTCACTGCCGGTGTCAGGTAAACTGATTGCCAGTTAAGCCGACGCTTGCCTGTAAGGTTTAATGCCAAAGAACGTGTCACGCACCTATTGCGTGGTCGGCCCCCGCGTTCAATCAATCAATTTATTTGTGCTAATAGACAGTACATCTTTACGCAAGTCAATTAAACAGTTTAAAATAAAATACAATACAATAAAATACATTATATAAAATTTTACGTTGGAACCAATAACACGCAAATGGTGCGTGGTCGGCACTCAAAGTGTTAAACTATAGATTTTCAACATCCAAAAGACATGTTGAGGACTATTGGAAAATGTATAACGTGCAAAAGTCGTTAAAGCTAGAAAAATGCAAAAGTCTGTCATCGTAAGCAAAATTAAATGCATCAAATGATTGTTTGCAAATTACAATTTTTGAAAAATGGCCAAACACCTAAAAAAAATGTATAAATTTCTCGGACCTCCGAAAAAAGATCGTTTAAACTATTTTTCGTTTTTCTTTAAGTAGATTATCAAATTTCAAAATCCAAAAGACATGTTAAGCATGCATTTTCTAATAGTTTTTTCTAAAATTTTACACAACAAGAGTGTTCAATACTCCAAAGTCGTTTAAGCTGCAAAAAAATACGGAAATCTTTATAATCATTAGTGCACCGAATGAGTGTTTGCAAATTGCGATTTTATGAAAATACTCAAATTCGTTCAAAAAAATTATAAGCCTTGAAAATTTTTTTTAATCAAAACAACTGCAGAATGTTAACTTTTGCAAAATTATTTAGAAAAGATTGAGCTTTCATATTCCAGAAAAGCACAAACAAGATTTTCTAAGTAATCAAAATTTGATTTTTCAAAATCCAAACTTTTATAAACGTAACAAAATTATTCAAAAATGGTTGAGCGTCCATATTTAGAAAAAAAAACTGCTCAGTTCATCCAGTAATCATAATTATTAAACCCAAGAACGCCATTTTTATCAGTCAAAAATAAAAAAAAACTTCATTTTCAAGATTCTAAAACAATGCAGATTTCTAACTTTTACAAAAATATGCACAAAAATTTAGCACATTCATCACCTAGTTTTGCCAGTAATCATCATCATTAAACCCAAGAATAGCCAATTTTGGCACTGAATAATTGAAAAGGCGTGAATTTTAGAATGAGTGTTTGCAAATTGCGATTTTTTTGAAAATGCGCAAATTCGTCAAAAAAAGTCATAAGCCTTAAAAAATCGAAAAAGCGTTGTTTTTCTTTAATCAAAACAACTGCAGCCTACTAATCAAAATTTTAATTTTTCGAAATTCAAACTTTTATAAACGTTACAAAATTATTCAAAAATGGTTAAGCGTCCATATTCAGAAAAAAAAAACTGTTTAGTTATTCCAGCATTTATAATTAAACCCAAGAAAGCCATTTTTGGCATTCAAAAATAAAAAAACTTGATTTTTCAAGATTTTAAAACAATGCAGATTTCTAACTTTTACAAAAATATGCACAAAAATTTAGCACATTCATCACCTAGTTTTGCTAGTAATCATCATCATCAAACCCAAGAATAGCCAATTTTGGCACTGAAAAATTGAAAAAGCGTGAATTTTAAAATGAATGTTTGCAAATTGCGATTTTTTTAAAATGCGCAAATTCGTCAAAAAAAGATTAAAAGCCTTAAAAAATGGAAAAAGCGTTGTTTTTCTTGAATTAAAACAACTGCAGCCTACTAACTTTTGCAAAATGATTGAGGTTTCATATTCCAGAAAAGCACAAACAAGATTTTCTAAATAATCAAAATTTGATTTTTTAAAATTCAAACTTTTATAAACGTTACAAAATTATTCAAAAATGGTTGAGCGTCCATATTTAGAAAAAAAAAAACTGCTTCGTTATTCCAGTAATCATAATTGAACGCAAGAAATCAATTTTTGGCAATCAAAAATTTAAAAAAAAACTTGATTTTTCAAGATTCTAAAACAATGCAGATTTTACAAAAATATGCACAAACATTTAGTATATTCATCAAATTGTTTTGGCAGTTATCATCATCATGTAACTCAAGAATAGCCAATTTTGGCACTGAAAAATTGAAAAAGCGTGATTTTTTAAAATCCTAAAGAAATGCAGACTTTTATAAAAGTTTGAGAATTATTCCAAAATTATTAAACTTCCATATTCAGAAAAAAAAACTGCTTAGTTATTCCAATAATCACAATTAAACCGAAGAAAGCCTTTTTCTGCACTCAAAAATCGAAAAAACCTTGATTTTTCAAAATTCAAAACAAATGCAGATTTGTAACTTTTACAAAATTACTAACAACTGATTGGGATTTTGTATTCCTGAAAAACACAAGCAAGTTCAAAAATTTAAATAAATACAGACTTTTATTTTTGATAAAATCAAAAATTAACATTTGATTTGTTTCACAAATTTGTTGTTTACTTACTCGACTAGTTTCGCTTGAAACAGCATTTTCAAGAGTGAAAAAGAAAATAAGAGAAACCGACAAATGTTGTCAATTCACTCTTGAAAATGCCGTAACAAGCAAAAAAAAGTGTTCATTTTTTATTTATTTTTTATTATATTCAAAATGTTTCACCAAGTGATAAGTGAGAAAAATATTCAAGAAATATTTATAAAATTATCCAGAAATCAAATCAAATCAATTTACTACACTTTTGCCACATTACAGATTACATGTTTTATAATAAAAACATACATAATAATTGCGGGTGATTGAGATTTTGTATTCCTGAAAAATATAAACAAGTTAATGACTTGGTTTTTTTCAAAATACCCGCTGGTAAAATTAAGAATTATTATTTTTAGCACTCGAATATGGAAAAGTGTTGATTTTTCAAAATCCAAGCCCAATTGTAAAAGCTATTCAAAAATGATTGAGCTTTCAAATTTAAAAAAAACGGCTTGGTTATTCCAATAATCGATATTAAACAAGTAAGCCATTTTTGGCACTCTTGATTTTTCAAAATTCTAAAAACAAATGCAGAAATTATCAAGAAATAATTGGATTTTACAAATATTAAAAAAAATACCACATTCATCACTTGGTTTGGCCAGCAAAGAAAATTTCTAGCCCCTAATATCCGAATGTGATTAAAATACTTTTTATGCGTGTATTCGGATATAAAACTTTCGTAGTATCTGCTATCGAAATAAACATTACGATTATTACGAAACTGCAGCACCGAAAGCCCGCACATTACGTTACACATAAATTTGAAATTTGGAATTTTTATATTGCACCGCGGCGGCAATTCTCGGTCGAACGCCGGCAATAATCCGCTCAAAATTTTGCCTTTATGCGCCAATAAAGAAACTTTGTTAGTGGGCCTCCTGCAGTTTCAGGAAATGATCGTTCCCATTGTTGCGGCCGACAATTAAGGACGTTCCATATTTGAAGTCGAGTAATTTTTAGCGCGTTCGCTTCCCGCAACAAATAAGTTTACTGACGTCACTAAAATGCACAAATTGGCGCCTTTTGTCATAAAATCGACACTTTTATATCCGGTTTAGTGTGAGGCGCAGAAGGAGAAGGTGATTTACGTTTCGGCCGATAAATTTGGAAATAAGGATTTTAATGTAGTCTATGATAATACGGATGCTAGAGGTAATTTGAAGTCTTAAAGGTGATTAAAATTGATGCCTCTCACTTGCTGCAAAAGCGTCAAATATATTACATAAAGACGAGAAGTAGTCCGAATTTATCTTTAAGGATAAACTTCATCTGATGCTTACTTTTGTCAATCATGTATTATAAATAGTATCATCACGTGTTAGAATAAAGATTTTGAAAAATCGATAGCTACAAAAAAGAATCGCCAGTGATTTTTGGTGGATATAATAGAACACTTTTACTTTGTTCAATATAACATGAGTATTAATTATTGTGACTTAAGAGGACGTCGTTTTTTGCGACTCGTCTTTACGCGTGGTTTGAAAAAAGTATTTGTCGTGGGACCATGAAATTTAGTAGCCTGATACGATATCCGAAAAATTTTGAGTGCAAAATTTGATCAAAAATGCGAAATTATTTTCGTGCCAAAATACTCTTTTCGTTTCTGCCATCCTGATACGAAATCCGAAAAATGTTGAGTGCAAATTTGATCAAAAATGCGAAATTATTTTCGTGCCAAATTACTCTTTTCGTTTCTGCTATCCTGATACGAAATCCGAAAAATTTTGAATGCAAAATTTGATCAAAAATGCGAAATTATTTTCGTGCCAAATTACTCTTTCCATTTCTGCTATCCTGATACGAAATCCGAAAAATTTTGATTAAAAATATGGAAATTATTTTCGTGCCAAATTACTCTTTTCGTTTCTGCTATCCTGATACGAAATTCGAAAAATTTTGATTGAAAAATTTGATCAAAAATGCGAAATTATTTTCGTGCCAAATTACTCTTTTCGTTTCTGTTATCCTGATACGAAATCCGAAAAATTTTGAGTGCAACATTTGATCAAAAATGCGAAATTATTTTCATGCCAAATTACTCTTTTCGTTTCTGCTATCCTGATACGAAATCCGAAAAATTTTCAATGCAAAATTTGATCAAAAATGCGAAATTATTTTCGTGCCAAATTACTCTTTTCGTTTCTGCTATCCTGATACGAAATCTGAAAAATTTTGAGTGCAAAATTTGATAAAAAATGCGAAATTATTTTAGTGCCAAATTACTCTTTTCGTTTCTGCTATCCTGATACGAAATCCGAAAAATTTTGAGTGCAAAATTTGATCAAAAATGCGAAATTATTTTCGTGCCAAATTATTCTTTTCGTTTCTGCTATTCTGATACGAAATCCGAAAAATTTTGAGTGCACAATTTGATCAAAAATGCGAAATTATTTTCGTGCCAAATTACTCTTTTCGTTTCTGTTATCCTGATACGAAATCCGAAAAATTTTGAGTGCACAATTTGATCAAAAATGCGAAATTATTTTCGTGCCAAATTACTCTTTTCGTTTCTGCTATCCTAATACGAAATCCGAAAAATTTTGATTAAAAATAAGGACATTATTTTCGTGCCAAATTACTCTTTTCGTTTCTGCTATCCTGATACGAAATCCGAAAAATTTTGAATGCAAAATTTGATCAAAAATGCGAAATTATTTTCGTGCCAAATTACTCTTTCCATTTCTGCTATCCTGATACGAAATCCGAAAAATTTTGATTGCAAAATTTAATCAAAAATGCGAAATTATTTTCGTTCCAAATTACTCTTTTCGTTTCTGCTATCCTGATACGAAATCCGAAAAATTTTGAATGCAAAATTTGATCAAAAATGCGAAATTATTTTCCTGCCAAACTACTCTTTTCGTTTCTGCTATCCTGATACGAAATTCGAAAAATTTTGATTGAAAAATTTGATCAAAAATGCGAAATTATTTTCGTGCCAAATTACTCTTTTCGTTTCTGCTATCCTGATACGAAATCCGAAAAATTTTGAATGCAAAATTTGATCAAAAATGCGAAATTATTTTCGTGCCAAATTACTCTCTTCGTTTCTGCTATGCTGATACGAAATCCGAAAAATTTTGAGAGCACAATTTGATCAAAAATGCGAAATTATTTTCGTGCCAAATTACTCTTTTCGTTTCTGCTATCCTGTTACGAAATCCGAAAAATTTTGAGTGCACAATTTGATCAAAAATGCGAAATTATTTTCGCGCCAAATTACTCTTTTCGTTTCTACTATCCTGATACGAAATCCGAAAAATTTTGTTTGAAGAATTTGATCAAAAATGCGAAATTATTTTCGTGCCAAATTACTCTTTTCGTTTCTGCTATCCTGATACGAAATCCGAAAAATTTTGAGTGCAAAATTTGATCAAAAATGCGAAATTATTTTCGTGCCAAATTACTCTTTTCATTTCTGCTATCCTGATACGAAATCCGAAAAATTTTGATTGAAAAATTTGATCAAAAATGCGAAATTATTTTCGTGCCAAATTACTCTTTTCGTTTCTGCTATCCTGATGCGAAATCCGAAAAATTTCGATTGCAAAATTTGATCAAAAATGCGAAATTATTTTCCTGGCAAATTACTCTTTTCGTTTCTGCTATCCTGATACGAAATCCAAAAAAATTTTGAGTGCACAATTTGATCAAAAATGCGAAATTATTTTCGTGCCAAACTACTCTTTTCGTTTCTGCTATCCTGATACGAAATCCGAAAAATTTTGATTGAAAACTTTGATCAAAAATGCGAAATTATTTTCGTGCCAAATTATTCTTTTCGTTTCTGCTATCCTGATGCGAAATCCGAAAAATTTCGATTGCAAAATTTGATCAAAAATGCGAAATTATTTTCCTGGCAAATTACTCTTTTCGTTTCTGCTATCCTGATACGAAATCCGAAAAATTTTGAGTGCAAAATTTGATCAAAACTGCGAAATTATTTTCGTGCCAAATTACTCTTTTCGTTTCTGCTATCCTGATACGAAATCCGAAAAATTTTGAATGCAAAATTTGATCAAAAATGCGAAAATATTTTCGTGCCAAATTACTCTTTCCATTTCTGCTATCCTGATACGAAATCCGAAAAATTTTGAATGCAAAATTTGATCAAAAATGCGAAAATATTTTCGTGCCTAATTACTTTTTCCATTTCTGCTATCCTGATACGAAATCCGAAAAATTTTGAATGCAAAATTTGATCAAAAATGCGAAATTATTTTCCTGGCAAATTACTCTTTTCGTTTCTGCTATCCTGATACGAAATCCGAAAAATTTTGAATGCAAAATTTGATCAAAAATGCGAAATTATTTTCGTGCCAAATTACTCTTTCCATTTCTGCTATCCTGATACGAAATCCGAAAAATTTTGAATGCAAAATTTGATCAAAAATGCGAAATTATTTTCGTGCCAAATTACTCTTTCCATTTCTGCTATCCTGATACGAAATCCGAAAAATTTTGAGTGCAAAATTTGATCAAAAATGCGAAATTATTTTCGTGCCAAATTACTCTTTTCGTTTCTGCTATCCTGATACGAAATCCGAAAAATTTTGAATGCAAAATTTGATCAAAAATGCGAAATTATTTTCGTGCCAAATTACTCTTTTCGTTTCTGCTATCCTGATACGAAATCCGAAAAATTTCGAGTGAAAAATATGATCAAAAATGCGAAATTATTTTCGTGCCAAATTACTCTTTTCGTTTCTGCTATCCTGATACGAAATCCGAAAAATTTTGTGTGCAGAATTTGATCAAAAATGCGAAATTATTTTCGTGCCAAATTACTCTTTTCGTTTCTGCTATCCTGATACGAAATCCGAAGAATTTTGAGTGCAAAATTTGACCGAAAATGCGAAATTATTTTCGTGCCAAATTACTCTTTTTGTTTCTGCTATCCTGATACGAAATCCGAAAAATTTTGTGTGCAGAATTTGATCAAAAATGCGAAATTATTTTCGTGCCAAATTACTCTTTTCGTTTCTGCTATCCTGATACGAAATCCGAAGAATTTTGAGTGCAAAATTTGACCGAAAATGCGAAATTATTTTCGTGCCAAATTACTCTTTTTGTTTCTGCTATCCTGATACGAAATCCGAAAAATTTTGTGTGCAGAATTTGATCAAAAATGCGAAATTATTTTCGTGCCAAATTACTCTTTTCGTTTCTGCTATCCTGATACGAAATCCGAAAAATTTTGTGTGCACAATTTGATCAAAAATGCGAAATTATTTTCGTGCCAAATTACTCTTTTCGTTTCTGCTATCCTGATACGAAATCCGAAAAATTTTGTGTGCAGAATTTGATCAAAAATGCGAAATTATTTTCGTGCCAAATTACTCTTTTCGTTTCTGCTATCCTGATACGAAATCCGAAAAATTTTGAATGCAAAATTTGATCAAAAATGCGAAATTATTTTCGTGCCAAATTACTCTTTTCGTTTCTGCTATCCTGATCCGAAATCCGAAAAATTTTGAATGCAAAATTTGATCAAAAATGCGAAATTATTTTCGTGCCAAATTACTCTTTTCGTTTCTGCTATCCTGATACGAAATCCGAAAAATTTCGAGTGAAAAATATGATCAAAAATGCGAAATTATTTTCGTGCCAAATTACTCTTTTCGTTTCTGCTATCCTGATCCGAAATCCGAAAAATTTTGAATGCAAAATTTGATCAAAAAATGCGAAATTATTTTCGTGCCAAATTACTCTTTTCGTTTCTGCTATCCTGATCCGAAATCCGAAAAATTTTGAATGCAAAATTTGATCAAAAATGCGAAATTATTTTCGTGCCAAATTACTCTTTTCGTTTCTGCTATCCTGATCCGAAATCCGAAAAATTTTGAATGCAAAATTTGATCAAAAATGCGAAATTATTTTCGTGCCAAATTACTCTTTTCGTTTCTGCTATCCTGATCCGAAATCCGAAAAATTTTGAATGCAAAATTTGATCAAAAATGCGAAATTATTTTCGTGCCAAATTACTCTTTTCGTTTCTGCTATCCTGATACGAAATCCGAAAAATTTCGAGTGAAAAATATGATCAAAAATGCGAAATTATTTTCGTGCCAAATTACTCTTTTCGTTTCTGCTATCCTGATCCGAAATCCGAAAAATTTTGAATGCAAAATTTGATCAAAAATGCGAAATTATTTTCGTGCCAAATTACTCTTTTCGTTTCTGCTATCCTGATACGAAATCCGAAAAATTTCGAGTGAAAAATATGATCAAAAATGCGAAATTATTTTCGTGCCAAATTACTCTTTTCGTTTCTGCTATCCTGATACGAAATCCGAAGAATTTTGAGTGCAAAATTTGACCGAAAATGCGAAATTATTTTCGTGCCAAATTACTCTTTTCGTTTCTGCTATCCTGATACGAAATCCGAAAAATTTTGTGTGCAGAATTTGATCAAAAATGCGAAATTATTTTCGTGCCAAATTACTCTTTTCGTTTCTGCTATCCTGATACGAAATCCGAAGAATTTTGAGTGCAAAATTTGACCGAAAATGCGAAATTATTTTCGTGCCAAATTACTCTTTTTGTTTCTGCTATCCTGATACGAAATCCGAAAAATTTTGTGTGCAGAATTTGATCAAAAATGCGAAATTATTTTCGTGCCAAATTACTCTTTTCGTTTCTGCTATCCTGATACGAAATCCGAAAAATTTTGTGTGCACAATTTGATCAAAAATGCGAAATTATTTTCGTGCCAAATTACTCTTTTCGTTTCTGCTATCCTGATACGAAATCCGAAAAATTTTGAATGCAAAATTTGATCAAAAATGCGAAATTATTTTCGTGCCAAATTACTCTTTTCGTTTCTGCTATCCTGATCCGAAATCCGAAAAATTTTGAATGCAAAATTTGATCAAAAATGCGAAATTATTTTCGTGCCAAATTACTCTTTTCGTTTCTGCTATCCTGATACGAAATCCGAAAAATTTCGAGTGAAAAATATGATCAAAAATGCGAAATTATTTTCGTGCCAAATTACTCTTTTCGTTTCTGCTATCCTGATCCGAAATCCGAAAAATTTTGAATGCAAAATTTGATCAAAAATGCGAAATTATTTTCGTGCCAAATTACTCTTTTCGTTTCTGCTATCCTGATACGAAATCCGAAAAATTTCGAGTGAAAAATATGATCAAAAATGCGAAATTATTTTCGTGCCAAATTACTCTTTTCGTTTCTGCTATCCTGATACGAAATCCGAAAAATTTTGAATGCAAAATTTGATCAAAAATGCGAAATTATTTTCGTGCCAAATTACTCTTTTCGTTTCTGCTATCCTGATCCGAAATCCGAAAAATTTTGAATGCAAAATTTGATCAAAAATGCGAAATTATTTTCGTGCCAAATTACTCTTTTCGTTTCTGCTATCCTGATACGAAATCCGAAAAATTTCGAGTGAAAAATATGATCAAAAATGCGAAATTATTTTCGTGCCAAATTACTCTTTTCGTTTCTGCTATCCTGATACGAAATCCGAAGAATTTTGAGTGCAAAATTTGACCGAAAATGCGAAATTATTTTCGTGCCAAATTACTCTTTTTGTTTCTGCTATCCTGATACGAAATCCGAAAAATTTTGTGTGCACAATTTGATCAAAAATGCGAAATTATTTTCGTGCCAAATTACTCTTTTCGTTTCTGCTATCCTGATACGAAATCCGAAAAATTTTGAATGCAAAATTTGATCAAAAATGCGAAATTATTTTCGTGCCAAATTACTCTTTTCGTTTCTGCTATCCTGATACGAAATCCGAAAAATTTTGTGTGCACAATTTGATCAAAAATGCGAAATTATTTTCGTGCCAAATTACTGTTTTCGTTTCTGCTATCCTGATACGAAATCCGAAAAATTTTGTGTGCAGAATTTGATCAAAAATGCGAAATTATTTTCGTGCCAAATTACTCTTTTTGTTTCTGCTATCCTGATACGAAATCCGAAAAATTTTGAATGCAAAATTTGATCAAAAATGCGAAATTATTTTCGTGCTAAATTACTCTTTTCGTTTCTGCTATCCTGATACGAAATCCGAAAAATTTTGTGTGCAGAATTTGATCAAAAATGCGAAATTATTTTCGTGCCAAATTACTCTTTTTGTTTCTGCTATCCTGATACGAAATCCGAAAAATTTTGAATGCAAAATTTGATCAAAAATGCGAAATTATTTTCGTGCCAAATTACTCTTTTCGTTTCTGCTATCCTGATACGAAATCCGAAAAATGTTGAGTGCAAAATTTGATCAAAAATGCGAAATTATTTTCGTGCTAAATTACTCTTTTCGTTTCTGCTATCCTGATACGAAATCCGAAAAATTTTGTGTGCAGAATTTGATCAAAAATGCGAAATTATTTTCGTGCCAAATTACTCTTTTCGTTTCTGCTATCCTGATACGAAATCCGAAAAATTTTGAGTGCACAATTTGATCAAAAATGCGAAATTATTTTCGTGCCAAATTACTCTTTTCGTTTCTGCTATCCTGATACGAAATCCGAAAAATTTTGAGTGCAAAATTTGATCAAAAATACGAAATTATTTTCGTGCCAAATTACTCTTTTCGTTTCTGCTATCCTGATACGAAATCCGAAAAATTTTGAGTGCAAAATTTGATCAAAAATGCGAAATTATTTTCGTGCCAAATTACTCTTTTCGTTTCTGCTATCCTGATACGAAATCCGAAAAATTTTGAATGCAAAATTTGATCAAAAATGCGAAATTATTTTCGTGCCAAATTACTCTTTTCGTTTCTGCTATCCTGATACGAAATCCGAAAAATTTTGAGTGCAAAATTTGATCAAAATTGCGAAATTATTTTCGTGCCAAATTACTCTTTTCGTTTCTGCTATCCTGATACGAAATCCGAAAAATTTTGAGTGCACAATTTGATCAAAAATGCGAAATTATTTTCGTGCCAAATTACTCTTTTCGTTTCTGCTATCCTGATACGAAATCCGAAAAATTTTGAGTGCAAAATTTGATCAAAAATGCGAAATTATTTTCGTGCCAAATTACTCTTTTCGTTTCTGCTATCCTGATACGAAATCCGAAAAATTTTGAATGCAAAATTTGATCAAAAATGCGAAATTATTTTCGTGCCAAATTACTCTTTTCGTTTCTGCTATCCTAATACGAAATCCGAAAAATTTTGAATGCAAAATTTGATCAAAAATGCGAAATTATTTTCGTGCCAAATTACTCTTTCCATTTCTGCTATCCTGATACGAAATCCGAAAAATTTTGAATGCAAAATTTGATCAAAAATGCGAAATTATTTTCGTGCCAAATTACTCTTTTCGTTTCTGCTATCCTGATCCGAAATCCGAAAAATTTTGAATGCAAAATTTGATCAAAAATGCGAAATTATTTTCGTGCCAAATTACTCTTTTTGTTTCAGCTATCCTGATACGAAATCCGAAAAATTTTGAATGCAAAATTTGATCAAAAATGCGAAATTATTTTCGTGCCAAATTACTCTTTTCGTTTCTGCTATCCTGATCCGAAATCCGAAAAATTTTGAATGCAAAATTTGATCAAAAATGCGAAATTATTTTCGTGCCAAATTACTCTTTTTGTTTCAGCTATCCTGATACGAAATCCGAAAAATTTTGAATGCAAAATTTGATCAAAAATGCGAAATTATTTTCGTGCCAAATTACTCTTTTCGTTTCTGCTATCCTGATACGAAATCCGAAAAATTTCGAGTGAAAAATATGATCAAAAATGCGAAATTATTTTCGTGCCAAATTACTCTTTTCGTTTCTGCTATCCTGATACGAAATCCGAAAAATTTCGAGTGAAAAATATGATCAAAAATGCGAAATTATTTTCGTGCCAAATTACTCTTTTCGTTTCTGCTATCCTGATACGAAATCCGAAGAATTTTGAGTGCAAAATTTGACCGAAAATGCGAAATTATTTTCGTGCCAAATTACTCTTTTTGTTTCTGCTATCCTGATACGAAATCCGAAAAATTTTGTGTGCAGAATTTGATCAAAAATGCGAAATTATTTTCGTGCCAAATTACTCTTTTCGTTTCTGCTATCCTGATACGAAATCCGAAGAATTTTGAGTGCAAAATTTGACCGAAAATGCGAAATTATTTTCGTGCCAAATTACTCTTTTTGTTTCTGCTATCCTGATACGAAATCCGAAAAATTTTGTGTGCAGAATTTGATCAAAAATGCGAAATTATTTTCGTGCCAAATTACTCTTTTCGTTTCTGCTATCCTGATACGAAATCCGAAAAATTTTGTGTGCACAATTTGATCAAAAATGCGAAATTATTTTCGTGCCAAATTACTCTTTTTGTTTCTGCTATCCTGATACGAAATCCGAAAAATTTTGTGTGCAGAATTTGATCAAAAATGCGAAATTATTTTCGTGCCAAATTACTCTTTTCGTTTCTGCTATCCTGATACGAAATCCGAAAAATTTTGTGTGCACAATTTGATCAAAAATGCGAAATTATTTTCGTGCCAAATTACTCTTTTCGTTTCTGCTATCCTGATACGAAATCCGAAAAATTTTGTGTGCAGAATTTGATCAAAAATGCGAAATTATTTTCGTGCCAAATTACTCTTTTTGTTTCTGCTATCCTGATACGAAATCCGAAAAATTTTGTGTGCACAATTTGATCAAAAATGCGAAATTATTTTCGTGCCAAATTACTCTTTTCGTTTCTGCTATCCTGATACGAAATCCGAAAAATTTTGAATGCAAAATTTGATCAAAAATGCGAAATTATTTTCGTGCCAAATTACTCTTTTCGTTTCTGCTATCCTGATACGAAATCCGAAAAATTTTGTGTGCACAATTTGATCAAAAATGCGAAATTATTTTCGTGCCAAATTACTGTTTTCGTTTCTGCTATCCTGATACGAAATCCGAAAAATTTTGTGTGCAGAATTTGATCAAAAATGCGAAATTATTTTCGTGCCAAATTACTCTTTTTGTTTCTGCTATCCTGATCCGAAATCCGAAAAATTTTGAATGCTAAATTTGATCAAAAATGCGAAATTATTTTCGTGCCAAATTACTCTTTTCGTTTCTGCTATCCTGATACGAAATCCGAAAAATTTTGTGTGCAGAATTTGATCAAAAATGCGAAATTATTTTCGTGCCAAATTACTCTTTTCGTTTCTGCTATCCTGATACGAAATCCGAAAAATTTCGAGTGAAAAATATGATCAAAAATGCGAAATTATTTTCGTGCCAAATTACTCTTTTTGTTTCTGCTATCCTGATCCGAAATCCGAAAAATTTTGAATGCAAAATTTGATCAAAAATGCGAAATTATTTTCGTGCTAAATTACTCTTTTCGTTTCTGCTATCCTGATACGAAATCCGAAAAATTTTGTGTGCAGAATTTGATCAAAAATGCGAAATTATTTTCGTGCCAAATTACTCTTTTCGTTTCTGCTATCCTGATACGAAATCCGAAAAATTTCGAGTGAAAAATATGATCAAAAATGCGAAATTATTTTCGTGCCAAATTACTCTTTTTGTTTCTGCTATCCTGATCCGAAATCCGAAAAATTTTGAATGCAAAATTTGATCAAAAATGCGAAATTATTTTCGTGCCAAATTACTCTTTTCGTTTCTGCTATCCTGATACGAAATCCGAAAAATTTCGAGTGAAAAATATGATCAAAAATGCGAAATTATTTTCGTGCCAAATTACTCTTTTTGTTTCTGCTATCCTGATCCGAAATCCGAAAAATTTTGAATGCAAAATTTGATCAAAAATGCGAAATTATTTTCGTGCCAAATTACTCTTTTCGTTTCTGCTATCCTGATACGAAATCCGAAAAATTTTGAGTGCAAAATTTGATCAAAAATGCGAAATTATTTTCGTGCCAAATTACTCTTTTTGTTTCTGCTATCCTGATACGAAATCCGAAAAATTTTGAATGCAAAATTTGATCAAAAATGCGAAATTATTTTCGTGCTAAATTACTCTTTTCGTTTCTGCTATCCTGATACGAAATCCGAAAAATTTTGTGTGCAGAATTTGATCAAAAATGCGAAATTATTTTCGTGCCAAATTACTCTTTTTGTTTCTGCTATCCTGATACGAAATCCGAAAAATTTTGAATGCAAAATTTGATCAAAAATGCGAAATTATTTTCGTGCCAAATTACTCTTTTCGTTTCTGCTATCCTGATCCGAAATCCGAAAAATTTTGAATGCAAAATTTGATCAAAAATGCGAAATTATTTTCGTGCCAAATTACTCTTTTCGTTTCTGCTATCCTGATACGAAATCCGAAAAATTTCGAGTGAAAAATATGATCAAAAATGCGAAATTATTTTCGTGCCAAATTACTCTTTTCGTTTCTGCTATCCTGATACGAAATCCGAAAAATTTTGTGTGCAGAATTTGATCAAAAATGCGAAATTATTTTCGTGCCAAATTACTCTTTTCGTTTCTGCTATCCTGATACGAAATCCGAAAAATTTTGAGTGCACAATTTGATCAAAAATGCGAAATTATTTTCGTGCCAAATTACTCTTTTCGTTTCTGCTATCCTGATACGAAATCCGAAAAATTTTGAGTGCAAAATTTGATCAAAAATACGAAATTATTTTCGTGCCAAATTACTCTTTTCGTTTCTGCTATCCTGATACGAAATCCGAAAAATTTTGAGTGCAAAATTTGATCAAAAATGCGAAATTATTTTCGTGCCAAATTACTCTTTTCGTTTCTGCTATCCTGATACGAAATCCGAAAAATTTTGAATGCAAAATTTGATCAAAAATGCGAAATTATTTTCGTGCCAAATTACTCTTTTCGTTTCTGCTATCCTGATACGAAATCCGAAAAATTTTGAGTGCAAAATTTGATCAAAATTGCGAAATTATTTTCGTGCCAAATTACTCTTTTCGTTTCTGCTATCCTAATACGAAATCCGAAAAATTTTGAATGCAAAATTTGATCAAAAATGCGAAATTATTTTCGTGCCAAATTACTCTTTTCGTTTCTGCTATCCTAATACGAAATCCGAAAAATTTTGAATGCAAAATTTGATCAAAAATGCGAAATTATTTTCGTGCCAAATTACTCTTTCCATTTCTGCTATCCTGATACGAAATCCGAAAAATTTTGAATGCAAAATTTGATCAAAAATGCGAAATTATTTTCGTGCCAAATTACTCTTTTCGTTTCTGCTATCCTGATACGAAATCCGAAAAATTTTGAATGCAAAATTTGATCAAAAATGCGAAATTATTTTCGTGCCAAATTACTCTTTCCATTTCTGCTATCCTGATACGAAATCCGAAAAATTTTGAATGCAAAATTTGATCAAAAATGCGAAATTATTTTCGTGCCAAATTACTCTTTCCATTTCTGCTATCCTGATACGAAATCCGAAAAATTTTGAATGCAAAATTTGATCAAAAATGCGAAATTATTTTCGTGCCAAATTACTCTTTCCATTTCTGCTATCCTGATACGAAATCCGAAAAATTTTGAATGCAAAATTTGATCAAAAATGCGAAATTATTTTCGTGCCAAATTACTCTTTCCATTTCTGCTATCCTGATACGAAATCCGAAAAATTTTGAATGCAAAATTTGATCAAAAATGCGAAATTATTTTCGTGCCAAATTACTCTTTTCGTTTCTGCTATCCTGATACGAAATCCGAAAAATTTTGAGTGCACAATTTGATCAAAAATGCGAAATTATTTTCGTGCCAAATTGCTCTTTTCGTTTCTGCTATCCTGATACGAAATCCGAAAAATTTTGAGTGCAAAATTTGATCAAAAATGCGAAATTATTTTCGTGCCAAATTACTCTTTCCATTTCTGCTATCCTGATACGAAATCCGAAAAATTTTGAATGCAAAATTTGATCAAAAATGCGAAATTATTTTTGTGCCAAATTACTCTTTTCGTTTCTGCTATCCTGATACGAAATCCGAAAAATTTTGAGTGCAAAATTTGATCAAAAATGCGAAATAATTTTTGTGTCAAATTACTCTTTTCGTTTCTGCTATCCTGATACGAAATCCGAAAAATTTTGAATGCAAAATTTGATCAAAAATGCGAAATTATTTTCGTGCCAAATTACTCTTTTTGTTTCTGCTATCCTGATACGAAATCCGAAAAATTTCGAGTGAAAAATATGATCAAAAATGCGAAATTATTTTCGTGCCAAATTACTCTTTTCGTTTCTGCTATCCTGATACGAAATCCGAAAAATTTCGAGTGAAAAATATGATCAAAAATGCGAAATTATTTTCGTGCCAAATTACTCTTTTTGTTTCTGCTATCCTGATACGAAATCCGAAAAATTTTGAATGCAAAATTTGATCAAAAATGCGAAATTATTTTCGTGCCAAATTACTCTTTTCATTTCTGCTATCCTGATATGAAATCCGAAAAATGTTGTGTGCAAAATTTGATCAAAAATGCGAAATTATTTTCGTGCCAAATTACTCTTTTCGTTTCTGCTATCCTGATACGAAATCCGAAAAATTTTGAGTGCAAAATTTGATCAAAAATGCGAAATTATTTTCGTGTCAAATTACTCTTTTCGTTTGTGCTATCCTGATACGAAATCCGAAAAATGTTGAGTGCAAAATTTGATCAAAAATGCGAAATTATTTTCGTGCTAAATTACTCTTTTCGTTTCTGCTATCCTGATACGAAATCCGAAAAATTTTGAGTGCAAAATTTGATCAAAAATGCGAAATTATTTTCATGCCAAATTACTCTTTTCGTTTCTGCTATCCTGATACGAAATCCGAAAAATTTTGAGTGCAAAATTTGATCAAAAATGCGAAATCATTTTCATGCCAAATTACTCTTTCCGTTTCTGCTATCCTGATACGAAATCCGAAAAATGTTGAGTGCAAATTTTGATCAAAAATGCGAAATTATTTTCGTGCATAATTACTCTTTTCGTTTCTGCTATCCTGATACGAAATCCGAAAAATTTTGAGTGCAAAATTTGATCAAAAATGCGAAATTATTTTCGTGCCAAATTACTCTTTTCGTTTCTGCTATCCTGATTCGAAATCCGAAAAATTTGAGTGCAAAATTTCATCAAAAATGCGAAATTATTTTCGTGCCAAATTACTCTTTTCGTTTCTGCTATCCTGATACGAAATCCGAAAAATTTTGAGTGCAAAATTTGATCAAAAATGCGAAATTATTTTCGTGCTAAATTACTCTTTTCGTTTCTGCTATCCTGATACGAAATCCGAAAAATTTTGTGTGCAGAATTTGATCAAAAATGCGAAATTATTTTCGTGCCAAATTACTCTTTTCGTTTCTGCTATCCTGATACGAAATCCGAAAAATTTTGAGTGCACAATTTGATCAGAAATGCGAAATTATTTTCGTGCCAAATTACTCTTTTCGTTTCTGCTATCCTGATACGAAATCCGAAAAATTTTGAGTGCAAAATTTGATCAAAAATGCGAAATTATTTTCGTGCCAAATTACTCTTTTCATTTCTGCTATCCTGATATGAAATCCGAAAAATTTTGTGTGCAAAATTTGATCAAAAATGCGAAATTATTTTCGTGCCAAATTACTCTTTTCGTTTCTGCTATCCTGATACGAAATCCGAAAAATTTTGAGTGCAAAATTTGATCAAAAATGCGAAATTATTTTCGTGCCAAATTACTCTTTTCGTTTCTGCTATCCTGATACGAAATCCGAAAAATTTTGAGTGCAAAATTTGATCAAAAATGCGAAATTATTTTCGTGCCAAATTACTCTTTTCGTTTCTGCTATCCTGATACGAAATCCGAAAAATGTTGAGTGCAAAATTTGATCAAAAATGCGAAATTATTTTCGTGCTAAATTACTCTTTTCGTTTCTGCTATCCTGATACGAAATCCGAAAAATTTTGAGTGCAAAATTTGATCAAAAATGCGAAATTATTTTCATGCCAAATTACTCTTTTCGTTTCTGCTATCCTGATACGAAATCCGAAAAATTTTGAGTGCAAAATTTGATCAAAAATGCGAAATCATTTTCATGCCAAATTACTCTTTCCGTTTCTGCTATCCTGATACGAAATCCGAAAAATGTTGAGTGCAAATTTTGATCAAAAATGCGAAATTATTTTCGTGCATAATTACTCTTTTCGTTTCTGCTATCCTGATATGAAATCCGAAAAATTTTGAGTGCAAAATTTGATCAAAAATGCGAAATCATTTTCATGCCAAATTACTCTTTCCGTTTCTGCTATCCTGATACGAAATCCGAAAAATGTTGAGTGCAAATTTTGATCAAAAATGCGAAATTATTTTCGTGCCAAATTACTCTTTTCGTTTCTGCTATCCTGATACGAAATCCGAAAAATTTTGAGTGCAAAATTTGATCAAAAATGCGAAATTATTTTCGTGCCAAATTACTCTTTTCATTTCTGCTATCCTGATATGAAATCCGAAAAATTTTGTGTGCAAAATTTGATCAAAAATGCGAAATTATTTTCGTGCCAAATTACTCTTTTCGTTTCTGCTATCCTGATACAAAATCCGAAAAATTTTGAGTGCAAAATTTGATCAAAAATGCGAAATTATTTTCGTGCCAAATTACTCTTTTCGTTTCTGCTATCCTGATACGAAATCCGAAAAATGTTGAGTGCAAAATTTGATCAAAAATGCGAAATTATTTTCGTGCTAAATTACTCTTTTCGTTTCTGCTATCCTGATACGAAATCCGAAAAATTTTGAGTGCAAAATTTGATCAAAAATGCGAAATTATTTTCATGCCAAATTACTCTTTTCGTTTCTGCTATCCTGATACGAAATCCGAAAAATTTTGAGTGCAAAATTTGATCAAAAATGCGAAATCATTTTCATGCCAAATTACTCTTTCCGTTTCTGCTATCCTGATACGAAATCCGAAAAATGTTGAGTGCAAATTTTGATCAAAAATGCGAAATTATTTTCGTGCATAATTACTCTTTTCGTTTCTGCTATCCTGATACGAAATCCGAAAAATTTTGAGTGCAAAATTTGATCAAAAATGCGAAATTATTTTCGTGCCAAATTACTCTTTTCGTTTCTGCTATCCTGATACGAAATCCGAAAAATTTGAGTGCAAAATTTCATCAAAAATGCGAAATTATTTTCGTGCCAAATTACTCTTTTCGTTTCTGCTATCCTGATACGAAATCCGAAAAATTTTGAGTGCAAAATTTGATCAAAAATGCGAAATTATTTTCGTGCCAAATTACTCTTTTCATTTCTGCTATCCTGATACGAAATCCGAAAAAAATTGAGGGAAAAATTAGATCACAAAAATATAATAATAATAATGTATATTTAATGGATATCCTTTTACAGACAAACAGAAAATCAGACATAGTTTAACCTAGAAAATAAAACTTAAAAATAAAACCTGCAATACAATATCTGTTAAAACATAAATAATAAATTTATTCCTAATATGGATAAATAACATTTTTTACGTTTTTGGCAAACATGCTAAACGTTATTCCGAAAAAGTCCAATTCCGAATGGTACTTATTAACAATTTGAATATTGTGGGCCAATGGACTATTTATTGCATAATTTAATCTATGAAATTCAGTATTTAATAAAGGCGAGAATCTTGTAAATCTTACAGGGTTATATAAGCCGAACATATTTAGAATTGAGGAGCTGAACACCTTAAAAGTAAATGTTAAATGAAAGTAACAATATAACAGGATGTTTACATGGATAACTTGAAATATGATAATAAATCAGGGTAATTAGTACTTATATGTTTTTGAACCAACTCTAATCTATCTATAAATTTTATATAGATGGGCGACCAGATAATGCAACAGTAATCGAGCAATGATCTGACATATGAAGAATATAGTAGAATTATACAATAAATTGAGCGGTATTTCTTTTGATAAAACCAAGCATCCTCAAGGCTTTGGCGACGATGGCATCGATGTGATAAGAAAAAGCCAGTTGTTGATCGATTACCACTCCCAAGTCGTTGAATTTAGAAACCAGTTCCAAATGTTCAGTTCCTATCCGGTAAGGTGATGTTGTAGGTGGACGTTGTCGTGTATAAATTAAGGCTTTGCATTTGGATATATTTAATTCCATGGAGTTATAATTACACCATTCTAAAAGAACATTTAAGTCTTCTTGAAGCATCATTATATCCTGTGGAGAAGCAATTCTAATATACATCTTGAGATCATCTGCAAATAATAAATATTTAGTTTTGAAGCGATTTCCGACATCGTTGATGAACAGATTGAAAAGTATGGGTCCAAAGTGAGATCCTTGTGGAACACCTGAGGATACTAAAAATGGAACGGATGTTATGCCATCACAAATGAACTGCTGGAATCGATTCGTTAGATAAGATTCAATCCACTCCAAAAGCTTTGTAAAGCCATACTTAGAACAAGTGATTAGAACTTTCTATAATGCCAAGACCTGTTGACTGCGACAGAAGTGCGTGCACGAACAAAATTGCTATCTCAAGGATACTGCAGTTTAAACTGGAGAGATCCACCATTCCTATTAAATATAATAACTGCTATAATCCATGTATTGTTGTAGAAGCACTTTCGAACTTTTCAATGCCTTTATAATAAAAATAAAGAATTACCACACTTCATAGTATCAAAATCCCCCGTATAAAGTTCAAGGTTCGAAGCAGCCACCACGAAAGGCATGAGATTAATGGCAATCGATTAGTTGTGTCTACATTTATAGAATTATTTATGAGTTGCGTCGTTGTTTAGATCCCACAACTTCAGCAGGGATCAAACTAATGTTCGCAATGAGGGTTAATCTCTAGTACAGTCGCAGCTATAAATTTATAATAATTATGCAGGTAGATTTTATTCATATTACAAGCACCGAGTGTATTCAATATTAAAATATTGTCTCATTATTTTACTTCAACAATAATATTTAATACAAGTAATACAGACGAAAAATTACTTGTATTTAATAAATCTGCAATAAGTAATGTTGTCTCAAATAAATTTATAATATTTAATATTTTAAATTAATTTTCAATTATTTTGTTAAAGTTAATCGAAAAACAATGTTATAGCAGCTTAACTTTCTCTTCAATTATCGGAATCTCAAGGGCCAGAAAAGTTTCAATAAGTTTATTAGTCTTTGCAAAACTTAATTTTGTAGAGTATCGAACATGTTGAACATTCATTGAACGTATAAGCCAAAAAAATTTTACTCGTTCTGAAGTGTTAATCTTCTAAGATACTATTGCGGCGGAAGCTGGGGTACCGATAAGGCATAGCGAGGAGTTTATTGTGTCGGTTAGTATTATAACCAATATTTTGTAATCTGACATTTAAATGTCACTGCCACTTTTGATATTTAAAGACGAACAGACGAATAAAGAGGGACTCAGATGACACGTGTAATCCCCTGTAAAGTAAATTTTGAGTATGTTCAAAATCAAAATCAGTAAAAGTGAAAAAGGACGCTTTAAATAATTTTGAACCTTGTACCGGCGCACAAATTTAAAACTTCAAATCTATTAAGACCATAATAACGTTAATATTTGATGGCACTGCGCTCGAATGCTGGAAACATGAAGAAAATGTCCCTTGAATCCAATTTTCATTAAAGAATTAATTGCGCCCGGGCGGTGCAATTTATTAGGAAGGAACTTGATGAAAAATTTGAATTGGGGGAGGCTTATAATATTTGTTCGGCAATTATAAGTTTGCGATGGGCTTAAATTCTTTAATGTTAAAGCGAGTTGATTAGATAAAACAGTGGCGGGGGCGTGTGCAACAAACAGGCGGCATAAAACAAATAATACAAGTTAGTAATTTAATTATTCATTGAAATTAGCGAGAAACCGAGGCAATACGCAGGAGGAGGATGGAACATGAGTATAAAACGATAAGGCGCTGTTGAATAATTGATCCGAGTACTAAATCCACTGGAGAAGACAGGAATAATATTGTCGAATTCTAAATGTGTGGAGATGCACTCTTTTGTAATGTAATGTAATGTATATATACAGGGTGAGTAACAAGGAAGAAACCTCCTTTCTGAAGCCGTTATTTTTATTTTTCGATGGCCGTCATCTGTGCGTAGGCCATTAAAATAAAATAAAGTTTTCGATTTGGTTTCAATAGCTATTACAAAATCTGACATTTGAGTTGAATTCAATTTTTCCCTTCTACAAACCCGCTGAGGAATTTTGGGAATGTCGAGTTAAAAAATAACGGATCCCCGTAAATCGTAGAGAAGACGGTCCTGCATATGACAGTTTTTACATTTTTAATTTTTTATTTTAATTTTTCATTTTGGATTTTTTTTTAAGGCCAGTTGTATACTGTGCGATCCCTAAAAGTTTTGAGCTTTCCCACTTGAAACGAAAAAAAATGTCCTTAAAAAAAACACGAACCCTAGGGGTGCAAATGGAGCGTACGGTTGGTTCCACAAATTTTGAAAAAGTATCTTCAGCCATCCCTGAAAGATTCAACTTCTCGATTTGAAAAGAAAAAAATACGTCCTTAAAAGAAGAGAAACGAACCCCGGGGCCCGGCCAAATGACGCGCTCTGGAAGGCTAGGGGGTGTTTTAAAATTTTTGAAAAAATTACCTATTAAGGCTCGCCATATTTTCCATCAACCCAAAAAGTTTCAAATCTTCAATTGAAATAGAAAAAAATACGTCCTCGAAAGAAGTAAAACGAACCCAGTTAATCCGAAAAAAAATTTATTCAATAACGATAAAAAATATTAACCGCCAAAATACACGTTTTTAAATACCACGGATTTATATAAAATATAAAAAAGAAAAAAAAAAACTTCATCAAACCATCGAAATTTGAACCGCGGACCTTCCTATTACGAAGCATCCGCGTTTCCACTGCGCCAACACGGATCGTTGTGATTGCGTTAATTAACGTTAATAAATAGTTATTTATGCCTTCGGCTCGTGTGGCAATCTTTCCTACTCGTGAAAAAAAAGTTGCTTTACTCTCGAGTTTCATTTACGTCCGTAACTTCGATCAAACCTTAATCATTTTTTATAAGTAATAATACTTTTTTTAAATGAAGAAAATAATAATCATAAGTTTTCTTGATCGGAAACGAATGTTTGACATTCATCGGCGGAATTAGCGGCGTGTTGCGAAGCGTTCATGATACACTTTGCGCAAACAATTTTTTAGTAGCGTTAAAAAAAGAACCGCTACGGCACTTTTTTTCACGCAAAAGAGTGAAAAAATTAACCGTTATGGCACTTTTTTCACGCTATTTGTAGGGTTCAGGAATCACATATTTTATGAACCCAAATTAATGAAAAAAAAACTGTACATTTTATAACGGACGTAGAAAAAGGTATATAAATATACACGGCGAATGTCATTTTTCGACAGTGCACGACGTACTGTCGAAAAATGTCGCTGCTGAATGTCACATTTCCCTTTGATTTACAACGTTATATCTCGAAAACTACAAATCCGACCGAAAAACTTTATGGGGATCTCTGATACGGATTAAATAGACGTCGAAGGATTTTAATTTTCGAAAAAAAAAATCGAAAAATTCCCGGAAATCAATCAAAAATCGGCAGTAGGTCGTAAACGGGCTCCCCACGAAAAATATAGCTTACCTTTTCGACACAGAATGCAATGCTTAATATCGTGCCGTTTAAATTTCTCGCGTCGGATTAAAAATGGCCGTTCTAGAATTTTTTTGTTCTAATGAGGGGTGGTTTTCTTTGAATAACTCCTCGAGGGTTAGAGATATCGAAAATTTGTAAGAAACATAAAATGTAGAGGGGCGGTAGTTCTACAAAACTCTATAAAAATTCGAGTCGTGACTATAAAGGGGGCGCGGCCCCGCTCGCTGAAGCGCGAAAAAAGCGACCTCCGCAGAGAAAGGGTTGTAGCTCGCGAAGGGAGAAGAGCACTTCCAATACAGAAGCAACTATTGTGTACCATTGCATTTGGGATTTTTTGAGCCGTATTTGAATTCTCCAGCTCAAAAATCCTAGGAGGAGATAGGTTTGGCGCGAACGTCTGCATCGCGAAAAATCGATTTTCAAAAATTCACCCCGGAGTGACTTGGGGTGACTTGGAAAATCACGGATTTTACGGTCGCCAAGAGGAGCCCAAGGCCTATCGGGAAAAAAACTATTGTAAAAAAAAATTATTGAGGGGTTGGCAACCCTTTTTTTTGAATAGTCTTGTTCTTGAATTATTTGTGATTTTTCGTGAAAATTTCAACCCTCTACCTATTATATAGACCTATTCACGAATAAGGGCGGTTTACGAACTAAGTTCGGAACATTCAAATAATATTGGTATCCTTTTCTACTACCTGATAACCGAGCGGATATTCCTGCGTAGCTCGGTCTTAGACCGAGCGGTAGAAGGAGAAAGAAATAGTTTACGGCGTCTCTTACTTACCGGTTATTTCATAGGCGCGCGCGATTTAGCCTATGGTGGAAAATTGCAACGGACACTACTTGATTCGGACGGACAAGACACCCCGACCGCCATCTCTGCTGAATAGCTCTAAAGTTTTTGAGATCTCGCACTTTTGGGCTCTTGCGTTTAGGAGTATGTAGTAATTTCCACTTATCTGTCTATCCATAGGCCTTTGTAATACATTTTTGAAATTGCAAAGAGACTTTGTGGATACCCTGCAATAAACAACAAAATCTAAGAATATATTTCCGAAATTCAACGGCTCTAGTTGAAGCAATTTCCTGGAACGATTGCAATCGTTGCAATAAACCATCAAGTAACGATACGATTGTAATGCGTGTACAATAGGGTAATAAACATATCATATTTAGAAAATGACAATTCCAATGAATTGAAATGCAATAAATGATAAAACAGGTATTAAATTGCGAACAAATTTTCTGGGAAATCATAAAAGCCATAACTGTAAGGATATAGTTCAGGACCGCATACCGTACACATTTGTGTATGCATCTCATCATGAAGAAGAGCGAAAGATTTCAGCTTGAGATTGCTACTATTGAAAAACGGTCAGCAGGAACTCTGAAATCTTTCTATACTTCCTGAGTATAGCTAAAATTTGATAAAAGAAAATTGTAATATGATATTTTTTAAATAAAAATTCGTCTGGTACTATCACTATACTAATACTACTAAAATTCATCCAAGAACGCAAGCAATATCTAGTTGTTTTCATTGCCATTACAACATCTCTAAACTCCCTAAACACAACGTTAAATAGCAAGTGTTAAAAGGGCGTGATGTTGGTACTACTCGCGGCGTTGCCGCTTGATCACATTACTGTCAGCTGTTCGATCGTGTTTTCATTGCGAAGTTTAGTTTTTAAAATAAAATGATAAATTTCTACACACAGTTAAATGGGAATGCGGACGATATACTCGTTTTTTATCATCTGTTTGCCGTGATCGAAGCGCCCCCATAGGTAAGTTTCGAGGCCAATTATGATTATATGTACTCTTGGCAACAATGCGGGGACTTTAAACTCTTTAACATATTGCCTGGATTCTTGGAAGTACTATACGTTAACAATGAAAAAATTGTAACGCCGAAAGTCGCGCTACGGAAATAACAAATACACTTTTCACCGAATCTAGAAATAACGTTTGTTGTAGGTCCGACGAACGACAGGTCTTACAAGGGGAGGATCAGATGTGTGACTCACCGATTTGATCCATCTTTGGCACACGTGTAGGTCATGACTAGGAGTGTAACAGGTGCAAGTAATAGGGCGCACTATTCAGCCGTTTTCGAAAAATTAGCTGTGTGTTTATGTACCATTTACGTTAATGAAACTGAAACAATATCGACCCCGTGGTATATTGGTAAGAGCCATGGTTTATAATCACAAGGTCCGTGGTTCAAATCCTTTTGCCCAAGTTCTTTATAGTTTTTTTATAAATCCGTGAGTATTTAAAAATGTTAATTTTAGAATAAATTATATTAATTTAATTTTTAGGAGAAGGATTGTTAAACAAATTAAAGAGGAGATTGAAAAATCAATATTTTTATTCCAGTATATTGTTCTAAATTAATTATCCTAGTTCGCGCAGTCCTTCATCGCCCGAAAAGGACAATAGCATTAAGAAAATAATATCGAAGAAGGATTTATAAAAAAAAATAGTCTGGAAATACAATTATTGATTTTTTCAATCTCTTGTTTAATTTGTTTGAGAATTCTTTTTGCCTCTAAAAATGAAATTAATATAATTGATTCTAAAATTAACATATTTAAATGTCCATGGATTTATAAAAACTATAAAAAAGAAAATGAATGAACCCAACTTCAACAATGGGGTTCGATTAATTGTACGAATCAAAGGTTTTAGCGATACACCAAAAGCTCGGTGAATTTTATTTAACGCAAAAGGTATATGAATATACGTATAAATTTCAAATTAAGAAACCATTTTTCTGGTACATGTCTGTTACACTCCTAGTCATGACCTACACGTGTGCCAAAGATGGATCTAATCGGTGAGTCACACATCTGATCCTTTCCTTGTTAGTGAACATTTTCTTGCGGATTGAGAGTTTGGGCGCGACCACTTCAAAGTTAAAACTAAAGATAATAGAGAAAATTTATGATTTTATGGACATTTAAAACGTCAAAAGAATCACCTGATAGTGTATGTAAAATAAAAACCTGATGACCAGTGTTACTACATTGATTCAAATGGATCAGTTATAACAAGTTTTCCAAAAGTAGGTGTCATTTTAGGGTTAGGAAAGAACGCCATTAATTTTGAAAAAGTGCTCATATTTTTATTTAAATTCAAAGTATAAACATGATAGTTAAGGGTGAAATATGATATCATCTAAATGTCCGCCTTGGCCCTTCTGGCAAAATTTTTGCATATTTCTCCATATTACGAATAGCTTTCAAATCCTGAATCGTCTTGGGACCATTAGCATGGACTTTTTCCTTCGAGTATCCTCACAGGATAAAGTCCAACGGTCTCGAATCACACGATTTGGGTAGCTAATTGATAATAGTGAAACAATGCGACCTAGAAATTTATCACGTAATAGTCCAATTGTTTCACCAGATGTGTGACATGTAGCGCCGTCTTGCTGGAAATAAATATCATTCGAGTTCCAATTCTGGCCATAAAAAGTCATCTAATTATCGCACGATAACGCAGCCCATTGATTGAAACCACTTTTTTATGCTCATCTTCAAAGAAATTTGGTTGAAACCAGCCCAAAAATCGCACCAAACATCACGTTTTGACCTACTCGTTTATTTCTTACTACACCGTATTAACACATTAGTCTAAAATAAATACATTTACCTATCCTTTAATTGTAAACTGATTTATTACTCGTTTTTACAAATTATTTCCACGAAACTTAGTATGTACGAATTCGACATAAAAAGGTCTTTTAAAATCTGCAAAAATATACAGGGTGTCCCATTTAAATTAAAAAAGTTGAGAGTGTGTCCGGTGAAACCGGAAGTACAGTAGTACAGAAAATATGGCGTAGTAACAGATGCGTTATGTAAGGGTGGCTTTGTATTTCGGAACGTAGTTGCAGGTTTGATACGTCGCATCACGTCTTCGCCACCAGTTGTTCATATGACATAAAATCAACAACGTGCTGATCTAATCTAAGACCGTGATTTTGTTTATCATGGCCATGCCTTATCTAAATATTTTTTATACATATGGTACTTACCTGCAAAGTTTCATAAATTTAGCCCTTTTTGTTTTAAAGATATTTATTTGGTTCCATACTTTATCCCAACCCTGTATAATTTCATTATATGTTTTCATGATCTTAAGACTAGGGTAATTGTTCCTATTTAATTTGAGTCAGTTAGAAGTAAAACCCTCCTTAAACAAAACAATAAGTTATATAATCTTAAATCACGCTGTAGGAGATATTAACTCGGGTTACACAACGTCCGCCATAAAGGGGCATACAAGTGTGCAAAAGTCATCGTAACCAATATCTCTTAAGAATCTTACAATTATTTACTTAAAAAACACTTTAAAAATAGTTTCCTCACTGATAAATGACTACTAATTACTGTATGATTACATAGGAGGAGGATTCTGTTAGGCGTATGTACGTGCTTCGGTAGAGATGGAGAAATTCATGAATATATAGGCATCCTTCTCATATCTCAACATACTCTAGTAATTTCATTCCAACATTAATTATTTCATCGGGCATTTCTATGTATGGATTTTAACTCTTGTTTGCATAATTAATGTATTAAATATAGCGTTGTGCGCACGAGTTCCTGCTGAGATTAGATTCCGTAAATCAATTGAATTTTCGCACACACTCACACACTACGCATACGCGCCAAGAAATTTCCAATAATTCAGGATTTGAGAGTATAAAATCGATCACAAGAAATTTTATGATGATTTAATCTAAAACGAAATATATTCGTAAAACTGTGATTTGAGTCTATAAAAAATTAAGACGAATTAATGCATCTGCAACAAGTGAGGTTATCTTAGATTTATTTAGAAAAGTAATAGTTATTTATACCTAAAGTATGTTCATTAAAAAGAAACCTCAAGTGTGCCATGATTTTTTAATTTTAAAAATTTAAGTTGGTAACACATATTGAGGTTATGTTACTTCTCAAAATAAACCTTAAACTGTAGTCAATTTATAGGTATGTTAAATTTTTCACTATAAAATTATATTAAATATTGTATGTGCCTTCCTTCTTCTTGAACACAAGCCTGAACTCTTCGTCGCACACCCTCCATTACGCTCCGCAACAACACTGGATTATTGTTAATTTCTATAAATTTATCTCAAATTCGTTGCCGCATGTCTTCTAGATTGTGTACTGGTTGTGCATAAATACAATTTTTCAGGTATGGCCACAAGAAAAAATCGCATGAACGGGGCGGGGCGGCCAGGGAATCCGTGCATTTCGACTTATTATTCGGTCTTCAAAAAATTCCTCCAAAATGGCCAAATTATCCACTGTGCAATGAGGAGTTGCTCCGTCTTGATGAAAATATCCACTTTGCAGTTCGTCATCATTTAATTCATTTATAAAAGGCAATCAAATTTCTGTACGATAACGGTTTGCAGTTATCGTACCTAAAATGAATGCACGGTTATTGAATTTTTATTATTAATAATAAAAATAGGATTTTACCTTCAAAGAATATCGGTCCAACTAATCTTCTCCCACTAATCGCTGCCAAAACGCCAACTTTCTCTGGATGTAGTGGTTTCTCTCGATATATACGAGGATTTTCATCCGACCAAATTCTCATAGTTTGGGAATTAATGTACCTATCCTTGTAAAACCAAGCTTCATCGGTAAAAAAAGGAATTTGTAAAACATCCTCGTTTACAATTTGTAAAAACCACTGACAAAATTCCAGTCGTCTGGGGTAATCAACAGGTAATCAACCAAATTTGATAATTCTTTCGGAAAAAAATCCCATTATCCTCAAGACTGACGACGCGATAGCGTTTACATGGCTGGCAAAAGTAAGGTGACAGTGACAATCACTCTTGCACCGATGTTATGCGATAAGGGTATACTTGCAAATCTTTTCGTAGAAGCTTGTCGCATGTTCCTACCGATAAATCCATTTGCTGTGGCAAATGACGCAGAGAATTCGTAGGTTCATCTTCCAAAATTTCTTGGGCTGTGTTAATAGCATCTGGAGTTCGTTTAACTGGTCTACCACTTCCTGGTTTACGAAGAATACAACCCGTTTCACGAAATAATACAACAGATCGTGATAAGGTATTTTTAAATTCATCATAAATAATGGGAACGTTACGAAATTCTTCCTGAAACTCTCCTAAAGGTGCGTCGAATGAATACACCCAATTTCTGTCCACTTTAGTCCCATTTCAATTGGAAACGTTTTTTGCTGGTTGCTGTGAGCACGGAATAATTGTGACTTCTAGAAAGATCTGACTTTTACGTGTCAATTCCTCATTAGTGTGCCAACTTGAATTTTTAAAACGAAAAAGTCATGGCACACTTGAGGTTTTTTTTTAATGAACATACAATATATCAAGGCAGCGAAATCATTATTTAATGCACCGAGAGAAATATTTGCGGCCGAGGCATGACAATATCGAGTGTGCTTAACGATTTCGCGAACTAGGTGTACAGCCGATTTTTTTTTCCGTTGAATATTTTTCTCCGCGGACAATTTTCCGCATGGGCTTCTCCATGTGGGTTTCTCTTCCTATGGGTTTTATTTCACGTGGGCTTTTTTCCACGTGGACTTACTTCAGAGTAGGTTTCTATCCAGTGGGCTCCTCCTGAGGAGGGCTTCTTTTCGCATGAGCTAATTTCCTTGTAGGATATTTTATTTAACCTCTTGAAGCCCAGGTCGCCACATGTTGCGAAAAGCTAAAAAACAAATTTTACAAAAAAATACCACTTTAGTGCCAATTAGTTTATAACAGTGAAATAATATTTCGTAGAAAAACCTAACAGCAAAAAAGTAATTTTTCAATAAACCTGGGATTATGCTATAACCTAATCAAAGCAGCATGGACGCGAAGTGGTTAAGGGTTTCTTTCATGTGCCATCTTTAAAATGGACTCTTTTCTGTGAGCTTTTTCTGGTCCCCTGCACCGTGATCAACAAAATCCACAATAACTCAACTTCACTTCATTCGTGAGAACTGTGTTCAACCCTTCCGGATTTGGATAACTGTTATGCGTAAACAAAATCTAGTTTAAACATTAAATATTGTTCCCCCATCAGAACACCTACAGACCGGTTTCGACCTTACAGGTCTTATCAGTGTAGTTAGTTGCTGATGGGGAAACGGAGATTACTATTGGAATATAAGTATTCCAAACACCGTTATAGGTAGAAACGCCAAAGTGGCGATGATTTGCCGCCGCTGGCAATGTCCATATCTTGTCGGTGTTAAAGCCACCCGGATTTGGTTCAGTACAGCATTCAGGCAATAGATTCCGCCACTTTGGCGTTTCTACCTAAAATCTAGTTTTTTTTTTAAATATATGTACATGCACATTTATATTAATTAAAATACTATATCTTTTAAATAATTACGAACAATCGGTGTTGATAAAAAGAAAAACCCCGTTGCCCATCAACACAATGATGATCATCGCATTGCGTGTAATTAACACCGCACGAACACCAATTCCTCTTGTTACCCCCACAAAAAGAATACAAGCTGATAAAATGCCATTAAATAAAAAACTTCATTTTCCGTTTTTCTTTTTTTATACGTGCATATATATAAAGCATTGTCTGTGTGACGGGCGAGCGTTATTAAAGTGTGGCCCCCAAATGCCCGGATTGTAAAACGAGGCCATTATCGCGTGCCGGTTTATAAATCAGCGAGGTTACATCTGGTACGGTTCCGGTTGGAGGTGTTTTGTGAAACGTTGGCCGCGTTTCCTGCCATAACCACTGAGCTATAGTCCTCGAAGGACCTGTGTGCAGCGCTTCCCTCGCTTCCCTAAATCGCCCCCTAATTTTGAATCTCGGGAGACTTTGAAAAAAAAAACTAACCCGCATCCGGAAAATTCAAACGATCGAACGGGGTTCTACTGAAATTATTGGTGAATTCAACTTGAATACAATTTGCTATAATAAATGCACGCAGCATTATTATTATTATACATAGAAGTAATATTTCTTATTTACTGGAACTAAAGCATTCATCACTTAAATCATATTTGCAACTGAAAACAAAGTTATGACGTGAACAATTTTCTTTGAGGGGACACACGTAATATATTTAAATTGATGTTGTAGATTTATTTATTGGAGGTGGAAGTGGCTTGGGGTTGTGCGGCGTCGGCTGCAGGGGGTTCCCTAAGGCACTATCCATCAATTAGGGGAGGATGTGCGACCGTCGTCCGGCGATCTGTCACCTGCAAGGCTAACGAAACCGCACATCAGGCAGTCAGGGCGAACGGCCGTTCGGTGCTTAGAGCCTGTCATCCAAACTCACCTCTACATTATTACCAATCGTACTACAAGCAATTAAATAAAATGTATTAATTCGTTCCTAAAACATTGCGCAATTTTGCTTATATCGGGTGTGTATAAATTGGCGGATAATCTACACGTGACGATATTCTTTCAAAAATTCTAAGCAGCTTATCCTAATTCTAAAATGTTGTACCATGCTTCCTGATCCTTTACGAGGTCCTCTAAGTTTGAACATCCAGTCGTTAAATATGCGTTATTATTCGTTATTAATTTACAGAAAATCCTGCAATTTCGACAGTATGACTAGTTTGAAAATTATTTGTCAGTGTGTGCGATCTTTCTATCTCGAACTTGTATTTTTAACATTTCTTAATTAGCTTATTTTCATAAAAAATACGTTCGGCAACGTGACACCCGCTTATGTCACTTTGACACAAATAATTCATTCAAACTTGCTAGTTCCATATTCGTGCCAATTCTGCTTTTCTCATTATTATCAGTTTGTATTAGCGCCCGCGTTTCAGTGTATTTGTGTTTTTGTGTTATTTTCGTTTTGTTTTGTTCAATTACAATGGATTTTACTATTTACTCATAACCTGTTTTACCTTGCATCTGTAAATAAACCCCGCTCTATCTATCTATTACCTTCTACTCTGAACCATGAGACAGGGCAGTTAGTGAATGCTATGTTGCCAAATTACATTTCTTTTAAATGGCTCCTGATGGCCTATGAGACATGATAGAACATTTTTTCATAGAGGTTTTCTATTCAGAATTTTAGGAAGAACATCGCCACGTGTAGATTATCCGCCAATTTATACACACCCGACATATGAATTAATATATAGAAATCAATACACATAGTAAAATGGTACCTCTGGCGGAATGGACCAGCTTCCTACGCAAAAAAAAGACAATTCGTATGGCGCTGCCACCGCATTGGGATTGACTACCACCCTCTTTGTGTAGGAAAAACGTCAGTTGAAGCATTTCCTTACCATACTAATAAAAACTGAATTGCAGATCAGCAGCAAAGGTGTGCCACAGTGTCGGTTCGCGGGTTTTTTTTCTGGTACGGCCAAGGTAGCAAGGACCGAGGTAGCATTGTGGCGTCGCCTGGAGCATGGAATCAAGTGGCATGGCTGTCACGCGGGAGAGGTTGCGAGGCGACGAGAGAAGAGGGAATCAACAAGGAGCACGAGCGAGATTCGCCATATTCCCCCACGCACTGCACGACGCAACCAAAATTATTATTATCAAATTGTGATTTGTATATATCTTAATAAATCCAGATCGCAAATTAAACAACATTGGTGACCCCGACGTCACTTTTTCTTGCTCCGTCTCTTCTTCTTTTTTTAGGGGGAGGTAGTGTGGAGTCGCCTGGAGCATGGAATCAAGTGGCATGGCTGTGACGCGGGAGAAGTTGCGAGGCGACGAGAGAAAACAAGAAGCACGAGCGAGATTCGCCATATTAACCTGTCGTTACTATCCCCAAGAAAAATGGAAAATATCGGTGTTTTAAAGATTTTAGGTGATCGAGTAGAGTCACTCGAAAGGAAGCGTAATGTGTATCCATTACTGTTCGTCGACTCCATTTTAGATAAGCTAAGGTATATTTCTACCCTATATTTCAAAGATGGCTAGTGGCAAGTGCCGCTCGATCCTCAGAGCTGAAAACCTGGGCTTTGCGATAAAGTAAAAAAATCGCAAGGCGTCAAATGTGGTGAATGCGGCGGCCACCCGATGCCACATGCAAGGAAATAACATGCTCTGGAAATATTTCTCTCAAAATTACTAGTAAACGACGAGATATCAGGGTGGTCGCATCATCTTGTTGAAACCACTAATTTTCTTATTTATGTTTATTAAGGTGGGTTAATTTTTTACAAAGAAACTCAACTAAAAAAAAACTCAAAACTTTTACACTTAACCTCCATATTTATATATATACATGTACGCACATCTCCCTTAGCTACTCGCCCCCCATCTCTTCTCAAAGTCCTCTTGACCTTCAGTTAGGTACACTTCTCTGTCCTCAATCTCACCAATAACTTACACACCTCTATCCCGCTGCCGCTTTCACACAGACACACATTCCTACTTCTTTCTTTCACTCTGATCCTTATCGCCTCCCTCACTTCTTCACATCCATTCATCCAGTGCTCCCATTCATCTCTTTCTTCCCCGCAATTCCAAGAAAAAATGGGACCATGGAGTGAATTTCGAGCCAAATTAATTTTACTTGAAGATTTAACTGCAGCTGGCGGTAATATTTATTTGGATTTCAGTTATGATTTCAAATATTTATTTATTATATTTATTTTATTTATATGTTAAGGTGTTCTCACAATTCGGATAGCTCTAATGTTCATGTTAAAAATCTTCCAATTTAAGCCCAAGAAAATTCTCGAGTACTGCACAATATGGATCGGAGGTCACAGTAACTGCAAGGCCGTAGTACCCAGCCCACAAAGCAAACTCAAAAACGAGAAACTGCAATGTAACGTTTGGGCTGTGGCATTGTCATTGATGAAGTTCAGAGATCAGTACAGGAAATTTTATTTTTTTTACCGTGAGAGGAGAACATTTGCCTCGTTAGTAAAGAGCACAACTTCTGTGTGAAAATAGCCTGAACATAGCTGACTAATAACATACTTCCTACAGCTTATATCTCAATCTCATCCCTAGCTACACCCTTCCCACATTGGGGAGTTCTATCTGCCGCGCGATATACAGGGTGAGTTTTTTTCATTATCACTATGGGGATATCGGGAACGGTAAGAGATACAGATTCAGTTAAATGGGCAAAGATTTGCAGTTTTAGAAGCTTACTCAAAATCCGTTTTTGTTTTTTAGAAAGAATTCATGGTTTACTTGATAAACGCAAAAAACTAGATTTTGGCGGTTTCTGTAATATGAAATATATCGTATAACGATATAGTTACAAAAAAAAGCCAAAGGAAAAACTTTTAGGTGTTAATGAATACTTTAATAATAATTTATTTTGATGTTTGTCATTTGTTTCGTTGTGCAGATATAATACAATCTTACATTTTTTCAATGGGAATCATAGTCGGCCATGACATTTTTGAAAAGTACATTTTTTTCTGGTTACAATGATATAAGGGTTGATATACTTATTTTCATAAATAAAGCTAGCACTAATTATCGTATTCTTACAATTATGTAAGCTGTCAAAATCAAATGTAGCCATGGAAAATAAAAGAATCAAGTAAATAAACAAGCATTTTGCTTTGCGGCAGTATCTGTCAGATTAAATTTGCAAAGCAAAATGCTTGTTTATTTACTTGATTCTTTTATTTTCCATGGCTACATTTGATTTTGGCAACTTACATAATTGTAAGAATACGATAATTGGTGATAGCTTTATTTATGAAAATAAGTATATCAAGCCTTATATCATTGAAACCAGAAACAAATATACTTTTCAAAAATGTCATGGCCGACTATGATTCCCATTAAAAAAATGTATGTTTGTGTTATATCTACACAACGAAATAAATGACAATCATCAAAATAAATTATTATTGAAGTATTCATTAACACCTAAAAGTTTTTCCTTTGACTTTTTTTTGTAACTATATCGGTATATGATATATTTCGTATTATATCAGGTAGTCAAGTATGAAACTTGTAGTTGAAAATATTGGCAACTGTAACAGCTAATTATTTTACATTGGCTTAACAGTTTGCTGTTCTGTTTTCTTTGGTAGAAAGTTGCACATCTGGCTGGTTTAAATAATATAATTGCAATGACTAAAAAATATTAAACACATGTTCAATAAATTATTTTTGTTGAAAATGGAACTGTCGGCAATTCGCAGTATTATAAAATATGAGTTCTTGAGTGGAAGTACGGCATCGCAGACCTCACGAAACATTAATCATGTATTTGTCTCTAGTATAAATACGCAACAGACAGTGCCAAGTTGGTTTGCAAAATTTCGTACAGGTAACTTTGACTTTACAAATGAGCCAGGCGGTCACCCAGAATCAAAGCTCAATAATGATGAACTAAAGGTCACCTTTGAATCTAACTCACCTCAGAGTGCCTCTAAATTATCGTTAAAGTTTGTTGTTAGCAAACAAACAATATTAACACATTTAGTTCAAATCGGTGAGGTGAAAAAGTTGGATATGTGGGTTCCATATGAGGTGGCAGAAAAACAGAAACAAAAGTGTTTGGAAGCCTGCTTAAGGTTACTTTCTCGTCACAAATCTGATCCATTTTTGAATCAAATTGTCACTTGTGATGAGAAATGAATCCTGTATAACAATCGCAAACGTTCAGCACAATGGTTGGATGAGGATAAATGTTCATCAAAAGAAGTTGATGGTAAGTGTTTGGTGGTCTAGTGTAGGTGATCCATTATGATTTCATGAAATCTGGCTCATCGATCACGGCAGACATATACTGCAACCAACTGGACGAAATTATTCAAAAACTTAAGGAAAAACAGCCTAGATTGGTCAACAGATTGACTCATATCTTATTGCAAGATAACTCTAGACCACACACTGCACAAATGATGGTGGAAAAACTGCAGGAATTGGAGTTGGAACTTCTTCATCATCCTCGATACTCACCAGACCTAGCACCCACTGACTACCACTTCTTCCGCAATTTGGACTACTTTTTAATTGGAAAACAATTCAATTCCGACAATGCTGTAAAATTGGCATTCCAAGAATTCATTGACTCCTGTCCGCCAGGGTTTTATACCACCGGACTGAATAATCTACCGCTGAAATGGCAAAAGTGTATAGATAATGTGGGTGCATACTTTGATGAATAAAATGATTCATTGTATTTGTAAATTATGAACGAACTTTGCATTTTTTTCTACAAGTTTCATACTTGACGACCTGATATAAACTATAAAAATTTAGTTTTTTGCGTTTATCAAGTATGCCATGCATTTTTTCTAAAAAAACAAAAACAGATTTTGAGTAAGCTTCTAAAACTGCAAATCTTTCCCCATTTAACCGAATCTGTATCTCTCACCGTTTCCGAGATCCCCATAGTGATAATGAAAAAAAACTCACCCTGTATAATGGGTGTTTCTGACCACCCCTGGGGTGGGGAGGGAGGTAACTTTGAAATTTTAAATAGAAACCCCTATTGCAGATTTGGATTCTACGCCAAAAAATATTAGGTTTTTATCTGATTTTTTTTTCGGTTAGTGACAGATCGCATTGTACTCGGCAAAAAATGTAAAAATGACATTAAATTAAACTTATTTTTTTGCACCAAATGACAGATTATGACGTTCTTTTCGTAGCCATCTTTTAAATAAGGCGTTGACCGAAGTCATTCGTAAAATTTTGTGTCTTCAATAAGTTTTTGTGTGCTATATGACATATATATGACATATAGGACATATAAGTATTTTTTTTTAAATTACTCGTAGAAACGAATAAAAACGAATTTGATTTTCAATCCCATTCCACTCTTTTCTTGTGGTGATTTATGGATGTTTGCAACAACAAATTTGTTTTTGTTTAATTCCACTACACAGAGAAAAAAAATCTAAAGATTAAAAAAAAAAACTTTTTCCGTGATTACAGCGCCATCTATCACGAACACAAAAACAAGTTTTTGACAAAATTTACTGATTTCGACTACTGTCTGGTTTATTTGGTGCGAGAAATAAATTTAATTAAACAAATGTCATTTTACAGTTTTTATATATTATAGTGCCATCTGTAGCTAATCGAAAAAAAAATTCGGATAAAAACCCAATAATTTTTAGCATAGAATCCAAATCTGCAATAAAAAATGGGGGTTCCTATGTAAGATTTCAAAGTCCCCCCTCTCCGGGATCTCGACCGTAAGCCTGTGGTACCAAGAAGATAGGCGATATTTCACGTACGTTATTTTTCACTGGTACTGAAAAATCACAGGTTACCACTATTACTAACAAGCGAATTGCACTACTACTCAAAATCACAGCTGCTCAAACTGTGACTGCTACTTAAAAACACTGCTATTTATACTCTGACTGCTACATAAACTGTGACTGTTACTTAAAACGTGATTATAAGAAAACAATACAAAGTGGCATTTCTAAATATTATTTCATTTTCATTACTTTATTCTCCCATTTATGCAGGGTATTGTATTTTTAAAGTGTAAATTTCAATAAATATTTACTCGGCTACCGCAGCGCATGATTTAATAATCTTAAAATTATTATTTTCTTCCTGTGAAGTGAAAAAAAAACTATAAACGGGAAAAATGTGTTACGTTAGTATAACAATAAGTTGAAATTTACACATAAAAAAAAACTAACATAGCATATGTTTACTACAGTCACAGTTTAAAATCACAGGTATTAAAAAGTAGCAACGTGATTCAATAGTAGCAGTTTTGCCCATCTCTACCCAGACGTCCGTCTTGCTGTTTCTACCTAATCCCACCAAAAATATAATGTTGTACACAAAGCTACTAACCTGTTCTCCTATAAAAAATTTATTTAGAGTAGTTTGGTGATCATTTTCTTAAGCTAAATACATGTTAAGAAATTTATTTGTTACGTCGAGTAGGATTTTTGTTACTCACATAAAGAATAAGGTAATTGTGCTTTGTTTCCTCTATGCGTTCGCACCGCTATTTTATTTATTTCTCCTTTACTTAATTGATATTAAACGAGTAGCTAAGGGATTCGAGGATTAGATACTTTATCAAGGTGTGCTTAGGTATTGGAGGAAACCCATTCAAAATGCAGGTCAGGTTAAGAGGATCAATATATACTGAAGGAAAAAAAAAATGAAACACTTGAAATTCGTGAAATTTCGACCATTTTTAAACCGCCATAACTAGAAGTATTTTTAATCGATTTTGAATCTTTGAGGGAAAAAAACTTTGAAGTGTCTTCTTTAAAGTCATGCAAGCGAAACTAAACGTAACCCCTTCCGCCCCCCGTGAAACCATATCCAACTTTGACGATGTCTACGGAGTTGGAAAAATTTTGTCCACTCGATCCACCATAAAGGCATTAAAATGTGATCATTTTTTTCTAAAGGGTTATAAAGGAAAAATATATTTTATTGCAGTAGGCCCCATAACATTAATAATTTAAAGCTCAACTTAGGCTAGAACTCCGCGACATTACATCTGCACACGATGTAAGCAAGATTTTTTTTTTTTAGTTTAGAGCTTTAGTTTCAAGTGGATGGTAGTTGTTTTTATATTTTTTTGTGTCAACAAAAAAATGATTAAAATTTTTCATAAATTTACATGAAAAATTGCCAGAGCAATCGACGGAATGTATTGGAATTTTCTACCAAATCACTCTTGAATTAATTGAGTGATTTTGCGAATTTTCAAGTGGATGGTAATTGTGTTTATATTTTTTTGCGTCAACAAAAAAATGATTAACATTTTTCATAAATTTACATGAAAAATTGCCAAAGCAATCGACGGAATGTATTGGAATTTTCTACCAAATCACTCTTGAATTAATTGAGTGATTTTGCGAAGTTTCAAGTGGATGGTAATTGTGTTTATATTTTTTTGCGTCAACAAAAAAATGATTAACATTTTTCATAAATTTACATGAAAAATTGCCAAAGCAATCGACGGAATGTATTGGAATTTTCTACCAAATCACTCTTGAATTAATTGAGTGGTTTTGCGAAGTTTCAAGTGGATGGTAATTGTTTTTTATATTTTTTTTTGCGTCAACAAAAAAATTAATCAAATTTTTCATATCGGAAAGTGGAAATTTTATTTATTTATTCAAAACATCAACGCTGGATCGGTGGTTTTTTCGTTCTAATTATTTTTTTAGACAGCCAAAAAACGAACGTTTTTCTTGTAAAAAAAAGAATTTGTTTTACTGGCCGCCATTTTGTTAAAAATTGAAATGTTACAAAAAGCTCCTATCTAGAACACATCAATGCAATTTACTAAAGATCCCCGTCGGCTTCTTTGATCCGAGATGATATAGTTCAAAATGGCGATTGGCACCGCAAGAGGTCTTTTTTGGCCCTCGAACTCGCTTGTTTATGACTATTTTATAATGTAAAAAATATTGTAATATCTTAAAATGTATACGAATCGAATAAAAAAAGAATTGTAACAAAATATTTAAACCATATCATAAAAATTACCTTGTTTTTTGATACTGCGAGTGCGGGTGACTCCTTAGAGGATGTTTAAACACAAAGAAAATATTGCATTTTTTCTTAAAGAACATTATAATGAATATGCAAATTTTATTGTTAAACAATCTGGTTGGTTGAAATTTTTGAAAAATTGAGTGTTTAGGCCCACAAATGCATTTCACGATTCAAAATGACAAAGTAAAAGCATTCATAATAATTTTCAAATCCAAAATGATTGTAATTTAAGAAGTTGATTATATTCTTTAAATATAATAATTTGGGACTTGTGTAGAATTATTTCAGAATTTTTAAACAATTTCTACTATTTTTTACGTATTTTAGAAAATGCTTAATTTTGAACGCAATTAAAAAATGCAAGTTTAACTACGAACAGATAACCTATTAAAAAATTATTGGAATTTAGAAAGTTGATTATATTCTTAAAATATAATAATTTGGGAGTTCTATAGAATTATTTCAGAATTTTCAAAAAATTTCCACTATTTTCTATTTATTTTAGAAAATGCTCAATTTTAAACGCGGACACTTGAAATTGTCTAAAGCCACTGAAACAATACTTTATTTCACTAATACAAGAAAATTAAAACTTACGAAAAAGGAAAATCCTTTCGAAGCGTTTTGGCGGTTAAAATGTAACCTAAATGATGATTCTTTGCTTCCCTTGCGGGCGGAATGGAGCGAAAAACACAAATACTAACACAGACAGAAATCCTGAAGATGTATCACAACACAGCGGGCACTAAAACTTTCGAAAAAACAAAATTCCGAACCAGGACAAACGTCTTCCGCGGCCGCGGTCAACAAACTGAATTGAATAACAGGTGAGCCGTGGATTGGTGATAAGAATTTAATATCGTTTCGAGCGGAGAAAAAAATACGAATATTTTGATAATCTTCAATCGCCCGGGGCAGATTAAAATAAAAACTGGTCGAATTTTAACACGGAGGTTGAGATAGAACGTTAGAAACACTGCTAATTATATACTTCACGAGGATCTTAAGAAGTTGATTATATTCTTAAAATACAATGATTTTGGCGTTGTGTAGAATTATTTCAGAATTTTTAAACAAGTTCTACTATTTTTTATTTGTTTTAAAAATACTTGATTTTGAAAGCAATTAAAAAATGCATGTTTAACAACGAACAGTTATTACCGATTAAAAAAATGTTGGAATTTAAGAAGTTGATTATATTCTTAAAATATAATAATGTGGGAGTTGTGTAGATTTATTTCAGAATTTTTAAACAATTTCTACTATTTTTTATTTATTTTAGGAAATGCGCGATTTTGAACGCAATTAAAAAATGCATGTTTAACTGCGAAGAGTTATAACCCATTAAAAAATGGTGATGTGGCCATCATGTTACTTTCTCCGATTTGACGATTAGACCAAAACCTTGAAAATACTGGCAAAACATTAAAAAATCGCTGCTTTAGGTTAAAAATCTAAAATATTCGCCAATCAAAAATTCGCTAATAGAAATCAATAATTTAACAATAAAACTAAAACATAGGCCCAAAAAATCCAAATATCGAAAACGCAAACTAAAACATCGAAAATTTCAACAAACACATCGAAAATTTTGTCCAAAATAAAGATTATTCAGGCAAAAAAATAAAAATTTGGAATAAATTGAGGCGAAAACAGGTAAAGGTAAATATCTAAAATATGGACCAAAAAAATGCAGACCAAAATATTGTAAATTCAAGTAAAAGAAATAATATTTAGCTAGCCCCTAAAATAATTCTTTGGCTCAAAATAAGTTTCCGACCAAAAACTCGAAAATAATGCAAAAAAAAATAAAATAAAGAACAATAATTCAGGTTAAAAAGTAAAGGGCAAAAAATCAAAAATCGACCAAAAAACTCAAAAATACCGGCAAAAAATCGCGCATAAAAATCAATAATTCAGATTAGAAAATTTAAAATATAATAGACCTAAATATCAAAAATACGGACCAAAAAATCGAAACTTTTAACACGCAACCTACATTTTCACGCCAAAATAAAGAATAATTAGGCCAAAATAAAGAATATTTAGGTCAAAAATCAAAAATTTGGAATATAAAACGAAGTTACAGGCCAGAGATCCAAAAATGCAGATAAAAAATTCAAGTAAACGAAAAATAGTTTGCCGTTTTCACTTTCAAAATAACCCTGTAGCTCAGAGTGAGTTTCTGAACAGAAACTCAAATTGAAAATAAAAAAATCTAAAATATGGGCCAAGAAAACAAAAAATTAGACCAAATACTGAAAATTTGGGACAAAAATAATTTAAAAAGCAGGCCAAAATAAAGAATATTTAGGCCAAAAATTAAAACTTTGAAAAAAAAGAAATTATAGGCCAGAGATCTAAAAATGCAGATAAAAAAAATTCAAGCAAAGAAAAAATTGTTTGCCATTTTCACCCTCAAAATAACCCTGAAGCTCAAAGTAAGTTTCCGAACACAAACTAAAATTGAAAATTGAAAAATTTAAAATATAGGACGAAAAAAACAAAATTTGGACGAAATACCGAAAATTTGGGGCTAAAAATAAAAAAATACAGATTAAAAAATCGAAAATCATAATAAACAAATGGAAAATTTCAGCCAAATAAAGAAATCTTAGGACAGAAGATCAAAAATTTGGACCAAAAAAATCTAAAATACAGGTCAAAATTTAACAATTGTGGCCAAAAGATTGAAAACATGGGCCTAAAAATAAAAAAATGCAGACCAAAAAGTTAAAAAATCGAAAATCTTAATAAACAAATCGAAAATTTTGGCCAAATAAAGAAATCTTAGGACATAAAATCAAAAATTTAGACCAAAAAAATCCAAAATACAAATAAAAATTCAACAATTGTGGCAAAAAATCGAAAATTTAAACCAAAAATCGAAAGCACGAGCTTAAAAATCAAAATACAAACCAAAAAAGTCGAAAATTTCAACAGATCATTTTAAAATTGGGACCAACATAAAGAATATTTATGAAAAAAAATCAAGAATTTAAAGGAAAAAAATCGAAGAAACAGGCAAAAAATATAAAACACGAGCACAAAAATTCTGGTCTAAAAATAATTTGCCCCAAAAATAACACAAGCTCAAATTAAGATACGATCTGAAACTCTAAAATAATGGCAAAAAAAATAAAAAAATAGTGTTACTTTTTCCGATTTGATGGTATAGTACTTTATGTCTATACTTTCATGGTTTATTTTCAATTGAAATGACATTTTAAATGTGCATAGAGCGTTTAGTAAAATCAGATGAAACTGACGTTTAAAACGTCAAAATTATGAAAGATGAAAATGACAAATTAAAATAGTTAATTTACTCAAAAACCAAAGAGATTTCGAAAAATACTTATTCTATATAAGTTGTTCATTTTGGCATTCTCTACAATTATTATTAAAATATACTTGCTGAAAGTATTATCGTTTCATAATTTTAAACCAAAAATTACAAAAAAAAAAAATTGCTATTATTTTTCAAAAACCATACATTTCGCGAAAGATATTTTTAAGCAAAAAATGTTCATTTCTTTGCTTTCTTCAAGATTTGTTTGAGTACTTTTCATATTTAAAAAATTATCGGAGAAAAACAAAAAACGGTTAAGGTAAACACCTACTTCCGGTGTACGAAATTTTACCAAAAGCTTTTCAGTTCTTCAGATTATCAAATAAGACGGATGTTCAAAGTTTCATATCAATTACTCTATTAGTTTTTGAGATACAGCGCGCACAGACAGACAGACACACGCACACACACACAGACACACACACACACACACACACACACACACACACAATTTTTTTTTTCAGAAATTGTTGAAATGGCATCTAGGGACCCCAAAACGGATATTTCCGTAAAAAAAAAATTTGAAAAAAAATCACGATCACAATACTTTCTCGTACTTCGTAACGGAGAAAGTAAAAATGTTGGAGTTTATGAAGTTGAGTGTATCTCAAAATATAATAATGTGGGAGCTGTGTAGAATTATTTCAGAATTTTTAAACAATTTCTACTATTTTTTATTTGTTTTAAAAATACTGCCATACACGGTAATTAAATATAGGAGGTAAAGGGTGTCCCGGGTCAAAATGTCACCCGACACGGATTTTCAAATAAATCTGAAAATGTCATTACTTGTGCCGTTTAATGAAGGCAGACATAAGCATGACCCAAAAATCCTAAAAATGGGGCAAACATATTTTTAAGAAATAGAGCTGTCGTAAACGTCTGAAAAAAAATCACATATATTTTTAACCCAAATACCAAATAGGGTGAATTTTTCAAGGTCATTAACGGTTATTAAGGGTAATAAAAAAAGTCCCTTATGAAGGCAATGGAAAATTGTAGAAACAAAACTGCACATCTATTGTTCATAACTGTTTGATTATCGGGAAAAAAATAAAAATTGAAATTTTTTAAACTCTCTCGTCTATAATTATTAAATAATAATAGTTACATCAAATTTATATTCACAAAAATTGTTGAAAATGCTAAAAAAAAATTAAACACTCTCGTCTATAATTATTAAATAATAACAGTTACATCAAATTTATATTCACAAAAATTGTAGAAAGTGCTGAAAAAGAATTAAACTCTATCGTCTATAACTATTTAATAATAACAGTTTTCTTTTTTTTTTAAGGAAGGATGGTTGACGGGAATTCGGGTTGAGGAAGTGCGGATGATTTTGGAATTGGCGTAAGCATGTACTATTCGGCCACTAACGATAATTACATACTGAGATTTCATTTTTGATAATGAATGGGACATACACTAGACATCCATGGACCCGCACGGCCACTCCTTCGTTCCGAAAAAGTGATCGCACGAATGGGATTCGAACCCACGACCACGATGCCCAGAATCAGAAACGCTACCCACTAGGCCACCGCGGCCCCTAATAACAGTTACATCAAATTTATATTCACAAAAATTGTAGAAAATGAAAAAAAACTCTCTCGTCTATAATTATTAAATAATAACAGTTACATCAAATTTATATTCACAAAAATTGTAGAAAATGAAAAATAAATAAAATTAAACTCTCTCGTCTATAATTATTAAATAATAACAGTTACATCAAATTTATATTCACAAAAAATTGTAGAAAATACTAAAATTATTTCTTATAAAGAATAATTTTTTTTTTCGAAGAATAATTTCTGAAAAAAAAAATCGGTCAATATGCAAAATTTTGAGAAACTTATACGATAGCCACAACCACATTTTTTTATTTTTAAATACTTCCGTTTTATGTTACGTCACATTTTAATTGTATTTTAGTTTTAATAACCAGCCATCACTACCAAGAAGTTTTCTGAACGCAACCGACCCCCAAGCGCAACCACCATCCCTAATTTGAGTTTGATAGGGCGGGACGGCGGCGGCGGCGGCGGCGCGGGGATAAAATGCAACCTCGACTCCACGAGCGGTGCGCTATTAGAGCAAGAATGTTTGCGGGTAATAAATTTCGAATGGAGCCGTATTTTTTTATATATAAATTGATATTTTATGGTCCCACGGGCTAAAGATCTCTCCTTTGCTGGATTTGCCTCGGTGAAATACACCGCCCTCCACCCCGAACACCCCCGCCGCCACCCTCTCGGAAAGCCCACGAAGAGACGACGTCCGAGTTAACCGAATGAATGTCCGCTCCCAAATTGATTTTGTCTTGTTTAGATTTATAGGTTATATTGAGATAAATTTCCACCATCTTAATACTTTATTTTTAGCCTCGGCTTCTTAAAGGATTTTATAATTGAATAAATTTGATAAAATCTCACTTATTGCAGATGTATTAAATAAATGTAATAATACTTCAATTTAATAATTCATTTCAAAATACAAATAAAAATTGGCAGAAAGACCTTTGGTCGATGGCCATTGACATGAGGGATTTTTTTTTTTTGGCTGAGCCATTTAGTCACACACGGCTGTTATTTTGTATTTTATATTTTGCATGAATAATGGAAATAAATTAACAAATACAAATAATTAATGTAAGACATATACAACAACTACGGACCCGAGCGAATACTTCTCGATCCCCGAAAAATATTTCGGCCGGGCTGGGAATCGAACCCACACGCCCGCGGTGCATCTGGCACAAGCGCTCGCCTCCACCACACCAACAGGCCGCCCAAATATTTTTTTTATTTTGGCCAAAATTTTCAAGCGATCGCCTCTACCCACTACAGCTCAAGGGAAAAAATAACTCCATGTATTTACTTGTTTATGTATGATAATAAATTATAACTACTGTGTCAATAAAGATTTTGTATATAGGGTGTTTCAGAGCTCTGGGAACGGTCAATCAGGTGCTTATTTTTGAAAATTTCGAAAAATGTTTTATACAAAAGTTGTGTATAATAGTGAGCTGCATGCCCAAAAAATATTTAAATTTATACAGGGTGTCTCATAACAAAGTTACAGACCAAACTTATGTTTTTTTAAATGGAACACCCTGTATTTTTTGTCATTTTTGAATTATATGGGGCAAATAAAGGTGAGTTCCTTCAATACTCCCTATACCTATTGTTTGCCGTTTTCGAAATATTTGAAGATTTGTTGAAATGCATGCTCTGGGTGAAATATAATTTTTGCCCCAGTGATTGACGTTGAACGATTAAAATCATTTCTATTATTTGGTTGAAGGTTCGAACTATAGAGGCAACCATGATTTCATACAAAAAATTATATAGGGTGATAGAAAAAATGCGGTAGAAAAACCGAACTTATAAAGTTGAATAACTTCGTTTTTTCAAATGGCACACCCTGTATTTAGTAACGTATTCTTAAGTAGAATCCAATTATCTTTCAGATTGTATAAGGGTTCTCAATAGTTTTCTTGTATTCGGCGATTATCATATCAGGAATAATTATTATAATCTGAAAGATAATTGGATTCTACTTGAGAATACGTTACTAAATACAGGGTGTGCCATTTGAAAAAACGAAGTTATTCAACTTTATAAGTTGGGTTTTTCCGCATTTTTTTATCACCCTGTATAATTTTTTGTATAAAATCATGGTTGGCTCTATAGTTCGAATCTTCAAGCAAATAATTCAAATGGTTATGATTCTATTTCCAAAATTACTCAAAATTCAATCGAGATCATGTTTTCCGGAAAAGGTAGATCCATACCAACGTCAAATTTTACATACATTTTATTTCGATAGCGCGCGAAACTATGAAAAATTGTAATAATTTGAATGGTTTCAAATAAATACAAAAATAATTGCCATCGATTTGAAACTTTCTAAAATAACTCAAAATACATTCGAAATTATGATTTCGGAATAATCTGGATACACACCAAAACCAAATTTTGTGTACTTTTATTTGAACAGCTCACGAAATTATGGAAAATTGTAATTATTTTAATGCTCTCAAACAAATATAAAAATAATTGTTGTCGACTTACTTAGAAATCATTCGAAATTATTATTATTATGTGAAAAATCAGCAGATTTTATGTAATCAGTTATCACGAAAAATTGTTATAATTTTGGTGGCTTTAAATAAATATAAAGACAATTTCCATCAATTCGAAACTTTCCAAAATTACTCAAAAATCATTCTAAATTACGATTTTGGGAAAATCTGGATACACACCTGAACCAAATTTTGTGATACTTCTATTCGAACAGCGCGTGAAATTATGAAAACTGTAATAATTTTAATGCTCTCAAAAATATACAAAAACAATTGTTGTGGACTCAAAATTTTCTAAAATTACTCAAAAATCATTAGAGATTATTATTACGTAAACAAATATTTACACACCATCACCAGAGTTTGTGATAATTTTTTGTAATCAGTGCAAATAATCGGAAAAAGATTGTTATAATTTTGGTGGCTTGAAATAAATATAAAAACAACTGCCAACAATTTAAAACCTTCCAAAATAACTCAAAATTTATTCGAAATAAAATCTATATAAAAATCTATATAAATATCAAAATCATTTTTTTACTTGAACAGCACGCAAACTTATGAAAACTTTTAATCATTTTAATGCTCACACGAATATACAAAAACAATTGTCAAATAAAAACTTAAAATTTTCCGAAATTACTCAAAAATCATTTGAGATTATTATTATGCAGAAAACTGCTTATACACAATCACCAGATTTTGTCATAATTTCATGTAATCACTGCAAAAAATTGTTATAATTTTGGTGCCTTAAAATAAATATAAAAATCGATTTGAAACTTTCCTAAAAAACTCAAAATTCATTCGACATGAAGATTTTGGAAAAAGCTAGACACACACCTTGCTCAAATTGTGTGATACAATTTTTTTAACAGAGCGCGAAATTATGAAAAATTATATTAATTCTATTAATATAAAAATAACAATTGTTTTTCTTTTACTTGAATTTTCAATTTTTTGGTCACCATTTTTTATTTCCAGACCGAGGTTTTTGATTGTTTGGCTCATATTTAAGATCCTTGGCCTGTTTTTTCGATTTTTGACTAATTTTTCTGGTCTTTTTTGATCATTTAGTCAAAATATTCTTTATTTTGGCCTAAATTTTCAATTTTCTGGTCCGTATTTTTTATTTTTAGGCTCGAATTTCTTATTTTTGACCCTATGGTTTGAATTTGTAACCAGAATGATTGATTATTGTGTCTAAATTTTTATTTTTAAACCAGAGTTTTCGAGTTTTGGTCAAAATTTTTGATTTTTTGGTCCCGATTGTGGATTTTTTTAGTATTTCTGATTTTTAACCTGTATTTTCGATTTTGTAATCTAAATTCAAGATCTTCTGTCCTACATTTCCTTTATTTTGGCAGAAAATTTCGATTTGTTTGGTCCTCATTTTTTATTTTTAGGCCCGAGTCAAAATGTTTGATTTTTGGCCACGATTGTTGATTTTTAATTTTTAGCCTTTATTTTAGATTTTTTACTTGCATTTTCGACTTTGCGGTATAAATTTTTCCTTATTTTGGCCGAAATTTTGTTCAATTTTTTTAATCTTCGTTTTTGATTTTTAGTCCCGAATTTTCGACTTTGGTCTAAATTTATGATTTTCTTCATATTTTTTAGATTTTTTAACTTGAATGATTTTGTTGGGTGATTTTATTTTTTATTTTCTGGCTATTATTTCCGAGTTTCTGGCCGGAAATTTACTTTGAGAATTATTTTGGGGGTGAAAATGGCAAATTAATATTCCTTTACTTGAATTCTCAAGTTTTCGATCTGCATCTTTTCCGACCGATATTTCAGATCTTGGAAACATTTGAATTAATAAGGAAAAATAATTTCATTAAGTAAATAACGATTTTTGCTTATTAATTCCAATGTTTCGATGAAACCATGTTATCTTTTACCAGAAATAAAATAGTAGTTGTACTTTTTTGAACGCAATTTCTTCGAAAACAAATAAATATCGACATGGAGTATGCTACATGAAAAATACTCAGAATTTTACGTAGAATCCATAAATGCAACATATAATGGGGGTTCACATTTGAAAATTTTAACTTAGGGGTCGTATCTCGATTTTGGGACACCCTGTACATTTGAATTTTATCTCAAAAAATGCGCGTTAAAAAATAATAATACACGTGTCTGAGCATTTTTCTGAAAGAAAATGCCCTGAATTTTAATCGAATTTATTCCTTACTTTATGTACACAGTATATAAATAAAAATTAGAAATACAATAATTTTCGTCTTCTACAATTTACGAATCTCTAAGAGACTACAATTAACAAATCATCTATTGTAGTCTCTTAGAGACTCTTAAATTGTAGAAGACGAAAAGTATCGCATTTCTCATTTTATTGTATTCATCTACAAGAAGATAGGAGATTTTGATTTTATTGAAAATAAAAACATGACTTCTTAATAAAGGATTATTAAAGTATGGTTTGGCCGTTAGTTTTAAGACTTTGGAGAAACACAACGAGCAATCTGTTTTAAAAAATTAAGCGGATGAGATGATTTCGATCTACTCATCATTGATTCCCAAGTCTATCCTCCATCAAAAGGCTTAAGGAAAATCCCGAAAAACCAAATCCTTGTCATCCAGCAGTATGAATATAGCCATAAAAGTGCGAATTAAGCAGTCACCAGGGAAACTTTTAATCCGAGCATTTTGCCGCGGATTAGGCCCTAAGAAAAAGTTGGGCAATATGTAAATACGCCGGAAGGGAAGGAAACACCGGTAAATATCGATCAGTAGTTCATATTGCAGTTTTAAGGGTGGCCGGAGAGAAAGGCGAGAAATTTAATTATTCAAATGGAAATCAACCCGCGCAAAAAAAGAGTAGCATCTCTTTTATTTAAAGCAAACGCATAAATCTAAATAATTATTATATTTCAAGCGCAGAGAAGATAAACTGATTTATATTCTTTAGATTTTTATGCTACATGTCTAGAGCTAGAGGAAACTGCATTAACGTTTCGGTCTACTGCCAACTTTTTATGCAAACAACCAACTGCCCGTGTCGGAAGGGGAAGTTTCGTAAACAAGTTCAATGTTGTGGGAAATAATTGTAAGCGCCAATATTTTATAAATATATTAAGATCATTAACGAAGTTAGAGGAGACCAGGAGGGAAACTAGTAACCGGCTTAGAAATAGAATACGTAATCCATTAAAACCATTAGCGGTGCGGAAGTTTTGCGAAAACTGAACAACGGCCCTTTTTTCTAAGGTGGGGTAAAACTTCGGGAAATATAATATGTTAAGAAATTGTTGTGTATTCGAAGAAATTCCCCCGCGGTTTAGAATAATAAGCACTAGGGGGAAATTTTGAAGTTATATTACTTAAAATCGGGGACGCTCGAGGGCTTTGGGGAACTCGAGAGTTGCACAGTCATTACTGTCAGATTTTTATAATACAGCCTTTAAAATAATTAGCAATTATTGATAAACTGAACATTATCAATATTAATTAAGTGAATAATACAACTATAGTCAACATTAAATATTATTCCATCAGAACACCTACAGACCGGTTTGAAGAAAGTTCAGAAAAAGAGTCCTGATGAAATATCATAAAAAAATTGCCCTGAAAATAACATGTTTAAAAAATAAACAAAAAAAAATTCTGAAAAAAAGCGTTGTAAAAAGTCCTTAAAATGATCACAAGAAATTATCTTGAAAAAGAAATCCCAAAGTGTCTGGAAAAAAATCCTCCAAAAAGGCCTAAAATAAGTTCTTAACAAAATTCCTGAAATAAAAAGTTTTGAAAATAGTCTTGAAAAAAAATGCCAAAAATATCTGAAAAAGTCCTTAAAAAGGTCCAAAAAAAGGTCATGAAAAGTAAGAATTCTAAAAAATGTCATGAAGAAAATTCCGAAAACAATCCCGAAATATAAAAAAAAATTGTCCTGTCAAAACAGTCTTGAAAAATTGCCCTGAAAATAACATGTTTAAAAAATAAACAAAAAAATTACTGAAAAAAATCGTTGTAAAAAAGTCCTTAAAATATCTGAAGAATTATCTTGAAAAAGAAATCCCTAAGTGTCTTGAAAAAAATCCTGCAAAAAGGCCTAAAATAAGTTCTTAACAAAATTCCTGAAATAGAAAGTATTGAAAATAGTCTTGAAAAAAATGCCAAAAATATCTGAAAAAGTCCTTAAAAAAGTCATAAAAAGGAGAATTCTAAAAAATGTCATGAAGAAAATTCTGGAAAAAAAAAAATTTGAAAAAAATCCCAAACTATCATAAAAAAATTGTCCTGTAACAACAATCTTGAAAAATTGACCCGAAAATAACATATTTAAAAATTAAATAAAAAAATTTGTGAAAAAAAAACATTGTAAAAAATCCTTTAAATGGTCGTTACAAAGATCTGAAGAAATTGCCCTGAAAAAGAAATCCCACTCTTGAAAAAAAGTCCTGCAAAAAGGCCTAAAATAAAAATAAATGCCAAAAATATCTGAAGAAGTCCTTAAAAAGGTCCAAAAAAGTAAAAATTCTAAAAAATGTCATGAAGAAAATTCCGAAAAAAATACGGAAATATAAAAAAAAATTGTCCTGTAAACACAGTCTTGAAAAATTGCCCTGAAAATACCATGTTAAAAAATAAACAAAAAAATTCCTGAAAAAAGCGTTGTAAAAAGTCCTTAATATGGTCTTTAAAAAGATCTGAAGAAATTATCTTGTAAAAGAAATCCCAGAGTCTTGAAAAAAATCCTGCAAAAAGGCCTAAAATAAGTTCTTAACAAAATTCCTGAATTAAAAAGTTTTGAAAATAGTCAGGAAAAAAAAATGCCAAAAATATCTGAAAAAGTCCTTAAAAAGGTCATGAAACGGAGAATTCTAAAAAATTTCATGAAAAAAACACAGTCTTAAAAAATTGCCCTGAAAATAACATGTTTAAAAAATAAACCAAAAAAAATTGTAAAAAATCCTTTAAATGGTCCTTACAAAGATCTGAAGAAATTGCCCTAAAAAAGAAATCCCAGTCTTGAAAAAAAGGCCTGCAAAAAGGCCTAAAATAAGTCAGAAAAAAATCCCGAAATATATTTAAAAAAAAAAATTGTCCTGTAAACACAGTCTTGAAAAATTGCCCTGAAAATAACATTAAAAAATAAACAAATAAATTTCTGAAAAAAAGCATTGTAAAAAATCCTTAAAACGGTTCTTGAAAAGATCTGAAGAAATTGTCCTAAGAAAGAGATTAAAAAATTCCTTAGCAAAATTCCTCAAATAACAAGTTTTGAAAATAGTGTTGGAAAAATCTAAAAATATCTGAAAAAGTCCTTAAAAAGGTCATGAAAAGGAGAATTCTAAAAAATGTTATGAAAAAAATTCTGGAAAAAAATTCCGATAAAAATCCCGAAATATAAAAAAAAATTGTACTGTAAACACAGTCTTGAAAAATTGCCCTGAAAATAACATGTTTGAAAAATAAACAAAAAATTTCTGAAAAAAAGCATTGTAAAAAGTCCTTAAAATGGTCCTTGAAGAAATTGTCCTAAAAAAGAGATTCCAAAGAGTCTTGAAAAAACGTCCTACAAAATGGCCTTAAATAAAAAGTTTTGAAAATAGTGTTGAAAAAAAAAGCTAAAAATATCTAAAAAAAGTCCTTAAAAAGGTCCAAAAAAAGGTCTCGAAGAGAAATTCTAAAAAAGTCATGAAGAAAATTCTGAAAGTTCTCAACGAAAAAAATCCCGTTTTTGAAAAGAAATCCCGAAAATAAAGGTCCTGAAAGAAAAAGTCCTAAAAACAAGTCTTGAGTTTTTTTAAGAATCCTCGAAATCCTTTTGTCAAAGTTCGGTGTCCGCCATAAAAAAAGATAAAAATATATAAACAATCTGTAGATATATAGGCCAAATGCTCTAAAACCATTAACAAGAATTTCTGGTTTCACGCTAGAAATGATTACCTTATTTAAAAGCAGGGGCGGCTCGTTATGTAGAGCCAAGGAGCCATGGCACTACCTGTAGTTTCAAGCAAAGTAAAAAAATTTAATCAACTCCTAAAACACATTTCGCCAGTTTAAATATTAAACGCCTGCAAATTAAAAAAAAGTTTTGTTATTAAAAATATATATATTTTAAGCAAATAGAGTGATTTTTGAGACTAATTTAAACAATTTTCTTACTAGAATATTCTGCATTTTTTATTATTAATACTGTATTTTCGATTCTTTTGGATCTAAATATTTTTTATTTTGACCTAAATTTTCAACTTCATTGTTAAAATTATCGACTTTTCACTCCGCATTTTAAATTTTTCGGGCCGAATTATTAATTTTTCGATTTTTGGGTCTAAATTTTTTATCTTTTGACTTAAATATCTTTTATTTTGACCTAAATTTTTGATTTATTTGTTTTAAATTTTCGATTTTTTTGTCCGCATTTTTGATTTTTCGGGCCGAATGTTTAATTTTTAGAAGTTTTGCCAATATTTTCAATTTTTTTTTGGCCTAAACTTTTCATCATTTGGCCTAAATATTTTTTTCACCTAAATTTTCAATGTAATTGTTAAAATTTTTAAGTTATCAGTCCGCATTTTTGATTTTTGGGACCAAATTTTTAATTTCAGTTACAAATTTTTGATATCCTTAACATTTTAACCTGAATTATTGATGCGATATTTTTTTCTAGTTTTGTTTGCTGAAATATTTGATTTTTTGGTCACCATTTATTATCGTTATTATTATTTATTATCATTTTGTTTTGTTTGTCTGCTATTTTTTTTGTACTCTTGGACCACCATTTTTACTTTTAGGCCCGAATTTTAGATGTTTGGTCTAAATTTTGTATTTTTTGTCCTATGTTTTAGATTTTTTAACTTGAATGATTGATTTTATTGTTCGATTTTTTGGCTATTATTTTCAAATTTCTGGTTAGAAACTCATTTTTGGGGGCTGAAAGTGGTAAATTATTTTGCTTTACCTAAATTTTCGATTTTTTTGGCCCATATTTTAGATTACCGTATTTTCCATTTTCTTAAATTTTTGGACCAAATATTCTTTATTTTGACCAAAATTTTCGATTTTTGTTCTCTGCATTTTTTCTTTACGCCTTTGGTCTTTTGTCCTAAATTTTCTTTATTTTTCCTTCAATTTTCGATTTGTTGGTTGAAAGTTTTAATTTTTTGGTCCACCACTTAGATTTTTGGGTACGAATTTTAGACTTTTGGTCTTAATTTTTTATTGTTTGTCACATATTTTAGATTTTCTTAACAAGAATTAATGATTTCGATAAAGACGACAGTAGCCTAAATATATGAATATTCAAACTGTTCGTAACTGCAAAATTAATAATAATAATAATAAAATGCTTTATTTTCTGTACGACAATCAATACAATTATTATTATTATTAGTTATTATGACTACAAACAAATAACTTATTGAAACAACTACTTCCCTGGCTAGTGCCACGCCGGATATTTAGAATTAATGATTTGATTGTGCTGTTTTGTAATTTTGTTTGCTATTATTTTCGAATTTCCCGTCCGAACTTATTTTAAGCTAAAAAGTATTGTTTTTAGACCAGGATGTTTTATTTTTGGCCGATATTTTAGATCTTCGGCTGTTTTGTTCCAATTTTTTTATTGTTTTGGTCAAAATATTTGATTCGTTTCTTGAAATTTTGGATTTCTTGGTTTGCATTTTTTATTTTTGGCCTGAGTTTTCGATCTTTTGGCCTAAATTTAGACAAAACGTCGAAAACTCGAGCCAGAAGGTGGAAAATGCAGACTAAAATATCCAAAATTTCAACAAAGAAATCGAATATTTTGGTCAAAAAAATCAAAAATTTGGAACGATCTAAAATGTCGGCTAAAAATATCAAAAATCCTGGTCTAAAAATAAAAATGCATACCAAAAAACTTGAAAATACAGGCAAAAGAAAAATAATTTTCAACGAATATAGGCATTCTATATACAAAATTAAGTAACATAAATAATGTAATTTTACTATATCGCACCCTTCAGCCACTTCAATTTAAGGAATTGGATAAGGCTCGAAGATTTGCTTATTTTGCCTGCATTTAAACATATTACTCGTCTTATAATTTGATCAATTCTAATTATGAAAACGTTAAGTAAAATAACGTGCATGGATAAAGTAAATTCAAATTTGCTCAATTACACTCTAATCCGCGGGATTTGAGCACGTCCACATATTGCAAGAAATATAATTAGTATCACACGCTTTGTGTACACACTGAGGAAATGGAAGAGCAAGGTGTTGTGGGAACGCGAGGGAGAGAAGTCCCCATTATAAGAGCGATATTCCCATCAGCCGGAAAGAGCACTCCTGTTAAACGGGTTTAGTTTAGAGACCAAACACTCCAGAGGTCGGCTCCATGCAAGAGATATCCCACTATCCCACTCGAGTCCAGTATGGAGATGTATATGGGACGGCCCCCCTCTCACTCTCTGTGGGTAATACGCTCGATTTCACCAAATATCATCCCTCTAATCTTCCTTTTCTATGATATTTTATATACGCCTTTGACATGTTCACAAGAATGGTGGTACACGAGAGGTAGGAGATTGATTTGTAAAGGGATCTCCTGTGGCAGACGTAATAGAAAATCTTGCCAGGGAACGTAAATTCGTGCACATGCCCCGAATGGAATACAGACGTGTGGCGATAACGTGTAATTGAAAATATTTAATACTTTTAATATGTACACATTTTCTTAGATTGCCTAAATAAATTGAAATGCATTTTTATATAAACATGTCTTATTTAATCTCGGCCAAGTGCTCTTTAGAAGACAAGAAAGAAAGAAACGGAAAATCCCAGCAGTAACCGCAAATAATGCGCATACGGAGAAAATAGGATGCGATTCTTTTTACATCAATGGAAATCTTACTTTAACGACAAAAGTATTCCCTATTCATAAACTGGATTCACATATATCGAATACTTTTGAATCCGAATTCTCTAAGTAAAAAATACTTTGATGTTCGTTTACGTGGGTAGGAAAATCTTATCGTGGCCCTTTTGCATATGCGCCGGTAAAATTGAATTAGGTCCTTGTGCAAAGTTTTCTTATCGGTGTATTTAGAAATGAAAATGTAGTACATTCTTGCATTAGATGATTGTGTTGAGCATTTCTATAATTTAATCTATTTGAGTTTACCACGGACAGTTGGTTCGTATCTTAATTAGTGCGGTTTGATCATCAAATAAGATAGAAAAGCAAGTACAACTTTTAATATAATTAATTTGTGTCTTCTTAACGCTGTTCGTGGTAACTGTAATGATGAAAAATGTGTTATTTTTAAATCGTATACGGATGAACAATTTCAACTTAAATAATGAGCCGTAGTCTATTAATATTGCACAAATCTGTTCCAATAGAAGGGAACAGTCAATAAACGATAATTATTGCAAAAATAATTCCAACAACAGTTATTGCTTCAGCGGAATGGCAAGTACATACTGATGTCGTCTGCATTTTGTATTTGTTGACAATAATTCATTGGAATAAAAATCGGATAACAATATATTTTTTTGTTAAAATTATATACAACGAGTGGTATGATTATTACCGATGATATTTTGGAGTTGAAACCGAGTTGCAGATTCAACGAGTGCGTAGTACGAGTATGACAACAATGTTTTTATTCGTTTTGTAGTTTCTTGCAGCACAATAACTTCGTAAACTGCCGCCGCTGCGACTCTATTACTCTCGGTGTTTCTAGGCGTCGAATTTTTCACAATTTCATTGATTTCACTGTTAGAAACTGCATCCCAACAATTTGCTACGTCCATTTTGACGTTTAAAATTCTGACAGGACCACAACAAATTATCATCGCGGTGATACACATGCTGCCATGCATTTCCTTGTATCTGATCTGAAAATACATTCCACAGAAATCTAGGGATGTCAAATCAGGCGACCGCGGGGGCCACTCAATGGTACCTCGCCTGCCACTCAATGGTACCTCGCCTGCCACTCAATGGTACCTCGCCTGCCAATCCATCATCCAGGAAAAATTTCAAGTTATAGTACAGCCAAAGTGAATTGCGGAGGTGCATCATCCTGTTGAAAAATTAGCTGGTTTTCCTGATAACCACCATCACTTACAACTAGTTCTGTTATGAAGAGAATGACTTGATTTTGCAACCACATAATGCTAATTGAATACTTTTGCAGCTCTGTTGGCGCAACTTCCATTCGAAAAATATAGTCCTATAATTTCCACTTTTTCTTCGAGAGTGTACATTTTGACCCTTCAAAGCGACTTTTATCGACTCAGTGCATATTTGTATCTCTACTGCTCCAAAGACATAAGAAAAAAGATAAAATGCTTTTTTTTGGCATAATATTGTAAAATTCTCAAAATCTTCTATAACAAAGTAGGGTTACTACTAAAGAATACAAATGAACAATTCACGCCCCAAATGTCAACCCCCAAATAATTTTTGAAACTACATAAAACAAAAATCTACTTTTTTGGCACGTTTTTTTTTGTTATTTCTTTTTTGTGTTGTTATCAGAGATGTAGAGTCCTGACAAAAATGTAGCGACTCCTTATTTTTTTTTTGTTTCGACTCCGACTCCAGCTCCGACTACGAAATAATTTTTGTGTTTTAAAAAGTCGGAGATTAATTTCAGATGGCTGACTCTGACTCCGACCTTTAATTCGCCGACTCTGGATTCCCACTTCGACCCCAAAATATTCGCCGACTCCACCTCTCCCGATTTTAACTGCAACTCCACTCTCCTGGTTGTTAGGCCTATACATCTAGATCGTTTCTATGTTTTTATCTTTTTTATGGCGACACCGAACTTTGACAAAAACTTCAGTTAATGTGACGGCGCACCAAGAATAGGTGAATGTGGTGGATCTTTTTTTACTTTCTCCGTTACGAAGTACGAGAAAGTATTGTGATCGTGATTTTTTTTCCAAAAATTTTTTTTACGGAAATATCCGTTTTGGGGTCCCTAGATGCCATTTCAACAATTTCTGGAATTTTTTTTTTGTGTCTGTGTCTGTGTGTGTGTGTCTGTGTGTGTGTGTCTGTGTGTGTGTCTGTGTGTCTGTCTGTGTGCGCTGTATCTCAAAAACTAATAGAGCAATTGATATGAAACTTTGAACATACGTCTTATTTGATAATCCGAAGAACTGAAAAGCTTTTGGTAAAATTTCGTACACCGGAAGTGGGTGTTTACCTTAACTGTTTTTTGTTTTTTGCCAATATTTTCTTAAATATGAAAAATATCACAAAAATATTTAAACAAACATTGAAGACAATAAAGAAATGAACATCTTTTGCTTGAAAATATTTTTCATAAAATCATTGCTATTCGAGAAAAAAATTTATTAATTTTTTTTAATTATTGGTTTATAATTATGAAACGTTAATAGTAACAGCAAATGTATGTGAATAATAATTGTAGAGAATGCCAAAATGAACAACTTCTAAAGAATAAGTTTTTTTCGAAATCTCGTTAGTTTTTGAGTAAACTGAGTTTTCTAATTTGAAGTGTAATTTTTCCATCTTTCATAATTTTGACGTTTTAAACGTCAGTTTCACCCGAGTTTACGCAACGCTCGATGTACATTTAAAATACGATTTCAATTGAAAATAAACCATGAAATCGTAAATATAAATGGCTATAATACCATCAAATCGGAGAAAGTAACATGATGGCCACATCACCATTTTTTTCGAAGTGATCCAGTTTGTTTTATTTCTTGTTTTGTTGGGCCTATACAAGGTGTCTAAAAAAGACACCACCAAAATGATATGGTGTATTCCTGAGACAAAAAAAGAGCAAATTAACTAAATTTATCTATACAGTGTGTATCAGCCAAATGGAATAAATTCGATAATAAACAAATGGGGGCGTGTTCGACAAAACGCTCGGATACGTCGATTAGTATTTTTAGTTGCGCATTTTTTTAAGCAAAAACTTTTTATACAGGGTGAGTCATGGAGCAGAGGCCAATACCTACTTTCTTATTTTAAATGCAACACCCTATATATTATTCAATTTTTGGATTATTCAGAAAATTCTAGACATATTTCGTGTACCATGTCCTATACCTATCTTCAACTGTTTTTTTTTATTTATTAGTTTTTGAGTGTATTGTAGAGAATTTCTGTAATCAAATAATATTCTTTTTTACTTTTTCCGTTACGAAGTACGAGAAACTATTGTGATCGTGAAACGTTTATCAATTTTTTTTACGGAAATATCCGTTTTAGGGTCCCTAGATGCCATTTCAAAAATTTCTGAAAAAAAATGTCTGTGTGTGCGTGTGTTTGTTTCCTAAACAGTTGAAGATAGGTATAGGACATGGTACATGAAATATGTCTAGAATTTTCTGAACAATCCAAAAATTGAATAATGTACAGGGTGCTGCATTTAAAATAAGAAACTTGGTATTGGCCTCTGTTACATGACACACCCTGTATAAAAAGTTTTTGTTGGAAAAAATGCGCAACTGAAAATACTAACCGACATATCCGAGCGTTTTTTCGAACACGCCCCCATTTATTTATTATCGAATTTATTCCATTTGGCTGATACACACTGTATGAAAAATTACATACTTTCCAAGATACAGCAAGTTAAAGTTTAAGATTTGTAAAATGTTTTAATCTATATCTCGAAAATGGCAGATGAGAATGATTTGTTTATTTTTTTCTGACAACTACAATAGGTGTACTACATTGTTTAAAAATTTCAAGAAATTTCTTCAAGTACAAAGGTGCTCCAGAGGACATGCTGTTTACATTATTACATAGAACTTTTTTGTTCTTCACATTTTTTACGATTTAATATTTTTTTCAATGCAACTCATCACTTTTAAAGAATTTATGACTCTTAAAGTTTTTTTGTTTACGCCTTATTTTCAACAAAAAAAAAATAAAAAAGAACTTAAATAAACAAATCATTCTCATCTGCCATTTTCGAGATATAGATTAAAACATTTTAAAAATCTTAAACTTTAACTTGCTGTATCTTGGAAAGTATGTAATTGTTCATATAGATAAATTTAGTTAATTTGCTTGTTTTTTGTCTCAGGAATACACCATATCATTTTGGTGGTGTCTTTTTTAGACACCTTGTATATCTATATTGTTGGTATATTTTTTATGGAAGTCACCGAACTTTGAAAAAACTTGAATTAATGTGACGGCGCTCTTATTCTCGGTTCGTGAGGTGGATAATATTTTTTATTTTCATAAAGATGCATGGGACGGCACGTTTTTTAATTTCTTGTGTTGGTAGGCCTACAAAAAAACTTGATATAAGTCGTGTTCTGATCACACGCACGCGCAGTTACCGAGATAGCAATGCTAATGCATCGATTTATAACACCTTATACACTTTTAATTGTGCGTTTCGTTTTATTTACCGTATCGAAGGAAAAACCAAATAGATTTAAAATTTCCTGCCATTCGGATGAAAACTTGCAGACGCTACAAACAGATTTAGAGTTTCCGGCTATTGCGTAGAACTCCATCTTTCTCATCGGGTCTCAACTTGCGGAATACTTTGGCCGAGAGTTATTTATCTATTAGTTGTCTATCGACCGCAACCCTTTAGGTACCTTTGCATTCGCATTCTGCTTACTACTGTAATAGTAATCCGCTTACCATCATCCGACTAAATTGTACTAATGAGAACTAATACTCTCAAACCAGTCTCTGCAGTTTATTGGTGATAACAATAATTAACCATTGTCGTTGAATGATTATAATTACGTAGACATGTTTTGCCGGGGTTTAATCAATAAAAATTATTATTTGAAGTAGTTTTACAACTAAAACCAATTATGACCTGTGGAATCCCTTATAATAATAATAATAATAATAGACGTTTATTGCCCAGCAGGAAACATGTGCCAATTACAAGACAACATACAATCATACTTACAATAATACAATACAATTACAAATATAAATACAATACTAAGATAACGTTGTCTACAAAATATCTTATGACTGTTTCTCAAGTTGAGAACAAATTAAATTAGAGAGTCATAAAAGATATCACATTCGTGTGACAGTTTGTTAAAGTTACAAGAAATAATGTGCAATGGAAGTTTTAGTCCATAATTGGTTCGATGAGTGTTGGCTTTTGCCTGCTGCTAAAGGATGGTATATGCAACCTAATTTTCCCTAATATATCAGAGGAGTCAATTAAATCATGCATCAGTTTATAAGGAAACATTACGCTTATGTAGGATGTAAGGTTTCTTAATGTTCTGCTCGAGAAATATAACCATATAGTTACATTCAACTGCCTTCTTTTAAACATAAACTAAGACGCATTGACTTATCAATATCGGATTCCTAAAATTATAGTTTCCAATTATTTCTGTATCGCTTTTTTGTGTCTTTGATTTAGCTTTAGTTTAAAAAAAAGTTTTTTGTCCTTTATTGTAATTAAGATTTACATTTAGTGTAAATGGAGATAAATAAATAAATAAAAACATACCTTGATTCCGATGTGGATGGGGTAGTCCGTGGTGGGGTTTAACGTTGGCAGCGGTTGAATGACCGGGATGATTGGCAGCGGACAGGACATCATATTGTCACCCTGAAATGTTCATCGTTTGTGAGAAAAAGGTAATTAAAATAATTAAATTAATCTAAATGAATAACTTATTCGGTGTTGGAGAAGTATTTGCTCAGGTCCGTGGTTGTTGTATATGTCTGACATTATTCATTTCTTCATTTATTCTCATTTATTTACACAAAAATACAATTAAAAATCTAGCCGTGTGTGACAGAATGGCTCAGCCTAAGTAAAAAAAAAACATATGCTGTCAAGTTAGAATCCGGCAGTCACTATCAAACCCACTCGACCTGCAACAAGGTGTACCCCAAGGATTCCCGTTATCTCCTATCCAGTATATTTAAACCTGATCATTCTTACTTATCTTTGTAACATTCCCCAAGAATGAAAATCATGCCAACCAGTTATTCTTAGGAAAAATTCATAATGATGAACTGAGATCACAACTTAAATGGTGCAATCTATTTTTGAGGATAATGTAATAATTATTTTATTATTAGGGCCACTGAAACTGGTCTGTAATTATTTCGGCTATCTTTGTGTATCGATATGATGAGAAGCATTCCTTCTAAGTATTTTGATACAAAGCTTAGAGATAGTACCACTTTCAACTATTTTGATGCAAAGCTTAGGGATAGTATCGCTTCCAAATAGTTTGATGCAAAGCATATGAGAAGCACTGCTTTCAACTATACTGAAAGAAAAAAAATGAAACACTTGAAATTCGTGAAATTTCGACCATTTTCAAACCGCCATAACTCAATCGATTTTAATGAATCTTTGAGGACGTAGACATCGTCAAAGTTGGACATGGTTTCCTGAAAAAACTTTTTTCACAGGGGTGCTAGAGGGGGTCGGAAGGGGTTACGCTTAAGTTCGCATACATGACTTTAAAGAAGATACTTCAAAGTTTTTCGCCCTCAAAGATTCATCAAAACCGATTGAAAATACGCTGAGTTATGGCGGTTTGAAAATGGTCGAAATTTCATAAATTTCAAGTGTTTCATTTTTTTCCTCCGGTGCATTTTGTTGCAAAGCTGAAATATGGCGATAATAGCATATTGCGATATAAGTGTGGCAAGGGCTTTATTACAAAACGCGTATGAATGTTGGCGCACGAGCCTGGCGAGTGTCGCATAGTGATTTTTTTTTTACGGTTGAGAACTTATAATTATTGTAATTGTTATTTTAAATGTTCAAAAAAATAAATGTCAGATGTGAGTTTTATCATTGTATTAAATTAATCAAATAACTATGATCAAGTGGATTCAGTGCTTACAAGGTTGTCATGTAAATGAAAAAGGATTTATACAAGAAAACGAAATGTAGCCTGAATATATGAATATTCAACCTGTTCATTAATCTGCAAAAAGGATTTGTTTATTTAAAAAAAAATAAACGTCAAAACTACGCCAGATGCTTTCTCACAGTTTTTCCTAGCTTATATACACTGGAGGAGGAAAACTGAAACACTGTGAAGTGTCTTCTTTAAAGTCATGCATACGAACTTAAGCGTAAGCCCTTCCGCCCCTCTCTAGCACCCTTGCGAAAAAAAAATGTTTTTTCAGGAAACCATTTTCAACTTTAACGATGTCTATGGAGTTGGAAAAATTTTGTCGACTCGATCCACCATAAAGGCATTAAAATCTGATCAATTCCCCATGCAGGACTCGAAGAACGAAGTTCTTACGACGATTTGGCACCAAGTTATGGCTGCTGTGCATTTTGAGGTTTTTCGCAGATAACTCAGCGACTCTTCAACCAAATTTGATGATTCTTTCGGGAAAAAATCTCTTTTTGGCCCTACTTTAAGGGGGTAAACTCAGATTGGAATGATTCCTTTTCGAACCCTTAAACCCCCGAACAAAAAAAACACGCTTTTGGGCAAAAAAAAACGTCCAACTTTGGCAACGTGTACCGAGTTGGATAAAATGGGTCGACTCGATCCACGAGAAGGGCATTGAAATGTGTTCAATAACCTGTGCAGGACTCAAAAACGAAGTTCCTACGGCAATTTGGCACAAAGTTATGGGTGTTTTAAAAAAGTGCATTTTGTAGTCTTTTAATTTTTTGTTTGAAGGGGCGTAGAGCCCTCTCTTTGAGTGGGGGATAAACCCTCTCAAAGAGGACACATTTTGCTTTTTATTTCTCAAAAGACCGTCGAAATCGGTTGAATAGAAGCTGAGTTATGGCCATTTGAAAATTACCTAAATTTTTACAAATCTTAAGTGTTTAATTTTTTCCGACAGTGAAATTTGTTTGTTTTTATTGGACAAATGGAAAAATGGACGAATGGTGGTGAGTAAGGCCCACATTTTTTCCGACCATACAGAGATCGTTAAAGTAAGCCTTTTTGGATCTAAAATAATTTTTTTTGTTAATGGAGCTCATGGGTACAAAATGCGAGATTCATGATTTCGCACAAACAATTAATTTTCGTGCATACCTCAAAGAACGTGCAAAGAAAATTTCATTCGTGAAAACGATAACAATTTCATCGAAAAACTTGATTTGACTTATAAGTCAAAAAACAACAAAATTCGCTTTTTTTCAAACACCCATAACTTTGTGCCAAATCGTCGTAGGAACTTCGTTATTTGAGTCCTGCGCGGGTAATTGAACACATTTCAATGCCCTTTTGTTGGATCGAGTCGACACATTTTTTCCAACTCGGTACAAGTTGCCAAAGTTGGGCGTTTTTTGCCCAAAAACGTATTTTTTTTGGTCGGGGGTTTAAGGGTTCGAAAAGGATCATTCTAATCTTAGTTTACTCCCTTAGAGTAGAGCCAAAATGGGATTTTTTTTCCTGAAAGAATCATCAAATTTGGTTGAAAAGTCACTGAGTTATGTGCGAAAAACCTCAAAATGCACTTTTTTTTAAACACCCATAACTTGGTGCCAAATCGTCGTAGGAATTTCGTTCTTTGAGTTCTGCACAGGGAATTGATCTAATTTTAATGCCTTTATGGTGGATCGAGTCGACAAAAATTTTCCAACTCCGCAGACATCGTCAAAGTTGGACATGGCTTCCAGAAAAAAACTTTTTTTCACAGGGGCGCTAAAGGGGGGCGGAAGAGGTTACGCTCAATTTAGCCTGCATGACTTTAAAGAAGATACTTCAAAGTTTTTCGTCCTTAAAGATTCATCAAAATCGATTGAAAATACGCCGAGTTACGGAGGTTTGAAAATGGTCGAAATTTCACGAATTTAAAGCGTTTCATTTTTTTTCAACACCAGCAAAGATATTCCTTCAAAAATTGTAGCAGCAGTGAATAGCATCATCACTTCTGATCTTCGAAGGAGAGGCATAAAAAAATCCTCCATTTATCAAATGGTGTGCGGACAATAAAGTGAAGGTATACCGTGGGAGTCTGAGAAAACGGAAAATGGGCCAATAATGAAAGCGAGGAAAAGCAATGCTGTTAGAAAGAAAAAACAAGTTCTCTTAGGCATGGTAAATTCCCACTTCGGTTAAGTATCAGCCGAAACACCACCAAAATACCATTTGCAAATTATATTTTTTTCTGCCGCAGAATACATAATGGAAAGAGATAATATGATAATTAATGAAAAAACATCTGCGAAAAAATACTTTGAATTGAAAAATAAATCCGCACGGCATTGAAGGGTGTCATTGATCAGAGCGGGTGATGCTTAAGCGTTGAGCACACCGGCGCGATCACGACCACGATCGCGATAGCGATGGCGATTTAACCCGTCCTGTGTAATCAAATGTACCCGCTCACACCTGTTGCGATATGTTAGCGATAGAAACGACTTGTGCGGCGATCGATCGACAGGACGTCCGCGATATAATTGCATTAGTTTGACATTTGTCAAAATAGTTTATGAAGTGAATTTTGAAACAAATAAAATTCCTAAATCAGACACTTATTTTGGAACGAAAGGAGTACTAATTAAAATACATACAGGGCGTCTACAAAGTTTGACCCCAGGTATTTTTTTTTTTAAGGAAAGATGATTGACAGGAGATCGGGTTAGGGAAGCGAGGATGATGAGGACTTGGCTTAGCCAGTTAGGGCATTCAGCCATAACCAATTTATAATAATAATATTCATATTTAAATGAAATGGGGACAAACACTAGACACCCAGGGACCCGTACGGCCATTTTCGTGTTGAAAAAGTGACCGTCCAGACGGGACTCGAAACCGACGCCTGTTAAGATAGCAGGGCCGTATGGGCAGAACCCACTTAAAAGTATACCTGAATTAAGGGCTCTTTAAGGGCTAATTTAGTGCCCTATTCCCTATTTTAGTGCTCCACCCCTTAGGGTGAAAATCACAACATTGCTACCTTAACGTTAAGCTAGCAAGGCAACATCCGCAATTCGAGATTTGAAACGTATTTCTGTACCACATAATTAAGGGCTAATTAAGTGCTCTATTCCTGATTTTAGTGCTCCACCCCTTAGCTAAGAAAAAAAAAATTCTGCACCCTGTGTTTCATATCTCCTAAAGGAACAAGTAGACCTCCATGAAACTATACATTTATTTAGAACATTGCATGTACTAACCAAATGATATACCCACGATTTAAGTGCTCCATCCCTAACTGATAAAAAAATATTTCCACCACCCTGTACTTCATATCTTCTAAACTAACGAGCAGACCTCCACGAAAGTATACATTTATTTAGAACATTGCATGTACTAACCAAATAATATACCCACGATTTAAGTGCTCCACCCCTAACTGATAAAAAAATATTTCCACCACCCTGTACTTCACATCTTCTAAACTAACGAGCAGACCTCCACGAAAGTATACATTTATTTAGAACATTGCATGTACTAACGAAATAATACACCCACGATTTAAGTGCTCCAGCCCTAACTGATAAAAAAATATTTCCACCACCCTGTACTTCACATCTTCTAAACTAACGAGCAGACCTCCACGAAACTATACATTTATTTAAAATATTGCATGTACTAACCAAATAATACACCCACGATTTAAGTGCTCCACTCCTAACTGATAAAAAAAATATTTTCAGCACCCTGTTCTTCATATCTTCTAAACCAACGAGCAGACCTCCACGAAACTATACATTTATTTAGAACATTGCATGTACTAACCAAATAATATACCCACGATTTAAGTGCTCCACCCCTAACTGATAAAAAAATATTTCCACCACCCTGTACTTCACATCTAAAATAACGAGCAGACCTCCACGAAACTATACATTTATTTAGAACATTGCATGTACTCACCAAATAATACACCCACGATTTAAGTGCTCCACACCTAACTGACAAAAAAAATATTTCCACCACTCTGTTCTTCATATCTTCTAAACTAACGAGCAGACCTCCACGAAACTATACATTTATTTAGAACATTGCATGTACTAATCAAATATTATACCCACGATTTAAGTGCTCCACCTCTAACTGATAAAACAAATATTTCCACCACCCTGTACTTCATATCTTCTGAACTAACGAGCAGACCTCCACGAAACTATACATTTATTTAGAACATTGCATGTACTAATCAAATATTATACCCACGATTTAAGTGCTCCACCTCTAACTGATAAAACAAATATTTCCACCACCCTGTACTTCATATCTTCTGAACTAACGAGCAGACCTCCACGAAACTATACATTTATTTAGAACATTGCATGTACTAACCAAATATTATACCCACGATTTAAGTGCTTTACCCCTAACTGATAAAAAAAATATTTCCACCACCCTGTTCTTCATATCTTCTAAACCAACGAGCAGACCTTCACAAAAATATACATTTATTTAGAACATGGCATGTACTAACCTAATAATGTACCCACGATTTAAGTGCTCCACCCCTAACTGATAAAAAAATGTTTCACCACCCTGTTCTTCTAAACCAACGAGCAGACGTCCATGAAATTATACATTTATTTAGAACATTGCATGTACTAACCAAATAATATACCCTTGATTTAAGTGCTCGACCCCTAACTGTTGAAAAGAATAATTTCAATACCCAGTACTTTATATATCCTAAGCCAACGAGCATTAAGTTTAAAAAAGGCATTATTTCGGAAAATGGGCAAATTGTTTCGAAAAATAGTAAGATATGGACGATAATTTCGCATAAACTAAATAAAGTTATTGCTAAAAGTTCGCTTAATTCCATAATTACTTGCAACAAGTATAAAATTCGTGACAAATTCTGTGAACTTTTGGGCGTTGCGAGAAAAAATAATATGAGAGTCTCTGATAGTTTTAGTGTGGAAAGTGTGTCGTCATGCTGCAGTGACATATCAGTAGATGATGATTTCCAAAGATAACATAAAGTAATAATTTCAAAAACTGATTTCTTTGATTTAATTATCACAAAATCAAAGAAGAAGAAACTTCGCAATGGAACAATTTCTACTAGACATTACAATATTTTTAAACCAGATCTTAGGCAAGATATTTTTTGTAAGTAAATTATAAAACAAACACCCGTGAGATGTTGTGCAATCATTTCAAAAATCATTTTATAAGCAATGATTTGGAATCCGGTTACATTAATGGTAAGTGAATTATTATTTATTTAATAAGAACTATATTTTTGGACATAAATACCACCTCAGAACATGTGCAACGAATCAATATGTAAATAAATTACGACGCCCAATACTTAATACTAATAAGTAGGGCTTGTCCATTTCTTTTCCATTCGGATGTTTTTAATAGTTCTATGAGTTGGCTTACGGGTTGTACTCAAGAGGTTTTAATAATAATTCTCTAATGACAAATTACGATTAAATGGCAAGGCATCGGTATTACGAATTAACTTTATTTAAAATTGCAATAAAAAGTGATTCTGTCGAATTTGTGAGAGAATTATTGAACTCATTAATTAGATCCAGATATTGTACTTATCCCTCTATTTTTTTTATATTTCTTGTATGAGTTTTGATTTTATTTATGGGTTGTACTGAAGGAGTACAAAAAAGTGTGAAATAGCTATTTTTGAAAATATATTGTCTATGTAATACTCATAATAAAAATCAATTGGTATGTTTCACAAATTATAAGTTTATTCCGATGTTATATCATTTTTAAGAAACACGCACAAATGGGCAAATTTGTCGGAACACCTGATTTCTGGCTAAATGTCTGTTTCTTTTTTATTACTCTTGAAATAAATGTTTATAGTTTTGTTTATTCTGTTCAGTGACGTACAATTTTTTTTAAACAGGTACCCTATTTTTCGAGATATGACATTTAAGTTTTTTTAAATAAATTACCCTGTATGTTTTTACATTTTAAAACAATCTTTTTAACAATTACAATGATTTAGGGTTTCGTGGGTGTTCGACATGTGGTTTTTTAAATATTAAATAAAATAATTCCACAGTGAATTGGATTTTTTCATGTTTTTCCACGGGTCTCTGATGAAACAACTTCGTGTTTTTATGTTTCCCGTCAGTGACAGATAGTTTCCATTTGAAATACTAATATTGCCGTTCAATTGTAGGTGAACTAGCTGAACATGAAAGAGTTGCGTTGTTAATGGTGTTTGGTTTTGGAGATTGGCAAAGATGTCTACAAGATGTGTGCAATATGTTAAATATGACTTTCCCTGATAGAAATTCTAATATTTCTAAATCAACAGCTTCACGAAATTCACAAATTAAATTTTCAATATTTTGACAAATAGGGACCTGAACGAATATTGAAAACACTACATTCCCGAATTTCTATCGGCAAAAGTGTAAACACATAGGGTCCCTAGGGTTACTGTTTGTTGGTATTACCACTGTTATTTTCTTCATTTTTTTTGGAAAGTTGGCGGCTCAAAACATATTAATTTTGTGGAATTAGTCTAGGAAGGTAGAAATAGAATGTACGGAGTTTTATTTGGTTATGATTACTAGGAGATACCGTTATGATGGTGTCCGTTAAGGTTTATTTTCTATAAATTTAAATCGTAGAGTTCAATATACATGGTCCTGCATTTCACCTCCCGTCTTCAATAGCTCATTTACTAATTAAGTTGGAATTTGGACTTGCCCAGTTGTTTTACAAATCCCAAGAACCGTGAAATCCTTTCCACATTATTTGGTTTTCAAAGCGATAAAATAATAATTTCATACTGCCCAAAAAGAGGAAAAGTTGTAACATTACTTAGTACACTACATAATAACAAGCAAATCGATAACGGATCCAAAAAGAAACCTGAAATAATTCTGGACTATAACAGAACTTAAGCTGGGGTCGACACTATGGATCAAATGACAAGGACATATTGCGTAAAAAAGATGACCGTTTTTTACAATTTGATTGATATAAGCGTCATGAATGCATACATTGTGTGGTCATCTCTCAATAGAAATTGTTGCAAAAAGTTACGTTAAAAAGTTAGATAGCGCAATATAATGAAAATTTTGAAGAACCAATACCAAACATAAGCACAGCATATGAACCTCCGAAAAAAAAGATGATGCAGCTTATGCATTGCTAAAAAAGATCGAAACACTAAAACAGCATGCTATAAATGTAATCAAAATGTATGCGGATAACATTCTGTAACATTATGTAAAAACTGTTTTAATTAAATATAACTAAAATATACAAAATAAAAATTATGGAGATTATGGAATATTTCGTTTTATTAAATTTATTTAATGCTAAAGATCATTTATTTCTTCACATCTGTACTTTCACTAATCACCTAAAACTCAGGTATAAAACTCGTTCACACCTTCCATTCACGTAAGTGTATTTTATTCTTTAACATTCAATTTAAACGCGAAGCTGCACTGATGAGAGATAAATCTCGAAACGAGGCTGCAGATGGCTTTTAACTTAATTTTTACATATTTTAGGGTTCAGTTTTATAGTTTAAAGTTTTCAAATTCAATTTAGTTTAATTTTCAAGTTAATCCTCTGAGTGGAAATAAACGATGTTAAACCAATATTATTTCCATGGTACTCGTAATAACGCAAATTTCTTTTGTATCATTCAATATCCGGCGTGGCACTAACCAGGGAAGTAGTTGTTTCAATAAGTTATTTGTTTATAGTCTTAGTAAGACTTAATATTGCTTGCAGAGTTACGAACAGGTTGAATATTGATATATTCAGGCTATATTTCGTTTTATTGAATTTATTTAATGTTTTCTGCAATAAGTAAGGTTGTTTCTAATGTATTTATAGAAAAACACCATTGAAGGCACATGGGTCCAATGGCCCCGAGCGGTAGTTATTGAAAGTTTTTTATGCGGTAGACGGAGGGTTAAGTTCAATTTAAATTGCTTTTGTTTAATTACAATTTAAACCAAAAACTAACAATTGAAAGGTCACTTATAATACACTTATAAACCCAGAATTTAGAAACGAATTAAATAATGTAAAAATTTACTTTATTCTGTAAAAATACCACACATGATTTAACAGAATAACGGATCGAAACACATTTAAATGGGCAAAATTTTGCTGTTACATGGGGATATACGATTTCTAAAATGTTAAGGCTAACAAGATGTAGAAATAAAACGTTTATTGCAAGATACTTAATAAAAATAAGTTAGTGTAGGACACCAAAATAGGGAATCTAATACATAATTAGTAAAAGCTAAATGTGAGTAGAGTTTTGTTGAGGTCTGCTCGTTCGCCTAGAAGATATTAAACACATGGCGTTCAAAAATTGTTTTTTTTTGTTAGTTAGGGGTTGAGTATATTATATGGTTAGTCCATGCAATACTCTAAATAAATGTGTAGTTTCGTCGAGGTCTGCTGGTTCGTTTAGGGGATATAAAATACAGGGTGTTCCACATATGTTTTTTTATCAGTTAGGGGAAGAGCACTTAAATCGAGGGTTTAATATTTGGTTAGTACTTGCAATGTTCTAAATAAATGTATAGTTTCGTGGAGGTCTGCTCGTTGGTTTAGAAGATATGAAGAACAGGGTGGTGAAAATATTTTTTTATTAGTTAGGGGTGGAGCACTTAAATCGTGGGTATATTATTTGGTCATTACATGCAATGTTCTAAATGAATATATAGTTTCGTGGAGGTCTGCTCATTGGTTTAGAAGATATGAAGAACAGGGTGGTGAAAATATTTTGTTTTATCAGTCAGGGGTGGAGCACTTAAATTGTGGGTGTATTATTTGGTTAGTACATGCAATGTTCTAAATAAATGTATAGTTTCGTGGAGGTCTGCTCGTTGGTTTAGAAGATATGAAGAACAGGGTGCTGAAAATATTTTTTTTATCAGTTAGGGGTGGAGCACTTAAATCGTGGGTATATTATTTGGTTAGTACATGCAATGTTCTAAATAAATGTATAGTTTCGTGGAGGTCTGCTCGTTAGTTTAGAAGATATGAAGTACAGGGTGGTGGAAATATTTTTTATCAGTTAGGGGTGGAGCATTTAAATCGTGGGTATATTATTTGGTTAGTACATGCAATGTTCTAAATAAATGTATAGTTTCATGGAGGTCTGCTCGTTCCTTTAGGAGATATGAAACACAGGGTGCAGAATTTTTTTTTTCTTAGCAAAGGGGTGGAGCACTAAAATCAGGAATAGAGCACTTAATTAGCCCTTAATTATGTGGTACAGAAATATGTTTCAAATCTCGAATTGCGGATGTTGCCTTGCTAGCTTAACGTTAAGGTAGCAATGTTGTGATTTTCACCCTAAGGGGTTGAGCACTAAAATCGGGAATAGGGCACTAAATTAGCCCTTAAAGAGCCCTTAATTCAGGTATACTTTTAAGTGGGTTCTGCCCATACGGCCCTGCTATCTTAACAGACGTTCGAAACCGCACCAATGGGGTCCAGAGGCCGGACCTCTATCCACTAGACCACCTCGGTCCCAGACCCCAGGTAATTTTTTCAAAAACGTTTGGGTAAATCGAAAAATCGGCGAACATGTAACCCATTGTTTTTGGGAGCACAAAATCCCGTTCTGTTCTTGTTTCTGTGGCTACACATGTGCATGTCAGAAAAAGCTCTGAACGGTATTTTAAGTACCTGTGTATGGGGAATTTTGGTAAAGAACTTAACCCTCTTGCCGTTCATGACAGGTTTGGTGTATCGACCTAGGACCAACGTTTATTACTCAGATCTTTCGAACGACAAATTTGATATACCTTTCCATTTGAAATTTCTGAGTTGACCCCCGCTCCCAACTGCACACCAAAAATATTTCGCCCAAAAAGTGTGCCCCGAATACAATGGGTTCCGAGTTAACCGATTTTTTGATCTATCCGAAAAAAATACCCGGCGTCAGACTTTATAGACACCCTGTATATATTGCTTACCTTGGCATAAAAAAAACGATTTTCGCCATCCAATACTGCAAACAGCAAAATTTCTTTTAGTTGTAAACTACACATTTAAAAAATAATTTTACTACGTGTTTCCTATGTTTGCTAAATTAAGTACCGCTATCGTGATCGTGGTCGTGATCGTGCCGGTATGTTCGCCGCTTCTCGCTATCGCGATCGTGGTCGTGATCGCTCCAGTTTGCTTAACGCTTTATAAGTGATGCGAACAGCGATCAACCAATTCTCTCGCATCTATCTCCGTCTATCGCAAGTAAATGCCAATGTCAACATCGTTTTCGCACTTAAAGTCAATATGCTACTACCCATTTTCTTAGACTCACACGGTATACAGAATCGGACTTACTCGCCTATTTTGCGGAAAGGACTAAAATTATGAAATCATCCACGCTGTGGCTTATGTATTCAATGTTGAGAAGGACATTGTCTATTGAAGACAATATAGATATTTCCAATAATTTTAAGAGATATGGTAGGTGACGTCCGGCAACAGTTGTAGAAGGGTATCTTGAAGACGGTGTCAATAACAAAATTATTGCTAGGCAGATAATGAGAGACAACGGAAAACCCCGATAGGCACGTCTAACACTAAGACTTTTAGAATTTCGAAGTCAACCACATCTACACGTACTGTCCCAATGTTAATTGAACCAACTAATTGGTACATTGGTACAATTAAAAGTTGCTAACTGCTTTTTAACGGGGATGCGACAAGAAAGGGTATCTACGGTTAAGATAGTCAAAATGCCCTAGATTTTTGAATTTACCCGATAAAAGGGTTTTGTGGTGTAGAAATGAAGTCCCCATTGTCATTGGCTTTTTAACCATTTTTTTTTCGATGAACGAGTGGATTAAAAATTCTGAAAAAATCATGAAAATACTTTACCCAATTACCTATTTGACCATTTCATTCAAGGTCATTCAAGGTCATTAAGACCCTAAAAAATCCAAAAGTTTTTTAATCAATTCTTAATCTACAGGACCCCATTCTAACCCAAATTTTTGACATTTACATCATACTTACCCCGTAAAAATCTACAAAAATATGCATCAAGACTAGTGATGGGCCGATTCGGATAAAAATAATCGGTGACTCCGATTATTGAAATAATCGGTGATTCCGATTATTAAAATAATCGTCGAGTGGCGATTATTTTTAATCGTATTCCGTTTCGGACTCGTATTCCGATTCTGAATCGTATTTCGATTCGGATTCGTATTCCGATTCGGATTCGTATGCCGATTCGCATTCGTTTAACGATTAGTATTCGTATTCCGATTCGGATTCGGATTTGCGTGGCATATCAACAGTTTGGCACTTCATGGACAGTAGACGCAGTGTTTTTGCGGTACTAGGACATCACGGTCCTTTGGATTTCGTTTTATTGCGACTTGTCGATGTCCGGTCGATAATAAACGTAGAGAAAAAAGCGGCGCGTTTCTGTTATTTCTGAAGATTTAAGTAATTACAATTCGAAAAAATATATCTCTACTGTTAGAAATAGGATTAGGATTCTCCGTCACGAAGTACGAGATTTAAATATCGAATCAGGTCTGATTGTAAAATTGTACCCCTACCGGTCGGTAGGGGTACAATTTTCAAGGAAAGGGCTTTTTTTGTTTTCTTCGACTCTCCGATTATTTTTTCCGATTTCGTTTATTTTTCCAATTCCGATTTTTTTTTATTTTTCCGGTTATCAAGAGATACTCCGATTACGATTATCATACGATTATTTCCGTCATCCGAATCCAAATATTCCGATTATTAAAATCATCCGATTATCCCATCACTAATCAAGACATATTTATATCATGCCGCGATATCTCGAAAAATCGATTTTTTTACTTTTAAGGGTTGAATTGCTCAAATTTCAATAGGTGAAAGCTTTTTAAACATTTTGGATTGTTTTTTAATATTTGTAAATTTTTTAAATTTTGGGAGCATTTCGTTCCAGGCATCAAAAAAATGAAAAAAAACTATTGTTTTCACTAAAAAAAAAACACCAACTGCTGTTTTATAAAGCGTTTTGAACGAAAATATTTAAGTGCGGCATGATTTCTTACCGCACTGAGAGCTGCAAATTAAAATTTCCAACATTTTTGAATGTAGATATTTCAACACAACCGTAGAAAAAGTAAAATGTACCTGCGCGTTGATTTTAGTGTACACACACAAAATGTTGTATCAAATATACCAGAAAACTGTAAAACTATACGGCCGGTGAAATTTACCGTTGATAAATAAAAACAAACTTTTCCGCTTTCCATTCGCAACGTTAAGTGTTGGCCGCCAATTGAAAACGATATTTACCTATAATTTCCAGCGGAGTATAAATTCGCGTACGTTCCGCGCGATATTTTAATGAACGTAATTAATTTGGAAAATGACGGCACTCGCTCTCGGCTTTTTCTCGTCACTTAATATTTCAGCATCTTAACTTGTTTTGTTTTACTTGCGAAATTGTCATCGTTAATTCAACCGAGGCGAATCATTAATATTTTAATTAACGCTCTAAGCTGGGCAGATAGATTAAATTCAGGTTTCTTATGTGAATTGTTTGAGCCGGTGTGCTCGGAGAAATTTGTACGCCTTGATTATGTCCCCGAAGGGAGGCAAAAATTGTAATGCGTACCTTTTAATTTAATACACGTGCTTTGTATGAATTATGTAGCCGGTATTTTAACTGATTATACAGGCATTTGCTAAATTACAAGTTATGGGAGAACCGGATCAACATCAATTTAATAAACACCAAATACACTGTAGATGAGAGCTGTAATAAAATACAAAATACAGGTATTATTGTATAACAATACTGACTATGAAAACTCTTATAAAAAATAAATAAAACACAGTCATATGTACAAACAAATCTTTTACATACACTGTGTATATAAAGGAATAAATTCGATTAAAATTCAGGGCATTTTCCTTCAGAAAAATTCTCGGACACGTGTATTATTATTTTTTAACGCGCATTTTTTGAGATAAAATTCAAATGTACAGGGTGTTGCAAAATTGAGATACGACCCCTAAGTTAAAATTTTCAAACGTGAACCCCCATTTTTTGTTGCATTTATGGATTCTACGTAAAATTCTGAGTATTTTTCATGTAGCATACCCCATGTCGATATTCAGCTGTTTTCGAAGAAATGGCGTTTAAAAAAGTACGTTTTTTATTTCTGGTAAAAGATAACATGGTTTCATCCAGTGGAACTCGTGGAACATGTTGATGGTAGAGCCACTTATACAATATATCCCCCTCCCCTTTTTCAATTGTTTGTTTTTCTCGGATAACCCTTAAACTAGCGGCGGCTCGTGGATGTTCGGCTGCGGAAGAAAATTTTACCAAAACAGCAGCGACATATTTTCTTCCTTCATAAGATAAAGTAGTACAGCACGAGAGGCATCTCTATCGTAGCCTCCTCTACAGATCCACGAGCCGCCGCTGCCTTGAACGAATAATGAATAAAGTCTAGTATTGTACTTGGCAAATAAATTTAGATCAGAGGAAAAACTTAAATTAGACATTTAATTGTTTGGTGCAAAAAATCTGAAATTCCAACAAATATTAAATTTTAAATAATTCCTTAAACATCCGGCAGACTATATTTTCCAGATAAATATCAAAGTAAATTAATTTTATCTAAAAATAAACCCCATATTTAAAATAAACCCCACGAAACCAAACAACATAAAATTAAATAAATAACCTGAAATTAAAAGAAAAAACCTTGAAAATACAGGTCCAAAAATTAAAGAATTTAGGTTGCAAAATCTAAAACAAAGGGCAGAAATCAAAAATTTACACTAAAAAAATAAAAAATCATTCAGGTTAAAAATCTAAAATGTAAATGACAATAAAAATCAAAAAATTTAACCAAAACGTCGGGCCTGAAAATGCGGAAATATTGAAAATTGTAACAAACTAATCAAAAATGTAGGCCAAAATAAAGAATTATTGATTTATATACGAGAAGATCGTTAAAAATTATTTTTCTTTTGCCTGTATTTTCAAGTTTTTTGGTATGCATTTTTATTTTTAGACCACGATTTTTGATTTTTTAGCAGATATTTTAGAGCTATTTTGTTAAAAAAAATTTGGCCAAAATATTCGATTTGTTTGTTGAAATTTTGGATATTTTAGTCTGCATTTTCCACCTTCTGGCTCGAGTTTTCGACGTTTTGTCTAAATTTAGGCCAAAAGATCGAAAACTCAGGCCAAAAATAAAAAAATGCAAACCAAGAAATCCAAAATTTCAAGAAACGAATCGAATATTTTGACCAAAACAATAAAAAAATTGGAACAAAACAGCCGAAGATCTAAAATATCAGCCAAAAATAAAAAATCCTGGTCTAAAAATAATACTTTTTAGCTTAAAATAAGTTCCGACGGGAAATTCGAAAATAATAGCAAACAAAATTACAAAACAGCACAATAAAATCATTAATTCTAAATATCCGGCATGGCACTAGCCAGGAAAGTAGTTGTTTCAATAAGTTATTTGTTTGTACTCATAATAACTAATAATAATAATAATTGTATTGATCGTCGTACGGAAAATAAAGCATTTTATTATTATTATCAATTTTGCAGTTACGAACAGTTTGAATATTCATATATTCAGGCTACTTTCGTCTTTATCGAAATCATTAATTCTGGTTAAGAAAATCTAAAATAAGTGACAAACCATAAAAAATTAAGACCAAAAGTCTAAAATTCGTACCCAAAAATCTAAGTGGTGGACCAAAAAATTAAAACTTTCAACCAACAAATTGAAGTAAAAATAAAGAAAATTTAGGACAAAAGACCAAAGGCGTAAAGATAAAAAATGCAGACAACAAAAATCGAAAATTTTGATCAAAATAAAGAATATTTGGGCCAAAAATTTAAGAAAATGGAAAATAAGATATTCTAAAATATGGGCCAAAGAATGAAGAATCCGGATCTAAGGATAAAAATGCAGACAAAAAAAATCGAAAATTTAGGCAGAAGCAAAATAATTTACCACTTTTAGTCCCCAAAAATTAGTTTCTAACCAGAAATTTTAAAATAATAGCCAAAAAATCGAACAATAAAATCAATCATTCAAAGGTAGAAACGCCAAAGTGGCGGAATCTATTGCCTTAATGCTGTACTGAACCAAATCCCATCAGCAACTAACTACATTGATGAGAACTGAAAGGTCGAAACCGGTCTGTAGGTGTTCTGATGGGGGAACAATATTTAATGTTCACATTAAAATCAATCATTCAAGTTAAAAAATCTAAAACATAGGACAAAAAATACAAAATTTAGACCAAAAATCTAAAATTCGGGCCTTAAAGTAAAAATGGTGGTCCAAGAGTACAAAAAAATAACAAACAAACAAAACAAAATGATAATAAATAATAATAATAATTATAAATGGTGAGTAAAAATCAAATATTTCAGCAAACAAAACTAGAAAAAATTCTCGCATCAATAATTCAGGTTAAAATGTTTAAGAAATCAAAAATTTGTAACTAAAATTAAAAATTCGGTCTGAAAAATCAAAAATGCGGACTGAAAAGTCGAAAATTTTAACAATTTAATTGAAAATTTAGGTCAAAATAAAGTATATTTAGGACAAATTATCAAAAATGTAGACAAAAAAATGAAAATATACGCAAAACATCTAAAAATTAAACATTCGGCCCGAAAAATCAAAAATGCGGACAAAAAAATCGAAAATTTAAAACAATTAAATCAAAAATTTAAGTCAAAATAAAGGATATTCAAGCCAAAAGATAAAAAAATTACACCAAAAAAATCGAAAAATTAATAATGCGGCCCGAAAAATTTAAAATGCGGCGTGAAAAGTCAAAAATTTTAACAATGAAGTTGAAAATTTAGGTCAAAATAAAAAATATTTAGATCCAAAATACAGGCTTAATGATAAAAAATGCAGAATATTCTAGTAAGAAAATTGTTTAAATTAGTCTCAAAAATCACTCTATTGCTTAAAATACATATTTTTTTTTAATAGCAAAACTTTTTTTTTTAATTTGCAGGCGTTTGATATTTAAACTGGCGAAATGTGTTTTAGGGATTAATTTTTTTTTTTGCTGAGCTTGAAACTACATGTAGTGCCATGGCTCCTTGGCTCTCTCTACACAACGAGCCGCCCCTGGTTTCATCGAAACATTGGAATTAATAAGGAAAAATGATTTCATTAAGTAAATAATAATTTTTGCATATTAATTCCAATATTTTAATGAAACCGTGTTATCTTTTACCAGAAATAAAATAGTAGTAGTACTTTTTTAAACGCCGTTTCTTCGAAAACAGCTGAATATCGGCATGGGGTATGCTACATGAAAAATACTCATAATTTTACGTAGAATCCATAAATGCAACAAAAAATGGGGGTTTACATTTGAAAATTTTAACTTAGGGATCGTATCTCAATTTTGGGATACCCTGTACATTTCAATTTTATCTCAAAAAATGCGCGTTAAAAAATAATAATACACGTGTCCGAGAATTTTTCTGAAAGAAAATGCCCTGAATTTTAATCGAATTTATTCCTTGTATGTATTTGAGAAAAACTCAATTCTTGTGAAAGCTTAGTACAGTTTCAACCGAATTTAGATTGACATAGTGACCTTGGATACCGCACGCATCGATTTGCCTTTACATTTTGGCCTCTAGAAATCAATCGTGGTATTTAATAACAATTATTGTTGATTTTGTAAATTTCGAATAAAACCAAAATGCCCCTTAATTTTTTTAGCAATGGAACAGGGCAGTGGTACTAGTACCAGAAGGACACGCAATTTGATCAACTTGATCTACAAAAAAAACTTCTCAAGTCTTGAGTAATTTGCATTTGTTGTATTCAAACGGAAGAGAAGAAAAATAACCTTCTTCAACTCATGGCACTCATAGATAGATGATGGAAGTTTCTGGATGATAACCAACATTAATTATATAATCCAATCTCTGCTCATACGTGTAACTGCCTAATACCTACAATCCATTCCATTTTTTCGACGTATTAAAAAGTAAGAATTATTATAAAAAATGGTGATGTGGCCATCATGTTACTTTCTCCGACTTGATTTATATTTACGTTTTCATGGTTTATTAAAATCATATTTAAATGTACATCGAGCGTTGCGTAAACTCGGATGAAACTGACGTTTAAAACGTTAAAATTATGAAACATGGAAAAATTATACTTCAAATTCAAAAACTCGGTTTACTCAAAAACTAACGAGATTTCGAAAAAAACTTATTCTTTAGAAGCTGCTCATTTTGGCATTCTCTACAATTATTATTCAAACAAATTTGCTGTAACTATTATCGTTTCATAACTATAAACCAAAAATTGAAAAAAAAAATAATAAATTTTTTTCTCGAATAGCAATGATTTTATAAAAAATATTTTCAAGCAAAAGATGTTCATTTCTTTGTTGTCTTCAATGTTTGTTTAAATGTTTTTGTGGTATTTTTCATATTTAAGAAAATATTGGCAAAAAACAAAAAATAGTTAAGGTAAACACCCACTTCCTGTGTACGAAATTTTACCAAAAGCTTTTCAGTTCTTCAGATTATCAAATAAAACGTATGTTCAAAGTTTCATATCAATTGCTCTATTAGTTTTTGAGATACAGTGCACACAGCCAGACACACACAAGCACACAGACAAAAAAAAAAAATTTCAGAAATTGTTGAAATGGCATCTAGGGACCCCAAAACGGATATTCCCGTAAAAAAAAATTTTTGAAAAAAAAATCGCGATCACAATACTTTCTCGTACTTCGTAACGGAGAAAGTAAAAAATTCTGTTGGGCATAATAGCATTATATACAATAACGAAGTAATACACCACACAAGCAGTAAGTTCATCCGTGTTACGAATCGCAATTGCTTTAGAGAATAATGCGCTTGCTACATTAAAGATATAAACTCCATTAAATTTCCCCCGCGCAAACCTATTATCGTTTTGGGGCCGCTGATGGATGCAGTTAGTAGTGCGAGCGGTTTAATTTTTCTCCTCTTTTTCCCCATTTTTTTTCCTCATCATCCTCAGGGATGTTTACCCGACGTGACTCGGGACTGTAATTAAAAATCATAAAGGGGAGATAATTAAATATTTTGATTGGAGCGCATCTTTAAAATTCAAATAGTTTAATTACACTTTAGCTGATGAGTGCACGATGAGTTTTGAGAGGGGGGGGGGCGGAGGTGGGGTTGAAATTACACGCCTTTTGAGCGGTTAACTGGAGCACACTCATATAATTGCTTTCGCGATACTTTTTTTTTACATACAAATTGCCGTTATATTGAATTTCGTGTTGAACTTACATTTATATCCCGTTTTTATTTACAAATTAGGAATGTTTTTTTAAATTCAACTTTCAAAATACGCGTAGGGCTTATAACATTTTCCAAACGTAGAGCTTTAGTAACATATGGAAAACTTTTTTATTCGTGATTTCTCAGAAAATTTTATTCTTTACAAAAGTATGTGCTTCATTCAAAACCAATTCAAAACACAAAACAAATTTAAAAATGGCATAACTCACAGAGATATAAGCATTTCCTTATAATTTCTACAATTTTCTATTTGTAATAAATCAAGTATTCCTGGCATGTTTGTAGGTTATACCGGGTGTCCCAAAAGTTCCGGAACGGTTGAATATCTCTAAGTTTTTTATAAACAGTTTAAGGTCGAGAATCCAAAACTGCAAAAAAAATGGGGGGGTCCCATTTAAGTTTACGAAGTTAACACACACGTGTTTTGTAACTTTGCGATCCGTCGCTTAGTTTTCGAGATATTCAACCGTTCCGGAACTTTGGGGACACCCGGTATATAAACTTTGATTTGGCTCAAAAATGTATGTGATTTTTTCAGATTTTTAAAACACTATTTTTAAGTTTCAAGGTCATATCTTGACAAAAATTTGGTCATACAAACATAGCTCAAATAAAAGTGATTATCACTAAAATATTTGCAATAATTTTACAAAATGTTGCTGGTCAGTTGTTGATAAAAAAAAAGTCAAAATATCATAAAAACATGAGACTTTCGAATTTACTTTTTTTTATAAATAAATTGTATAAATGTCTAGAATGTTTCCTGATAATTTAAATAGAATTTATTGTAGGGTTTTCAGGAAAATTAAAAAAAATTCTTAGAAAGTGCGCATTTTGAAAGACCACGAAATTTCATGTAAAATTCTGAAAAAACAGTAATGACCCAATTTTATCACTAAAATATTTGCAATAATTTTACAAAATGTTGCTGGTCAGTTGTTGATAAAAAAAAAAGTCAAAATATCATAAAAACATGAGACTTTCGAATTTACTTTTTTTTTTTATAAATAAATTGTATAAATGTCTAGAATGTTTCCTGATAATTTAAATAGAGTTTATTGAGGGGTTTTGAGGAAAATTGAAAAAATCTCGTAGAAAGTGTGCATTTTGCAAGACCACGAAATTTCATCCAAAATTCTGAAAAAACAGCGATAACCCAATTTTGGGTTTTTCTTTGGTTTCATAGGTTTACATGTAGAATGTTTCCTAAAAATTTTAATAAAACCCATTGTGGGGTTTTCAGGAAAATTAAAAAAAATCTCGTAGAAAGTGCGCATTTTGTAAGACCACGAAATTTCATGTAAAATTCTGAAAAAACAGTGATAACCCAATTTTGGGTTTTTCTTTGGTTTCATAGGTTAACATGTCTAGAATGTTTCCTGAAAATTTTAATAAAGCCCATTGTGGGGTTTTCAAAAAAATTGAAAAAAATCTCGTAGAAAGTGCGCATTTTGTAAGACCACGAAATTTCATGTAAAATTCTGAAAAAAAAGTGATAACCCAATTTTGGGTTTTTCTTTGGTTTCATAGGTTAACATGTCTAGAATGTTTCCTGAAAATTTTAATAAAACGCATTGTGGGGTTTTCAGGAAAATTAAAAAAAATCTCGTAGAAAGTGCGCATTTTGTAAGACCACGAAATTTCATGTAAAATTCTGAAAAAACAGTGATAACCCAATTTTGGGTGTTTCTTTGGTTTCATAGGTTTGCATGTCTAGAACGTTTCCTGAAAATTTTAATAAAACCCATTGTGGGGTTTTCAGTAAAATTGAAAAAAATCTCGTAGAAAGTGCGCATTTTGTAAGACCACGAAATTTCATGTAAAATTCTGAAAAACAGTGATAACCCAATTTTGGGTTTTTCTTTGGTTTCGTAGGTTAACATGTCTAGAATGTTTCCTGAAAATTTTAATAAAACCCATTGTGGGGTTTTCAGGAAAATTGAAAAAAATCTCGTAGAAAGTGCGCATTTTGTAAAACCACGAAATTTCATGTAAAATTCTGAAAAAACAGTGATAACCCAATTTTGGGTTTTTCTTTGGTTTCATAGGTTAACATGTCTAGAATGTTTCCTGAAAATTTTAATAAAACCCATTGTGGGGTTTTCAGGAAAATTGAAAAAAATCTCGTAGAAAGTGCGCATTTTGTAAGACCACGAAATTTCATGTAAAATTCTGAAAAAAACAGTAATAACCCAATTTTATCACTAAAATATTTGCAATAATTTTACAAAATATTGCTGGTCAGTTGTTGATAAAAAAAGTCAAAATATCATAACAACATGAGACTTTCGAATTTACTTTTTTTGTATAAATAAATTGTATAAATGTCTAGAATGTTTCCTGATAATTTAAATAGAATTTATTGAGGGGTTTTGAGGAAAATTGAAAAAATCTCGTAGAAAGTGCGCATTTTGTAAGACCACGAAATTTCATGTAAAATTCTGAAAAAACAGTGATAACCCTATTTTGGGTTTTTCTTTGGTTTCATAGGTTAACATGTCTAGAATGTTTCCTGAAAATTTTAATAAAACCCATTGTGGGGTTTTCAGGAAAATTGAAAAAAATCTCGTAGAAAGTGCGCATTTTGTAAGACCACGAAATTTTATGTAAAATTCTGAAAAAACAGTGATAACCCAATTTTGGGTTTTTCTTTAGTTTCATAGGTTAACATGTCTAGAATGTTTCCTGAAAATTTTAATAAAACCCATTGTGGGGTTTTCAGGAAAATTGAAAAAAATCTCGTAGAAAGTGCGCATTTTGTAAGACCACGAAATTTTATGTAAAATTCTGAAAAAACAGTGATAACCCAATTTTGGGTTTTTCTTTAGTTTCATAGGTTAACATGTCTAGAATGTTTCCTGAAAATTTTAATAAAACCCATTGTGGGGTTTTCAGGAAAATTGAAAAAAATCTCGTAGAAAGTGCGCATTTTGTAAGACCACGAAATTTCATGTAAAATTCTGAAAAAACAGTGATAACCCAATTTTGGGTTTTTCTTTGGTTTCATAGGTTTACATGTCTAGAATGTTTCCTGAAAATTTTAATGAAACCCATTGTGGGGTTTTCAGGAAAATTTAAAAAAATCTCGTAGAAAGTGCGCATTTTGTAAGACCACGAAATTTCATGTAAAATTCTGAAAAAACAGTGATAACCCAATTTTGGGTTTTTCTTTGGTTTCATAGGTTTACATGTCTAGAATGTTTCCTGAAAATTTTAATAAAACCCATTGTGGGGTTTTCAGGAAAATTGAAAAAAATCTCGTAGAAAGTGCGCATTTTGTAAGACCACGAAATTTCATGTAAAATTCTGAAAAAACAGTGATAACCCAATTTTGGGTTTTTCTTTGGTTTCATAGGTTAACATGTCTAGAATGTTTCCTGAAAATTTTAATAAAACCCATTGTGGGGTTTTCAGGAAAATTGAAAAAAATCTCGTAGAAAGTGCGCATTTTTGAAAACTACGAAATTTCTCGTAAAATTCCGAAAAAAATATTTCAATTTAATTTTTCTGAGTGAATTGCAATAACTGATAACAGCTTAGTGACAGTTAAGTCACTAATGGCATTTTTCATAGAAACGCGAAATCGACTTTCAAGTGCAGTGATTTTTTGGATAGGAAAAATATTTCACTTTTCTTTCCGTGATTAAGAAAGAGGATAATTTCTTGCTTGATTTTACGTAAGATTCACTCAACCACAGTAATTGATAACAGCTTGGTGAGACTTTAAGTCGCTAATAGCAATTTTTACAAAAACGCGAAAACGACTTTCAAATGCTTTAATTTTTTGTGTAGAAAAAATATTTTAATTTTCTTTCCGGGATTAAGAAAGAGTATCGTTTCTTCGTGATTTTCCGTAAGATTTACTCAACCACAGTAACTGATAACAGCTCAGTGAGAGTTTAAGTCGCTAATAGCAATTTTTACAAAAACGCGAAATCGACTTTCAAGTACGGTAATTTTTTGTATAGGCAAAATATTTCAATTATCTTTCCGTGATTAAGAAAAAGAATCGTTTCTTCGTGATTTTCCGTAAGATTCACTCAACCACAGTAACTTATAACAGCTCAGTGAGACTTTAAGTCGCGAATAGCAATTTTTACAAAAACGCGAAATCGACTTTCAAATGCTGTAATTTTTTGTATAGGAAAAATATTTTAAGAAAGAGGATAATTTCTGCTTGATTTTACGTAAGATTCACCCAACCACAGTAACTGATAACAGCTCCGTGAGACTTTAAGTCGCTAATAGCAATTTTTACAAAAACGCGAAAATGACTTTCAAATGCTGTAATTTTTTGTATAAGGAAAATATTTCACTTTTCTTTCCGTGATTACGAAAGAGGATAATTTCTGCTTGATTTTACGTAAGATACACTCAACCACAGTAACTGATAACAGCTCAATGAGACTTTAAGTCGCAAATAGCAATTTTTACAAAAGCGCGAAAACGACTTTCAAATGCTGTAATTTTTTGTATAGGAAAAATATTTCACTTTTCTTTCCGTGATTAAGAAAGAGGATCATTTCTGCTTGATTTTACGTAGGATTCACTCAACCACAGTAACTGATAACAGCTCAATGAGACTTTAAGTCGCGAATAGCAATTTTTACAAAAACGCGAAATCAACTTTCAGAGGCTGTAATTTTTTGTATAGGCAAAATATTTACCTTTTCTTTCCGTGATTAAGAAAGAGTATCGTTTCTTCGTGATTTTCCGTAAGATTCACTCAACCACAGTAACTGATAACAGCTCAATGAGACTTTAAGTCGCGAATAGCAATTTTTACAAAAACGCGAAAACGACTTTCAAATGCTGTAATTTTTTGTATAGGCAAAATATTTCAATTATCTTTCCGTGATTAAGAAAGAGTATCGTTTCTTCGTGATTTTCCGCAAGATTCACCCAACCACAGTAATTGATAACAGCTCAGTGAGTCGCTAATAGCAATTTTTACAAAAACGCGAAATCGACTTTCAAGTGCAGTAATTTTTTGTATAGGCAAAATATTTCAATTTTCTTTCCCATAATTTTCTTGGCTACCTTGGTCAGCCATAGGCTAACTTTGGTCTGGAGCATCCAGCCAACCAAACGATTGCGACGTGTTTATTCATGTAAAAAAAAACTTTGCACTGTAAAGATTTCATTAATTGCATATTTAACTCATTATTAATCCTCATCTTAATTTGTGATCTGTCTGTAAAAACGTAGTCAAATATGATTTTGATGCCAAATTAGAGAAAAAAAGGTATTTGCAAATTTTTATTAAATATTATATTTTGAATATTAAATCTATCAAAATCTGAACAATCACAGTACATTATTACCGAAAGTGTCACTTTGTACCTCAACAATAGAGCACGTGATGAGCAATGAAATAGGTGATTCGGCATGCAGTTTGTTAGCAAGTTGCAGCTGCACAGGGCATAACTTCCCTTACATATTTTACTGTTATTAGTAATTGTTCTCCATGCAAATTCCCAAGTTGACAAATGACCACTACCTATATATCTGCGTTTGTTTTATTGCTATGATGAAGCAGCTCGGCTCCCCCACCTCGAACTGTTGAAGGGGTGAAGTTCACGTGGCGTTGCATCGACAACAAATTAATGCACTAATCCCCCACTGTTCTGAGGTTTTCTCTGTGTGAAACATTCGCAAAGTGGATGCTTCTGATTATGAACTTGCATTTCTGGACAGCCTTTTGATTAAATATGCACACGCAAACCTCGCGGTATTCAATATTTAAGGGGATGAACTTGGTTTAGCCACGTACCCATAAGACAAATTTTGCTAGTGAAATAATAGTAAATTTCCCAATTTCATTCATCCCGCGGGTGCGGCAAATAAAAAAATTAAGTTACAATAAAATATTTAATAAATTAGCGTGCAGAGAGGGAATTAAATCGCGAGTTACGGTCGGTGCGGCAAATGAAAATTTAAAATCAAATCAAAAATTTTGCAGGCGGTGAATTAAAACGACAAAGAGTGGAATTTACGTGGAAGTGGATTGGAGTTATAAGATTAAAAATACGATAAAAATGCAAATGATTTCGAGCCACCGCCGACTTCTGCTATCCAAATCACTTCAAGTCAATTTTTTTTAGGATTCCCCACGTATAATACGATGAGTGGATCTAAACAAAAACATATTATTGCGATTTATTTCGCACATATTTTTTTTTACACAGTATGACTAAATATTGTTGTTATTTAACACGTTCACTGCGGCTACGATTTTTGTGTAACATCATAATAGGCCGTACGGATCATATAAACCTTGTACAGTTTTTTTTTTTTAATTGTGTTACTGCAAACCAAAGTACCACAAATTAATATTAATCTGTGAGCGATACCAAAAAGCTTTTAATTTCGTTAAGTACGTCGCACAGTGTGTCCGATTCAGAGGTGGAGGGGGAAGGCAAAAGTAAAATGCAAAATTTATCAAAAAAAAAAACCATTATATTGGGGATACTTCAAACCCCACTGCATTGAGTTTTTCATATTTTTTTCCACTTCCCTTCTTTGCAATTAATGTTCAAAGTTGAACAATTTCAGAAATCGAAATTTACGCGAAAAATGCACATTATTTGTTAATTTATGGTATCATGCTTAGGTGCACTATCAATGCAATTTTTTCATGGATTATTAAAATCACAATACTCTATGATATAGTGCTATATTTGAACCAATAGACCTTTTAGAACGATAGTTATAATTATTCAAAAAATAAAATTAATTTATAATAAATTTCAACTTTAGTAAGGGTAATATGAAAAACAACAAACCGCAGAGGGTAGCGACTACCACCAAAAAATAGCTCAATGTATCCTCTAGCTACACTAAAAAAATCATATCTCCAATGGTGCGTTTTTGAGGGTTTTTTATTTTTTTTATTCAGCGCGGCAGCCTACATCACGCCGGTGAGGTCTGGTGCATTATGAATAATTTACAGTTATAACAATGTACTAACTTAAATATTGAATCGTTTTCATTCGTAAAAATAGTAATCCATTATAATATGACATTTACAAAAGCCAAAAATTATAATTTTTCCAAAGTAACAATTTCATTTTGATAAAAGTTAACTTTAGTAAGGCTAATATTAAAAAAAATCAAATTGCAGAGGGTTGCAACCACAACCAAAATGTGGCTAAATATGTGTTCTAATAAACCTGTAAAAATTATTTGTCTATTAGAGCGTTTTAATTTTTTTTACATTTTTTTAAACATCTGCAGTCTGAAAAAGGGCTGCCTTGTAAAATAAATATAAATCAAAACGCACTATTTGAGAAATAATTTTCGCAGGGTTGATAGAAGATGCATTCAGCTATATATTGTGTAATTAAATAACATTTACAAAAACTACCCTCCAGAATAATAATCATAATTATTTGAAAGTAGCAATTTCATTTTGATAAAAGTTCACTTTCGTAAGGCTAAAATTAAAAATTTCAAATTGCAGAGGGTTGCAACTACGACCAAAATACAGCTGAATTGATGTTCTAATAACCCTGTAAAAATTATTTATCTGTTAGCGCGTTTTATATTTTTTTTAATTTTCTTTTAAATTCTGCGTTCTGAAAAAAGGCTGCCTTGTTGAATAAATAAAAATCAAAACGCACTATTTGAGAAAGAATTTTCGCAGGGTTGATAGAAGATGCATTTAGTTGTATTTTGTATAATAAACTGACATTTACAAAAACTACCCATCAAAATAATAATCATAATTATTTAAAAGAAACAATTTTATTTTGATAAAAGTTAACTTCAGAAAGGCTAAAATTGAAAATTTCTAATTGCAAAGGGTTGCAACTACAACCAAAATATAGCGGAATACATGTTCTAATAACCCTGTAAAAATTATTTATCTGTTGGCGCGTTTTAAATTTTTTTATATTTTTACTTTCTCCGTTACGAAGTACGAGAAAGTATTGTGATCGTGATTTTTTTTTTTTATTTTTTTTACGGAAATATCCGTTTTGAGGTCCCTAGATGCCATTTCAACAATTTCTGGAAAAAAAAATTGTGTCTGTGTATGTGTGTGTGTTTGTCTGTGCGCGCTGTATCTCAAAAACTAATAGACCAATTGATATGAAACTTTGAACATCTATCTTATTTGATAATCTGAAGAACTGAAAAGCTTTTGGTAAAATTTCGTACACCGGAAGTGGGCGTTTACCTTAACCGTTTTCTGTTTTTTGCGAATAATTTCTTAAATATGAAAAATCTCACAAAAACATTTTAACAAGCATTGAAGACAACAAAGAAATGAACATCTTTTGCTTAAAAACATTTTTGATAAAATCGTTTTTATTCGAGAAAAAAATTTATTTATTTTTTTAATTTCGAAATCCCTTTAGTTTTTGAGTAAACTGAGTTTTTGAATTTGAAGTATAATTTTTCCATCTTTCATAATTTTGACGTTTTAAACGTGAGTTTCATCCCCTCGATGTACATTTAAAATATGATTTAAATAGAAAATAAACCATGAAAGCGTAAATATAAAAGATACCATCAAGTCGGAGAAAGTAACATGATGGCCACTGCACCATTTTTTCTCTACATACAGTCTGTCTATGCGCGCTGTATCTCAAAAACGAATACAGAAATGACCATGAAACTTTGAACATTAGTGTTATTTTAGAATCCGAAGAACTGGAAAGCTTTTGCTGAAATTTCGTATTTCCGAATATTTACCTTAACAGTTTTTTTGTTCTTTTAGCCTTTTTGGGACTTCAGGATAATGTTTTCAGAACTTTTATCAGGTCTTTTTTAAGGACTTTTTTTTTCTTTGAGGATTCCTTTTCAGAAATTTTTTTCAAGATTTATTTTTAGGACTTTTTTATTTTCAGGATTTCTTTTCAAAATTTTATCAGCAGGAATTTTTCTCCGGAAGTTTTAAGGAACTTTCTTAAGGACTCTTTGTTCAGGATTAATTTTTGGGATTTTTTTCAGAAAAAAAAATTCAAAATTTTCTTCATAATATTTTTTAGAATTTCTCTTTTCATGACCTTTTTAAGGACTTTTTCAGATATTTTTAGCATTTTTTTTTCAAGACTATTTTCAAAACTTTTTATTTCAGGATTTTTGTTAAGGATTTATTTTAGGCCTTTTTGCAGGACTTTTTTCAAGATTTTTTTTTTCAGAACAATTTCTTCAGATCTTTTTAAGGACCATTTTACGGACTTTTTACAATGCTATTTTTCAAGACTGTTTTTATAGGACATTTTTTTGAGATATTTCATCAGGGACTCTTTGTCTGAGCTTTCTTCAGGACTTATTTCAGGACTTTTTAGGACTCTTTTTCAGGACATTTATTTCTGGTATTTTGTATGGAGACTTTTTTTCACGGCTTTTGTCAATACTCTTTTTTACGACTTTATTTCCAGGACAATTTTTACCGGACTTTTTCGAACAAGAGGTTCCTAATCTTGTTCAGGACTTCTTTTCAAACTTTTCTTCATTGCTTTTTTCAGAATTATTTTTTCGGGATTTTTTTTTCCTACGCTACAGGACTTCTTTCAGTACTATATTTCAGGACTTTTTTCAGTACTATATTTCAGGACATTTTTGAAAGTAATATTTTTTTTTAGAACAATTTCTTCAGAACTTTTTCAGGTCTTTACAAGGTTTTTTTTTTTAGAAATGTTTTTTTAGAATTTTTTTAATATGATATTTTCATAACTTTTTTTCAAGACTGTTTTTACAGGATATTTTTTCAGGATATTTTATTAGGCCTTTTCCAAGACTTTTTTTAGGACTTATTTTAGGACTTTCCTTCGGGACTTTTTTGTGACTCTTTTTCGGACTTCTTTCGGGATTTTTTTTAAGGACATTTATTTCTGGTGTTTTATATGAAGACTTAATTTTTTAGCATTCTTTTTGCAGTACTTTTTTCAGGACTTTGTTCACAACTTTTTAACAGTACTCTTTTTCAAGACTTTATTTCCAAAACTGTTTCTTCAGGACTTTTTTTCAGAACCTTTTTGTGTCAGAACTCTTTCTTCAAGACTTTATTACTGGTCATTTTGAAGGACCTGTTTTTCGAGACATTTTTTTGGCAAGATTTTTTTTGCAGGGCTTTTTATCAGGACTTTTTTATCGGGACTTTTTTCAATACTTCTGTTAGGTTTTTTATGACTTTTTAATTAGTACTATTTTAAGAAATCTTATTCAGGACTTTCTTGTTTAGGGCTTTTATTAGTTTTTTTAGGACTTATTATTCAGGACTATTTTTAGAAATCATTTTCAAGACTTTCTTGTTCAGGATTTTTAGCATTTTTTTTTTAGTTTTTCAGTAAACTCACGGTAAAGATTTGAAAAATAATTTGTCATTTTTACCTTTCATAATTTTGACGTTTCAAACATCATAACATTCGATCATGTGAAACTCTCGATTTAAAATATGATAAATTGGAAATAATGAATGAATCTATAAATACAAATAACTATTATACCATCAAATAATCGGAGAAAGTAACATCATGGCCAGATCACCATTTTTTTAAAAATTCTGCGCTCTGAAAAAGGGCTGCCATGTAGAATAAATAAAAATCAAAACACATTATTTGAGAAATAATTTTTGCAGGGTTGAAAGAGATAGATTCAGCTATATATTGTGTGATAAAATGACATTTACAAAAACTACCCTCCATAATTATAATCAGAGGTATTTGAAAGTAACAATATAATTCGGATAAAAAGTAACTTATGTAATGGTAGAATAAATAAAAATCAAAACACATTATTTGAGAAATAATTTTTGCAGGGTTGAAAGAGATAGATTCAGCTATATATTGTGTGATAAAATGACATTTACAAAAACTACCCTCCATAATTATAATCAAATTTATTTGAAAGTAACAATATAATTCGGATAAAAAGTAACTTATGTAATGGTAATTTTAAAAATATTAACTGCGGAGGGTTGCAACTACAACTAAGATATAGCTGAATGTATGTTCTAACAACCCTGTAGAAATGATTTCTCGATTGCTGCGTCTTCATTTTTTTAAATATTTTTTTAATATTTTTTTTATTCCATGCCCCTTTTTAACAACTGATGCATATGGCCAAAGTTACAATTACTCAATAGCGTTCATGTCGATGCAATTTTTTTAGTATTTCACATTGTGTGCTTTTAATAAATGATTCAAGTTGTTAAATATAAATAAGCACTGTTTTTCAAATGTGACTTTTGAATATTTGGCATAACACCTAGTAAAAACATTATCTTTATAAAAAGGCAGGGATGAGCAATTATCAATGACAAACTTAATATTTTTGTCAATTAACATCGATGTTTACTTTTTAAATGTGAAAATCTTGAAATTTTCTGAAGTATTTTCAATGGGGTCGTAACATCTGGTTTTTGTTTGGATTAACTATCAATATGGGGGCATCTGCCTGGTCAATAACTGTGACAAATGGTACAGATGTTCCACATTTAAAACTATTCAAGTACTTTGAACCCGAAAAAAGAATTTTCAGAAAATATTATATTATTATTCTGGAGGGTATTTTTTGTAAATGTCATTTTATTATATAAAATACAGCTGAATGCATCTTCTACCAACTCTGCGAAAATAATTTCTCAAACAGTGCGTTTTGATTTTTATTTATTCTTCAAGGCCGCAGAATTTAAAAAAAAATATAAAAAAATTAAAATGCGCCAACAGATAAATATTTTTTACAGGGTTATTATAACATATATTCAGCTATATTTTCGTTGTAGTTGCAACCCTCTGCAATTTGAAAATTTTAATTTTAGCCTTACTAAAGTGAACTTTTATCAAAATGAAATTGTTACTTTCAAATAATTATGATTATTATTCTGGAGGGTAGTTTTTGTAAATGTCATTTTATTATACAAAATACAGCTGAATGCATCTTCTATCAACTCTGCGAAAATTATTTCTCAAACAGTGCGTTTTGATTTTTATTAATTCTTTTTTCAGTACGCAGAATTAAAAAAAAATTTAAACGCGCTAACAGATAAATAATTTTTACACGATTATTAGAACATGCATTAAGCTATATTTTGGTGGTGGTTGCAACCCTCTGCAATTTAAAAAAAAAATTATTTTAGCCTTACTAATGTGAACTTTTATCAAAATGAAATTGTTACTTTCAAATAATTATGATTATTATTCTGGAGGGTAGTTTTTGTAAATGTCATTTTATTATACAAAATACAACTAAATGCATCTTCTATCAACCGTACGAAAATTATTTCTCAAACAGTGCGTTTTGATTTTTATTAATTCTTTTTTCAGTACGCAGAATTAAAAAAATTTAAACGCGCTAACAGATAAATAATTTTTACACGATTATTAGAACATGTATTAAGCTATATTTTGGTGGTGGTTGCAACCCTCTGCAATTTAAAAAAAAAATATTTTAGCCTTACTAATGTGAACTTTTATCAAAATGAAATTGTTACTTTGAAATAATTATGATTATTATTCTGAAGGGTAGTTTTTGTAAATATCATTTTATTATACAAAATACAACTAAATGCATCTTCTATCAACCCTGCGAAAATTATTTCTCAAACAGTGCGTTTTGATTTTTATTAATTCTTTTTTCAGTACGCAGAATTAAAAAAAAATTTAAACGCGCTAACAGATAAATAATTTTTACACGATTATTAGAACATGTATTAAGCTATATTTTGGTGGTGGTTGCAACCCTCTGCAATTTAAAAAAAAAATTATTTTAGCCTTACTAATGTGAACTTTTATCAAAATGAAATTGTTACTTTCAAATAATTATGATTATTATTCTGGAGGGTAGTTTTTGTAAATGTCATTTTATTATACAAAATACAACTAAATGCATCTTCTATCAACCGTACGAAAATTATTTCTCAAACAGTGCGTTTTGATTTTTATTAATTCTTTTTTCAGTACGCAGAATTAAAAAAATTTAAACGCGCTAACAGATAAATAATTTTTACACGATTATTAGAACATGTATTAAGCTATATTTTGGTGGTGGTTGCAACCCTCTGCAATTTAAAAAAAAAATATTTTAGCCTTACTAATGTGAACTTTTATCAAAATGAAATTGTTACTTTGAAATAATTATGATTATTATTCTGAAGGGTAGTTTTTGTAAATATCATTTTATTATACAAAATACAACTAAATGCATCTTCTATCAACCCTGCGAAAATTATTTCTCAAACAGTGCGTTTTGATTTTTATTAATTCTTTTTTCAGTACGCAGAATTAAAAAAAAATTTAAACGCGCTAACAGATAAATAATTTTTACACGATTATTAGAACATGTATTAAGCTATATTTTGGTGGTGGTTGCAACCCTCTGCAATTTAAAAAAAAAATTATTTTAGCCTTACTAATGTGAACTTTTATCAAAATGAAATTGTTACTTTCAAATAATTATGATTATTATTCTGGAGGGTAGTTTTTGTAAATGTCATTTTATTATACAAAATACAACTAAATGCATCTTCTATCAACCGTACGAAAATTATTTCTCAAACAGTGCGTTTTGATTTTTATTAATTCTTTTTTCAGTACGCAGAATTAAAAAAATTTAAACGCGCTAACAGATAAATAATTTTTACACGATTATTAGAACATGTATTAAGCTATATTTTGGTGGTGGTTGCAACCCTCTGCAATTTAAAAAAAAATTATTTTAGCCTTACTAATGTGAACTTTTATCAAAATGAAATTGTTACTTTGAAATAATTATGATTATTATTCTGAAGGGTAGTTTTTGTAAATATCATTTTATTATACAAAATACAACTAAATGCATCTTCTATCAACCCTGCGAAAATTATTTCTCAAATAGTGAGTTTTGAATTTTATTTATTCTACAAGGCAGCCTTTTTTCAGAACGCAGAATTTAAAAAAATATATAAAAAAATATAAAACGCGCTAACAGATAAATAATTTTTACAGGGTTATTAGAAAATGTATTCAGCTATATTTTGGTCGTAGTTGCAACCCTCTGCAATTTGAAAATTTTAATTTTAGCCTTACTAAAGTGAACTTTTATCAAAATGAAATTGCTACTTTCAAATAATTATGATTATTATTCTGGAGGGTAGTTTTTGTAAATGTTATTTAATTACACAATATATAGCTGAATGCATCTTCTATTAACCCTGCGAAAATTATTTTTCAAATAGTGCGTTTTGATTTATATTTATTTTACAAGGCAGCCCTTTTTCAGAGTGCAGATGTTTAAAAAAATATAAAAAAATGTAAAACGCTCTAATAGACAAATAATTTTTACAGGGTTATTAGAACACACATTCAGCCACATTTTGGTTGTGGTTGCAATCCTCTGCAATTTGTTTTTTTTAATATTAGCCTTACTAAAGTTAACTTTTATCAAAATGAAATTGTTACTTTGGAAAAATTATAATTATAAATCTGTAGGGTGGCTTTTGTAAATGTCATATTGTAATGGATTACTATTTTTACGAATGAAAACGATTCAATATTTAAGTTAGTACATTGTTATAACTGTAAATTATACATAATGCACCAGAAGTAGAGTGATGGCGTGATGTAGGCTGCCGCGCTGAATAAAAAAAATAAAAAAACCCTCAAAAACGCACCGTTGGAGATATGATTTTTTTTAGTGTAGCTAGAGGATACATTGAGCTATTTTTTGCTGGTAGTCGCTACCCTCTGCGGTTTGTTGTTTTTTATATTACCCTTACTAAAGTTGAAATTTATTATAAATTAATTTTATTTTTTAAATAATTATAACTATCGTTCTAAAAGGTCTATTGGTTCAAATATAGCACTATATCATAGAGTATTGTGTTTTTAATAATCCATGAAAAAATTGCATTGATAGTGAACCTAAGCATGATACTATAAATTAATAAATATTGTGCATTTTTCGCGTAAATTTCGATTTCTGAAATTGTTCAACTTTGAACATTAATTGCAAAGAAGGGAAGTGGAAAAAAATATGAAAAACTCTATGCAGTGTGGTTTGAAGTATCTACAGTTTTTTTTTGATAAATTGCATTTTACTTTTGCTTTCCCCCTCCACTCGTGGTGCGTTTCTCTGAATCGGACACACTGTGCGACGTACCGTAGGAATGTGTCCACGACGGGACACATCAGTGGCGGTTTCAAAGGGGGGGTAATCGGGTAATTACCCCCCCCTAAGAATTTTTCGCTTATCAATTTTTATTGTTAAAAATTACCGGTATTCCATATTCCAAACAAATAATATAATATATTTTACATTATTTAACTTGGATTATTGATTTTATTTCGTGGTTTTTTAATTTTTTGCGAATATTTTCGAATTTCTGGTCAGAAACTTATTTTTGGTGGCAAATTATTTTGCTTCTACCTTTCGATTTTTTGGTCTGCTTTTTTATTTTTAGATCAGGATTCTTGATTCCTTGGCCCATATTTGAGATTTCTGCATTTACAACTTTTTTTTATTTTTCTTTATTTTGACCAAAATATTCGATTGGTTTGTAGAAATGTTCGATTTTTTTTGTCTGCAATTTTTATTTTTACGCTCGTTTTCGATGTTTTGTTTAAATTTTCACCGTTTTAGGCTATATTGTAGATTTTATTATTTTTTGGTCTAAATATTCTTTATTTTGACGAAAAAAATCGATTGGTTTGTAGAAATTTTGGATTTTTTGTCTGCATTTTTTATCTTTACGCCCGAAGTTTTGTTGTTTAGTCTAAATTTTCACCTTTTTAGGTTTTTACTTTTTTGGCCTATATTTTGTTTTAATTTTTGGTCTTTTGGCCGAAATTTTCTTTATTTCGACTTAAATTTTCGATTCGTTTGTTAAAAATTTTGATTTTTTAGTCTACAGCTTTGATTTTTGGGTACGAATTTTAGATTTTTGGTCTTAATTTTTTATTTTTTGTCCCATATTTTAGATTTTCTTGCGAATTTATTTTTTATTTTTATATATATACAAACATTTTTATTCACAGAAATAACATCTAAATACATTATGTTAAAAACTTGAAATCCGCTTTTCGTTGGCTGTGAAAGGGCTATCGATTTTTATTTTTGCTATTATTTTCAAATTTCTCTTTGGAACTTATTTTAAGCTAAAAAGAGTTATTTTGGGGCTAAAAATGACAAATTATTTTTCTTTTGTTTGTATTTTCAATTTTTTGGTGTGCATTTTTATTTTTGAACCAGGTTTTTGATTTTTTGGCCGATAATTTAGATCTTCGGCTGTTTTGTTCCAAATTTTTGATTTTTTGGCCAAAATATTCGATTTTTCTAGCAAGATAAATGGTTCTTTGTTTCTTCAAAAAAGGAGGACGGATATTGTATAAGTGGCTCTACCATCAACGAGCCGCCACTGATTTCATTTAGTAGAAAAGTGCCTTGTCTCAACTTTTAAAGTTAATTAAAGCGAAAAGAGAATTAAAGAGAAAAATATTTTCCTATTAAAAAAAAAATTGGAAAATGATTTTGAACAATAGAGTGATTTTTGAGACTAATTTAAACCCTTTTCTTAGAATATTCTGCATTTTTTATTAGTAGTAGTAAATCTTTATTATCGTGTTTATGTTACACTATAGTATATTACATAACTAGAGTTGTAAGTAGCAAATTACGCGCAAGTGAAAGATATTGCGTACGAGCCGCGTAGCGGCGAGTAACGTAATTTCACGAGCGCGTAATTGCGTTACAACTCGCGTTATGTACTATGCTTTACCTTCGACCTCACATTTATTCGCTTAAACTAAAGACATATTCAAACTGAATTTTGTCAAGGTGACGTTTAAATTTGCATGCATTTGTCCGGTAATGGCTATGTAGGACGACTACCAACCAAACAAAAAAATTACCGTTCGAAAATTTTCCGCCGAATAATATATTGTCCAATACATTTATTGTACAAATTTAGGGATACGGATCGTTGTACTCACTCTGAAATATTAATCTATTAAGATACCATTACGATGGAAGTACTAATAAGGCATAGCGTGGTGTTTATTGTGTCGGTTATTCTTTTAACCAATAAGTTGCAATCTGACGTTTAAATGTCACAGTCACTTTTAATATTTAAAGATGAACAGACGAATGCAGGGGACTCGGCGGACGTTAATTGTAATTGGCTAATAAGTATATTATATACCGAGGTGCATAAGCGGTAATAGTACATGTTACACATTTATGTACGACATTTAACATTTATATATGCTCTATATATTCGTAATGGGTCGCTTACGATTGGTGAAAACAGTTCAGTAATTCATCAATTACAAAGTGGGAGTAAGTAAAATTATTTTACCTACAGTAAATGTTATTTTTATTTGATAAAGGGCTACCGACCATCGGTCTTTCTGTCCTATTTTTTATTATTAAGCCTGTATTCCCGATTTGTTTTTTGGCTAATCATTTGGTCTAAATATTCTTTATTTTTACCTAAATTTTCGATTTCATTGTTAAAATGTTCGACTATTTGGTCCGCATTTTTTATTTCTCCTGACGAATTTTTGGTTTTTAAATTTTTGACCTGTATATTCGATATTTTTGGTCAAAATATTTTAACTTTTAGCCTAAATATCCCTTATTTAGACCTTTTACGATTTAATTTTTTAAATTTTCGACTTTTTGGCCCAAATTTTTAGATTTTTGACCTGTATTTTCGATTATTTTTGGTCTAAAGTTTTGATCTGTTGACCTAAATATTCTTTATTGTGACATAAATTTTCGATTTAATTGTTAAAATTTTTGATTTTTTTGTCCGCATTTTTGATTTTTCGGGCCGATTTTTTAATTCTACTTCCAAAATTTTGAGTTAATTTTGGTTAAAATATCTATAACCTGAATGATTGATTTATATGCGAGATTTCTTTTTATTTTTTTCGGTATTTTCGAGTTTTGTTTGTTGAAATTTTCGTTTTTTTAGTCTGCAATTATTATCTTCAGGCCCGAGTTTTCGATATACTGTCTAAATTTTCGACTTTCTGGCCAACATTATAAATATTGATTATTTTTTAAAATCTTTTGACCTAAATTTTTCTTTTCGATTTTATTGATAAAATTTTTCGGCTTTTTGGCTCCCATTTTTGGTTTTTCGTTTAGTCTGCATTTATTATGTTTAGGTCCGAATTTTCCATGTTTTGTCTAAATTTTCGACTTTTTGACCAACATTGTAGATTTTTTGTTAATATTTTGCCCTAAATTTTTCTTTATTTATTTTTATTTGTCTGTTCAAATGTTTGTTTCCTTGGTCCACTATATTTTGCAATGGCGGTATCAAAGGGGGGATAATCGGGTAATTACCCCCCCTAAGAATTTTTCGCTTATCAATTTTTTTTGTTAAAAATTACCGGTATTCCATATTCCAAACAAATAATATAACCGGTAAATTTTTCCAACGTTTTAAAACGTTGGAAAAGGATAGAGAGATTTCAAGGAACAGGTGTATGAGAGCGGAAGCACCAGTTTATTTATCTTTTTTTTTAATTACCCCCCCTATACTAGTTGGCTGGAAACGCCCTTGGGACACATGTGCCCCGTAACGCAGTGGCATTTTCTTCTAGACAATTATTCACTTCTCATGTGATTCTTATTTTTTTTACCCAAAAATATCTCTTAAATATTTTTCTCCAAGGTGTAATACTTTGCTGCCTCCTACTAACACAGACTAACCAATCTTCTCTGGTTCATACTTCCGTTTTCGCTTAGTCTTTTGCCATTACCAACCCCTGAAACTGTTGCTCGACGCATTAAAAACAAGTCGGCATAAGTTTTGCGAAAACATTAATATCCAGCCCCGGGATATAACTAAATAATAAATACGAATCCTAATTTGGTCGGACCAAACTGACCGTGTCCTCGTTGTTTATTTATGGCGAAAGTATATGCTCGGGCCGGAGCTTCGAACCCCCGAACTTCCGCCAGCTCTCATTCGGGTGTTTCCTGCGAACGGCGAACAATGTTTATACATCGTCTGTAAATCTGAGATTTCCTCCAGCACTCCGCCTGCTTTATTTATGTTATTATACATTTATGTATGGTTTATGGGGTCGTGTTAACCCCAAATGGTCTTGCTCTCATAACATTCAGAATGTGTAATTAAAATTCTAATGAATTCATTATGTAAAACCGCAGCGTGCTCCTTTCATTATGTACAGTATGAGTAAATACATTTATTAGCGGAGTTACCTTTAGATTAAAAAAGAACGTGCGCTGGTCGTTTCCTCCTATTAAGGTTAAAAGTAATTCGTTTCAGCTAATCATTTTGACATAACTCATGTGGCTTTAAAATATGCTTAATCTTTCAGTAATATTTTGTGCACGTTTTAATTGAAAATAATTTATATCATATTTTTTTACAGTTTACAATACACAAGGAAGAATCCAGGTTGATGGTGTAAGACACATGTATTCTTCTCCCTCTTTGAGTATTGAGAAAGGTCACGAAATAAAGTTTTGAAAATAAAGTCTTAAAAAACCTTAAAAAAGTCCCGAAAACAATATCCTGCAAGAGCTTGAAAATAAAACCTTAAAAAAAGTCTAAAAAAATCCTAAAAAAATTTCATATAAAGGTCCTAAAAAGACCCGAAAAAAAGTTCTGAAAAAGATTGTCCTGAAAAAAAAATCCCAAACAGAGTTGAGAAACAGTCCTGAAGAAAGTTAAAAAAAAAAATAGTTTTGAAATAAAGGCCTGACAAAGTCCCGAAAAAAGTCCTAAAATATGTCCTGAATATACCGGGTGTAACTGAATTCTGATAGAATTTTTACATACATCTTTATGAAATTTAGATTTTTTTCAATTTTCCTGAAAAGCCCTCAATTACTTTTATTAAAATTTTCAGGAAACATTCTTGACATATACCTATGAAATAAACGAAAAACACAAAATTGGGTTGTCACTGTTTTTTTTTTTCAGAATTTTACATGAAATTTCGTGGTCTTACAAAATGCGCAGTTTCTACGAGATTTTTTCTCAAAATTCCTGAAAACCCCACGAGGGGTTTTATTAAAATTTTCTAGGCAAATATACTAGTGCTGGGAATTTTTATGATTTGAGTATTCGAATATTCGTTCAAGAAATTATTCGAATATTCGAGCATTCGAGTATTCGAATATTCGAATATTCGAATATTCGAATAATTCGAAATATTCCATTATTCGAAAAATTCGAACAGATAATTATAATAAATATTCAAACACTAGACTACCAAAATAAACGTTATAACGTTTGAAATATTCGAAAAATCTTAAGATTACAAATGTTCATAATTAAATTTTCAATAAATTATGTTTATAGCATTTTTTCTAGGACACACGGTACTGTCTGAAAAGTGTACACTTCCTTTTGTTCTTTTTTACAAATATCTCAAAAATTATTAGTTTTATAAGTAAAACATAAGAATAGAATACATATGTTTAGAATTAAATTTCTTATAAATGACCATTTTCTTTGTAAGAGATGCAGTAGTGTCGGTACGCTCTTGGTGTTTTTTTTTTGTTTTTGGAAAATGTTTTAAATTTCATTACTTTTATGAGAAAAATATAAGAATACAAATGTGTTTAGAACTAATGTTCATACAAATTATTTCTATATCATTTTTGCTGTGGCTCACGGAAATGTGTGTACACTCTAAGTCATAGGTCTCCAAACTTTTTCCATCGCGGGCCATATATACAATTCTTTATAACCCACTAGGACGAGATATGATCAATTTGATAACTAATGTCAAAATCTATAACAAAAAATCGTTGTAGAATTTTAAAATGTGACATTTGCGGAAAATGTAACGCTTGTCGCGGGCCGAACTCGATGAGGTCGCGGGCCGTATTTGGCCCGCGGGCCGTAGTTTGGAGACCCCTGCTCTAAGTGTTTCTTGTTTTTTTTAAGTGTCACTTTGATGAGAAAAGATAAGAATACAAATATCTTTAGAATTAAATTTCCCATAAATTTAATTCTTCTCATTTTTTCCGCAAAGAATTCGAATATTTTAATAATATTCGAATAATTCGAATACTCGAATATTCGAATAATATTCGAATACTCGAATATTTGAATAATTCGAATATTCCAATACTAGAATAGTTGAATATTCGAATAATTCGAATACTCGAATATTCGAATAATTCTTTTGTAGATTTATTCTATTCGAATATTCGAATTATTCGAACTATTCGTATTCGATTCCCAGCCCTAAAATATACCCAATAATCCAAAATTGAGTTATCACCGTTGTACTAAAAATTGTAGCTCTTGTAAATTGATTCACCAAATATCGTCAAGTTTTGATCTCTTATTGCAAATCCGGAAATCTATCGGAAATTTAAGCGGGTAAGATATTACTTATCAATGATACAAAAAAAAATTGTAAGTGCTTTAGATGGTTGACTGTACCTTTTTACAAAAATTGTAGTTAAAAAATTGTCAACTTTACTATCAGTTTTTACAATTCGAAATATTTTGACGATTCAAAAAACATTCAAAATCTGAATCTGCCCTTTGAGCAAAATTGCAGCTTCAAGTTTTGTTATCTTATTGCAAATGCCGAAATTTTAATATCACAATTGTGAAGCAGAAATTTCAAAATGTGCTCTGTTAAAGAAAATTTTAAAGCTTAAAGATTAATTCTACATTTTAGGAAACTAGCACCCAGAGACTTAAATTGTGGATAAACGTTTGGCTGCTATTCCAGCAGGAAATAATATGTTCGTAAGTACAGAAAGGAAATCAAAATATTTGGAGTGCTTGTAAAATTATAGCACTCAAAAAATTATTTCACGTTTTAAAAAACTAAAACACGAGGTACCCCAGGGGTCAATCCTTGGACCATTATTGTCTCTAGCAACCTCAAAATAGAAACGGATATTTCCATTGAAAAATTTTTCACGATTGGAGAAAGTGAAAATCGTAAACCTCTTGATTTTTTTAGGCTTAGGCGTTAACCATTCATTTGTTTAGGAATCATCTTCTAATTCTCCTAATACATCCAAAATTAATCAATTTTTGACATTCCACTTAAAAAATTCTGATATTGCAGCTGAAAACAAAATGACAACAATCAAAATTTGAAGTGAAAAAACGAAAATTGCATTCGGTGATTAGAAAAATTGTAAAAATTTCATTTGTGTAGGAATTCTCTTCGAATTCTCCAAATACATCCAAAATTAATCAATCTTTGACATTCCACTTAAAAAATTAAGATATCGCAGCTGAAAACAAAATGACAACAATGAAAACTTTAACTGAAAAAAACGAAAATTGCATTCGGTGATTAGAAAAATTGTTAAAAAATTCATTTGTGTAGGAATTCTCTTCCAATTCTCCAAATACATCCAAAATTAATCAATCTTTGACATTCCACTTAAAAAATTCAGATATTGCAGCTGAAAACAAAATGACAACAATCAAAACTTTAAGTGAAAAAATGAAAATTGCATTCGGTGATTAGAAAAATTGTAAAAAATTCATTTGTGTAGGAATTCTCTTCCAATTCTCCAAATACATCCAGAATTAATCAATCTTTGACATTCCACTTAAAAAATTCAGATATTGCCGCTGAAAACAAAATGACAACAATCAAAATTTCAAGTGAAAAAACGAAAATTGCATTCGGTGATTAGAAAAATTGTAAAAAAATTATTTGTATAGGAATTCTCTTCCAATTCTCCAATTACATCAAAAATTAATCAATCTTTGACATTCCACTTAAAAAATTCAGATATTGCAGCTGAAAACAAAATGACAACAATCAAAACTTTAAGTGAAAAAATGAAAATTGCATTCGGTGATTAGAAAAATTGTAAAAAATTCATTTTGTAGGAATTATCTTCTAATTCTCGAAATACATCCAAAATTAATCAATCTTTGATATTCCACTTAAAAAATGCAGATATTGCAGCTGAAAACAATCAAAACTTTAACTGAAAGAACGAAAGTTGCATTCGATGATTAGAAAAATTGTAAAAAATTCATTTGTGTAGGAATTATCTTCTAATTCTCTAAATACATCCAGAATGAATCAATCTTTGACATTACACTTAAAAACTTAAGATATTGCAGCTGAAAACAAAATGACAACAATCAAAACTTTAACTGAAAAAACGAAAATTGCATTCGGTGATTAGAAAAATTGTAAAAAATTCATTTGTGTAGGAATTCTCTTCCAATTCTCGAAATACATCCAAAATTAATCAATCTTTGACATTCCACTTAAAAAATTCTGATATTTCAGCTGAAAACAAAATGTCAACAATCAAAATTTCAAGTGAAAAAACGAAAATTGCATTCGGTGATTAGAAAAATTGTAAAAAATTCATTTGTGTAGGAATTATCTTCCAATTCTCGAAATACATCGAGAATTAATCAATCTTTGACATTCCACTTAAAAAATTCAGATATTGCCGCTGAAAATAAAATGACAACAATCAAAATTTCAAGTGAAAAAACGAAAATTGCATTCAGTGATTAGAAAAATTGTAAAAAATTCATTTGTGTAGGAATTATCTTCCAATTCTCCAAATACATCCAAAATTAATCAATCTTTAACATTCCACTTAAAAAATTCAGAGATTGTCGCTGAAAACAAAATGACAACAATCAAAATTTCAAGTGAAAAAACGAAAATTGCATTCGGTGATTAGAAAAATTGTAAAAAATTCATTTGTGGGAATTCTCTTCCAATTCTCCAAATACATCCAAAATTAATCAATCTTTAACATTCCACTTAAAAAATTCAGATATTGTCGCTGAAAACAAAGTGACAACAATCAAAATTTCAAGTGAAAAAACGAAAATTGCATTCGGTGATTAGAAAAATTGTAAAAAATTCATTTGTGTAGGAATTATCTTCCAATTCTCCAAATACATCCAGAATTAATTAATCTTTAACATTCCACTTAAAAAATTCAGATATTGCCGCTGAAAACAAAATGACAACAATGAAAACTTTAACTGAAAAAACGAAAGTTGCATTTGGTGATTATTATGAAGGATATGTATACAGTGATAGAAAAAATAGTACACGGTGCTACAGAATCCTAAAGTTTAAAACATCCCTTGAAAATTGATTTATTGAAAAACCGGCAATAAACTTTTATATCTCATCGGCATCGAAAAATATAAATAAAAGGCCAAATCGGCTAAATGTACATATCCCAAATGAATAATTTTTATTTTTTATAACAATAGCAACCAGGGCTATTATCTCCTGTCGAGAAAATCGGGGATTTCCATCTGGAAACTACCCAGCAATAAACTTTTATATCACATCGGCATCGAAAAATATGAATAAAGGGTCAAATCGGCCAAAAGTACATATCCCAAATGAATAATTTTTATTTTTTTATAACAATAGCAACCAGGGCTATTAGTTCCTGTCGAGAAAATCGGGGATTTCCATCTGGAAACTACCCAGCAATAAACTTTTATATCACATCGGCATCGAAAAATATGAATAAAGGGTCAAATCGGCCAAAAGTACATATCCCAAATGAATAATTTTTATTTTTTTATAACAATAGCAACCAGGGCTATTAGTTCCTGTCGAGAAAATCGGGGATTTCCATCTGGAAACTACCCAGCAATAAACTTTTATATCACATCGGCATCGAAAAATATGAATAAAGGGTCAAATTGGCCAAAAGTACATATCCCAAATGAATAATTTTTATTTTTTTATAACAATAGCAACCAGGGCTATTAGTTCCTGTCGAGAAAATCGGGGATTTCCATCTGGAAACTACCCAGCAATAAACTTTTATATCACATCGGCATCGAAAAATATGAATAAAGGGCCAAATCGGCCAAAAGTACATATCCCAAATGAATAATTTTTATTTTTTTATAACAATAGCAACCAGGGCTATTAGTTCCTGTCGAGAAAATCGGGGATTTCCATCTGGAAACTACCCAGCAATAAACTTTTATATCACATCGGCATCGAAAAATATAAATAAAGGGCCAAATCGGCCAAAGGTACATATCCCAAATGAATAATTTTTATTTTTTATAACAATAGCAACCAGGGCTATTATCTCCTGTCGAGAAAATCGGGGATTTCCATCTGGAAACTACCCAGCAATAAACTTTTATATCACATCGGCATCGAAAAATATGAATAAAGGGCCAAATCGGCCAAAAGTACATATCCCAAATGAATAATTTTTATTTTTTTATAACAATAGCAACCAGGGCTATTAGTTCCTGTCGAGAAAATCGGGGATTTCCATCTGGAAACTACCCAGCAATAAACTTTTATATCACATCGGCATCGAAAAATATAAATAAAGGGCCAAATCGGCCAAAGGTACATATCCCAAATGAATAATTTTTATTTTTTATAACAATAGCAACCAGGGCTATTATCTCCTGTCGAGAAAATCGGGGATTTCCATCTGGAAACTACCCAGCAATAAACTTTTATATCACATCGGCATCGAAAAATATGAATAAAGGGTCAAATCGGCCAAAAGTACATATCCCAAATGAATAATTTTTATTTTTTTATAACAATAGCAACCAGGGCTATTAGTTCCTGTCGAGAAAATCGGGGATTTCCATCTGGAAACTACCCAGCAATAAACTTTTATATCACATCGGCATCGAAAAATATGAATAAAGGGTCAAATCGGCCAAAAGTACATATCCCAAATGAATAATTTTTATTTTTTTATAACAATAGCAACCAGGGCTATTAGTTCCTGTCGAGAAAATCGGGGATTTCCATCTGGAAACTACCCAGCAATAAACTTTTATATCACATCGGCATCGAAAAATATAAATAAAGGGCCAAATCGGCCAAAGGTACATATCCCAAATGAATAATTTTTATTTTTTATAACAATAGCAACCAGGGCTATTATCTCCTGTCGAGAAAATCGGGGATTTCCATCTGGAAACTACCCAGCAATAAACTTTTATATCACATCGGCATCGAAAAATATGAATAAAGGGCCAAATCGGCCAAAAGTACATATCCCAAATGAATAATTTTTATTTTTTTATAACAATAGCAACCAGGGCTATTATCTCCTGTCGAGAAAATCGGGGATTTCCATCTGGAAACTACCCGGCAATAAACTTTTATATCACATCGGCATCGAAAAATATGGATAAAGGGCCAAATCAGCCAAAGGTACATATCTCAAATGAATAATTTTTATTTTTTTATAACAATAGCAACCATGTCCATAAACTACTCTACTGTTTATAGGTGATACAAAGGAAAATTATTTATTTTTATATATTGTGGATGCGCCGGGGCATTGCTAACTTCACATACATGTACAAAATCTATAAAGTAAACACAAGTAAGTACACACATAATAAAAATCTATTTATTGAGATACATATCGCAAAAAAAAACGCATCCTCTTATTATTTTACATACATCTCGAAAATTGCATATTCTCGCATGGCACTGTTTATTTTAGAGAAATTGGGGAATTTTCTCAACTAATACCCTCCAACAGTTTGATCCCTCCCTCTTTTTCACGTGAACTTTATAAACATATACATGGCTCCCGTGCATGGCATAATGAAAAATAAATAAAAAAAAATCCCTCGGCAGCGGCGTTCGCGGATACGAAGTGATGTCGTTGTCAAAAACAGGGCTGGTTTTAATATAAACATAGAGTCCTTTGGTTCCTCTGTAAATGCTTTCACCGTAATGACAGGCGAATGCTTACGGCTATGCCTGTTTTAAATTTTTCAACATAAGCTATTAATTGTCAATTAAATCGTGTTAGAATGAAGTACTGATCAATTAAAATTAATATTAAATAGCTTTGTAATCATGAAAATATGTTGTTAATTATATTGTTTAAGAATTTAACAATTATTATTATTTGTTTAATGGAAGGGTCTTTGAAAATAATACTGGTTAGGGAGAGTGAATGCTATGGTTTGATCAATGGATCTTTGCGAGTGCGTCATTACCGAAGACCTGGTTTTATCGCCTTAGACGACATGCGTACACACATGACGCAGAGAGAGTAAACGTATTAAAATGTTGTCGGAGCTTGGTTCATCTATCTATGACGTGCACGCAAAGATCCATTGATCAAAGTTTATAGGTGAACAACTAGGCTATTTTGCCATAACAGATTATTTGTAAATTCATTTGTAATAATAGGGCAAATACAGGGTCTTTTTTTTAACTCAGAACATATGATTGTTAATGTCTATGTGATTATTATAACATAGAACATAGACATTAACAATCATATGTTCTGAGTTAAAAAAAGACGCTGTATATGATTCTATATGAAAAGACGAGAACTAGGTGGTACAAATGGAATTTTGACTATTTTATGTACATTTTGTGTTTATTGAGATTTTGAGTTTTAAATAATCTATTAAACAAATCTCCAACTGGTGAAATTCTTGGCATGTGTTTGCACCAATAATTCATCACCTTGTTAATAAATAACATCTCAAGTCTCACGCCTGTATTGAGAGCCGGAATCGGAGCAAACAGTACGATTATCTCCCCTCAATTAATCCGGGCGCGCAACTGCGTTAGTAAAATAATTACAAAGGATAAAACAGGTAAACAAAGCGGCGCCCCGTTGTCTTCCTTTAATCACGATCCCTCGTGCCCCCCAAATAGAACATCTATATATCGAGGGCAAAACGGTAAAGACCGAGATGGCGGTATTTCATAATTAAAATAATGAACTGGCGTTAATTGATTGAAGACATGCACACCCCTGAAATGTATGGGCCGCACTTTACGAGGGGATGAATTATCGCTCCGGTCCGAGATCTTGACGGAAAAATAATGAATCGGCGGTGAGGGGGCGCGTCCGTGTTATGATAATTAGATGGATTTGATGTCTGTGATGTAATTAATTGGATCGAGATTTTCGGGTTGAAAGGATGCCCCGTCTTCTGGCGTGTAAATACAGGGGGTGTTAAAGGTGAATTCTGCAACGCACTCCTTTGTCCAAGATTATATAGGACTCAACAACAATATTTAATGTTCACATTAATATTGTTGTATTTGCCGCCGTTGGCAATGTCCATATCCTGTCGGTGTTAACGCCACCCGGATTTGGTTCAGTACAGCATTCAGGCAATAGATGCCGCCACTTTGGTATTTCTACCGTTAACGGTGTTTGGAATACTTATATTCCAATAGTAATCTCCGTTTCCCCATCAGCAACTCACTACACTGATGAGACCTGAAAGGTCCAAACCGGTGTGTAGGTGTTCTGATGGGGGAACAATATTTAATGTTTAATATAGGACTCGTTTTACTTACTTCTAAAACAGCTGGGTGTCATTGTTTGCACAAAGGTTTTATTAGTAGTCAGGAAATATGTATTTTTGGAGAAAATTTGAGGAACTGCGAGAAAAACTAAAAGGAGATGTGTAATAGATATCTTTTCAAAATATAAGGATCAATAAATAGCAGTGTAAACTTAAATATGTAAAGACAAAAATAAGATATTGTATAGCGCTAAGTTATGACCGTTGAAAGCAAAAGTAAATAAAAGGCTAAATGGAGAATTTGATGTCGATGATGTAATTAATGAATTCTATCCATTTTTTGGGAATTACCCTAGATCACATCTTAGAAATGAGTCGAGAGTCACGTGACTCGTGTGTAAATATCCTAATTAATTGAGTCATGAAATTAGAGAAATACTGGGTACATGAAAATATCCGAAGTGTGAACCCTTTTTTTGCTCTTCGCCGTTTTTCAAGATATACGTTTTTCATTTTTCCAGAGTTCCAGAGTCGACTCTTCACGATGCAAAAATGAGTAATTTCGCCCACCTCTTGTATTCAAATAAGAATTCCCTAATTTATCCTTCAAACCCCAACGTGTGATAAATTACAAAAAACGAACACCATTTTCGTTGACTTATATCGGACACTTGTTTTTGAATAACTTTTGGCATCTGAATCCAAAAGTGACCCCGTTTTTCTCCATCACGCCAACTTGTAAGTTTTACACCCCCCCCTTGTCTCAAAAAAAGTATAAAAGTACCTGAATGTAATAAAATGTAGTTCTTGATAGAAAAGCTATACAGTGTGCGCCTAAAGTATGGAGTATATTAAGTAAAACCGAAATAAAATATTTTTGGAAAAAATCCTCCAAAAGGTCGATTTTCTTTTATAAAAATACACATTTTTGCATGAAAGTCGATTCTCAGTCGTAATTTTTTGAGTTATGACGTCCGCCATTTTGTTTTTAAATGGCAACCCCCTATTTTTGTTCTTGATTTTGAGGCATCTTTTCATTATCGAACTGGCAGTATAAAAATATTGCCATGGAAGATCAAGATCAAAGCGCTGGAACAAGATCATTTTGCAAAAACTCTAAATATCAAGCTCTCACCTTCAATTGTCATTTACTCGAAAAATTTCTTATGTAAGATGGCGATATTTTTATACCGCCAGTTCGACAATGAAAAGATCTCTCAAAATCAAAAATAGGGGGTTGCCATTAAAAACAAAATGGCGGACGTCATAACTCAAAAACAAATGACGACTGAAAATCGAATTTCATGCGAAAATGTCTATTTTTATAAAAGAAAATCGACCAGTTGGAGGATTTTTTCCAAAAATATTTTATTTCGGTTTTACTTAATATATTCCATACTTTAGTATATTGTTACTGCAGGTAAAATTATGTTCAAATACCAAGTCAAATAGTAACACTTGTGACTTTCCAATTGGTAGACACTCTTGCCAGGTGCTCCAATAATAGTCAGCCATTACATGTTCATCCCATCGTACCACTATGACCTTCAAATCTGGGTGGAATCGTTAACGTTGCTCATCACTAACTGCACCAAGACTTTACGGGAAGACATCAAGGTGGCTATGACTATTATTTGGCGCATATCATCGGTTTCGTGGAATAGTGTCTCATCTCAAAAATTAATTGATTTTGAATTATTTGATAAAGAGGACTCTTAAAAACATAGTCTTTTACCTGGAAGAGTGTCACAACTGCCCTCAAGCGACAATCCTTATAAGCTCACTGTTCCAGGTAAAAGTTATTTAGAGTCCTTTGTAACAAATAATTCAAAATCAAAGAATATTTGAGACGTTTGAAGGCGGCAATCCTTATAAGCTCACTCTTCCAGGTAACAGTTATTTAAGCTCACTCTTCCAGATAACAGTTATTTAGAGTCCTTTGTAACAAATAATTCAAAATCAAAGAATTTTTGAGATGTGACACTATTCCACGAAGGCGACGATATCATCGTTTCCTATGAGTTGTCACCATGGAAACTATGGTAATTTTTATTTTTCAATTTAGTGAACCAAAGTGTCCATAAAATTAATACATATTGTATTTCATAGAGAAATACTCAAAACTATAATCATTTCGATATCTTCAAATATCTTGGATTGCGAACCTTTTCCTTCTCTCCTGTAAAATATCGATTTTGACGTTTGACTTCTCACCCTTCATAAAACAGATATGAGTTATTGTCTGCGTAAAGTATTTTTTTCAACTTTACTTAATACTTATGTTGACCAGATATTTTATAACATATCAAATTGTTTGCATAAAGGATTTTTTTCAACATTACTTAATACATCTGTTGACCAGATTCTTTATGACATAGTCTCAATGACCATGAAATTCGTTAATATCGCATCGACAAATACGACAAGTTTCCAGAGCCTGGTTTTTTGAGGGAAATAAGAATTTGGTAAAAAATGTTTTTATGGTACATTTCGGATCATTTGCATTCTATTTTTTAATTACCCCAGGAACATTTTTTATTTCTTTTATTTATAAGTTCCCAATTTTTTTTTTGAGTTTTTTGTGTGATCTATTTCTTGTAGGCTCCCGGCAAGAAAACAATGCCTAGGGCCCTAAAGTAGGTTAATTCGGCCCTGTATTATGGGTCCTAATATTTCGAAGCCTCGCAACTTCGAAGAATCCGAAGAAAAGAAGAGAACTTTGAATATTTAAGGTTTAGATTTTTAGAAGATTCGAAGTTGCGAAGATTTGAAGTATGGAAGTTTCGTAGATTTCCAATTTTTCGAAGATTCGAAGATTTGAAGTATGGAAGTTTCGTAGATTACGAATTTTTCGAAGATTTTAAGTATGTAAGTTTCGTAGATTACGAATTTTTCGAAGATTTGAAACATGGAAATTTCGTAGATTACCAATTTTTTCGAAGTGTCAATGTTGTGAAGGTACGAAGTTTTCGAATATTTCAATCCCAAAACCCTATTCGGTACGATCAAATTTTTTATGGGTTCCTAATTTTTTTGGGGTTTTTTGTGTGGTCTATTTCTTGTAAGCGCCCGGCAAGAAAACAATGTCTAGGGTCCCAAAGTAGGTTAATTCGGCCCTGTATTATGGGTCCTAATATTTCGAAGCCTCACAACTTCGAAGAATCCGAAAAAACGAAGAGAACTTCGAATATTGAAGATTTAGATTTTTAGAAGATTCGAAGTTGCGAAGATTTGAAGTATGGAAGTTTCGTAGATTTAAAATTTTTCGAAGATTCGAAGATTTGAAGTATGGAAGTTTCGTAGATTACGAAATTTTCGAGGATTTGAAGTATGGAAGTTTCGTAGATTACGAATTTTTTGAAGATTTGAAGTATGTAAGTTTCGTAGATTCCGAATTTTTCGAAGATTTGAAGTATGGAAGTTTCGTAGATTACGAATTTTTCGAAGATTTGAAGTAAGGAAGTTTCGTAGATTACGATTTTTTCGAAGATTTGAAGTATGGAAGTTTCGTAGATTACGAAATTTTCGAAGATTTGAAGTATGGAATTTTCGTAGATTACGATTTTTTCGAAGATTTTAAGCATGGAAGTTTCGTAGATTACGAATTTTTCGAAGATCTGAAGATTTGAAGTATGGAAGTTTCGTAGATTACTAAGTTTTCGAAGATTTGAAGTATGGAAGTTTCGTAAATTACGAATTTTTCGAAGATTCGAAGATTTGAAGTATGGATGTTTCGTAGATTACGAATTTGTCGAAGAATCGAAGATTTGAAGTATGGAAGTTTCGTAGATTACGAATTTTTCGAAGATCTGAAGATTTGAAGTATGGAAGTTTCGTAGATTACTAATTTTTCGAAGATTTGAAGTATGGAAGTTTCGTAAATTACGAATTTTTCGAAGATTCGAAGATTTGAAGTATGGATGTTTCGTAGATTACGAATTTTTCGAAGATTTGAAGTATGGAAGTTTCGTAGATTACGAATTTTTCGAAGATTTAAAGTATGGAAGTTTCGTAAATTACGAATTTTTCGAAAATTCGAAGATTTGAAGTATGGATGTTTCGTAGATTACGAATTTTTCGAAGATTTGAAGTATGAAAGTTTCGTAGATTACGAAATTTTCGAAGATTTGAAGTATGGAAGTTTCGTAGATTACGAATTTTTCGAAGTATCGATGTTGTGAAGGTACGAAGTTTTCGAATTTTTCAATCCCAAAACCCCATTCGGTACGGTCAATAAGTTTGGTCTCACGGCAGTATCTTTAAAAATGTTTATTGCGTCGATTAAACAGATTTTTATGCGTTCATCTAGTCGAGAGGTATAACAGTATTCCTTTAATATGCGATCTGAGCTACCTTTCTTTATTATCACCATTTAAAATTGGCAAAGTTTTAGGACATATGTATCCGGAACCAAACGGTAAAAAAAATTCAAAACACACTTCAGGAACATTAACCTTTCCAATTGGTATCATTTTCTGGACTATCTGCATTTGACCTAAACGCAAGAGCCATCTTTTCTGTGCTCGGTGCTCCTGAGGCTAGAATTCTGATGAATCAGAATTCAAAACAAACAAAAATTCGAAACTTAAAAAAATTGAAGTTTGAAATCTTCGAAGACTTTCTATGAATCTTCAAACCTTCGAAATTGGAAATCTTCGAAGAAAAATTCCGGCCATCTATAACGGGTGTTTCAGACCACCCGTACCAGGCCTTTTTCTCGAAAACGTGACGTCATAATGATTCGGGAAAAATATAGCATTACCAATGCCTAAAAAATTAAATGGACGTAGTTTAGTTTTTGTTTCATTTAGAAATAAATTTTTCAAACAAAAGTTGTTTCTTTTTAAAACACATATGCAAAGATCTAAGGTTCCCACTACGACTCTGAAAAGTTTGAATAATCGATAGTAGTAAACAAATCACCGCAAACAGCACCCGTCTTCAAGCCCCTTGTAAAATTTAAGACATTTTGAAGGGTTCCTGGTTCCCATTCTGAAGTTGAGTGTAGTTACGCCTACTTCCGGTAACTTCCGGAAGTCGAAACTACCTCCATTAAATTCTTCAGGTAGGCATTGGTGAAGCTATATTTTTTCTCAAAGCTCTATGACGTCACGTTTTTGAGAAAAAGTCCTGGAACGGGTGGTGTGAAACACCCGGTATATATGCTCTCTCACCACCTCTGACTTGTGTACGCGTTCCTTTTCTGATTTAGCACGAATAAAGATTATTATTATTATTATATGGCGGTTGGTTATCAACAACAACGTACCATCAACATAATAGGGTAAATTATCATAGAATCATTCGTCATTGAAGATGAATTTGTGATGATACCATGTCACGTGAGCTCACGTGCCATCACGCAACCTCTCGTTACGGGCGAAAAATACGCGATGTTGTTTAGAATGACTGTTGCATGTACCAGGCACATACGCGTATCACGTCACGCCACCGACCTCAAACGTGATAGTTTTGTTTTGTGTTGTGTTGTGTCTATTTTCTTTTTTTGACAAACGTAACGTTTCTTCTTTACACTTTGTTCAGCCAATCTTTCTTCAGTAAACAAAGCTCTGCGAGTATGTCGAGTGTGATTTTTGAGGTTTTTTTGAGGTTATGCAAAAAGTTCCTCTCCGCTTATTCAAAAATACATATGAAAGCGTTTCGAAAGCGTTTGTAATTCTGGAATAAGCCGATGAAATTCGCGCAACTGTTCTCTATTTTTATTTATCACGTGAACATATGTTCGGAGCGTTATATTCTCTGAATTGAGAGCAACGTATGTAACTATAGTCTTAAGTTCTTCTTTCTAATCCAAAGAACTGCTATCACTTTCCCTTTCTAATGCTAAATTTTAGAAGATGAGGAATTGGTATGGTTCACCGTCTCTACTTAAACCGCTATCACACTGTCACGTGATAATAGTGTGCTTCCAAGTAGGGCTGAAATTTTTCTTCGAAGATTTTCAATTTCGAAGGTTCAAAGCTTCGAAACTTCTAAGATTCATAGAAAATCTTCGAAGATTCGAAGTACCGAAGTCTCACTTCGCAATATTAACAAATGGAAAAGTTAATTTAAATCCAATTATTTAAAAAAAACGATTAATTTTGCAAGGAAAATCTTCGAAGATTCGAAGTACCGAAGTCTCATTTCGCAATATTGAGAAATGAAAAAGTTAATTTAAATCAAATTATTTCAAAAATAAAAACGATTAATTTTTCAAGATATGTTATTGTTTTTCACCTCAACAATACAATAGCTTGATGTTAATTTATTATTATAGCAACTCAGCATGCGCATTTTAAGTTTCGTCGTTTTCGAGGTAAAAATTTTGAAATTATATAAAAGTTTAGGGTTTTGTGATTGAACAATTCGAAAACTCCGAAACTTCACAACTACGATTCTTCGAAAAATTCAAAAACATCGAAACCTGAAATCTTAGCAACTTCGATACTTCGCAGCTTCGAAACATTCGAAAACTTCAATATTCTCCACGTTTTTTCAGATTTTTCGAAGCTTCGAAGTTGTGAAGCTTCGAATTATTAGGACCCCTACTTCCAAGTATGATAAAAATCAGATCGTGATGGTACGTAAGCTCACGTGACGTGATAGCACACTGTTTGCGTCTTTATCCACTTACCTATGATGATGGCTCCAACCGTTACTACGTGACAATATTGAAGTACTTGAAGTAAGTAAGTTATTAGTACAGAAGGCAAATGATAAATTCAACAAACACACACACTATACTTTGTTAAACGACCAATCCGACATAAACATATCAAATTACTTAATTCATCATAAATAAGTATAATTTTTACATTATTCACCAATATTTTAGTGTAATTTCCAATGGATTTTTTTCAAAACTTAGTATCAAATCTGTGTGGTAATAGTAATTTACGTAACAAGTTCCGAAAGTGATATTTTACGGGATAAGTAGTAAGTTTCCAGGACTCCTGGAATCCTGTGAGTCCCGTAAAATATCACTTTCGGAACGTGTTACGTACAATATTTATTCTGCAGCCGTTTTTTATGTTAAAAAAGCAAGAATACTCACGAATGGTTAATGACAAGCGCTGTCACAATTAAATACGATGTTGATGTTTTTGTCAAGGCCGCCTACATATATACGCAAAATCGTTCCGAAAGTTAAAAAAAGCGTCCCGAAAGTAAAGAAATCGTTCCGAAAGTGAAACAAAATTGTTCGGAAAATAACTACTTTCGGTACGATGTATGTAAAGCGGTACTTTCGATTTAATAAATCTTACCGAAAGTTTTATTTTCGGGACGGCTGCAGAAAATAGTAATTTACGATACACGTAATGTTATGAAGGCTTTTACAGTGTAAAAGCAAATAAGGTTACGTGTGTCGTAACACGGTTTATTTTCTTTTATTTATTTTTTTTTATAATAAAACACTTTCAACTTTGTTTTGTATAATTTATATATTTATTTTTGTGACTCAAGTTTCGGTAATACAATTACACTTCTTGTTTGAAAATGGTAATTGTATTTCCGAAACTTGAGTCACAAAAATAAATATATAAGTTATACAAAACAAAGTTGAAAGTGTTTTATTATAATATTTAAAATGTATAACGAAGTAGAAGTCTCCAGCATAAACAATATTTTTTTTTCTTTGGCAGGTGCCCTTCAGTCACACCGGTAATGTATTGTTCATATTAAATGAAATAGACATCCACAAACACCCATGCCCTCGGCGGGATTCGAACCCAGAACCCTTCACATTAGTATTGGCGCGCTAACGCAAGCGGCTAGTGGCCCGGCCGGTTTATTTTATCTTATTTCTATATTTTTTTAATAAAAAAAAAATTATTTAATAACCGTCAAAATGAGAAATCATGTTTGTTTGCCAATATCTCCATAGCAACGAGTTGCGTTAAAATACATATAACAACACTAGTGTTGTTAAGGGTACCTTAACGTTACTCGTTGCTAAAGAGTTATTGGCATGTTAACATTATAGGATAAAATAAAATATTAAAACCATTGTTCAACTGACTCAACAAATACACAATTAAATTTCTAACATTCGTTTTTAATTATTTTCTTAAATATTCACGAATAACGGGATTGCACAATTATTTCTTAAAACGCTTTTTTATTGTGCAGCCTGAGACGTATTGGCGTGTCTTTCGTCCGTGTCACTTCCTTGACTTTTCAGTGGACACAAAGGAGTTTTTGAACTCTGCAAAAGCATTGACCCAGAACTAATTACCTTCATACGCTGAAATGCCGAATCCATTGTTTTTTTTTCTTTCTAAGCTACCGGAAAAGATAAACAACCGTAAATACCGAATTATATAACAACGAAATGTATTACAAGAAAGAAAAAAAAACTAATTAAATCGACGATTACTTTAATTACATACATTTGCAATGGATTGCAGAATTTATATTAGTTTGTTCAGCCTTGTGACTACGATTGCATGTGGTTCAGGGTGTATTTGAAATAACGAACAGGCATTTAAGGGCACATACACAAAATATTTGTGAACTCATTTCCGTAAAAATTTATTCGAAACATTTTTTTTGAATTTTCCTAATTTTTTTTTTTTTAGTACCGATGCTTTTCTCATTTAATAAGGTCTGCATCGAATGTGTGTTTGTTTATTTAAAACGCGAGATACGATTTATGGCCTCCGAAATTTGAAGTGTTATCGCAACGTTTTTTTTTTTTTTGTAAAAGATAAACAGTCCTCAAGTTCATTGACGCTTAAAGAGCACTCAGATATTTCCTACGCGCTTGTTGTAATTCGACATCTAAAGCCGATGCCGTTTAAAAATTAGCCACTGCCTCCAAACATGTTGCGTATTTTCACTCATTAACTTTAATAATTAATTGCGGGCTTTTTGTTACAATTATAAACAAAATAATTGCGAATATTGTTTCAAAATAATATAATCTCTTTGTGGTTACGAGCCTGTTCGTTATTTCAAATACACCCTGTATAGGCAGTAGAAAAACGAGGAAATGATTTGATAGCATTATTGAAAATGCTGAAACTCAAAAAAAAAAACTTAGTTTAATATTTGTCCATGAATTGTATGTATTAACCAAAATACAAATATATTGAAATGATTATTATTTGCAAGCAAAAAATTTTCGAATTTTCTTCGTATTAAACTGGATCAAATCCTCCGACAGGGATCGAACCTGCAACCTCCAGATCTCCGGTCTGGGATGCTGCCAATTGCATCGCAGAATCCACACAGTATCGGTCACACTTTTGATCCAGTTTAATACGAAGAAAATTCGAAAATTATTTGCTTGCAAGTAATAACTATTTTAATATATTTAAAATTTCGTAAAAAGGGGAAAAACATCTCATCTCATAAAATAAAAATATTTATTTTAACTGCAAAGGACCCCTCACAAATCAAATGGATATTGGCTTTCGGTGAAATTGATTGCATTTTCGGGTAAAATCAGCAAAAATCCTGGATTATCGGTCTCTAACCTTCGGAGCTGGGTACTGCTCGCAGGGAAGATCTTCGAGCTTTGTGCCCGTGGAGACTTTTGATCTGAACACCGAAAGGAACAACATATCCAAAATTTGGTCAATTTCACCGAAAGTCAATTTCCATTTGATTTGTGAGGGGTCCTTTATAAGACGTATCTATTTTGTTTCCAAAAATCATCAATTTATACACAATAACACTGTTGTGGCATCCGTGTAACTGGTTCCAATTTTATTTTTATTGTGTAATGAAATTGCCAAAACTATTATTGCTTCGCCAACGTATCATTTATTTAAAAAAAAATACATAAAAAGTTCCATTATTTTGCAGTGTATATATTATTTTATCTATAATCAAATTAACAAAACTCCCACCTGTAGCGCATTGTATTTCCATGCGACGTATCATTAAAACGAAAACGATTGGATCCGGACGATACAAAAAAAAAAACACAATTTTCGCCGAATTAAAACTTGCAATTTTCTTTCGGATTGAAAATTTACTGCGGGAGACGGGGTAATTTTATCGCAAATGGGACCCGTTTTGGGGGATGAGAGGCGCGACCCGATCCCGGCACCTGACAATGCGAGAGACACTTGTTTCTGGCAGATCGCGTGCTCGCGCGATCATTAGTGTGGCATCTCTGCTAATTTACAGGTGTCACTTGCGTGTTTTCCGCCCCATTTCTCTCTCCTCAGCCCTTGCGGCGAACATCATATGCAGCCCTCCTTACTTGTTTGCCAGCTTCCAATCAACCGGAATTACACTAATAGCCTGCGACGACTTTATATCCAACTTCCATCTGTTATGTTCTGTGCGGGGAAATAATTGACGCCTCGTATAACACAAACGCAGACAAAGTAAAATGTCTAATTCCGCAAGTTTTGATAAAATCGACTAGAGCGTAAAAATATTACACGCTTATGACATGTGATGGTTCCTTTAAATTCATGAGGATAGTTACGACCCAAGGCGTAATTCGTAAACTGAAGTGCAAAATTCACTTTTGTGGTTCAAACACAGTTTCCATTTAGTTCTATTGAAGATACACATTTTTCATTTCCATATCTACAATATTGACAATAATGGTTTTTAGTCTTTACTTCATCAATGATCATCATCATCAATCAATAATCTATTGGCCTAGAGCAGAGGTCGCCAAAGTGGTCTATATAGACCCCCAGGGGTCTATTTAACAAAAGTAGGGGTCGATCTAAAACAGGGGGTCTAATGGGGGTCGATCCAATCGGAGGGTCGATTGGGGGTCGAAGGAAAAAAATGGAAAAAATGTAAGGAGATAAAAACCTCAATTTTCAGATTTTCCGCTAGTGAACATGAAACCGTTTTTAGTGAAAAGGTTTTATTTAAAGGAGATGTATGAATATATAATTGGATCCCGTGTTTAGAAAAAATTATTAAACTATTTACGCTATCAAGATTTGTTCAGAAGACAAAAATATGGCTGATTTTCGAGGGGCGAGTTCACAAAAAAAAAATGCTTTTGTGGGGCTCGATGGAGATCTCGAAAAATTATATAGGGGTCGATGATCAAAAAAGTTTGGTGACCCCTGGCCTAGAGTATAGAGGCTACGGAATCAGCCTCTCTTACCAAATGTTTTAATAATATGCAATGGTTGTCATCGGTAATTTTATCGATTAAAATTGTGTCGGTCCCAGCAACCTTCATATCCACACATCCCTATGATTTTCAAACGTGTCATTCACTCCAATAAAACACATGCCGAAACGATAACTAACACAAAAAGAAGTAGAAGATGTAGCTTAGAATGTACACTTGTTTATTGAGGATGAAGACCCGCTTCATGCTAGTGATGAATACCCTCATTATTATCATCCATTGGGTTAAGAAAACCCAGCGAAACAACAAAAAAATACTACAAACCTGTGTACAAGATGAAGAGAGCAACGAAGATTTTCCTGATGCATCTGTGCAACATCTAGCGGAGACGAGTCAAATGTAGAATCAGAGGATGAGGCACGTGATGAAGATGTTCCGGATGCGCTGACATCTAACAGGGGTGAATCAAATGCAGATTCCGAGGATGAAGCAGGTAATTAAATTAAATGCAAGTAATCATCTGGCCTTATTTATTGGGAAAATATTGAGTAACTAAGAAATTGTATTCCTAAACAAACACGCTTATGACATGTGATGGTACCTTTAAATTCATGAGGATAGTTACGACCCAAGGCGTAATTCATAAACTGAATTGCAAAATTCACTTTTGTGGTTAAAACACAGTTTCCATTTAGTTCTATTGAAGATACACATTTTCCATTTCCATATCCACAATATTGACTATAATAGTCTTTAGTCTTCACTTCATCAATGATCATCATCATTAATCAATAATCTCCTAAGACAGGACATAACAGATGGAAGTTGGATATAAAGTCGCAAACATCGATAGAAACTCAACAAATCTAGATACATTTCTGCGTTTGTTCCCAAGAAGAATCTTCCTTTACATTGCACACAACACAAGTATGCTAAATGAATCCAAAAATCTAAAAATATTGTTGCGTCAGAAATGATCTTCATCTTTGGTTATTTCCTTGTTATGTCATACCCTCATACCCTCTTTGTCATCGAAAAGAAATCTTGGTAAATCTCGCATCAAGTCGTGATGGAGTTTTGAAACTGGTTTCCAAAATGTACTATGCGGACACCGAGAAGCCAGGCAATTGTAGCAAAACGTACTTCATTGAAGACTGGATACAAACCAAGTTTTCGATCACTATGTTCCCATCTGTCTATTGATAAATTCAAAGCAAGATCTTGACTCAAATAATATCTACCACTAAAACCCATAAAAATCTGGGAATTGTGTGATTCCAAAACATGATACGTGGTCAACTTTGACATTTATTCTGGAAAATAATTGGCTATCGACAAAGAAAATACACTTGGTGAACGCGTTGCCAAGAAACTAGTGAAGGATATTCCGCCACTTGAGGAAATATTTCTGTGTTTTGATAGATTTTTCACTTCTATCAAGTTACTCTGCGAATTATCTTTTGCTGCTACTGGCACATCCGTGCAAACACGAAAATATGTTCCCAAGATAAAAAAGTCTGCGCGAAATCTCTAAAAAATAAAATTTTGTTCACGTAGTCCTCTATGATTTTCGTGAAATGGGGACGTTTCAGGTGAGGTATCCAAAATGTTTTTGATTGTACTAATAGGTACGGCCTTTAGCAATGCTACCTACGATGATAAAATATTTTAAAAATGTCTGCTCAATGTCCAAAAAATAAAATTTTGTTCATGAAGTCGTCTGTGATTTTCGTGAAATGGGGATGTTTCGGGTGGGGTATCCAAAATGTTTTTAATTGTACTGATTGGTACGGCCTTTGGCAATGCTACCATGATAAAATATTTCAAAAAAGTCTGCTCGATGTCCAAAAAATAAAATTTTGTTCATGTAGTCGACTATGTTTTTCGTGAAATGGGGATGTTTCAGGTGAGGTATCCAAAATGTTTTTAATTGTACTAATAGGTACGGCCTTTGGCAATGCTACCATGATAAAATATTTCAAAAAAGTCTGCGCGAAATGTCCAAAAATGAAAATTTTGTTCATGTAGTCGTCTATGTTTTTCGTGAAATGGGGATGTTTCAGGTGAGGTATCCAAAATATTTTGAATTGTATTGATAGGTACGGCCTTTGGCAATGCTACCATGATAAAATATTTTAAAAATGTCTGCTCGATGTCCAAAAAATAAAATTTTGTTCCTGTAGTCGTCTATGTTTTTCGTGAAATGGGGATGTTTCAGGTGAGGTATCTAAATTTTTTTAATTGTACTGATAGGTACGGCCTTTGGCAATGCTACCATGATAAAATATTCAAAAAAGTCTGCTCAATGTCCAAAAAAATAAAATTTTGTTCATGTAGTCGTCTATGATTTTCGTGAAATTGGGATGTTTCAGGTGAGGTTTCCAAAATATTTTTAATTGTAATTATAGGTACGGCTTTTGGCAATGCTACCATGATAAAATATTTTAAAAATGTCTGCTCGATGTCCAAAAAATAAAATTTTGTTCGTGTAGTCGTCTATGATTTTCGTGAAATGAGGATGTTTCAGGTGAGGTATCCAAAATGTTTTTAATTATACTGATAGGTACGGCCTTTGGCAATGCTACCATGATACAATATTTCAAAAAAGTCTGCGCGATGTCCAAAAAATAAAATTTTGTTCACGTAGTCGTCAATGATTTTCGTGAAATGAGAATGTTTCAGGTGAGGTATCCAAAATGTTTTTAATTTTACTGATAGGTACGGCCTTTGGCAATGCTACCATGATACAATATTTCAAAAAAGTCTGCGCGAAATGTCCAAAAAATAAAATTTTGTTCGTGTAGTCGTCAATGTTTTTTTGTGAAATGGGGATATTTCAGGTGAAGTATCCAAAATGTTTTTTTAATTGTACTGATAGGTACGGCCTTTGGCAATGCTACCATGATAAAATATTTCAAAAAAGTCTGCGCGAAATGTCCCAAAAATAAAATTTTGTTCATGTAGTCGTCTATGTTTTTCGTGAAATGGGGATGTTTCAGGTGAGGTATCCAAAATGTTTTTAATTGTGCTGATAGGTACGGCCCTCGGCAATGCTACCATGATAAAATATTTTTAAAATGTCTGTGCGAAATGTTCAAAAAATAAAATTTTGTTCGTGTAGACGATGTTAAAAAAATTATTTTTATGTTTTTAGCCAAAAAAAAAGTATTTACTTCATATTCAACCTTATGCTCTCTTCCTGTGAATATTTCGGAATAGGCCGGTGGGGTGTCTGTAGAATTTTGCAGAAAAATAATTACGACTGCTTTCTGAGGAAATTGAAAAGTTCCAAGTCGATGGCTAATGTTTTCATTTTTTAATCCATAAAAAAAATCAAAATTGTAAAGCAATCTTACTCTTTCTTCGGAAGAGATTATTTCGAAATGTAGGGATGTGGGGTTTATAGATTTTGACAAAATTTTAATTATAACGGTTGTAAATTTGAAAAGTTGACATTTATTTCTATATTTATTTCAAGTCATAAAATGTTTCAACCTCAAAGGGTTATCTCAAGATTCATAGTTTCAAGTCGATGGAAATTGTTTGAACACTTTTTTCGTGCCGTGAAGTTGCCAGTTTTTTTCACGTGGGGTTAATTCGAAATCTAGGTAAAAGTTTTCCAATTTTTTTGCAGGATCTTAATGTATTTTTATTAAATTTAAAAATTCCAAGTCGTTCGCAATTGTTTTTAAATGTTTTCAAGTTAATAGAGATTTTGAAGTTTTTGTAAACACCACTCTTTCTTTGCGGAGATTTCTCCTGTAATCTAGAAATGTGTTTGGAGGTTTTTGTAGAATCATAATTCTTTCTTTTTGACCTCGGAGAGAAGTCCATATAGCCAGCTCAAGACGGTTAACCCTTTCAGCCCTGGATTTTTAAATTTGAAAAAAATATTTTTTTTGTTAATTACCATTGATGGGGAGCTTCTAAAGACCATAAATACCAAATTTTAACTCATTTGATTAATCAGTATAGGTATTAATTAGTGAGGCTTTGTTGAAGTGACATCTATTGATAAATAGCAAAAATATAGATTGTCATAGTAAGTAGAGTCATGTAAATGTTGCGGTGGCAATTGCCACCACCAGGGCCGAAAGGGTTAAGATAAGACAGAGGCACAGTCTTCACGTTTCGGGGTTTTTCATAACGGAATCTTAATTCTGAATGTCATGATGACCAACATCCGATAACCATGGACGTAAGAAAAAGAAAATCTTATAATTCTAAGATCAAGTGATCAAGACATTAAAAAAAGTTAATTCTTTTAGCATCACCAAACTTCCGCATTGTGAACAAAACTGTATTCACACAATTTTAAACGACAATATTACAAAAAAAAAAGGATACGGAGAGTATAATCGGAAAGTAAATTTATTTTATGGCAAGAGATTGATTTTTTTATTGTTTGCTCCGGAGGTAATCGAGTCTGTGCCGTGCGTGCTATACCGGAATCGTCTCCGGAGCGCACTCGTCGCCTATTAGTTCAATTTTCAGGAGCGGCACAAAAAGGCGACGGAAATATTCGAAACTTATAATTTCCATAACTCGCAAGTTTCCCACTTTCCCTCGACTTCATCCAATTATTATCGATAATGTGAGGTAACTCGGTTGGTGTGCCAGAGGTAATCTTATCAAGGAGGAGCGGAGTTAAGCGGCACACACTAACCAGCCGTAACAAGAGTTAAGTTTCGCGCGGTAACCGCAACGGATGTCTAGTTTGGCGTAAACTATTCGTTAAATTTGTGCGAATCCCGCAAGCCGAAACATGGTGAAAATCACAAGTGCATACAAGGTATTAAACCGTGAACTATATACATGTAAGAAATATAGCATTAATGTAACGGAAAGAGAAAGTATTTAAAGCGTCGCCATAACAACCACTACTCACTCTTATGAAGGAATTATTATTTTCTTCTCTACCTAATTTTCACGACCCGCTGATTATATGGCATTCCAGGTATTTGTGTAATGATATACTTTTCACCGCAATGCACTCTGCACCTTTACCCGGCATACAGATGTGTATATGTGGTTGGACGGTACGATAGAGTAACAGTAACGGTGACTCATAGTACGGATGAGGTAGTAGAGGCGGCAATACTGATAAGTAGGGTCGGTTGCCTGTCCGCACCTATCTACATTACCACCTTTGCAATCTCGGTCGTACCTTGAGTCACCCCGTGAGCCGCCACTGAAAAACATAACCATCCAGGGGTACTTCATAATGAGACGGATTTTGCATATTTATGGAAAAGTTAAGCCTAACCGATTTAGAGATTTTCTCGTGATGCCCGCACAGAGATAATATAGGGACGAATACGAATTTGATAAACAGACTTTCAACTTTGTTTGTATGGATTTTGAAAGGCTTTACATTATGAAATAATTTTAGTATGAACTAATAATTGTATATGTAACAATAAGAAGCCGAAAGCTACTTACTAATTTTTTCGTTTTTTTTTACACGTAAAAAGCAACTTTTTGTTTAAATGCACATCGCTGTTTTGATGCTGAAAATTACACCACTGAAAAATATCGGAAAACATAATTAAATTCTAGGCTGTCAATCAAAATGCTGTAAAACAAAGTTAAGCCCTTTCGCCGCCTTCAATTTCGGTAAATCTAAACGAACCCCGAAAGAGCAGTACAGAAGTAGTAATCCGGTGGTGCTCGAGATGTAGCCACTTGTAAGTCGTGGATCGAGTGTTCCTAAATTACACTGTCGAGGAGAATAACCACCCTGGCCTTCCTTAATTTCCCCCCATTTCCAGCCACCCTTGCAACGCGCCATTGTGTCACCGCAATTAATGGTGCGTTTCCATGATTACAACCACTACAAAGAAGTAGAAACGAATGTTTCCTGATTATTTTCAGCATATACAATACATCGTATACAATACATCATATTATATATATATATATATATATATATATATATATATATATATATATATGACGTATAAATATAAAATATATTGCATTGCAACAATATACAGAATTAAAATTCTCTTAAAAATGCATTAATAAGGCGAAACTAGTCGAAAATTTTAGACATTCAGAATCTTTTTTGGTGGAATTAATATCTATTTTATATTACTCCCCCGAAGAATTTAAACAACTACTAAATAATACACCAAAAAAAAAAATATGTAACTGAAAATGTAGAGAAGAGAAATTTAAAGAACGTATGAAAAACTCCTGGATATACAAGTGTATAAATATTCGCCGTTTCCTATCAAACATTGGGCATTCATTGTGAAAGAACGATTCGCAAAGACAAATCAATTTTGAGTAATTTTGTGAAGTTTCAAGTTCGTGATATTTATTTTGATATTCTTTTCATAAATTAGAGAAATGCGCGATCTCGGAATTACAATAAACGCTGTTTGGGGGTGATTATCTCGATTTCTAGTGATGGGGTGTTTTCAGATTTTTATTGATTCGCGAAGACACATCAATTTTGAGTAATTTTGTAGAGTTTCAAGTTTGTGGTATTTGTTTTGATATTTTTTTCATCAATTAGAGAAATGCGCGATCTCGGAATTACAATAAACGCTGTTTGGGGGTGATTATCTCTAGTTCTAGTGATGGGGTGTTTTCCGATTTTTATTGATTTGCGAAGACACATTAATTTTGAGTAATTTTGCAGAGTTTCAAGTTCGTGGTATTTGTTTTAATATTTTTTTCATCAATTAGAGAAATGCGCGATCTCGGAATTACAATAAACAATGTTTGGGGGTGAATATCTCGATTTCCAGTGATGGGTTTTTTTTCAGATTTCTATTGATTCACGAAGACACATCAATTTTGAGTAATTTTGTAAAGTTTCAAGTTAGTGGTATTTGTTTTGATATTTTTTTCACCAATTAGAGAAATGCGCGATCTCGAAATTACAATAAACGCTGTTTGGGGGTAAATATCTAGATTTCTAGTGAGGGGGTGTTTTCTGATTTTTATTGATTCGTGAAGACACATCAATTTTGAGTAATTTTGTAAAGTTTCAAGTTCGTGGTATTTGTTTTGATATTTTTTTTTTCATCAATTAGAGAAATGCGCGATCTCGGAAATACAATAAACAATGTTTGGGGGTGAATATCTCGATTTCCAGTGATGGGGTGTTTTCAAATTTTTCTGATTCGCGAAGACACATCATTTTGAGTAATTTTGTAGAGTTTCAAGTTCGTGGTATTTGTTTTATTATTTTTTTTTTCATTCATTAGAGAAATACGCAATTACAATAAACGCTGTTTGGGGGTGAATATCTCGATTTCCAGTGATGGGGTGTTTTCTGATTTTTATTGATTCGCGAAGACACATCAATTTTGAGTAATTTTGTGAAGTTTCAAGTTCGTGGTATTTGTTTTGATATTTTTTTTCATCAATTAGAGAAATGCGCGATCTCAGAATTACAATAAACGCTGTTTGGGGGTGATTATCTCGATTTCCAGTGATGGGGTGTTTTCAGATTTTTATCAATTCGCAAAGACAAATCAATTTTGAGTAATTTTGTGAAGTTTCAAGTTCGTGATATTTATTTTAATATTTTTTTCACTAATTATAGAAATGCGCGATCTCGGTATTACAATAAACGCTGTTTGGGGGTGATTATCTCGATTTCCAGTGATGGGGTGTTTTTATATTTTTATTGATTCGCGAAGACACATCAATTTTGAGTAATTTTGTAGAGTTTCAAGTTTGTGGTATTTGTTTTGATATTTTTTTCATCAATTAGAGAAATGCGCGATCTCGGAATTACAATAAACGCTGTTTGGGGGTGAATATCTTGATTTCCAGTGATGGGGTGTTTTCATATTTTTATTGATTCGCGAAGACACATCAATTTTGAGTAATTTTGTAGAGTTTCAAGTTCGTGGTATTTGATTTGATATTTTTTTCATCATTTAGAGAAATGCGCGATCTCGGAATTACAATAAACGCTTTTTGGGGGTGAATATCTCGATTTCTAGTGATGGGGTGTTTTCAGATTTTTATTGATTCACGAAGACACATCAATTTTGAGTAATTTTGTAGAGTTTCAAGTTCGTGGTATTTGTTTTGATATTTTTTCACCAATTAGAGAAATGCGCGATATCGGAATTACAATAAACGCTGTTTGGGGGTGAATATCTCGATTTCTAGTGATGGGGTGTTTTCCGATTTTTATTGATTCGCGAAGACACATCCATTTTGAGTAATTTTGTAGAGTTTCAAGTTCGTGGTATTTGTTTTGATATTTTTTTCATCATTAGAGAAATGCGCGATCTCGGAATTACAATAAACGCTGTTTGCGGGTGAATATCTCGATTTCCAGTGATGGGGTGTTTTCAGATTTTTATTGATTCGCAAAGACAAATCAATTTTGAGTAATTTTGTAGAGTTTCAAGTTGGTGGTATTTATTTTGATATTTTTTTCATCAATTAGAGAAATGCGCGATCTCGGAATTACAATAAACGCTGTTTGGGGGTGAATATCTCGATTTCTAGTGATGGGGTATTTTCAGATTTTTATTGATTCGCGAAGACACATCAATTTTGAGTAATTTTGTAGAGTTTCAAGTTTGTGGTATTTGATTTGATATTTTTTTCGCCAATTAGAGAAATGCGCGATCTCGGAATACAATAAACGCTGTTTCGGGGTGATTATCTAGTTCTAGTGATTACCTGGTTACATCAGCTCTTAACGTACTTCAGCCATTATAAGCTGAAAACAGTCCCAAAACATTTAACAATTGGATCTTACAAAAAGACTAATAGAGGGTGTAATGTTCTTTCGATTATAAAAACTTACACATAGGTTTATACATTTTGACATACATAAAGGAAATGATTAACATTTATTACATAAATAAAGTCGTTTAACGTCTATAGTACGAAGAAGTCCATCATACATTAATATTATACAATAGGTACCAAGAAGGAATAGAAGACTGTTTGTGGCAGGCAAAGAGTTAACACAGTAATTACATATTTATCAGAAGGTAAAAATAAGAAAACAATTTTTGAAATAACAGAATAAATATTAAGATGTATAGCGGTGAAGCAATATGATGCGCCACGCCCTCCAGAATACTACAACATAATATGATATAGAGTGATTTGAAAAACACATTTCAAGAAACAATAAGAGAAGAAAAAAATTTAAAACATTTGTTTTTTTTCACAAATACATTGTTTATAATTCCAAGATATGTCGGTCTCGCGACTGTTGGGGTTCTATGGTTGGAATAAAACCCACTCGTAATAATTAAAATTGGATGAAGTTTTATTTTCGTCGAACACCTCATCAAGACCATTATCAAGGCACATTCCATTAAATTATGAAAAATATTTCTGGATGATGGCGACCGTTATTTTGAGGTACGAGATAAATGAAACACAATTTTCTATGTTTTGTACCAATTCATCTATCTGTAAAACAACCAAGTGTTAAATGAAGTGTTAAAAAACTTGATTATGTTTCAAAAGTGTTCAAACGTGAAGGTATTAATATAATTACCAGAACATAGATTCTAGCGATATATTAAAAATAAACTACGAAAATAAGGTTATAAGTATTGGTTTTAAGATGGTATAGAAGAACCAATATAATCAGTTACAAGCAAGATTAGAATTAGTCAGGATATAGGCTTCTTCGCAGTGCATAACTTTCAAGAGGAAATAAGAGAAGATAGAACATCGACATTTGAAAGTGGAAAATTAAGTTTTATAGAAATCGGATTTAAGTGTCCGTTCTGGTTTCAAGAAGAAGCACAGGTGATAGATCCAACATAATAAATTGCAAGCCATGCTCTGTAGAAGACTACAATAAAAACAGGATAGAGGCTGATTCGAAGATGCATACCTTTCAACGCCGATGTGTTGAAGGACGATCCGAACTATATCGAGACTTTCAAGAAGTCATTTCGGAGTTAGTTGGGATCGAAGGTTTGCAGCGGCACCTTCAAGTAAATTAGTACGATCCCAGTGCTGCAAAAAAAATAAGTAAAGATATTATAATTCACGTGCAACAATATATCATATTATTAAATACAGTTGAGATTGGTTATAACAAGTAACATAATTTGCTTATTACAACCATTATTCGGAGGTCATTTAGCTGTGGCAGGTGGGGGTATAGTTTGCGCAGAGTGAGAAAGTATTCGAAGAGAACGAGATAACAAATTTTCTGTGTCTATTTTAACATTATGTTCACTCGACGCTTTCTGAATAATAATAATAATAATGTTTATTAATGCCAGAACTATAAAGTTTTAAATACCTTAGTGAAAAATAATACCCTTAACAATTGCAGACTAAATTAACGATTTATCTTGATTAATTTGATGACAAATAAACGAATTTCTGTTGCACCTTTCTTGAAATTTAAGATGGTCACGGCTCGGTAGAAAAACTCCATATCAAAGCGCAGTTTTCCAAAATTGGTAAATTGAGATATTAATGGCGTTACGTACTTTGCACTCATATATTTTATTGTTTTAATTAAAAAAGAGCGGTAGTTAAAATAGTAGGGTTATTAGTATATTGCACGACGATAACCAAAACTTCAAAATCGAAGCAGTTTGATTTCTAATATAGATCACAATTTATTGCAATTCTTTTCAAATTTTCTTATTAAATTGTACTTTAACTTTATTTCTTTCGAATATTTTTTCTCATTTTATGAAGTTAAACGTGGTTTCTTTTTAGAAATATGTCGAAACAGCTCATTATTTTCTGGACGGATTTCAGGCAACGACGTTTTCGTTAAAAATTAAAAAAAAAATCCGATGAAAAAGGTTCCTGCATAATTACATTCGATAATAATTTGTGTAATAAGCGAATTACTGTGGTCATTTGAGGAATGTAATATTGGTCATTCCCCACTGAGTGAGAGGATAACTCGGACTAACGGAATACATAGATCCTTCATAAGATTTTTGAAATAATTTGAATTGACATGACATATGTCAAAATTTCTTGTAAATTTTTTTAAACATTATTTCAATATTTAATGCAATTACAGACGATTTTGGATAAAATTGTATATTATACTCATGTGGAACTACTCATTAGTCGCTTGAGATCACGGTATTCAGATGTGACGAGTGACTATGAGAAGTCATATTAAAGAGAGAACAAAACTGGAGGCGGGCTCGGAAACATCACGTATCTACCCTTTCCATTTTTTTTTTGCTATATACAAAGGCGAGAACTATAATCACGCCCCCTTGAATATATTATCGTTATCAGCATCCACCTGATTGGAGAGAAGGGGATGAGCGCTACTCGTGAGGAATGCGTTGAACTAAATTTCGTCGCGCGCATACAACTTTTAAGCAATTTTAAGAAATCTAACTTCTTATTGAAGTTGAGTAATTGGCAATCAATAATGATGAGTTTTAGTATGGTCACTTTAAATTGAATTATCTATGCATCAAACTTAAAATAAGTTACTATAAAACAATTTTACGCTAATGACAAAAACAAATAAGAATTTGTTTTTTTTACAATAACACATAGTTCAAGACATAAACAATTTAATTTAATTTATAATTTTTGGTTTCTTAACTGTTTACAAGATCAACTTTTGGAGAACAATATGAAGTTTCAAGAAGCGTACGAATTCCCAGCCCTTAAGAAACCTTGCTTAAATTTTCCTTGCTGAACTAATTACGCACATTTCACACTCGTATAGTAAATAACTGTTGTATCAAGATTTGCACCAATATTACACGTGTATAGACCGTATTACCTTTTTTGTTGACTGCTTAGCGATTAAATTTAAGTTATATAATCGAATGCCATACTTAAGATACTAATTGTATGGATTCTCTTCTAATCACACAAAAGTATCATAGATCTCATGTACAATGTTATTATAACTTCATCGAAGCTTCAATTATAATAATTTTCCCATTGATTTGAATATCATCTTCTATAAAAGATGTATACAGTAAATAAAGTTTATTATGATTATTAAATTACGGTTTTGTATCATAATTAATTCAAAACAATAATAATTATTAGATAATAAATAGTTTATGAAATTATTATTAGTAAGCATCGCGCCAATAATTTAATAAACAGGCAACAGCGCGATCGCATAATCAATTTTACATACAGCGGAGCTGCCGGTCTGAATAGATTTAATGAAATGTAATGTAATTGTAGATTGTATTTATTAGTGTGTGAAATATGCCATTAATCGAATCCCAATGGAATAATTAAACTAAACGACGGCACCGTAAAAGCTTAAAAGGCGCAATTAAGTATTATTTTTGCTCTAAGCGACTGTGAGAGAGAGTTCATTACGGAATTTGCGTCCGTTATATGCTTCCCATATGTAATTAAAAACTGATTACACAGAAACCCATCAAATGTTGTTAGCAATGAAAAAATAGCTAGATCTGCTTTTATGCAAATAGAGTAGCCATTGCTGTGGAAATAGTTTAAGGTTTTAAAGCCAAATTAGATATATAACTAGTTTTTCCTAGGCTTAAGTTTGATGTATGTGAAATTGTGTTCTTTATGTGAAATTGTGAAATGTAAAAATGTAAGAAAAGTAACGGGTGACCAATAACGGCTCCGCTGCGCTGCGCCGTCGTCCAGCGAGGCCCATCAAAATTAAGCGATTAAATTGGTGACGGACGACGCCACAGCATGTGTAATAGCAACTATTATAATTAATATAATAATTTTAAGTAGGTTAAATTTTAATGCAACCTCGGGTCATTTACAAAGAACCCAATTAACATTTAGGCCTGAATTTCACAGCACCAATTATGGAATGAATAGCCCTATATGTAGAAGAATGCGATTTTTCAATTTAATATCTAAGTATAATTTAGACTTATTTAGCGATTAAGTTGTTACTGTAAAGCACTTTCTGTGCTCATTATGTATATTGTATAGGTATAGCCGTTAATAAAGTTTGATTTGATTTGAATTAAGAAAAGTAATTGGTGAAGATCGATGAGTCCGCTGTGCTGCGCTATCAATGAAAAACATAATTTTTTTCTAAATTAATTTTAATTTCTCGTTTTTTATTTTTCATTTTCAATTTTTCAATTTTTCATTTTTCATTTTCAAGTTTTAATTTGGAATTTTTCATTTTTCATTTTTTATTTTTTATTTTTTATTTTTTATTTTTCATTTTAATTTTTTTATTTTTATTTTTATTTCTTTTATTATTTTAGACTCTGCGATCCCTGAAAATTTCGGCTTTCCAAAATTAAAAAAAAAATGTCTTCTGCCATCCCTGAAAGTTTCAGCTTTTCCACTTTAAAAGAAAGAAATGCGTCCTTAAAAAAAGAAAAACGAACCCAAGGGGTGCAAATGGTGCGTAAGGATAGTTTCAAAAATTTTGAAAAAATATCTTCTGCCATCCCTGAAATTACAGGGTTCGGAAAATATCCGATATTTATATAAATATCAATATATCGGATATACAGGGTGTCCCCGAATGGTCTGTACAACGCTCTACCACATATTCTCTGAAACAAAATAAGACGATTTAACTGTTTATTTTGTTTCAGAGAATATGTGGTAGAGCGTTGTACAGACCATTCGGGGACACCCTGTATATCCGATATATATCAACTTCTTGATATTTATTCTTGGTCATTAATATTAATGTTTATATGACTTATTGATTATATAATGCACATACTTATATTATATTTATTTATTGCAAACAAACACAGTTGCTTACAAGATAGTAAAAAAATAAAATTAAAAATGTCAAAATATTTGACATCAAATTGAAAATTTTTTGAAATGAAGACTTTTTTGCTCTTCACTATGTTTTCAGGGATAAATTGAAGAATTTTCAAAGCGAGGAACTTTTTTTGTTTTTTTTTGCTCACACTTAGTTTTTCATTTTTAAGTCACTTCAAAAATCAACTCTTTTCGATAAAAAAGAGTCAGTTCGCCCATCTCAAGTTTAAATTAAAGCAAATGCTTACTATTCATATTGCTGCAACTGGAAAAATTTGAGAAACGGGGGAATTTTTTGGTATTGTGTATTTCATAAATATCCATGATATATATCATCGAATATATATCATGATATATATCGTGATATATATCATGATATATATCCGATGATATATATCGTCCGAACCCTGCCTGAAAATATCATTTTTTCGACTTTAAAAGAAAAAAAATCCGTCCTTGAAAGAAGAAAAACGAATCCAGGGGTGCAAATGGAGCGTACGGGTAGTTCAAAAAATGTTGACAAAATATCTTCTGCCATCCCTGAAAGTTTTAGTTTTCCGACTTAAAAGAAAAAAATCGTCTCTAAAAGAAGAAAAACGAACCCAGGGGGTGCAGATGGAGCATAGGGATGGTTCCAAAAATTTTGAAAAAGTTTCTACTGCTATCTCCGAAAATTTTAGCTTTTCGACTTTAAAAGAAAAAAACACGTCTTTAAAAGAAGAAAAACGAATCCAGAGGGTACACATGGCGCATGGGGGTGGCTCCAAAAATTTTGAAAAAATCCTCAATGAAAGCCGGGATGACTGGCTTCTGTCATCCCTGAAAGTTTCAACTTTTCGACTTGAAAAGAAAGAAATACGTCCTTAAAAGAAGAAAACCGAACCCAGAGGGTGCAATGGCGCCTAGGGATGGTTCCAAAAATTTTGAAAAAATTCCCAATGAAAGCTAGTCATCGCAATTTTTGAAAAAAATATCTTCTGCCGTCCCTGAAAATTTCAGCTTTTCAACTTTAAAAGATAAAATACGTCTTTAAAAGAAGAAAACCGATGGTTGGGATGGTTCCAAAAATTTTGAAAAAGTTTCTGCTGCCATCCCCGAAAATTTTAGCTTTTCGACATTAAAAGAAAAAAACACGTCTTTAAAAGAAGAGAAACGAACCCAGAGGGTGCAAATGAAGCGTAGGGGTGGTTCCAAAAATTTTGAAAAAATTCCCAATGAAAGCTAGTCATCGCAATTTTTGAAAAAATATCTTCTGCCGTCCCTGAAAATTTCAGCTTTTCAACTTTAAAAGATAAAATACGTCTTTAAAAGAAGAAAACCGAACCCAGAGGGTGCAAATGGCGCCTAGGGATGGTTCCAAAAATTTTGAAAAAATTCCCAATGAAAGCTAGTCATCGCCCCTGTCATCCCTGAAAGTTTCAGCTTTTCGACTTGAAAAGAGAAAAATACGTCCTTAAAAGAAGAAAACCGAACCACCCCCTGGGTTGGTGGCGTTGGTGGCGCGTAGGGGTGGTTCCCAAAATTTTGAAAAAAATCGCAATGAAAGGCAGTTATCCCTTCTGCCATCCCTGAAGGTTTCAGCTTTTCTACTTGAAAAGAAAAAAATACGTCCTTAAAAGAAGAAAAAAAATTTTTTTACCCGGTTTTTAAAAAATCATCTCGGAAACGGGGCAAAAATTCAAAAAAATGGCTCGATCAATTTTAGATATTTTCTTTAAGATTATTTTAAGACATACCGGGATCGTCGAGCTCGGGCAGTTACGGAGGAGTTATTTTTTTTTTTTGGAAATGTGCAAAAATCGAAAATCTGCATTTGAAAAATCCCCCCGGGGGTGGGGATGGAACAAAACGACGGGACCGGTTTTAAAAGCTTGCCCGGTTATCTGGGCTTTGATCTGCGCGCAAAAACTAACAAAATTTTACCGAATAAGGCCCCGATAAGGGGTGAGGTTTAACCCAACCCCCCCGTTTTAAGGGTGAGTTTCGGGGGACGCGATTTTCAAAATCCTCCTCATATTTTTGGGCGAATTTTTTGTGCCGGTCGGTCGGGGCCCCTTTATAGCGGTTTTTTCAGGGCGACTAAACTTTTCTTAATTAGATATATAATTTTCTAGCTTATGTAAAACTTCATTGCAATTGCCCACAAATTGAATATTTTACGCCTAACACATGACGGATTCAATAAAAGTTGGTTATCCCCTCAAAACTAATAATGCCTTCATGAAAAATCTTTAATCACAAAGTTAATTAATGGGGCGAAATTTAATGAATCCTCCCGTAAATAGTTTTTAAATGGATGTTATTGTTAAGAATTCCTCCAAACAATGAATTACCTGCGAAAGGGCTAATTCGTCGCTGGCGCACGGCCTAAGGTCCAAAATCCCCCGTCGTCGGGCTCTAAATTAATTTCGGTTTCACGTTGCCATATTGTTTTGATTTAATTAAGATACCGTACACTTTGCGAACGCTTCGGATCTGCAGAGGCGCGATACGGACTGATATAAATATCATCCCCTCGCGATGCCAAGCCAAAAAGAACATAGTACACACGCCCATACATGTGTATCTTACAGGTCCGTACCAGTTGATTAAGACAACATTTTATAAGGTAATTAAAACGGATGTAGTTGCATCATGCTTTTATTTATTCAAGAATTTACCGGATTGCGAGTGCTGCATTCAAGTAGGAAAAATATTGCCGATTGGGGGGTATTTCCTGAAATTTTCATTCCCGTTGGTCGGTTGCCCAGTGCTTATCATAGATTAAGTGATTGCGGTTTATCGTGATACTGGGATGTGTAATTTATTTAAGCAACACGTAACATCGGGAACGTAATTGTAACCTTTAAGCGATAAGGATCGAACGGTTGCGGATGGCAATTAATGTCGGCACGGCAGGAAAAGTTACGCCACTAAAGTAACAGGTAGAACAAATGGCCGCGTTTCCGTTTCTGCTCACGTCACTTTCCGGGCTAATCTCTTTCTGATTGCCTAACTTTGACATATATATTAGACCCTTGTGTCATCGCGGTGACGTGTTGTTTCAATTCGGAAGGGGTGAGAGACCCTCTATTTTTTTTTTGAAGGATTGAATTTTTCATGTTCCACTGGCTAATTGTTCTTTATTGTCTATCGATTTTATTGGCTAGGTATTTTATCATATTTCGGATGCCAATCCGGGTAGTGGAGTGGAGCTCATCGAGAGAATTGCGGGAAATGTGATCCGGGAAATATTTCAATTATATCGGCGTATACGTATTAGAACAGAGCATACAAGCCGCTTGAACGGATTACAAGTCGGTTCCGCGGAATCCTTTTAAGCCGGATACCTCAACTCCTCATCCTTGGTAGCGCGGTGTTTGCGGAAGAAAAAGTTATTGTTGTCATTCGGGAAAGTTTCCCCATTGGGACATGACGTGAAAACTTTATGAAAAATTTAATATGAAAGCTCGTATTGAAACAAAACGCTATGCCACTAATATCGCTATGACCTTTTTCTTATAATTTAACAATCCAATTCCTAAATATCGGTTTTCTTCATTAAAGAGTCCTCTATATAAGCTCCCTCCTGATTTTCGATGATGATGTTTAGTATATTGATATTTACTTTCTTAATAGTAATTCACGTCTTCAGCTGTTTAGCTACACAGGTAATAACACCATATTACAAAGCCAAATAATAGAACAGTTCAAAAACATATAAGCAAACTACCGAATATACCGATGGCTCTAAAAGCACCAAAGGGGTAGGATGTAGTGTGCATTCCTTTTTTTCAAGAAACATAAAACATTGAAACTAAATATCAACGCGTCAATATTCTATGCAAAAGGGTACGCAAGTGTCTAGTGAGCTGTAAAAAATGGGTAAAATATCATCGTATTAACCGACTCCCTCTCAATTTTGCAGTGTCTTAAACACAAATCCACGCTGTTAACCCAAAATTCATTTAACATAAATCCCACTAAATGTCAAATTATCTTAAAAATAAATACACAAAGTAATTTAAAACTCGATTATACCTCAACGAGTTTACGACACAGTAAGCCAAAGAAGCAACAATGAAAGAAACTACAGATGTATATGATATTACAGCCGAAGATACAAATTGTAAAATTTCGCAAAATGTAAGGAAGTTAGAACCCAACTGGAATTACCAAAATATATCGATCGTATCTTTAATGAATACGTAAGCAGATATAGTCTAGCCGCGCTACGATGGCATCTGAGGCCACCCTCGTTTACATGATGTGCGGGATGTCGGATGCCTGAGGTTCTCAATAAGCGAATATGTTGGGTTGTGTGCATATTTTTATTTCCAAAGTTATCTGTAACCTTTCAAGAACTCCTGATTTATAAATAAAAGCCGATACTGCACCATCACCTCAGACGCCATCGTAGCGCGGCCAGACTATATTACTCTACAATAATATCGCATATGCAAATAAATCATTAATCATTCCCTGCTCACCTACATAAAATCATAATCATAATCATCATCATTTATTGGCATTTTAACAAAAATGCTTGACACAGGTCAATTGTAAATGTAATAAGTCATAAATAAATTAAATGAAATAAATTAGTATCTAATGCTAAATAAAATAGATTGGGATAAAACACTTTAACTTTTTTATACCACTATATTTTATTTATGTGACCAGTGAATGGTCGAAACTAGTCACATAAATAAAATATAGTGGTATAAAAAAGTTAAAGTGTTTTATTCCAATCTACAATCAAGATGTACCACGAAGTAAACGCCGCCAACATTAAACACTAAATAAAATAATTACATTTAAAAAGTGTGGTACTGTATAAATAAAACAAATATAAAAGTATAACAAAACGCAATAAGTTAAACACTGAGTATTAAAAAAATGAATATAATAGACAGCCCTGTGTGGTTGGGGTATGTATCGAGATATCAATCACATTATACAACAAATTAGAAACAACTTTACTTGTTGCAGAAAGCATTAGATAAATACAAGAAAACGAAATGTTTATAGTCTTAGTAAGACTTAATATTTTGCTTGCAGATTAACGAACAGGTTGAATATTCATATATTCAGGCTACATTTCGTTTTCTTGTATTTACATTATATTGTGTTCTTTAAATATATTGAGCGGCACTTTCCTTCGTGAATTTTAAATACTACTGATCCAAACGTAGTTTAACCCTTAGCTAAGTTATTGACTTAATTTTTATTTATCCCGGTGGATGCGCCGGGAAAATATTCGACTATACAGGAATATTTATTTGTTGTCACCAATATAGCGGAATTCGCTGGGTAAATGTTAATATAGTAATGATAATAACAATAATAATAAGGTTTTTCATGCCTAGACAGGAAGACCAAAATGATTTTTGGGATTTTTTGTTTGCATAAAATATAAAACTTGTTTAAAATTGAGTTGATCTATGTGGTAGCACGCATTTTCATGATTGTAACATAAATTTGATAAGAAAAATATTAGCTATAAAAAAGGTGTTGTCATCCTCCTGAAGGCCGTTGAAAAAAAAAACAAGTTTCGCGGTAACCACTGCTACTCGGATTTGGATTATCAGAAATCAAAAACAAACAAAAATTTCTCCAATATATTAAAGTAACTGGTGATTGAATGAACAGTTTGTCGATATATTCTGGGGCAAAATGGCGGACTTTCAAAGTTAAAATTTTGATTTTTCATGAAAATATCGCTCGTTTTTCACCAAGAAAACAGAAACTATACGTCGATAAAAAAATTCCTTCGATCAATCACTGGCCTATTATATCTCAAATGAACGTGCCAAGTTTGAAAACAAATCGGTGCAGTAGTTTTCGAGATATCGTGGTCACCGTATTAAAAATGCGGTTTTGAGAAAAGCGCGTTTAAAGTTCCAATAATTTGAACGCCTGTAACTTCGGCAATTTTAACCAACTTTACAACTTTTTAGGGAATTTTCTTCAAACATTGTACTTACTGAAAATGGGAAAACCCAAAAATCAATTTTTTGAAATTTCTGACTAGGCGTGACCCCTTATACGGATACTCTTTTACAAAATAATTTATTCACAGTTCAATTGAAAACAATAAACCTACGATTATATGATGATAAATAAATAATAAATTTGATCCAAATAAGTATAAAGGTCACTTTTAACTTCAAATTCCAAAAAAGTCGAATTGAGTCGTTGATTTCATAAACAGCATATGTCCAAAATTGTAGAAATCGACATTTTTGCGGCAAAAAAATATGGAATAAATAATTAGTCACTTAATATTATCAGTTATCTATGATATGTGAAAATGGAAATTGTAACGGTTGCCAAGATAAACAGTTTTTCGATTTTCTCAAAACATCATTTTTGGACAAATGCTGTTTATGAAATCAACGCCTCAATTCATTATGCTATTTGTTAGCTATTTGGTTTTCATAGTTTAGGATGTACGAATGCACTAATAGATCCTGAAGGCATGGAACCATTCATGTTCAATATTTAAGTCATGCTGGGAAGTATCAGAAGTAATCATGTTGCCAAAACCTGGTAAACCACCAAATGATGTGAAATCATATAGACCGATGTCTTTACTGCCAATAGTGCCTAAGCTATTTGAGAAAATGCTGCTTAAAAGGTTTAAGATCCTAATGGAGAAAACATGTTTATTCCCAGACTTTCAGTTTGGATTTAGGCATAAACATTCTACGATTGATCAAGTACATCGCATAACAAACATCATTGAACAAGCAAGTCTGTTCCACAGTATTTTTAGATGCCGCTCGAACATTCGACAAAATTTAACATGAAGGCCTAGTATACAAACTGAATAAAATGTTTCCTAAACAATATGTACAGATATTAACATCTTATATATTAGACAGATTGTATGGAATTAAACAGAAAGAAGAATAATCTAAACTAAAATAAATAAAAGCAGAGCTGCCCCAAGGCAGTGATATTGGTCCTATTCTCTATATTCTTTTCCCAACTCTAGAAGAAGCAACGATAGCAACTTTTGCGGATGACACTGCACTACTAGTAGTGGCTCAACATCAAGAGGATTATTTTAGGAAACTACAAACAGCAACTAGTTCAATCATGGATTGGACCAAAAAATTAAAGATTAAGCTTAATGAGCTCAAATCTATCCATGTCAACTTTGATCCTGGACACTAAATTACGATGGAAAGTGCATGTTAAAAAAAATAACTTTCACTAAAATACAGCCAACTCTATTGGCTTCTTGGTAGAAATTCCAAGATCCTGAAACCGGTATGGCAATCATCAAGTTGTGCCAGTGATAGTAACACAAAAATTATTCAAACATTCCAAAATAGAGTTCCGCACAACATTGTCAGAGCACTATGGTACATTCGAAACTCTGATCTTCATCGGGACCTTCAGATGTCTATTGTGAAAGAAGAGATCAAGATAATACTAAGCCAGGCTACACCTCCACATAAAAGCAGAAGATCCACAACTATTGGACAACTACCATCAAGTCCGAAGATCGAAGAGAACAAAACTATCAGATCTAGTGTAGTGTGATATGTGTAAAAAGCAGAATACAGTGCGCGAGTGAAATGTATATTTCAGAAAAACTAGAAGACGTGACGTCACTGGATCATCTTTAGAAAAGTGTAAAACCTAATTTTAAGAATGTACTAGATTTAGGGCCGGTATTATAAAAACGTCATTTAAATTTAATTGACGATTAAATTTTAATTGACATTTGTCCTACATGTATTTTGCATATAACCAAACTTCATTTAAATTTTAATTTTCAGTTAAATTTAATTGACCTTTATAATACCGACCATTAAATTATTGCTTAGTCACTGTGACTAGTTATTTTTATATGATTAATGATTAATGATTAATCTCCTTGAGAATGACCTAAGGTCGAAACTAGTCGGAGAGAAAAATAAAATCAGTGTAACAAAACCAAGTGTTTTAATTAATCAAATAGTTATTTTTAATAAAATAAAAATAAGTCAGCGTTTACAATTTCGAAAGAAATGTTTTTGACAATTTAAGGAACGAATATTTAACTCTTTGTTTCTTGGCGCTAGAAACTAGATGGCGGTAAAACTAATTTAACTCTTTGTTTGTACTTAGCATACGACAAATACCTGCGGCCTGACGTATCAAAGTCATTAGACTACATACTTGATTAATTTCAGAATCATTCATATGAAGCAAAACCAAGTGATTTCAAAAGCCAAAAGTGATAATTATTTACCATGTTTAGCATCATGGTAAATTATTATTATTCTACAATTATAGACTATAAATTACAAATATTTTAATGTATTTCACTAAAAATGAAGGAATTTATAAAAAAATAAGCTGTTTAGTTTTAAGTTACCTTCAACATTTGTTACCCCTTACCTATCGACATATTCGCGACAAACATTTTCTCGCAAGATCAAATTGGCCGTTCCCGGCGCATCCACCGTATGGTCAATTCATAAATGAGCTTATTTTAGTTCTCTGTAAAGTGGTAATATCTAACGCAGGGGTCGCCAAACTTTTTTGATCATCGACCCCTATATAATTTTTCGAAATCTCCATCGACCCCCACAAAAGTATTTTTTTGTGAACTCGCCCCTCGAAAATCAGCCATATTTTTGTCTTTTGGCTATAACTACTAAACAAATCTTGTAAGCCTATTCACTGGCGTAAAAAAATTGTGTATTGACTACTTTGGGACTGTAAAAAGAATTATTGATATTTATGGCTTGTATTTCCTGTAATAATGATATTCATTAAAAAAAATATATACATAAAGACATAAATGACGATGACCTAAAATAGTTGAATAATTTTTTCCAAACGCGGAATCCAAATATATATTCATACATTTCCTCTAAATAAAACCTTTCCACTAAAAAAGGTTTCATGTTCACTAGCGGAAAATATGAAAATTGAGGTTTATATCTCAATTTTTTACACTTGTTTTTCGTTCGACCCCCCATCGACCCTCCGATTGGGATCGACCCCTATTAGACCCCCTGGCTTAGATCGACCCCTAGTTTTGTTAAATAGACCCCTGGGGGTCTATATAGACCACTTTGGCGACCTCTGATCTAAGGGTTAATAGAATATTGTACAACGAGCATATAATGATGGCTATTAATCACGAGAAAGGTATTTGCGGAACGAGTGATTAATAGCCATTATATGCGAGTTGTACACTATACTTTGTTAAATTAGTTGTAATTACAATTACAAAAAAAAAATAAAACCAAAGTTAAAATCAGTATTAAACAGGGTAAACAAAATATTATCATGGCTCGCGTTCTGTGAATTAAAGCGCGAATTAGCGTGTTTAATAACCATATTAAACACGCAAATGCGTGTTTAATGAAATTGAGTGTTAAATGTACCCCATTAATGCTGCCCATACAATTAAATAATACGCACATTATAACATTTTCGTGAAGAAAATATTATTATATTTGTCATATTGGAAATTTTTTAAAAAGTTCACGAAATTTGACCAAAAGCTCTTCAGCTCGTCTTTGAAGATTAATTTGAAAATCTAGGGTAGTTTTTATGCCACAGTATACCAAACAGTAGTTTTTTTTTTTTCAAAATGGTCGGAATCGTCTCGGGGGAAATTCTGTGAAATTTTGAATTTAAAGATTTTGACGGAAACTACTTTTCGTACGGAGAAATAAACAAAAAATTGAATTTCAATAACGTGCGTTTTTTTAACCATCAATTTTTAAACTCACGCCCACGTGTTTATCCCTGAGAATCGATTAAATTTTAGAAAGTTAACGAAGCTTAAGTCGCAATAATAAATATCCATGTTATACAAAACAAAGTTAAAAGTGTTTTATCTAAAATCGTGTGTAATAAGCAAATTACTGCGGTCATTTGAGGAAAGTTATTCGTTACCCAAATAATTAGATCCCTCTTAAGATTTTTGAAATAATTCAAATCGACGTACGTCAAAATTTCTTGTCAAAATTTTATAAATATTATTTCAATATTCAGAGCAATTAGAGGCGATTTTGGATAAAATGTTATATTATACTCATGTGGAATTACTCATCAGTCACTTATTAAAATTACCCGATTTAAATTTAAAATTAATTTAATTTTAAATTACCAAACTTTTTCTGGCGGGACTAATTATATATGTTACGGTTAATATGATTAATGCTGAAATTATGCATAATTACCAGTCATTATGTATAATTACTTCCAATATTGGAGAATTTAATAAAGTTATAGCAATTTATTAAATATGCTGGTCATTTTAAATATTATCCAGGGCTCATTGGTATGTTTGATAACTTTCGTCATTTAGTGCTGTTGTACCAAAACCTAACTCAATCTAACCGAACCTAACCCAACCTAACTGAACCTAACCCAATCTAACCTAACCTAACCTTACCCAATCCAACCTAACCTAACCTAACCCAACCTAACCTAACCTTACCCAATCCAACCTAACCTAACCTAACCTAACCCAACCTAACCTAACCTAACCTAACCCAACCGAACCTAACCTAACCTAACCTAATTTACTTTCTCGTACTTTGTAACGGAGAAAGTAAACATGAAAAACAATTCTATCAAAAAGTTATACATATTCGCCAGTAATTATTTATACTTTCCAATTTATCATATTGACCGTAACATCTACACGTATTAACAAATAAACTTTGATTTGATTTATATTTTTTTGTCCTAAAATTTCAATTAATCAAAATGCCAGTAAGTATTAGATATTATTCATAATATCCAGTATGTTTGATAAATTAAGCATATTCTCCAATATTATTGGGAATTATACATAGTCGCCAGTAATTATGCATAATTTCTAATTTATCATATTAACCGTAACATATACATTCCACCCTCGTACAATAAATAACTATTATTATTCATGGTGATGGTTGCGACCGTTACTACGTGGTAATTCATTATAGAAACACTGAATAAATAATATAAATTGTGGTAAAAAACTTAGTAAGTGTTTTATTCAGTTTTTCAACTAATGTATCTCCTTTTGCTTTGAATGAAAAGCATATTGATTTAATTTGTATTTTTCACTATTCTAAAAAAGTTGTGCAAAAACGACTTTGCATATCAAAAATTGGAATTCTGCACCGTGATGTTTTAACGATAATAAATAAATCAATTACGTCGAGTGTAATAAGCAAATTAAGTTAAATATTTATCATTTGATCCATTTTTAACTTATTTTGGTAAATTTTATACATCGTTTAGTTTTTGTTAGAAATGTTTACTTTCATATTCGCCCTTTTTCATCTGAATTGTTTAAATATGTAGGCCTGAGACTTGAAATTCCTTTAACTGTAAATTGTAATTAATAATTACAAATATTGTTAATTATAATAAAATGAAAGCAGCTACTTATAAGTTACTATGTAATATAGAACCATATTGTATAGCGGATTATTTTTCTTGTAAAATTACTAGTATGTAATACCTGTATTTGTCTGACGTTTTACATGTACAAATATATTCATGTGTTTGTAAAGTGTAAATAAATATATATTATTATTATTATTATTATAAAAGAGTATTGTAACGAATTTTAATGGAGAAATACACATGCCATTATTCATCTGCCTAATGGGAGCCACCGTTTGTTACATTTTTAATGTTGAAGGTGGATTAAATTTCCTTCCCCGACTTGATTTTTAATCAAATGCATTTTAATTTTTTTTTATTTGGATTTTTTAAGATTTCCAACGGTAGTCGGGATATGGTAAATCCCATAATCAGATCATTATAGGATTGATATCATTGTATTTGTATGTTTGTAAAAAAATATCGTTCTAAAACTGTAATTTAATTTTATCAAAGCAATCTACATTTCAACATTTCCTCCTTAAATTTCTAACGACATAATTTAAGAATTTAAAAGATTAAGGATTTAAACTGAGTTTTTGGGATCGAATCCCAGCCAGGGCGAAAGATTTTTCGGAGATCGAGAAGTATTCGGTCGGGTCCATGGTTGTTGTGTATACATCTGACATTATTCATTTGTTCATTTATTCATCCCAAAAATTAAAAATACAAAATGTTTGATGTGACTGAATGGCACATGCCATAAGTCAAAAAAAAAAGTTTTTATTTGTAAGAAATAATATCAATTTCATATTACTATCCTTCTTAAAATATTACAATACCTACGCCGTCATGAGACCGAAAAAATACTTATATAATGCAGGAAAAATATCAGGGAACAGAAGCCTGCCCATGAAGCCTATAAAGATTTCTTGGCTGAGAATTTAAGAGAACAGTTTGGTTGCAGCAGCTTTTTACAAAAGCGGTTAGTAATGTCAGAATTGCACAACCTCCGATAGAAGGAACCAGAAGAAGAAGATTCAAGGAAGTACGTTTACCCCAACAAGATGACGCTGACGTGCAATGTCCTTACTACAAATAGCATTGACTTGTTCTATTCATTCTACAAACGCTCACTTTGAAAACCATACAATTAACAATCCGGAAACGGCACATAATCCTTGAGACTGAAATTCCTACATTACTTTTAAATCCAAACGCCTCGAAAGGTCGTGTGTGATTTTTTTTCCCGAAACATATCGATTGCACAACAAATTACTTTCTATGATATAACAATACGTCCGCAGCTAATTTGTCAAATTGAGGTAATTTGACGTAATTTGAGGAAATACCATGTTACACAAAAATTGAGCCGCTAATTACACAACGAAACAAACATCAGTTTTTTTTTCCTTTCTGTGGGCGCAGCCAAGACAATAAAAAAAAATAAGGCACAATTAAAGCGGTCACATTTTCATTCAAGGCAGTAAAAAAACACGGTGTAATGGCCTCTAAAATCCTTGAAATTGTACACAACACATATTTAATAATAATCAAATTGTTTACGACCCAGTAAAACTTCACAATCCATAAAGGAAAGTCGTCTGAAAGACCCCATCGATTTCACATTAAATCGGGGGTTTGCTGGGTGTGCCATTAAGAAACTGTTACTTGGTAGTGGAATTGAAAATGGGAAAGAAAGTTTTGATATAGTATTAGCCAGATAAATAAATTATGTCAATAATTGTAATTATAGGATATTTTTGGTTTGAAAAAGGCAAACGGACTCAATTTGTGGAAACTATCACTAATTATAAATTAATTGGGTGACATTGGGTAACTCGTGTTTTTTTATTTATTATTAATAAGTTGTACATTTAAATGCGCATGTTATCGGACAATAAATAAAAGTAATCATGTTGAAAGATTGGAGTTGAAAAATTGTTTTCATCCACAAATAGTTACTGTGAGTATAAAGTAACCCACAAAATGCATAAAACTTCTAGTTATTATTTTTGAAGAAAACCGCAGAAACAATAAGTTTCTTAAAGGCCCGCCATTTTGACATATTGAAAAAAATGCTAAGATATGATGTTTAAAGTTTTAATTAGCTGCGGGGAATGTATCTATGTAGTTTGTCAGTTGAAGAGATGGGTAACTCATTTATTTATTTATTTATTGTTTATTACCCAACAGTAACAGTAAGGCCAGTTACAGGACAAATTAAAGAAACGACTCATAGTGAGTCGACTCTTTGAATCGGAATGAATCGATGAATTAAATGAATCGTGCTGAAATAAGAGACTAAACATTTTTTTGCTCTTCAACATTATTGGAAGTTAGGACCTTTCTTTTTGCTCATCACTTTTTTCCAAACTGACTTTTTACTTCTTGCAATTTTTTAAAAAGCCAGAACAACCAAAAAAAAGAGAGTTCTACGAGTTCTGAGTACATTGTCTGGATCTACTTGATGAGTTCAGTAATTCTTTCCCATAAACAAATTCGATTCAATTACGATTGATAATATTTTCTCAAATAGACTAATTAATTTTGAAAATAAAATATTTTTTGAAAAATCCTCAAAGACCAAAAAAGAGAGTTCTACGAGTTCTGAGTACATTGTCTGGATCTACTGGATGAGTTGAGTAATTTTTTCCCATAAACAAATTCGATTCAATTACGATCGATAATATTTTCTCAAATAGACTAATTAATTTTGAAAATAAAATATTTTTTTAAAAATTCCCAAAGACCAAAAAAAGAGTTCTACGAGTTCTGAGTACATTGTCTGGATCTACTTGAGGAGTTCAATAATTCTTATAAAAAAATTCAATATAATCACGATTTATAGCATTTTTTGAAAAAGTCCCAAATACTTTTTACTTCTTGCAAAGAATCCAGAGTCGACTCACAACAAAGAATAATTTAGCCCATCTCCAGTCCGTTGGTGAGGGTTCGAGTCCTGTCCGGGAATTTACTCATTAAGTCTATAATTATTTTTAGCCATCTTTCTTTTATACATCAATTATTTCAAACGAATTCTATGTCTAAATCCAACTGTATTTTCTGACTACAATACATATTTCACTAATTGGAATGCATGATTTTTCCCTCCACGTAAAAATGAAACGCAAACTAAAGTTGGAAAGTCTTGTTTATCCAAATGGAAACTGGAAATATTTAATGCACGAGCCTCGTTAAAGTATAATTGCAATCGGTTTGTGGTAACAAAGGAATTGATGGAAAACAATAACGCCCGACATCAGCGTTTATTATTTAACATAATTAATTTTATTGCGATCGATTATTTATATTCCCGAGAAGCGGGACGTAAAAATGGAGGCAACTTCGAATTAAATACTCTAAATTACAATTCGATATGTGGCGAGACTGCGAACCATTAGGAGTTTCCTGTAATTTCCGCTTAAGAAATGTAGTCACGAGTGTTTACGTTCAAACTTTGTTGCCTGGTTATTTATTGCGTTCTATAATTTCAATTTTGCCAACTGTATTAAATAATTACGGAAGAAAAGGGAATTTCGTGTATGTGTGGGTGTAACTTACTGTATGTGTGTTATTTGCTGCGGAATTATTGGCTGCCGCTTACCTGTAACAAGAGAAGAAACTGTATTAGTTCGTGTAATTGATGGCTGAATTGAAATATCGATTACACATGTAATAAATGCATTTCATTTCAAACATGACTCGAAAAATCTTTAATCGCCTGCATTAATTAATTAAGATCATGTATTTCTTGTTGGTAAAGAAATTGCTGTGGATATAAATAAAAATATCGATTTGGTTTCACGACCTCCTTTCTTACTTAAAAATTATAGGAGATCCACCGCACCCTGCTGACTAACCCATGACCAAAAATCTTCTTATTTTCTAGAAAACGGAGCCTACATTTTTTTTTAATGTCGATTTCATTAAAAAAAAATGTTAATTTTGTATTATCCATTTACATTCTTTTGAATATTTGTTTCAATTCGGTTTTCAATGTAGTTTTTTACCATTATTATAAGAAGCAGATGATAGTGCATTTTACATATCGATCATATAAGAATGGAAATTACGTAGTCACAAAAATATTTTTGATCCCAATTATAATTTTTAATTAATTCAATTCCACTCGAATATTTATAAAGATAAAGAGAAAACATTTGGGCATCTGGAATGGTTGCGGTATGGGCTAGGAAGTGTGAAAGATTGATTAATTTACAACCACAAATCACGGAGTTGTATGCATATACATGTGGATATCTCGATTTTAAATTGTATCTTGATTAATGAGAAAACTATTTCCCGTACATACTTCAAATTTGCCCACCTCTTAGATCGGATGATATTTGTTCAATTCGCGTTTGTTTAACATTGATTAATTGAAGAGTTTGGAAAGGGCATTGAATATTATAGAATCATGTTTGACCATTTATTGCCCTCCTTCCGAGTACGCATGACGAGCGCATGACGAGCGCATGACTAAGCGCTCGCATATGAAATGGTTAGGATGGGCGGAGTTTACTGATACGTATTTTGTTTTTGCCAGTGAAGAGTGTTGTTTTCATTTATTTTATATTGTTAATTGAGAGTGCTGTGTGGTTGTGGTTTAAATTCAATTATATAAATTCACATTTTTTTTTATTTCTTGTGGCAAGATATATCAACACACAATTCGAACGTAATTTGAATTTTTGACACCCCAGCTGAAGCGGTGATCAAAATGTTACCAAACTTTGGGGATGTGCTTCAAATGGAATACTTAACGATTTCCTAAAGTTTCTATGTTCTAGTGATGGGCATAATCGAATGATTTCAATAATCGAATGATTACTATTCGAATTAAACTGAAAATCGATTATTCATTTGAATGATCATTCGAATGATTATTCGAGTGATCATTCGAATGATCTGAAAATCGATTATTTATTCGAATGATCATTCGAATGATTATTCGAGTGATCATTCGAATGATTATTCGAGTGATCATTCGAATGATCCGAAAATCGATTATTCGAGTGATCATTCGAATGATCCGAAAATCGATTATTTATTGAAATGATCATCCGAATAAAAGTTCGACTAATAATTCGAATTATAATTCAAATGATCGTGAATCGAGTATTTTTATTTTTCAAGTGGTATAGACATATCTGAATGTTATGAAAATTATCCTGACTTAAATACTAAAAACAGAACTCCGGTTATTTCGTTAAAAATTTTCAATAAACAGCTGTGTTCTAATTTCAGCAATATATCATAATAAAATTATAGTATAAAATATATTGTAAATAATATCAGAGTACTTCGCCTTAATGTTTCGTGAGAAAAATTACCGCCCGGTTACACGTGCCGTGCGTCTCTCGTTTATTTTTTTGTCAACTTTCATGAATTTATTTTCTAACCTTCCAATGCCAATCGAATGATCATTTGAGTATAGATAATTTGGTCATTCGAATACTCATTCGAATGATCATTCTAGTACCGATCATTCGAATGATCACTCGAATACCGATCATTCGAATGATAATTTGAATTAAGAAATAGGTTCTCGAGATAATCGATTATTTTGATAATCGAATTAATCGATTATCGTCATTCGAATGATCCCACCACTAGTTCTAACTAGTGATGGGCATAATCGAATGTTCACTATTCGAATTAATCTGAAAATCGATTATTCATTCGAATGATAATTCGAGTGATCATTCGAATGATCATTCAAATGATCTGAAAATCAATTATTTATTCGAATGATCATTCGAATGATTATTCAAGTGATCATTCGAATGATACGAAAATCGATTATTCATTCAAATAAAAGTTCGACTAATAATTCGAATAATAATTCTAATGATCGTGAATCGAGTATTTTTATTTTTCAAGTGGTATAGACATATCGGAATGATCACTCAAATTATCGTGACTTAAATACTAAAAATAGAACTCGGGTTATTTCGCTCAAAATCGTTCATAAATACTTGTGTTCTGATTTCAGAAATATGTCATAATGAAATTATAATTTAGAATATATTGTAAACAATATCAGAGTACTTCGCTGTAATGTTTCGTGGGAAAGATATTCTATTAATACGCTAAGTAAAGTTTTGAATGATATATATTCGAGTACAAATTGGTATAATGACATTCGAAAGGTCATTCAGATTATCCCAATATCCAGTTTTCGAATTGTTCATTCGAGTACCGATCATCATTCGAATGACCATTCGAATGCCAATCGAATGTTCATTCGAGTATAGATAATTCGAATGGTCATTCGAATGCTCATTTGAATGATCACTCAAATACCGATCATTCGAATGATCATTCGAATTCAAAAATAAGTTCTGGAGATAATCGATTATTTTGATAATCGATGAATCAATTATCGTCATTCGAATGATTCCATCACTAGTTCTAACCCTCCCGGAAGTATTTTTTTTTTCGAAATTGACTTTTAGGGGAAATATTTTCAACATTCCAAAACAACAATAATTCACATATTCATATCTCGGTAAATAACTGGGAGATTTAAAAAATTCAAAGTTTTTTTTTTACGTACACACAATATTACAATGATAATCCGTCGTTAGGTTCGTGATTAAAAAAAAAACAAAAACATATATTGAAAAACGATCGAAAATATTTACCGGCAAAATAAATAAAAGTTTAATTCATTTTTAAAATTAGAAGGAGGGGTCGTTTAAAAAAAAAATGGATTTTCTGTTCGGCTCAAAAAGAGCTATCAAGAGGTGTTATCAGATTTCAGATCGGACAAAAAAAAACAATCAAAAATCGGCCGTAGATCGTAAACGGTGCACCCTACGAAAAAGATGGCCCTTACCTTTTCGACGCAAAATGTTATTCCGAATAATTTTATATATCGATCATATAAGAATGGAAATTACGTAGTCACAAAAATATTTTTGATCCCAATTATAATTAAAAAGATAGATAGATAGATAGATAATTTTTAATCAATTCAATACCACTCGAATATTTATAAAGATTAAAAGAAAACATTTGGGCATTTGAAATGGTTGCGGTATGGGCTAGGAAGTGTGAAAGATTGATTAACTTACAACCACAAATTACCCAATTTTTCCCAAAAAACAATCAAAAATCAAAAATCGGCCGTAGATCGTAAACGGTGCACCCTACGAAAAAGATGGTTCTTACCTTTTCGACGCAAAATGCTATTTTTGAATACCCCGTTTAAATTTCTTACATGGGATTAAAAATGGCCGCCCTACAATTTTTTTTTATTGAAACCGGGGGTGGTTTTCTTTGAATAACTCCTCGAGGGTTGGAGATATCAAAAACCGTAACAGATATAAAATGTAGAGAGAAACTCGTTCTACAAAACTCTATGAAAATTGGAGTCGTGACTGTGAAGGTGGCGCCGCGCCGAAGCACGGATAAACCGACCCCTGCAGAGAAAGGGTTGCAGCTCGCGGACGGAGAAGAGCACCCGAGTCTGCGTAAATGGCCGTTCTGCCCCTATGCATTGGGAATTTTTTGAGCCGTATCCGAATCTTTCAACTCAAAAATTCAGTGAGGAGTAGCGTTTGGCGCGAAACTCTGCATTCTCAAAAATCGATTTTCAAAAATTCACCCTGGAGTAATTGGATGATGTAAAAAATCGCGGATTTCGCGGCCTTTCCGAAGAAAAATGAAATTTAAAAAAAATTGAAAATGAGGGGGTGGCAACTCTTTTTGTGAGGGGTTGAAATTTGAATGATCTAATTTTTGAATTTTGTATGATTTTTCATGAAAATTTCAACTTCCTACCTATACTGCAAATATAACTTTACTTTTAGTCAGCATTTAGTTAATTCTAGAGTTAGTTTTTTTTTATGTATCATTCCATATGTAAAGGAGTTTTCCGTTGAATAAATAAATAAATAAATAAATATACCCGTTTTCGAGATATGGCATTTGCTGGAAGGGTAGGGGATGTTTAAAATTTCGTCCTCCCCTCTTCTAACCCTAGAAATTTCTTATGGTTAACCTGAAAATGTATTGAGGTCGAGGGGGTGGAGCAAAATTGGGGGCGAATTTCAAAAAAAGGGTACAGAGAGTTTTTTTGGAATATTTTTTAAAGTCTAAATTGAATGACCGCCACCTGCTGGCACGTGCGTGCGACCCGTTATTAACCAGCGCGTTTTCGTTTTTTCAAAAATTCGCGCCACCGGGCGGGGGTCATCGTCTATTTTCCAAATACCTGCCACGGCGATGCTCCCGTTCCGCCTGTTAAATCTTCCCCGAGTTTCTTAGTTTTTTTCAAAAATTCACCCTAGGGTAATTGGGTGATGTAGAAAATCGCGATTTCGCGGCCCCCAGAGAAACCGTGCGCCTTTTCGAAAAAAATGAAATTAAAAAAAATTAAAATGAGGGGGTGGCAACTCTTTTTGTGAATTTTTTTTTAAATTTTTTTATGATTTTTCAAGAAAATTTCAACTTCCTACCTATACTCATTTTTTTGGTAGGGGATGTTTTAAAATTTTTGAGAAAAATCAAAACGTAAAGCTCGTCCTCCCCTCTTCTAACCTTAGAAATTTCTTGTGGTTAACCTGAAAATGTATTGAGGCCGAGGGGGTGGAGCAAAATTGGGGGCGAATTTCAAAGAAAAGGGCACAGAGAGTTTTTTTGGAATATTTTTTCAAGTCCAAATTGAATGGCCGCCACCTGCTGGCACGTGAGTGCGACCCGTTATTAACCGGCGCGTTTTCGTTTTTTCAAAAATTATTCGCGCCTCCGGGCGGGGGTCATCGACCATTTTCCAAATACCTGCCGCCTATTAAATCTCCCCAGAGCTTCTTAGTTTTTTTTTTAAATTCACCCTAGAGTAATTGGGTGATGTAGAAAATCGCGGATTTCCGCCCGTTAAATCTCCCCCGAGTTTCTAAGTTTTTTTTGGCAGATTTTTGAAAAAACGTCGAGAAACGACCTTCGAGGGGTCGAAAGGGGGCGAAGGGTATTTTTAAGAAAATAATCTTTCGGCGACTTTAATCTTAGAATTCTGCGTTTTAGGCGCTTCCCAAATTTCAGCCCGATAGGCGCATTTTTTAAAGGGGTACCTTTTATCTAATTTATACAGGGTCATGCATTTCACGTCCCGTCTTCTATAGCTCAGTTAGTAATTACATTAGGATTTCGATATTTTGCAGAATAAATTTGCATCCTAGAATGCATTTCAGGAACATATTTTTGATTATACAGGGTGTCCCAAAAAAGAGTGACTTCATGATAATATATTTTTTTTAAATTACATGCTATATATTTTATTACTTATTTCGGTACCTTTTATGGTTGCCTACATACCCCTATAATTGTATTGAAATCCTTCAGTGAAATCAACAAAAAAAACAGTTTTGCACTATTGGTTTAAAAAATAAATTAAAAATAAAAATAGTGCCTCGTTAATAAAATCATACAAGTTACTTATTAAATAAGGTCTGATAGTCCCGTTAACCAAGTTTGATTGATATGAATTATACAGGGTGTCCAAAATTTAGTGTCAAACATTCCAAACTTTAAAGCACGTTATTTTTCTTACTTTAAATTGGAGCCCCTGCATATTTTTATGTCATTCCATGCGGAATTAAAAAACAAACATTTTCCTTAATTACAACCCTATCGAAATTCCTAACGCATTAAAAGTTAACTGGTTTTATCAACTATTCCAATAGTCATTTTATTGAATAAAAATCGAAGGTGGCTTTGAAAAACAATTTATTGGCATTAAAATTTAACAAAGCAACAAGGGACTATTTTGACTTTAGTAATGTAACAGTTTAACGCATTATTAGCTGAAGCTCTTTATACTCAAGAATTATATTTGGCATGGAAATCCTGCAAAATACTCGATTTACATTTAATATTGAGATTGAAAATAAACCATGAAACTGTAAATATAAATAGGTATTAAACAATAAAATCGGAGAAAGTAATATGATGGCCACATTTATTTATTTTATTTTTTCATCAAATATCCATTAATTGTTTTGAACCGTAAATTTTCAACCAAATGCTCTGCAAAATATCAAATCTGAGGAGCCGATACACCACTTAACGTCCAAAGATATTTTTAAAGGAGAAGGCGCGTTATTAAATTAATTCTATCGCCGTCCGCAAATTCCCTTATGATAATTTCAGGGGAATTCAGACCTGGTGGAGGTTTTTTTTTACGCCTAAGTGTGGTGGAGAGGGTGTTTGTTTTCATTTAATTTTGAGAGGGTAGTAGATGGAGTGTGCGGGCCGGAGGCTGTGTGCTCAGACAGCATCGCATCAAAAATATTTCAGCGAGATAACGTGGAAATTAATTTACTTAAATATCGTCCACTTCAATTTCTCCGAAAAGGAGAAAACGAGAGCTAGGGGGGTGGCTAATAATAACGAGAAGGCCGAGAGCACGGTGCGGCCGCCAAGAAAATCTGGGAGAACGTTAATTAAAATCGGCCATATAATAAATTAATTATCCTAATTAACTTGGGATAATTTAATTAAAGAATTCGCCTCCATGCGGAGCTCGGGTTCTAGTTTTTGTTATTGGGAAAATACATTTCATATGTTCAGGGAGCCCCGTGTAGTATATGAATGCTAGTTTTTGTGTATTTATTTTATTATTGCTTTGGAACGCAGCGCTACTATAGAAATTAATTAATTTTAATTAAAAGATGGAATTTCTATAAGCTTAATAATTTTATTAATTAGACTTATTGATGGTTCATTTTGTTAAATACATGATAATACTATTACATAAAAATGCGGAATATTTAAAATTTTCGATTAATTTCACCTAACGGAGGCATTTCTTTTCAAGAGAATTTGAAAATAAATTTCTCTTGAAAATTCGAATACACAAGGCGAAGAGCGCAAATTACTTCTACATTGGTTTCTGGGAATGAGCCGACTGCGTGAAAGTGATTTTTTGAGTAGAAAAAATATCAAGAAAATAGTTTGAAACAGTATTATCAAAGTGACACTAATATTTTAGTTTTAACATTCTTTCCACTAATGACGTCACGTAGTAAACAAGCTACGGGTATCTGGTCATTCATCATTAAGGGGAGGCGCTACACCTATAAAAAAAAATTTCGATATCTTCTAAACTATTTTATATTTAAAAAAAATCTCTGCATTAGTTCTCCATTATTTCCAATTGTCTAAGGCTTACCGTGAAGATTTCTAACGAAGATTTTTCGAAACGAACTAACTAATAGTTCATGTTTTTTTTTAAATTTATGCTCTTTGACAATAAAACAAAGATATTTAATCAATTTAAGCTCTGCAACGCTGCAGCTACTCGAAATTGCAATAAAAAACAATAACGGAGAATAAAGTTATTCGACACACCCGGTCTTACAGACCAGTAAGTTACCATTGGCGGGTTAAAGCTACAGGTATATGGCTTGTTGGTCATCATTAAAACTGTGACAGTAACAGTTACTTGTTTGTTTGGACTTCAACATTGTTCCAATTTGCCATCTAAATAAAAAAGTGGTTCTCAGCATTTATTTTTATAACAAAAACGAATTAAAACTAAATATTCGGAATCTTGAATCTCGCTCATTGAACAGCCAGTAATGAGCTTCTTGTTTGAAAAAAGACTAAAACACGTTGTAAATAGGATTAAAGAATAGCTGAAGCTTAAAAAGAATAAGGAAAATAAAACCAAGCACGCAGAAGGCTTAAAACAGAAGGAAGAAGAGTGATTATTGGTTCTACAAGCATCTATTCGATTGATCAAGGTCATGCCTTTATTTATTTATTTTTTACATAGGCCTCAGCCATACCGTCACACACGGCTACGGATCATGCCTTTAATATGATCAAAATCCAAGAAGATAAATATTGTTTTTACTTTCTCAAGACAAAAGGAATGAGCTGGTAAAATGAGAAACGTAGACAAAAAATGAAGAAGGGAGCAAAGTCTATTGAAAAACGGACTCGTTAAAAAAAAGCAAAGAACGTGAAGAAGAAAATGAAAAATTGCTTTTGGAACAAATAAAAATTCCTTTGGATGGATATGAAGCTTAAAGTAGCTTGTCTCGAAGTTATACCTGTTCTTCAAATGCATTGTTTGAAAAAAGACAAAAACACGTTCTAGATAGGATTAAATAATAGCAGAAGCTTAAAAAGAGTAAGGAAAATAAAACCAAGTACGCATAAGGCTTAAAACAGAAGGAAGAAGAGTGATTATTGGTTCTACAAGCATCTATTCGATTGCTCAAGGTCATGCCTTTATTTATTTATTTTTTTGGACATAGGCCTGAGCCATACCGTCACACACGGCTAGGGGTCATGCCTTTAATATGATCAAAATCCAAGAAGATAAAGATTATTTTTACTTTCTCAAGACAAAAGGAACGACCTGGTAAAATGAGAAATGTAGACAAAAAATGAAGAAGAAAGCAAAGTCTATTGAAAAACGGGCTCGTTAAAAAAAAGCAAAGAGCGTGAAGAAAAAAGTGAAAAATTGCTTTTGGAACAAATACGAATTCCTTTGCATGGATATGAAGCTTAAAGTAGCTTGTCTGGAAGTTATACCTGTTCTTCAAATGCAGAAGAGCAAAGTTAATCTTACGATCCACCCACAAAAAAAAAAGATGTATGAAGAATATTCCAGACAAAAATGTAAAGTGATCCACTTCCCAAAAAGGAAGGAAGAAGAGGGGGAGGAAGAATATTCTAGATAAAAATGTTGGGTGATTCACTTATCAAAAAAAGGTGAAGAAAAAAATTCTGCAAGTTTCAAGGCACTTAAGGGGTCCAAATCTAAGTCTGTAGGTTCAAAATGTTTGATTTTGTTTTTTTTCCTCTTACAATTACTACAACATCTGAAACACATTTTCTGAACGTTTTATTTAAATCGGCTTGAAATTAAGGGAGCTACGCTGATTTTAAGAAATGGCGGTGTTACGGAACATTTAGTGCGCAGTGTTTTTTTCTCTAATTTACGATTTTTTCAAAAACTGCTGAGGTGCTTATCAAAGTGGCGAATGCGCCAAATGCTGAATCGATATTTTGCCCAAACTTCCGAATTGCATACTACCGACTATGCCCAATATGTCGAATCGAATCAGTGACCAAACCAGTGGCGGCTCGTGAAACATGTTGATGGTAGAGCCACTTATACAATATAAAGAAAAAATGCTGACACATTTTATTTAACACGTTCGCTGCCACCGAAATTGGGATTGCGTAAAAAATCAAAAATTTACTCACCTGAATCAAAGTTTTCTTGGACGCACACATTTTGTAACGTTGCATACTAATAGTTGATTTTTTTTAAAGCGCTGCTGCGTCAAGGGCACATGCGTAAATATGAGTCGGACGCACTAGCGCGTCGGTGGCAGCGAACGTGTTAAACTCAAATTACTCAAAGCTGACATTTTGTAACGTAGCCCCTTCTGCCACTTGCCCCTTCAATTGTTGGGAACCATGTCCATTTACAAAGAGTCGACTAATAATTTCGAGTAATTATAATTTCAAAGAGTCGACTCATATTGAACTGAAAAGAGCCACAAAAAAGGTCATCACTTTTTCAAAGAAGAAATTTATCCCCAAAAAATTTTGATGAGCAAAAAAGAGAAGAAAAAGGTACTCACTTCAAAAATTGCATGACTCAAATTGAGCCTGCAAATTTACATTGTTGACTCCGCAACTCACTTCTAAGAGTCGACAAACTCATGAGTTACCTATGTTGAAATCGCCTCTAGGGACCTCAAAACGGATATTTCCGTTAAAAAAATTATTACAACTTCGTAACGGAGAAAGTAGAAATAAACGGTGTGTTTTTCATGTAAAATAAGTGTTTATATGAAACACCCACTATACAGGGTGTCCCTTTTAAATTGCCACCCCAAATATCTCGAAACCTGAGCGCAACTTGGCAAAAAATGTTTCAGATAAAAGTTGTAGGGTTCGGAGGGGGACATATGCTGGTGACCTTGAAAATGACCTTGGCGTTAATTTTTAAGGTCAACTTTGATTTTTCGAATGGAACCCCCTATTTTTTTATTGCGGGATCGTATTCTACGGAAAAAAATACAAACTTTTTGTAGGAAACGTTTTCTTTTTTTTTGAAAATGCTTTAAGAGTTTTTTCACGAATTTTATCCGTCATGTTGTTTGAAATCTCAGATGAATTCAGGCTGTGATTCGGCATTAGTATTGGTGCGGAAGCAGAGCATAGCGACGAGCCGTCAGGTGTTCCACGCAACGTCTGATGGCATTAAGTTTCATCAATATTAACCCTTTGCACTCGTATTTATATTTAAAAGCATGCATTGTGGCGACTATGAGTCGACATACGAGTGCAAAGGGTTAAAACTTTTCAATTAATTAGTACGACTCAACAATCTGCATTACCGCGCCAGCGAACCGATCCCAGGCTCCCACCGCCAACTATACCTGGACATTTTGAATAACCGTGTGCCACCGTTGTTGGAAGATCTGCCACTTGCCTCGAGAGAAAGAATGTGGTTCCAGCAGGATGGAGCTGCGCCACACCGTTCACGAACTTTATTTGAGCCAGACATTTCCTCGTCGATGGATCGGATGGATCCAGTCCATGAGTGGCCAGCAAGATTCCCGGATCTTACTTCTTGACTTCTTCCTCAGGTTAAAGTATTTGCTGAAGCTCCGACAACAGTGCAGAAAATTATGGAGAGGATTAGGGCTGCATTTCGAGCAATTGTCATCCAAACCGTTCAAAATGTTCAAGTAAACTTTCGCAAGCGGGTACTGAAGTGAATTGACGAGGATTTGAGCATTTGATCTAAGAACGAAATCGAACCTCCAGCCACTGAAACCATCGGTCCTTTTCAGTGCCAATGTGTAAAACCCCATTGGCAACTTCTACGTGATGCACATCAGGTGACGCTAATGCCAAGGATAATGCATGAATCACAGCCTGGATTCATCTGAGATTTCAAACACCATGACGGACAAAATTCGTGAAAAAACTCTTAAAAAAGCATTCTCAAAAAAAACCTTTCCTACAAAAAGTTTGTGTTTTTTCCCGTAGAATACGATCCTGCAATAAAAAATAGGGAGTTCCATTTGAAAAATCAAAATTGACCTTCGTTTGACCTTGAAAATTGACGCCCCTCTCTGAATCCTATAACTTTTATCCGAAACATTTTTTGCTATGTTGCTCAGGTTTTGAGATATTTGGGGTGGCAATTTAAAATGGGACACCCTGTATAGTGGGTGTTTCATAAAACACTTATTTTACATGAAAAACACATCGTTTATTTTCACTTTCTCCGTTACGAAGTTGTAATCGTTTTTAACGGAAATATCCGTTTTGAGGTCCCTAGACGCCATTTCAACAATTTCTGGAAAAAAAAAATAGTGTATGGGTTAGACATGAGTAGCTCATGAGTTTGTCGACTCTTACAAGCGAGTTGCGGAGTGAACAATGTAAATTTGCAGGCTCAATTTGAAAATTGAAATATAAAAATAATTTTATAAAATTGGGGCTCGTGGTTTCCTGTAGCTCTTTTGTATTTTAAATGGTAAAGGCGCTATCGCACGCGGGTTCTTTTAGACACGACTGCTACCGAAATCGTTAAATTCTAGCGTTGTAGTAAATGAAGACAAGTTTATTGATTTCAAAATAACGATTAGCTGGTTAAAAATCAGCGTTTCTACTTTCTTAAAGGTCAATGATACTTATGGAATTTATGTATACTTACTACAGGCTATTTCTATAGGAACATCATACACCAAGGTAAGTCCGTATCAAATTTCACTAAATTACGTCCATTAGTTTGAAAGTTATAAACTTAGGGAGCGAATGAAACAACCTGCATGTTCATAATATGGAGCGGAAGCGCCGGGTAATAAATCATGGTATTTCTGTTTTCTTCCACATCTCATTGTTATAGGTTTGATACCGGCAGGGGCGGCTCGTTATATAGAGCCAAGGAGCCATGGCACTACCTGTAGTTTTAAACTCAGCAAGAATTTTTAATTAATTCTTAAAACACTTTTTCGCCAGTTACTTTGGCCTAGAAAGATAAATCGTTCTTTTTTTCAAAAAAAAGGAGGAGGCGTATATTGTATAAGTGGCTCTACCATCAACATGTTCCACGAGATACCGGCACAGAGAAATTGTATTTCCAATTAGTAAAACAAGGGTCGACGAATTTTATCGTTGTACTACAGCTCGATGTACGAACGTAATCATGCGTGTCGGCGTCGTTCAGCTCTTTTTTTAACATAGACGCGAGCTTTATTATATGCCATTGCTCGGAATCGACGCTAGCACTAAGCAAGCGCACACGCGTATCCTTTCTTTTCTTCGGGTTTACTAATGCATCGGCGTTGTATACATTGTACGCGTTATATTCTAATACGTATATGGGCTGAGTATTATGAGTTTAATGATATTTATTTTAACAAGTATGCTGCCCTCTATTGGACAATTTATGAACCATCTTTGTCTCCCTTGGGTTCCTAAACATTTCTTCCCACATTTTGGGGCCGAAAAATATTTACTAGTCCACGTCAACTGTAATAAGTAATAATTATTTATTTTTTTATAATATAATTGCATTCGTCTGATATGAGGATATTATTATCTGGTACATTTTGATGTCTCGAATACGATTATTCGAGAAAAGTAAAATTTGATTATATGAAAAAAAAGAAAGACCTCACGTCGATAGCCCGGACAGACCAACATTTTTATTGTTATTTATAATGTACACTCGGCGTCAAAAAAAAGCGCCACTCGAAAAATCGCGAAAAAACTCGATTTTTCAAACCGTCGCACAGTGGACGAAACGTTAAATCTAGCTGAACATTTCGCCGAAAATCAACTGTTTAGAAATCCATTTTTTTCTTTAAATATGAGTAGTACAATGTCCAGAGGGTACGCAGGTAAAGCCATAAAACCCTCCGTCCCCTTTCCCAGTAGTTATCGGTACCCAAAGTGCACGTTTCGTTTACGTCGTTTAGTTGTGAATTACACGCGCTCCAAACGTGTACGTTTAACTTTTTTTTTTACATTTGTGTTTAGTGCAAAATTTAAATTAACGATGGATATATATCCTACTGGTATGAATACAACATAGCTTTAATTATTCTTTGTTTAAATTTAGTCAACACAAAGATACAATGATTTAAATTTAGTAGATAATCCTACTGTAATATTTTACAACATTATATTTTAATAAGGTTTATTATATCCGCCGATATCCGCAATGATTTTTTTTTGGTATACATATTAACTAATTAGTTTAATGTACAAGTAATATTTCATGCTTGTTTTTGCCCGTTTGCAAGCAGTGATTTTTTTAGGCAACGTAACCGTTTCCCGGAGAACATTATTCGACATTTGGCGCGCTCACCAAACACAAGAAGAAAAAAATAAAGCAGTTTCTTTCTTTGTGATAGACATTATGAAGATTGATATTGAATCGGACACTGAAAATTTACATTCGTTGAAACAAAAAATAACACATTTTACGTCAAAATTGACAATAAAATGGCAAACTTCTAATAGAGCATTTTCAAATTTTGAAAATAAATATTCAAAGTGGCTAAACGAAATGGAAGTGTTCTCTACTGAGAGTTTACCAAATGAACCTCAACCTGGATCTTCTAGTGGTAAATCCAGAGGTCCGTAAAAATCTTTTACTAAATTGATGGATGTCTCAAAAAGACGGAAAATTAAGTCACTGGTGGAAAATTACTCCCAGGAGGAACTAGCATTTGCCACGCGGTTCAGTCTTCGACAATCTGGAAGAATTGTGGATAATTTTATAATTAAATAAAAACATGATGTAATATAATTTTTGTTTTCTAAAATTTTTAAGTTTCCAATTTTTTCCACGTGTTTATATTTCAGTTACTATTTTTAGATATAAATTGTATAACAAAAATGCCAATGGTGAAATTATCTTCTAGATTTGTTTGAACAATTTTTCAGCTAGAGTAAAAATTAAATGGGGGATGCTGGAGGGTAGAAGGGAAGAATTATTTAATATTGAATAATGGCCAAAAAGTGAAAAATGTCATTTTTTTTTTCAAAAATTCATAACTTTGCTCCAAATCATCAAAATCGCTCGAATTTTTAAGGCATTTGAAGGAAATTGATTAAATTTTTCTGCCATTGTGGTGAAATTTCCCGCCGATTTTTTTTGCGCACGGTATAAGCTTGTCAAAGTTGGACAATTTTTTACATAAAAAACATTTTTTTTCCATCGCGTTGTTACGGGGGGTGGGTTGGACTTGGGGTCAAAATCAACTACACATTCTTAAAGATAAAACTTGAATCTTTCCCAAACTGAAAGATTCGTCGATTTTCGACCAAATTGAACCAAGTTACGACGGTTTGAAAAATCGAGTTTTTTCGCGATTTTTCGAGTGGCGCTTTTTTTTGACGCCAAGTGTATATATTTACTCAGTATGAATAAAGATGATGTGTGTGTGAAAAATTTAGTTTATAATCCCAGCAGAATGATATATTCTATACAAAAATTTTATTCGTAAAGCGAATTGCACTGGCCCAGAAAACATCTTAATAAATCTCTCCAATATCGCCCCGGAACAGCCCCGCCTCGCTCGTTCGCCCCCCGAAACAGGGGCGGTTGCGCTGTCGTAGAATACACTAAACATAGAGGGGCGGGCAGGGCAGTACATTTTAACGCATTCAACTGGTGTTTTTATCACTAAATTAACGCGGCGGGCGCACGAATTACATTTAAAAACAGCGGGGGCGCGCGACTTAATCATCCCCCCCGAAACGCTCCCAACAAAATCGTCTCGTAAAAAAAACTTTACCTTTTTAACGCCGCCAAAAATTAACGTATAAAAAAAAAATTACGGACGATAAAATTTGCTTTTAATTGCTCCCGATAAAAAAAAAAACGTGTGGGCGCGCAATTCGTCCGTTTTGACTGAAATTCGGAATTACGTATACACAAGCCCTTTCATCCCTTTATCACCGGATGTTGGTATCTAGCAGATTAAGCGTGGGTGATTATGCATGTTTCGCCAGTGCATAACGCCCCTATTTTCGAGCCAATTTATGGAGCCGTGGTCAATATTGATGAATGGATCAGCGACTTAAAAGTGAACCGATCATCAATCATTTCCGGTGAAATAAAAGGCCTCCGGACTATCTTATTGAGATTTATGTGGGTTCGTTCGCCGGAATGAATTATTTACTAACATTATGTTCTTAGGTTTCAATCACCGCCCCCAAACACCGAAGAAATTAATGATTTTTATATCAACTCGGAGTGAGCGAAATGGGAAATTCGTAGGAAATACAGGAGTTTATTAATTGAACTTTTTGTATCGATCATTCTGTGCGAAAGAGGCTGGATTAATTTTAGACATTTTGAGGTCGAGGTAAAAGTAAAATCATAATTTCTTAACTGAACAGTCACAGAGGTTATTGAAGAAAAAAAACATGATCGAAGCGCTTGGCTTTATCGATTGCTAAGAGGCCCGAACGGCGCGAAAGAGTTTGTCTTTTTCTCAAAAATTGCCAATCGGCGCGACAGCGCTTGTCGTAGGTGACTGCACCGCCAGACATTTTGCGGTCGGGGCAAAGGTAAAATCATAATTTCTTAACCATGAGTCCCAGCGGTCAATGGAAAAACATGGTCAAAAAACGCCAAACAGAGCTTGTCTTTATCGATTGCGAAGAAGTCCGAACGGCGCGATAGAGCTTGTCTTATTCTCAAAAAATTGCCAAACGGCGCGATAGCGCTTGTAATAACTTAGGTTAGGTGATTGCACCTTATACCGTTCGAAATGTACTGGGATTTTTCGACACGAAATCTCAACAGCTTGGGACTCGACGGGTTAATTAAGATTAAGCATATGTAAGGATTCTGAAGAGAAGTTTTTGGTAGATTTGCAACAAATATCGTTTCTAATTTATTACCGAGTAATATATTTCTGACAGCATACAAGACACGAAACCAGTTTACCAGTAACTCTCACTCCTCCTCATCTAACAAAAAAAAACATATCGGTAACCTAGGTCATCGCGCAAAAGTAAAAGTCGCCTCGCAGCGTAACATTCACTTGCATAATCACGAGACGAGCCTGAACGCACGCGAACTTCCCTCTTGCCTCTTATCTCATCGCCGCATTCAGGTGAAAGCCTTGAACCTGAGCAAAACCGGTCTAACGCTCGGCCGGTCCGCGAAACAAAGACGCTCGCAGTTGCGACAGCGGCGCCGCCGGCAGCGGGGAGGCGAGGGGGGCGGGCGGGGGAGCTTCAAAGTGGCCCAATGGCACACAATGGGTATACGGGAACGTGTTTGTTTATACCCGTGACGGAATGGGTATATAGAGTGGTAGAGATATTCGCGAAATACGCCGATTAATCGCAAACTAATTTGTTAAGTAAATGGATTGTCCGCCCGCTGACCACATTAATTAATTATCGATTCGCGCGCCGAACGCGTGCTGTTCAAAAAGGCCGGGAATATTTTAGCCGTGCGGGATTAAACGAAATTATTTCAAAGGGATTTTCGTGAAACTGACGACGGCTGTGCCAAACACTATCGTAATTAATTTAGAAATATTTACAAAAAATAGAATGCGAGTTTCATATTACGATATTTCAATAGAAGTTTTATACATAGTCTAGTCGTTAGAGTATAACATAACGGTAATTAAGTGAAAAAATCTTAAATTTCTGTTCGGGTATTACTCGATAATTTTAATCAGTTTATTTTATCAAATCAAAATATTTACTTAATAGGGTTAATTAAATAATAGATAATTAAGGCTGTTCTACCCGTTCGAAAAATGAAGCTTTTTTGAGTCCAGGCTCGTAACCAATTGTGGCGTGATTAATAAAAGTTATGTAATAATATTTTGCACAGGGTTACTTAAAGGATGAAAGTAAGTTTCTATAGAATTATATTTTTTATTAATATTTCTAATAATGTGACATTTAGTTTAAAAAAAATAGCTATTTCCAACATTAAATAAAATTCAAATATACGATGAAAACAAAAAATGTTGTACTATAGAGACGCAGATTAATTCTTCAGTAATAAAATCCATTAAGCCAAATTCATTTTACCTAAACAATAAGGCCGCAATTACGTATGAGCTAGACCCTTCCGCGAGATATTTTAGTTGGCCTAAAGTGACGCCATCTGTAGAAAGTAGTTATTTTTCTGCCATAAGATTTTTTAGAAATAAGTATATGTTTTGTCAGGTCTTATTGTCGGCAATTTAAGAAATACTATCAATTGGTTTTTGTTTGTTGTCATTACAGATAAAATTTCTAAGCTTAAAAAAATGGGAATTCTGTTAATAATAATTTAAATTAATTTACATGGCCAAAAAAATTAAAATAAATAACTAAGCTATGCAGTTTGACAACTTGTGATTAGACCAAAAAATCAATAATTCATTGCAGTAATCTCCAACGAAAATAACTGGCCGTGCAATATATTACATAATTAATTATTTTAATTGCATACGCTACTGAATCAATCCCAGCGCAAAATTTGAAAACCATAATTTATTAGCATAAACTTAAAATCCGACAGGAGGGTTTAACATGAAATGGCAGCGGTAATATCCAATCGAGCCCGATACGAATCAATTGTCAACATAATCCTTACTCAATATAAAATCACCCAAATGAATCGGCAAAATAAATTATATAAACATATTACATTGTATTTATTATCAGAATCAGGTTGGGTGATTCTTGAGTTTTTAGTAAGAAAATTTAAATTTAGTATTGTTTTATTAAACAATACGTATGTGTACCGCCATTAAATTCTAGAAAGAAAAAGGAGTTAAAAACGAATTTGAGTCGTCGGGAGTCAAATTGCGTCCGCATAATTCCGCCGTTTCTTGGGTTTGCGGAAAGCAATTTTCTTATATATCATAATGGGCAAAGAAGTCCGCATTATACCGACATGTGCAACAAGTCGAGTCCGTTCCGGATATATGCGCCATACTATTTCCGGTTGCGCTGATGGCCTGTACTAGGGCTGGCGCTCGCCGGAAACGGACCATCTCACGCCATTTCAAATAGTTTCCGGTCGAACCGACATTACTTCAAAGGAATAAAATGGGGTTAGGGGAGAAATTTCTAAACAAAGAATCGCTTTCTTTTGTGACACTGCCGTCACACTATAACGATGTGTTTTAGATATATTCAACAGTAAATGGTGCTTCAATAAAATATTTATAATAGGATAGGTTTTTTGTATAAGATTCTTAACACAAAATTCTTAACTGAGTAATCTTTGGATCAAGAAAAGATTGTCTTGAAATTAAAAGGAGTATTATTCTTCAAGATGTATCCATTTGAAAATAGGTTTTTGATGAGTTTTGAAAATGAATTAGTAAATCGGATCAACAAAAATGTCACCTTAATAAAAGTTGATCGTGAATGGATTATATGTACACTTCTGTGCGATAAAATTAAGCACAAGTCTTGTGATCATTTTTTACAACATTCTAGTTGTATAATTCAGATCTGCAACATTTTCATAACCTAAAAATCACCTTTATTAAAGAGTCAAAACTAAAAACCATCTTCTATTTTAGTTATAATTCGAATTTTTGAATTGTTGTCTAAATGACGGGGCATTTTGACATTAAGGAAATTGAAAAATTTACATATTTTCGTAACCAGGAAGTCCGATTTAAACTATAACATATTAGTGTACAATATAAAAATATCATCCGATGAACAGCCAAGATAAAATATCCGTAAAATAAAAATCCCACGCAGCCTGATTATTATGCAGGAAGAGGAAACGTAATTAAACAAACATAAATAAATTGTGAGCATGCACTTTTACATAATGCGGCATTGTAATTGTTTTTAGATTAAGAATTGCGAGCAGGTGGCGCGCACTGAGGCCGTTCGCAATAAAATGAAATTTTATAGCTCGAATGAATTGCTTTATAATTATGCCGCAGCCCCATTTTCTCTTCATTAAAACGCTATTAATGTGTCAAAATCTAGGCCTACAATAAACACAGTGTTTTCCCATTATTTTTTTTTCCGAGCGACATTATTGTAAAGTGTAGGTATTTAGGTCGATGCTGTTATTTCTAGATGTAAACATTTTATAAGTTTAAGAAGCAGTGATAAATAAAACCGTATGCTATTTTAAAGGGTGTAAATGTCAGTTACTTTGATTACGCCTTTGTGCAAATTACGTGATATTGTTGTATGTGAATTAAACATAAATCGTGTCAACTACACTTTATGTTCGTAGGATGTTGAATATTTAAATATACAATGTTCGGCCTGGAACCTGCTCAAAATAAGTTTATGAAATAACAACGTAACTTGATTAAGTGCTGCAATTCTGTAATTTAAAAAACGCATATAGAATGTATGGATTCTTTCACTGAAACGCGTTTTAATTGCCACGCCAGAGTATTATGTTGACAGGAAAATAAATTCCTTCAAAATTTAATTTCTTTTCACAGCTATTATTTCTGAATTTATGAATCGTGATAAAATTGCAGAGAGATGACCATGGAGGAACAAGCCAGCAAATCGACTGGGAGGGCACTGAAATATTGGAGAACAGAAAATATTATAGATAAGATGGAAGAAAAAGGGTTATTGAAAAGTAAGCATACCTGGAAATACAGAGAGGTATATACCTCAGGAAAAAAAATAGAAGAGCAAAATAACAGTAGATGAATTAAAGGTGCGAAGATATGAAGGTGTTGTAGAGAAAACTCAATCACCTATCAATACATAAAAAAAATTTAGAAGTAACGAGACAGACTAGAAAAATAAGTAGTTATAATAGTTGGCGACAACAATAGAAATATCTTAGAGAAAGAAGAAGGCAGTAGCAAAAATATAGCCCGTTCTCTGGAATCTGGCGGCTGTCGTCGTAAAAGAGGGTCGGAGCTCGGCAAGTAGGGGACGTAATATTTTTTATCTCAAACCAATTTTTGTTGAGAAGTACTGGTGTAAAAGTGCGTTTACCAATCGGAACGAAGGACAGTAATAAATGTATGGGATGCAATTAGACGAACCACCAATACCTTTTCTTTGAGGGTGCGTCGATCCTCAGGGCGGACCGACCGTTTTACGACCTCGGCCACCAGATTCCACCGAATAGGCTATACATACAAAATGTGTTTAATAGTGACTCCAAATTAGAAATGACTCTTTTTTGTGAACTGCTTCACAAGCTTTGTCTCTGTGAAAAGAGTCGACTCCAGGAGTTAGTTCACGACTCTGATGTGAAAGCTTAGAAGCATTTTTTTTTTTTCTAAAAAATTGTTGGAAACCACGTTCGACTAATGATTAAGAACAGTCGACTCATTTTCAAGTGAAAGAGCTACAAAAAAAGATCATGACTTTCAAAACAAAATGAATTTTTCTACAAAAAATGTTGTTGAGCAAAAACTTCCAAATTTTTTTAATTTACCACAAAAACAAAGTGGAGAGCAAAAAAGGCAAAGAAAAAAGGTCCTCACTTCCAAAGATGTTTTCATGACTCAAATAGACCTGCAAATTTCCACAGGAGACTCCACGACTCACTTCTCAGTCATGAGTTACCTACTACTCCAAATCATACGAAATCAGTACACAAGCTGATGAATTACCAGAAATATCGCAAGAGGAAGTAATAAGAGCATTTAAGTAGGTAAGGTGAGAACTGATAAAGTGCACTTGGAGATTTTGAAACTGTTCGAAGAAGAGAACGTATTGCCAAAGTTCGAGCTCAGTTATTGGTGCTCAACCTTTATTCACTCGAGAATTGAGTCGCCGTCAGCAGTACTCTGCGCAGGCTATACGCCGCACTGTGAAAAAGATTGAACGTGAGTTAACTCTACAAGACAAAAAGCCACCAAGAAGACAACGAAATGTGCGAAGTGTTACCGATCAGCCAAATGTGTCGATTCCACGACGATCGCAACAAATGGGGCTTTCTCAGACGTTAACTTGGAGAATTTTACGTACGGATTTGGTCTTGCATCCTTACAAAGTCGTATTAACTCAAGAACTGAAGCCAAACGACCACAGATTGCGTCGGGAGTTTGCTGATTGGGCCCTTGAGTACTTGGAAGATAATCCTGATTTTGGTAAAAAAAATCATCTTCTCAGACGAGGTGCATTTTTGGCTAAATGGCTTTCTTTATAAACAAGATTGCCGTTATTAGTGCGAGAACAATCCACAAGTGTTACATGAAAAACTCTCTGTGTGGTGCGTTTTCTGACCTCATCGGACCTTATTTCTTCCGAAATGAGGAGGGAACAGCCGTAACCGTTAATGGCGACCGCTAGGGCCATGTTACTCCAATTTCCATTGCCAGAATTTGAGAACATCGATATTGAAAGGATGTGGTTCCAACAAGACGGCGCTACATGCCATACAGCTAATGCTACGCTCGATTTGCTGAGGGATTGGATCATTTCACGACGAGGATTTGTGAATTGGCCGCCGAGGTCAAGTGATTATTTTCTTTGGGGCTACGTCAAAGCACAAGTCTGTGCCGACAATCCACAGGCTTTGGCTCATTTGGAAGCCAACATTCGTCAAGCTATCGCCGTAATACAGCCTCAATTATTGTAGGGGGTGAACAAAAATTGGAGCGATCGGGTGCTAACAAAGCTGTGTCGGACATTTTAACGATATCTTGTTCCAAACATAACTGCATTGTCCAAGCTTCAAAATAAAGCAGAAACTAAATTGATATGTCAAACCATTCCTGTTTTATTTAAAATGAAAATCCCATCACTATTCATGAAAGACCCTTTACTACTGATATCAAAATACAAGAATACAAAATACTGAAGATTTTCTTGAAAATCATTCATACAAAAATTCGTAAAAAGTACGAGGGAGATACTGGCGACATTCAGTTTGATTTTTGCGCAGGCCTTGGCACTAGAGAAGCCCTTGTGCTGAGTGTTGCTTTAACACTTTGCACTCGAGGCCTTTTACGCTCGGGCGAACCAGCAACTCGAGATGATTTCGGCTGTATTAGGGAAGTGTCTTACAGGTACTTTAAAATTGGGAAAAGGTAGGAATGGCCACACTTGGGACGACCTTGAATGATCTTGAGCGTGATCTTGTACATAAAGTTGCCTAATGTTCAGGCGTAGGTCGCGCGCGTGACAGTATATATGAAGTTGCCTAACGTCCAAGAGTGTCATTTTCGAGCAATATGCAGGGTGTGCAAATAAATAAAAATTGCTTTATTTATTTATTTATTTGTACATTTCCCAACAGAAAAATATCCAGTTACTGGGAAAAAATAAAATTTAGATACATATGAAAATAATACTATTCTAATTAAAAACTACAACATAACAATACGCTTAATATTTGACGAAAACATAGATAAACTTGCACAAAATATATCAACAAAACATTGAATGCCATGGTAACTACTTAACATCTGGTGTAAGGGAGAATTAGAAAAATGTGTAGTGTTGGATTTATGATAATAAAATGTTAAAGAATGACATGTAAAAAATCGTGAAGCTTTACATTTAAAATCGATATACAGGGTGTGCCTCATTAAAAATCTTCAAAATCAAAACCATCAAAATCTTCAAAATCAAGGTATAATTTTCGAGCAATATGCAGAGTGTGCAAATAAATAAAAATTGCTTTAAATTTTAAATCGATATACAGGGTGTGACTCATTAGAAGCCTTCAAAATCAAAACCTTCAAAATCAAAACCATCAAAATCTTGAAAATCAAAGTCTTCAAAATCAAAATCTTCAAAATCAAAACCATCAAAATCTTCAAAATCAAAGTCTTGGAAATCAGTATCTTCAAAATTAGAATCATCAAAATAAAATCTTCAAAATCAAAGTTTTCAAAATCAAAATCTTCAAAATCAGAATCATCGTCGATATAAAAATCTTCAAAATTGAAAAAATTACAAAAAAGCAAAACCAAACAAAACGAAAACTGGATAATCATGCTATCAAATAGTAGATTTCGGTATGGTGCATTTCGAGTGGTTGCATCAAACTTCCCAGGCGTCCTAGCAGCGCCGCTCGAGTGGACGCATCAAACCGACCGGGCGCTTGAGTGGAATCGGTTAATAGCCCGTTACAATGCAAAGTTAAATTTTTGTAAGATTATACCATTTTATGTCTTATTTAGAAATATTGTTCAAGCATTTGTAACAAAAGGAAATAAATAAATAATTAAATAAATAAAATTTGAAGGAGCGATTCCTTGCCAAAAAAATTAGGGGGTTCTTTTAAAGTATCTTATTCCCAAAAATGGCTTCTAAAGATGAAGTTTTTATTTTATTTATCAAGAAACAAGAATTAAACTTTGGATTTTTCTTTACCTTATTCACGGCTTATATTCGTTACTGTCGAAAGTGTTTAAAAATTGCAACCCTTTACGGATTTTTCATTGCATTTTTTTTTTTAAGTTTAAATTTGAAATACACTCACAAGGGGAGGATCACATGTGTGACTCACCGATTTGATCCATCTTTGGCACACGTATAGGTCACGACTAGGAGTGCAACAGGTGCAAGTAATGGGCGCACTATTCAGCCGTTTTCGAGAAAAAAAAAGGTTTTTTTTTTATTACCTGTGTGTTTATGTACCATTTACTTTAACGAAACAATACCGACCCCGTGGCGTATTGGTAAAGTCCACGGTTCATAATCGCAACGTCCATGGTTCGAATCCTTTTGGCCAAGTTCTCAATAGTTTTCTTTTTGTGTAGTTATTTATAAATCCGTGAGTATTTAAAAATGTTAATTTTATAATAAATTATAGGAGTATTAATTTCATTCTTAGGAGAAGGATTGTTAAACAAATTAATCAGGAGATTGAAAAATCAATTTTTTTGTTCTAAATTAATTATCCTGGTTCGTGCAGTCCTTCATCGCCCGAAAAACACAATAGCAAATAGAAAATAATATCGAACAAGGATCTATAAAAAAATAGTCTGGAAATACAATTATTGATTTTTCAATCTCCTTTTACCCCTAAAAATGAAATTAATATAATTGATTCTAAAATTAAGATATTTAAATACACATGGAGTTATAAAAACTATAAAAAGAAAATAATTGACCCCAACTTCAACAATAGGGTTCGATCCGTCGACCTCCCGATTACGAATCGGAGGTTTTACCGATGCGCCAAAAACTCGGTGAATTTTCTTTAACGCAAAAAGTTGGAATATATTCAGTAAAACCGAAATAAAATATTTTTGGAAAAAATAAAAACAGGTCGATTTTCTTTTATAAAAATACACATTTTTGCATGAAAGTCGATTTTCAGTCATTTGTTTTTGAGTTATGACGTCCGCCATTTTGTTTTTTAAATCGCAACCCCCTATTTTTGTTCTTGATTTTGAGAGATCTTTTCATTGTCGAACTGGCAGTATAATAATATTGAAATCTTACATAAGACATTTTTCGAGTAAATGACAATTGAAGTTGAAAACTTGATATTTCGAGGATTTTTTCCAAAAATATTTTATTTCGGTTTTACTGAATATATTCCATACTTTAGGCGCGCACTGTATGAACATACGAATAAATAACTAATTTAAAAAAAAAACATTTTTTCTCGAAAACGGCTGAATAGTGCGCCCTATTACTTGCACCTATTACACTCCCAGTCATGACCTACACATCTGCCAAAGATGGATCAAATCGGTGAGTCACACATCTGATCCTCCCCTTGTCAGAAAAACATGCAAGAGACAGAAAATTTCTGAATGGGCCAAGCTTTTAAATGACTTTCCATTTAAAAGGTCGACACATTCAGAAACTTTTCTGTCTCTTGCATATTTCTCGTGAAATATACTGTATGCATTAGACAGGACTGGATGACCATACATTTAGAGCTGAAAAATATTTTGCCATGGGTCATTTACAATTTTCATTAGAAGGAGATATAACCTTAAGAAGAAGAAGAAGAAGAAGAAGAAGAAGAAGGATATTTATCATTGTGTTCATGTCTCTTGCATATTTTTCGTAAGAACATGCAAGAGACAGAAAAGTTTTTGAATGAGCCAACCTTTTAAACGACAACAAAGGTTGGCTCATTCCGAAAATGTTCTGTATCTTGCATGTTTTTCATAAAATATACACTATATGTATTGGACAGGGTTAGATGACCATACATTTAGAGCTGCGTGGTTGTTTCCAACATTCATAGATGGAACCTTAAGAAGAAGGTTATTTATCATGGCTTGGTGTACAATACTACACCCTATTCTTCGTAAGATTGCAGTGACGAGAATACTGTTTTACAGCATTAAAACAGGTCAATCGGGTGACAAATATTCAAATTTAGTGGATTTCGCTATTCAATACGCGGCAAACATATCGGTAAATGCATTAAATAAATTTATATCAAAAAATCTTTATTTGATGTCGATGGTACCTCGTTATTAGTTATTATACAAGTTATATACTATTTTACTAACACTAAACGAAACGAAATAGTAGATGACTAATGGCGGACGCTCGCACTGCTGGTCTGTGGACGTGCGTGGACCACATTGCGCATGCTTACGTTATACACTGTGTACATAAAGTCAGGAATCAATTCGATTAAAATTCAGGGCATTTTCTTTCAGAAAAATGCTCGGACACGTGTGTTATTATTTTTTAACGCGCATTTTCTGAGATAAAATTCAAATGTACAGGGTGTCCCAAAATTGAGATACGACCTCTAAGTTAAAATTTTCCCCCATTGTTTGTTGTATTTATGGATTCTACGTAAAATTCTGAGTATTTTTCATGTAGCATACCCTATGTTGATATTCAGCTGTTTTCGAAGAGATGGCGTTTAAAAAAGTACTACTACTATTTTATTTCTAGCAAAAAAAATGTTTTTCAAAAATTTCTAAATGGAGCTATGTAAGTTGTCCCTCTATTTCAACAAATCACAGTACAAGGTTATATTGGTCCCATCTTTCCCTGACTGTAATCTCTGAAAAAATTGAGTACATGACTAATATCTGCATTTATTAGACCTGATTGTTGCTTGCATGTCAAAATAATATGAGGGAATATAAGAGATAATTAGTTGACGAACACCTATTAGTGGTTGTCATGATAATGTCATTTCCAGCGATTTTGATAGTATTTTCATGATATTTATGAATCGTGCACACAATCATATCCACATCGGTCACTACTCATTGTTGCTTGTCGATGTCATTTGGCAAAGAAAATGCAAAATTTTAACTCAAGAATATATTTTGACTTGTGTACCCATGGACATTAATTATTATTATTATTATTAAACTTAGTCTTAAGAAGACAACTGAAAAGAAACTTATGAAACCTAGGCTTTTATTAAGACTAGATTTCGTGTAACAAAATTGCAAACGGTAATTGGCGTAAAATAAAGAAAATTGCATGTAGATTACGTGTAAAGTCCAGGAATTGGATTTCATATAAATTAAGAAATTTATTTAGTCTCCGCCGAAGATAATATCCCAGGAGATGAGATTATGGAGATTTTTACGTGAGCACGGGATGTGCTATATAAATACGTCTACTCCCACAACAAAATGCAAATGCCGCTGTAAATTGCAGAAGAGGAAAGGATGCAGGGGTAATGAACTAGAGAGACTCGCTTTATGGGAGTTCTCGCGTGGGACGGAAAACCTATCATATTTGGATAATTTGTAAGTTCATTCGCGGAAATTATGCCCCAATTAAATTTACCTTTCTGATGTACAATCGGAAGTCAATATGCTAATATTACACTCCTGCAGCATCCCCCCCTCCGTAACGCAATGGGGTGCGATTTTAAAGAAACTTTATTACTGGATAGGAAAACAGGTTATCTGATCCAACTTTTATTTTTTTTTTGTAATAAATAACTGAATTTAAATAAAAACACTGAATAAAACACTTACTACGTTTTTTACCACAATTTATTTGATGTTTGTACACATATTACATATACATACATATTACTGGTAAAAACGTAGTAAGTGTTTTATTCAGTGTTTCTATAATGAATTACCATGTAGTAACGGTTGCAACCATCAGCATGACTGAATTCAAATATTCACCATGGAATTTTATTTAAATTAAAACAGTATAATTAATTGTTTTAATATTTACGTATTGGTAGTTATATGATTAAGGATAGTAATATGAATTAGATATTAATCCAACCAAGTAAAAACTCAGTTCAAAAATTCTCCACTATACACCATCTACTCATAGATTAGACATATTTCGGCTGCGTGTCATACGCTTCACATGCGTTTGCGCTGACCAATCAGCGAACATCACGCGAAGATCACGCAAACCCATCATACCACCGATTCGGTGCGCCGAGTATAGTCGGGAATTTTAAACTATCACGATTTAAACTGAGTTTTTATTCGGTAGAATTAATATCTATCCTTAAAACGGTATATTTTTCAGTTCAATTTAATTATAAACGATTGCAAACGTCCTCGCGATACCTTTGTTGTCTTAACAAGAGATTGAATTAGTGGATTTCACTCAAACCATAAAAATCTGTCCCATAAGATTGCAACAAAAACGTGAACGCCATATTTCACGAGTCCCCCTCGACTCCTGTCAGAGCCGTAATCTTTATTTAATTCGAAGAAGAAAAGCTGCCGTGCATTATCCGCGTGTCCTGTGTAATTGCACCCCTCGGTGATCCGGCCCCCGAAGATATATGGGGTAAGAATTCATACGTATACGTAGTACACGGGGAATCTGTCGGAAAATCTAATATTTAGCTTTCCACCGAGATAACACATGTTTGCGGAGAAATATTGCATATTTGCACAAACGGATGTCTCACTATGCACACAGTTGGTTTTTATGTCTCTTATCCTTTCTTTGCCGGTGGTATTTCCACGCAAATTTCTTGTATCTGAGATGTTTAATAAAATGCACATTAAGACGTATCAAATATCACTGCAAGATGAGACTAAAAATGAACAGAATGTCGTTGATAAAACTTATTAAACAGTTTATTCCAAATTCGAAATACGCGATTGTTAGGTACCTGAAGAAGCTCTGCTTTGACTTAAAAAAAATATGAGCGATGTTGATGGAACGGAACTTTACAACGAAATTTGCGATCAATAAGAAATGACAAAAATTGATCAAACTAAATTAAAACACTTTATTCCAAATTCGAAGTGCGCGATTGTTAAGTAATTGAAGAAGCTCTGCTTTGACTTAAAAAAAATATGATAGCGATGTTAATGGAACGGAACTTTACAACGAAATTTGCGATCAATAAGATATGACACTTTACCATCAACTCCATTAGATTTGTTGACATTGAATACGCCTTAAGGTAACCACAATTCTTATGTCATATCAAAGTGCGGTAACGGTGGGCAAGATTATCTGGACACTCTTGCACTTCTAAGCAAAACCCTTGAAAGGATAAATTTTGATAATGTTATTGACCAGTTTCTGACAGTGAAGGCCGGGAGAATTTATTCCCTGTAGCTTGTGCAGTGTATATGTAACAGCATTAAATTATTGTGATATTTTTAAAATGTCCTGCCGCGCCAAGTACCCTTGCAGAGCCACTGCCGCATGGGTGTCCTGTAAATAGTTTTTAGAAAAGGATTTTTCTTAAAAAAAAATTCTTCAAAATTTGGAGTAAAACACTCTTAACTTTGGTATAGTGGCTGAATGGTCAGAGCCTATGGCAAAAAACCTATTTAAAAAAAACTGGCTATATTGCCAATCTTCCAGTAAAAAACTTGTTATACCACTGTATTCTTCAAAATTAAATTCTTCGAAAAGGGCATTTTTCTAGTTTGTGTTCTATATATATATACTTAAATCATGTTTATTATAGAAATAAATTGCGAATTATTTAATTTAATTCAATAGAAATTTATACACGGATTTATTAGGCCTTCGTAAAAAAAAACTCCACTAACTAAGCTGCGAATGTAATAGTTTCTTTTTAACAGAAGCAAAACAAATGTAAGCTCAAGGATATTTTTAAACGATAATTCAACTCATATATAAAAAAGGTGCATTTAAAACGACGGACAAATAAAATTTGCAAATGGTTAAAAATTTATTTACCTTCACCATGACAACGATCTTTATATTAACAATTTTAGTAAACAGATAACTTCAGTTTCAGTTGAACAGTGGCCGTTCGTGTCAGTTCTGAATACCTCTGCGGTGAAATATAATTGAAATCCGTTTCGGACACGCTTCTCCGTGAAAAATTGTTCACAATTGTCATTCCGACCCATGTTCCAGGAAGGTAAATATTGTCTTTTTACTAATTATAGATTTAGTTTCGTCCGTTTGGAAACAGTTTACATAATTTTACAAGGAATACAATCGAAATTTTTTTCGCAGGAACATTGTGGGAAAGGATTCGTAATAATCTTAAAGGATAGGATCTTCAATATGCAAAAAGTTGATGGAACAAATTATAAAGAATGTGCAATTTTAGTGTCAATTAATTGCAGGTGAAGGATTTTAATTAATTTGGTCAAATGCATTTTCAGTTATAAGTTGCATTAATAAATTACATAAGATATCTTTAAAATATGTCTTATTTATATGATGAGTTGAATTCTCTTGCAAAATAAGATCTTATAATTCTGTGTTTGATTTACAAACTTAATTGTGTTGCTTTAAGAAACTCAACTCGTCCTACGAACTTGTTGAGTTGCTAATTCTCTACAGCATATAAAATATCATAATTAAAAGATGCGTTTAACACCTCAGCATTTTTTTAAAATTGTAGACTTTGAACTTGGAAATTTTTTAATTTTGACCATTTTCATTGATTCGACATGATTACCGCCTAATACTTTTGGCATTTAGATCTTGAAAAATTTAAGATTTTATAAATTTTGGTCACTCTTCTTATACTCTTTTAAAACACATTTAAACCTCGGCAATTTTTAAAGATCCAAAGCGCGAATTTTTTACTTCCAACTTGGAAAAACTTTGGCAATTTTAATTGACTCGACATAATTCTTAATACTTTTTTCAAACACACTAAATTCGTTATATTTTGACACTTAAATCTTCAAAATAAAATAACGCGTTTGGAAATTAAACATTTTTTTTTTAAATAAAAACGCGATTTTGTTGATTTTGGCAATTTAACTTATTTTTCTGTACTTTTTAAAACACACTAAATAATTTACATTTTAGCACATAAATTATCATAATCAAGAAATGCTTTTAAAACCTCAGCAATTTTTAAAATTCGAAAACGCGAATTTGTTGCCTAAAACAATTTTGTTATTAAATAAGTCAACAGAATTATTGCGAGTATTCACCTACTCGTGGTATTACTACTGATAAGCGTTGTTAGGTTGTAATAAGCTCCCGTTATCCGGTTGCCATAAGCTCACATTATTAGATTGCGATAAACTCCCGTCGTCAGGATGCAATAAGCTCCCGTCGTTAAGTAAACAGTATAAGCAAACGGCGATTGGCTATTTTAAATCAATGGCGTTAAATTAACGAATTTTATTGATACGATATGAATGAAATAGATATTACTTGATTCAGGTATGTAAAGCTGTTTCATTGCTTCTGCTGACAAATTAGAAGATTCCCTCGTTTTCAAAGAGATTGCTGATGAAATAATCTGAAGATACCGGGAAAAATGTTCAACATATTCTCGTTAGGGTATACTCGGCCGGTTTTCCTTGTATGGTTAGATGTTTCTGATGTAATATCTTGATTCAGATATGTAAAGCTGGTTCATTGCTTCTGCTCATAAATTAGAAGATTCCTTCATTTATAAAGACCTAGGTGATGAAATAATCTGAAGATACCAGAAACATTTTCAGCATATTCTCGATAGGGTGTACTCAGCTGGTTTTCCTTGTATGGTGCTCTTTGAAGAAACGATCATCCTTATTTCTTGCTTCTTTTGACTCTTCAGAAAGACTTCCAAGAGGCAAACATGATTAATCAATAATTTGTTGTCATGGATCAATAATTTGTGTACGCTAGCTGGCATTTGAAACCATAAGTGCCCACGAACAATTAAGACAATATTGACGAAATAAGTTATTAATAATAATTTTGTTACTTGGGATTACTTGCAGGATAACTCCAAATCTTGCTTGAAACTGGTAATTTCAGCATTTATTTAGCAAAGAATTTTCTGGCAGAATTACCATCATTTCTTGTCCCTCCACCCTGTTTTGGCGTGTCGACAATTAAACCAAGTTTCTCCTGAAAATTTTGCTGGATCTCCAATTTTCTTTTAGCTAAAGATACTTTACTCACGTCACCTCTTGCTTGCATTTTTTAATATCCAGACGATATGATATATGAAGACATTTGTGACATCATATAAGATAATTAAGTGGAGAAATGCCGAATATTAATGCATTTTCATTGCAAGTAATATGTTCATATCTTTGGGAAGAGCACCACACATCGAACATTTTGGGGAACAAGCATTTTCTTTCAAAGCTTAGAAACTTTTCCATCAATCATGGATGGAATTAGAATTTGCTGCTCGGAAATATCATATTGATCTGTTGTAAATCTTAAATTATTTATCTACTTTTCAATTTACATTCTCTACGATTTTATTACCTCAGGTGTCTCTTTCTTAAATTAAAAACGGATAAGAGAATACCGAGTAGAATTTGCCATAGAATTTTTCCATGTTATTTTTTCGTTTATGCAATAAATAATTTGCAAGGGAACAAGACTGGTGAGAAATATATTTGCGTCTGTAATATTCTTCTCCGAAAACGATTGATTGTATCGGGTTTGTCCTCCACTACCATCACATCCCTATTTACCCCATTTATAAAGCAATTGATGATGGACATATATAGCCCATTCTCCGGAATCTGGCGGCTGTGGTCGTAAAAGAGGGTCGGAGCTCGGTAAGTAGGGGACAAAATTTTTTATCTCAAACGAATCTTTGTTGAGAAGTACTGGTGTAAAAGTGCGTATACCAATAGGAGTGAAGGACAGTAATAAATGTATGGGATGCAATTAGACGAACCACCAATACCTTTTCTTCGAGGGTGCGTCGATCCTCAGGGCGGACCGACCGTTTTACGACCTCGGCCGCCAGATTCCACCGAATTGGCTATACTTTCAGATTACACATGAATAATTCTTCGTATTGTTAAATCAAGTAGCGCATGAAGAGAGATTTCCGTCCAGGATTAAGTTATTTTAATATCATCATTCTGACAATTTTGCGTTGTGATAAGAAGAATAAATGTCTGCTCCCCTCTTTAGCACTTTTTCTAATTTGCAAATAAAAACTTTTTGGCAATTTTGGCTATTTGTTATAAGCTTTAATGCTTCGACTGTAGCATAGCCTTTTAGCTTTCTTCTATGTTTTAAACTTCTCACTAATGACGATTGAGCTGTTTTGTCTGACTGGCGCAGATTCATAATAGTTGGGAAGAGTAAATTCATCGTCAGTATACATTTGGCGCATTTCTTCTGTTTTGGGTCGTTTCGACACTATCGTCGAGAAATCTTTCGTTATTCGACCTCATGGTGACCGGGGATTAGAGATATAACCGATTTTTTTTTTGTTTGATATTGTCCAATATATATATTTTTTTACTTAGGCATGAGCCATACAGTCACGACCAGGTTATTATTTATGTATTCAATTTGGGATGAGTAAATGAACAAATGAATAATGTCAGACGTATACAACAACCATGGACCCGAGCGAGTACTTCTCGATCCCCGAAAAATCTTTCGGCCGAGCTGGGATTCGAACCCACACGGTTGCGGTGCAACCAGCACAAGCCCTCGCCTGTACCCACTACACCAATTGGGCGGCCCAATATTTTTGTAAAAACTGTTCTTTTGTTCGGGTAACAGCTACCAATATTTTTGAAAGTAACCAAAAAGACAATGAGGTAAACAATTTTTATCAGAAAGAATATCAATGCCAAAAGACTTTGCGGACAAAATCCCGCAAATCTTCAATATTTTTTTCAGCTTTTGTCTTTAAAATGAGCCCAGAAAGATGTACATTTTTAACAACTCGTACATAATGACCGTCAGGTACGAGAGGGTAAACGTTTCGCTGTAACTAAGTCGGAGGCACTTAGAGGCACTTCAATATTTTACCACTGATTCTTTAAATATATAATAATAATAATAATAGATGTGTTATTTACTTTAAATCACATCACAGTCACTTGCGGTGCGGATTTGGTGGTGCATCGAATTGCTTACGTAACTCGATTTCTTTTCGATGGTTCATATGTTTGAATAGTAGAGGTATTGTCACTTATAACTTTTATAAGTGATTCTTGTAGCGGAAAGACAGATCTATCGAATGATATAATGATCATTATTTCATAATGCATAACTAGATGGAAAACCGGCTGGAGTATAAAATTATAATACGTTACTCTAAATCGAAAAATATATTTTCTTCATATAACTACACTTTTTACCTTCTAAAAATGTTTGATTAAGATTATTCATTATTCAAAAGTTTCTGGATTAAAAATTTTTTTTTTGGCCAATGTTTGAAGCAATTCGGACCGCTTTGTAATCACGCGCGTTTGCAAATATTATTATTTATACAGGAACACACTTGTATAATATATGTAACGAAACTGATTAATGAACTGAGTTGAAAATGTTGATTTTCTGCAGTAAAAATAGTTAAAGGAATCTAGAGAATCGGATTTTTTTGCGCCACGAAAGGTCCTACAGATAATCGTGTAATACATCCGGAAGTGTTTACTTAGGACACTCGTCAAGTGCCAACAGGTTCTCTTGAATAGAAAGAAAACTCTCAATCCTAAACTAATTTCAGCAGATTCGCCTATTTTGATATTACTTATCACGTCAGGAGTGTTTCTATAATGTGGCCGTAATCCTCTCTTCTTATTAGATGTAAGTATAGAATTTTTGAAAGTTTGATTTTATTAGTACATATATTACGCGTTTAGAGTACATGAATACTTTTCTGGAATGGACCCAAGTAATAAACATCATGAACACCAGTATTATAATATTTTGTACCACTTGAAAGTTCTAAATGATATTTATTTCATTGTAATAAAACGTTTTGATAATTTATTAGCAGTAAAACGCTTCACTTAATAATAAGAATAATAACCTTTTTCTACGTCCGTTATATAATGTACAGTTTTTTTCATTAATTTGGGTTCATAAAATATGAGATTCCTGAACCCTACAAAAAGCGTGAAAAAAAGTGCCATAACGGTTCATTTTTTCACTCTTTTGCGTGAAAAAAAGTGCCATAGCGGTTTATTTTTCAACGCTACTATAAAATTGTTTGTGCAGTGTCATGAACGCTTCTCAACACGCCGCGAGTTCCGCCGATAAACGTCAAACATATGTTTCCGATCAAGAAAACTTGATGATTATTATTTTCTTCATTCAAAAATGGTGATGTGGCCATCATGTTACTTTCTCCGATTTGATGGTTTAATAGTTATTTATATTTATAGATTCATTCATTATTTTCAATTTAAATCATATTTTAAATCAAGCGTTTCACATGATCTAATGGTGATGACGTTTGAAACGTCAAAATTATGAAAGGTAAAAAATGACAAATTATGTTACAAATTCTAATAATTTAAGTTTACTGAAAAACTAAAAAAATGTCTAAAAATGGTCCCGATCTAAAAAAAATCTCTTAAAAGTCCTGAACAAGAAAGTCTCTAAAAGGATTTCTAAAAGTAGTCCTCATTAAAAAGTCCTAAAAAACCTAACAAAAGCCCTGAACAAGAACATCCTAAAAAAACTTTCTTAAAATAGTCCTGATTTAAATGCCCTAAAAAACCGAATAAAAGCCCTGAACAAGAATGTCCTGTAAAAGATTTCCAAAAATAGATCTAATTAAAAAGTACTAAAAAACCCAATAAAAGTCCTGAACAAGAAAGTCTTGAAAAAAGAGTCCTGACAAAAAATGTCTTGAAAAACAGGTCCTTCAAAAAGACCAGAAATAAAGTCCTGAAAGAGTGTCCTAAAAAAGAGTTCTTACAAAAAAAAGTCCTGGAAAAACAGTTTTGGAAATAAAGTCTTGAAAAAATATTCCTGTTAAAAAGTTGTGAAAAAGAGCCGTGAAAAAAGTCCTGAAAAAACTACTGCAAAAAAAACCTGATAAATTAAGTCTTCGTATAAAACACCAGAAATAAATTTCGTTTAAAAAATCCTGAAAGACGTCCAAAAAGAGTCCTCAAAAGTCCCGAAGGATAGTCCTAAAATAAGTCATGCCAAAGTCCTAAAGAATGTCTTGGAAAAGTTGAAAAAATAAGTCTTGATAAAATATCCTGAAAAAAAGTCCTGTAATAACAGTTTTGAAAAAGAATTATGGAGATAACATCGTAGAAGAATCATAAAAGAACATTTATGAAAAAAACCCTGAAAATAGGTTATTAAAAAAGACCTGAAAAAGTTCTGAAGAATCCCAAAAATAGTCTTAAAAAAAACCGGAACAAGAAGTCCTGAAAATTAATCCCATAGAAAATGTCCTGAATTATAGTACTGAAAAAAGTCCTCTAAAGAAGGTTTGAAAAAAAATTCCCGAAAAAATAATACTGAAAAAAAGTCCCGAACAAGAGGTTCTTAAGAAATAAGTCTTGAGAAACTGTCCAGATAAAAGCCGTAAAAAAAAACTCCAGAAAAATAGTCTTCATACAAAATACCAGAAATAAATGTCCCGAAAAAGAGACCTAAAAAGTCCTAAAATAAATCCTGAAGAATTTTCAGAAAAAGAGCCCTATTATAAAAAATTGTCCTGTAAAAACTGAAAGTCCCTGAAAAATTACCCCAAAAATAACATCTTTAAAAAATAAACAAACAAAAAAAAATCTGAAAACAAAGCATTGTAAAAAGTTCTTAAAATGGTCCCTAAAAGGAAAGAAATTCTCCTGAAAAAAATCCCAGAGTCCTGCAAAAGGGCATAAAATAAGTCCTTAACAAAATTCCTGAAATAAAAAGTTTAGAAAGTAGTCTTAAAAAAATGCCAAAAATATCTGAAAAAATCCTTACAAAGGTCCAAAAATGGTTATGAAAAGAAAAATTCTAAAAAATGTTATGAAGAAAATTCAGAAAAAAATTTTCTGAAAAGAATCCCGAAAATAAGTCCTCGACAAAGAATTCTTAAGAAAGTCCCAAAAACGTCCCGAGAAAAAATTCCTGAAAAAAAAATCCTGTTAATAAAATTTTGAAAAGAAATTGAAAATAAAGGTCTTAAAAAAATTTCTTAACATATTCTGAAAAAGAATCCTCGAGGAAAGGTCTTTTAAAAATGTCCTTAAAAAAGTTCTGAAAACTTTGTCCTGAAGTCCCAAAAAGGCGAAAAGAACAAAAAACTGTTAAAGTAAATATTCGGAAATACGAAATTTTACCAAAAGCTTTACAGTTTTTCGGATTCTCAAATAACACTTATGTTCAAGTTTCATTGTCATTTCTGTATTAGTTTTTGAGATACAGCGCTCAAAGCAGACTGTTATGTAGAGAAAAAATGGTGATGTGACCATCATGTTACTTTCTCCGACTTGATGGAATAATTTATTTTTACGCTTTCTTGATTTATTTTCAATTGAAATCATATTTTAAATGTACATCGAGCGTTGTGTAAACTCGGATGAAACTGACGTTTAAAACGTCAAAATTATAAAAGATGGAAAAATTATACTCAGTTTACTCAAAAACCGAAGGGATTTCGAAAAAAACTTATTCTTTATAAGTTGTTCATTATAGTATTCTCTACAATTATTAAATTTGCTGTAACTATTATAGTTTTATAATTATAAACCAAAAATTAAAAAAATAATAATAAATGTTTTTCTCGAATAAAAATGATTTTATGAAAAATATTTTCAAGCCAAAGATGTTCATTTCTTTGTTGTCTTCAAAGTTTGTTTAAATGTTTTTGTGATATTTTTCATATTTAAGAAAATATTGGCAAAACACAAAAAACAGTTAAGGTAAACGCCCATTTTCGGTGTACGAAATTTTACCAAAAGCTTTTTAGTTCTTCAGATTATCAAATAAGACGGATGTTCAAAGTTTCATATCAATTGCTCTATTAGTTTTTGAGATACAGCGCGCACAGACAGACACACACACACACAGACACAAAAAAAATAATCCAGAAATTGTTGAAATGGCATCTAGGGACCCGAAAACGGATATTTCCGTAAAAAAAAATTTTGAAAAAAAAATCACGATCACAATACTTTCTCGTACTTTGTAACGGAGAAAGTAAAAAGTATTATTACTTATAAAAATTGATTAAGGTTTTATCGAATTTATTAAAAATTTTGTATGAAACTCGAGAGTAAAGCAACTTTTTTCACTTGTAGCAATTTTCACGATTTCCTAATCGTGAAAAAAGTACTACTGTACTCACTTGTTGCATAAATAACTATTATTTCTTACTTTTTCAGATACATAATCAAACTTCTGTTTCGTATACCTCTCAGACTAGTTTCTGTAAGTTTAACGTATTCATTACAGATTTTCCATATTTCAGTCTTTGTGACTATTATTTTCAGCGAAAACATATTTTTCTTGCCAATTGTGGACCTTTATGTTCATTAAAAAAATATAATATCGTAAAAACTTTGTTGCTGGTAACTTTTGTTATTTCTGAATATATCATTCGGTCACGACTCTCGAAAAACATTTAAAAAACGATCTATTAAATACGACTCAATACTCTATTTTGTAGAAATATGAATAGTTTTCGAAGAAAAGTTCCCCCAAGTGTTTCTCCTTAATTGCCCATAACTAACCAATCGTCCATAATAGACCCATACTATCTGATACTATTTTTATCAGCTTCTCAAGAGGGTTGAAAATAAAGTATAAAATATAGGGTGTTCCATTTAAAAAAACATAACTTTGTTCTGTTATGTATATTGGGACACCCTGTACAAAAATATACATATTTTTAAAATATGTAGAATAAGTGTGGGTACTAGTTCAAGAAAACTAGAAGTCGATATCTCAAATAGCATATAAGTTATGAGGCTTTTACAGATCCCTGGGTCACCCGGTATATTTTTAAATTTATAATAATATACGAGCAGAACATTCCTTAAGATGCCTGGTATTATCCCAGCACCATAATTTTCTCAATTATCCTATAATTTAGTTGGAGAAAACTAGCACGGCCCGGCCAATCCCGGTTTAGATGAATGCATCAAGCGGGAGACATAAATCAGAGCTAATCATCAATTAAGCTAAGCCATCCCATAATTCTCGGATGCTTTGATTTCGGAACGCATACGCGTCGATAATTACGCAGGTTTACCAAATCGGGAACATTTGCGTGCGTTTGTCCGGTGCACAACTCCGAATTTTCAATAAATACGGCGGCTTTGGATGGATATAATAATTGGTTGGATTTGCGTATGTATATATGTATATATTTTAATTATGATACATTCCTCGACTGCAGCGGTAGCCAACGGTTAAAGGGTTAATTATAATGCACAGCCGCAGCCGGAATAGCAATATTAATTATAACGTCAATTATGATATGCCACAACCGAAAACAGCACAATCCGGTTGAATGTCTATTACCGTTCCATTCATTCGTCTCCATTGATGGCGAATTGATGGATTCATTAATTTAGCATGTTACGTATCTGTGCAACGTGAAATCATTGATATACATAGGTGAATTATTCATTTTTTTTCACTCCGAATAAACTCTTGGCTTATTTCATATACACCTGATGAAAGTGCAAGTTACAAAACAAGTGTGTGCATGATTTTGGATTCCATAGACACGACTCGCCTTTGTATCGTGACAATTGAATGGTAAGCAATAACAAAGAGAATTTTTATAATCGTTCCATTTTTATTGGATATGTTATTATTTTAGAGGTCTAGTAAGAATGAGGAGAGGGTATGCTGCCTGTGAACACCTCCCCACTATTACAATAATAAGGGGACGGGTGGTGCTCACACGTAGAGATTCCGTACTAAAGTAAAATAAAGCCAAATATTAATTATTAATTTAAGGGGGTAAGTGCCTCGCGCCAGAGTTCAATGAGGAGAATGGTCTAATAGAAAATGATAATCGCCACAATCTTGGGCCTGAAATTTTACCGAGTACGTAAATTTGTTTCTCTACACCTCCAGGGTTGATACAAAATGTTTCATGCAGGTGGCGTTCATTGCAACGGCGAAAATGAAGCAAATTCGTGTTTGTAGAGGTGCAACTCTTACGTGTTTGCGACTTTATTTGATAACTAATGACAATTTTATTACATACATATTGTTTTCAAAAGTATAAACTATTTTTCTGTAGCATTACATTTTTAGTTCTTTGCAGAGAAAAGCTTCAGATATCCATCCAATACTTGTCCAATTTTCAGGATAAATTATACAGTTTGTCTGATGATTAAAAAAAATCAAATTCTGTAGACGAATAGTTTAACCCTTTCTCTATAAATGTGCAAAATATCATTTCTTAATATTTTAATATTTGATATTAACTTCAGAATTATGTATATGCTGACCATCAAAAATGCATCGATTTTCGACGCGGCACTTATCCCCTTAAAATTTCCCAAAAATTAAAGTTTAACTACAAGCATTGGAAAGGGTGGCCAAAGCGCGCTCTGAGCTTCATTATTTTCGAATTACTTTCAACACTTTAGAGAAGGGGTTGAAAACATTCTCGGTATGTATTGTTGTGGGTAACCTAATTACGTCATTAGCTAACGGCACTATCTGTACACATACAACATTTTCTAATAATTGTGGTCATTTGCTTTCTGGTAATCCTTAGTGGAAAATGACCATAATTTTGAAGAAACTCGGACACCGCAGAGTGAAGTTCCTTACAAAATAAGGAAAAAGTAAAAAAAATCTACGAATAGATTTTGGCCATTTACCAAGACACTGGATCATCATTAAACACTGTTTAAAAGTGGTCCCAAGTTAATTTAAATAGAAAAAAGAGGGCATTAAAGACAACCCTCTTAGGCCTGGTTACTGCCAATACGGAAGAAATTTTTAAAAAGGTAATAAACTTGCAGCCGGAAAATCCGAATAAACATCAAAATGTTTACAGAGATGGGGTAAAAGAGGAATGGATCGGAGCGGAAGGGAGTAGAAGGGTTATGGAGTGGATAAGGGAGGATGGGGCTGGGGTAAGGAGGATGGGGCTGGGGTAAGGACGCTGGAGAAGCTGGGGAGGGAGAGGGAAAAAGAAGAGAAGGTAGGAGAGAGGGGGTGGGAGGAAGAGGGAGGGAGAGGAAGGGAGAGGGAAAAAAGAAGAGAAGGTAGGAGGGGGTGGGAGGAAGAGGGAGGGAGAGGAAGGGAGAGGGAAAAAAGAAGAGAATGTAGAAGGGTGGGGGTGGGAGGGACACGGATATTAGTAGTATAGTAGTTTGAGATTGTAAATAGTTTTATGCCAAAAAAGGTCTTTTTTTTTGTTTGCAGAGATGACAACATATCCGTTGATACATTTACCATTATTCACGACCATCTTAATATTTCCAAGGTCAGCGGGAGTCAGTAGGGAGTTTTAAGAACTCTATGAAGAAGATTCATCGAGTATTTTCGACCAGATTGTCACTGTAGGTGAAACTTGGCTTCACCACAATGACTCTGAAAGTAAGCAGTATCGTGAGATCAAAAAATCGAAAATAGTTAGCAGCACATTATCTAAAAATAGGGATAATAATTCAAGTAATATTAGGTTGGACGTCTGGAATTCACGAGCGCGGTGCATTTTGTTTATTTTAACAACTTGTGGTTTTCTTAGGTTCTTGTTTTAAAAACAGTTTTGTTTTTTAAAAAACCACAAAATGTCAAAATTAACAAAACGCACGTGCACTGCACTGGAGAATTCAAGGCAGCCAATATAATATTGTGCTGTCAACTATTTCTCACTTTCTGATCTCATGGTACGTGATCTCATGGCATAAAAAGTGTGTTAAGTTGGCACCCCAATGAAGAGTTCTGAAAGTTCTAAATAGAGTTCTTAATTCATTTTGATGTAACTGGAAGTACGATCAACTTTTTTGACAATGTTCGTGTGCGGTGTCAAGTTTGTGCAAATATTGAGGTTTCAGGATTTTTTGAAGTGTTGATATTTTTCAAAAAAAAAAATCCTGAAACCTCAATTTTTCAGATTTTTTTTTTAAGTTGATAGTACTTCTAAATACATCAAAATTAATTGAGAACTCTTTTCAGAACTTTCCTCTTCATTGGCGTGCCAGCTTGACTTGCATAAAAAAGGTGCTGACCATCCGAACAAATTCAAAGTCTTTCCATCGGCCAGAAAAACCATGGCCAGTGTTTTTGCACGCAAAGGAGATTTTAATTTTATTGATCACGTACACGAAAAAAGTGAAACCATAAACTCTGCATCTTACGGGGCAGGACAACAATTAAAGAAAAAAAGGACTGCAGGTGTGTGGCTTCTTCACGACAAATTCTTTCAAAGGCAGCGAGACTGATATAAACCACGGTCTCCAATGACAACTAACTTACGACGATACAAACCTTCTCAAGGGTAATACATTAAGGGAGGTGATCGAAGTAGGTAATGACAGCATGTCAAAATTAGAAATTTGGTTTAAGGAAAACAAATTAATTCTGAAGAAGTCAAAAACGAAACTTGTCCTATTTAAGTCAAATCAAGCTCTCGAAACACCGAAATTAATAACTTTTGATAACGAATCATATAAATTCACTGACAATGTTAAATGCCTGGGGATTCATTTAGATGAAACATTAAGCTTTTATCCACATGTTAGTTATGTTTGTAACAAATTAAGCAATGCATGCTATGGATTAAAAATACTTATACGTAATACTAACATAAGTATTGGAAAATTATTTTATTTTGCAAATGTAGCAGCTCACTTAAGATTTGGTCTTATATTTTGGGGCAGCAATACAAACGCGGGAAGAGCTTTTGTTATACAAAAAAAGATAATTAGAGTTTTGTTTAAACTAAAATATAACGCAAGTTGTAGAGGTATATTCAATGAAGCAAATATCCTTACATTCTATGGGATGTACCTATAGGCAAGTATAAAGTTTATGTGGAAACATAAATCACAATTCGAAAATGTACATTATTCCACTCGTTACGACACAAGAAGAGGACAATAAATTTGAGAAAGGTAGCTTCTATTCTTGCTTGAAAATATTCAACCATCTTCCGGCTGAAATAAAAAGCCTGGATTACAAACAAATGAAATCTACTATGTATAAATTATTAAGTAATATGGAACCTTACTGTATGTCAGACTATTTTTCCTATAAGTTTATATTATATCAATGTATATATGTATATTTTGTATTTCTCCCTGTTTATGACGTTTTGCATGTACAAATTTATCTCATGTATATTTGTAAAGTGTAAATAAATGAATTATTATTATTATTATTATTCCTGAATTAAAAAACAAAAAATTCGTTGAAAGCGATTAGGCGGGAATTAACGCACATTTTTTTTATACGAAGAGGAAAAGGAAATTGAAAAATTCATTTTTAGCTTTTTCTTATACAGGGTGAGTCAAAAGGAATAAAAACGTAAGGATATGATGTGGAAAGTTGCAAGAAGCAAAAAATGTAAAATAAAACGATGTCCGATTCACCCTTGTTTTCTAGTTACAACATTTAACGTAGATACACAATTACAAGAAAAAATAAAAACAATCTTAACTTGAGTCCGGAGTTATAAGCATTTACATTTTAATTATAAGCGTCTATAAAAATGAATAAAAAGCACGAAAAGCAGTGTAAAAATCTCAAAAACGCAATAATGCAAAAACATAATTAATGGCACAGTTCATTAGTCACGATTAAAGAAAAGAAAAACGTAAATAAGAATTAATAAAAAATAACTTTTCTCTTATAAAAATTAATAAATAATAGTTAAATAGGAAACAAAAAATCAGTTCATATAGTTGAAAAATGAATATTAGAAATTTAAAATGAAAAAAAAATTAAAAATACATATTTAAACGACACATTAATATATTCTCCTAATTTGCTTCTGATAGATTGATTTTTTTATCAGCCAATATAAGTTGTAGTACCGAAATAGTAGATTATACACTCGGCGTCAAAAAAAGCGCCACTCGAAAAATCGCGAAAAAACTCGATTTTTCAAACCGTCGTAACTTGGTTCATTTTTATCGAAAATCGATTAATCTTTCAGTTTGGGGTAGATTCAAGTTTTATCTTTAAGAATGTGAAGTTGACCCCAAATCCAACACACCCCCCGTAATAACGCGATGGACAAAAAATATTTTTTATGTAAAAAATTGTCCAACTTTGACAAGCTGTCCCGTGCGCAAAAAAAATCGGCGGGAAATTTCACCACAATGGCAGAAAATTTTAATGAAACTCCTTCAAATGCCTTAAAAATTCGAGTCGTTTCGATGATTTCGAGCAAAGTTATGAATTTTTGAAAAAAAATGACATTTTTCACTTTTTTCGCCATAACTTAAGTAATTTTGCATCAAAATCGATGAACTTTTGCAGTCTGAACAGTTTCAAATTTTCTCTTCAACGTCATATGAATTGTTTTGTTGCTAAAACGATTCCACCCTCTGCCACCCCCTAAAGGAAAAAAAATGTTTTTGAAGTTTAAACGTGCAAATTTGGTTTCTTGTACCGTGTGCAAAAAAAAATCGTGGACTCAATCGGTCAGCATGGCAATAAAGCTTAATCATTTTCCCCCAATTTCCTCCAACTTTTAAGTCGATGCGATGATTTGGCGCGAAGTTATGCAGTTTTGAAAAAAAATACATTTTGCGCCTTTTTAGCCATAACTTGGCACGAAACTCGATGGAATTTTGCGATCCAAGAAGTTTTCGGTTTCATTCGACCCTCTATCACCCCTAGTGCAAAAAAGGTTTTCGACAGGGTGATAAAATGTGTTCATTTTAATTGAAATTTCAAACAAAAGACAAGGGAAAAATGTCAATTTTTTTTCAAAAATTCATAACTTTGGTCCAAAATCATCGAAACGACTCGAATTTTTAAAGCATTTGAAGGAAATTGAATTAATTTTTTTGCCATTGTGGTGAAATTTCCCGCCGATTTTTTTTTGCGCACGGTAGAGCTTGTCAAAGTTGGACAATTTTTTACATAAAAAAACTTTTTTTTTCCATCGCGTTGTTACGGGGGGTGGGGTTGGACTTGGGGTCAAAATCAACTACACATTCTTAAAGATAAAACTTAAATCTTTTCCAAACTAAAAGATTCATCGATTTCGACCAAATTGAACCAAGTTACGACGGTTTGAAAAATCGAGTTTTTTCGAGTGGACTTGGGGTCAAAATCAACTACACATTCTTAAAGATAAAACTTGAATCTTTCCCAAATTGAAAGATTCATTGATTTTCAACCAAATTGAACCAACTTCCGATGGTTTGAAAAATCTAGTTTTTTCGCGATTTTTCGAGTGGCGCTTTTTTTTGACGCCGAGTGTATATTAAGGGAGAGAAATGCGTGATTTCTCCCGAGGTGCAAATTTGTATCCCGAGGGCGAAAGCCCGAGGGAAGAATAGCATTCTCTCCAGAGGTATATATACTATTTTTTTACAAATGGGATATTTTAAGAGTAAAGTATTCCTTCGAAAACCTAACCTAGAAAATAATTCTGATAGTTAAAATAAATAATGTAACCTCGCAGGGAGAGAAATGTTACTTCTCTCACGAGGGCTGGGAAAACGACTTTCTCTCCCGTTTGTGAAAAAAAATCATTTCTACACTAACTTGTGTATCTGGTACATTGATCTTTTTTTACAGTTTTTGCCATTGTTGAAGGCATTATTCATTATCGCAGTTTGGAATGTTGTAGTTTAGTACATAGCTAGGTTATGACAATTGTCATTACGTGAAATCAAAAATGTATTGTTTGTATGGATTTTGAGTTCTTGAAACAACTTTCTTACAATATTTCAAATTTTTGAATGCCTTTTTCGCTTTACTAGATCTATTGCGAATTGTTACATTTTTTTACACAACTTGAATATGGCAATTGTTTTAACATGAAATCGGAAATTAATTTAATGGAAAAAAAACTGAACCTAAATGAATATAAGAATAAGTTTTTTTTCCTTAACCGAAATAAACCGTTGTTAAAATTTCGTTTCGGTTTTGGTTTTTAAATTGAGCAATTTTACGTCCTGGTTACAATTAAGGTTCTTTTAAAAATGCCGGTTAATTTCGGTTTTTTTGAAACACTTGTTCGTAAAAAAAAATTACTTTTACAAATTAACGTTTGTGAATAACGAGCATTATATTGTTATTCGTTATAGGTGAAAATACACTGTTTACACATTTACTTCATCATTTGATCAAGGCATGAGTCCCGTGCATATCATGCACTACAATAAAATGTACAACCCTAGAATTCAATCTGGGCAGCATAATGCAATTTCATACAAGCAGATTTCAATCCGATTTCAGCGTTAAAAAAAAACATTCTTACACATTTTATTGCCTTCCAGAAATTAATTCAATCACCATAAAAATTTTGATGTCCTCCAACGCCCCATTGCACCACTGACACTAATAAAAGTTTGATGGTTAATCAATAGGTGACATTATCACTGTTTACACTCCGCCACCGAACATAATGCATCACCCGTTATAATTAGTAATAAAAATTGATTAATTCACACATTCTCAAATGTTTGATCGTATTAAAAATTCACTGGAGGTCTTTTAATTGGGCGAAAGCAAGCAAATTGTATTATTATTAAAGTAACTTTATTTTAGCAATCACCTGTAGTAAGCAGTCGAACATAAAGCTTTGTATGTAACTCGTCCATAATAGCACTTTATGGACTCGCCTCCATTAATGTCTCGTCCAAGAAAGTGCTATATTGTGCAGTGGCGGCTCGTGGAACATGTTGATGGTGGAGCTACTTATACAATATAACCCCCCCTTGAAGAAACAAAGAACCAATTATCTTCCTAGACCAATCGAATATTTTGGCAAGAAAATCAAAAATTTGGAACAAAACAGCCGAAGATCTAAAATATTGGCCAAACAATCAAAAATACAGACAAAAAAATTGAAAATACAAGCAAAGAAAAATAATTTACCATTTTTAGCCCCAAGTTCCAACGAGAAATTCGAAAATAATAGCAAATATAAAAATTTAAAAAAATTCGCACAATAAAATCAATAATTCTACTTAAGAAAATCTAAAATATGGGATAAAAATGAAAAATTAAGACCAAAAATCTAAAATTCGTACCCAAAAATCAAAGTGGTAGACCAAAAAAAATTAAATTTTTTCACAAACTAATTGAAAATTTAAGTCGAAATAAAGAAAATTTCGGTCAAAAGACCAAAAATTGAAACCAAAATAGTCGAAAATATAAAATATAGGTCAAAAAAGTAAAAATCTACAATAGAGCCTAAAACGGTGAAAATTTAGACGAAACATCGAAAACGAGCGTAAAGTTAAAAATTGCAGACAAAAAATCGAAAATTTCTACAAACCAATCAAATATTTTGGCCAAAATAAAAAAAATGGAGGTTTATAAATAAAAATTCACTTGGTTTGTTTCACGATTAAATCGTGAAACAAACCAAGTGAATTTTTATTTATAAACCTATATTAACATAATGTTTCACCAAGTGATCAATGAGAAACAAGTATATGACAAAAAAAATGGAACAAAAAATCGAAAATATAGAAATCTAAAATATGAGCCTGATCTAAAAATGAAAAATGCAGACAAAAAAATCGAAAACTTACGTAGAAGTAAAATAATTTACCACTTTCAGCCGCCAAAAATAAGTCTCGAAAATAGCAAATAATAAAAAAAATCACGAAATAAAATCAATAATCCAAGTTAAAAAATCTAAAATAGATATAGGATAAAAAATTGAGACCGAAAATCTAAAATTCTAGCCTAAAAATAAAAATAGTGGACCAAGGAAAGAAAAATTATAACAGACAAATAAAAAAAAATAAAGAAAAATTTAGGGCAAAAGATTTAAATAAAAAATCCCCAATGCTGGTCAAAAAGTCGAAAATATAGACAAAACATCGAAAACTCGGTCTTAAAGATAATAAAGGCAGACTAAACGAAAAATCAAAAATGGGGGCCAAAAAAAAATCGAAAATTTTAACAATAAAATCGAAATTAGGTCAAAATAAAAAAAAATTGGTCAAAAGATTAATAAAAAAAAATCTGTAATGTTGGCCATAAAGTCGAAAATGAAGACAGTACATCGAAAACTCTGGCTTAAAGATAACAAATGCAGACTAAAAAATCGAAAATTTCAACAAACAAAACTCGAAAATACCGGAAAAAATAAAAAAAATCACGCATATAAATCAATAATTCAGGTTATAGATATTTTAACCAAAATCAAATCAAAAATTTGGAACTTTCGACCTGAAAAATAAAAATGCGGGCCAAACAAATTTTAAAAAAAATTAACAATTAAATCGCAAATTTAGGTCAAAATAAAGAATATTTAGGCAAAAAGTAAAAATATTTTGACCAAAAATATCGAAAATACAGGTCAAAAATAATGTAAAAACTAAAAATTCATCGGAAAAAATAAAAAATGCGGACCAAATAGTCGAAAATTTTAACAATGAAATCGAAAATTTAGGTCAAAATAAAGAATATTTAGACAAAAAAAAATCGAAAGTACAGTCTTAATAATAAAAAATGCAGAATATTCTAGTACGAAAATGGTTTAAATTAGTCTCAAAAATCACTAATAATTTTCCAATTTTTTTTTAATAGGAAAATATTTTTTTAAATTTTCGTTTTAATCGTCCAAAAAAGTGAAGCTTATTTGAAAAAGAATTCAAATAAAACCATTAATTTTGTTGGGATCACCTTTTGTGCCGGCAGTTTCGAGAACTTTATATTTAGTAGATACATTTTGAATAATTCAAATAAAACAATTCACTTGATTAGTATGACTCTCAGTAGCGGCTCGCGGAACATGTTGATGGTACTTTTAAAATATGGGAAGGCCCTCGCCTCCTTTTTTGAAGAAAGAAAGAAAGAACGATTAATCTTCAAAGTCCAAGGTTATTTTGAATTGTAAAGTAAAGGTCCATAATTTCAAACAAGCTGAAAATGTGATTTTTGTGTACTTTCGATTTATTGTCCCAGACATGCACTAAATGTGTATCACCATTCTTCGTCCACGTAACCTCACCATCAAAAGTTAATTAAAAATTCTTGCTGAGCTTGAAACTACAGGTAGTGTCATGGCTCCTTGGCTCTATATAACGAGCCGCCCCTGATATTGTGGACTTGTTACATAAATAGCTATTTTGTTCGTTTTCCAAGGGAAAATTTTCCATTTTTAAAAGTAAACCTTTTTTTTTCCTCAACATGTGAGCCGACTCTATGAGTCGACTCTTTTCGCTGAGGCAACTCATCAAAATGAGTCTTTTCGCGTAAACTCCAGTTGACACAGTAATGTTAGACGATGTCAACTGAAAAAAAAAATCGCAAGCGACAAATGGACGCACGGCGATTGTAAGCATATTATCAAGCGTGGAATTAAAGAAAAATTAAATTTTAGTCAAAAAATGCACCTCACGTCTTTCCAAACATTAAATAACGCTTTTCAATCCAGTGATTTCAAAATTTTATATAAAATCGGCACTTCATATAATTATAATGCATACAAATGTCGTTCTTACATTTGTTGTGCATCCGCTCTTAATGCCTACAATTGTCACATGTGTCCAAATGCCGTACGTCAATTTGTCGCATGCGTCCAAATGTCGATTCTTGAGCAATTTTGGTGCTTGGAGCTTGTTCGGCAACTATGTCCGTTATTTATACGTTGTGTTTGTCGCATGCGTACAACCTTCTAAATATCTGGCGTCACATGGGGGTAAAATTTGCGCAGAGTGAGAAAGTATTCGGAAAGACCGCGAGAGGACGCAACAAATCCCCGCAACGATTCTGTTCACTCGGCGGCGCTCGATGAATAATTATGAGTTTCCGGGCGCCTCCTCTCTTAAAATTGAAGATGACCAGAAAGTGACACCAGATACTTGGAGCCCTATACGATCGTCTTCTTTAACATAGACCGTGTTTGAAGCTTGTTCGCCATGGCTGCACCAAAGTACATTCGTTACGTGCAGAAATCATGCGATGAAACGTGTGCAAGCTACACAGACACTAATTTATAATTGCTTTGCAATTATTTGCAACAATTATCCATGGAGAGACTCTTTACCGTATCATCCATTGTGTTTGAATTAACTTTAAATGAATCACTAAAACTAACTGCAATCACGAGAAGCCGCTAAACACGCGAAAATAGATGCGGAGAAACTTTTCCGTGAAACTAATTAATGCAACAACAGGAAAACTAAATTGTTACGTGCAGAGGTATTCAAGAACATGTGTTGCGGCATTATTAAGGAAATAATAAGCTCGCGCAGTTTAAACCGTAATTATTCTTTGTGCCGGCGAACTCAAAATTCCTCGGCGAAAAGTGCACCGTAAACAGGTTGTTAATAAATGAATGGCGGAAGGGTTCGAGGGGAAACAGGTGACTAAATAAGAAATGTGTCCTATTTCTAAGGAAAGCGATGATGTGAGGGAAAAATCTTGCCGGACCAAGAGGCAGCATATGGTAGATATGAAAAGGTAAGAGCAACGTGTTATCTAACAAGGAGGATACATCCTTTCAGCGACCGTTCACCTCCTAGGCCAATGATCATTGAACTGGCCATAACCATCGAGTGGACACTCACCGACAAAATTATGTCATGCATTATTTATAAACGTAATGCAACGTCCACAAATTATCTTTAGGAGACATTAAATGCCCTAATTAGAATATTGATATTACCGCTGTGGAAATTTTAACCCGACAATAAATAACATGTTTCACGAGTTTGCTTTTGTTTGGCTCGGCATTGGACCATGGCTCATTTATTACCGAGACGATAAACAGCGGTGTAAATGAGATGAGGCCCATTAGGAAAATTCCACACAAATATGATGGTGTCGACGTAAATCTTTTCGAAATGTTGCGTGCAAGAAAAAAAACAACGTCCGCAGTCCAGTGACCACGGAAGCATCGAGTCCAATTAGGTAAATTAACCGCGACCTTGGTACGGTAGACAGTGACCAAAATTCAGCAACAAGTAGTGCGTTACCTCCAAATAATCCCAAGGTTTCACCTGGTGTAACAATAAACTCGATCGAAAGTAAGAGCCGTGGAACGTGCAGACACATCCATGATCTAGACCAGCCGGGTGGTTACGTAACCGGCGGTTTGTCTCGGTGTGAAACGGGCTTTGACCGACAGCCATTTTATAATAAGGCCGAGGAACATGTTTTCCAGACGTTCACTCTCACTGCCAAGGGTATAGACAACTCGTTTGCATCCATCGACTTAATATGCTAATTTATTTACCAATATTATGTCAGGTGTGACATTAGAGATGGTCATATTAGGTAACAAACAGGATTGAAGGCATTAGAAGTTCAACCACTTACAGTATCTGAGTAATAACAATGATTTAGAGTTTGACCATTAATTGCAATTTATTTCATAAAGGCTGTAAAGTCAACAGAAGGTCCATATAATTGATACAGGCATAAAAAGTATTTAATTACGCGCATTTTAAGAACTCGTCAAACAGTAAAGTGGTACGCTTATGATAAATCGAAGTACATTTTTGATATTTGTAAACTGTAATTAGGTTTCTTTTTGTTTGCACTAAAGCAATTCTGAATATCTTGTTGGTTTTGGTGTACATCTGGATTACGCCTTAAAACTCGTGGGTAAAGAAACAATCGATAGACTCCTCAACTTGTACTGGTAGGAGGTAGAAATGGACGAAAAGACTATTTTTTGTAAGCACTGAAATGAATCGATGCTGATTCTGAGAGTCGACCCATGACTCTGTGGAAAAAATAAAAAGTGTGTCTGGAAAAAGTGACTTCGAAAATTGTCCCCGAAAACGTAGTGGGGAGCAAAAAAACTCATGATTTACCCATCTCTAGTTGGAGGAGAACAGATAGTTTTTGGTCGATAGTGCAGGAGCAACATCTGTCAAATGACTAGACACAAAATTTACTTAATTTGAGTTTTCGCTCGAACAAGTGAAGATATTAACAAGCGGTTAAGGGGATAATGAAGGTCATTCATATGGCTACTTATGCTATTTGGCCCCTTTTTGTAAGCGTACAAGAAAGCTGTCAAAAAAACTTTTATTCTAGAAAAACTATTTTTTTTCCACGTTTTTCTGCTGTTTACACCAAGTTTTTGGAGTTCCATGACCCGTAAAAAATCTGAAAAAATGCCGTTTTCTAGTTTTGGGTGTAATAAAATTAAATCAATTAAATCTGATCACACAACTGACCGGGAAAAAATACACACAATTTTACAGTGGAATAATTTCAGAAAAACCCATTTTTTAGCACATTTTTGGTACAAGTCGAATATGACAGTTAATGAGTATGCAAATCTCATTTTTTAAATATTTAAAACAAGGTTTCTAAACTTGCAACTCAAATCGCGCTGGGGCCGCCACACCCATCTTAACCCGCTACCCCCTTTGAACTGAGAAAACGGGAAATGCATTTAATGATTTAAAAAATTGTAAAAAAATTACCAATCCAATCAAAATCCATAAAAAATAATACATTTATGATTTCACATAAAAATAATGGCAATGCCCCAGGTGGACACAAATCAACAGCACTCTAGACGAACTGAGAAAATGAAAATGCATTCGAAGATTTGAAAAGGGGCCGCGGTGGTTGAAAAATTTGAAAAAAATTTCAATTAAGAAATTTTCTTCAAAATCTTAAGATCCGCAAAAGAATAATATATTTCTGATTTCACATAAAAACAATTGTCATATCCTAGGTGGAAGCAAAATGGCTATTGGTCTATTTGTCATATTGTGTGCAACTTGCAATTCTTGGCGGAAAGCCACTAACGCCAGCCGAGGATTTGCCAAGTTTTCCTTGTCCCAGACATGATCAATGGGTGAAAGATCTGCAGATCTAGACGGCCACAGCAAGAGGTTAATGTCGGCCGCTTCAAAGAATTCTAGCTATATGCGAAAGGGCATTATCTTGCTAAAAAGGAAAGGATTTTCCAGCCACCGTAAGCAGAGCTGCATGTAGGGTGACACCACCTCATCAACAAATGGCCGGGCGGTCATATTGTCTTGAATATTGGCAAGAGGGTCTGTAAGCACCCCATACCACATCGCCAACAGTTCTGTGCACAAACCTTGCAACTGAGAATTCAATATTGCGCTATTCACCCTCGCACGGCCGTCACACACCCCCAAACAAAACCTTGATTCATCGCAGAACACTACTCAACGTCATTCGAAGTTAGAATCCAATCTAAACCTGCACCAGCCCCAACCCTGCTGCCACTGGCGAGCTATGACTGGTAACACAAGGTGTGATCTCTATGATCTCAAACCAAAAGATCGGATCGGGGGTAAATTGTTCGAAAACATACGAAGCGATCATCTTCACCAATCCATTGATCTAGATGTGGTCTATACGACCTCAAGCCCTATGACATGATCGGCGGTAAATTGTTCGAAAACATACGAGACAATCTTCTTGACCAATCCATTGATCAGCAATTGATCTCGTGAAACGATCTCTTCAAGCCATAATACGAAGGCGACGGTTCTGAACTTAATTTATTTGTCTTTGGCTTCCGGTTCCGCTCCTGCTACATTGTCATCCATCTTCAACCCATGCCTGATAACATCTTTTTACGGTGGATTTGTTTTGGTTCAGATAATTTATCTATATAAAAATCGACCTTCACACGTAAGCCAACAATTCGGCTAAAATTCACTTAATTGCGACTTTAAAACAGAAAAGCAATCTGTGTTCTATATATTCTAAAAAGTATAAATTTTTTCACAGCCTTGCAACAAAATGACGGCATTCGTACCTTCCAAGGATCTTATTCGTCATTGCATACTTTTTCATTTTCATACGGGATTTAATGCAACGGTAACAACAAAGAATATTTATGGAGATGTATTGAAGGTCAACAAGTGTCAACGTTGGTTCAGGTTTGCTGCTGGTGCTTATTACCTCTCTGACAGGTTTCGAAGTGGACGACCAGTTGAATCTGATAAAGACACCTTAAAATCTCCAGTGGAATCTGATCGGAAATTAAGTGTACAAGAATTATCGAGAAGCCTTGGGAGTACATGGTCAACTATACAAAGACACCTACATAAAATTGGAAAGGTACATAGGCAAGGGATATGGGTACCGCATCAATTATTTGAGGCCAACTAGGATGGTCATCGATCAATTTGCACTCCATTGCAATATAGATCGTGAGATCCATTTCTTAGCAGAATCGTTACCGAATACGAAAAATAGGTCATTTGCAATAACACAAAGCGTTCGAATCAAAGGCTCTCTGCAAATCAAACCCCTAAACCAACCACCATATTACCGCGAAAAGTGTTACCGTGTATTTGGTTGGACTGTAGTGGCATAATTCACTTCGAGTTGTTGAAATCTGCAGAAAGAGTTGTATTGCCAACAATTACAATGCCTGTATTCAGAACTGTTGAAAAAGAGGGCATATTTGGTCCGTAGAAAAGGTGTAATACTGCAACATGACAATGCCCGACCTCATACAGCGAAACTCAGGAAAAATTCAAAGAATTGTAATGGGAAGTTTTACCGCACTCATCAGATATTGCCTCGTCTGACCATCATTTGTTCAGATCTCTGGAGCATTCATTACGAAATAATTCATTTCTGTAGAAGATGTAAGGAGACACCTTAGTCACATTTTGCTTTACAAACCCTGGATTTCTATAAAAAGGGGATTGACAATTTGCAGACAAGATGGCAAACTGTCCTTGATAATAATGGCGATTATATAATAGATTAAGAAATAAAAACTTGATTTTATTAGAGAGTTTGTTTGAGATTTCAAAATGATTGATTATTACTTACAGGTACGCTTATTAGTAGAGTTGCGGCCAGAAAGAAGTATTGATCATTAAAAAAACAAATTATGGAATGAAAAATTGGCGCTATTGTGCAAAGGCCCACTTCTTTTTTCCCGCGCTCGTTTGCCCAAAAGCGGACCCAAAATTCGGACCGAAGTAAACGCAACAACTTCAGTTCCAATAAAATAAAATTAAGCTACTACGGGTGAACCTAAGCATAAGTACCGATCGTTAACTGGTAAATGAAGACAATCTGATTTTGAAAGAAATTACCACCTATTCGCATAGACTTGACAACATAACGCCTTTGCACAATACCGCCAATAAGTTTCAAGTTGAGTTCGCCCCTCGTACCCGCAACGACTCATTTGATGTGTCATTTGAATGATAAAATCATCAAACTTCTAATTCAAGGAAGCGCATCAAGAGTGGTGTGGATTTTTATTATTAAAGTAAACTACTAATAGAATACGAAATAATTACTCACGTTAATATAACCGTATCCCTCGTATAACTACAGGGCACCTTACAAATGAATTCTGTTTGAACTCACGATTACAATCAGCAATAGGAAGATGATGACCAATCAATACTCGCTTACCTGCAACAAAAAAAAGAAAACAAAACATGAGCACCAGGAAAATGACGAAGGGAATAAACAAGTAAGTCGATCAATTAGGCGCGCTTTCTCTCTCTCTCTCTCCGATTTATTTCCGAGGAAGAGCGAGAGTGGATTACGGACGTGTGGGAAACTTCACATTGCTTGCCTACGTACGTACGTACCTGGTGGGGGGAGCCGGGGTCATAAAAAACCAAATGCAGGAATCCAGTCCTAGATAAAAACCTGAATTTCTAAAGAACCCTCGATGTTCCGGAGTACACTCTCCGTGAAAAGCAACACGACGGCGAGAGTTCACGATGAACGTTTCGATTGATCTCAACAATGTAGATAACGCTCGTGCGGAATTAACTGCCGATTTTTTATTGTTCGTGGACAGATGGAGACATGCGAACGGACGCGATTATTTGAGGATGCCGACGTGGCCTATCAACTTTGACGTATGTCAAGCAAACGATGATATGGCGTTGTTTGGAGGTGTGAGCACTTGTTTTAGTGGAAGGTGTTTATGATGACTCTATTGGAATAATTTTAGCAGGCGAGCTTATTATCGCGTTGGCTATAGTTAGAACGCAAATTAACACCAGATCAAACTGACTTTGCTTGGACATGAATTACAAATAATAGAGAAACGTTTGAATTTACTGTTTTTAGGTAAGTATTTTCGTTAGGGCTTTTATTGTGTACATTTTCCAATTTTCCCGGTATTAGCCCTTAAATGGCTCGGTGTTTATAACAAATTGTAGTCGGGCGTTTTATGGCTAGAGCCATATTTGGTAATAATATCTAATCGATTCCTCTACAAAATATGTGAACAAGTCATCTCCAATAAACAAGTTCACCGCATCGGTTATAAATTTGGGAACAGTATCAACATTTATCCAAGGGTAACCTAAAAACTCCTCTAGTTTGCGAAAAACGTATTTTTACGTCTCACAACGATGTGTTAATAAATAGATCAAAAAAATTTATAATTTCATGATTTATTTTCAATTGAAATGAAATATTAAATGTACATCGAGCGTTCTGCTGGATCGAATGGTACTGACGTTTAAAACGTCAAATCCATGTAATGCAATTGTGTCTTCTAGCCCTCTTAACCCTTTCAGCTCTGGATTTTTAAATTTGAAAAAAAAATTTTTTGTTAATTATTATTGATGGGGAGCTTCTTAAGACCATAAATACCAAATTTGCTTAATTAGTATAGGAATTATTTAGAGAGGCTTTGTTGAAGTGACATCTAGTGATAAACAGCAAAAATATGGATTGTCATAGTAAGTAGAGACATGTAAATGTTGCGGTGGTAATTGCCACCACCAGGGCCGAAAGGCTTAAGGAATAAACATTGCTATTTTATCGACTAAAACATCATTTTTCTCGTATATACAAACCCTAGCGGCTTTTCCACCACCCAACAATATCATATATTCTACGTACGTTATCTATGAAATATCGAACTACCTCATCATTATAAAATTATAACGCGCACGAGGGAAAAAGCGTAGAGCTATTTCATCCACCTAACTTCGGAATAATTCCGCGCCCGTATCATTGGGGGATGCTTTTATAATTCACGATGCCGGGCAAATAGGAAACGGAAAGTTGAAACAAAAAAAAAACGCGGCACACCTGGATTTTCAGGAGAGTGCCGGATATTAGATTGCATAATTATACATTAATGTATTGATTGGAAAAGCTTGGGAGCCGGTTTGGTTTTCGCAAACATTTGTTGCTTCGAGCGATACTGATTTAAGGGGAGGTCGCTGTTGCATAGGGTAAGATTGGAGGGAAAAAAAAGTTACGGATCGGAAACGCAAATGTACACAGGAAAGTTTAAAGTGATTTGGTGTTTGAATATTGTTACGTGAGTCGATGTAAAAAATTAAAGGTGTTTTGCTAACTTTTGTCACGATCATGTGTTAATTTTCTTAACCCATTGAGTGCTGATGACGTCTAAAGGTGTCATGTATATTCTATGATAAGTGGGCCTGATGGCTTTAGGCTTCATCAACATCTACACGAATTGCATTTTCATTTTTCAAATCCTATTGACTTCATAAGTAAGTTACAGTATGACTACGCACTAACTAAAAAAAAATTAATCTGCTTCCTAAAACTGTTAGCAATGAAAGGGTTAATACATAATGTGTAGGAATTGGTCGACAATCTACAGACCGGTTTCAGACTCTTAGGCCTCATCGGTGCAGTGGGGAATACTCGAGGTGATTCTTTAAAATAATCAATGAGTTCGTTGACGAAGCAGCTTAGCTAAATTGTATATGTTGTGTGTATCTAATTCATGTAAAATGAAAATTAGCAATACGGCGCAAAACACCAATAACAGAACTGTCCTCTCAATTAGGGCAAATTAAAATCGAAAGGTTTCAAGTTCGATCGAGCTTTATTTATTAGTTATAGGTGGATTAAGCCATACTTTCCCTATTAATACTGTAATGGGTTCACTCGCTTAATAAAATATATATGTATGAATAGTTTTAATGCACTTCCATTAAATTCTGCCAAAATTTAGGGATTTGCTGATGGAATTGTCGATTCGCATAAAACATCTATTGTGCTGAATTTTTTAATTAATTTCAGCGATCATTACTATTACATTCATATCGTATCGTATTATCAAATACAATTTGCTCATTTGATACCACTTGTGTTATAACAGCTTGTCTTTACTTAGCGACGGGAGCTTACTGCATTTTGCCGACGGGAGCTTACCGCCTCAATCTTTTGCAATTAGTTTAATACCAGAAGTCTTTATTAGTTTTACAATTTGTCTTTCTTTATTTGATAATATTATGTTTCCGTTATTCCTGTATTGGTAGTCGCATTTCGGCTTTCTGTGAATTTTGACGTGAATCTTAGCTCCAGAAATGTTACTCAGCTCTAATCTACAGGACTGTGCCATGAAAGACCTCAATATAAAAAGAGTAAATTAAGAAATGTGAAAAATCTTTTGGTCAATAGTTCTGTTGGCACTGATTAACAATTATGGGCTAAAATATTTAATGTGTATACAAATTTATGATAGTCCATTAAAACGACTTAAGAAACAATATAAACGGTGAGCACCACAAACTTCTGGCAGGGGCATGGGCGTCCACAGAAATTTTTCCAGAGGGAGACAAAACTTTCATTCAGAAATTTCGAATATATAACCGTCAAAAATGACAATTTCGAATTTTTGCCACCGCAAACGGCACATAAACAAATTTGCAGCTGTCAAAAATTGTGGATTTTTACAATCAAAAACCCCATTTTTTGATATTAAAAAAAGAAAATGACAATTTCGAATTATCAAAAATTTTGCATTTCTGCCACCACAAACGGCACGATTCAACGGCAAATAAATAAATTAGCAGCTGCCAAAAATTGTAAATTTTTACAATCAAAAACGGTATTTTTTGATATTAAAAAAGAAAATTGCCATTTTTGTATTGTTAAAAATTCTGCATAGTTTCCACCACAAACAGTACAATTCAATCAGTGGCGGCTCGTGGAACATGTAGATGGTAGAGCAACTTATACAATACTCCTTTTTTGAAGAAATAACGATTTATCTTCCTAAACCAAAGCAACTGGCGAAAAAGTTAGAATTAGTTAAAAATTCTTGCTGAGCTTGAAAACACAAGTAGTACCATGGCTCCTTGGATCTATATAACGAGCCGACCCTGCATTCAATACTCCAAGCGTAGATTTGGAATTTTCGTAACGAACCAAGCGTAGAGTTAAGAAAATTTGTAAAAATTTCCGGCTGTTGAAAAAAATATAAAAACAATTGCCATCGACTTGAAACTTTTTAAATGTACTTAAAACATATTCTAAATTATGATTATGGAAAAATCCATTCAATGCTCCAACCATAGATTTTGAATTTTCGTAACGAGCCGAGCGTAGAGTTAAGAAAATTTGTAAAAATTTCCGGCTGTTGAAAAAAATATAAAAACAATTGCCATCGACTTGAAACTTTTTAAATGTACTTAAAACATATTCTAAATTATGATTATGGAAAAATCCATTCAATGCTCCAACCATAGATTTTGAATTTTCGTAACGAGCCGAGCGTAGAGTTAAGAAAATTTGTAAAAATTTCCGGCTGTTGAAAAAAAAATAAAAACAATTGCCATCGACTTGAAACTCTTCAAATGCACTCAAAACACATTCCAGATTATGATTATGTAGAAATCCATTCAATACTCCAACGGCAGATTTTGAATTTTAGTAAAGAACCGAGCATAGAGTTAAGAAAATTTGTAAAAATTTCCGGCAGTTGAAAAAAATATAAAAACAATTGCCATCGACTTGAAACTTTTTAAATGTACTTAAAACATATTCTAAATTATGATTATGTAAAAATCCATTCAATGCTCCAACCGTAGATTTTGAATTTTCGTAACGAACCAAGCGTAGAGTTAAGAAAATTTGTAAAAATTTCCGGCTGTTGAAAAAAATATAAAAACAATTGCCATCGACTTGAAACTTTTTAAATGTACTTAAAACATATTCTAAATTATGATTATGGAAAAATCCATTCAATGCTCCAACCATAGATTTTGAATTTTCGTAACGAGCCGAGCGTAGAGTTAAGAAAATTTGTAAAAATTTCCGGCTGTTGAAAAAAATATAAAAACAATTGCCATCGACTTGAAACTTTTTAAATGTACTTAAAACATATTCTAAATTATGATTATGGAAAAATCCATTCAATGCTCCAACCATAGATTTTGAATTTTCGTAACGAGCCGAGCGTAGAGTTAAGAAAATTTGTAAAAATTTCCCGCTGTTGAAAAAAAAATAAAAACAATTGCCATCGACTTGAAACTCTTCAAATGCACTCAAAACACATTCCAGATTATGATTATGTAGAAATCCATTCAATACTCCAACGGCAGATTTTGAATTTTAGTAAAGAACCGAGCATAGAGTTAAGAAAATTTGTAAAAATTTCCGGCAGTTGAAAAAAATATAAAAACAATTGCCATCGACTTGAAACTTTTTAAATGTACTTAAAACATATTCTAAATTATGATTATGTAAAAATCCATTCAATGCTCCAACCGTAGATTTTGAATTTTCGTAACGAACCAAGCGTAGAGTTAAGAAAATTTGTAAAAATGTCCAGCTGTTGAAAAAAATATAAAAACAATTGCCATCGACTTGAAACTTTTGAAATGTACCAAAAGCACATTCTACATTATGATTATGTAAAAATCCATTCAATGCTTCAACCGTAGATTTTGAATTTTCGTAACAAACCGAGCGTAGAGTTAAGAAAATTTGTAAAAATTTCCGGCTGTTGAAAAAAATATAAAAACAATTGCCATCGACTTGAAACTTTCAAATGCACTTAAAGCACATTCTACATTATGATTATGTAAAAAATCCACATAGTCAGTGGCGGCTCGTGGAACATGTTGATGATTTATCTTCCTAGGCCAAAGTATCTGGCGAAAAAGTGTTCTAAAAATTAATTAAAAACCCTATTTTGTTTTTGATTTTGAAATATCTTTTCTATAAAAATATTGCCATCTTACATGAGACATTTTTCGAGTAAATGACAATTGAAAGTGAGAAACTATACATTTTATTGTCAACACAAAATAAACAAAAACTTCTTTAGCAAGCAAATGCGATTATTGAATTAAATGTTCGAACCGCAATCCGCAGTTCGAACATGTAGAAATTCTTCTTGAACGGGCTAATTCTGCGTATTTTATTCTCTCGGGGGCTATTCTATCGGTCCTCGCCTACCAATCCTCCTATTCGTAAAGCAATTGTCAAAAAAACGCGCACAGTGCGGGGGTGCGCCGTCTTGCTGAAATCATATTGTATTATATGGAGGGTCAAGATCATTGTTGTTTGGAAAAATTGCTACAAGCACTGGAACAAGGTCATCTTGCAAAATCTCTAAATATCAGGTTCTCACCTTCAATTGTCATTTACTCAAAAAATTACTGAATTTATTCCATACTGTATGTATTGATATATCAGCCAAAAAACTCCTTCCGACCGAGCAGGCAACAACTTAAAAACAATAATAATACTTCCGGTGACATCGAAACGTGCAACTAAAGTTTTAGGATTTCGAAGGTTGGTGTAAAATTAAAAATATAAATTGACTATCTGAGAAGATAATGTTGGCGTACTTCAAAAAGGGAAAAGCCATCATCATTATGCTGAAATGGTACAGTAAAGCACATCAAAAACTTCACCAAAATTAGTGCTGTAAAGTGACACTTTAACGTTTTAACGCACTAGTGTGGTAAAACATATCTTTACCTCATTAAAAATAATGTTTAACATTACGTATTGATTGTAGATAAAGATGTTTATCTACCTGTGAAATAAATTAAAATTAAATTCAAACTTAACCAAAATGTTCAAGCGAAAGTAATATTTTTCAATATAATTATAAATTTGTAATTAACATAAAATCCACTGGAAAATCACGCATCAGCTGCATAAATAAAATTACGCCGGAAATATATTTTAATTACGTAAATTAACACAAAATCCAATTTTCGCGGGTAATACTAATAAACATCAAAAATCCTTTTAAAACATTTGCACAATCGCGGCAATAAAAAATCATCACTTAATCCGCGCAAACCCGCAATTGTAATAAAATGATTCGATCGTACCTCAATTAATGGCAGAAGTTATTTAATCGGGTCAATACATTTCATTGCTTCAGTTTATTGGACCCGTACGGATATTTATGACCGTATGGTAATGTGCGTTAATTGGAATAGGTATTTTAGGAATTCTCATCGGTTATGAATAATGCATATATTTTCACCATAATTGTGTACTTTTTTAAGAAGCATGTAAATTTATGTGTGTATTATCGGGAAATGTGTTTTTCTTTTTTAGGAAATGTGTTGATATTTTTCGTACGCATTATGCTTCTGAAATGTTTTCATAGTAATGGCGCATTTTAAAATGTCGTGAATCGATTAGTGGACGGTGTTATTATCGGACATTCGTTTTTATAGGAAAACGTTTGTAATTGATAAAATTGTGACATCATCATAAACGGGCACTTTGTTGACTCTACTGGTCTGTGAGACCGGGCGTGTCGAATCACTGTATTCTCCGTTATTGCAATTCGAGTAGCTGCCGCATTGCAGAGCTTAAATTGATTAAATATCCTTGTTTTATTCTCAAAGAGGATAAATTAAAAAAAAAAACATGAACTATTAGTAACACGTTTCGAAAAATCTTCAGTTGAAAACCCCGGTGCGTGAGACCGGCGTCACCATTAAATTTGCGTCACCAATGGCGAGTTAAAGAGAATTAAAAGATGGTAACGAATAAGAAAACAATGTTGACGGTTAATTTTGGCTGACAAATAAAAATATTCTTTCAACTCATGGAATAGTATATTCTGTAAAAAGGTTAGAATGGAAATTCGATGCGAGTGGAATATTTCGAGCGCGAGCCGCGAGGCGAGCGCGAGGAACCACGAGCATCAGAATTTCCATTCTTACCAAGTAGCAGACTATACTTTCTCCTCGACCAGATAAAATAGACTAATAAAGTAATGAACACAAGGAACTTACGTTTTATTATTACGTTTGTGGTTATGTTTATAGTATTTAGACAATTGTGATATCCAAGGCTAATTAAATATTGGATTGATGAGGCTGTTACTTGGTGAAATTCCATAATGTATGTGGTAAGTAAAACACGTGTGTTGAGAATTTTCACAAATTTTAATGTCGAAACACTGCGACATATGTTTCGCCACACAGTGGCTTCATCAGGCAGATGATAAATGGTAATACAACGTTACAATTGCGACTTAAATACTATATTGTTAGGGGGTGGGGAAGTTAGAGGGTGTTTAACGGGTTAGGAAACATTTACAAGTTAAGCGGTTATAAAAGATTTTATAAGAGTTTATAGGTTTAACAAGGCTAATTGTTTTATTCGGAACGGTGTGAGAATATTCATTCTATCCCTTGTTATGGAATGAATTACAAGCAAAACGCATATGCGCATAGTGTTTTGTTCCATAACAAGAGTGAGAATGTGAACGTTCTATGATCAAAATTGATTGCAGAATGCATAAATTCTACAGTGGTCGTGGAGAAAGTATATTTTTTTGGATATTATAATGATGACAAAAAACGTTGTTGTATAGATTTACATAACTTTCTTCCCACGTTTTGTAATAATATTTTTTTACAATAACTCGTTGAAAAGTAGCCTGGAATCTTCCATGGGGTGCGCGCGTCAATCTTTGTATTGAAGCAAATGGTCAAAATTTTGAACAATTATTGTAAACAATAATTTCAGTAAAATGCAATAAACTTAATAAAGATTGATAATAAAAGATTTTTTACAAATTTCAACACCCCGTATTTCGAAAACGAAGCGTTTTCGGGCATATGTTTATAAAACAAAATACGTTTGTTTTGTTGTCCCCCACCATCCGTAAAAGTATGCCGGTACATTTATGGAACACCCTGTATAACTTTATATAATAAATAGAATCTTTAATGATGCGCAGGTTGAATTTATGGGTATAATAGTTGGCGACAGTTTTTGTACACAAACGCACCTGGATGTTTCGGTGTCTCGTTAATTTTCATAAAATCTAGATACGACACATACAGTCCAATTTGCATGAAAAATTACAGTTCAAATTCTTTTGTGTTGAAAATCGTTAGTGTTTCCGTTTTAGCTCCGCTAAATATGTGTATTGTATGCCTTATGCATAATGGATTCAGGTCGCAAATGAAGGCATTACTTAATTTATATTACGAAAATTTGTATACTCCTGCTCACGGGCCTCGTGGTCGTGGGTTCGAATCCCATCCGGACGGTCACTTTTTTTCGGAATGAAGAAGTGGCCGTTCGGGTCCATGGATGTCCAATATATGTCCCCCCATTCATTATATAATTAATAATGATTATATATAATAAATGTTCAGAAATCAATACAAAGATAAAAAAAAAAAAATAAATCCTCGCAGAATTGACCAGATTCCCAAGCAAAAAAAAAAAATTGTACAAAAAATTATTGTACGTAATATTTTAGCCAATTAATTGTCTGTTCTGACTATTCGTTACTCCTGTTGCATTTACGTTAAATTACAAACATGATTTTTGAGATTAGTCTCATTGCCATTAAATAATGATGTAATCCAAAGATAATGATAGACACAAATGCTTAAATTTTGACAGTTAAAAAATTTTGGCATTTGGAAATTTTTCTTTTCATTGTTAAAATGAAACCATTTTTAGTAAGTAGCAATTTTTGACAGTTCTGAATAGTTATTTTTGGCAATTGAAATTTCCTTTTTACTGCCAACGTGCCATTTATGATGATAGATATGTGCGATTTTTGGCAGTTCGAAATTGTCATTTTTAGCAGTTTCTTTTTTTCTTTTTTTCTTTTTTTCAAAAAATTCCGTTTTTGATAGTAAAATTCCCCAATTTTCGGCAACTGCTAATTTCTTTATTTACCGCTGAATCATGCCGTTTATGATGGCAGAAATGCAGAATTTTTGACAATTCGAAATTGTCATTTTTGACGGTTAAAAATGTATCGTTTTACTATTGAAAAATGCCGTTTCTGACAGTAGAATTGCATAATTTTTGACAATTTGTAATTGTTACTTTTGGCCGTTGGAAATTTACCTTTTTTAATAGTGAAAAATACTGATAGTGATAGTGGAAATGCTCAAATTTTGACAGTTAAAAAAATTTGGCAATTGGAATTTTTCTTTTTATTGTTGAAATGAAACCATTTTCAGTAATGAGCAATTTTTGACAGTCCTGAATAGTTATTTTTGGCAATTGAAATTTCCTTTTCACTGCCAACGTGAAATTGTCATTTTTAGCAGTTGATTTTTTTTATATATATCAAAAAATGCCGTTTTTGATAGTAAAATTCCCCAATTTTCGGCAGCTGCTAATTTCCTTATTTACCGCTGAATCGTGCCGTTTGTGATGGTAGAAATGCAGAATTTTTGACATTTCGAAATTGTCATTTTTGACGGTTAAAAAAGTATCTTTTAACTATTGAAAAATGCCCTTTTGTACAATTTTTGACAATTTATAATTGTTACTTTTACGAATCGTTTTCAGTAATGAGCAATTTTTGACAGTATTGAATGGTTATTTTCAGAAATGGAAAATTTTCTTCTTACTGTCAAGTGCCATTTTGATAGTAGTTCGATTTTTGACAGTTATAAATTGTCATTTTTAGCAGTTGAAATTGACTTCAGTTTTAATATAAAAAAATGCCGTCTTTGATAGTAAAAAAACATAATTTTTGGCAGCTGCAAATTTCTTTATTTACCGTTGAATCGTGCAGTTTGTGGTGGCAGAAATGCAGAATTTTCGAAAATTCGAAATCACCATTTTTAGCAGTTTTTTTAACATTAAAAAATGCCGTTTTTGATAGTAAAAAGCCACAATTTTTGACCGCTGCAAATTTCTTTATGTGCCGTTTGCGGTGGCAAAAATGCAGAATTTTTGATAATTCGAAATTGTCATTTTTGGCTGTTAAAAATGTATCTTTTTACTATTGAAAAATGCCGTTTCTGACAGTAGAATTGCACAATTTTTGACAATTTGTAATTGTTACTTTTGGCCGTTGGAAATTTCCCTTTTTTAATATTGAAAAATACTGATAGTGATAGTAGAAATGCTCAAATTTTGACAGTCTAACATTTTTGGCATTTGGAAATTTTCTTTTTATTGTTGAAACGAATCGTTTTTAGTAATGAGCAATTTTTCATAGTATTGAATGGTTATTTTCAGAAATTGAAAATTTCCTTTTTACTGCTAAGTGCCATTTTGATAGTAGTGCTATTTTTGACAGTTCGTAATTGTCATTTTTAGCAGTTGAAATTGACTTCTTTTTTTAATATCAAAAAATTTCGTCTTTAAAATTTAAAAACATAATTTTTGGCAGCTGCAAATTTCTTTATTTACCGTTAAACCGTGCAGTTTGTGGTGGCAGAAATGCAGAATTTTCGACAATTCGAAATTGCTATTTTTAGTAGTTAAAATTTTCTTTTTTTTAATATTAAAAAATGCCGTTTTTGATAGCAAAAATCCACAATTTTTGACCGCTGCAAATTTCTTTATGAGCCGTTTGCGGTGGCAAAAATGCAGAATTTTTGACAATTCGAAATTGTAATTTTTGGCGAATAGTTATGTATCTTTTTACTCTTAAAAAAAAATGCCGTTTCTGGCAGTGGAATTGCATAATTTTTGACAATTTGTAATTATTACTTTTGGTAATTTTAATATTGAAAAATGCCGATAGTGATAGTAGAAATGCTCAAATTTTGACAGTTAAACATTTTTGGCATTTGGAAATTTTCTATTTATTGTTGAAACTTGCCGGTTTCAGTAATGAGCAATTTTTGACAGTATAAAATAGTTATTTTCAGCAATTGAAAATTTCTTTTTTACTGCTAACGTGCCATTTGTGATAGTAGTTTTTGACAGTTCGAAATTGTCATTCTTAGCAGTTAAAATTTTCTTTTTTTTTTAATATTAAAAAATTCCGTCTTAAATAGTAAAAGACGACAATTTCTGGCAGCTGCAAATTTCTTTATTTACTACTGAATCGTACCGTTTGTGGTGGCAAAAAAATGCAGAATTTTGAACAATGCAAAAATGGCAATTTTTTTTAATATCAAAAAATACCGTTTTTGATTGTAAAAGTTTACAATTTTTGGCAGCTGCTAATTTCTTTATTTACCGTTGAATCGTACCGTTTATGGTGGCAGAAATGCAGAATTTTTGATAATTCGAAATTGTCATTTTCTTTTTATTTTTTATCAAAAATGGGCGTTTTTAATAGTAAAAATCCACAATTTTTGACAGCTGCAAATTTCTTTATGTGTCGTTTGCGGTGGCAAAAATGCAGAATTTTTGACAATTCGAAATTATCATTTTTGACGGTTATTTATTCGAAATTTCTGTATGAAAAATTTTTGCGGACGCCCATGTTTGATAGTAATATTACACCTCTAAAGTTTGAAGCGTATAATGACCCGCAGGCTACAATAACAAAATTACTCAAATTAAAAATACAAATTAAGTGGACGGCTCGTTACGGGATGCATTTCTCATCCAATTATTTCTCGAATCTAAAGCTGTGAAATATGTCAGTATGGTATAAATCAAGTCTTGTTCGTTTGAAATGGTTATTTTGTCGTAAAACCGAGGGAACTAGTTCGCGGTGAAGCTTTACATCGTAATGGTCGTATAAACACCATCATTATTTATTTTAACGCGGCGAAATTAATTCGCCCGAAACTGGCGAATTAATTTTAGCTTATTTCGTCGCGGCAGGTCGATTTAATAAATGCCTTCTGAAATGTAAACAGCAACCACTAATTACCAGAGCGGAAATTAAAGAAAATGCAACGACGTTTTGCCTCTGTGATTGTTTAAAACTGGAAGAAAAAATATGTATTTTTTTTTGTACACTGTTATAAGCACGATTACATGATGTAATTTTTAACACATTGGCTGCCAACAAGTTTTTTTGTAAAATGTCAAAAAAAGCTATCTTTGTTTTAAAGTTTTATTTCATAAAATGAGTAAGAATATGCTTATTTAATTCATTTTCGTGACTGACAGCGCAAATATCAAGTCCAAAATAGGCACTCAATGTCAGTCACTGGTAACTGATGAGGCCAATTGGAATACTCAAGTGTCAGTCACCGATGACTGACGATGTCCCATTGGAATACTACGATGTCAGTCACCGGTGACTGACAAAACGGTCAACGTGTTAAGGATTATAATGCATCCTACATATTTGGAGACCGTACTCACACAAGCTCAATGGCTTTGCTCGAAGTCGCTTAACCTGAGGCCATTTTTACCTTATTGGAAGATATAACATTATAAAGGGTGTTTTTTTAAGAGCTTGAGAACTTTAAATAATAATACAAGACAGAAATATTGTTGGAATTATTAGTTATTATTATAATCTGGTAGATAATTTCATGGCATTTATTTTTTAAATATGATTTCTGACATGTGTCCTCCGCGGCTACGAGTTACAGGGCCCATTCGATCAGTCCAATTTCTCACTACTTTTTCCAATAAATCTGGCCGTATGGCGTCAATGGTGGCTTGAATATTGGCTTCCAATGCTTTAAGAGTTGCTGGTTTGTTGGCATAAACCAGTGACTTAACATAGCCCCATAAAAAGTAATCGAGAGGCGTTAAATCGCACGAACGAGGGAGCCAGTTAACAGGACCACTTCTGGAAATAAAGTTGTCACCAAATTGATTTTACAATAAATTGATGGTTAAGCACGCTATATGGCAGGTCGCGCCGTCTTGTTGGAACCAAATGTTGTCGATGTTTAGCTGATTAATTTTCGGAAACAAAAAATCAGTCAGCATGGCTCGATAGCGCTCGCCATTCACCGTAACGGCAGCTCCTTCCTCGTTGCGAAAGAAATAAGGACCGATGATGTAAACCGCACCAAACAGTCAATTTTAATGGATGTAGCAGTTTCGTTAGTGGCTTGAGGATTGTCAATTTTGCTTATTGATGAAGCCATTTAACCAGAAATTAGCTTCATCACTAAACACAATTCTTCGATAGCCCAATCAGCAAAAATGTGACGTAAACGATTTGGCTTTAATTGTTGCACGAGCTGTATTTTATAGGCACGTAATCCAAGATCCTTACGTAAAATTTTCCACGTAGTCGAAGGACAAAGGCCAACAAGTTGAGAACGGCGACGAATAGACATTTCGGCGTCTTCTTCAACACTTCGCGATACATCAGCAATATTCTCTTCGGTACGCACATTTCTTTGTCTTGATGATTTTGAATCGAGAAGAGTAAAATTAGTGCGAAAATGATCAATAACTGCACGAATTGCTTGCTCACTAGGCCGATTATGTTGACCGTAAAATGAACAAAGTGCTCTATGAACTTCGCGAACAGATTTATTTTTTTGAAAGTAAATTTCCACAATTTGGAAGCGTTGTTGTGGCGTTAAACGATTCATGATGAATTGCCTAACCTTGCTGAATAGAAATGTCAACACAGTTTGACATTCTCATTGAGTATAGATAGACAACTACCATCGAAACTTCTCATGCAGCTAAAAAAACACCCTTTAGTTTGATCAATGGATCTTTGCGTGTGCGTCATTTCCGAAGATTGAGTTTTCTCACCACATGATTGCATCTAATTTAACTTATCGTGGAGAGAGTAAACGCATGAAAATATTGTCGGAGCTATGTTCAACTATCTATGACGTGCATGCAAAGATCCGTTAATCAAAGTATATGTTTTATTCTTCCAAATATAATAATCGTTAGTGGCTGAAAGGCGTGTAAGCCAAAGCCAAAAAAAATATATTCACCATATTATTGCCATCTGTAAAAGGGCTATCGATCTGATGCGTCTTTCAGCCCATAATATAGTCAATTACTGACATACCAAATAATTATGGTAATGACCAAATTTGATGGGTGCCTGTTATGCTCAAATTCCTACCAAGATACAATATAAAATATACAAAACGGAATTGCCTGCTATTCCATTCTATTACTTTGCATGCGTATAATAAAACCTCGAAAGCTTTCGAAGTTCGAATGAAAACTGAATTATTAATCCCAATTTTTTTTTTTCGCCGGATGCAAACAAGCCACTCGTTGCAATCGCGTATTGTGAGATTAAATGTTGTGGGCGAGGCGTTGAGCTACTTAACGTTCAGGGGAGAATTGAACTGGTAACTAGCAGTAACTAGTTGTAGGCACGTAGCTGGCCCATTATCGATTCGCCCTCAAATAAATTTAATGCGGCAACATCTATTTTTCTCTGTCTGCTACGTAAACATCCACTGCATCATCCCTGTTTGCTCGAATGATACCGAGCATTAACATTAATAATGCACACATAAATACCGGAGACTACCCGTTTCCTTCTAACGCTTTAAACACAGGACGTCTCTTTCTCGCAAGGATCCAATTAATCTAATGTAGCAGACTCGGTGTCTTTGTCATGCCTATGTAAATCATTTTTGTGTACTGTTGCTGTTTTTTTTGGTGTGCTTGTGATCAGTGGCGGCTCGTGAACTTTTTGAGCCACTTATCATACAATATATATTTGTGAATTCAAAGCAAAAATTGCGATTTTGATTTTTTACATTCTAGAATGTAAAGTAATAAAAAATGATGTGGCCATCATTACTTTCTCCGACTTGATGGTCATTTATATTTACATTTTCATGGTTTATTTTCAATTGAAATCCTATTTTAAAAGTACTTCGAGCATTGTGTATACTCGGATGAAACTGACGTTTAAAACGTCAAAATTATGAAAGATGGAAAAATTATACTTCAAATTCAAAAACTCAGTTTACTCAAAAACTAACGGGATTTCGAAAAAAAACGTATTCTTTATAAGTTGTTCATTTTGGCATTCTCTACAATTATTATTAACATCAATTTGCTGTAACTATTATCGTTTCAAAATTATAAACCAGAAATGAAAAAAAAAATTAATAATTTTTTTCTCGAATAACAATGATTTTATGAAAAATATTTTCGAACAAAAGATGTTCATTTATTTGTTATCTTCAATATTTGTTTAAATGTTTTTGTGATATTTTTTATATTTAAGAAGATATTGGCAAAAAACAAAAAACGGTTAAGGTAAACACCCACTTCCGGTGTACGAAATTTTACCAAAAGCTTTTCAGTTCTTCGGATTATCAAATAAGACTTATGTTCAAAGTTTCATATTAATTGCTTTATTAGTTTTTGAGATACAGCGCGCACAGACACACACACACACACAGACGTGTTTAGCGTGTTTAGTGTAAATTTAGAACGCATTTAGAAACTTTCTCGTAAAATTAAATCAATGTGCAAAAATTGCACTTAAAGTTTGAATATTTTGATTTTGATTTTTGAAACTTCATAACTGCTGAACGCAGTCTGATTTTTATTACTGTAACGTCAAAATGTGTCAAATTTAGTGCAATTAAAAAAGTTAGTTAAGAAATATTTTCGTAAAATCAATGTAAAACGTCAAAGTTTCAAGTTTTTAAAATTTGAATATTTTGATTTTTTTTTAAATTATTATTATTATTATTTTAATTGCATAACTGCAGAACGCGTTGTCCGATTTTGATGATTCCAATCTAAAAATTTGCTAAATTGGTGCAATTTAAAAGTTGGTTAAGTAATATTTTCGTCATTTTATTAGAAATATGTAATTTTAATGTTTCCCTGTAAATGGATCATGTTCTGTTGGGAGATAAATAAATAAATAAATAAATCAACAATGTCAAAATTTCACGTTTTCAAAGTTCGAAGATTTTAAAATGGGATTTTTTTTTAACCAGCCAAACCCGTCCGATTTTGTTGATTCAAAAGTCAACATATGGCGTGTTTAGTGTAATTTTAAAACGGATTATAAAACATTAAATCAAAATGCAAAATTTGTACTTTTTTTAAAGTTTAAATATTTTAAAATCGCGATTTTGATTTTTTTTAATTGCATAACTGCCGAACGTGTTGTCCGATTTTGATGACTCCAACGACAAAATGTGCCATATGTAGTGCAATTTAAAAGTTGATTAAGAAATGATTAGTAAAATCAATCAAATTTCACGTTTTCATAGTTCGAAGATTTTAAATATCGATTTTGATTTTTTTTAATTGCAGAGCAGTGATTTAGATCAGGGGTCTCCAAACTACGGCCCGCAGGCCAAATGCGGCCCGCGACCCCAACGAATCCGGCCCACGACAAGCAGTTACATGTTCCGTAAATGTCACATTTTAAAATTCTACAACGATTTTTTGTTATAGGTTTTGAAATTAGTTATAAAATTGATTATATCTTGACCCACTAGGTTATGAAGAATTGTATATATGGCCCGCGATGGAAAAAGTTTGGAGACCCCTGATTTAGATAATAGAAATGTCAAGATATGGCTGGTTTGGTGTAATTTGAAAACAAATTATAAAATGTTGTCGTAAAATTGCATTCTTTTAAAGTTTGGATATTTTAAAATCGCGATTTTGTTTTTTTTTTCAAACTGCCGAACGCGTTGTCCGATTTTAATAATTCGAACGACAAAGTGTAAAAAAATAGTGCAATTTAAAAGTTGTCCAAGAGATATTTTTGCAAAATCATCGCAAAACGTCAAAATTTCACGTTTTTGTTCTAATATCCTAAATTATATTTTTTTTTAATTGCAGAATATTTGTTTTTCTTCTTTGACTTGAGCCATTCAGTCACATCGACTATTTTAATTATGTATTTTTAATTTTTGGATGAATACTTCTCGATCCCCGAAAAATCTTTCGGCCGGGCTGGGATTCGAACCCACACGGCACGCGGTGCAACCGGCACAAGCGCTCGCCTCTGCCCACTACACCAACGGGCCGCCCTAAACATTCTTTAATGTTGCAAAAACTGCAGTTTTTTTGTTTTTTCAAAAATTTATAACTCAAATACGAATGTTCAGAAAAAAATTAATATTAAGAATTTTTGGTCACATTGATGAGAAAATAAACGCTCTTTTTAAAAATTTCGTGTCTGTAACGTCATTAAGATATTTCTAAAGTTTAAAACTGAGAAAGCATGGGGAAAGGGTTGTTATGTGAAGGACCTAAAAAACATTGGGACAATATTTGGCATAATATTTGCAGAATATTCAAATATCAAAATGTGGAAAATCAGTGTAATTTTAGGATGGATTACAAAATTTACTCGTTAAATAACGCTTGCACTTTTTAAAAATCGCGATTTTGATTTTTTTAAATTACACAACTACCGAACGCGTTGTCCGATTTTGATGGTTCCAATATCAAAATGTGGTAAATTGAGTGCAATTTAAAAACTTATTAAACAGATTTTCGTTAAATGAACGCAAAACTTCAAAATTTTAAGTTTTCAATGTTCGTAGATTGTTATTTTGATATTTTAAATTCCAAAAAGCGTTTTCTAATATTGATGATTCAAATGACAACATATGGTAGATTTAATGTAATTTTGAAAAAGATTAGGAATTTGTCTCGTTAGATTAACACAATACGCAAAAATTGCACTTTTTTGTACTTTCAATATTCTAAAATCGCTATTTTGATTTTTTAAACTGCCGATTTGATGATTCTAACGACAAAATGTACCAAATTTAGTGCAAGTCGTCAAAGAAATTTTTTTGTAAAATCAAATTTCGCGTTTTCGTGAATATTTTGATTTTTTTTAAATTACAGAACAGATGTATTGCGATTTTTCTCTGTTCATTAAAGTTATACAGGCGTTGTTTAACATTTAAACTGGCGAAAAAGTATTTTAAAAAGTAATTATAAATTCTGGCTGAGCTTGAAACTACAGGTAGTGCCATGGCTCCTTGGCTCTACATAACGAGCCGCCCCTGCTTGTGACGCAGTCGTCCATTACTCTTGAGAATTTACATTTTATTCGTAATGTTAGTTAATATCAGTAAAATAAACTTCAATTTTATCTGCAAAATATCGAATTAAGTTTTTTTTTTGGCCTCGGGAAAGTAGCCCATATGGCTGCTATATTGTATGTACAAATTTTTGGGTGAATAAATGAACAAATGAATAAATGAATAATGTCAGACGTATACAGAACCCGACAGAATACTTTTCGATCCCCGAAAAATCTTTCGGCCGGGCTGGGATTCGAACCCACACGGCACGCGGTGCAACCGGCACAAGCGCTCGCCTGTACCCACTACACCAACGGGCCGCCCTCGAATTAAGTTAATTACTATTTAGAAATTATTAACACAATACCTGCAAAAATAATAATTATTCCTAATAACTCAGTCAAAGATCTGCATTATCCCTTTGCATGAGCAATCATGATCATTCGAATTGTATACTTAGCATCAATTTACACAAATCACGTTACACTACTTCCTAATTATAAAACGAGTGTTCGGGTCAAATCACCGAACTTAATTGGTTGCTGAATTGCTAATATTTGTAGGATTAATTAAGCATTTTGCCCCTGCATACATTTATCCGATGTTGATTGTGCGCGTTCTGCTTTTGTTCGATATTATGCATGTTGTAATGTTATTAAAGATAACAATGATTAATGACTACACCCGCAAATAATTAATATTTAAAACGAAATCCTCAATTGAAAGCTTAAGCGCGACTCGCAATATATGACATTATGTTGGTCGCCGCCATTATTATTAAATACGTAATTGCGGACGCTTTGACTTCGTGATACATTTTCAATAATTCAAATAAAACCATTAACTTTGTAGGTGTCACTCTTTTTATTTCACTTTTTGTGACTGCAGTTTTGACTTCAACTTGTCACTTGTTTGAAGAATGATGCGTATTTCTAAGTCAGTCAATTTATTTCAGAATATTGTACAGTCAGAGAAAATACAAATGCGAAACTCGCTCGGCGAAGGAATGCTGCCGCATGTCGGTGCTTAGTTCGGTCAAAACCAGTCAGTCCCTGCTTAAAATTCATTTATAATAATACTTTTAATAATAATGATAATAATAATTATTATTAATAATAATAATAATGATAATTTATGAGGTAATAAAGGGTATCCCGAGATAAGATGGTCAAAATACCACCCGACACAGATTTTTAAATAAATATGAAAATATTATTAGATGTGCCCTTAAACCAAAGTAGCCGTATATCAAAAAAAAACCTACATGACGCGGGAAGCCCCAAAATAGGATTCTTTCAAATATAATTTTTTTAACCACTAAAAAAAAAATTATTGACCCAAATACCAAATTAGGTGAATTTTGTCAAGGTCATTGAACGTTATTTACAATATTAAAAAGATGTTTGAAAATAAAAAAAGAAAATTTGTCCACAAAAATGCCAAAAGTAGTCTTGAAAAAGAGTATTGAAAAAATTGTCCCGAAAAAAATGCCAAAAAGAGTACTGGAAAAAATACCAGAAAGAGTCTTGAAAAAGAGTACTGAAAAAATTGCCCTGAAAAAAAATGGTGATGTGGCCATCATGTTACTTTCTCCGACTTGGTGTATAATTTATATTTACGCTTTCATGGTTTATTTTCAATTTAAATGTGCATCGAGCGTTTTGTCGACTTGGATGAAACTGACGTTAGAAACCTCAAAGTTATGAAAGATGGAAAAATTATACTTCAAATTCAAAAATTCAGTTTATTTAAGAACCCACGAGATTTCGAAAAAAACTTATTCTTTATAAGTTGTTCATTTTATTATTCATAAATTTACTGTAACTATTATGGTTTTATAATTATAAACCAAGAATGAAAAACAAATTAATAATTTTTTTTCTCGAATAACAATGATTTTATGAAAAATAATTTCCAACAAAAGATGTTAATTTATTTGTTGTCTTCAATATTTGTTTAAATGATTTTGTGACATTTTTCATATTTCAAAAAATATTGGGAAAAAACAAAAAACAGTTTAGGTATGAAATTTTACCAAAAGCTTTTCAATTATTCAGATTCTCAAATAAGACTTATGTTTAAAGTTTCATATCAATTGCTCCATTAGTTTTTGAGATACAGTGCGCACAGACTGACAGACAGACAGACAGACAGACAGACAGACAGACAGACAGACACACGCACACACACAGCACAATTTTTGTTTCCAGAAATTGTTAAAATGGCATCTAGGGACCCAAAAACGAATATTTCCGTAAAAAAAATTATGAAATGTTTTTCACGATCACAATACTTTCTCGTACTTCGTAATGGAGAAAGTAAAAATGCCAAAAAGAGTCTTGAAAAAAAGTACTGAAAAAATTATCTTGAAAAAAAAAATGCCAAAAGTAGTCTTGAAAAGAGTACTAAAAAAATTGTCTAGAAAAAAAATGCCAAAAAGAGTACTGGAAAAAGTTGTCTAAAAAAATACCGAAAAGAGTACTAAAAAAATTGTCCTGAAAAAAAAGTGCCAAAAGTAGTCTTGAAAGAGTACTGAAAATAAATGCCAAAAAGAGTACCGGAAAAAATTGTCTAAAAAAATGCCTAAAAGAGTCTTAAAAATAGAACTGAATAAAATACAATTTTATTAGATCATTATATTGCCTTTACAATATTGCACACGTCAGGTATAAAATACATAAAGTTAAATTCAGACATGTATTCATGAAACAACTTAAAATAACTTGGTTAAAAGACTCTTATTCTTGGTGTTACGTAATTATATAATTTTTGAATTATGTTATGCTTTAGAAAGCCTGCTGTAGAAGTAACGATGTTGTCTTGAGAAAGAGTACTAAAAAGATTGTCTTGAAAAAAAATGCCCAAAAGAGTTTTGGAAAAGAATACTGAAGAAAATTGTCTTGAAAAAAAAAATGCCATAGTAGTCTTGAAAAAGAGTACTGAAAAAATTGTCCTGAAAAAAATGCCAATTGAGCACTGAAAAAATGTGTTTAAAGAAAATGCCAAAAAGAGTACTGGAAAAAATTGTCTTGGAAAAAAAGACAAAGAGTCTTAGAGTACTAAAAAAAATTGTCCCCAAAAAATGCTAAAAACTCTTTAAAAAGTGAACTAAAAAAAATGCCAAAAAGAGTACTGGAAAAAATTGTCCTGAATAAAATGCCAAAAAAAAGTACTGGAAAAAATGCCAGTCTCAAGAGTCCAAAAAAAAAATTGTCCCAAAAAAATGCGGAATAAAATGCCAAAAAAAGTACTGCAAAAAATTGTCTTGAAAAAATGCCAAAGTCTCAAAAGTCCAAAAAAAAAATTGTCCCAAAAATGAATAAGTGAACTGAAAAAATGCCAAAAAGTGTACTGGAAAAAATTGTCCGGAATAAAATGCCAAAAAGAGTACTGGAAAAAATGCCAGAGTCTTAAGAGTACTAGAAAAATGCAAAAGTCTCAAGAGTCCAAAAAAAAATTGTCCCAAAAAAATGCGAAAAAGTCTTGAAAAAGTGAACTGAAAAAAATGCCAAAAAGAGTACTGGAAAAAATTGTCCTGACTAAAATGCCAAAAAGAGTACTGGAAAAAATGCCAAAGAGTCTTAAGAGTACTAAAAAAAATTGTCCCAAAAAAAATGCTAAAAAGTCGTGAAAAAGTGAACTAAAAAAATGCCAAAAAGAGTACTGGAAAAAATTGTCCTGAGCAAAATGCCAAAAAGAGTACTGGAAAAAATTGTCCTGAACAAAATGCCAAAAAGAGTACTGGAAAAAATTGTCTTGGAAAAAATGCCAGAGTCTTAAGAGTACTAAAAAAATTGCTAAAAAGTCTTGAAAAGTGAACTGAAAAAATGCCAAAAAGAGTACTAGAAAAAATTGTCTTGAAAAAATGCCAAAGAGTTTTAAGAGTACTAAAAAAATTGGCCCGAAAAAAATGCTTAAAAGTCTTGAAAAAGTGTAATTTAAAATTTTATCTCGTCATATGATTGTCATCAATAAATACCATCTATGTGACTTTTTCATTTTTCAACGTTTGGTGCGACAACTTCAACAATTCGAATAACTAATATTTTTACGATATTTTTTGTATATTTATCAACAGTTGAACAGTCAGTTTATGTAAAATTATTATTAGTATTTCAGTATTAATTTTTTTTCAGTTTCGTATAAACAACCCAACTTTTTGTCAAGATATGACCATAAAACCCTCGAAAAATGGGTTTTTGTTTTTAACCACTATACAAATCTGAAAAAAATCATAAATATTTTTATCCCAAATACCAAATTAAGTAAATTTTTTCAAGGTTAGAAAGGGCGAAAAAATGATTAAACTTAAAAAAATAATACCCTAAATATACTTTTATTTGGGTAAAAAAAATATATATGTGAATTTTTCAGATTATTATAATAATTTTTAGTGATTAAAAAAATAAAATCTTATTTTTCGAGGGTTTCAAGGTCATATCTTGGCAAAAATTGGGTAACATATTTATACGAAACTGAAGAGAAAATGACTACTAAAATATTACCAATAATTTTATATAAAATTACTGTTCAATTGTTGATAAATATATTAAAAAAATATCAAAATAAACATTTTAGTTATTCGAATTTTTGAAGATGACGCACCAAAAATTGGAAGATGAAAAAATCACAGATATGGCATTAACTGATAGAAATCAAATAACGAAATAGAATTTTCCGTCAGTTGATCACTAGTGAACTAGGCTTGTAAATTTTATTACCTCATAATTGTATTTTAAGTAGGGACGGGTTTCGACCGAACTAAGCACCGACATGCGGCAGCATCCCTCGCCGATCGAGTTTCGCATTTGTATTTTCTCCGACTGTACATACAGAATTATTTCTGGATTCTAGAGGTTTGGTTTTAGAAACTTACTTTACAGATTCTGTCATCATTTTTATAAATTACGTGAATTACCCTGAAATCCGTATCGCTTTGAAGCCAAATTTTAGAACTTCGCCACACGCACCCGAATCACGTAAATTGTCCGATCCAATAAAATTCCACTTAGGAGATTTAATTAATCCTTAAGACAGCCACCAACCGCAGCGCGACTTCAAAGACGCCAAGCGGTATCTTTAGCCGGTCCCGAAATAGCCATCGAGCGAATTACAAAAATGAAATAGGTTTTAATTTTTAAAGCGCGCTTAGTTCCACTCCCAAGTCCCTCAATAAAATATTAAAGTCCCCCCTGCAATTCTCCGCGCAACTAAATAATCTAGCGCTTAGGCAATTTGATAAGAAGAAGGAAAATAACTCCGTCCGTGTGTATAACGCAGCGCGTCGTGTCGCCTTATTTCTTTTTCAATCATTCCCTGATCCTCATGTTTCTAATAAAGCGGCTTAGAGTTTTGAAACAAACAACTTGTAAAGTATTTCGCAGGGGCCGGGATGAAAAATGAATTTTCCTGATGAGCTTTTGCAGCACGAGATTCAGAATCGAACAATGCTGGTGTGTGTGTTGTGGGTGGGTGCGCGCACATACTTTATTTATTAAATTCTAGAACGTAATCCTTTCAGATACACAATAACAACCTCTGTATGCTTTAGTTGCCAAAGACAATTCGAAATGTACCACGGGAATTCAATTACGAGATCAACATGTGTTACCGATTTAATTCCGCTAGCTCGCAATGCCATTTTTTTTTACGTTTATGGCCACTCAGCGAGTGCGCTCAAACACACAAAAAAATGCAATTATCGCGGCAATTAAAAAGTGTGGGTCTAATTAAATTAGCGAGCGCTTTGTCGAATTTCCGAAATGTTTTCGTTAACTATGCCAAATTGCGACTTTCAAATCGCACACTTTGTGTCACGCGTCCGCAAATCTATCACTTGTGGATATTTACACTTTCCTATTTTCATCACGTCTCTGATAGAGTCATATTTGCGTTACGGTGGCCAAGTAGGTCACTTAGCCTCGTAACCTATCCCGTAAATTTATTGCCACTTTATTCGAGCTCGTATATATTTTTTTTCCGGAACGCCATTAAATACTCACGGTTCTTATTGATTCTTGCGGAAGCTACATTTTTATAATAATAATTTTCTTTACCTTCATCTCAAGGGCTATATTTTCCAGATATGTTTTCATTGGCCAAAATGCTTTGCAAATATTCCTTAACACGTTGAGAAGCATACCATGACTTTCAGGTAGTGTAGACATTCAGGCCGCGTGAGACTGGGTTTGTCTCGCGCATCATTTTTCCACTGAGACCTTGTACAACAAACTTTGCTTCCCAATTATGGTCGCTACACACGCTCAAGCAAGGCACGTACGAGCCAAGTCGGATGAAAAGTCAGTTGCTAGGGTTTACCTCTAGAGTCTGGACGCATAAGCTTTGTCGACGACTTTTCAAATAAATTAAAAAGGGTGCCAATTGTCTTAAATAATTTTATTTAAACAGAAATTAATATAGAAACATATTTATCTTTTTTTTACCAATTCTAAGTAACTTATTCCTTAGGTTCAGACTAAGAAATTGGTTTAATTAAACAGTATACCGTGCGTTCGATAAAAAACGCCCAACGCCATAACTCTGTTATTTGTTGACCGATTTGAATGAACTAAAACCCAAAGTCAATGGTGGTTTAAATACTAACAAATTACATCAATATTGATTTTTTTCAATAATACCTTCATTGTCAAATGATAGCCAACCTAAAATTTTTAAATGGCAGCATATAATGTTTTAATTTTCTTACATTCGACATTATTTTTCTGAATCCAATAATGCCCAATATGTTATTTTTCGTTTAGTATTTTAGTCGAAAAAAATTTAAATAATTCTTCTATTTAAAATTATATTTTTCAAAAATTATAATTAGCGTGCCTTGGAAAAAGTGATAAATATCATTTGATGTAAGGTTATGTCAAACATGAATAATAAGTTGCTATGTTACAATTCAATGTAGAATAGAATAAATAAGTAGTGCAAGTATTCATTCACTTGCGATTTAGATGTTCTTAGATTATTGTAAACACTAAGTAGAACGTCTAATTCTGCAGGTCCACGAAATTGTCGATCCACTCCCTTGACTTCTAAATGACCTCTAAATTTAGGTTCTGGTATTCGCCGCTCTAGAAACCGTAGATGATAAATTCGTGCCGCAGCTCTTCGATTTCTATTACATAGAAAATAAATTTGTAACATGTCCGTTAATTCGATATTGTTCATGATTATGTCTGAAACACACACTGATAAGAAATGGTTGACATTACTTATACAATAAATGACATTTGTCGATTTGAATTTTTTTCAAGGCACACTACATTTATTACCAAAAAAATCATGTGAACAAGATTTATTATTATCTTTTTCTGGCATAAATACTAACTTAAAACTAACATAAAGGGCATAATTGGATTCAGAAAAATAATGTCTAATATTATAAAATTAGAAAAGTATATGCAGCCATTTAAAAATTTAAAGTTGACTATCATTTGGCAATGAAGTTAATTTTGAAAAAATATACAATTATCGTCATTTTATAGTGTTTAAACAGCCATTGACTTTATTTTTTAGTTCATTCAAATCGGACAATAAATAATAGAGTTATGGCATTGGGCGTTTTTAATCGAACACACGGTATTTAAGTTGGGTTTAACCCAATAACACCCAGTGTCCTATTTTGATGAGGCTTTCATTTGAATATTTTGTAGCTTCTGAAAATAATGTAATAGATGTTTCTTAGTCTTTTTTTTTTATTCATGCCAGAAACTTAAAAGTTTTACATAAGTCAAAAAAGAGAAACACTGACAATTGTATAAATGTATAAATAAATACAAGGCAGGCTAGTATTTGAATGAAAAGAAAAACATTGCATATTAAAATTAATAGTTTGTAAAAATTGAAGACAGACACTTAGCATATTGGAATACTTTTAGTACAAAGTTAAAAGATAGATAATTAAAATTTACAATGAAAAAATAAGAATTTTATTTATTTTTTTATTTTATTTTATTTTATTTTAGTGAATAGTTGACAGTGTAGGCTCCTTGGAAAACAATTTTAATAGGTTTGGTAAATCAAAACATTAAGAATTTTCACAATTTTTAATGTAGAAGCACTGCAACATATGATTAAATAATAATTTTAACAATAATTACCTAATTTTGCGTTGTAGATAACGTGTTCTCTCATTTTTTCAGTCAGCTCCATTCTTAAAACAACTTTCTCGCCTAACCTGAACAGTGATATCACGGTTGTCAAATAGATGTAGACACGATACAAAACAAAACCGTGCTACCACGTGTGAGGTCGGTGATGTGACGTGATGTGCATGACGTGATATCAGTGTGCGTCTGATATCACGTCAACATACAACAACCATGTTATACAACACCGCGCATTTTTCGCCCACTTGACGTGACAGTGGTCTGTTTCCGCCTTAATATTGATGAGGTATAGTCAAACAGTAGTTTCCGTTCCTCGATTTCTTAGAAAGCCGTGCTGTGACTATACAGTATGTTTTTTTATCGTGGGCCATAGGATTTAACATGCTAAAAATAATACCTTGTTTTAATGTATATTTTAACATATAATTTTAAAGCAAATTTTAGTTAGTAATAAATAAATAACCTTTTCACATGATGCGCTTAATTAGATTAACTTAAACATGTTTTATTCCATTAAAAAATGAAATTAATTCACTAATCAATCTGACATTTCAGAAATTCAAGGTACTTTGATTATTTTTGCTCAGTTATTTATTTTAAATAATTTCATTTTTTAATGGAATAAAACATGTTTAAATTATTCTAACTAAGCGCAACATGTAGAGAAATAATTGATTTATTACTAACTAAAATTTCCTTCAAAATTTTATGATAAAATATACATCAACACAAGGTATAATTTTTAGCATGTAAAATCCTATGGCCCACGATAAAAAAAATACCCTGTATACTGACGTCCATAAAAATTGCAACACAGAATTTGTTGAACGATTTTATTGAAATTTTCATAAAACGTCTATTTCCATGAAACAAATTTGAAAACAAAAGAACAAAAAGTTAAAAAGTTTTTTCAATAGTGAGTTGCTCCGCCAAGATTTGTAATGCACTCATTTAAACGGCGTGGCATGCTATCAATCAAGTGATCTATAGCACCGATGTGAACCTAGCGCCCGACTTTAAAAAAGTTGGACTTTTTTAACGTAGATCGATTGTACCTCGTTCGTACCTGTTTGTAACGCTATTAACTTCGTTTGTACCTCAAAGACAAAAAAGTTATTAAACAATAAAAAAATGGCCAGCGCCAATTTGGTTTATGCCATTCGAAAGATAATCGTTTGTACCCGTTTGTACCTCTTTTTAAATTGTTTGTACCTCAAAGGTACCGGAAGTACAGGCTTTTAAAAAAATTTACATTCTATGGAGGCGATTTTCAAGTTATCGCACAGTGAGTAAGGGGAATCGAAAGAGCATCATTTGTACCCATTTGTACCTCTTTTTAAATTGTTTGTTCCTCAAGGGTACCAGAAGTACAGGCTTTGAAAATTTTTTAAATTCTATGGAGGCGATTTTACTCAATTTTCAAGTTATCGCAAAGCAGCTAATTGGAATCTAAAGAGCAACGTACCTGTTTGTACCTGTAGTCCTCCGTGGACGTCCAGATCCAGGGCGACGTTGTTGAACCCCTTCTCAATACCGTTGTAACATTTCGGTTTACACGACGAGCAATTTCTCTTCTCGAAAGTCCGGCCTCTCTCATGCCAAGAATACGGCCACGTTCAAAATCAGTTAATTGGAAAAAATGTTGATGTTCTCAAGTTCAGAAGAAAATTGTGAACAATCAATTTGCAAAATTGACATTTAATTACACACTGACTTGTTTATTTCTTAAAATTTTTTGTTATAGCAAAGGAAAAAACAAAACAATAAACTACTGGCTAGATTTTATTCAAATTTTAATCATCACTTCGTTTCATGAAAATAGACGTTTTATGAAAATTTCAATAAAATCGTTCAACAAATTCTGGGTGTTGCAATTTTTATGGAAGTCAACATATTATGTTTCCATAGGAAAAGCAATTTCAACAATTTTTAAGAATTTAAAATAATAAGTTAACGATAGTTTTCTTAAGATCACAATTTCTAAAGGGCTGTTCTAAACTTAAGGAAAAACCCCAAGAGGAAAAAGAATTCATTTATATTATAAAAACATTTGTGAATTAAGAATGTTTTTATTTTCGTCTTTTAGACTTTAGAGGTTCCTTTATGTTGTAAAATTTACATGCCAGATAGTTTGGACCATTCAATGTTTTACCTAAAATTCTTAATGTGTATATTACATTTATTTCTCGTACTTTAAGAGTGGTCATCACAACGATTTTTACTTTCTACGTTACGAAATACGAGAAAGTATTGTGATCGTGATTTTTTTTTCAAAATTGTTTTTACGGAAATGTCCATTTTGGGGTCCCTAGATGCCATTTCAACAATTTCTGGAAAAAAAAAAATTTGTGTCTATTTGTGTGTGTGTGTGAGTCCGTGCGCGCTGTATCTCAAAAACTAATAGAACAATTAACATGAAACTTTGAACATAAGCTTTACTTGACAATTCGAAGAACTGAAAAGCTTTTGGTAAAATTCTGTACGCCGGAAGTGGGTGTTTACCTTAACCGTTTTTTGTTTTTTTCCAATATTTTTTTTAAATATGGAAAATTTTACGAAAACATTCTAATAAATTTTGAAGACAACGAAAAAATGAATATGTTTTGTTTGAAAATATTTTTCATAAAATCATTTTTAGTGGAGAAAAAAATGTATTGATTTTTTTTTCATTTTTGGTTTATAATTATGAAACGATAATACTTACAGCAAATTAACATGATTAATAATTGTAAAGAATGCCAATTCGAACAACTTATATATAAGTTTTTTCGAAATCTCTTTGGTTTCTGAGTAAACTGACTAACTGAACTTACGTGCCACAATTTTAGGTTATGTCGCAGACGATCGATATAAATTAAAATGCGCAAAAACTACTACATCAATTAACATAAAACTTTGAACATGAGCCTTATTTGATAATCCAAAGAACTGAAAAGCTTTTGGTAAAATTTCGTACACCGGAAGTGGGTATTTACCTTAACCGTTTTTTGTTTTTCTCCGATATTTTTTTAAATATGAAAAATACTATAAAAGCACTTGAACAAAACTTGAAAACAAAGAAATTAACATCTTTTGTTTGAAAATATTTTTCGTAAAATGTCTGGTTTTTGAAAAATAATAGTTATTAATTTTGATGTTGTCATTTTTGGTGTATAATTATGAAACGATAATAGTTACAGCAAATTTATTTTAATAATAATTGCGGAGAATGCCAAAATGAACAACTTATAAAGAATAAGTATTTTTCGAAATCTCTTTAGTTTTTGAGTAAACTGACTATTAGAATTTAAAGTATAATTTGTCAATTCTAGCTTTCATAAATTTGACGTTTTAAACGTCAGTTTCATCCGATTCTACAAAACGCTGTATGAACATTTAAAACATGATTTCAATTAAAAATAAACAATGAACGCGTAAATAGAAATGATACTACCACATCGGAGAAAGTAACATGATAGCCACATCACCATTTTTTAATTGTGATTTCTTGTTATGAGCACATGGTGATGTTAATATCCAAAATTTGACGATCTTCTCTGTATTTACGATTATCGAGTATTCTGATTGCTTGTCTTTGAAGAGTTTTTTAATCCCGATTAATGCCCCCACAAAAGTAAGGCATACGCAATAGAGCGAAATAAGCAGCTCTCATTACCTATTTGGAAACTTCATTTGACATCATTGGTGATACAAAAATATTTAAATCTATTTGTTTAGCTAAAGTTTCCCATGATAATTTGGTGTTGATTTATAACCCCAAGAATTTAGTTGACTTCATAATTATTTCCTCCCGCTTTTGAAACGAGAAATCGTTTTTTTCTTGATTCGCATAAACAAAGCGTGTTTTGGCTTTTGATTCTGAGGTTACAGTTTTCCTCAATGCTTCTTCAAATATCATATCATCACATGAAAGTGTAGTATCAACAAATATAATTTCCAAATCACAAAAATTGATAGTGGGTCGTTTATATAAATGATAAATAACGACGGTCCGAGAATGGATATTTGCGGTATACCAATGTTTGTGGTAAGAATTGGTGATATATTCAACAATGATTTGCCAGATATGATTCCATCATTTTTATGGCGATTATATCACATAGAGTGCTTGCTAGCAGAATGGTAGCAACTAAGCTGTATTTTCTTAGGGTAAGGTAGCAACTAGTTTTTTTTTTATTAGTAATATATGTTATTGTATATATGTATTAATGTAAAAGGCGATTGTGCGTATATATAAATAAATAAATAAATAAATAAATAGGCAGTGAAATTTCTAATTCCTATTATTATTCTCAAAATCGGGACACCCACCTATAACGTTGATAAAATAAGCAGTTTCCGGATTATAAATGACAATTTTTGTTTGCTGGTGTAAAGTAATAAAGGCAAGTAATAAATTACTAATTCTTTCCTTTTCCTTACATTTTATTCTACCGAAAAAAATGTATTCAATTTTAAAATTACAATTGCCGAACCGGACTGGAGGCGACCACCTATTTTATGTACTGGATTTATACCTGTAAAGGAAAAAAATAAACAGGCTTTCGAATAACCGTGTACCTGCCGTCAGGTAGAAATTCCTAATAAGTTCTCATCTCAAAGTTACCGCACCTTCATGGTTAAGTCTTTTTAAACGGTATCAACGGACATTGGAATTTTTTTTTAAATTTATTCCCGAAACAATTATGTAATAGTAGTGCATCTTTGCGCTGGTAGTCACGGTTACTGCATTTCCGTCAACATCTTCAAAAAGAAAAATCCTTGGGTTGTGCATTTTTGTGGAGTAATTATCGAGGTTTCCTCTCAACAACTTCAGAGACATCTGAACCATTATGTGTATATAATAATAATAATAAGTATTTATTGTCATTGAATGATTACAGTGTTTGTAATTTTTGCATGTAATCATCGAGGTTAATACCACAAGAGGTTAGGATTTGGCCGGATACATTTTATTTTAGTTTCCAGCTATCGAAATCGTGGCAAAAATAAAGAAATAATAAAGAAGTCAATATTTCTATGCCTACGAATTTTCATTATTTATTTTTACTGTCACGGCTGACAACGTTGTTTTTTCTCTACGTTAGATTTTAGAAACAAATGTTTCCTTTTCAAAATATTATGTTTGTGAAAAAAATAGTATATCTACCTCAGGAGAGAATGCTACTTTTTCCTCGATGCGTTGTATTCCTTTGGCTTCGGCTCCTGGCTACAGCTTCGCACCTTAGGGAAATCTTTGATATATAATCTTACGGGTGTGAAGTTAGCAATAGATCCAGCAATAGATTTTAAAAATTCATATCTCGGAGAAAAGAAAAGCAATTCGAAAAAAAAGTTAACCATACCATTAGGCAAGGTCTTAATTAATAACACAAAAAGAATCAACCCTTAATTTTAACCCTTTATATTTTTTCACCCCTTTCAAAAAAGTTTTTGTTTTTTTTGAAGTTTGCAATCTGCCATAAATAAATAAAAATGCTTATTCTTATCACTAATACAAGTACTTAATAATATAATGCTAAAAAGTATAGTATTAAACTCGTGAGCAAGTTGGCCATTGCCACTCGGGGGAATTGCAACACTCGCCTACGGCTCGTGTTGCAAACTTCACCCTCGTGGCAATGGCCAACTTTCTCACTCGTTTAATAATACACTATTGTTCATTGTTTAACGTAAAATGAAGTAACGAATATACAGGGTGTCCTAAATAGAGTAGGATTGCATGGGTATCTTTCTTATTCTTAAAGCTAGAGATCTGGTTAAATAGGCAATGTTGTGCAGTTTTCTATGCTGATTCAGATTATGTTGAGAAATTTTCAAAATTCCGAGCAGTTTAGAAAATATTTAAAAAAAACTGAAAATCGCGATTTTCAAAAAAATCAAATATCTCAATAATTATTAAAGATGCGAAAAAAAGTTTTAAATAAAAGTTACTTGGTTTAATTAGGCAAATATGGAAATCAAGTCAAAATAAAATTCAAGATGGCGGTTTCCGAGATATTAATACCAACTTTCTTATTTCAAATGGCTGCCATATTTGATTTTTACACGCATAAATAGACTTTTTTTTTCTCTTTTCAACTATGTACAACAACCTATGTCAAAATAAAAAATAATGGAAATATTAATTGTTGTAAGTTTAAAACAAGTAGGCATAAATAAAAATAAAACAAAATTTGTTATAACGACTAACTGTCATCTTACATTAGTTTATCAGTTGTATTAATCATTCATACATGTGTATTGTCTTAAGTTGTTGTAATATCGATAAATATTAATTACTTGAAATGGCGAATTATTCAATATCTGAACAATACGATATATTTTGTAATTACATCAAGTGTTAGAAAAACCCCCATCTTGCAGCACAAACATACCAAGCAAACTTTCCTGAAAGAAGGCAGCCGGACATTAAGGTATTTAAAAGATTGGATGAAAATATGCAATTGTATGGAAGTTTAAAAAAACCTAAGAGAAATAGAAATATGATCGTTGATGATGAAGAATTAACATTGGCTTGTGTGGCAGCTAATCCGAACATTTCATGTCGGCAGATAGAAAATGAAGTTAACGTATCTAACAATAAGTCTAGTGCATCAACAATTTAAAAAAAGCACAAGTTTCACCCTTATAAATTGCACCTATCTCAGACTTTACAACCAAATGATAACATCCGTAGATTAACATTTTGCAGGTGGTTAATCAACAAAATTACGGAAAATGGTGATTTTATAAACACAATTTTATGGACTGACGAATCTTACTTTTCTAATTGTGGATTATTTAATCGTCATAACGAGCACTATTGGGCTCAAGAAAATCCACACATACTTATTCCACAGCGAAACCAATTACGGTTCGGCTTTAGTGTTTTTTGTGGCATAATGGGAAATCGTTTACTTGGTTCTATAATTTTTGATGGAACTCTAACTGCACAACGTTATTTGGAAATTCTTCAAACAACCTTAGATGATTTATTGGATGATTTACCTTTGGCACATAATATGCAAATATGGTACCAGCAAGATGGCGCTCCAGCACACAATGCCAGAGATGTTATTACTTATCTAAATGGACGTTTTAATAATAAAGTAATAGCGACTAATACACCTGTACAGTGGCCAGCCAGATCTGCAGACTTGACGCCTCTTGACTTTTATTTGTGGGGCACTTTAAAAAACAAAGTTTATGGAAGTAACTTCAATTATAACAATGTGGATGAACTTCGCGAAGCAGTGACCGAGGCAATAAACGGCATTAATCGCAACACATTGCGGAAAGTAACTGGCAGTGTTGTAAAACGCTGTCAATTGTGTTTGGCCAATAACGGTCAACATTTTGAGCATTTTTTATAATTTATTGTTATTTTACTACTTGGTTGTATTACCTCTTTTTGTTTTGTTACATTTGCTTTAAAAATAATTTAAAAAATTAAAATTAAAATTTAAACAATTAATATTTCCATTATTTTTTATTTTGACATAGGTTGTTGTACATCATTGAAAAGAGAAAAAAAGTCTATTTATGCGTGTAAAAATCAAATATGGCGGCCATTTGAAATAAGAAAGTTGGTATTAATATCTCGGAAACCGCCATCTTGAATTTTATTTTGACTTGATTTCCATGTTTGCCTAATGAAACCAAGTAACTTTTATTTAAAACTTTTTTTCGCATCTTTAATAATTATTGAGATATTTGATTTTTTTTGAAAATCGCGATTTTCAGTTTTTTTAAATATTTTCTAAACTGCTCGGAATTTTGAAAATTTCTCAACATAATCTGAATCAGCACAGAAAACTGCACAACATTGCCCATTTAACCAGATCTCTAGCTTTAAGAATAAGAAAGATACCCATGCAATACTACTCTATTTAGGACACCCGGTAGTTGCCATGAAAATGTTTATAACTGTATGATAATCCTTTCCTTGTCTACGAATGTATTGTGTTCACGAGATCTAAAGAGGTCAAAACCTGTTCGCAGTTGTCGATGGCTGAGGAAAATAATTTATGATTAAAATTATATTCCTCTCATTTGAGTCCAGGTTTTGAGTTTCTTGTAGTAACTGGAAACCTCCACCGATGGAGGATAAAAAATGGTCTTGGCTGCAATTGCGGAAAGGAAAGCATTCTACCTACATTATGTTCTTACAGTTATGAATTATTTTGTAATAGGACGTAGGTGTGTTGAGTTCGTAGGTGTTATTTTTAGTTTCGTGGGGCTTGTCATTTTTAATACCGGTATGATTTAGGGTGACGTGACGTGACCAAAATAGAAGGTGACGGTCGTTATGGCATTTAAACACTAAATAGGGTTATTAGTTGAATTAACTGTCCTGTTTTGATGTTTTTAATTGCACTGGAAATTTATTGTTATGTTTGTGCCAAAACTAGAAAAATGAAAATAAATATTAACGCTGGTGATTGGTGGTGGCAGCAATGTAGGCCTGAGAAGGCCGGTATTATTCGCCACTGGGACACAATTAAAGCGCTTTGGAGTAGCGGGAGGTAATTTCTGAAGTAGAAGTAAACACCTCAGTTGCACACATATACTGCTGAAGGTTCTCGCGATCGATGGCCAATTGAGCAAATTGTCTCACAAAATAAAAAAAAATCCTTAATTGAGATAAATCAAATATATAATTTAGGTAAGGAAAATTTAATTCAGTAATTCAAATTTCCTAAAAATGGGCTTACACATACAGGACGGCAAATGTAACTTGGCCAGACGCGCAGAGAGGAAGCGAAAGCTCTCTCTCTACTGCCGACCAAGTACAGTCTCTTTAATAAGTAAGCACATATTCTTCGCGTGCGCTATTCATTTACAACTCTATCGGGCGCTCTCCTCCACATAATTGAATGTAACAGGCGCGCGAACTCTTCACGAAATCTATCGAGAGTGCCCTTCGAAGGTTCCGCCCACAATTTTACCGCTTCGAAACGGCAAGTTACGTTTGCCGTCCTGTGACAACGATCGCAATCATCACCTTTACAGTATCTTTCTCGTTAGAACCAATTTTTAAAGTAATTACCATAAGAAGTGAAATTGTAACTATGGAGTCCATGACCACTTAAAACTAATCGCCGTTAACAGGTATTGTACACATACCAATTTGGGACACCGGGCATAACGATAATAAAACGAAACTGACATATCTGAAAAAGGAGCCAACAAAAAAACGAACATCAAACACGCAACAAACCGTGGGTAATCAGTTTCCACGGTATTACCGGCGACTGTAAGGTTAAGTAATTCGCTTAAGTAGTTTAGTCATAGACCGTTATAGTGTTACACAAAATTGCAGGTCTAATTAAATGACTGAAACGGACGCGATATCAAAAAGGTTAATTAAGCATTTCGGCCCCCGTTGTTGTATAAACATAAACTAGAACCGAAAACCGTTTGAAGCTGGAGGGAGGCGGCGGCGGCGGCAGCAACAGGGGGTTGTTTTGTTCGGTGGTGCCACATCATAGGGCGTTTGAGTTATTTACATCGCCGGGGGTCCATTATTTACTTTTAATAGGAAATTTGGGAGTCTTTATTATACATAAATCAATAAGCGTATTGAGACGGCTTTTCCACCGGAATCAAAATATATATATATATTGGTGGTTGTTGTTGTTATTTATTCGGATTATTTGTAGACCAGTGACCGGGGCGATCCTTCGTGTGTAATAAGGGTCGTGTAATAAATAAAAGATCAAATCATCTGTTTATATGGTTACTCGAGGATGCCCGAATTAAATTTTTAAAGGGAATAAATTGTTTGAAGTTCGATATTTGATCATTCCCAAACAAAATTACCGGGAAGTGGATGTTTCAGTAATGGCTAATTAAAGAATTCCGGCATAATTATTTTCCCAAGTAAGAAAAATCGTTAAATATAAAATGAAAACCCCTACTTGTTGCAGGTGCAATAAATAAATTTAAATGCGTTGACTATATTTAATTTCATTTCTTTAAGTAAATAATGATTTTTCTTTATTAATTCCAATGTTTTGATGAAACCGTGTTATCTTTTACCAGAAATAAAATAGTAGCAGTACTTTTTTAAACGCCATTTCTTCGAAAACAGCTGAATGTCAACATAGGGTATACTACATGAAAAATACTCAGAATTTTACGTAGAATCCATAAATGCAACAAAAAATGGGGTTCATATTTGAAAATTTTAACTTAGAGGTCGTATCTCAATTTTGGGACGCCCTGTACATTTGAATTTTGTCTCAAAAAATGCGCGTTAAAAAACAATAATACACGTGTCCGAGCATTTTTCTGAAAGAAAATGCCCTGAATTTTAATCAAATTTATTCCTTACTTTATGTACACAGTCGTGACTGAACGGTTCATGCCCAAGTCAAAAAAGAAATCCTTGTTGAGAGAGTTATTTTTTTCTGAACTGAGAGCAACGTACACAGCCACAGCCTCCAAGTTCTTTGTCCCAATCCGAAGAACTACTATCACTGTCCATTTTCAATGTTGAACCTAACCCCTATCACATTTCCAAGCGTGATTGTGCACATTGTGACTGCACGTGAGCTCACGTGACGTGATAACAGTGTTTGCGCAACTGAATGCAAAAAATCGAAGCAAGCTTAAATCCTTAATTAGTCAATAGGTTTTAACTGCACAAATCATAAAATATTCACAATAAAAAAATTAATACTAAAATTTTCAAAAATCCATATCTCCATTAAAAACTGTGGCATTTGCAAAAACCAAATTAATTTTGAATAAGCGATTCCTCGACCATTGAGGATATTGTTTTAAGGAATTTTCTCTACGCGTTTTATATTTTTTTCTACGATGTTTTCATTCAAATGCTCAAAAAAATAAAATTCTAATTTTCAAAAATTCATATCTCCATTAAAAATTGTTGAATTTACAAAAACCAAATTCATTTTGAATAATCGATTCTTCGACCATTGAAGATATTATTTTAAGGAATTTTTTCTACGCGTTTTATATTTTTTTCTGCGATGTGTTCATTGAAGTGCTCAAAAAAATAAAATTAAAATTTTAAAAAATTCAAATCTCCATTAAAAAATGTTGAATTTACAAAAACCAAATTAATTTTGAATAGGAGATCCTTAGACAATTGAGGATATTGTTTTAAGGAATTTTTCTAGGCGTTTTATATTTTTTTCTGCGATGTTTTCATTCAAGTGCTCAAAAAAATAAAATAAAAATTTTCAAAAATTCATATCTCCATTAAAAATTGTTGAATTTACAAAAACCAAATTAATTTTAAATAAGGGATTCTTCGACCATTGAGGATATTATATTAAGGATTTTTTTCTACGCGTTTTATATTTTTTTCTGTGATATTTTCATTCAAGTGCTCAAAAAAATAAAATAAAAATTTTCAAAAATTCATATCTCCATTAAAAATTGTTGAATTTACAAAAACCAAATTAATTTTGAATAAGCGATTCCTCGAACATTGAGGATATTGTTTTAAGGATTTTTTTCTACGCGTTTTATATATTTTTCTGCGATGTTTTCATTCAAGTGCTTAAAAAAATAAAATAAAATTTTCAAAAATTCATATCTCCATTAAAAATTGTTGAATTTACAAAAACCAAATTAATTTTGAATAAGCGATTCCTCGAACATTGAGGATATTGTTTTAAGGATTTTTTTCTACGCGTTTTATATATTTTTCTGCGATGTTTTCATTCAAGTGCTCAAAAAGATAAAATTAAAATTTTCAAAAATTCATATCTCCATTAAAAATTGTTGAATTTACAAAAACCAAATTAATTTTGAATAAGAGATTCTTCGATCATTGAAGATATTGTTTTAAGGATTTTTTTTCTACGCGTTTTATATTTTTTGCGATGTTTTTTCATTCAACTGCTTAAAAAAATATTATTAAAATTTTTAAAAATTCATATCTCCATTCAAAATTGTTGAATTTATAAAAACCAAATTAATTTTGAATAAGCGATTCTTCGACCATTGAGGATATTGTTTTAAGAATTTTTTTCTACGCGTTTTATATTTCTTTCTGCGATGTGTTCATTCAAGTGCTCAAAAAAATAAAATTAAAATTTTCAAAAATTCATATCTCCATTAAAAATTGTCGAATTTACAATAACCAAATTAATTTTGAATAAGCGATTCTTCGATCATTGAGGATATTGTTTTAACGAATTTTTTCTATGCGTTTTATATTTTTTTCTGCGATGTTTTCGTTCAAGTGCTAAAAAAAATAAAATTAAAATTTTCAAAAATTGATATCTCCATTAAAAATTGTTGAATTTACAAAATCCAAATTAATTTTAAATAAGCGATTCCTCGACCATTGACGATATTGTTTTAAGGATTTTTTTCTACGCGTTTTATATTTTTTTCTGCGATGTGTTCATTCAAGTGCTCAAAAAATAAAATTAAAATTTTCAAAAATTCATATCTTCATTAAAAATTGTTAAATTTACAAAAACCAAATTAATTTTGAACAAGGGATTCTTCGACCATTGAGGATATTATTTTAAGGAATTTTTTCTACGCGTTTTATATTTTTTCTGCGATGTTTTCATTCAAGTGCTTAAAAAAATTAAATTAAAATTTTCAAAAATTCATATCTCCATTAAAAATTGTTGATTTTACAAAAACCAAATTAATTTTGAATAAGCGATACATCGGCCATTGAAGATAATTTTTTATAGAATTTTTCCTGCGTTTTTTAATATTTTTTCTGTGATGTGATCATAGTCACAGTTTAAAATCAGTGATATTAGAAAGTAGCAATCACAGGTAGCAACGTGATTTAAAAGCAGCAGTTTTGCCCATCTCTATGAGTTACCCATCTCTAGTATTGAACTAAGCAAATAAGCAATCGCGTTTTCTTAGAATAACTTCAAATGATAAGTTTTGATAAACTTATAATTTGTTTCTTGGGTTAGGTTTTTTAGCACTAGGCGAAACAAATTGTAACATGTAATAATAATAATAATAACACATAAGCCACATTCCTTGAAAATTATTACATAGAATCGAAGCTAGTCGGAATAAAGTTGAATTTGTATAATAAATCATTGTTATTATAATTACAACGTATAATTTAATTGATTATCAAATTAACTAAAGTATCCTTATAATCTGACATAACTGAATGCTACTTTTAGAAATGAAAAAAGTCGCCAAAATTGGGACCGAAAGCGAGTCGGGTCCATCATCATCATCATCATCATCATCAATTCAGTGTTGGTGTATAAAACGCACATTATTTTTAAATTTTCACACTAAGCTCTAATATCGATTGATTTAATGTTTAACGGTAGTACATCATTCCTGACTAATTTATGACTTTATTATTTTGTAACAGTGGTAGCCCGCCAAAAAAATATACGTTACACGAATAGCTTCATCCGATGTGTTCCACGCACATCCATCAATCAGGGCCCCCCAATGCAAATTTGTCATCGGCCTTATTAACTCGAAACTAATAACCAACGATGGCAGGGGGCACGAGGGCCCGCCATTTTTGGCCCCCCGCCAAACATTATATTATCCTCGCATGGCCAACATAAATATAATTAGAACTTATTAGCGGTCTCGTGAAACTTTTTCCCCTCGTTTTCTCCGCCGTCCTTTTTTTCTCATTTGTGGCTACGAACGGATCCGGTTAATATTAATTAAACACCACCAATTATGACGATTAGTTAATTATGTACGGTCGTTTCATCTCTTTAGCGTTCAGGGGTGCAGAAATTATGAGTTACTGCCGTAATTCAATCAAACAATTTCCCCTTGTTCCACGTTCGGGACAACAAAGGATGTAATGGATGGGTGGAGGTTTTTGCTAATATTTGTTACGGGGGGTTAATCCCAGGGATCTAATTTAGATGAGTCGGCGTGTTTTACGGCTAAAATTTAAGGTTCTTGGACAAAAATGTTGGGAATCATTAGCTGAGTTCGGCGTGGTATACAACTGAAATTTAAGGGATGGAGGTGTTAAGGGCAGCCAAAATGTGGAGTTTCTGCAAAGAGTGCTCATCTTCATGTATTAATAATAAGAATAATAGTTCTGAAAAATTGTGTAAAATAAGGTATATCAATAATTCATTAATTTGTAATTTACTTGATAATAACAAGTTTTGAGGTTACCTCATTTAGTAATGATTTCGATAGTCTTATTAACAATATTCAACAATAATCAGAAGACAGTTTTCCTTCCTTTTTGTTACTACAATTTTTTCACACAGTAACTTTTGATTTTTATGAGTTAACCGTATCGAATATTATGCGTTTCAGAAAAAAAATTGTTTAAACAAAATGGAACAAAAACGGACCTCTTGTTATTATCTAATATTGTTAATAAGACTGTGAAGAACAAATGTGGCTATTAAAATTATTTCTAAATGAGGTTAAATATTACTTTTTGATTTTTTTTAGATGACCATGTCTTTGAATATTATCCATTTTAAGAAAAAAATTGTTTAAACAAAATGGAACAAAAACGGTTCTCCAGTTATTATTTAATATTAGTAATAAGACTATGAAGAACAATTATGGCTACTAAAATAATTACTAAATAAGGTTAAATATTAGTTTTTGATTTTTTTAAGATGACCATGTCTTCGAATATTATCCGTTTCAGGAAAAAAATTATTTAAACAAAATGGAACAAAAACGGTCCTCTGGTTATTATTTAATATTGTTAATAAGACTATGAAACAATTGTAGCTACTAAAATTATTTCTAAATAAAGTTAAATATTAGTTTTTGATTTTTTTAAGATGACCATGAATATTATGCGTTTCAGGAAAAAAATTGTTTGAATAAAATGGAACAAAAACGGTCCTCTAGTTATTATCTAATATTGTTAATAAAACTACGAAGAACAATTGCGGCTACTAAAATAATTTCCAAAGGAGGTTAAATATTAGCTTTTGATTTTTTTTTAAGATGAATATTATGTGTTTCAGGATTTTTATTCATCTGAATAGGCGAAGGTGATTTTTTAAATTTTATTATTTAAGGATGCGATAAAAAATATATTAAGGGGTGCTTTTAAGAAATTGATTAATTCAATATTTTATTAATACTCCAAAGTAAAAACAATCGATTTTCCTTAAAAATGTTTTAGAAATAATGAATATTCATACATTCCGCTTATACAGGGTGTATTTGAAAAAACGAACAGGCTCCTAACCACAAAGAGATTATATTATTTTTAAGCAATATTCGCAATTATTTTGTTTATAACTGTAACAAAAAGCCCACAATTAATTATTAAAGTTAATGAGTGAAAATACGCAACATGTGACCTAATTTTTAAACAGCATCGGCTTTAGATATCGAATTACAACAAGCGCGTAGGAAATATCTGAGAATAAACTTGAGGACTATTTTTCTTTTACAAAAAAAAAAACGTTGGGATAACATTTCAAATTTCGGAGGCAAGAAATCGTATCTCGCGTTTTAAATAAACAAACACACATTCCATGCAGACCTAATTGAATGAGAAAAGCATCGGTTCTAAAAATGTTTAAAAAACCTCGAAAAATTAGGAAAATTAAAAAAAAAAAATCGAATAAATTTTGACGGAAATGGGTTTACAAATATTTTGTGAATGTGCCCTTAAATGCCTGTTCGTTATTTCAAATACACCCTGTATTTCGTTTTTATTAAATTTATTTTATGCATCTGCAACAAGTGAGGGATTTCAAAATTTAAAATTCGAGGAGTATAATTATTAAATTAATGGAAATTAGGATGTAAATTTATTATTATTCATATTAGGTTTAATAGCCCTGAAAAATCTCGCATTCTCCAGATGTTAAATCCGCGCAATTAATTAAGTGCTACTAATAAAACACAGAGTTATTAATTATACATAATTAAAGCTTCAAAGACTCGGCGCGATGAAAACTCGCAATTAATTTGTACAAATTTTCAATATTGCATCTGGATATAAATAGCGATTATTAAAATTTATTATTATCAAAATTCTACCAGTTTTATTAACATTTTGAATATGGTAATCAAATCATTTTCATAATTTTATTAAATTATGAATCTATTTTAAGAGTTTAATTAATTTTGTATTAATAATCAACATAAATATTATTACTTCAATACTGAGTTTTATTTAAACAGGTATATATAATAATAATAATAATAATAATAATAATATTTATTTCACGGATAATCTAACATACAACTAATATTACAACAATATAAAAAATGGTGATGTGGCCATCATGTTACTTTCTCCGACTTGATGGTATCATAGTCATTTATATTAACGCTTTCATGGTTTATTTTCAATTGAAATCAAATTTTAAATGTACATCGAGCGTTGTGTAAACACGGATAAAACTGACGTTTAAAACGTCAAAAATATGAAAGATGGAAAAATTATACTTCAAATTCAAACACTCAGTATACTCAAAAACTAAAGGGATTTCGAAAAAAACCTATTCTTTAAAAGTTGTTCATTTTAGCATTCTCTACAATTATTATTATATAAATTTGCTGTAACTATTATCGTTTCATAATTATAAACCAAAAATTTAAAAAAAAATAATAAATTTTTTTCTCGAATAAAAATGATTTTATAAAAAAATGTTTTCAAGCAAAAGATGTTCATTTCTTTATTGTCTTCAAAGTTTGTTTAAATGTTTTTGTGATATTTTTCATATTTAAGAAAATATTGGCAAAAAACAAAAAACGTTTAAGGTAAACGCCCACTTCCAGTGTACGAAATTTTACCAAAAGCTTTTCAGTTCTTCAGATTATCAAATAAGACGGATGTTCAAAGTTTTATATCAATTGCTCTATTAATCTTTGAGATACAGCGCACACAGGCAGACACACACACAAACAGCACACACACGCAGCCACACACACACACACACACACACACAATTTTTTTTTTTCCAGAAATTGTTGAAATGGCATCTAGGGACCCCAAAACGGATATTTCCGTAAAAAAAAATTTGGAAAAAAAATCACGATCACAATACTTTCTCGTATTTCGTAAAGGAGAAAGTAAAAATAACATCAATGGCCTTCTACGAACACGAAAAATGGTTTCCAATTGTAAATTAATTGACAGAAAATGTTTTAAGCGGATTTTTGTAGCTTCAATAAACGAATTTATTATTTAAAATTGTGGGGTAGCTATGACGGATTGGAGGGTGGAATAGAGCCCACCCAACACCCTTCATGTTCATTTTAATTCAACCTGTAAATCCTCTTTCTTGGTGCTTCCAAAAATCTCCAACGGTTTGAACAAGAATTTTGTTTGATTAAACATTGTTTCTAGGTTAAATTGAAGTGTAAATAAAGAGGGGTGGGCGGGAAGAAAAGTAACTGGTCACAAACGACGGCCCACTGCGCTGCGCCGTCGTCCGTGTGTAGCCTATTAAGTTTGAGCAAAGTTATCGGTGACGAACGACGGCTCCGCTGCGCTGCGCCGTCGTCTGTGCGTAGGCCATTAAAATCAAATAAAGTAACCGGTAACGAAAAACGGCTCCGCTACGCTGCGCCGTCGTCTGTGCGGAGGCTATTAAAATAAAATAAAGTAATTGGTGACGGACGACGGCTCCGCTGCGCTGCGCCGTCGCCCGTGTGTATTTTCAAATGTTGTTTGACTACCTAGTAAAGCTATTACTCCTGACTTATGTGAAACTATTTTAGTTCTGGCATCAATAAACTATTATTATTATTATTATTATTATCATCAATATGAATCAAGGTAGCTGGTGATTTTCACTGTAAGTCGATTTTTTTTGCAATTTTAGGTAAGGATAGGTAAAGTACTAAATTACTTAGATTCTAACTGCAAAGCCATCGTATATCCTCTAGGCTCAGAAAAAGGCAAAGCCTGCTAGTTTTTCAAGCTAAACCTACTTTTAGGTAAAATTGTCTTCTTTAAAAAATTTTGAAAAAATTCCCAATGCAAGCCGGTTATATCCTCCGGCATCCCTGAAAGTTTCAGCTTTTCAATTTGAAGAGAAAAAAATAAATCACTAAAAGAAGAAAAACTAGGTGACGCGCTCAGGAAGGGTAGGGGGTGTTTCAAAAATTTTGAAAAAAATACAGATGAAGGCTCGTCTTACCCCGAACCCCCTTTAAAAGTTTCAACTCTCCGATATAAACAGAAAAAATACGTCCTCGAAAGAAATAAAACAAATTCCGGGGTGGGCCAAATAACGCGCTCTGGAGGGGCGGAAGGTTTTGAAAAAATTACGGATCGCGGCTCGTCTCATCCCCTGTCTACCCTGAAAGTTTCATCTCTTCGATTTCCATAGAAAAAAATACGTCGCCGAAAGTACGCCGAAAAGTAAAAAAGGGGGCGTGCCCTGATTGGGGCAAAAATTCAAAAATCGGGCACCGAGCGTCCCTTTGAAATCGATTTTAATTCCTAAAAAATACGGCCGTCACCCTCCCGCTCGGTCGCCGACCGACTTCTGATCCGTCGCGTTTTGATGTTTCTTTTTTCGATTTTTCTTTTTTTCCGATTTTCAGTATTAAGGATAAAGTTGTCGAGGATTACTTCGAGAGTATTGAAAAAATAATGAAAAAAATCGGTAAAGATATGAAGACTTTAGTGTAAATTATTTCATTGCTTAAAGTCTGCCTAAAATTAATTATTAACACTCCAGCTCATCAAACATTTTTTTCAGAGATACATACTTTCATGATTGTCAATATTACGTACAATTGGAATTTTTAAATGCGATAATTTGAATGTTAAATAATTGATTTTCCCATTGAAAAAAAAAACTGGCATCAGTAGATTTATTTGAATGCGAAAATAAATTATTTAACATTTTAATTATCGCATTTGAAAATACCAATTGTCTATAATATTGACAAGCATGAAAGTATGTATCTGTGAAAAAATAATTTGATGAGCTGGAATGGAAATAATTAATGTTATGCAGATTTTAAGCAATGAAATAATTTACACTAAAGTCTTCACATCTTCGAAAAAATACAATACCGATTTTTTTTAAATTATTTTTTCCATACTCTCGAAGTAATCCTCGAGAGCGTACCATTGAGTTAATCCGCCATTTTTACAGCACCTTGTATAATGCAAAAATGTCGTGACTGAATGGGTAATACCTAAGTAAAAAACAAAAAATTCGATTTTCAAAAATTTCCTCAGGGGGCGCTGCTGATTTTAGAGGGGCGGGAGTGGTCGGGATCGACTCGATCGACGATCCTCAACATTTTGGTGAAAAAAAAATCGAGCGTACTTTAAAACCCACCCCTTGGGGGTGTGGTCTACCCCTCGGGGGTAGGGGTTGATGTCCAAAATTTATTAATTTTCTTCATTTAGCGCCCTCTATACGTCTGCAAAATTTTAACTCGATACAATTTCGGAACGTCACGAAATGCAGGAATGCAGGAAAATAAATAAAAGTTTAATTAATTTTTAAAATTAGAAAGAGTGGTCGGATCAAAAAATTATATTTGGATCTTCTGTTGGGCTTGCGACGGGCTTTCCGGTGGTGTAATCAGATTTCCGATCGGACAGAAAAAAATTGTGCCCCGCTGCTAAATTTCGCTTCCCTCTTCCGTGTACAACGTCATATCTCGAAAACTAAAAATCTGATCGTAAAGCTTTATGGGGATGTTTGATATGGATTAAATAGACGACTGATATGCCATCGTCGGATTTTTAATTTTCGAAAAAAACTAAATTGAAAAAATTGATGAAAAAACACCCGGAAAACAATCGAAAACCGGCCGTAGATCGTAAACGGTGCGCCCTACGAAAAATATAGCCCTTACCTTTCCGACGCAAAATGCAATTCTGAATAGCATGCCGTTTAAATTTCTCACGTGAGATTAAAAATGGCCGCTCTAGGCCCATCGGTAAAAAAACAAAAATTGGAAAAAAAAAGTAATTTACTTTAGTTTTGATAATGGCAAGCTGAGTTGACTGACGTGTAGATACACTTTATAATGAGTTACTCAAACATACAACAAAATAAAACTTTTTAATAGTTAATATTTAAAATCCACGACTAGTTTTCTGTAATTAATACTAAACCAGGTACTGAGAAAAATGCATTTTCCTGATTGAAGATTAATATATGTATACTAAACCAGGAACTTAAAAAATGCATTTTCCTGATTGAAGATGTACCACACATTATTAATTATTTGTATTAATTATACAAATGGCTTCGTATAATTACCAAGAATTCTTTGATGGAAATATTTAAGTAAGCCCTTTATTTGCAAGTGTTTATGAGTCAGTGTTATATGATATCGAGGGTCCCTGCATTACTGGTTTAATTCAAAATTTCATGTTTTTCAGTTTTGTTGAGGATTGTGTAGCTAATAGTGTTTACTTTTATGTGTAACAACTACACATCGCTAATTTTAAAAATACTCAGTATAGTGTGTTTCTCGTTATTTGATCAATATAAAAATACATAATTATATGTAATAAAGTTCGCTTTAAAATCGAGCAATTTTCAGGAGAACGATTAAAAACTTTATTACATATAATTATGTATTTTTATATTGATCAAATGACGAGAAACACGCTATACTGAGTATTTTTAAAATTAGTGATGTGCAGTTGTTACACATAAAAGTAAACACTATTAGCTACATAATCCTCAACAAAACTGAAAAACATGAAGTTATTCCAGTATTGCAGGGACCATCGATATGTGTATATTATGATATATTTTCGATTTAATTTGACTTTGGTAAAACGAATTTTTTAATCACCAATAAATAAATAAATAAACACCATATTGTAATTACTATCATTATAGTTTTTTTTCTTGAATGATTCAGCACCATTTTCTCTAGATATTTATGTAGCACAAGCACACACTATTATTCACAACGAATCAAACAAGTGGGAAACTAACACTTAAACCTCCATTGTTGCCAATCCACACACGTCCTAAACAAACACCACACAAATCCGATATAATTTCGAATCAATCCAAATATCCACATTCGCCCAGAGCGCAATGATTGTAATGGCGATTGGGTAAAATAGATGACGCTAAGCGGATACAACACACCAGAGTCAAACGGGTGCGGTGATGGTGTTAAACACTCACCTGTTTGTAAAAATAATCCAAAAAAAGCGTAATGGTCGAAAATTGGACGCACGGAAGGACCGAAAAGCACGTGCACGAACGCGGGTATATATAAGCAAGCAACACGGCACAAAGAATACTAAAGGACGACAGAGGGGAGACGATGGGACCCACATAGCGCCTCATGGCAGATGGTATTGGTAGGGCGAATTGTTTGCCCACCCTAGTGGACTCGGGTCGTGTGTAGTTGGGTTAAATCGATGAGTGCATTATTCGCTTCATGTGCGATTTTAATTATGGACAGCTAAAACCAGGGGTACTGATTTGTCGTGTACAGATCATGTAGTACCTTTAAAAAAAATTATTTGTTCGTTTTGGTGGTTTAAATATTTTTTCATTATACAAACCTATTTAAATATTGGATTGATGAGGCTGTTACTTGGTGAAATTCCATAATATATGTGGTAAGTAAAACACACGTGTGTTGAGAATTTTCACAAATTTTTAATGTGTGAAAATTTGTGAAAATTCTCAACACACGTGTTTTACTTACCTTACTTTACTTTTACATACAAACCTATTTGGTTTTACAACTCTTTAATTGTAAAAACAATAAACAAAGACTTTGAGCGTTATGTTTTGTCGAAATCTAATAGACATAATAATTGATTTTCTTTTTGCCTTGCATTTGTTAGTTTTTATATACGACTTGAAACAAATAGAAGAAATATATTGGAATTAAATATTGTAGTTATACCTTTTTAATAATATTTTCTTTCAAATTATCTTTCGTATATTAATTACTATTTTTTCGAGATCTATTTATTTCTTTTAAAACTACATAGATTATTATTTCTATAGTTTGAAATTTACAGTTAAAGGTGCTGTAAATATAGCGTTTTAACCGATGATGAGATGTTGAGGGACACTCAGAGATAATGGAAAAGCTAATTAATTCTGTATTTTCCGAAAACTTTGCGATTGAAAAACAATTATTTGGCAACGTTGCGTCGTTCCCAAATTCAATAGTTACAACCTGGGTATCGATATTTGTAGTCAATTACAGGTGTCGCTTAGCAACATAAAGTTATTACAAAGCCAATAAATAAAATTATACTTTTATTATGCAAATTGCAACAACTAAAACTAATAAATTAACGGAGGTACTAAAAAATACGCCCTTCTGCATTCAAGCAAATTTCAACTGATCTTTCAATATTGTTTTGATCTCTTTACAGCATGTTATCATCCATCAACTTATTGTTGATGAATATGGTCTTTCATTTCTTGCTCAATATTGACCGAAGTTCTAACAAACCCCCCAGAAAAATAAATGAACCGGTACCAAATCTGGACTTCTCACCGGCCATATAATAGGATCTCCATTTGCAACCAGGTGTTATTTACAATACCAAAATGTCATCTACAAAATTTTTTATAGTTTTCAAAAACTGTAGAAACTTCTCTGCTCGCAAGCGTTACTTATATAACTCAATATACCTGCCCACACATTTACACTAAATTGATGTCGATGACATCTTTTGTGTTTTTATTTGGTAAAATGAACATCTATTTAATATTACCATCCTTAATTAAATTTGAGGTTTAAGGCGGCCTTTCGTTTATTTTGGGTATATGGTTTTAACATTGCGAATGCAGACGATTACTAGTGAATAGGGATTTTAAAAAGTACTAAGTCTAGAATCGAAAATCCGATGGCAGGGTAAAGACAAAGAACCAAATAATTCAATAACAAATTTTCAAGTAAATATATTAATTGCAAGTGATAATAAATTGACAAAAACAAATGAATGCGCAGAACGCGTATATAAAAATTAACGATAACTAGATTAATATTAATATTAATAATTCCGTAAAAATCCAGAAACACTCCTTTTCTAGATTTCGAGATAATTTGATTAAAATCGTCCAATTGAACATTTTAAAATCATCCAATTTTCAAAGTCGGTGAAAAAATAGAAAAACTATTGCCAGATGCGTGAAACTTTCCAAAGTTGTTTAGAATACATACTGGAACGTAATTCTGTAAAAATCCAGAAACACCCCTATTCAAGATTTCAAAATAATTTGATTTAAATCGTCCAATTGGACATTTTAAAATCATCCAATTTTCAAAGTCGGTGAAAAAATAGAAAAACTATTGCCAGATACGTGAAACTTTCCAAAGTTGTTTAGAATACATACTGGAACGTAATTCTGTAAAAATCCAGAAACACCCCTATTCAAGATTTCAAAATAATTTGATTTAAATCGTCCAATTGGACATTTTAAAATCATCCAATTTTCAAAGTCGGTGAAAAAATAGAAAAACTATTGCCAGATGCGTGAAACTTTCCAAAGTTGTTTAGAATACATACTGGAACGTAATTCTGTAAAAATCCAGAAACATCCCTATTCAAGATTTCAAAATAATTTGATTTAAATCGTCCAATTGGACATTTTAAAATCATCCAATTTTCAAAGCCGGTGAAAAAATAGAAAAACTATTGCCAGATGCGTGAAACTTTCCAAAGTTGTTTAGAATACATATTGGAACGTAATTCTGTAAAAATCCAGAAACACCCCTATTCAAGATTTCAAAATAATTTGATTTAAATCGTCCAATTGGACATTTTAAAATCATCCATTTTCAAAGTCGGGGAAAAAAAAGAAAAACAATTGCCAGATGCGCGAAACTTTCCAAAGTTGTTTAGAATACACACTAGAATGTAATTCTGTAAAAATCCAGAAACACCCCTATTCTAGATTTCGAGATAATTTGATTTAATTGTAATTCAACAATAGTTAATGTTTTTTTTTAATTTACGCTATTTAACAATAAAACAAAGATATGTAATCAATTTAAGCTCTGCAATGCGGCAGCTACTTGAAATTGCAACAAAAAACAATAACGAAGAATAACATTGTTGGGTGTGTCTCACAGATCAGTAGGTCACCATTGGCGGGTTAAAAAATTTTAATCTTTTAAAAAAATATTGTAGACTGACAGAGCGTGTTTATTATTTTGGTTTTTGCTTAGCACCATTGATATTTCCATTTTAGAAGAATTGCAAATAACAAAAGCTCTTTACGAGATGTCGCAAACGTTTTATTTTTATTAAAATAGGTATACATACCGTTGCAGAAATGTTAGATTTTGTTAAGGAATCCTTTTCACAGGAAATTCGGATGACTTACCTGTGAACAAAAGAAAACATGTATTAGAAATTACGTTTCAATTTTTCACTATGAACAAGATTGGCCGTCGTCGACAAAAAAAGAAAAAAAAAACAAGGCAATAAAACAACCATTATTACAAATGTACAAAACTAAAGATGTAGAGGCTGGACTTTTTATTTTTTTATTAATTTTACATTTTAAGTATGTTTCAATTTTTAACACAGGTAATTTATAGTTTGCTAATTTTTTATATCGATTGAAGGGACTTTTGATATAAAGTCCCTACCAGAACACATTTAGAAACAAGCAATCAACTTGAAACATGATTCAGTTGGAAAAGGTATCTTTGAATATTTGGAAATTTTATTTTATTTTTAATTTTTTATTTTTATTTAGAAACGGGAAACCCCTATTACAATAAAGATTTATACAATTTATATTACAACTTAATTATCTCTTTTTTGATACATAATAATATTAAATATATAATCGCGTAAATGGTTTTAGAATTTCATTCTAAAGGGGGTGCTAAGCAATGAATGCTATCAAATCGCAAACCACTGACTTAGATGCTGTGGAGGGCTGGTTTGCAGATCAATTTTTTTGAAAGGTCTGGAGCCGTTGCAGGTTCGCTGTATGAATTGTAATAATTAATTAAGAGAAGTGAATAATAAAGTTGTATTAAAGTAGTGGTTCTCATTTTTTTTGTCTGGTGGCACAATTAAATAAAATAATAATAAATACAGTTTATTGAAACTCATAAGAGCTACAAGTGGCCATCCACCAATTAAATTATTAAACAAAATTCATGTTTAGCTTTTTCAAAGTAAGTTAATTTCCAAACAACGCATTCAAACCAAAAGTTATTATAAAGGGCTCTAATGATAACATGTGAACTGATTGTGAAGTTCAGCGACTGATAGTTTCTTCGATATTAGGTAGTGCTTTTGAAAGACATACTTTCATCGCATTTTCAAAGACCTTCCGCCTCTTTGTTTAAATATTTACGAGTTCAGAGAATCCCATTTCATAGAGAAACGATGTGGAAAACTGAAATAAAATTTAACCCTATATTGGAGGCCGCGGTGGTCTAGTGAGTAGAGCCCCAGCTCATGGGCCTCGTGGTCGTGGTTTCGAATCCCATCCGGACGGTCACTTTTTCGGAATGAAGAAGTGGCCGTTCGGGTCCATGGATGATCAGTGTATGTCCCCCCCTCATTATATATAATAAATAATGATTATATATATAAATAAATATGAGAAATCAATACAAAATAGTTAAATGATACCTCCGGCAGAAAAAAAAACCCTATATTGAGACATTCCTTTAAAATTGTTTTTCAAAATGAATTCAGACACATTTCTGAATGCTCCAATCTTAACGTACGATCATTACATATTTTAATGAATTTTCGACTTCTGCACGGCTTAACTCACCTTTTTGTCAGGATTTCGAATCCAGTCGAACAAATCAACTGATATGTCTGGGTCATAATGGATAATTAATGGTTTCTTTTTCTGACGACATTAAATGACTAAGTAAATCAGTTCTTGCAAAACTTTATTATTATATTTTGCCTTGGCAACTTGAATAAACATTTCTATATTACGAGTATTTGTATTTACTTCCACATTTTTATGTTTTCCTTAAAAGCTTTAATTTTATCTGCAGATGTTAAATTATTTTCATTTCTTCCTCGCATGCTGGATTTTTCAGGTGCTCAAATATGTCGGTTAAAAAGGCTAGTTTGGAGCACTAAGAATCATTTTGCAAGAATACACAAAATTCTGGTTCGTGCTGAAAAAATATTAATAGTTCAAAAACACGATTTAATAAGCGACCTTTCAAAAACCATCTTGCTTAGGTGTGAAGAAGTAGGCTATTGTTGGTGAGATTGCATCTCTTCACATACCTAGTTTTGCAATTTTAATGGTCTGGCTTTAATATAATTAACCATGTTAATGATTTCTTCTAAAACTATTTTTAACTCAAGGCCTATTGTCTTCGGTACCAATGATTCACAATGTTGCCATTTTCCTTTTTATAGCGTACGGCACAAATCCTTTTATAGTTCCAGCCATTGAAGGGACATCATCTGTACATATATCCATGTAAGATTTCCAAGATAAACCATTTGTATTAACATATGTCTTCATCATATCAAAAACATATTTTCTCAACGTCAAGACTTCAAACTAATAACTGAGCATAATTTGTCTCAAACTTGTTCTCGGATAAAGTTTAGATCGTCATCGAGGCATGAAAACGTTAATAAAAGGTCAGGCAACCGATTTTTGAATCTGAGGGGTGAGGGAGGTTTCGGATAAAAAAATTCAGACAAAAGATTGATATTTTGTCCCCAAAAATCTGAATCCGTCGAGAAAAATGGGGGTTGCTTTTTAAAATTTTAAAGTCATCCCACCCCTCGTGAAGAGGTGAGGGGGTGAGGGATGGTTTAGTATCCAAAGAATTCGTAACTCGTAACCAAGCAACTTTAGTATCAAACTTTTTTTTTGAAGATCTACCCCCGGGGAAATTTTGACCCGTTACCGGACTTTCTGCGCACCCGGTATATTTATAACTATATTAAAGTTAAAATAAAGAAAACGTGCAACATAATATCAAACCAAGTTTGTGGGTGTCTAGTTTAAAAAAAAACTTACTTTAGCGGCACAAGTCCAACAATTCTTTCATTCTGAATGCAAACTAATAACAATCTAAAATTAAACAACGGCCTCCAATTATCCAACTAATTTACAGGCCTTTGTCTGTGTCATTTTAACGAGATGTAATCTGTCAAATATGAAGAAAGCGTGCACGAACCACTTCTAACCTCTCTCATCGTTCTCAGGCGGATTAAAATAGTTTTCCAATTTTTTATTTCTGAAAACAGTTGACAGAAGACGAAACGTAAATAGAATGGTCTTGATTTATTGGGGACTAAATGAGCATATTTTGCCTGTAATGTGAATATGACGTTTTAACTCGATACACATGACGTAATCGCCTCCGCGTTGCTTGTCTGTTTAGTGTCACGGGGGCTATTTGTGAAGACTTGGGCCATCAATTTGAATTAGAAGTTTTTTTTTTACTGGGATGGTGTTAGTTTTGTATTATTTTCACTTCCTGCTTTCCAGGCATCTGCTTAAATTCAAGAAGTTTGACAGTTTTCAAATTGTACCGATATTTTTAGTTTCAGAGTATAATCATATTGTGATAATAAAATTTCATCAAAGAGAAGAAAACGGTGTAATATCGAAATAAAAGATCGCTTTTTTATTTATTAAAGGTTGATGGGAAGATTTTATATTTTGATTTTTTGTTAAATAAATAAATGTTATTGTATCAAAAGTAATTAATTTTTGTTTTTTATTGCGCACTTTTTGGCGTCTTTAAAAATAGTATGACTTCACTAGTTTTTCACAATTTTTTTTTTATGGAAACCATTTTTTTTAATTTCACTAAATTTGTAGCCCTTTTTATTCTCTTTACGACTGTGTAAACATATTTTGTTTTTTTTTGTTTTTTTTAATTTAAGAGGTCTTATCCAATTATCCAATTATGTAAGTAGGTTTACAGATCTATTGGGAGATAAACGTATTATTATTATTATTATTATATTATTTCTATTGTACGCCATGAGAAAATCAACATTACTTCGAACGTAGTGACTTGATTATGTTGTTAACCTTGCGGTTTCTTTGTGTACGCGTATTTTTCATCAATCGCAATGACGACCTCATCATCTGCCTTGTATGCAAATTTTATTCCGAGAACTCGAATCTACTTGTGTCAAATGGCTTGGCATTTAAAGGAATCGGTTTTGCTTCGTCCAAAACAGAAACACAATTAGGAAGAATTATCGCCGAAAATGCTGATATTGTATAATTCTCCAAATGCCAAGGCTGTAATCAGTCGGTCGATAGCCTTTGTTTTTTTGGCTTTTCGGAGAGTTTGCAGCTGAAGTCATCCGCGGGTCATTCGGATGATGTCACCAGTTGAGATTTATTGTATTGTGCGTATTAGTTTCAGTTTTTATAGCCGTTATTAAGCTATTGCATATTCATACAGGATATCTTTGGCCTCTTAACTGACGTGGGTTTAATGTGCTTTGTGCCATGGGTTTTTGGTGAAATGTGAAAAACTTTCCATAATGTATTAACGACAAATTTTCGTATGCATTTTTATGTGAACAAATTACTTTTAGAAGAGATTAGGATTTGAAAAACTATGGCCAAATAAGTTACCCTTGAATACATAAAACCATAAGGAAGTCGGAAAATAAATAATACCGCATTTTGCGAACTATTAAAAATAGTGGGAATTCTGTAAATCAGACATGTGCAGCATTTCAATTTTTTTTTTATTTGATTGCTCTGTTTTTTCTGTTTTCGTAAGTCGGATGTGAAAGTTTAAACAGTCCTTTCATTTGGTGTTCTGTACTGCCACTTCTGAGATAAATATGTAAACCTCCTGAAAGGAGATGACATTAAAAGAAGAAGAAGGTTTGAACTGTCTTTTCATTTGGTTGAATTTCATACTGCTATTCTTAAACAAAATTGAGAAATCAAATCAAAAGATAAATGGATAAAATTATTTGATGCCACATAAACATTTTTATAATTTTATGAGCTTTTATTTGTTTAATCACCAATACCAAAGAATTAAACAGAATCTTAAAAGTTTGCGCGGTAATTCGTATTTATATTCAAACCCTCCTTCATTTCCCGATGCAATCAACAAGTGAGACGCAACTCGCGAGGGCAAAGCAAAAGAAAGAAGAAAAAAAAGACGAAAACTAAACGTTCGCCCACCTTCCTCAGTTTTATAAATTGTTTGAGCCAAGTTTGTTCCACCGCCTAATTCACCGTAATACCATTTACACCCCGTAGTTTTTTTTTTCATCCCCGTTTTCCACCCACGCAATTACCCTTTCCGCCCTTTTCCCCCGAGTTTTCATTTTCGTCATTTTTATTCGGGGCAGGGATCGGATTAATTAATTTCGCTTCGATTTCCAAAGGGGCGCCGCGCTTTCATGTCCGAGGGTTGCAAAGGAGAGCAAAAAAAAATCGTTCCGATCTCAGGTGGTGGACTCCCTCGCAAACTTTGCCTTACGTAATGTTTATCCCCGTTCCCTCTTAGCTTAGAATGCGTGTGCCGGGGACATAAATAAGAAACTTTTAAGTAAGCTGAATAAATAAATTTTATGTTTGCGAGGAGGTTCATATTTCATTTTGGGAAATGAGAATCGTACGTTTTTTTTTTGTTTACTAATTAAGTCTTTGGTATTTTGTAAAATGTAACGGCGGTATAAAACAGAAAGTTTGTGTAGAATATAGCAGGGGCGGCTCGTTATATAGAGCCAAGGAGCCTTGGCACTACCTGTAGTTTTAAGCTCAGCAAGAATTTTTAATTGATTCTTAAAATTATTTTTGTTTTCCGTGTGTATTGTTTGATGTTGGTCGAAGATTTAGTGCTTGTCTGGGACAAAATGTAAACGCACGATAAATCGAAGGTACGCATAAATCATATTTTCAGCTTGTTCGAATTCGGCTGTTTGAAATTATGAACCTTTACTTTACAACTCTAAATAATCTTGAACTATGAAGATTAATCGTTCTTTCTTTCTTCAAAAAAGGAGACCAGGGCCTCCCCATATTGTAAAAGTACCCTTAACATGTTCCACGAGCCGCTACTGAGAGTCATACTAACCAAGTGAATTGTTTTATTTAAATTATTCAAAATGGATCTAATAAATCTAAAGTTGTCGAAACTTCAAGCACAAAAGGTGAAACAATAAGGTGATCCCAACAAAATTAATGGTTTTAATGTTTTTTTTTTAAATTAGTTTCACTTTTTTGGACAAATTAATCGAAAATTAAATAAAAATATGTTCCTATTTAAAAAAAATTGAAAAATGATTTTGAACAATAGAGTGATTTTTGAGACTAATTTAAACCATTTTCTTACTAGAATATTCTACATTTTTTATTATATATACAAACATCTTTATTTACAGAAATTTTAAAAAAGCAATAATATATAATAAATTTAGTTACATAAGTAAATTTCTGCTTAAATGGCTATCGACCTGGAGTCTTTCAGCCTATTTTTTTTTATTATTAAGACTGTATTTTCGATTTTTTTCTGTCTAAATTCTTGATCATTTGGCCCAATTATTCTTTATTTTGACGTAAATTTTCGATTTCATTGTTAAAATTTACGACTATTTGGTCCGCATTTTTTTATTTTTCCCGATGAATTTTTAATTTTAAAATTTTTGACCTGTATTTTCGATATTTTTGGTCAAAATATTTGAACTTTTGGCCTAAATATCCTTTATTTTGACCTAAATTTGAAATTTAATTATTTCAATTTTCGACTTTTTCGCCGAATTTTTCGTTTTTACATTTTTGACCAATATTTTCCATTCTTTTCGGACTACATTTTTGATCTGCTGACCTAAATATTCTTCATTTTGACATCACTTTTTGATTTAATTGTTAAAAATTGTTTTGGTCCGTATTTTTGATTTTTCGATTTGAAGATTTTTGATCTGTATTTTCGATTTTTTTTAGTCTTTTGCTCTAAATATTCTTTATTTTGACCTTTTGAAATTTTCGATTTTTTAATCTGCATTTATTATCTTTAGGTCTAAATTTTCGACTTTCTGGCTAACATTACAGATTTTTCTTATTTTTTTTTAATCTTTTGACCTACATTTTTCTTTATTTTGACCTAACTAAATTTTCGATTTTTTGGCCCCCATTTTGGATTTTTCGTTTAGTCTGCATTTATTATTTTTAGACCTGAGTTTTCGATGTTTTGTCCAAATTTTCGACTTTTTGACCAACATTGAGAATTTTTTTTTAATCTTTTGCCCTAAATTTTTCTTTGTTTTGTTTTATTTGTCTGTTAAAACTTTTCTTTCCTTGGTCCACCATTTTTATTTTTAGGCCAGAATTTTAGATTTTCGGTCTCAATTTTTTTATCGTATAATTTAGATTTTTTGTCTATTTTTTATCCTATATTTTAGATTTTTTAACTTTATTTTAGAATTTCTGGTAAGAAACTGTTTTTGGCGGCTGAAAGTGGCAAATTATTTTGCTTCTACCTAGGTTTTTGATTTTTTGTCTGCGTTTTTTATATTCAGATCAGGATTCTTGATTCTTTGGCCCATATTTTAGATTTCTGTATTTTCAATTTTTTTTTCATTTTGACCAAAATACTCGATTGGTTTGTAGAATTTTTTTTGTGTGCAATTTTACCTTAACTCTCGTTTTGTCTAAATTTGCACCGTTTTAGGCTATATTGTAGATTTTTTATTTTTTGGTCTAAATATTCTTTATTTTGACGAAAACATTTGATTGGTTTGTAGAAATTTTGGATTTTTTGTCTGCATTTTTTATCTTTGCGCCTGAGCTTTCGATATTTTGTCTGAATTTGTATCTTTTTAGGCCCTATAGTTTGATTCTTACTTTTTTGGCCTATATTTTGTATTTTCGATTATTTTGGATTAAATTTTTGGTCTTTTGGCCGAAATTTTCTTTATTTCGACTTAAATTTTCGATTCGTTTGTTAAAAAATTTTTTTTTTGGTCTACCACTTTGATTTCTGGGTACGAATTTTAGATTTTTGGTCTTAATTTTTTATTTTTGTTCTATATTTTAGATTTTTGGTCTTAATTTTTTATTTTTGTTCTATATTTTAGATTTTTGGTCTTAATTTTTTATTTTTGTTCTATATTTTAGATTACTTGAATTATTGATTTTATTGTGCGAATTTTTATTTTTGCTGTTATTTTCAAATTTCTCGTTGGAACTTATTTTAAGCTAAAAAGAGTTATTTTTAGGGCAGAAAATGGCAAATAATTTTTCTTTTGCTTGTATTTTCAATTTTTTTGGTCTGCATTTTTATTTTTAAACCAGGATTTTTAATTTTTTGGCCGATATTTTAGATCTTCGGCTGTTTTGTGCCAAATTTTTGATTTTTTGGCCATAATATTCGATTGGTCTAGGAATATAAATGGTTCTTTGTTTCTTCAAAAAAAGGGGGGGTTGTATAAATGGTTCTACCATCAACATGTTCCACGAGCCGCCACTGGAATATAGCTAATCCTATACTTTTTAAGATTATTTAATCGGTTAAAAGGATGTCTTTAGCTATAAACAGAATATAAATTAAAAAATAAAAAAAAGAACATTTTATATGTATGAAAACAGTTTAAAGCTAAATAAATATGTTTCGTAGTTGAGAACATTATTAAAAACTAAGATACGATACTTGTAATCTACAACATGATTGAATGCATTGTTTTACAATCAAGTAATTGTACATTAATTTAATAAGTATGTACAACTTTGCCAACCACTCGAGGCGAGTTTCGCCGTGACAATCTTAAATTCAACCGGCTCTGGAGATTCGCTATCGCTTTCCATCGCGTCTTCCGAATACTTTCTCACTCTGCGCAAATTTTACTCCCACGCGCCTTGAGTGCTCGGTAGAGTTATACATTAATTGCCTTCTTTAGGTTAGAATATTTTAAAAAAGAACAAGCACATTTGGTGTGGAACTATAAAATTTAATTCAATAAATAATATCATGAAATGTCATAAAATAAAATCAAATCATGACATGTTGACCAAAAAGTCTTGAAAATGTCGTTTTTAAGTTTGAAATTGTTTAGAAACAAAGGATAATCCAATGCTTTTACCCATGTACTAACTGAACTTGTTTAATTTAATAATAAAACAGTACTTAAATGAATATAAATTACATCTAGAAAAAGTTTGTTACAGTTTGTGGACGTAAATGATGCAAGTATTAATGCATCAATTACTTAACGTCCTTTGATGCTCCAGTGTCATCGTCATTGTTAAAGCTGCGGTTTACCACTTGGCAGATAATTAGCAGACGAAAATGTACATATTGTGTCCTAAATTATTAATAGACAGCAACTTTACAAAAGTGTCTCGTTGTGTGTGCGTACGTGTGCGGTCAAAAGCGCAATTAAAATTAATTTACAATTACGGCGTACACTCTAATGAAGCTGGCATTAACCATCCGCTAATTATGAGTTACCCAATTTGCGCCCAACGTTTATCGATCCTCGCGGAGTGACGCACGTGCGCCTCTCTTGCTGCTAATTGTTTAGTTTTGGAGGTTAGGTAAATAGAGCTGATAGGTAATAGAAATATTAGTTTAATGGAATTAGCATGTTTTCTCACTTCACTCGAGGATAGGAAGGTTTTTAAAACGTTTCCACATTATGGAATTGTAAAAACACAAGTGGACTTGCTTAGATAAACAATGCTTAAGGGCCTCATGATTTATTTTGATGAGTGATTAAAGTTGATTGATATAGTTCGAGCAACGGATCTTTGCTTGGCGTCATTACTGACAATTGTCCGCTGACGATTCCACCAGTACAGTAGTAAAAATATTGCAAAAAAGCCATTTCTTGTTAAACAATAAACTCAAATATGTACACTAAATTATATGTACATACCTCCGCTTATCTACCCCTTCACTCGCAATTTGAATACTAGTTTCAGTTCGTAAACTTATGTTTAAAGCATCAGCTACTCTCCATGTTACGATGTAATTAAACAATGAACAACAGAATTTACCTCTTTAACAGCATTCAGGGAAATTAGAGAGCCGTTGTTTTCATTTTCTGCTGCAAAATAGACCATAATATTGACCACAAAATATGGCACCTGAGAATTTAGATGTTTACCTGACATTTTGAGGTTAGACACAGTGGCGGCTCGTGGAACATGTTGATGGTAGAGCCATTTATACAATATATCCCCCCCCCCTCTTTTGTTAAGAAAGAAAGAGCGATGTATCTTCCTAGACCAAAGTAACTGGCGAAAAAGTGTTTGAAGAATCAATTAAAAATTCTTGCTGAGCTTGAAACTACAGGTAGTGCCATGGCTCCTTGGCTATACATAACGAGCCGCCCCTGGTTAGACCACACCTATAGATTAGACCAAGCTGTTTTTATATTGCACAAAAAAATGTTTATCACGAAGTGTTTATATTACTTGACAAAAAGCTGGAAACGCCCCGCAGCCACTGTAAGTACGAATCGTGCATGACTTACGTACCAAGGTTCTGCCTTTGTTCAATGCATAGTTTTATTGACCTTGGGCGACATACGTAAACAAATTAGTACGTCTAATTTAACGTATCGGAGAGAGTAGGTTCCACTATCTATAACGTGCACGCAAAGATCCGTTGATCGAACTATACGCGAATAAAGCCATATTGTCTTTCAAACATTCCTTCGCATAAAACATATTTTATTAGTCATTAATAATAAAAATGGCGATGTATCTGTTAATATTGTGAAAACTCTTCTGTGCAGGCAGCATAGTCCCTGCAAAAGAAGATATTAACCTACACTGATGAGACCTGAAAGGTCGAAACCGATCTGTAGGTGTTCTGATAGGGGAACAATATTTAATGTTCACATTAATATTGTTATATTTGCCGCCGCTGGCAATGTCCATATCTTGTCGGTGTTAAAGCCACCCGGATTTGGTTCAGTACAGCATTCAGGCAATAGATTCCGCCACTTCGGCGTTTCTACCTTTAACGGTTTTTGCAATACTTATATTCCAATAGTAATCTCGTTTCCCCATCAGCAACTAACTACACTGATGAGACCTGAAATGTTGAAACCGGTCTGTGGGTGTTCTGATGGGGAACAATATTTAATGTTCACAAGATATTAAGCATTTGGAGTATCATTGTGTAGAGTAAGGTTGCCGATATCAGGCGTGGGGATAGATTTTTGAATTTTTGAAAACTAACAAAATCGCGTTCTTTGAAAGGAAAGTTATTTTTTCTCCTATTATTTACAACTTACAACAAAATTCGAATTTGAATCATGCCCGGCTGGCAATTTACTCCAATGAACGAAGACCGAGAAAGAGGTTTTACCCAGTGGCAGCTCGTTATATAGAGCCAAGGAGCCATGGCACTACCTAATTGTAAGCTCAACAAGAATTTTTTTTGCGAAAGTTCAATGAGCAGAGAAATATCGCAATGTATTTATTCACCAACGCAACGGAGCCAACTTACTTCCGGCACGGCATTTCGTTAGAATTTGGCCAGCGGCGGGAGGTGCGCTGTTCGGAGAGGGGCGCGTTCTGAACCTGCATTTGTAGTCAAATCATTTCTGGCTCATCTCGTACGCGCGATGACAACGTGCACTTGTTAGTTGATAGGTCTTGGAATATTCTTAGCGTAAAGGTTTTTAATAAGCTCCCCCAAAATCTTCGCGAATTAAATTACAACAAATTTAAAAGGAGGGTGAAGGGTATATTTATTAACCATGCATTTTATAGCCTAGACGAATTTCTAAACTGCGCTTATTTGGATTATTAATGTTATCCGGGCACTTGTGACCGTTAATGACAAACTTCTGTATTTCTGTATATTTGTTTATGCACGAGTTGACGATCCTATACTTTTTAAGTCTTTATGGAAGTTATATTTCCACGCCTCACACGAGGAATAAAATTAGTTCATTGCTAAGTAAGCTTTTTTGCTCATGTACTATTGAGACAAATTAAACAATTAGGTTTCGACAACTCGATCCACCCTCCCTTCACCCCTATGTGAAAATGGAAGTTGCTTCAAATCGTGATTGTAAAACCCAATATTTTATAGCAAATACTGAGACAAAATCCATTGATTTGACTTTATTGTTAATTTTAATTTTAATTGCTTTCCATTGCAGGGTGGATCGAGTTTCGTATCGTTGAATAGCTTTTTGAAAAATTAAACATGTTTTTTCTTTTTTCGATCAGATGCGTAATTTCTCGAGATATTCGCAAAAATCGGGTTTCTTGCCATTAAAGCGCCATCTATCACGAATCAAAAAAAAAAAATGTTTGAGACAAAAGTTACTTATTTTTTATGGAAAATCCGAATCTGCAATAAAAGTTCATATTTAAGATTTCAAAGTTGTCCCCAGTCCCCGAGTTTGGTATCATTAGATGAGCCTCTTTCAGACGGACAAATTTTATTCAGAACTTGTTTAGATCGGATGCATAGTTTTCGAGATATTTCAATGTCCAGGCGGAAAATTTTTCGGCGATCGAGAAGTATTCTCTCGGGTCCGTGGTTGTTGTATATGTCTGAGATTATTCATTTTTTTATTTATTCTAATTTATTCATACAAATATACAATTAACAATAACAGCCGTGTGTGACAGAATGGCTCAGCCTAAGTAAAAAAAAAATGCTAGGTCTCTAATTTATATACTTTAATATGTAGATTATTGTGGTTACTGATTTTATTGGATCTTTACCGGTTCATTAAAAAAATTCTCACTGCCATTAGCTTCTATCATTGGAAGCTCTATCTTGTTGTTAAGGATGCAATTCTTATATAGATACAATAAAATCTCCTGTTTTGAACACTTCCTTTAAGCATTCTTATGAGCTAAATATTTGAACTTCTAAATGTGCCTAAATATCAGAATCAAGAAATATTGGTTTATCCAACACCTCTTAATAAAAGTTCCCTTGCTAAGACGATTATTTTATACAGGGAAATTTTCATAGTCACGCTATGTTCACAAGTTCATATCTAGCTCTGGTGTTCCTCAAGGCTCAAACCGCTCTTATTTCTTATATTTATAGATGATCTCGTCTCTACAATTTTTTGTCCGATTTTAGCCTACGCAGATGATGTGCAGATTTTTAATCGCATTAATAACAATGATGAAACTGCTGTTATTCAAAACAACCTGAATTTACTAGCGCATTGGTGTGATGTAAACAAGCTGACCTTGAACATCAACAAGAGTTATGTTGTCAGCTACAGTCGTAAGAGGCTTCAGCCAAATTTTAAACAATTCCTTAATTTTTTTAGAAGCTTCTTAATATTCTCGATGATATTAGAGGTGTTGGATAAAACACTATACTGCAAGCGTGGACGAAGAAAAGGCGAGAAAATTTGCCAACTTTTTCTCTGGGTGGGCAATACTTTACTTTAATTATTATCAAAGGTTTTATATACTATATTTCTCATGCTTTTAATACCTAGTGATTGTGAAAGATATTTCAATTGAAATTCTTGAAATATTGAAGAAAACTCCACTTTTTTATTAATAGTCAAACTGTCACCAGTATCCGACGTTTTTATTATATTAGGTTGGCACGGCTCCAGCGAGGCGAACACACTTGTTGAATGACCTTTTAAATAAAGCGGAAATATTATATATGTTTATTCTAGCCGGTAAAATCCGTTGTGCCATGTTACTAGTTCAAATGAATGGATAGATTTCGAGGACGGTTGACGAGTAAATGCTGACGTCCTGCCAAATGTCTAATTAGCTCCGCTGGTCGTGGGATTGCGATTTTCAACATATTTCAACTGGAAAATTCAGATATCCACCGAAAATGATGTCTAGCCGGCTTTATTATGTCTACGCTTGAGCTTTTGGTTGTCATGTAAATAGCTCACGTCTAATCATCCGTACCAGCCTAATCACATGTAACATTTATTTGATGAAAATTGCGAAAATTATTACGGCTGTGTGCTTAATGCGTAGAGACCTAAACCGTAATATACGTTACGCACTGAACGTCTTAATGGTGGCAGGGGATAATTTTATTAGGTCAGTAAATTTTGGATTGGGTGGGTCTAATTAAGGAACGGTATATGTGGATTGGGCTGCAAGTTACGTTTTATTTGTAGAACTAATTACTTTAATGACTTTTGCTTCGATGTTGCTTTGACAATTATTTTCATTCTCAGTTGGTCGTGTTCACTTAAAAGGGCATTGCAAATATATCTCTGTACTTTCGGCAGAGTGACAACGCATCGTATGCAACCCAATTTGCACAACTTAATTTACTGTATGGTCAGTCATGAATATTGCCTATATTGTACCATTTAACCCTTAGTTAACGAGTTAGTTTATTTAAGTCGAAACCAACACTTTACATATAATTTATCTTGTAGTCGAACTTACGATAAAAATTTTATTGTCGCAAATACGGCGATCTTATGGGAATATTTTTTGTTGTAGCGAATATGGCGGCATTCTTTCGGCAAGGGTTAAATGAATATTTTAGAAAGAAAGCATATTAACTGATGTATAACTTTGCTATTCTCCGGGTGAAAAAAGTTAGTTGTAAAATATGATGATAAAATACACGCTTGTGCCATCTAGTACGCTTAATTGTCACTTCGAAACACAGAAATACTTAGTTTCTCTTTTAATGACATAATCAAATCCGGGCGTGAAAGATGTCCGTGCCAGCCGGCCAATTAACCCCCTTCGCGGGCCGCGTCCCTTCGGGTCGTCCTTAAAATTTTAAATTGGCCGACATTAAACACCAACATCACGTAGGGCATCGCATCACAATCGCAATCTAGACCGGCAATCTGAAGCTCCCCATATAACTATAATCTCCTTACCCGGTCGCCATTATGTAAGCCGCATATGGGCTAAATTAAATCCCTATTGCATTTTTGTACGTCATCCCGCTGAATTGCGAACTAATATTCCCATTTAAATGGATCTCTAAGCGCAGCAACTAAAATTTTAAGAATCCGTATGTGTGTGAGCTTTAGCGGCTGTCATGTAAAATCGTAATGCCGGATTCACATTAAAGCGAATCAACTGCAACACAACACAATTGCGATGAATACACAAAAGAAATGAGACTTAGAAAATAGTAAAAAATAATAATTTAAACCTGTCAACGAATATTCGAATCAAAACTGCAAAAAATTGGGATAAATCTCATCTCAACAGAGATGAGACTTAGAAAATAGTAAAAAAATAAATAAAATCCGTCAACGAATCAAAACTGCAAAAAAATGGGTTTTGTTTTTATTTATGCATTGGTTAATCCTTATGGCTATGCACGCTCAAGCAAGTCGGCCAACTTGGCATGTAAAAGCCAACTCGGCCGACTTGCATGACGTATGTAGCGCAAGTGGCAAGTGGCTTGAGTTTGGCATGAACTAAATCTGTCAGAACCGATTGCGTACAGTCTGTTTTACTGCAAGTCTAAGCGCATATAGCAGAAAAGCTTTTCGAACCGTTTCGGCTTTCGGCACACAAAATAATATGTCACAAAATACGTGAACCTACCGCAAATAGGGAGAGTGTAGTGGGAAAAAATAATTCGCTTAGAACATATTTCCGGAAAGACAACCGGAAAGTTGTTGCTTCAGAAAAATCAGGAGCTAGTACTGACGATATGCTCTCTGGTATTGCGACCTTCTTCAATTTCTATTGGATGGAGAAAATTCTATAAAAATCGATTAAAAGTAATCGACAAAGTTTGTCTAAAGGTAAACCCGAGCACCAAACTTTTCATCCGAGTTGGCTCGTACATACCAAATCGGCCGACGTGCTTGAGCGTGTGCAGCGGCCATTATAGTCGCCTTTTCTGTTTTTGTAATATATCTTCCCCAAGAATTTTGAGAAGGCGAAGCCACCTTTAAAAACCGAATAGGTTTGACAACTCCAACATTTAAAAGGAGGGTTATGTAATATATAGAATTAAAATACAATTATCATATTCGGTCAATATCGATGACGTCGGAGCAGCACTAAAAATCTGCACGTGCGCTCTCGAACATTTTTGTAAACATATTAGAATCAGAATATATTGAGTAGTGTTACCGTAAAGAACATTATTATCATTCACCTGATCCACGATCCGAGAAGAGCTAATACATAACAGTTTTGTTTTGTTGACTTGTGTGAATCTTCCATTACATATCATATTTGCTACATCAAGTTATCGATCAAGCCATGAGATGATTCAGAGTGTTCATTGGAGATTTTTCAGGGCTTAACCCTTTAAGGTCCCCCATAAACGCTTTCTAAATTCTTCCTGGATAGTGGCAGTGGCGCTACTTCAAGTCTTGTGCCCAGAGGAGAAACTTTATTTTGGGACCCTTTTCACATATATTTTTTACACCGAAAAGTACTCCATATTTTTTAAAATTCATAATACATGATGTGTACTAGGGATGGGCGATATTTCACGTACCTGTAATTTTTCACGTATTAAAAAATCACAGGTCGCTACGGTTACTAATAGGCGGATTTTCCCGTGACTTAAACTGTTATTGCTACTTAAAATCACAACTGTGACTGCTACTTAAACTATTATTGCTACTTAAAACGCGATCGCTACTTAAATTCACAACTGTGACTGCTACTTAGACTGCGATTGCTACTTAAAACGTGATTGCTACTCCAGCTGCGATTGTTATTACCCCATTATTAACAACTACGCCGATTATTGGTGGCGGGCAGAACCACCCTCCACCACCAATGGGGTTTATTTTAGTCGTGATAAAAGTTTTAGAAATGCACCGTTTTTGTAGTGTTAAAAGTGTTTTTGCTGTGACTGTTTCTGAATCTGAAGTTTATTTTTTAACGAATTTTTTAACGATTTCTTTTTACTTTGGCATTTTTAATTTATTTAATGCTTTCTGCAACATGTAAGGTTGTTTCTAATTTATTTACTTTGGCAGTTGCCCTTCAGTCACATCGATTATGTATTATTCATATTAAATGAAATAGACATCCACAAACACCCATGCCCTCGCCGGGATTCGAACCCGGGACCCTCCGCATTACTACTGGCGCGCTAACGCACGCGGCTAGTAGGCCGGCTTTAACGAATTTGATTTCTATTGTTTTGTAAACTTAACTGTTATACTGGCTTAATGTATCAAAATTAGGGATGTAAAAGTTTGCAAATTTTAAATAATATATATCTTCATTTTTTGTTAACAGTTCCAACAGTTTTTTTGAAAAGTTTGTATTAAATAAATTTTAAAAAAACTTTTACGCTCTCTTTTCAAATGATATTTGCTTTAATTTTTTCTTAATCTCAAAGTTTGAAAAAATTTTAATACAATTTAGACATGCTTTAATTTTTTTAAATGACACTTGCCTTAACATTTTAAAAAGATTCATCAATTATTTCAATAACATGAAACATTTTTTGAATTTTATATCGAAAACTAGAAAACATGCCTTTTTGTTTTCATCGTCTTTCAAATAACATTCAATTCAAATTTGGAGATGAAATTTTGATCAATCGCCCCCGAACTTAATTTTTGATATAAAATAATCACATTTCCACAAATAAGTCAAAATTACTCAAAAACCTTTTTGGATTTATATTGCTTTTCAAAGAACATTAAAACTCTTAATCTCTGTGTCGAATGTGATGATTTTCCAATGAGGTAATTTCGATTAATCGCACTCGAAATGATTTTTTTTTATGTTAACTTATTACATTTTCATGATTAAGTCAAAATAACTCGAAAACTAGGGAAGGGCGTATTTATAGAGAAAAATCTTTTTTTTTAATCTGCGTGTCAAATTTGGTGAATTTCGAGCAATCTTGAAGTTATTTTAGATATAAAATCATCACTTTCACGATTAAGACAAAATAGCTCGAAAATCATTAAAGGCATTAAGTGTTGTTGAAATGAATTGGTTGGTTCCACAATTTAAAATTGTGTAACCAACCAAGTGCCTAATTTCAACAACCTTTAATATTAAAAATGTTTCACCACGTGATAAACGAGAACGAAATTCAACAAATATTGAAGGCGTATTTCTGAATTTTGATTTTCGAAGAACATTAAATACTCAATCTGCGTGCCAAATTTGATGATGTTGCACTGGGGAAATTTTGAGCCATCAACCTCGAAGTTAATTTTTGATGTAAAATTTTACTCAAGAACTGCATATTTTTAAATTGTGATTGGTTTTCAAAGAACATACAATTCTCAATTTTTGTGCCAAATTTACGGATAATCTACAGCGGTAATTTTCAGAAATCGTCCTCGAGTTTTTAACCCGCCATTGGCGACGTAAAATGAATGGTGACGCCGGTCTCACGCACCGGGATTTTCAACTGAAAATTTTTCGGAACGTGTAACTAATAGTTCATGTTTTTTTTTTAATTTATGCTCTTTGACAATAAAACAAAGATATGTAATCAATTTAAACTCTGCAATGCGGCAGCTACTCGAAATTGTAACAAAAAACAATAACGGAGAATAAAGTTATTCGACACACCCGGTCTCACAGACCAGTAGGTCACCATTGGCGGGTTAATTTAAAAGCATCACGCTCTCAATATTAAATCAAAATATTATAACTCGCAAATAAGAAAAGGACGTGTATTTGGATATTTTTTGATTATCAAAGAACAATATGTTCTCAATTTACGTGCCTTATTCGGCGATGTTCTAAAGAGGATATTTGGTTAATTTTTAATCATTAATTGGTGACGCAAATTTAATGGAACGCCGGTCTCACGCACCGGGGTGTTCAACTGAAGATTTTTTGAAAAGTGTTACTAATAGTTAATGTTTTTTTTTAAATGTATGCTGTTTGACAATAAAACAAAGGCATTTAATCCATTTAAGCTCTGCAATGCGTCAGCTACTCGAAATTGTAACAAAAAACAATAATGGAGAATAAAGTTATTCGACACATCCGGTCTCACAGACCAGTAGGTCACCATTGGCGGGTTAAATATTGTTTCCCGATCAGAACACCTGCAGACCGGTTTCGACCTTTCAGGTCTCATCAACGTAGTCAGTTGCTGATGGGGAAACGGAAATTACTATTGGAATATAAATATTATAAAGATTGGGTTTAGTACAACATTCAGGCAATAGATTTGGTTTTTCTAACTTTAATTTTTGATATAAAACCATTACACTTTCACAATTAAGGCAGAATAATTCAGCAACTAAAGAATTATTTTTTTTTCATTGAATTCCAGAACATATTTTTTTAAATCTGTGTGCTAAATTTGGAGAGGGAATCTCCCTTGAAGTTACCTTTTTATGTAAAATCATCGCTTTCACGATTAAGTCAGAATAACTCGATAACTAGGATGCCTTTTTGGATTTTGATTGATTTTTAAAGAAAATTAAATTCTGCGTGCCAAATTTGGTGAGGTAATTTCGAGAAATCATTGTCGAAGTTAGATTTTCTTTTAGAAGTATCAAACATTAAATTCTCAATTTTCATGTCAAATTCAGCGATTTTCTTTCTACCGAGGAAATTTGGTGCAATCGTCCTCAAAGTTATTTCTTGACTTAAAATCATCAAAATTGTACCATTAAGTCAAAATATATGACGAGACGCCCTTGTGTTTAATTTCTTGTAGTATTATTTCAAGCAGTGTATTTCAGATCTCGCTCTAAATAATTGTTTATTTTTTTTGTAATGAATTTGGATGTTGCGATTCGACGATGTCTTTGGCAACGATTGCTACTTTAAGCTCGATGTTTTCAAATTAATTGGTTAAATCGGCTTTGTTTATAATGCTGCAGATAGTTTCTTTGAACCGCAGATGTGTTTGTACACTGGTCCTATTTGTTTTGTCAGGGCGGCCTTATTACGACATCAAAGAATGCTGGTATGTGGGATCTGATTAATTTAAGTTTTATAGGAAACTCGTGTTGAAATTGTAGTATCCATTAGATATTTTTAAAATACACTGGGGATAATATTTTTAGATTAGATAAGTACATCGCCCACGCGTGCTGTATAACGTTTTATCAATTTTATAAAGCAACTTTGCAACTTTTTGATTAATCCCGTTTACTTAACTTCTCTGCATTAAAATGAATTTTTGAAAACCCTAAAACGTTTAAATAAATGAGAAACAACCTTACATGTTGCAGAAAGCATTAAATAAATTCAAAAAACGAAATATAGCCTGAATAAATGAATATTCAACCTGTTCGTAAAACGTCTGTTTGAATTTTTTCACTAGCTATCTTACTTCACCGTTCCATACATATCTGCGACTCTGTATACAACAGGATATGAAATTATAGCTGGCATTACATGAATTAATATTTAATTAATCATTCTCCATAGTCATAACTATGAAATTTAAAAGTTTTTACACAAAATCATGATAATGGTTCCCACGTTATTGCTTGCTAAGTATTACCGGCATTAATTCTTACGAGACAAAACCGTTTTAATCGAATTTAACTAATTTCAACACACCACTATAGAGGATTTAATTAATCATTTAATGCGATTAAAAATAAAGTTTCATTTAGCCACTTCCAATAGTTGCATTGACCAGATAACGTCATTCCGGCATAATCTGGTATTATAAAAAAAATTCTCCCACCAGAGAAAGTTAAGCATCGCTTTGCATCGAGCCTTTTTGAATGGTTAGCGTTCAGTTTGACAGCTGATTGGCGTACGTACATCCTTTTTAAATACCACCCGTCAATCAATTTATTCCGTAGCTAAGAGAAATGATTCCGCAGCCCAATTTTTCTTTGGTGAATGTATTACATTCAGAATGTGGAATCAATTATCTAAGGAAGTGATGTATCGGTTATGATTATTTTTTTAAATGAGGCATTGAAAATTACTCACGCAGCTAGTATTGTCAAAATTACAGACAATATTAAAAATTATTCCGATGGAAAACAAATCTCTAACACCTCGAGTGCTGTTCCCGCTCTTATACCAATTGATTATTTGTATTCTTTCTTGGCAATGTAATACATTTTTATTATCACAATTTTGACAATTAAGTATGGTTGCCTACCTATTAATGCGCTGAGGTGATTGTTCTACGATTGAACATAGGCGTTGGCGATCATGTGTTCAGAGTTACAATAAAAGTTCTGCATAATATTTATAAATTTTCCGAGATCTCGATGGTGTCTTTATATTTGGAAAGAATACTGAATTTAAAAATTCACTGTGTTTTAGTTAATTCTTCCTCTGCGACACCGGCATATGATTTTTAAAAACTAATTACGTTTACATCCGGGTCCCGCATATAAAAGTACGATATTTATTGCGTATTTATCCGGCTAAGCTAAAATACTTTGACATCGGTCATAGGCTGTTATCGTTGAAGAGAAAGAAAAAACATGTATTTGGGCGTGTAAAAATCAGATATAACGGCCATTTGAATTAAGAAAGTTGGTATTAATATCTCGGAAACCGCCATCTTGAATTTTATTTTGACTTGATTCCTATGTTTGCATAATTAAACCAAGTAACTTTCATATTAAACTGTTTTCCGCATCTTGAATAATTATAGTTATTTAATTTTTAGAAAATAGCGACTTTCAGTTTCTTTTAAAATAATTTCTAAACCGCTAGGAATTTTGAAAATTTCTCAACATTATCTGAACCAGGGGCGGCTCGTTGTGTAGAGCCGAGGAGCCATGGCACCACCACTAATTTCAAGCCCAGCAAGGATTTTTCGATTATTCTAAATCCGAAGACTTTCCTTCGGTGAATTTTAATTGTTCGCATTATGAAGTTGTTCAATTGCATAGAGCTTAAAGAATTTAAGATTTACTCAAATTTAATTCTACTGTAAGATTCCTCAAAAATCCGAAGACTAGACTTCCCTGATTGTCAAAATATTTGCATGAGAAAACAAATTGTTGAAATTCTGAAATTGTTCAAACAATGAAAACCTGAAAATTTCTAAATTTACTCAAAATTAATTCTACTACAATATTCCTCAACATTCTTTCGGTGAATTTCAAAATATTTGCACTAGAACACAGATTATTTAAATTTTGAAATATTTTAAATTGTCTAGAGCTCAAAAAAATATAAAAACAATTACCACAAACATGAAACTTTACAAATTTGGCTAAGATCAATTCTGCTTCAAGATCCCAAAAAATCCAAACACTTTCCTTCACGAGATTTCGATTTATTTTCGGGAGAACAGAACTTTCTGAAATTTTGAATTTGTGCGTTTTATCATATTTAAAAAAATTGCAACAAAGTTGAATTTTTTTGTATTTACTTAAGATACATTCTACAACAACATTCCTTAAACAGAAGACTTTCATTCACTGGATTTTAAAATAATTGAACTAGAACCAGGGTTCGGACGATATATATCATCGGATAAATATCATGATATATATCACGATATATATCATGATATATATTCGATGATATATATATATCATGGATATTTATGAAACAAACAATACCAAAAAATTCTCCCGTTTTTCAAATATTCTCAGTTGCAGCAATATGAATGGTAAGCATGTGCTCTAATATAAACTAGAGATGGGCGAAATGACTCTTTTTTGTCGAAAAGAGTTGATTTTTGAAGTGACTTGAAAATGAAAAAGTAAGTGTGAGCAAAAAAAGGTCCTCACTTTGAAAATTCTACAATTTATCCCTGAAAACATAGTGAAGAGCAAAAAAATCTTTATTTCAAAAATTTTTCAATTTGATGTCAAATATTTTGACATTTTAAATGTTATTTTTTTACTATCTTATAAGCAACTGTGTTTGTTTGCAATAAATAAATATAATATAAATAAAGTATGTGCATTATATAATTATTCAGTCATATAAACGTTAATATTAATAACCAAGAATAAATATCAAGAAGTTGATATATATCCGATATATATCCGATATATTGATATTTATATAAATATCGGATATTTTCCGAACCCTGACTAGAACACACATTGTTGACATTCTGAAGTTGTTCAGTTATTTAGAGCTCAAAAAATATAAACAAAAACAAAACAATTGCCACAAGCGTGAAACTTTGCAGATTTAGCTAAGATCAATTATACTTCAAGATTCCATAAAAAATCTAAAGACTTTCACGACATTTCGATTTATTTCGCAAAACAACTGAAATTCTGAAGTTGTGCGTTTTATCAGAACTCAAAAATATATTTAAAAAATTGCAACAAACTTGAAATTGTCTAGATTTGCTTAAGATCAATTCTACTTCAAGATTCTATGAAAATCAAAAGACTGCCCATTTTAAAATATTCAAAATTTTTGAAAATGTTTAATTGTCAAGAGCTCAAAAAATATAAAAACAATTGCCATAAACGTGAAACTTTCCAGATTTGCTTAAGATCAATCCTGCTTTAAGAATCCATAAACTTTCTTTCACGAGTTTTCGATTTATTTCCGTAAGAACACAAGCGGCTGAAATTCTGAAGTTGTGCGTTTTATCAGGGCTCAAAAAAAATTTAGAAAAATTCTGAATTTCCTTAAAATCAATTCTACTTTAAAATTCCATAAAAATAAAAAGACTATCCTTCACGAGATTTTAAAATATTTGCGCGAGAAGACAAATTCTTAAAATTTTGAAGTTGTTTAATTGTTTAGAGACTTTAGAGCATAAAAAAAGTATAAAAACAATTGCCACAAACGTAAAGTTTTCCAGATTTACTCGAAAATAATTCTACTATAAGATTCCTTAAAAATCAGAATACTGTCTTTCGTGGGATTTGAAAATAATTGCAACAGAACACAAATTGTCGAGGTTCTAAAATTTGTTCTAGTGCTAAAAAAATATATTAGAACGATTGTCACAAACGTGGAAATTTCCAGATTTACTCAAAATCAATCAATCCTTAACAATCCGGAAACTTTCCTGCACTGGATTTCAGAATAATTGCACTAGAACACAAATTGTTGGCATTCTGAAGTTATTCAATAGCCAAGAGCTTAAATAAAAACATTTGCCACAAAAAAATTTCCAGATTTACTGAAAATCCATTCTTCTACAAGATTCCTCAAAAATCCGAAGATTTGCCTTCAACGGATTGCACGAGAACACAAATTGTTCAAATTCTGAAGTTGTTCAATTGCCTAAACCTCAAAAAAATATATAAAAACAATTGCCACAAACGAGAAACTTTTCAGATTTGCTTAAGATCAGTTCTGCTTCAAGATTCCATAAAAATCCAAAGACTTTCATCACGACATTTCAATTTATTTCCGCGAGAACACAACTGGCTGACATTCTAAAGTTTTGCATTTTATCAGAGCTTAAAATATATAAAAAAATTGCAACAAACTTGAAATTTTCTGGATTTGCTTAAAATAAATTCTACTTCAAGATTCCATAAAAATCAAAAGACTGTCGTTTGCGAGATTTCGAAATATTTGCACGAGAACACAAATTGTTGAAATTCTGCATTTGTTGAATTGCCTAGAGCCCAGAAAAAAATAATAACAATTGCCGCAAGCGTGAACATTTCTAGATTAACTTAAAAATAATTCTACTACAAGATTCCTTAAAAATCTGAAAACTTTCCTGTGCTGAATTTTAAAATAATAACACGAGAAAACAAATTGTTGAAATTCTGAAGTTGTTCAAATTGTCTAGAGCTTTTCGTTTTTATTTGATTTATTTAATGCTTCTGTAAAGGTTTTCAGCTTCAATTATTGTTAGTTTCTTAAAAAGAAAGCATTATAAGTGGCACTACCATCAAAATGTTCCACTAGCCGCCAGTGATCTGAACCAGCACACAAAATTGCACAACTTTGCCCATTTAACCAGATCTCTAACTTTAAGAATAAGAAATATATCCATGTATATTTGTATTGTCCTGAAATAATTAGGCAATAAAGTTTATTATTACTATTGTCACATAAAAGATTTTAATATTTATTTATTACAAAGTTATTTTAGTTGGTAGGTAAAACATTTTTCTAACAGAACATAATTTTACTTGCATGGAGATAAGCCAGTATTCAGTTATTTTCGGACATGCTCCCGCATAATATCAGCCTTGCCGAAATATACAAAATCATTAATGAGATTTACTTCTAGCGATAACTCATACATCACGGCTTCAATTTAAGTCAATAAAATTGGATAATAAACAAACTCTAAATTATGCATAATAATCTAAATTAAACTTTTAATAAATATTTGAATAATTTAAAGCAATTCGAGCGTTATATATTTCTTTGATCTTTGATCGCGTTTACGAAAAACGGGCGGCCCGATGTAAAACGTGGCGTTTCCGTGTTAATGTGTTAATCATGTTTCCAGAAAGGCCAATCTCAAACCCGTCTGTGTGTATGTAAATCAGCTTGCAAACACCAGGTGATAATTCAATTACGGTGTGTAACACATATACATACATCACACATCACCAACACGGCGAAATGTAACTTTCGAAGCGAAGCAGTGCACACAACACAGCTAGACAGCTTGTTATAGGTAGCTAGTTAGGTACTATAGGTTGGGTAATTGGGCAGATGAGTGAAGCATGGATGCATGTTAATGTGTGTATTTCAAAAGTTTTAAGATTATTAAAAGAAAAACTTTAAAAAATTTAATGCTGCAAAAAAATTAGGTATTACTTTCTAAAAAGTACTATTAGGTAATTTTTAATTTAATTAAAACGCTTGTTGGTTTCATATTTCAATTTCTCTGGACATCAATTTTTCAACTTTAAAACAAATTAAGTCTTTTATAGCACAATTCGATTATAATAACTGTGAATTATTATTATTTTTATGTGTTGTATTTGATAGTAAAGTATGTTCCATTCAATACGGCCATTATTTAGTTATTTAGTTAGTAAGTAAGTTATTGTAATACTTAAATTAAATTAAGTTGTCCTTTTTTGGTTCTTGTGACTGTTGGGCTAATAAATGAATTATTATCATTGTTATTATATTCAGATTCATGACAAGTATTTCAATCAACGACCATTCTCAAATGAATAACAAAATTACAGTAATTTTTGTAATTCCGTTGAGAATGGTCGTCATTGACTAAAACACGTGTCAGGAACATTAATATACACTGGAGGAAAAAAAAATGAAACCCTTGAAATTCGTGAAATTTCGACCATTTTCAAACCGCCATAACTCGGCGTATTTTCAATCGATTTTGATGAATCTTTAAGGGCAAAAAACTTTGAAGTATCTTCTTCAAAGTCATGCATGCGAACTAAAGCGTAACCTCTTCCGCCCCCTCTAGCACCCCTGTGAAAAAAAAATGTTTTTTTCAGGAAACCATGTCCAACTTTGATGTCTATAGAGTTGGAAAATTTTTGTCGACTCGATCCACCATAAAGGCATTAAAATGTGATCAATTCCCTATGCAGGACTCAAAGAACGAAGTTCCTACGACAATTAGGTACCAAGTTATGGGTGTTTGAAAAAACGTGCATTTTGAGGTTTTTCGCACGGGAGTGAAGTTAGCAATAGATTTTAAATTACGTTCTTCCATTAAAACGGGCTACATAACTGAATATTTCTATGATTATTATGAAACACATGAACATTGTAAACCAAAAAAAAATTAACCCCTAATTGTCCTGTTTTGAAACCACCCCCACTTCCCCTCAAAAATAACTTCTGCTTTTATAACAATAAGACAAATTCCAAAATGAAAACAAAAAATACAGCTGTATTCTGTGGACACCCTGGAATCATAATCATAAAAAAAAAACGCAGGCACACCCCCCCATTTTTTCGAGAAAAAAATTAATTCGCGTAGCGCTGCACGGAATTCACACATTTTTACAAAAAAAAAACAAGGAAGTCATGCTCCCATAGAAAAAATAAAATCAGATAAACGTTCCTTACATACTGCTGAACAATAATCATACAAAAACCGTAGGCACACCCCCCCATTTTTTCGAGAAAAAAATTAATTTGCGTAACGCTGCACGACATTCACATATTTTTGCAAAGAAAACAAGGAAGTCATGCTCCCATAGAAAAAATAAAATTAGATAAACGTTCCTTACTTACTGCTGAACAATAATCATATAAAAACCGTAGGCACACCCCCCCATTTTTTTCGAGAAAAAAATTAATTTGCGTAGCGCTGCACGGAATTCACATATTTTTACAAAAAAAAAAAACAAGGAAGTCATGCTCCCATAGAAAAAATAAAATCAGATAAAGGTTTCTCACATACTGCTGAACAATAATCATACAAAAACCGTAGGCACCCCCCCAAATTTTTCTTGAAAAAATGGGGTGCCTACGGTGATTTTTCACAAAGTTCTTTTGCCCAAAAACGTGTTTTCCTGTTCTTGAAGGGTTTGAAAAGGGATCATTCCAATTTTAGTTTACTCCCTTAAAGTAGAGCCAAAAAGGGATTTTTTCCCGATAGAATCATCAAATTTGGTTGAAAGTGATGAAAGTGAGTGATGTGCGAAAAACCTCAAAATGCACTTTTTTTCAAACACCCATAACTTGGTGCCAAATCGTCGTAGGAACTTCGTTCTTTAAGTCCTGCATAGGGAATTGATCACATTTTAATGCCTTTATGGTGAATCGAGTGGACAAAATTTTTCGTTAAAGTTGGACATGGTTTCCAGAAAAAACTATTTTTTACAGGGGCGCTTGTGAGGGGGCGGAAAGGGTTACGTTTAATTTCGCATGCATGACTTTATAGAAGACACTTCAAAGTTTTTTGCCCTCAAAGAGTCATCAAAAACGATTGAAAATACACCGAGTTATGGCGGTTTGAAAATGGTCGAAATTTCAAGAATTTAAAGTGTTTTTTTCCTTCAGTATATTAATATGAAACCAAACAAATCTTTTATTTTAATATTGGTATTGACTGCTTGGTCATCAGATACAACCCATTTATCATTATTTATACCTATACATTTAGGGACTTTTTCTAGAGAGGAAAAGGAATATCGCCAGTGAGGACCATCCGGCTATAGTTTTACAACTTTTAAATTAAGTGTTCCCTAACTTGATTTTAGATAAATAAAATAATAATGAAGACTACGATACTTTTCATAATCTACGACTATTAAAAAAGTCTACAAATTACTTATTCAAACAACTACTTTCCTAGCCAAAGTCACGATGAATTATACAACAAACCATTTGCGTGTTTAAAATAAAAAGATTGAATATATTTATTACTGCAGTAAATAAACAGAAATAATTACAATTTGGTGATTAAAACCCATCTACTTACTAGGTTAGACGATTTTAATACAATAATCAAATTTACATGTATAGGTCTACCGGCATTTCGAGGCGTGTGGTGATCAACAAATTTCCGCGTGGAACAGGCGTCCCCAAGATGGTCACTGCGCAACACGCCCGGTAGAATCAAATTTTAAATTTCAGAAGTTACATTTTTTTTGAAGAAATAATTACGTTAAAACCTAAGTTTGGAACAAAAGAAAACAAAAAATATATTAATTAAAAAAAAAACAATTAGATTGAAAACTTAAAAAAGTAAAAAAAAACATTCTACTGGATTATATATAATTAATAGAATTTAAATTTATGATCATTTTTGCTTCAAACATTTACAAAATAAAGAAACTTCGAGAAAGGGTCAGAGAGAATTTGAATTCGACATGACATTCACCTAGCTAATTTGAAACCCAACATTTAATTATATCAATTTTTCAAAATTTTAATTGTTGCTCTCTTCTTTCTCAAATATAAAATATATATTACAAATTTTGTTTTTCCATCAAATCTATAAAATTTGGATTCTGCATTACTCAATTTTTTATTAAATTTTTTTGAATATTTATTTCAAGTGCCTCCCCTTTAGAAATCCTCAGGATCCGCCACTAGTAAATATCACGGAACGGCTCTCATGTCAATTTCAAGCTGTTGGCACGTACGTAAAGAACATTCGAAAATTGAAAAAATCTGAAAAAGCTAGTTTCTTGATAATTATCCTAGAGCAGACACACTAAAAGTGTGAACTCTGCAAAGCTTTCGCCGAAATAATATAACTTACAAAAGCTCTAAACAATTTCATCAAGCTTCAGTAAAACCAATATAGTGTTATTTAAAGTTTGTTTATTTTGGGCTCATTAAAATATTGAATCCTTTAACCCTTGGCTGCACCTGTAAAAATAGGAGGTCTAACTGGGTGATCGCCAGAAGCCGACTGACACACGCCGTATATTCTAATGTGTGCAGTCGCATAGTTCGATAGTTTTACTAACACCGTATAACGATATTTTGGATATTTAAAGGTCACCAAAATACCCGCGAAAAAAGTGCTGGGGTCCTGAGGGACCCCAAGGTGCAGCCAAAGGGCCAAACAAATTTGAGAACTGCTGCCCCAGACCATTAAAAGTATGTTTTTTTATCAGAAGATCTAGAGAAATTTGGAAATTTCAACTAGCTTGGCATATCGGTTTGAAAATTTTAGAAAAAACTAAATTTTTCAGATTTTTAACGGCCTTAGCAGCTAAACGAAGACTCCAAATCGAGCACGGTTGGCAAATACGTGCTTCTTGCAAGCAAATAAGTCGATTTCAATGGAAATTGGCGATTTAAAAAATTTGACCAAAATAATAAAAAACTCAAAAATTGTTGAAATGATTTCCTCAATAAACTACTCGTAAGATTAGAATTATGCACATATCACTGGTGAAACATCCCCCACCCCTAGCCTAGATATTTTGCATCTGTTATAAATGTCACAACAAAAATATTTTGTTATTCAATTTTTCATTTAATTCTTTTGAATATTCGCTTCGAGCGCTTCTTCCTTAGGAACCGTCAGGATCCGCCCTTGATTGCAAAGAATAGTAATTTGCAATATGGAAAATTATTAAAAACATTTTCTATGAAGACATGTAAAACTATACAGGGTGTCCTGAGAGTCTGAGCTCGGAAGATTGCGCCCAAACTAAAAGTTGTAAGAAAAATCTGTTGATGGACTATCATAGATCGTATCTGAGTACATATTCTAAAAATATTTTCATGTTTACAGGGTGTTCCATTTTTGAGTATATTGTATTTTTTTTAATGAAGTACCCAGTATTTTATTCAATATTTAGATAGACCACTTCAAAAGCAAAAAAAATATATAGGATGATTTAATCATCAATTGTTTAGTTATTTACTCTGTTGAAAACAGACCCAAGTTTAAAGAGTCACACCTCGGCATTTTGAAAGAATAAATTTCTTTTATTCGGTTAGAAAATTCTCTATTCAGATTTTAATGAGTTGTCATGTTGTATCGATGTGGTGATCTATTTATACAGGGTGTAAAAATTAAAAAAATTAATTCAAGCATTTGAAATGCGGTTCGATAAAGTTTAAGCTGGGTGGGCTTAAATCAAATAAACAAAATAATAATAAATTAATATAAACCCTACATAATAATAATAATAAAACACAAGTTATGCCATTATTATTTTTTTCTCTGCGTGACAAAAAAAATCTTGCTAAAACAATTACGCATTTTCGCGCCGCGGGAGTCACCGATGACCACCTGCAAGACGCGTCACGCACACTTAAATTGTAGATAATATTTCACCATAAGTAACGGATAATTAGAAATTCATGTTGGCCTGAAGGACCAAACATGTAAAATTTGCGTGGCACGCAACGTGAACTAATAGATAAGCTCAATTATATGCGATTAAAGTACAATCATAATTTTGGCTAATTTTTTTATGCAAAACGGTGCTGTGGAAATTGTTGTACAGGTTCCAACATTCAGTTTTTCAGGTGTTAGAATGCTTCATAATGATCACAGCATGAATAACATGTAATACTGGCCGCTCGCAGCATCAATTAAATCATGCTTCTTCTAGTGATTCTCCTATCAGCTCTATAACATTTTAGATTATTTTTTGGGAAGGTGCCACAGGCTTGAAATTGGATATTTGTGGCTTATTTGTGTTACTGGTGGAAATTGTAGTACCCTTAACAAGTTCCAACAACGTATTCCAGGTGTAAAAGTGCTTCGTAATGATGACAGCATAAATTATTGTACCCAAAGCTGAATCCCATCTTACGATTCTCTGTAATTTTTTTTGTAATTTTTCATTGTATATATGTGTGCAACACCATGTAAGAATAAAGTCTAAATACCATGTAATACTGGTTGCTCGTAGCATCAACTATATCCTTCTTCTTCTAGAGCATCTCCCATCAGACATCAGACGTGCCAAAGGAAAATTGGAATTTGTTCACACGCCATTGAATTTTCTAACTGGTCACAATTAGATCTATAAAATGATCCATCGGAGGCGTCCAAGCAATTTTTTCGGGAAATCATTTTAGGTGCAATATTTGACAAAAATGTAAGAATTTTCAAAACACCAGTTAAAATTGAATCCAACCAATTTGCATGCGAAAAGGACAAATTTGTGAAGTTCGCTATGTTCACAGCTATATGGACCTTATTGATTTAGAATAGTTGATCAAACCAGTCTCTTAGGTTTGACTCGGAATAGTTGACCAAACCCGTCTTTTAGGTTTTTGAGCTAGGACACTCGACGTCTACCAATATTTTTCTTTCCACTTACACTTTCCATTATACTATCAATTGGAGAGAGGCTGTTACGGTTCCTTTTTGCCATTAGATTGTAGAGAATTTATACCAGATTTAACCGCTGAAAATTAACCAGTCCGGCTCTACAATCTAATGGCAAAAAGGAACCGTAACAAGGCCTCTCTCTATGTGGTCCAAGTTTTGAAGCTTTTTTCTGTGATGTCGATAATTTTTGTATTTGATTAAGGACTTCGGTATTAGCGACCTTGCCCCTCCAGGAAATACACCGCAATCTACGGAAGCACCACATTTCAACAATAATCTATCTACCTAAATAAGTTCAGCCCAAAACACCAGAAATTGCTCGATTCTTCCAACTACTTCACAGGATCTGTGGTATTTTCCCACATTACTCTCCGAGCGCAATACCTTTAAATAATACCCCACATTAAATAATCCATTAGTTTGTACTTGTTTCGCAATTTCCGCAATGCGTTGTGAAAGTTCAGAAAACAAAAGCGAATACGTGTGTATCTCCAGCACAGGATGACATGGTCACAGTCAAGTATCGCAATTCGCTACTCACTATTAACAGCGTGAGAGTCTATCTCCCTGCAAATAGTGAGAAAATCAACTTTTATGTTGTATGACGCACACGAATATCCTTCACAATTCGTTCACTTGAAAAATTAATAATCCCGAATGGCTATAAAAAGACCGCTGGTGCCAGTTGCTTCGCATCAAGGCCAATTAAGATTGATTAAGCTATTAATTAACAGCGGCTATTTTAACTGGAGATTATTATAAAGTGAATCAGACATTGCGCGCGGACATGATGTCTACTATTTCAGAATGTGATGCAGCTGTATATTTATTATGAAGCATGGAAAGTACAGGGTGGCCCATCTATCGGTCGCTTTTTGAACCATCGATTATTTCGGTTTTGACAGCTCGAATGACTTTGCCAATGTGTCAAATATTTAGTAAAAGATTTGCGGTTTCATTATTTTTTTAAATGAAAAAAAATTGAAAACCCACACTAGTTTCAAAATACAATCAATAAATTTAATAGGAATGAAATACAGCCTGAACATATGAATATTAAAACTGTTCATAAATCTATAAAATTAAGAAATTTCGCAATTGAATTATGAAATTTTAATTTTATCGGTCTGTACAGCAATAAATATGCCAGTCAGAATTTATGCACTTTTTGAATCGGCATAAACGTGACAACCACAATCCACAAAATTGTGATGAAGACATTACGTTTAAAATAAATCACGAAAGCTGTTTCTCGTGTTATTGCATAAATCAAATACTTCAGTTGCACAACGTGCGTCAGTTTGAATTATATTGCTATTTTACATGTGAACCAGAAACTGCCACTTCTCCGTAGGATATTGATTATAAATAGAAAACTCTATTAGAGGAAGCGTCAAGTGTGCTTAAAAATGGAACGAAGCAAGAGAAGAAAAATCGTATCATTACATCGATTGCAAAAATCATAAATCGAAACACGAATCTTTAAAATAGTTTTAATTGTTAAAACTAACGAAGGATTTTTTTCTTTTCGATAATAGCAAAATAAGTTTTAAGTTTTGAGGATATCAAAAAGGGGCCTTTTTTGGCATAGGAAGCTGGTCCATTCCGCCAGAGGTACCATTTAACTATGAGTATTGATTTCTATATATTTATATATAATCATTATTTATTATACAGGGTGTTTCAGAGCTCTGGGAACGGTCAATCACGTGCTTATTTGTCAAAATTTCGAAAAATGTTTTACACAAAAGTTGTGTATAATAGTGAGCTGCACGCCCTAAAAATATTTAAATTTATACAGGGTGTCTCATAACAAAGTTACAGATCAAACTTATGTTTTTTTTTAAATGGAACATCCTGTATTTTTTTGTCATTTTTGAATTATATGGAGCAAATAAAGGTGAGTTACTTCAATACTCCCTATACCTATTGTTTGCCGTTTTCGAAATATTTGAAGATTTGTTGAAATACATGGTCTGGGTGAAATTTTATTTTTGCCCCAGTGATTGACGTTGAACGATTAAAATAATTTCTATTATTTGGTTGAAGGTTCGAGTCAACTATGATTTCATACAAAAAATTATACAGGGTGATAAAAAAATGCGGTAGAAAAAACAAACTTATAAAGTTAAATAACTTCGTTTTTTCAAATGGCACACCCTGTATTTAGTAACGTATTCTTAAGTAGAATCCAATTATCTTTCAGATTGTATAAGGGTTCCCTGTTCCTAATCTCAATAGTTTTCTTGTATTCAGCGATTATCATATCAGGAATAATTATTATAACTATTATTTCTTCCAAAAGCCAATGATTTTTTTTATAATTGTGAGCGCCACAATGATGAGGCAATATTCTTCCGTAATATTGTCAGTGAAGCTAAAATACAGTCGAGAGAATCCCTGAAAATATACATCAACATCTTTATATATATACCGGGTGACCCAGGGATCTGTAAAAGCCCCATAACAAAGCAAAATATTGGATAACAATTTATATATATATATATATATATATAGTATATATAGTATAGATAAGTGAATTGCAGGAGGTGTGTAATTTATGGAGGGAGCACGTCGTCGAATATTGTAAAAAGCACGTTTATCGCCCTCGATATGCAAGCAACAGGTTAGAGAGTTGTGTGTGTCGGGGAGGATGTTCGCGCCGCCCCCTTAACAGCCCCCAACCCGAGGTCTAACATCTCCAGCAGCAACCGCCCCCTAACTGTCACATTATTGGATTTGGAACCAATTGCTCGTGAATGAGGATTGCACTTTGAGGCTCGAATTATAGCACCAAATTAGATTTGTTAACCTCCTTTATGTCTCACATGGTTACACGGTTGTATATATGTCGGTTTTATCTAACGAATAAAAATCCAAAATTTCTGAGAAACAAATAGTGGCATATAATTGCATCTAGCCCAAAATTAGAATTAGATCAATAATAGTTTAATAGTTTTATAGTCATATGACAAATATAATTAGATAAGGTACTCCGAAAGTACTGGAAGGTTAAGGCAATGCATATCTTTAGGATATAGGGAAGTAAAAGAATGTCAACTAATGAAAAAGACCAACGACATAAATAAAATCATCTTTCAGCCAGTAAAAAAGTATCGTTAACCGCATATAGACTATTTAACACCAGGAATAAAAAAATGCATGAAACCTGAGCAGTAATTAATATAATTATGTTTTAGATAGACGGATCTATTAATCTAACGAGCTAGTCCATAACAGTCGCAACCACCTTTTTTACAGACAACTAAAATGAGCTCATATTTGAAGTGATTAAGTGGTGGATGCGCCGGGAACTTACAATTTACGTCATGCGCTAGCCGCATTCTACTTTGTTGTCGCGAATTTGGCGGCATTCCTTGAACACGGCTTAATTTAATAAACTATATACATAAAATTGGAAAACCCTTGAACAAAAGAGAAATATTAATTAATACCTAGTATTAAGCAAACATTGTCCTAGGAAAAAATACGAAATCATTTTAAAAAGTTAAGGCGACAATGGTTACATGTCTGTTAAAAGAGCAAAGTTATCAGTTATCGCATGAGATAAAAGTTGGCAATTTCTCGAAATCTACGATCTGACGCTCAAATTAAATACAATTGCAGAATTGATATCCAATTTTTGTTTATGATTTTAAAATGAAAAGTCAAGCAGTCAAAATTTACAACAAACAAACTATGTGTAGTTATTCGTTATCTTCAACAACATTTATACAAAGTCCATGTGGCCAGCTCAGTGAAGATTTTTGTGTTATTTATTATGTTTAAAATATTTTTGGAAGAAACAAAGAACGGATAAAGCAAACACCCACTTCCAGCTTTTTAAAATCGTACCAAAATTCCTCAGAATGACAAATATAGCTTAAGTTTAAAATTTTATTTAACATTTTTTATTAGTTTTTGAGATACAGCGTCCAAAGAAACAAACCCTTCGTAAATGGTCGGAATCGGCTCAATCTCATTTTTTTCAAATCATCAAGTCATCAAGATTCTTGATTTTTTCAATCGAGTTTTTAAAGTTTTTTACACGCGACGCTTCTTTGCGGGGGTTTCTCTCGTAATCCAAAAATTTTAGTGTTTGTAGGTTTTTGCAGAATCATAGTTCTGCATGCATTTTAGGTGATTCTGGAAAATGTGTTTTTATATTTTTTTAAGCCTTTAAAATATTTTCAAATTTGTACAACCATCCGTTCTATTCACAGTGTACTATAATACCGCGTATCATATTTTTTTAAACTGCCATAGTTTCCACGAAAATATATAGAATTCGTTACTTATATATACATACAATTTTATTCAGACTAATTTTTACATATAGTAATTTGTTTGCGTGTATATTAAATTTTATTTGGTTAGTCTGTCTGCCCTCGTTACTTATTCTGCCAAGCTGACTGAGCTATAATGCAAATATTTTTGGTGGTACCAACACCACTGCTGTATATTCGCTAAAGACTGGGCATTTTAATTCTTCTCAAATTGATAACGTAACGAGTGACCTATTTCAATTCAAAATTTCATATAAAAAAACATGGGTTAACCGGTACTATAGTGGTACTATAATTTATGCTAGTTTTAATTAAGTTCAATATTCATTAAATCAAGTTTAATCAATTTTAAATAATAATTTTTAAATTTAAATATTTTTTTACGCTAAACTACTCTATATATAAAAAAAACTTTTGATGGTACCACCATTTAATAAAATGTCATACATTGGGTACTTCATTTTTTTAAATGACGTAATTTAAACAAAATTTGGATAAGGTAACGTTACCCTGACCAATGATTGACCTGCATCAATTTAAATAAATTCAAAAAACGATATATAAATATTCAACCTGTTCGTAACTCTGCAAGCAAAATTTTGCTTGCAGAGTTACGAACAGGTTGAATATTTATATATTCAGGCTATATTTCGTTTTTTGAATTTATTTAATACTTTCTGCAATAAGTAAGGTTGTTTCTATTTTATGCATCAATTTACTTGGAAACTATGATGGTACAATAAAAAAACTATTTGTGGTATTATCTAGTTCTATAATACTACTTGGTATAGTTTTAATTTAAATTTCCAAAAGTGCGGGACAGGGTAATGGAGCCGCCTACACCAGCGGTTCTCAACTTGGGCCATATGCCCCCCCTGGGGGGCAGAGGGTACTTCATAGGGAGCCTCAAAGAAAACATAATATAGGAGGGGCCACAGAGAATTCTGAGTGGGCCATGAAAATTCGCTTCAAAGATATCTTAAGTATAAAAAAAAATACGTTACTACAAAAAATACTTAGTGTACTGGATAGTACCATTTTTTCTATACATCAAGTAGTTTTGCGGAAAACAACTATTTAAATTCGATTAAACTGAATCTCGTAAATATTGTAATTAAACCTAGTCTAAGTTGTAGTACCGCTATAGTACCAGTTTGCTAAGCTTTATATAACTGGGATAGTTTTCGAAAAAATTTAAATTGAACCCTGATCGTCGATTTGAGAAAAATAAAAATATCCAGTCTTTAGCGAATATATAGCAAATATTCTTGTATAAAATTCGGTTAGTTTAGCAGAAAAAACAATACACAAATTTAGCAGTAACGAAATCGGTGACCTATTTTATTTTTGTCGAAAACTATTGCGGTTTTTTTTTCAATTTTATTTATAGGTCTGTGATCATAGCGTGTGGTTGAAGAAATTTGAAAATATTTTAATGGCTTGAAATAGTAATTAAGGTACGTGGTGCCTTCAACGTTTTATGTCATACTTGTAGTTTAAATTTATCGAAGATTTTCTTATAGTATTTTCTGAGAGATTGTCGCGTCAAAAGCCGCGCCGGGCAGATGTTTACGGCGTTCGCACGCTTGATTTGCATTTGGCGAATTGTTGACAGATCTGTTGATAATTACTATAAGCGGGCGTTATGAGCAGGCGTTTTAGAAATAACGCCCTAGAGCGTTATTTGTCATTTAATATACGTTGTTTCCATGCTATTATGATTCAATAATAAACAAGTATGACATAAAAAATATAAAAACACTTGCCACCGCCTTTTTTATTTTCTATAATCATATAAAATTATAATTCATATAAAATTATGATTTTGTAAAAACCTCCAAACACAATATATAATAATAATAAGAATAATAATAAGCCTTTATTTTCATAACCTGACATAAAATACAAATAAACCAAAATTCCAGAAAAAATTTCTAGATTTCAAGAGAAATCTCCGGAAAAAATGTGTGGTGTTTAAAAAACATTAAAACCGCTATTGGCTTTAAAAAATTTAAAACAATTGCTAAAGACTTAAAATTTTTTAAATTTACCAACAAAACATTTATAAATAAGATTCTGCAAAAAATATAAATACTATTACCTAAATTTCGAAATAACGTCACGTGAACAGAACGTAAGGTTGAAAGTGCTCGTTAACGTCTTATGGACTTGAAAAAAATGTAAAAATAATTCCCATCGACTGGGAACTTTTCAAATTTCTTCAAAGCGCAGTTATAATTATTTTTCTGCAAAAATGTACAAACCCCCTATCCCTAGAGTTCGAGAAAATTCCTTGCGAACAAAGCGTAAAATTACAGAAATTTAAAAACATTTATACGGCCTGAAAAAATTTGAAAATAATTGCCATCGCTAGAACTTTTAAAATTTCCTTAAAACGCGGTCATAATTATTTTTCTGCAAAAATCTACAATCACCCCATCGGCATATTTCGAAATTTATTAACAGTAAGATTGAATACAAAATATTTTTTGTTTGGCTAAGAAAAATATAAAAACAATTTCTAGTGAGTTGACAGTTAAAAAAAATACCAACACTTTTATAATTAAGATTTTAGATTTCGAAATATTCGAAAAGGAAAGATTCATATTCATTCATTCATCAATTTTAAATATTGTTTTTCTGCTAAAGTATTCGATATATGCAAAAACTTTTGATGGTATTATCCAGTACTACTCACTGGGTTTGACAGTTAAAAAAATTATCAACACTTTTATAATTAAGATTTTAGATTTCGAAATATTCCAAAGGAAAGATTCATATTCATTCATTAATTAATTTTAAATATTGTTTTTCTGCTAAAATATTCGATATATGCAAAAACTTTTGATGGTATTATCCAGTACTACTCACTGGGTATTTTAGAGAGAGATAGACAATACATTTATTGAGACACTTTTACAAATGACCGTAACAGGCAATTGACCAGAGGTCTTTCAGCCTTGGGTATTTTATTTTTCTAAAATAATAGGAGTATAATTTAAAAAAAAAATTATTGCGTTAAATTTTGCAAAGAGTGAAGGGGGGGGGGGCATGGATGTTATGAACTCATTTTTGTGGACCACAAGTGAAAAAAGGTTGAGAAACACTGGCCTAGATTGCAGATCGTGCAAATGAATTACAATATTCAACTTAAAAAAGTCCACAAATAGTAAAGACAGTTTGTTATTTTAAGAAAAATTAACTGGACTTACCTAAAAATAAATTTATTTTATTTTCTCAAAGAACAACTTTTTAAATATTTTTAGTCGATATAGCTGGCCAATGCCTATTATCGGCTCAGTGGCCAATATACCGATACATACCGGGTGACCCAAGGATCTGTAAAAGCCAACTTATTTGCTATTTCAGATATCGACTTCTATTTCTCATAAACTGATAGCCACACCCATTCTACACATTTTAAAAATATGTATGCTTTTGTACAGGGTGTCCCAGTATAAATAACAGAACAAAGTTATGTTTTTTTTAATGGAACACCCTGTATTGCTTTTTTTGTGCGGTCAGGGCACAATGTGAAGGTCACAATCCGAAATGTTTATGTAATAGAAATGATGGATGTAATGAAGGTGAAAGGGAATGCCACTCTACAGCAGATGAATATTAGAACCGAGATCATTTCGCAAGGTGAATTTTTAGTTAAAATTGAAATTGTGTGAACATTTTGATTAAATTGAATTCCATTTTCAATTAATGTGTCAATGTTTTTAAGTAAGTTAAGTCCAGTTATATATAATTATTAAATTTTGTATTTCTTATTTCGTATTTCTCCAATATTTAATAATTTTTGGTTCTGAATTAACAAGTGGTGAAATATTTTGTAAATTTGGTAATAATAAAATAAGGGAGTAAATGGAGTGTGTCGAGTTGGCACCCAAATTAAGAGTTCTGATTAAAAATATTTATTTCCTGTCATTTAATCGCAATTTTCGTTAGAACTCCGTAAGTACAGGAAGTAGGTATTTTTGAAATTAAATAAAAATTGCAACTTTATTTAAAAATGCCATAAATCGTGATTATATCGAATTTGTCTGTAAGAAAGAATTATTGTACTCAATAATTAAAAATAGAAAATTAACTTAGAACTTTTTTTTTGGCTTTGCGACTTTTTTTCAAAAAATATTTTTGATTGTTCGGATAGTTCTGATTGGTATTTTCAGTAGTTCTTTGATGATTTCTATCGATAGTTATTATACAATTTTTAGATTCAACCAATACTAAGCGAGTAATATGAATTTGAATATTTCGAATTTCCAACTTTGAAAATGTTTATCTCTGGAAATTCAACAGAACTATCTTTTAAAACTATCAGGAACTACAGTACTAACCCAAACACATCTTAAAACTAGTTCAGAACTATTCGCTTACAATGTTGGGGTGCGGTGTCAAGTTGGAACCCCATTTTTCAAAAAATTCCCGACAGCCCAATTTTACAGAACTCCTTTTTAAAAGTTGATAGTACTTTTAGATACATCAAAAGTAATTGATAACTCTATTCAGAACTATCAGAACTCTTCATAGGGGTGCCAACTTGACCCACTCCAGTAAATGATGTAAATAAAATGTTAAAATTGTGTAACAAAAAGCAAGCGTCTTATTTTATAATTATCGAATATCTTGAATAAAGTAGAATTAACGTAAACAATTATTAAATTTTATCTTTTTTGGTCTCTAATTATTATTTTTTTCTTGGCACGTCCATGTGGCCAGCTCTAGAAATCTCTAATTATGAAATGATAATAGTTACATCATGTTTATATAAATAAAAATTGTAAAGACTTCCGAAATGCAGAACTTGTAAAGAAATTAGAAACAACTTTACTTATTGCAGAAAGCATTAGATAAATACAAGAAAACGAAATGTAGCCTGAATATATGAATATTCAACCTGTTCGTTAATCTGCAAGCAAAAGATTAAGTCTTACTAAGACTATAAACAAATAACTTATTGAAACAATTACTTGTAAACTTGTAAAGAACAGATTTTTCTCGAAATCTCATTGGTTTTTGTTAAAAAAACGTAAACGTTTGTATATTTGGATTTTTTGGCTTTCGCGGAAATTTCTGCAAAATTTAGCTTCTATATCACTAGAAACCTATGCGAATTTTGGATTTAAGGAGCAACGATAACTAGGGTCATTCGGGAGAACACCATGTGAAACCACATTGGGACCATAAACCGCAAATCTTAAAAACACCTGTCAAAAAATTCCTACGGCTAATATTCTTTATAAATGTCCAAAATAGAAAATTATGAAGAATTTTGAACAGAGTACTGATCCAGTGTGCATACTTAATAACAACAGCGTGATTATATTATGAATAGAAAACACATGTATAACATTGTCCTCCAACTGTTGCAAAAAAAAACCGATGGCAATGAAAACGCAGTGCTCTAGACACAAGGTCAACTAACGTATTTTACATCTTTATACGCTTCAAATTCTCTATTAATAAAAATTACACTTACTCAACACTCCTACATTTTTACATAAACGCCGATAAAATTTCGGTGCTCAAAAATTTACACATGGCACACATTTGTTAATAGCGTAACAACACGCGACAAGTGGATCGAAATTTAAAATTGATATAACAATGAGTTAATGGAAAAGATCAACGCGAGCAAAATGGTTTAGTTTTTGGCTTGCAAGGGGACGATTAATCATCGACTTACCGAAAATAAACGCCGTCTTGTCGTTCAAACGCTTAATCCGTCAACACTGTATAGATTAATTAAGTAGCACCGTCGTCGCAATAACTAATTAACACAACACTGCTAATTACTGGTCAAAAAAACTTAAGGAGAACACGCGCCGATGACGTTTGCCGCCAAACTGAAAACGCACACGAGGGAGCGGATGTTCGAGCCAGTCGGTATTGCTTATCTGCATCGACTACTTTTTTTTTGGTTAATTAGCACCAAAAAACGCACGAAGCGAACGCCCGTGTATCGGATTTAAAATTGGATTTGGAAAAGGAGAATAGTTTTTATACCGATATAGGTCTAATTTACATTTTGAACGTGGGGAGATGAGCCATAAATCTCGTGTCGGAGGAACGTTTATGTTCCAATAAAACTCGGCCATTCTGCTGATTTCCAATAAAGCTAGATGGCGGTGGATTTTTGCTGATTTGGATGCGGAGGGAATTAAAAATGGCCAGCGGTCACTTTTATGGTTTGAGCTCAATGCGTTTCAGGGGTTTCGACGATAATTGCGCATTGGAGTTCGTTATTGGCGATTGATCTGAAAGGGATTTAGAGGTTAAGTTTAATATCGCATTTACACATTCGCGTAGACTCGGCTCTTGCCGTGGTGTTCGCGTGTTTGTCTCCACAACGCGAATGATCATAGACAGCGGAAAATCCGCTAGATCTGGCGGATTTTGAATCCGAATTCCGGAATAATTTTCGTTTTAGCGGCTGGCGGATGTTCTAACGGAATTATGATGGATTTTTAAAAATAGCGTAATTTATTTTATATTTAAACTTTATTTTCAAAGTATACAGAAAACGCAAAAAATTGATCCATTAATTTAAAAAAAAATCATTACTTACGGATAAAGTGAGATATTTTCAAAAATTAAAGGTTGATTCAAAGGTAGCTGTTTTGTGAATATACTAAATGTAGATATTTTTGTCTTCAATAAATTTAAATATTTTTATAATAAATTTTTTTGAAATTGTATTGTGTCAGTAGTATGTTTTTTTTTTAGTTTTTTTGTCAAGTTTTTCAAAAATCAAAGTTAGTTTTAACCACTTCGCGCCCATTCTGTTGTGATTGAGCCATAGCATAATCCCATAATTAACTAAAAAAATACTTTATTGTTGTTGTTACCTTTTTCTACGAGATATTATTCCACTGTCACAAACTTACTCATTTATGCAAAAAATATGAAAAAAAATTCCATAGATGGCGCCAAAGCCAATTTTTTTTCCGTAAAATATTTTTTTTTTGTCGCCACTTGTGGCGACCTGGGCATCAAGAGGTTAAAGGTACAACTTAAAATATTAATTTTGAAAATTTCATAACTCACGTAAAAATCGACACATTAAAAAAAATCGTAGTTAATTCTAAAGACAGATATTTTGTAAAGATATTTACATTATTGAGAAATTCTATCATGTCTGATTTTTTTTTTCTTTCAGATGTTTTCGTCAAGTGTTCTACAACTTAAAACGTTAATTTTCAAAAATAAACACATCTTCAAAAATCAAAGTTAATTTTAAAGGTAGTCGTTCTGTAAATGTATTAAAATATATGAGGAACTCAATTTTGTTTACTATTTTTGTTTACTATTTTTGTTTTGTGAAAGTATTCGACAACTTTAAAAATTAATTTTCAAAGATTTCATAACTCACGGAAAAAATACTCTTTTTCAAAAATTAAAGTTAATTTTAAAGATAAATGTATTATGATTTTTAAGGAATTCAATCATATCAGCATACATTTTTTTTCTATTTTTCTTTTCAAATATTCAGCAACTTAAAATAATTTTCATACATTCAAGTTATGAAAAATTCACAAATTTCCAAAAATCGTAGTTAATTCTAAAGGCAGATGTTTATAAATTAATTCTAAAGGCAGATGTTTATAAATACACCTAAATTTTTGAGAAATTCATTTATTTTTATTTATCTAATATTTTTTTTACATTTTTTGTAGTGTTGACAACTTAAAACGTTAATTTTCAAAAATTCATACACCAAAAATGAACACATTTTCAAAAATCTAAGTTACAACATAAAATATTCATTTTCTCGTTTTCAAAAATCAAAGTTTTAAAAGTTACATGTATTATAATTGCATTAGAGTTTTTAAGGAATTCACTAATATCAGTATACATTTTTGCTTCTTTTTTTTCTTTGTTCAAATATTCAACAACTTAAAAAAATTTCAAAAATTCATAACTCACGCAAAAATTGACAAATTTTCAAAAACTCCAAAGGCAGATGTTTTGTGAATTTACTTCAATTTTTGAGAAGTTCTATGACATCAGTATTTTTTTTAGATTTTTTTGTCAAGTGTTCCACAATGAACATATTTTCAAAAATCAAAGTTAGTTTGGAATGTAATGATTCTGTGAATGTATTAAAATATTTATATTCGAGGAACTCGATTTTGTTTACGATTTATATTTTGTGTAAGTGTTCGATAAACTTAAAATAATATAACATTCAAGTAATGAAAAATTCACATATTTCCAAAAATCGTAGTTAATTCTAAATAAAATCTAGTATTCTTTTTAGATTTTTTCGTAGTGTTCGACAACTTAAAACGTTGATTTTCAAAAATTCATACACCAAAAATGAACACATTTTCAAAAATTAAAGTTACAACTTGAAATATTCATTTTCAAAAATTCAAAACTCGCAAAAATTGACTCGTTTTCAAAAATCAAAATTTTAAAAGTTACATGTATTATGATTAAATTAGGGTTTTTAAGGAATTCAATAATATCAGTAGATATTTTTCTTTTTTTTTTCTTTGTCCAAATATTCAACCACTTAAAAAAATAATTTTCAAAAATTCATAACTCAAAAAATGGACAAATTTTCAAAAATCGTAGTTAACTCCAAAGGCAGATGTTCTATCACATCAGTATTTTTTTTTTAGATTTTTTTGTCATGTGTTCCGCAATAAACACATTTTAAAAAATCAAAGTTAGTTTGAAATGTAATGGTTCTGTGAATGTATTAAAATTTTTAAGAAACTCAATTTTGTTTACGATTTATGTTTTGTGTAAGTGTTCGATAAACTTAAAATAATAATTTTCAAAAATTTAATTCGCGCAAAAATGTACTCGTTTTCAAAAATCAAAGTTAATTTTCAAGTTAAATGTATGATTGCATTAGAGTTTTTAAGGAATTCACTATCAGTATAATTTTTTTTTGTATTTTTTCCTCGTTCAAATATTCAAAAATTCTCTCGCAAAAATTGACTCGTTAACAAAAATCAAAGTTTTAAAGTTACATGTATTATGATTGTATTAGAGTTTTTAAGGAATTCAGTAATATCAGTATACATTTTTTCTTCTTTTTTTTTCTTTGTTCAAATATTCAATAACTTGTTTTTATTAAATCTAAAATTAGATATTTTTGTCTTCAATAAATTTAAATATTTTTATTGAAATTCTATAGTCAGTATGTTTTTTTTTTATTTTTTTGTGAAGTTTTTCAAAAATCAAAGTTAGTTTTAAAGGTACAACTTAAAATATTAATTTTCAAAAATTCATAACTCACGCAAAAATTGACACATTTTCAAAAATCGTAGTTAGTTCCAAAGGCAGATATTTTATGAATATACTTACATTTTTTTAATTTTTTTGTCAAGTGTTTAACGTAAAAAGGTTAATTTTCAAAAATTCATAACACCCAAAAATGAACACATTTTCAAAAATCAACGTTAGTTTGAAATGTAATGGTCCTGTGAATTTATTAATATATTTGAGGAAATTAACTTTAATGGCAATTGCACCAAATTTCCTCGGATAGAAAGAGCATCGCTCAATTTTACAAGAAAATTAAAAATTTAAAAATTTAATGTTGTGATTCTTTTAAAACAAAATCTAACTTCGAAGGTGATTTCTCAAAATTACCTCGGTAAAACATCACCAAATTTAATGATCTTTGAAAATCAATCAAAATTAAAAAAATATGTCATGCCTAGTTTTCGAGTTATTTTGACTGAATCGTGAAAGTGATGATTTTACATCAAAAGGTAACTTCCAAGAGAGATTGCTGGGGACTCCCGCGGTGGAACATTAAAAACACATTTAAAAAATGGATATTCTCTGGAATTAAGTGAAAATAAAAAAATACGAACTTCCATAGTTTTCGAATTATTTTGACTGAATCGTGAAAGTGATGATTTTACATCAAAAGGTAACTTCAAGAGAGATTGCTAGAGATTCCCGCGGTGGAACATTAAAAACACATATTAAAAAAATTGACATTCTCTGGAAATAACTGAAAATAAAAAAATACGAACTTCCCTAGTTTTCGAATTATTATGACTTAATCGCGAAAGTGATGATTTTACATCTAAAAGTAACTTTAAGGGCGATTGATTAAAATTCCCTCGGCAGAACATTTCGAAATTTGACAAGCAGATTCAAAAATGAATGTTCTCTGGAAATAAATAAAAATCACAAATTACGCCCTTCCCTAGTTTTCGAGTTATTTTGACTTAATCATGAATGTATAATGATTTTACATCAAAACATAATTTACAGGGCGATTAATCAAAATTCCCTCATTGGAACATCACTAAATTTGCAACAGATTAAGAATTGTATGTTCTTAAAAAAATAATATAAATCCAGAAATACGTCTCTTTAGGTTTTTTTGGGATATGTGAAGGTGTAATCATTTTATATCAGAAATTAAATTCAAGGGCGTTTGCTCAAAATTCCCTCGGTGGAGGGAATGTTCTTTGGAACTCGATGAAAAAGGCTAAAATTCAGAAAATGTTCCATGTCATTGAAATGATTGTTGAACCTTGTCATAATTTTGAGGCAATTGTTATTTTAAAAAAAGTAAAGCATGTCCAAATTCTATTAAAAATTTTGCAAACTTTGAGATTAAAAAAAAATTGAAGGAACTATTGTTTAAAAAAATAGAGCATAAAAGATTTAAAGCTGGAAACGTCAAAGTGGCGTAATCTATTGCCTGAATATTGTACTGAACCCAAACCGAGTAGCCCACCCATCGTTTTTTATTTATTTAACACAAACTTTAAAATTAAAAAAAAATTAAGACAAATATTATTTTTAAAAAAATGTAAGGCAAAAATTTGCAAACTTTTACATCCCTAATTTTGATACATTGAGCCAGTATAACTTTCTTTTCTTGTATCAAAACAGTTTACAAAATAAATTAGAAACAACCTTACTTGTTGCAGAAAGTATTAAAAAAATTCAATAAAACGAAATATAGCCTGAATAGTTTACAAAACAATAGAAATAAAATTCGTTAGAAAATAATAGCAAACACACTTCTAACACTACAAAAACGGTGCGTTTTTAAAACTTTACATCACCATCACCACAAAAATAAACCACGATGGTCATCGGTGGTGGAAGGTGGCCCTATCCGCCAGCAATAATCGGTACAGTTATTAATAATGGAGTAACAATCGCAGTTGGAGTAGCAATCACGTTTCAAGTAGCAATCACAGTTTAAGTAGCAGTCACTGTTTGTCTGGCAGTTGTGATTTTAAGTAGCAGTCATGTTTTAAGTAGCAATAACTAGAGATGGGCAAAACTGCTACTTTTGAATCACGTTGCTACCTGTGATTGCTACTTTCTAATATCTGTGATTTTAAACTGTGACTATGATCACATCGCGGAAAAAATATAAAAAACGCAGGAAAAATTCCACAAAAAATCATCCTCAATAGCGGAATTATCGCTTATTCAAAATCAATTTGGTTTTTGTAATTCAACAATTTTCAATAGATATGGATTTTTGAAAATTTTCGTTTTAATTTTTTGAGCATTTTAACGAAAACATCGTAGAAGAAAATATAAAACATGCAGGAAAAATTCTATAAAAAATTATCCTCAATGGCCGAAGTACCGCTTATTCAAAATTCGTTTGGTTTTTGTAAATTCAACCATTTTCAATAGAGATATGGATTTTTGAAAATTGTTGTTTTCATTTTTTGAGCACTTGAACAAAAACATCGCAGAAAAAAATATAAAAAACGCACGAAAAATTCTATAAAAACTCATCCTCAATGGCCGAGATATCGCCTGTTCAAAATCAATTTAGTTTTTGTAATTCAACAATTTTCAATAGAGATATGGATTTTTAAAAATTTTCGTTTTAATTTTTTGAGCATTTTAACGAAAACATCGTAGAAGAAAATATAAAACATGCAAGAAAAATTCTATAAAAAATTATCCTCAATGACCGAAGTACCGCTTCTTCAAAATTCATTTGGTTTTTGTAAATTAAACCATTTTCAATAGAGATATGGATTTTTGAAAATTGTTGTTTTAATTTTTTGAGCACTTGAACAAAAACATGGCAGAAAAAAATATAAAAGCGCAGGGAAAATTTCATAAAAATTCATCCTCAATGGCCGAAGTATCGCTTATTCAAAATCAATTTGGTTTTGGTAAATTCGACAATTTTCAATAGATATGAATTTTTGAAACATCTCAGAAAAAAATATAAAAAACTCCATAAAAAATCATCCTTAATGCCTGAAGTGTCGCTTATTCAAAATCAATTTGGTATTTGTAAATTTAACAATTTTCAATAGAGATATGGATTTTTGAAAATTTTCGTTTAAATTTTTGGAGCACTTCAACAAAAACATAGCAGAAGAAAATATAAAACATGCAGGCAAAATTCCATAAAAAATTGTCCTTAATGGCCGAAGTACCGCTTATTCAAAATTAGTTTGGTTTTTGTAAATTCAACCATTTTCGATAGAGAAATGGATTTTTGAAAATTGTTATTTTAATTTTTTGAGCACCAGAACAAAAACAACGCAGAAAAAAATATAAAAAAACGGAGGAAAAATTCCATGAAAAATCATCCTCAATGGCGAAAGTATCGCTTATTCGAAATCAATTTGGTTTTTGTAAATTAAACAATTGTCAATATGAATATGGATTTTTGAAAATTTTCATTTAAATTTTTTGAGCACCTAAACAAGGAGGAGCATTTGTAGATTTTCGCAGTTTGGTGAATTGTTTCCTTTTTTCGTTATTTAGGGTTTACCATTCGTAGCAATTGTTTTAAAATATTTGTTCTTCAGTTGATGAAAATCGTAATTTGAACATTAACGTAAGAGTAAATGAGAGTAAACAGTATTGAATATAAAATAATATGTAGAAATGCTATTCTGTATTGTCTTCTTACAATCATGTTTCAAGTAACAGTCGCAGTTTAAGTAGCAATTATGTTTAGGTAACAGTTGATTTTAAGGAGCAATTACAGTTTAAGTAGCGGTAATTTTAAGTAGCAGTGATTTCAAGCAGCAGTGAAATTCGTCTATTAGTAACAGTAATGACCTGTGATTTTTCAATACTAGTGAAAAATCACAGATACATGAAATATCGTCCATCCCTAGCAATAACAGTTTAAGTAGCAGTCATAGTCACGGTGAAATCCGCCTATTAGTAACAGTAGCGACCTTTGATTTTTGAATACCAGTGAAAAATCACAGGTACGTGAAATATCGTCCATCTCTTTTTTTAGATACTAAGCCAAGGCTGTAGAATGGTTAATTTTCTTGCGCTTGAAGTGGCAGTTCGATACTTGATCGAGTCGTTTTCTTTTTATCTAAAATTTAAAGCTAGTCATCCACCTCTCTATAAGGCAGCGCTATTGCATATTTCTACCAATTAGTATGCAACAAAAAAAAATTAAAGAAAAATTTAATTCAATCGTTTTTTAGGAGTTTCCAGGCGATTTAAGCACCATTTACGGAAAAAGTTATTTTGCGTAACTCGGTACCTGGAAGTCCCACAAAAATGTTTTATAGATAAATAGTGTTCAGAATTATCTAGCCTTTTGATATCTATGGTAGGTGCTGCAAATAAAAAAAGGCCCAAATCAGAAAAAAATACCTAGAAAATAAAATAAAATAATAATAATAATATTTTTTATTTGCTAACTCAAATATAATGCAACAAAATAATAAACGTTAAATTAAAAAGAATTAACAAAAACGAATCTAGATGAGCTTAGATATCAGAAAAAAAATCTGATAGGGCTGTTACTTCCCCTAGATCGTAATAACCCAAAGGTATATAATATAACTCAAGAAAACGCAATGCCACATCACTAAAAAAAAATGTTGCCTTTAGTAATAAATAATCATACGGCTATTGTCGACGTAAATAATGGCTGAAGATTAAAATATGCCGAGCAATTATTTAAACATAAATAATTTGAAAAATCGATTTTAACGTCAACCACCATAACGGCAAAAGCCCGGCAAAATAAGTTTTTGTTCTGTCTGCTTTATGCCGAACTGTATTTTTCATTCATATGCAATTTTTATCGGTTTATCGGTTTTTGTTGCATTCGCTCCATTGTTTACAAACACAGAGCATACAGCAACGTTCCACAATACTCTATGCCAGTGGCGTGAATAAATTGACACGGACCAAACTAATTTTCGTTAAATGTCATCTGCACAACGAATATTATGTACGAAAAATGCATTTCGAATGTGAAATGCAACCGCGAATAAAATTGGAGAATCACAGAATGACTTAATTAAATGCAGTATTTCGCTTACGAAAAAAGAATAAAATATTAAAAACACAGAAATTACTGTATTTAATTTTAATTAACTAATAATAAAAAATCTCCGATTTTAGGGTTAAAATGATACCGAGATTTTTTCACCTTTAATTCGTGTTTTAAAGGTGTGAAGTAAATGTTCTGCTTTTTTTTAAAGAATGTAATCAATGTTTTTTTTAAGAATGTAATTAATGTAATTATACTGAAATACCACATTCCATGCATGATTTTATGTATAAATCAGCATACTCATTTGAGTCATAAGAATCACCTGTGTAAACAAAGGCGAGTTGCATGTCTACATATTTCTAAGATAACGGAGGTTTACAATGGCCCTCAATAATATTTATCTCAGTCACTTTACTTAAGGAGGAATATGTACACACATAAATCGCATTTGTAAATAATATGATTTCTACATTTTTTTATATATTAATAGTTTTGATATTTACATTATAGTACACGTAGTATGAAATAGTTGGAGACGTCCATAACTTGGTGCCAAATCGTCGTAGGAACATAGGGAATTGATCAAATTTAAATGACTTTAAGGTGGATCGAGTCGAAAAAAATTTTAAACTCCGTAGACATCATCAAAGTTGGACATGGTTTCCTGAAATTTTTTTTTCTCAGGGGTGCTAGAGGGGGGCGGAAGGGGTTACGCATGACTTTAAAGAAGACACTTCAAAGTTTTTCGCCCTCAAAGATTGATCAAAATCGATTGAAAATACGCCGAGTTATGCCGGTTTGAAAATGGTCGAAATTTCAAGTGGTTAATTTTTTTTTCCACCAGTGTATTTTTTAATTTGAAATAATCTATATACTATAGTCTGGCCGCGCTATGAAGGCGTTTGAGGTGATTAACTTGGGAGTGTTGGGCGGGTTCTCTATTTGTCTCGAATGCCTGAGGTTCTCACCAAGTGAACATGAGATGTTGGGTTACATGCATATTTATTTGAAAAGTTATCTGTAACCTTTTAACAACCACTGATTGAATAGAAGCCGATACTGCAGCATCACCTCAGATGCCATCGTAGCGCGGCCAGATTGTACCTGTAATACTTTATATTTTCTGCGGTTTATAGCTACAATTTATGTTAATTAACTTCACCCCATTTAAAAAAAATGTAATAATCTTATACTCGTATTTTCCGCTCCGCAACAGTACATAAATGGAATTCCGACGTTTAAGATTGTTGACAAAATCCACCAACTCAGCCTGTTTAGGTAGTCTGACATTGCCGAAACGTTATAGGTCAAGCACACTGAAGGCTAGCAAGTCGTAATGTCCGTGCCCTCGAGCAATTTTGACCATTACATTATCATGCGGTGAAAATATTTATATTAATCATAAGAAGCATTCCATACTTGGTACATAAATATAAAATAAGCGTTGCGTCGGTGGTCAATTTTCAAATAACATGACGGACAAAAGTCGTGAAAAAACTCTTAAAAAAGCATTTAAAAAAACGTTTCCTACAAAAAGTTTGCATTTTTTTCCCGTAGAATACGATCCCGCAATAAAAAATAGGGCGATCCATTTGAAAAATCAAAGCTGACCTTCGTTTGACCTTGAAAATTACCGCCAAGGTCATTTTCAAGGTCACCAGCATATGCCCCCGTCCGAACTCTATAACTTTTATCTGAAACATGTTTTGCCATGTTGCTTAGGTTTCGAGATATTTGGGGTGGCAATTTAAAATGGGACAACCTGTATCATGAAATTATGGCGAGATCGTCTCCAGTAATAAAAACATAAATGCACACTGTAAGAAGACCTAAAACCATATTTATGTAATTGGAAAACCAATACTACATTATAATAGTGTAGGAAATATGTGAATTTATGAATGCGCTCGAAAACTTTTACTGAAGCGACGGATTTCAGAAGAACACGCGCAATTTCCATAACGAGTTCCGTATGCATAAGAAATGTCGAATAAATACATAACACATGTAAACGTTTATTTTAGGAGACACATTTTCACCCGACGTTAACATTTTGCAAAATAAACTACTGGAATATATCAAGCCGTACAACGCAGAAAATTATGATGTATTATACCCAAAGATGATTCCGACAAGATGTATATTTAGATAGTGCATATATTATACAATAGTTCACCGCATACTATTTAAATAAGCGTGTTCTCCCCAAGGGCGGCTCGCGAAAATTCAGAAAACAGTGGCTCGATTCACGAACAAGCGCGCGAGGCTTCATAAATTCAGGGGGCCTTAAAAAAATCAAAATTTCAAACTTAAGCTTTGTTAAACAATTGGAAGAACTGAAAAGCTTTTGGTAAAATGTTGAATACCGGAAGTGGACGTTTACTTTATATGTTAAATACATACACTGTGTACATAAAGTAAGGAATAAATTCGATTAAAATTCAGGGCATTTTCTTTCAGAAAAATGCTCGGACACGTGTATTTTAATTTTTTAACGCGCATTTTTTGAGATAAAATTAAAATGTACAGGGTATCCCAAAATCGAGATACGACCCCTAAGTTAAAATTTTCAAATGTAAACCCCCATGTTTTGTTGCATTTATGGATTCTATGTAAAATTCTGAGTATTTTTCATGTAGCGTACCCCATGTCGATATTCCTAGAAAACACTGTTTGATGAGACTAATTTCTTAGCCAGATCACAAGGGATGTATACATTTCAAAAGCACAAAGAAATAGCACTTGTGGGAAAAATTCAAATGAAACGGAGGGTGTTCCGAGGGAACTATCTTACCCTCCAACCCTTTGAACACGCCACAGAGTTTCTACAAATAAAAACGTTTGTCAAAGGTTAAAAAAACCGTTAGATTATTTTGTGTTCTAAGGATTGGATAGTATAACAGGGACCACCCACCGCCCTTCATTTCTTCTTAAACCTAACCTAGAAAATATTGTTAGATTAATCCAATTTCTTAGTCAGATCACAAGAGATGTAATAGTTTCAAAAGCATAGAGATTTGTGGGTAGAATTTAAATGGAAAATGAAACAAGAAGTGGTGGGTGGGCCCTATCATATCCTCTAACTCTTTGAACGCGCCCCTGAGCTTCTATACCGTGTGTTCGATAAAAAACGCCCAACGCCATAACTCTGTTATTTATTGACCGATTTGAATGAACTAAAAAATAAAGTTAATGACTGTTTAAATACTAACAAATGACATCAATATTGATTTTTTTCAATAATAACTTCATTGTCAAATGATAGCCAACTTAAAATTTTTAAATGGCAGCATATAATGTTTTATTTTTTTTGACATCAATATTGATTTTTTTCAATAATAACTTCATTGTCAAATGATAGCCAACTTAAAATTTTTAAATGGCAGCATATAATGTTACTTTCGACATTATTTTTCTGAATCCAATAATGCCCAATATGTTGTTTTTCGTTCAATATTTTGGTCGAAAAAAATTATTATAAATCTTCCATTTAAAATTATATTTTTCAAAAATTATAATTAGCGGTGCCTTGGAAAAAATGACAAATGTTATGTCGAACATGAATAATAAGGACCCTATAAATAAGTACCTATGTTACAACTCAATGTAGAATAGAATAAATAAGTAGTGCAAGTATTAATTCACTTGCGATTTAGATGTTCTGTGATTATTGTAAACACCAAGTAGAACATCGAACTATGCAAGTCCACGAAATTGTCGATCCACTGTCTTCGACTTTTTAAAGGTTCCATAACGTCTCAAATTTCCTTCTAACCTTCTAAATTTAGGTCCTGGTATTCGCCGCTCTGGAAACCGTAGATGATAAATTCGTGCCACAGCTCTTCGATTTCTATTACATAGAAAATAAATTTATAACATGTCTGTTAATTCGCTATTATTCATGATTATGTCTGAAACACACACTAATAACGAATGGTTGACATTAATTATACAATAAATGACATTTGTCGATTCGAATTTTTTTCAAGGCACACTACATTTATTACCAAAAAGTCATGTGAACAAGATTTATTATTATTTTTTTCTGGCATAAATATTAACTTTAAACGAACATAATGGGCATAATTGGATTCAGAAAAATAATGGTCAATAAATAACAGAGTTATGACGTTGGGCGTTTTTTATCGCACACACGGTATACAAGGTGGCGCAATGGGTATTGACGATTTTTGAAACGCAACTGTTCGAACATGATTACAGTTGAGGGTAGAATGAATGGCTTAAATTATTTCGTACTTTATGCAGTTTAGTTGATCAGTGCCGTGGTCAGTGCATCAATGCAGTATCACCAATCGGAGTATGTTTTTGAAGTGCAACGAATATAATGGTAGAATTTCTTCAATTTTGTTTGTAGGTGATTATGAAAGTGTACGAAATGATTATTTCGGTTCGTAAAAACCAGAGAACGTCGAACGAGTACGAGGCTGTAACAAGAAGTCCAACTCGTTCAGTAAAGCGCCAAGCAGTGAATTTATCATCACACGAAGAAGTAAGTGTAGAATTTTATACAAAGACCCATAATTTCATCCATTATCATCATATACTAGCACGTATACAATTTTGTAGAACATTTTTTTCATTTATTTAACTCCAATGTTTTCAATCATTCAATGATGAAAAATGTGTGATGAGACACATTTCTACTTATCAGGATATGTGAACAAGTAAAATACTGCCGAAAAAACTCAGCATTCACGAACAATCTCTGCATTCCAAAAAAGTTACTGTGTGGTGCAGTTTGGCAGGATTCGTACTTTTTCGAAGTTACAGTGTTTCAGTGTTACATGTTTAATCTTTGTACCTGCTGAATTGAGACGTGAAGAAATGAAATTAAAATGCAATAGAAAGTAACATTTTCCATTTTATTATATATCATCTTTTGGGATTTTATTTATGCAACAATTTATTCTCGAAAGGGGTAATCATTCTCCTGAACCGTATAAATAAAAAGTAGTCTCGTTTCGGCATCACTATACATCACCTCCGCGTACTTTATTCGCGCGTGCCGTTAAAGGTTTGCCTTTATTACGATCCTTATGTCCTCATCAACAATTTTGAATATAAAATAATACATGAATAACGAACGCCGGTCGTTAAAGCATAATACCCCTCCAAGGATGGCCGCGGATGTATTCCTAAGAGGTGGCCTTCCTCTCTCCGTTTCACTAAATATCTTAGCTACTCCTAACTTATTCATTTTACGTTCTCCTTCTGGTCTCATGATAACTATATGGCAATAGCATTACGGTTTTTTAAATATTTATTGCGGCATCCATTATTAATCGGCGCTCATTTTCGAATTTATCGCTCATCGTATATAAACACCCTAAAATGGCGCCAGTGTAAATAACACAAAACGGCTGCCATTTGTAATAAACACGAAATGAAATAAATAGTGTCCGGGTAAAAAAAAAACAATTGTAACAAGCACGCACCGCGCATCCAATTTAGTTACTATCTGTCCGTAATATTTGATACAGCAATGAAAAGCACTTTTTTCGGTTATTGGTGACGAATGTAAAATATTCGTATTTACAAATATTATATTTTATTTTATATTATAAATATGTGAAAACTGTGAAACCTGCTGGTTTTTTTTTATCGTAAATATAATTTACAAAATTAACAGCAGTTGATATTTCAGTAGCACTAGCTGAACATTCAAGCCATAATGTGCCATCTTATTAAACTTGTATAATAAGGTACTGTATACACTGGATGAAAAAAAAATTAAACACTTGAAATTCTTGAAATTTCGATCATTTTCAAACCACCATAACTCGGCGTATTCTCAATCGATTGTGATGAATCTTTGAAGCCGAAAAACTTTGAAGTGTCTTCTTGAAAGTCATGCATGCGAACTTAAGCGTAACTCCTTCCGCCCCCCTCAAGCGCCCCTGTGAAAAAAAAGTTTTTTCAGGAAACCATGTCCAACTTTGACGCTGTCTACAGAGTTGGAAAATTTTTGTCGACTTAATCCACCATAAAGGCATTCAAATTTGATCAATTCCCAAAAAAATTACAATTACTCTTCTTCTCCCGAACCAGGGAATGTGAACTAAAAAGAATACCTAATATAAATAAATACACGTGGATGAAATATTTCTAGTCTGGTAGTTCTAAACAATTGTTTTGTAGACGTTGAAAACGTAGACAGTATAAACAATCTGCAAATAACCTTCGCCGTGAGTCAAGCGACGGGAATAGACGGATTCCCGTTGTTACTTGTTAGTTGTTGAAAATCAAGGTAATGACGATGGCAAACAGGTCGTATTTATGCATGTGTACTGATCGTCGTAATTTTATTTGTCGAGATTACCAAGTATTTGCTCGTGGTTTACAGTGACAGTTTTAATAAGTTTAATTATAATACATAAAAACCAAAGGAAACAATCTATGGATGATAACTTAGTTTTAAACGATTAGAGATGTTTAACTTAGAAAGCAGAAACTACGAACGTATGCATCAAATAGGAATATCTGTGTGAAAGTGGCGAAGGGATAGAAATGTGCAAGCTGCTGTTGAAATGCAGAAAAGAAAGGTGTAGCCAGCTGGAGGTAAGCGAATGATGAGAGTCGCAGAACGAGTATTTGCTGGTGTCTGTGTTTAGCTTACAAGGGGAGGATCAGATGTGTGACTCATTGATTTGATCCATCTTTGGCACATGACTGGGAGTGTAACAGGTGCAAGTATCGGGGCGCAATATTCAGCTGTTTTTTTAATTTGTTATTTATTCGTATGTTTATATACCTTTTGCGTATAAAGAAAGTACACCCAGCTTTTGGCGCATCGGTAAAACCTTCGATTCGTAGTCGGAAGGTCGAGGGATCAAACCTCATTGTAGCACTTGGGTTGTTAATTAATTTACTTTTTTATAGTTTTTTATAAATCCATGTATATTTAAATATCTTGATTTTAGAATCAATTATTTTCATTTCATTTTTAGGGGTAGAAGGATTCTTAAACAAATTAAACAGGAGATTGAGAAATCAATAATTGAATTTCCAGACTAAATCCTTGTTCGATATTATTTTCTATATACTATTATGCTTTTAATAATAATAATAATAATGTCTTTATTCACATATATACAATTTAGTTATAATTTAAGGGAAAAATTATTATACGAGAATCAGTAGGCGGGATTCAGTTGAGATCCAATTAGATTTCGAACTGTTCTTCCATCCAAACCTACATAATTAAGAACAAAATTTGAGTTGTTATTGGGTAATATTATTATTATTTTCGGGCGATGAATTAATTAATTCAGAACAAAATACTGGAAATGAAAATATTGATTTTTCAATCTCCTGTTTAATTTGTTTAAAAATGCTTCTCATAAAAATGAAATTAATATAATTTATTCTAAAATTAACATTTTTAAATACTCGCGGATTTATGAAAAAACATAAAAAAACGAAACTATTAAGAACTTGGCCAAAAATATTTGAACCATCGATCTTGCGATTACGAACCTGTGATGTTAGCAGTATGCCACGGGGTCGGTGTTGTTTCATTAACCTAAATGGTACATAAACACACAACAAATGAAAAAAAAACATTTTTTCTCGAAAACGGCTGAATAGTGCGCCCTATTACTTGGACCTGTTATACTCCTAATCATGACCTACACGTGTGCCAAAGATGAATCAAATCGGTGAGTCACGCATCTGATCCTCCCCTTGTTAGATGCATTAGAAGTTAATGCCAAATAAAGGTGATTTCAAAATTTTGGTTTTTAAGGTGAGAGAGCTTTGGAAACAAATTTGTATGGAAAATGTGTGTAGGTTTCTTACCGCATAAATAAAGTTTAAAGATATGGACTTCGCTTTCCAATATTTAGTAGCGTTAATATTTCTATGGGTCTAAACATTTTTCTTCTTAGAAGAAGATGAACCAATATTGATTTTTTGCCTGTTAACGATATGCGACCGATACCAATATTTCGATGGTCGATACGGGTATGTATCGACCAAATGGTGGAACATCGTATGTGGTCAACATTTATGGCAAAATCTCGATTTTTGACAAAGTATGCAATCAACTATAACTAAATCAAAGTTCATATTCTCATCAGTAGTACAAGTACTTTCATAATCAAGAGTCAAAAAAACTTATGGGCGCTCCTTCAACCAAATCAGTCATTCTGAGAAATCCATACCTCGCGATAGTGATCAATGTATATTTATCTTCTTTGTGAAATAATACCTTACTTTGTAGTTTTCTGTTTTTTTTAACTGGCAGTTAACAAATAGCAATAGTAATAACGTAAAATTTACGTAAGTTAAAAAATAAGATGATTTTTTTAGAACATAGGCCAATATGCGACCTATTCATTTTGCCCAGTCGAACAGCGACCCTCCTTTCCCCGCAATTCTATCAAGAATTTGTTGGGTATAGTCAATACAGCCTCATAAAAATATCAGGGCGTTTCCGGCACGGGTCTTGCTAGCCTTTCCAAAAGCAGGTAGTCTCTTTTTGGGAGATATCATTCAAGGGCTCAGATATGACGTGTCTCAAAAACTAGATCTAATAGACCAAATCTGATGGCAATTTTGGATTCCGCACCCTAAAGTTACTTGGAAACAGGTAAAAAAATAACGCAGACACCAAAACGTCTGCTGGCCAGTGTTATTATTAAGCAAATATGTTCATTTGCTTTATATTTAATATTTATTTTAAAAGTTTGCAGTAAGTTTCATATTTAAAAACTTATCTCAAAAAAAAACGTTTAAGGTAAACACCCACATTCGGCGTACGAAATTTTACTTTTTCAGTTCTTCGGATTGTCAAATAAGGCTTATGTTCAAAGTTTAATGTTAATTTCTGCATTTGTTTTTTTTTGAGATACAGCGCGCACAGCATACAGACACACACACAGCCAGACATACACACACACACAGATAGGCACACACACACAGATGGGCATACACACACACATTCACGCGCACACAGACACAATTTTTTTTCAGAAATCGTAGAGACTTCAAAACGGATATAAAAAACCGATCTAAAAAAAAATTGAAAATATTTTCACGATCAGAATACGTTCCCGCACTTAGCCACAAAATAAGCTAAGTAGTAAGTGAATGGCAACCATGAAATAGGGGCGAATGTATTTTAAGATTTTGATGGGTGGATAAACTGAAAATAATTGAAATTAATTTGAAGAAAGGGTACCTACGGTTAAGATAGTCAAAATGCCCCTATCCCTAGATTTTTGAATGTACGCGAGGGTATTTTAGGGTGTAAAAATAAGTCAGTGGGCCGAGAACCCACTTCGCCCTCTCAGGGGGTTAAAAATGGGTTTTTCTAAGCATTATTTTTTTACTGACGAACCAGTGAATGAAAATTTCTGAAAAATTCATGAAAGTAGTTTACCCAAATACCTATTTGACAAATTTTTCCAAAGGCCATTCAAGGTCATTTAGATTATTAAAAAAATTCAAAAAGTTTTAAAATCAATTTTTAACCTACAGCGCCCCTTGTACCCGGTTTTTAACATTTGCATCATGTTTATCCCGTAAAAATGTAATAAAATATGGATCAAGACATATTTATATCATGCGGCATCTTGAAAAATCAATTTTTCAAATTTTTAAAAAGTTTTTACCATTTTTCGTGGAGTTTATTTATTTATTTACACATATATATGTCAACATTATCTAAACAAAAAACGGAGTTCTTTTTAATACAAATTTATGTAAGGTACAAGCCTAAAAAAATAATTATCTAGGGTGCGACATTAAGTTTGTTCAATTTTCACCTATTTTAAGAAATTTCCTATTTCCACTTATTAAGAGTTGTTATCATTTTTCGACAACTGCTGGCGCCATAAACAAAATTAATTTAAAAAAAATAAAGCAAATATTAAAAAAAATCAACGTGGCCTCCACGATAATTATATTTTTAGGATTGCATCTTTCATTCATTTTTATCAAATAGAACGCCGTAACTTTTGTTACGGAAAAAGTTAATCGTAACGTATTATTTGCTAAAAATAACAAAAAAGAAAATATTTTAAATTCATTTATTTTTGATAAAAACGCCTTACAAAACAGTAATTGGTGATTCTTTAGTGAAAAACAAAAGATTTTCATTATTTTGATGTCTGAAACGAAATGTTCCGAAAATTTCAAAATGTGATATCTCAGCGAATATTTAAGTGAAATAATTTTAATGAAATAAAAAATGTCCATTTTTTAAAGGCTGTCGCCTGTTGCCAGAAAGTGTTGACGTATATGTGGGAAATTCCACGAAAAATGGTTAATACCCTTAAAAAAGTTGAAAAATTGATTTTTCAAGATGCCGCGGCATGATATAAATATGTCTTGATCCATATTTTAGTATATTTTTAAAGGATAAACATGATGCAAATGTCAAAAACCGGGTACAAGGGGGCGTTATAGGTTAAAAATTGATTTTAAAACTTTTGGCATTTTTTAAGGGTCCAAATAACCTTGAATGGCCTTGGGAAAAATTTGTCAAATAGGTATTTGGGTAGACTATTTTCATGATTTTTGTGAAAAAATTTTATTTACTTGTTCAGTAAAAAAATAAACCCATTTTTTAACCCTCAAAGAGGGCGGAGAGGTTCTCGGCCCATTGACCATGGGGACCTTATTTTTACATCTTAAAACACCCTCTTGTCGGGTAAATTCAAAAATCTTGGGATAGGGGCATTTTGATTATGTTAACCGTAGGTATCTTTTGTTGTGGTTTTTAGTTGGAGTATAATATTAAATCACGCCTTATTTGTAAACCTTAAAACAAAAATAATCGTAACTGTCTTTGACACGTCAATAAATTAACTTTTGTAACAAATAAAAAATGTCAGTAATTGATGGGCAATTTATTTGACTTTAAACGTAGATGCAGTCGGAAAAAATTGAATTCCACAATTTTCTTGAAGGATACACCACGAATACTGAGAAGTAGAGATGTACAGTACGGTAAACATAACTTGCCGTTGCGCAGTGGCAAAATTGTGGCCGGCACCTCGGAACCGCGCTCTCAAAAGATTTCGTTCGCAAATTGCGATTAAATGACAGAAAATAGGTATTTTCAAAATTACATTTTCTGTTTTCGAATTATAAATTTATTTAAAAATGCCATAAATCGTGATTGTATCGAATTTGTTTATGAGAAAGAAATATTTTACTTAATAAGTAGAAATAGAAAATTAACTCAGAACTCATAGAACTCTCAATATTTTTTTTTGCTTTGCGATTTTTTCAATATTTTTGATAGTTCCGGATAGTTCTGATTGGTGTTTCCTGTAGTTATTTGTGAGTTCTATCCATAGTTGTTATGAAATATTTACATTCGACCAATATTAAGTGACTAATATGAATTTGAATATTTAGAATTTCCAACAAAAGTTTTATCTCTGGAAATTCAACAGAACTCTTTTTTTAAAAGTATCAGGAACTATAGTACTAACCCAAACACATCTTAAAACTAGTTCAGAACTATTCGATAACAATGTTGGGGTGCGGTGTCAAGTTGGCACCCCATTTTTCAAAAAATTCCCGACAGTCCAATTTTACAGAACTCTTTTTAAAAGTTGGTAGCACTTCTAGATACATCAAAAAGAATTGAGAACTCTATTCAGAACTATCAGAACTCTTCATTGGGGTACCAACTTGATACACTCGTATAAGCGTTATCTAAAACGAGCTTAAGTGTACGTATATAAATTTAGTTTAAAATTTTGCCTTTTTTTGAAACTGCAGTTTTACTGCTAAAATAACATTTGAAATAAAAATGCAGGGCATAAACGCATTTATGGGAACTGCAGTAAAATTTTTATTACTTTAACGCAGACAATCAATATAACGGCAGAATGCACCAGATCATAATGTTGTAGTAGTTATGTAAATAATTATATTCAATCGAGCAAGGTCCCGGTGTCATTGGCACTTGATCATGAAAGTAATTGTGTGTCGTTGTCAACGTTTCTAGTTCACGGTGATACCATCGTAAAACTGGTTTTCCTGTCCACGCCCACCAATGATATCAAGTTGGACAAATATATTTTTTAATTACGTTAAAGTGGTGTTCGTTTAATTATTAAAACGGTGGTTGGGTATTAAAAGGGCCATTAAGGGATTTAAGCTATGTATCTCTGTAAGGAATGGAGTCGCACGGCGGGGGCTCTTGTGGTATTTTTATGGGATAACTTTGGGAGTTGTTTTTAATTATTGCGGAAAGTTCTAATTGCTGCATTAACTCTAATCTGAGGATTAATTCAATTTCAGTTTTATGAAATATTTCAAATCGCAACATGGATGCTTTTTTGTTACTATAATTTTGGTACCTTTTGACAACTAGGGTTGATAATATAAAAATATTATTTGCAACCATTATATATTTTTAATTAAAATTTTACTTAAGAATTTAATTTTACCATTTTAACTCTTTGGCCTCTTCTTTTTGGGAACCGCACACAAACATCGCTCATTCCACGTCAAACCGGACATATTAAATGCAAATTTTAAATATACCACTACATAGAATGACTCAAGATCTTCAAAGTTGATCTGTTGTATTTTTTTTTCTCGAATCATGACTTCCATTATTTGATGTGTAGAATCCGTCTGCAAAATGTAAAAAAAAATCGGAATCATCAGTTAATATTTTTACCGAAAACCGTCCGGTTTGACGTGGAATGAGCGACATACAGTTTAAAAACAATAATTGAACCAGAAAGAAAACAAAAACCTATAATGAATTGTTTAAATTTATTGAATTCTCGTGATCTACATTAGTAACCCGTGTGCTAATTCACCCCACCGAATGGCGGTGGCGGCGTGTTCATAAGCGACGATGAAGTTATCCCACTTTGCTTTCGTTTAATGAGGAGATATTATTACCGCATTTGTAGGTATTATCTATTCTTGCAGCATTGTTGTCGAGAGTTCCGAACTACTCAACCACAAACGCGGTGTCTTCTCGGCGATAGCACCCGAACCGCAAAATAGTTGTCCCAGCTTCGTTAGGAATCCGACAAGAAAGTTAACCGAATCCTACCCTAGTCATTTAGTTCAAACATAAGTATTATGATTATTACATAATGTCAACTCTCTACAGTATGTCTCAATATATTTCTTAGCTAAATCGCAGATATATTACAAACTGTTTGTAAATATTAAAAAAAAATAAACTGAAATGTTTTTCAAGCTGTAGAGGTGTCTAAACGCTAAAATTTTAACTATGTATGGGCTCTACATTTATATTTTTTGTGGAAAAATTGTATATATTTTGATAATATTTTTTACTCTTCACGCTATGAAACTACGCGTGGACGTGTATACAATCTACCAAAATAAATAAAAAAATAAATATAAAGCAGGCACCTATACCCCTGTCTAAAAATTTACAATCATCCCGTAGACATAAAAAAAACATTAACAACTTTAATAAACTTAAGAAAACAATGTTCTCTGTGCTATGCGAAATGGAACAGTACTCCATATCAGAATTCTTTAGTTTTGAGTTTAAGTTTTTTGTTGCTGACGTTTTACGTGTACAGCTATATTTTTTTATAATTGTCATTGTAAATAAACAGCTTATTATTATTATTCCACAGGGTGTTTGTTTGTATTTTTTCTGTAGAATACGATACCGCAATAAAAAATAGCGGCTTCCATTTGAAAAATCAAAGTGACAACCGTTTGACCTTGAAAACTAACGCCAAGGTTTTGATTTGATTTCAACACTTATTAAAAAATTTGACATTTGAGTTGAGAAAAAAATACGACCCCGAAAATAAGGGTGGAAACTTAAAAAAAAAAAAATTTGGTCGCTTTTTGAAAAATCAAATCTCGTTAAGGGGGCAACAAATCAAAAAGTGTGTCGATATAAATAATGTAGGCGGATGCTTTGTAAAGAGATCCCGCTACCGACAGATCCTTCAAGAGCAAAAATAAAGTCAGTGGCGGCGTTTTGGCGCACGCCTGAAATTTCATATATAAGGTCGCGGCTCCAAAACGGCTTTAACGATTTTTGTTAAAATTGCCAGGGATATTCTGTTTGCCGAGGGGAATACCTGGAAAAAATTTGATTCAAATCGGACTATACGTTTCCGAGTTTTGACACTTGTTTTTTTTTCAATTTTTTTCACGGGGGGGTGGTGGGGTAGTCAGAGGGGCGGCACCCACAGGGATCGATAGAGCTCTTTAGGGTGCATCGGGCAGTGGCGGAAAAATTTTCGAAAAAATTTGCTTCCGCCCCCAGGGGGTGATTTTTACGTCTCGTCCAATTACTCCGAAACCGGTCTACTTGCGCCGTTGAAACTTGCTGGGGATGCGTCGGAGGGGGAAATGGTTGTCTGTTGAAAAAATCAAAGCGACAGGCCTCCATTTGTCGAAATTAACCATTTTTGACCGACAGAGTGGTAAAATTTTTGGCGGAAAATTCAAAGAAGAGAGTCTCTTTGAAATAAAATTTCTCATCCGTCGTGTTTTTTCGTCTTTTAAAAATTGAATTTATTTCATGCTTTCTGCAACAAGTAAGGTTGTTTCTAATTTATTTATTGAATTTTTTTTTTTTAAATTCGCCCCGATTCCGGAGGGGTGTTTTAAAATTTTTGAAAACATTACAGTTCAAGGCTCGTTCGATTCCCTACCCATTTTAAAAGCTTCAACTCTTCGATTTAAATAGAAAAAAATACGTCCTCGATGGAAGCAAAACGAACCCGGGCACCGGGCCAAATGACGGGTCTGGAAGGGTAGGGGGTGCTTTAAAAATTTTGAAAAAAATAACAAATCAAAGCACGTCACACCCTCTTCTCGTCCTAGAAGTTTCAACTCTTCGATTTAAATAGAAAAAAATACGTCCTCGATGGAAGCAAAACGAACCCGGGGACCGGACGAAATGACGGCTCTGGAAGGGTAGGGGGTGCTTTAAAAATTTTGAAAAAAAAAGAAATCAAAGCACGTTACACCCTCTTCCCGTGCTAGAACTTTGAGCTCTTGGATTTAAATAGAAAAAAATACGTCGGCGAGAGAAACCTCGGAGAGAGTGGAAACTTTAGAAAAAATTTATGGTCACTTTTTTGAAATTCATATCTCGTTAAGGGGGCAACAAATCAAAAAGTGTGCTAATATAAATAATGAGTGCGGATGCTTTGTGAAGAGATCCCGCCACCAGCGGATCCTTCAAGAGCAAGAATAAAGTCAGTGGCGGCGTTTCGGCGAACCCCTGAAATTTCATATATGAGGTTGTTGCTCCAAAACAGCTCTAACGATTTTAAAAATAAATTAGAAACAACCTCACTTGTTGCAGAAAGCATTAAATGAATTCAATAAAACGAAAGTTTTTTAGCCAGGAAAGTAGTTGTTTCAATAAGTTATTTGTTTATAGTCTTATTTTGCTTGCAGAGTTACGAACAGGTTGAATATTCATATATTCAGGCTACATTTCGTTTTATTGAATTTATCTAACGATTTTTGTTAAAAGCAGGGATGTTCCGCTCGCCGAGGGGAGTATCTGGAAAAAATTAGGAAAAAATCGTTCAGAGCGTTTTTGAGTTTTGACACTTGCTTTTTTGGGTTTTTTTTTTATTTCCGGGGGGGTGGTTGGGTGGAGCCAGAGGGGCGACAACAGGAGGGATAGATAGAGCTCTCGGGGGTGCATTGGACCGTGCCGGAAAAAATTCCAAAAAATTTGCCTCCGCCCCACGGGGGTGATTTTTACGTTCCGCCACGGTAATCCGAATTACTCCGAAACCGGTCAACGTACGGCGGTGAAATTTGGTGGGGATGCGCTGGAGGGGGAAGAGAGTCTTTGTTGAAAAAAATCAAAGCGATGGGCCTTCATTTGTCGAAACTAACTATTGTTGACAAAAAAAGGCGACGGAGAGTTTTTTTGAAATATTTTCTCTAAAAAAATTATTAATATTATATATTAAATTAAAGTAAAACGAATGGCGATGCATTCTCGCTCAAATGAATAAATTAAGGGCGAAGTGCAAATTTCATATAAATCACCTCGTGTCTGTCGAAATACATTACGCACTTACATTGTTGTAAGTGATGAACTAAAAATTAATTATGCATTAACATTTCCATTGATAAATACTACAAACCGCGCAAAACAGGTATTTTCGAATATTTCAGCGTTGCAACAAACTGCTAAATTAATTTCACCCTAATGCCCCCACAAATTGCATCCGATAAAATATTTTATTAGTATAATTGCGTTACTACTGGACCCAGTTAACCCAAACTAAATAATAAATAACAATCGATTTCACGGTTGGAACGCACAGCCTTCTGCGGTATTTTTCCCTTAATGAATTAAATAATTCACGAATTCACTAGCGTAAAGTCAATGGAAACAACTTGCCCAATTCAAATTTTTGGTCAGTTGCCAAATTTCGTGTTCACCGAATATTTCCGTGCAAACGCATCGAATTAATTATTTAACGCTGTTTATTACTTTTCCATTGTGAATTGTTAATGGCCGCATGTACACTGTTTGTTTATTATTAAACAGATTTATGCAGATAAAGCAGGTATTAATAATGCAGTCATAACCGGTGACCAGATGCTTTTACCCCTTTTCGGTAATGAGAAAATAATATGTGTGCGTACGTAATGTTGCCCGAACACAATCGGATCAAACAGTGTAAATAATTAATAATTGATACGTTATAAAATGTGCACGATTATATATTCCGTGTGTGTATTTATGGCTAATGTTCTGTTGATTAAATACGCCGGTGGGCAATTTTTTGACGGAAAGTTTTCGCTTTCGCTGATGGACGACGTTTTAAGGCTCAGGGGAGTCGTGAAAATTTGAGTGTTATGGGACCGAATTTAATACAACGCATAATCTTGTTGTCCCTTTTCCCCAGTTTCATATTTCTTGAATGGATGTCGTGTTATCAAGTTTGTGGGGTTAATGTTCTGTTAACGCACTGGTGTTCGGCAGGATGCCCTTTTTCCGGAATTGAATTAAAGTTTGCATTAAACTTTATTTTCAAACATCGTTTGAATATTCGTTACTTCTTTATTTAAATTTATATCACGCAATCGCGTATAGATAACTGATTATTGCTTAAGGGAGAAAAGCGATTATTTTTACAAAATACACTGAATAATCATACAGAATGTTTTTTTTATCGTGGGCTAACTAAAATTAGCTTCAAAATTATATGATAAAATGTACACAAGGTATAAATTTTAGCATGTAAAATCCTATGGCCCACGATAAAAAAACATACTGTATATTAATTAATAATACACGCGGAACCATTTACTTTGTAGCTAATTTTATGTGAGAATATTTGTTTTCGCAATCGTATCAACGTACAACCAGTAGATTTCAACTTAATATCGAATAAATTGTACTTTATTCAACTCGTCCGATTTGCCTCTATATTTACAAAACAAAAACCTTCCGTGCAGTGACGGGCAGTTTTTTTTTTTAATTTACAATTCACTTTCGTTTTTCACGGATTAATCCCGCCACAATACCGAACAAATAATCTATACGGTTAATGGTTAGAGGCAAACTGTTGAATGATGCGGAGGCGCGTCTGTTTGCCTCTGTCTATGCCGATGACTATGCGGGTCACGTCCGCAGCAGCAACAGTTTGTACACTTCGATGGGTATTCGAGGGTCGCCATAACACCTATATAACTATTGACATAGAAACCAACGATTGTCTCGTTAATGGACAGTACAATGTTAGGGGGGAATATTGGCATTATCCCGTCTAAATGGGGAGCTCCAAATAACCTGCTGGACATTATACTGCCCTAGCACCTCTAAACACTAACCGCTGCAATAATCCCATGAATGCCGGGAATAATGGATATCTTAATGTAATACTATTTATTCACAGTGGAAGAGTATAGTTGGACAGGACAAAAGTGAATAATCCCTGGGCAATAAAGATCGTTTCACGACGGCTGTGGTTTTAGGCATAGTTCTGGTGGGATTATGGGACGGTTTCTGATTGCTTGAAACTTGCAATTTTTTCCTGTACATACTATATTTGCATCTGCATTCAAATGACCCACAAAAAAGGTGATATGGCCATCATGTTACTTTCTCCGACTACATGGTATTTATATTTACGCTTTCATGGTTTATTTTCAATTTAAATCATATTTTAAATGTACATCGAACATTTCGTAGACTCGGATGACACTGACGTTTAAAACGTCAAAATTATGAAAGATGGAAAAATTTAAACTACAAATTTAAAAACTAAGTTTACTCAAAAACTCACTCTTTAAAAATTGTTCATTTTGGCATTCTCTACAATTCTCCATTGAAATAGCATCTAGAGACCCCAAAACGGATATTTCAGCAAAAATAATTTTTTCACGATCACAACACTTTCTCGTACTTCGTAACGGAGAAAGTAAAAATTCTTCTCCTTTAACACATTCGCTGCCAGTTTAAATATGGTTGATTTTGATTGCACCCAGAAACCAAATTTCAGTTATGCAAAATTATGATTTTATAATCCTAGTAAGGCCAAATCGATAATTTCATTGCAATTAAAAGGTGAACGCAGAAAAAAGTAAAAACAATAACGACTAGTTTAGGAGTTACTTTTAATGGATACTTTTCAAACTAATTTTTTATTAACATCATATACATTTTAAGGGTATCGCGGGTAAATATGCCACCCGACGCGGATTTTAAAATGTAATAAATATATAAATATCATTACTTGTGTCATTAAACGAAGGCAGCCATAAGCCTCATATTAAAAGAAAACCCCTGCATGACCTAAAAATTCCAAAAATATTTTTTCTATCACTAAGAAAAATTGTTTTTGCTCAAGGTTTACACCGGCGGAAAATTGTATTTAGGTGCAAAAAATTTAACCAAAGATTCTTTCGGTCAATACAAAGGAATTAACCTAATACACCTTAGTACGAAAATGCGCTATGAAAAAATTATAGGATGTACATATGTTCAAAATTCCCCCCTCCAGCCTCAATAATACTTATAATTAGTTAATAATCATGCTTATATTGAGGCTAGAGGGGGAAGCTTTGAACATTTGTTATAGTTTTCAATCATTGTTTTGTTAATTTTGATGTATTTTCAAATGAATCGGATAATTTTTTTTTTCATTAACACCCGGTATCTTTTTCATGGCGCATTTTGGTAAATTCCTTTGTATTGGCCTAAAGAAGCTTTGCTTAAATTTTTTACACCAAATTAAGACTCATCCTGTATAGTGTGCGCCTAAAGAATTTAGTAAATTCAGTAAAACCGAAATAAAATATTTTGGAAAAAAATTCTCGAACAGGTCGATTTTCTTTGATAAAAATACACATTCATTTTTTTAGCATTTTTTTTTAATGACAACGCCCTATTTTTGTTCTTGATTTTAAGAGATCTTTTCATTGTCGAACTGATAGCATAAAAATAAGAAATTTTTCGAGACAGTTGAAAGTGAGAAACCATAAATTTTATTGTCAACACAAAATACACGAAAACTCCTTTGCCAAGCAAATGCAATTATTCAATTAAGAGTTCGAACCAGAGGCCTGCATGGGCCGGGCCGGGCAGTATTTTTCACACTCCGGGCAGGGCCGGGCCGGGCTTTCCGATGGGTAATTCTAACCCGGGCCGGGCCGGGCCTGGATAAATTTAATTTTATTATAATCTGGAAAGCAACAACTAAGTGAATTGAAAAAAAAATATTAACATGAATTCAATGTATTTTAGGAATTTTAAGAAGTACATGGGTCCAGTAATTTTATTTATTTGATTCAACATTTTTCTGGGACTGGCCGGGCCGGGTTTTTAATTTTCACTGTCGGGTCGGGCCGGGCTTTCAAAACCCCGGGGCTCTGGTTCGAACTGCCATGCATAGACTACTTGACAATACGTAAATTTTTGAGCATTTTGAATATTTTCCGGGGTAATGCAGCGCATTTCATCTCTTATGCTATGCTCTAGTCCGCTAATTTTTTTGGTCTGTTGACGTAGATCTTCGACCCCATAAAAAAAATCAAGGGGTGTAAAATCTGGGCATCTCGTGGGCCATTTTATCGGTCCTTGCCTGCATCAATTATTGGCAATAAACGCGCATAATGCGTCATCTTGCTAAAACCATATTGTATTACATATATGGAAGGTTAAAATCAATGTTTGTAAAAATTGGTCATTTTGCAAACATTCTAAATATCGGGTTCTCGCCCACAACTCTCATTTACTCGAAAAAATTCTTATGTAATATGGCAATATTTTATTCTTTATGTATATGTGATTTTTTCATCTTCTAATTTTTGGTGCGAGATCTTAAAAAAAAATGAACTGTATGTTGTATCAGTATGTAGTGGCGTACCAGTATTTTTTGAAAGACTGGTAGTTTTTTTTCCATAAATTCTCAAGTGATTTTATTTTTTCATTATTTGCTCCCTCTCAAAAACATTGTTTTCATTATAATTCATTCACTTATGGCGTACCGGTAGCTAGACATTCTCGTAGCGGTACCACATACCACAGATTATGCTGCTCTACGGAATAATTAGAGAAACTTTAGTCATACACTTAGAGACAAAGACAAAACATTCATTAAACATCTTCGCTAATGAGAAAACCGCTCGGTAGAGGCTCAAACTTGTATTTCATCAATTGTACCCGACATTACCGAAGGTAAAGAAAAGCTGCCCGAGCCTACTCAACGTCAGTGGCGGCTCGTTATATAGAGCCAAGGAGCCATGGCACTACCTGGAGTTTCAAGCTCAGCAAGAATTAAATAAATTGTGGTAAAAAAAGTGTTTTATTCAGTGATTATATAATAAATTACCCCGTAGTAACGGTCGCAATCATAATCATGATTAAGATTTTTTTATTAATTCTTAAAACACTTTTTCACCAGTTACTTTGGTCTAGAAAGATAAATCGTTCGTTTTTTCTTCAAAAAGGGAGGGGGGAGGTATATTGTATAAGTGGCTCTACCATCAACATGTTCCACAAGCCGCCACTGCTCAACGTACTAAAAAAGAGCAATAATGTACAACTTCAACCTTCTCCCAAAGGTCAAACAACTAACCATAAAGTCAAACCTTAACGTATTTTAGAAGAAGAACATACTGAATCCATCGAAGACCCAAGCCTACTCAACATATTGAAGTAGAGCAATAATATACAACTTTAACCTTCTCCTAAACGTCAAACAACTAACCACAAAGTCAAACCCTTACGTAATGTGGAAGAAGAGCATACCAAATCCATTGAAGACCTAAGCCTACTCAACATACTAAAGAAGAGCAATAATATACAACTTTAACCTTCTCCTAAAGGTCAAACAACTAACCACAGAAACAAACCCTTAAGCATTGGGGAAGAAGAACCTACCGAATCCATAGAAGAGGAAAATCGAATGCATTGAAAAAAATCATAGATTCTAGTTCATGGAATTGATGAAGAGAACGAAACTTAAGCATTTCGGAATCTATCTATGCTAAAGGAAAAAAAATTTCAAACACTTGAAATTCGTAAAATTTCGACCATTTTCAAGCCGCCATAACTCGACGTATTTTTAATCGATTTGATGAATCACTTTGAAGTGTCTTCTTTAAAGTCATGCATGTGAACTTAAGCGTAACCCCTTCCGCCCTCCTCTAGCACCGCTGTGAAAAAAAATGTTTTTTCAAGAAACCATGTCCAACTTTGACGATGTCTATGGAGTTGAAAAAAAATTGTCGACTCGATCCACCATAAAGGCAATAAAATTTGATCAATTCTCTATGCAGGACTCGAAGAAGTTTCTGCGACGATTTGGCACCAAGTTATAGTTGTTTGAAAAAAAAGTGCATTTTGAGGTTTGACATAACATTGACTTTTCAACTAAATTTGATTATGCTTTCAGGAAAAAATCTCATTTTGGCCCTACTTTAAGGGGGTAAACTCAGATTGGAATGATCCCTTTTCGAACCCTTCAACCCTCGAACAAAAAAAAACACCAAAAGGGCATTGAAATGTGTTCAATTACCTGTGCAGGACTCAAAAACAAAGTTCCTACGGCGATTTGGCACAAGTTATTCACCAAAATCGATTGAAAATACGCGGTTTGAAAATGGTCGAAATTTCACGAATTTCAAGTCTTTTATTTTTTTTCCACCTGTGTAGAAGGAAGATGGACACAACATATTGTTAAATATGTTTTCACCAATTACATGTTTTCTAACATAAGTTGTCCCTTAGGGTCGAGTATAAATCTGTGGTGCTAAAAAGGCCAGATGCTATTGGTTAAAGTAGACAGTGGCCCTTTTAGCATATTAAAGATATTGAGAAAAATAATCTAATGTACAGTAAAATTGTGACTTTGGCCCTTTTAGCACCAAGCGACAGAAATGAAAGTGTGTTTAAAAAAAATGCAATCATGATTAATAAAACGAACAAAACACGAATCAAAACTAAAAATGTGAAAAGTTTAAATAAATCGACACAGACATACCCTATAGAATGGCTAACAATTTCGGTGGGTTAAAAAGATATAATAATGATTTTTTCTATTTTGCGTCATTAACGCACTCATATGGGTTCGTTAAGGGCTCGCTCAGTGCGGTAATATCAATTTTTCAACCTGTGCTAAATTTTCGGCGAGATAGTTTTGAGGTTACGTGATTTATTGTCAGTATTACCAACCACCGTACAATTTTCTAAATATGTATAGGCGATTTTTTAATTTAGAAATGGAATTAAAGGGCAAAATAAAAAAAATACTGTAAAAACTCGTTCATAAGGCCTTTTTTCGCACTTGTCCATTAGAAAAATCCTCGCCACACTCGTCGTTTTCTAAAAAACCGCGCTTATTGAACTCGTTTTTTAATATACTATTAACAATGTTTGTCCTGTAAAAAAAGTAAAATTGAAAATTAAGAAAAACATTAATAACTTTTTTTAATTTCCCGGTATTTTATTGCAAATTTCGAATAGTTTTTCTTGCTTTCGTTTCTTTTAAAGCAATAAATAAGTGAGTAGGTATTATGATGTCATATACTTGTTTCTCATTGATCACTTGGTGAAACATAATGTTAATATAGGTTTAAAAATTAAAATTCACTTGGCTTGTTAATCGTGAAACAAACCAAGTGAATTTTAATTTTTAAACCTATATAGGTATTATGAACTGAGGTCTGAATTTTAAGTTCTGTTCCCATTTCATTTGACCTACGACCCTTTTCTTGAGAAATAAACTATTTGTATCTCTTATGGAATGGGAAGGGACATTTTGCTCTAGCCCAGAGATGGGCAACCTGCTGCACAAAACCTCAGATTACTTCCAGCGACGCGCCAGTAGTCTGCATAACTATAGGTATACACGCAAGCTACAGATTGTTGACTTAACAGGTCATCGCTGGAAGTCGACTGTAGCCGTTTGTCCGATTGTTCGTCATCGGTGTAAAATTTATGATATATTAAAAGCATATTAAAAAATACACCATTTGTAAACTGAATTGAACAATTCACAACTTGGTTAAAACCACGGTCGATGTACCATTTGAACAATTGTAGGATCATCTTCTTTCTTTTTATCCTTGATAGATTGCAGAAAAGAAATAAGGATGTACAAGAGTTCTTTGAAACACAATCACAGTTAGTTCGAAAAGTAGGGTTCGAAAAGGGATCATTCCAATCTGAGTTTACCCCCTTAAAGTGAGGCCAAAATGAGATTTTTTCCCGAAAGAATCATCAAATTTGGTTGAAAGAGTTATGTGCGAAAAATCTCAAAATGCACTTTTTTTTCAAACACCCATAACTTGGCGCCAAGTCGTCGTAGAAACTTCGTTCTTCGAGTCCTGCATTGAGAATTGATCAAATTTTAATACCTTTATGGTGGATCGAGTCGATCAAAATCTCAAAATGCACTTTTTTTTCAAACACCCATAACTTGGTGCCAAGTCGTCGTAGAAACTTCATTGTTCGAGTCCTGCATAGAGAATTGATCAAATTTGAATGCCTTTATAGTGAATCGACTCGACAATTTTTTTCCAACTTCATAGACATCGTCAAAGTTGGACATGGTCTCCTGAAAAAACATTTTTTTTTCACGGGGTCCTAAAGAGGAGCGGAAGGGGTTACGCTTATGTTCGTATGCATGATTTTAAAGAAGACACTTCAAAGTTTTTTGCTCTTAAAGATTCATAAAAATCGATTGAAAATACGAGTTGTGACGATTTGAAAATGGTCGAAATTTCTTGAATTTCAAGTGTTTCACTACACCAGAGTAGTTTCAAATATTGCAGGAAATTAATAATATCCAACACGATATACACGACTGCTTTCGAGTTTCATGTCTTAATTATGTAAATTCAATTCTTAACGCTAGCATAGATTGAAAATTAATGTCAATTAAAGACAAATTTTACAGAATAGTAGTAAACTGTAAGCATGTTAAAATTTATAAAATTTAAGCAACTGGATACAATAGCATTATACTTTCTTGGTTGTTATTATTATACTGGTGAATTGTAAATATATTCAGGTTATTTAGGATGCATTATATATATATATATATTTTTCAAGCACGTCATGTATTGACCATACGATCAATATTTATATCCGGACATAATTCACTGTCGTAAACTTTTCCAATAATTGAATTATCACTTACCACACATCAGCCATCACCGTATATTAAAAATGGACTTACCTGAAACAAGAAGAAAAATATTACATGTTATATTCAAATCAATAATTTGTCCAGTGTGTAACATTCGACATTCAACAACAATATTTCAATAATAGATTATCCATGCACGAGTTAACAAGTAAAAACAAATAATGTTGATTGCATGAAAATGGTTATAATAAATTAATTGAGTTGGAATAAAAACAAACACTAGTTTTGTTCGCATCGAGTTTCACCGGTTATTTTAGTAATTGTTGCGAGGTAAATTGTAATACAAATACAAATAGTAATTTATTTGTAATAATTTGGAGTTACGCACGAAATGAATATAAAAATATAAAAAAAATAATCTTTTGGGTCACTAAAATACATTTTTTTTCCCCAGAATAATTACAATTGTAGTAGTTTTAGTAGTATACGCGCCGGAAGGCTAGAAGCGAGCATGTTCCGGACGCGGATCTCGACGGCACTGTATGAGCATGCAATTGAACACTTCATTACTGTATCATCGAACACATGCCGACTAGAAAACGCGACAAAACTTTTTCCTTCGTTAGAAAAGCACACTTTTAAAAGGGCACTAACGAGCCGCCCATGATTCGACAGCAAAATATACTACTTTCGACAGCTGAAAAATACAACTTATGACAATTCAAAAATGTCAAAAAAAACTATTTTTATTAGCTGAAAAATACTGTTTTTGGCAGCTGAAACATAGCATATTTGATAGCTGACGAATACCATTTTCTACAACTGTAAAATACAACTTGAGACAGCTAAAAAATACTATTTTCAACAGCTGAGGAATGCCATTCTTGACAGCCGAAAAATACCATTCCCGACAGCTGAAACATACCGTTTTTGGCTGCTAAAAAATACAATTTTTGACAACAAAAAAAAATCAATTTTTGACAACAAAATACAAGTTTTGACAGCTGAAAAATGCCATTTCTGACAGTTAAAAAATATCAAAAATGCTGCTTTTGGTAGCATAGCAACAATAACATTTATATTGGTGGGAAATGCTATTTTTGGCAGCTGAAAAATACCATTTTTAACAGCTGAAAAATTACATGTTTGACAGCTGAATAATACAATTCTTAATAGCTGAAAAATACCATGCTTGATAACAGCAACACACTATTATTTACAACTGTATCACACCATTATTGTCCGCTAAAAATACAATTTTTGAAAGCTGAAAAATGCCATTTTTGACAATTAAAAAAATGTCGAAAAATGCTGCTTTTGATAGCTGAAAAAAACCATTTTTATAGGTGGGAAATACCATTGTTGACAGCTAAAAAATATAATTTTTGACAACTGAAAAATATAATATTTGACAGGTGAAAAATATTATTTTTTACAGGTGAAAAATATTATTTTTTACAGGTGAAAAATATTATTTTTTACAGCTAAAAAATGAGTTTTTGATAGCTGAAAATATTATTTTTGACAGCTGAAAAATGAGTTTTTGATAGCTGAAAAATATCCGTTTTGGCAGCTGAAAATATAATTTTTGACAGGTAAATAATACACTTCTTAACAACTGAAAGATGCCATTTTTAACAGCTAAAACATACCATTATTAACAACTGCAATAAACCATTATTGACAACTGTAACATACCATTGTCAGCTAAAAAATACAATTTTTGCCAACAAAAAGTACAAGTTTTTACAGCTGAAAAATGCTATTTTGACAATAAAAATATTACCAAAAATGCTGCCTTTGATGGCTAAAAAATTCCATTTTTATAAGTAAGAAATATCTTTTTTAACAGCTGAAAAATATTATTTTTGACAGCTGAAAAATGAGTTTTTGATAGCTGAAAAATATCGTTTTTGACAGCTGAAAATATCATTTTTGACAGCTGAAAAATATAATTTTTGACAGCTGCAAAATATCATTTTTGACAGTTAAATAATACACTTCTTAACAGCTGAAAAATGCCATTTTTAACAGCTGAAACATACCATTCTTAACAACTGCAACAAATCATTATTGACAACTGTAACATACCATTATTGTCAGCTAAAAAATACAATTTTTGACAACAAAAAGTACAAGTTTTTACAGCTGAAAAATGCTATTTTGACAATAAACAAATCACCAAAAATGCTGCCTTTGATAGCTAAAAAATACCATTTTTATAGGTGAGAAATATCTTTTTTAACAGCTGAAAATAACATTTTTAACAACTGAAAAATATCATTTTCGACAGTTGAATAATACACTTCTTAGCAGCTGAAAAATATTATTTTTAGCAGCTGAAACATACCATTCCTGACAACTGCAACAAACCATTATTGACAGCTGTAACATACCATTATTGTCAGCTAGAAAACACAATTTTTGACAACACAAAAGATACAATTTTTGACAGCTGTAAAATGTCCAATTAAAAAATGTCAAAAAATGCTACATTTAATAGCTGAACAAAATAATTTTTATAGATGAGAAATACCTTTTTGACAGTTGAAAAGTACCATTTTTGACAACTGAAACATATTATTTTTAACAGTTGAATAATACTCTTCTTAGAAGCTGAAAAATACCCGTTTTAACAGCTGAAAAATACCATTATTGACAACTGTAACGAACCATTATTGTTAGCAAAAAACTACAATTTTTGACAACACAAAAAGTACAAGTTTTGACAGCTGAAAAATGCCATTTTGACAATTAAGAAAAATGTCGAAAAATGCTGTTTTTGATAGCTGAAAAATGAAATTTTTATCGGTGGGAAATCGCATTTTTGACAGCTAAAAAATATCATTTTTAACAGTTGAATAATACACTTCTTAACAGCTGAAAAATACCACTGTTGAGAACTGCAACAAATAATTTAGAACTGTAACATATCATTATTGCCTGCTAAAAAATACCGTTTTTGACTACAAAACGACAATTTTTGACAGTTGAAAAATGCCATTTTTGACAATTAAAAAAATGTCGAAAAATGTTGTTTTTGATAGCTGAAAAAAACATTTTAATAGGCGAGAAATACCTTTTTTGACATTAAAAAAAAACTGAAAATATAAATTTTGACATTGGAATACACTTCTTAACAGCTGAAAAATACCATTTTTAAGAGATGAAAAATGCCACTCTTGACAATTACAACAAACCATTATTGACAACTGTAACAAACCATTATTGTCAGCTAAAAAATATAATTTTTGACAACAGAAAGTACCAATTTTTGACAGATGAAAAATACCATTTTTAAGAGATAAAAAAATGCCACTCTTGACAATTACAACAAACTATTATTGACAACTGTAACAAACCATTATTGTCACCTAAAAAATATAATTTTTGACAACAGAAAATACCATTTTTTGACAGCTGAAAAATACCATTTTTGACAAATAAAAAAATGTCAAGAAATTATTTTTTTGATAGTTGAAAAATACCATTTTAATAGGTGAAAAATACCTTTTTTGATAGCTGAAAAATAACATTTTTGACAGTTGAATAATGCATTTCTTAACAGCTGAAAACTACCTTTTTTAATAGTTGAAACATACAATTATTGACAACCGCAACAAACCATTATTGTTAGCTAAAAATACAATTGTCTACAACAAAAAGTACAATTTTTGACAGCTAAAAAAATGTAATTTTTGACAATTCAAAAATGTCATTTTTGACAATTCAAAAATGCCATTTTTGACAATTCAAAAATCGAAAATGCTGCTTTTGACAGATGAATCAATTCTTAACAGGTGAAAATACTATTCTTGCGAACTACAACAAACCATTATTGACAATTTTAAAACACCATTATTGTCAGCTAAAAAATACAATTTTAGACAACAAAAGAAAGAACTATTTATTTTCCTAGACCAAAGTAACTGGCGAAAAAGTGTTTTTAGAATTATTTAAAAATTCTTGCTGAGCTTGAAACTGCTGGTAGTGCCATGGCTCCTTGGCTCTATATAACGAGCCGCCCCTGAATTTAGGTAATATCAAGTTATGAACCTATTCTTCAATTAAAAAAAAAAACATCAAATAACTCCTACAGCAAACAATTCTGTGACAAGTGTGACACATCATTAGTTTTGGGAGATGAGAAGCTACTTAAAAATGAAACAAAAAATCCAGACCCGCATTTTAAAAAAATAAGTTGAACGAAACGTCGTGTTTGAAAAATAAAATGATTTTCTGGAAGAGCTTACAAAAGTGTCTTAAGAAAGTGCTCTCGTTTTTTTTTAATAACCAGTAATAAAGCCGTAAAAAAATTAAAACCAAAATTGACTTTTTTTTTAATATAAAAAGGAAGGATGGTTGATTGAATGATATTAGGGAAATTGGCGTAAGCTACTTGGCTATTCTGCCACAACCGATTCTTTGTAACAAATTCATATATTGATATGAAAGGACAACCACTAGACATCCATGGACCCGTGCGGCCATTTTTCATTCAGAAAAAGTGACCGCCTGGATGGGATTCGAACCCACGACCACGAGGCCCAGAAGCAGGAGCGCTACCCACTAGGCCAACGCGGCCCCCTAAATTGACTTTTCGTTCAAAAAAAAAAAAATTGACTTTTCGTTTATTTTTTTCGAATATCTCCGAAAGTAGTCGGAATTTCGTTTTTAACAAATTATTCAGCATTAAAATGCGCAACTTTATTTTAATTTAACCAACTCTCTATCTCTTATAGTTACCGAGATATTAATACTGTTGCATCGAGTTTTGTATGATGTATGACTGCAACTTGTTATTATGCAAAAAAAAATACTTAACATGTTGGAAGAAAAATACCGACAAGGAAGGAAGAAGACGTTGTAATGACCGTTATTACCAGACCGTGTACTACATTGAAATAACATGTTTCAATCAAATTAGATGGCCATAAAATGACAAATATGTCGACGCACCAGGAAAATTGAGGACAATAAATCGATACACGTCGAGTAGCGACAAATTTTACTGTACCTAATGACCACAATTCTGATGACAAGTTGGGCAAACGAAAAAAAAAACTTGTAGCCATAAGTGACTTCTCTAATTGAATTATGAATTATTTAATTAATAACATAATCAATACATTTGAAAAATATCCATCACCAAAAATTAACAAATAGCAACTTTAGTTTCAGGCAGTTAACTGCCTTCTTTGATACTAAAGCTACGCGCACACTAATCGGAATCGGACGGACGGCACGCATCGGCAAAAATTGTTTAGCACAGTTATAAACGAGTCAACGCACATTTATCCGTTCCATGCGTTGACTCGTTTACAACTGTGTTAGGCAATTTTTGCCGATAAGTGTGCGCGTACCTTTAAGTTGCTGTTTGATTTCTAGGTGATGAATATTTTTCAGATGTATTGCTTATGTTATTAATTAGTATCAGGCAGTTAACTGCCTTCTTTGATACTTTTGATATTTCTTGGTGATGAATATTTTTCAGATGTATTGATTATGTTATTAATTAGTATCAAGCAGTTAACTGACTTCTTTGATACTTAAATTGCTATTTGATAATACTTGGTGATGTATATTTTCCAAATGCATTGATTATGTTATTAATTAATTCATAATTCAAGTGAAGTCTTTACAACAATCATTAAAATAAACAGCATAATCAACACATTTTAGTATCAAAGAAGGCAGTTTTTAGTCTCTAATATATCATCCATAACTGTCGCAATTAAACAATAAATACGCAATAATCAGACATAAAACATATCATCATAATTTCCGACATTGCAAAACAAATACAAATATTGAACGCGGCAATTCCGAGTAGTTAATGACTAATACACATCACGATTTATATTAAAAGCTCGGAAAAACAAAACAAAGGAGATAATTACATGCACTTCACAGACACTCCATTCGACAATTGGTCGTTATTAAAACGATACAAAAACAGTTCACCGAGTCATCCATTAAAATGTAGTTTTAATAATTTCGAAGCCGATTGCATTTAAAATGCAAGAATTAATCGTGCACTTAAAATACCGAACCATTAAACGTAATTGAAGCAAAGTGCTTGGAGAACCAATACCGGATGATACATAATAAAAAGCATTGAATGTTAACAGAAAAATAGCGTCACGTGCATTTATTACAATAAATAGAACAGAGGATTTCCATTAAAAAATTTGCGAGGTATGAATTATTTAAATTTGTTATAAAAAAAGGTACACGTGAAAGCTCGCTAGGGGAAAATGTGCAGGTTTGTGGATCACGTGTGTTTAATAATTGACAGCTGTGGACCGAAATAAACATTATGGGCTAATAAAGAGGACAAGATACTTACGTTACAATTATTTAACACCACGTGGAGGTGGGTGACTGTAAACAAAAACCTACGCGCGTGTGGTATGCAAAGTTATGGCGAAGGCAGACCGACGAGGCGCAGGTCTCGTGACCGAGTCCTCCCTAATACTTTATTATTCGATACTAATGCGATGAACACATAATTGTTGCTGGTGTATGCTATTCGGAGGTGGATTTTATTATTCTATGGAAATCTAATGATCTGTTCCAGAATTTCAGGTGGAATAACAGGGCCGCACCCTGCGATGTGCAGTTTACGCCTCACACAGAGTCCCCTATCAGGAAGGGTGTTATAACGGGTGTCCGAAAAGATTTTTACTATTTAAAGGTCATATTTCACGAGAACTGTTAGGAATGGGAGGATCTGACCAGTTGAAACCGTGAGCGTGTCTCTCGCAATTTTAGTAACAATACAGCGCGCTTTTTGTGTAAAAACAATTCATCAAAACAACAATTCTTACGTCCAAGTTCGTCGCTTTATCGTGCACATTTTAATTTACACGACATAAATCAAGCTCCGACGCGTCCGATATTGGAGTGATAACAACCCAACGGAAAAACATTAGCAACCCCTACATGGTGCCAAAGTGACAGTATGGGCAGCAATGTCTGCACATGGAATCATTGGTCCCTTTTTTTTGAAGATGGAAATCAACGCAGTGTCGCCGTTAACTCTAATCGTTATAGGGCAATGCTGGAAAATTTTCTTGAACCAAAATTGCAAAATTTTTATGGCTTCAACCAAGACACTTGGTTTCAGCAGGATGAGGCGATTGCTCACACTACGAATTTTACCATGCAGGTCGTTCGAAGGACGTTTCCAGGAAAGGTCATATCAAAAAATGGCTATATCAATTATCCTCCCAGAAGTCCCGATTTAACTGTCATGGATTTTTTTTTGTGGGGGTTCCTTAAATCAAAGGTTTACACTGACATTCCTGCAAATCTGAATCAGTTGAAGCAAAGAATTCGCGATGAAATTCGAGCAATTCCACAAGAAGTCTGTGTCCGCGTGTTCGCCAATTTCAGAGAGCGTTTGGAGGAGACGGTGCGCGTGGGGGACACCATCTCGACGGCATAATTTTTTACAAATCAATTTCCACATTTTGTAGTAAATTTTAAAAATAAAAAATGTTAATGCAATTTAAAACTGAATGAGTTATAATTTTTTTAAATAGTAAAAACCTTTTCGGACACCCGTTACTGTGTGCTCACAAAATCGTCCTCAACATCCCTTCTAACAATTGCTTAACACAGTTGTAAACGAGTCAACGCACATTTATCCGTTCCATGCCGTACCGATAAATGTGCGTTGACTCGTTTACAACTGTGTTAAGCAATTTTATCCGATGCGTGCCGTCCGTCCGATTCCGTCAAGTGTGTGCGTAGCTTTTGGCGGAAGAGAATTGATACTAATATATGGTACCGATTAACTCCATTCGGTTTGTAGTAACACAATTAAAAAAAAAGTACCGGGTTTTTATGACTCGTACCGCCTATTATGAAGTCACACAAAAATCGTAGCCGCAGTGAACGTGTTGGTTGTGAGTATATGAATTTCAATTAATTTGCAAATTATTTTATACTTCTTTTGTAAGCAAGGCAAACAATAAACTAAGTTGAACTAATGAGAGTTAAAGATTTAGTTAAATGATATGAAGTATTCCATAAATAAGGTATGAATAAATAATTACATTTTTATACCATGAAGCAAATCTGTATTAAATTGTTTCAAATAAATTAAACCATGAGGCGATATAAAAACTTAATAGAAAATACAAAATTAAGCCACTTAGCTAAGGCCTAAGATATAAGTAAATAATTGAGAAAATATAAATAAAAGTATGATTTTAAATTAGACACGTTTTGTGAATTGTCATTTTTTGGATGAATCATATTGTAAAAAAATATCCAACCTCACTCGCGAGTTTAAAGTCGCAATTTTTAAACGTTAATAACTTAACTAAAAATTGGTGTTCTTTCAAAAACCAAAGTTGTTCCAAAATAATGTAATTTTTCTAGAATTTATCTCTGTTCATATTTTTTACTATCTTAGTACAAAATGTGGAAAGTATTGTTTTTGTGAAAAATTTTAAATACGAAATTTAAACGGAAGTATCTTCGAGGTCCATCAAGATGATTTCAATTATTTTTACAAAATGTATGAATGCGTGAGTCTGTCGGGCTGTGAGCGATGTATCTGATAAAGTAAAAAATATTTTCAAATGAACAACACGACAAAACGAAGAATTGGCGAAATTTCGTAAACAGAAAATGAGAGTTTAATTCTAACGTTTTATTTTCATTCGTTCAGTTTTGCTTTTTTTGGAAAAAAAAAATACATATTCTTTTCGTAAAATTTTCAAATTCAAAATTAGGACAAAAATGTATTGATTTTCACGACAAAACAAAGAATTGGCGAAATTTCGTACACAGAAAATGAGAGTTTAATCATAACGTTTTATTTTCATTCGTTCAGTTTTGCTTTTTTTGGAAAAAAGTACGTATTGTTTTCGTAAAATTTTCAAATTCAAAATTAGAACAAAAATGTATTAATTTTCATGACAAAACGAAGAATTGGCGAAATTTCGTACACAGACAATGAGAGTTTAATCCTAACGTTTTATTTTCATTCGTTCAGTTTTGCTTCTTTTGAAAAAAAATACGTATTGTTTTCGTAAAATTTTCAAATTCAAAATTAGGACAAAAATGTATTAATTTTCACGACAAAACGAAGAATTGGCGAAATTTCGTACACAGAAAACGAAAGTTTAAGCCCAGCGTTTTATTTTCATTCGTTCAATTTTACTTTTCTTGAAAAAAAAAATATTCGTAAAATTTTCAAATTCAACATTTGAACAAAAATGTATTCAACATCCGACGTGGAATTAGCCAAGGAAGTCGTTGTTTCAATTTCAAGTTTTTTGTTTCTTAGTCTTTGTAAAACTTAATTTTGTAGATTTTTGAACAGTACAAGCGCGCAGAGGTGACAGTGACTCATGCTTTTTCGATCCAACAGTGTGGAAATTAAGTAGCGGATAAATTCGGTAAAACCGAAATTAAATATTTTTGGAAAAAAATCCTCGAACAGGTCAATTTTCTTTGATAAAAATACACATTTTTGCATAAAAGTCGATTTTCAGTAGTCATTTGTTTTTGAGTAATGACGCATCCATTATTTTTTTTAATGACAACCCCCTATTTTTGTTTTTGACTTTGAAAGATCTTTTCATTGTCGATCTTCCAGTGTAAAAATGTTGCCATCTTACATAACAAATTTTTCGAGGAAACGACAATTGAAAGTGAGAAACTATAAATTTTATTGTTAATACAAAATAAACAAAAACATCATTAGAAAGCAAATGCAATTATTAAATTAAATGTTCTGCCATCCACAGTTCGAACACGTAGTTTTCTTGAACATTTTAAATATTTTCAGGGCTAATTCTGAACAGTTCATCTCTCTCTATTCATAAAGCAGTTGTTCAAAAAACGCACATACCGCGAGGGTGCACCGTTTTGCTGAAACCATATTGTATTATAAGTCAAGATCATTGTTGTTTCGGAAAATTGCTACTAGTGCTGAAACATTGCAAAAACTCTCAATATCGGGTTCTCACCTTCAATTGTCATTTACTCGAAAAAATTCTCATAAAGGATAGCAACATTTATATACTGCCAGTTCGACAATGAAAAGGTCTATCAAAATCAAGAACAAAAATAGGGGGTTGTCGTTTAAAAACAAAATGGATGACGTCATTACTCAAAAACAAATAAGGACTGAAAATCGTGTTTATGCTAAAATGTGTATTTTTATCAAAGAAAATCGACCTGTTCGAGGATTTTTTCCAAAAATATTTAATTTCGGTTTTACCGAATTTATCCGCTACTTAATTTCCACGTCTGGATAAATATCTATACTAGGTCGCTTGCTTACGAAAAACGAAATGAAATACGAAACGTATGTCGATATGTAAATTCAAGGGATAAGTGCAACGTATGTCTTTTCTTATTCTATCTATTCTAACCTGAAAATTCACGTGCTTGTATCTGGTTTTGACCGTCTCCGATTTCGAGAGAGCAGAATTGATTGTATCCATTTCATTTATAAAAAGGTTAACTTTAATGACAAATTTCCAGTTGTCTTTACCGATTGCCGAAAAATGCACTCGCAAAGTTTCGTCGGGAAAATATTTGCACGCTCGAGAATTTTTAAATTTCCCGCCTAGACTGAATCGAATTATTTTATCGACATACGTTTACTAGACTTAATTCAGGCAACATGGAGCGATGATTCACTGTCACCTCTGGGTGATTGTACTATATTAAATATCCATTTTGATGTCCCCCGAAACGATTCCGATCAAAAAAAAAAAATGTCTATGGGCGATATAACTTTAAAACCAATAAAGGTTTTGAAATAATAAAACTAACAAGCGATTGGAAACTATTAGAGGCTGGAGGTGGGTATATACCTTTAGTGTTCTTGCAACAGGAATTTATCATACCATGCAGCCGTTAGTACTGAACAAAATGCTTATTTCCAGCAATATTGAGCCCCTCCTCACTAGGTGGTTATGGCCTTGATAAAAATTTGACCAACAAACGGATTCGAACCCTCTACACTACCCAGACATCACGTCAATAGATCTGCCCGAGGGCCTATTTGTCTTGGGACCCTATACTCAAAAATTAACCATATGTGCCTGGTACCGTTTATTTAAACTTGCTGCAGGAATATGTCATAACATGCATCCGTTAGTGGTGAGGAGTATGATTATTTCCAGCAAGATGGAGCAAGTAAATATTTACCCAGCAAAGAGATTCGTACCTTCTGCAGTACCCAGACATCACGTAAATGGACGTGTGTCTGCCTGAGAGCATATTTGCCTGTGGGCGTTTTGTCTCAAAAACGAATGCAGAAATTAAAATTAAACTTTGATCACAAGCTTTATTTAACAATCCGAAGATCTGAAAATTTTTTGTTAAAATTCTGAAAACCAGACATAACATTATTTGTTAATTAAAAAAATAATAATAATTTGATAAATATTCAAGCATAAATCATTGTCATTGTTTAATGACAACTGCAGACCGGTTTCACGCTACTGGAAAGTGTTTTATCTATTAACTCATTTAGTCATCCCTAATGCCAAATACATATGGTAGAGATCTAACCATTTCTAGTCATTCACGGCAGAGATTCTTGACCAGAAATGGTTCAATCTCTACCACATGTATTTGGCACTAGGGACGACTAGATGGCGCAGCAAACCTGTCTACTGTGATAAATATTACAAAAATCTGCATATAACAACACCTGCACCTGTTTTGTTAATCAATTTATTTTATCTTATACTGTTATCATGTCAATAACTCCTTAGCAACGAGTAACGTTAAGGTACCTATAACAACACTAGTGTTGTTAATAAATTCTTAACAACACTAGTGTTGTTAAAGGTAGCTTAACGATACTCGTTGCTGAGGAGTTATTGGTAAACAAACATGACTTCGCTTTTTGACGGTTTTCATTAAACATTTTTCAAACTAAAAAAAAATAGAAATAGGCCAAAATAAACCGTGTTACGACACACGTAACGTTATTTGCTTTTACATTACTCGAGAATTTAATTTCAAACTTTTCTCTCGTAATGTAAAAACCTTCATAACGTTACTTGTATCGTAAATTACTATTATTTCATAAACTCTTTGTATTACGTGTAGGTAAAGTTAAAATTAACATCTTATAAAGAATACTTTTTTTTTCTTCAAAAACTTACAGTGAGAATATTTCTTTCATACCAACTAATTGGAAAATTTGACTTCACACATTTTTTCTGAATATGAAAAATATTACAAAAGCATTTTAGCAAATGTTCAAAGTACTTTAGAATTCAGCATCTTTAAATTAATTAAAGATTTTCATAAGTTTCTTGATTTTCTAAAAAGATAAAGATTAACTGAAGATTTTTACGATTTTCGTATCTGCCATAAAAATGTTAAAAACATTTAAACAATGCAATCTTACATAGACATAATAAAGTAAATAAGAGAAACGATCCGGCGACTGGATCACTTAAAAAAAATATCCGCCCCATACACCGATAATAGGTACACCATCACGTTAACGGAGGTTTTTCAAAATTTGATGTCCGCTATGAAAAAGGTAAAAATATCAAAACAAACTAGGTATACAGACTTAACTAAACATGAAATAAAATGAGCGGGGAACACTTCGAAAAAAAAAATAAGTTAAGGACGCAACTATTCTCGGTGCATGAGGCGGATAATTTATTTTTTTCGAAGTTATCCATGGGCCGACACTATTTCTTTATTTCTTGTGTTGTCAGGACTATACAGTATGGAAATTAAGTAGCGGATAAATTCGGTAAACCCGAAATAAAATATTTTTTGAAAAAATCCTCGAACAGGTCGATTTTCTTTGATAAAAATAGACATTATGGCATGAAATTCGATTTTCAGTCGTCATTTGTTTTTGAGTAATGACGTCATCCATTATTTTTTTTAATGGCAACCCCCTATTTTTGTTTTTGATTTTGAGAGATCTTTTCATTGTCGATCTACCAGTGTAAAAATGTTGCCATCGTACATAAGAAATTTTTCGAGTAAATGACAATTGAAAGTGAGAAACTGTACATTTTATTGCTAACACAAAATAAAGAAAAATATCTTTAGAAAGCAAATGCAATTATTAAATTAAATATTCTGCCATCCACAGTTCGACCACGTAGAAATTCTTCTTGAACATTTTAAATATTTTCAGGGCTATTTCTGTTCAAAAAACGCACATAGCGCGAGGATGCGCCGTCTTGCTGAAACCATATTGTATTATATGGAAAGTTAAGATCATTGTTGTTTGGGAAAATTGCTACAAGTGCTGAAACATTGCAAAAACTCTAAATATCGGGTTCTCGCCTTCAATTGCCATTTACTCGAAAAATTTCTCATGTAAGATGGCAACATTTATATACTGCCAATTCGACAATGAAAAGATCTATCAAAATCAAGAACAAAAATAGGGGGTTGTCATTTAAAAACAAAATAGATGACGCCATTACTCGAAAACAAATGACTAAAAATTAACTTTTATGCAAAAATGTGTATTTTTATCAAAGAAAATCGACGTGTTCGAGGATTTTTTCCAAAAATATTTTATTTCGGGTTTACCGAATTTATCCGCTACTTAATTTCCACACTGTATATCCAGATATTTTTATCTTATTTATGGCAGACCCAGAATTTTGAGAAAGTTGATGTAACGGCGCACATATTCTCGGTGCAAGGGGTGGATTATTAATTTTTTTCGAAGTGATCCAGTAGCCGAAATGTTTTTCAATTTTGCGGATTGTTGGGGATGTATGTCTAGATTGTTCAGATATTTTTATTTTTTTCCTAGCGGACACCGAACTTTGAAAAAAACTTCAGGCAACGCGATAGCGCATCTTTTCTCGGTGCATTGGGCGGATATCCAGATTGTTTAAATATTTGCATCGAACTTTGCAAAAAACTTCAATTAATGTGCACATATTCTCGGTACGTGGGGCAAATAACACTTTTTTTAAGTGAAGAAAACTTCAGGTAATGTGACGGGGCACCTATTCTCGAGCATCTGTCCAGATTGTTTAGAAAAATGTATCATTTTTATGGCGGATACCGAATTTTGAGAAAAACTTCAGGTAATGTGACGGCGCACCTAGTCTCGGTACAAGGGGCGGATATATTTTTTTTTTCGAAGAGATCCACGGTCCGGAACGTGTCTTTTATTTCTCGTGTTGTTTGGTCTATACATTTACATTGCTTAAATATTTTTAACTTTTTTATGGCAGACACCGAATTTTGCAAAAACTTTAGGTAATGTCATGGCGTAGCGAATAATTAGAATTTTGACAAGGCAATGCATCTAAATTCTAAATTCGATTTTAATAACTGTCTCATATATTTTTTACAATAATTAGTTATGGTTAAAACATAGTGAATTTTTCAGTTTAGAGTAACATGTGAGAAGTTATAATAAAATTAACAAAATACAAGAAACTGATTTGCATTATCTTGACAACGACGAACACTGTTGCATCACGCCCAATTTACCTGCAAAATTGCATAAATCCCTTTGACCCGTCCCTGCCATTCTCTCCGGGTATTACTGCAGGCTGCTTACAGCATTTCTCCAATCAAAGCAGTGCAGAATATCAAATGTGGTCATTCGAACGCAATCTAATTCTTGCAAATTTAGGCTTTTGGGTGCTCAAGTGGAAGTGCCGTCCGTCCTTTGAATATAAACATTAGACACAACGAAGCTATTATTCAAAGCTTGTCTATGCAAATAGTTTCTATACATTCATAAGCAAATAAAAAGTTGTATAAACAATTTTTAAACAGTAATTATTTGATAGATTTCATAATAAAAATAAATGCATTTTTTTATGGAGAAGATTATCTATACTACGTGATAATCCATAAATAAACTGAATTGGAAAATTCACAATTTTTTAATTAACAGCTAATTATTTAAAATCTATTTTTTTTAGATTTATATAGGGTGTTCACATTTCGCCAGGATGTATAGGGATCTCAGTTGTTAAGAGTTTTAATAGAGTCCTTTAATTGGGACGAAGTTGCGCAAACTGAAAAAATTAACGTTACTTTATTGGTGAAATTTCGTATTTATTTCTTTACTCAAAATTTGTTCAGATGATAAATAAAATATCACTGTGCATTTTTGATCTGAAAAAAAAATGAACGTTACATTTCTAGTTTTTGAGATATTGAAGAAAGTGAAATTTTGGAAGTTCGTTTTTATTTCTTTACAAAAAAAACCAGCCAGATAATTATAATTAAAACTTTTCAACGAGCTTTATAATAGCATCCTTGATTTTGAGATAGCCTTAAATAGTATTGAGAAACCTTGGCCAACGTGTTTTTGCTGTGGGCACTATTTTGCATTTTTTATTCTGAGAATATTTTTTTGACATTAAAACGTTCAATGCTAACTACGAAAATACTCATAGTTGTTTAATGCAGTTTGCAGTCACAAAAAATACTCTTAAATGAAGAACAATGGGATATGATAAACTCATATAAAAATTTACGATTTACTGCAGCGTTTTCCATAAAGATGTCAATTATTTTAGAATTTGAGGATGTTTGATGGAATTGTGGGTTAAGGAGGAGTGAATGACTATAAGGGAATTGGCGTAAGCGATTTGCTGTTCGGCCACTAACGTATATAAGTTTTTGAAGATTTCATTTTTTAAATGAATGATACATACACTACACATCCATGGACCCGCACGGCCACTTCTTCGTTTTGAAAAAGTGACCGCACGGATGGGATTCGAACCCACGACCACGAGGCCCAGAAGCAGGAACGCTACTCACTAGGCCACCGCGGCCCCCGTTTTTAGAATTTAACATAGAAAATGTATTGATGAATTATCCAAAAAGTATAACGGAGTATAAATAATTATTAATCGTTAATAGGAATGGGTCTATACTTCAAATTAAGTAAGTTTTTAATTAAAATATTCAAAAATTGTTACGAACAGGTTGAATATTTATATATTCAGGCTACTTCTAAATAAAATGTATTTAATGCTCCTGCAACAAGTGTTTCTAATTTTACTTATTATTTAAAACTCTCGTCTAATTGATGAAAGTAACGCAAACTTTCGTAACACCCTGTACATAAATAAATGCTTCATCGTTCAGACAGTGACGAATATTTAATGAAAAGTTACAAGGACGGCAAGGTATGAAAATTATTTATGACGTGGCCCGGTGGTCTAGACCTTCTGCCTTTCTTACACCTCAAGATATTATCGTATGATCTGACTGGGACGAAACGAACGAGCGAACTTTGTGTGATATATATTTACGTGACAGAACAGAATGTAACATAAATCGTGGGGCGAAATACGACAATAGTCGTAACTCGGACGTACCGCAATACCAGAATCAAACATGCGGTGAGAATAAGTCGTTTCATCACAAGCCAAGAGATGTATAAATTTTATATACATTTTATTGTTTAAACAAAATGAAAGAATTATTGTTTAATATTTTTAATAAGCTGTGTCGATCATTTGTAGCCATTAAAATCATTAATAAATGAGGTCTTACAACAACTTTTGTTTTTTTTTTAATTGAACGTGCCTTCGAATATTATGCGTGTAAAAAAATGGAAAAAAAAATATATTGAGTTATAAACCTCAATTTTCGCATTTTCCGCTAGTGAACACGAAATTTTTTTTAGTGGAAAGGTTTTATTTAGAGGAAATGTATGAATATTTATTTGGATTCCGCGTTTGGAAAAAATCATTAAACATATTTTTTAGCCGAAACAAAAATATACGTATCGAACATTTTGAACACTTGGATAAGTTGCCTTGTAAGTACAGAAATAAATTAAATGTGGAGTTTCGAGGGGAATTAAAATCAAAATTGTCCAATTTCACGCACAGTACCTAACCTAAGATATAGTTTTTAGGGATGGACGATATTTCACGTACCTGTGATTTTTCATTAGTATTAAAAAATCACAGGTCGTTACTGTTACTAATAGGCTTATTTCACTGCTACTTAAAACCACTGCTACTTAAAATCACTGTTACTTAAAATCGCTGTTACTTAAAATCACTGCTACTTAAAATTACAGCTACTTAAAATCGTGAACATTAAATATTGTTCCCTAATCAGAACACCTACAGACCGGTTTCGACCTTTCAGGTCTCATCAGTGTAGTTAGTTGCTGATGGGGAAACGGAGATTACTATTGGAATATAAATATAAATAAATATCAAGTACAGCATTCAGGCAATAGATTCCGCCACTTTGGCGTTTCTACCTACTTAAAATCACTGATATTTAAACTGTGATTGCTCCTTAAAATCACAACTGTTATCTAAAAACGTGATTGTAAGAAGACAATGGAGAATAGCATTTCTACATATTATTTTATATTCAATACTGTTTACTCCCATTTACTCTTATGCTCATGTTCAAATTACGATTTACATCAACTGAAAAACAAATATATAAAAATAATTTCTACAAATGGTAAACCCAAAATTACTCAAAATTTATTTTAATTTAAGATTCAGTGCGAATACCTAAACATACGTTTTGAAATAATACCACGAAACCAATTTTTAAATTGCAAACTTCATTAACTGAAAATTAAAAGTAAAAACAATTCACAAAACTGCGAAAATCTCCAAATGCTCGTCCTTGTTCAGGTGCTCAAAACAATTAAAACAAAAATCTTCAAAAATCTATATCTCTATTGAAAATCGTTGAATTTACAAAAACCAAACTGATTTTGAATAAGCGATAGTTCGACCATTGAGGATGATTTTTTATGGAATTTTCCTGCGTTCTTTATATTTTTTTCTGCGATGTTTTTTTCAGGTGCTCAAAAAATTAAAATAACAATTTTCAAAAATCCATACCTCTGTTGAAAATTATTTAATTTACAAAAACCAAATTGATTTTGAATAAGCGATGCTTCGGCCATTGAGGGTGATTTTTTATGGAATTTATCTTGCGTTTTTTTATACTTTTCTCTACGTTTTCGTTCAGGTGCACAGAAAATTAAAACAAAAATTTTCAAAAATCCATATTTCTGTTGAAAATAATTGAATTTACAAAATCCAAATTGATTTTGAGTAAGCGATACTTCGGCCATTGAAGGTGATTTTTTATGGAATTTTTCCTGCGTTTTTTATATTTTTTTCTATGATGTTTGTGTTAAAGTGCTCAAAAAATTTAAACGAAAATTTTCAAAAATCCATATCTCTATTGAAAATTGTTAAATTTACAACAAACAAATTGATTTAGAATAAGCGATACTTCGGCCATTGAGGATGATTTTTTATGGATTTTTTCCTGCGTTTTTTTATATTTTTTTCTGCGATGATTTTTGTTAAGGTGTTCAAAAAATTAAAATATAAACTTTAAAAAATCCATATCTCTATTAAAAATTATTGAATTTACAAAAACCAAATTGATTTTAAATAAGCGATACTTCGGCCATTGAGGATGATTTTATATGGAATTTTTTTATATTTTTTTCTGCCATGTTTTTGTAATCATAGTCACAGTTTAAAATCACTGATATTAAAAAGTAGCAATCACAGGTAGCAACGTGATTCAAAAGTAGCAGTTTTGTTCATCTCTAATAGTTTTTTTTTATCAACTGAAAATTACTTTTATGGGGGTCGTTGGAGATTTCGAAAAATTATATAGGGGTCGATGATCAAAAAAGTTTGACGACCCCTGATGTAGATCATTTGTAGCCATTAAAACCATTTCTAAACGAGGTTTTACACCAACTTCTGATTTTTTTTAAATTGAATGTGTGTTTCAATATTATGCGTTAAAAAAATATTTAAAGAAAATGGAAGAAAAACGGTCCTCTAATTATTATTTAATATTGTTAATAAGACTATGAAGAAGATTTGTAGACATTAAAATAATTTCCAAATGAAGTTGAACATTAACTTTTGATATTTACAAATTGACCATATTTTCGGTTATTTGTTTCGGGAAAAAATTGTTTAAACAAATTGGAAGAAAAACAGTGCTCTCATTATTATTTAGTGCTGTTAATATCATCATGGATATTAAAATCATTCCTAAAGGATGTCAAACACTGACTTTTGATTTTTTTTAACACGTTGACTGCCAACAACGAGAATACTCGTAGTTTTCTAATGCAGTTTGCAGGCCATGGCAGTCAACGTGTTAATATGTCTTCGGATAAATGTTAAGCAAAATCAGGGAAAAAAGGAAAACTACTTAATTCGTTTTTGCAATTAAATTTTCTGTGTCTTTGTCAAAAATAAGATTAAAATTTTATTGATTGGTCATTATACGGGTGATGGTGGAGGCGGCAAAATTCGTGTCAAGAAAGTTGTGGCTAATTTAATAATGTTAATATTTTAATAGGGGACCGCGGTGGCGTAGTGAGTAGAGCTCCTGTTCACGGGCCTCGTGGTCGTGGGTTCGAACCCCATCCGTACGGTCACTTTTTCGGAACGAAGAAGTGGCCGTGCGGGTCCATGGATGTCCCTATTCATTATATAATATATGAATGATTATATATATATATATATATATATATATATATATATATATACAGGGTGCCCGTTTTTCGAGCGGCACCATGGGGATTTCAGTTATCTTAAGAGATACGAGGTTGGTAAAATTAGGGCAAAGTTGTGTATTATAACGTTGATTAATAATCTGTTGAGAAATTTGAGTTACCTTTTTTGTTTAAAAAAAAACGCGAAAAAATTAAAAAATCAATTTTCATTTTTTATTTTTTATTCGAAAACTATTACTATTAGGCATTTTGCACTACGACATTATTAGAGCACTTTTTAATGGAGGATCTGAATATGTTATTAGATTTATTGTGGCTTTCAAGATGGCGAGAAAACAGTGGACAACTTTTGTGGACAACTTTTGTTTTTCTTATGGGCGCCATATTGGATTTTTACATTTTCTAATGCAACGAATGATATATCACAAATTATGTTTTAATTTTACATTTGAGCCAAAATTTTGAAAGTATTATTTTTGTAAAGAGTGCTGTATATAATAATAACTCTAGAAATAAATATACACATTTAATAGAATCTCTGGCTGAATGGACTACTTTCCTATGCCATAAAAAAAGGTATATTTTAATATCAACTTGATATTGTATTGTTATTGCTAGAAATTAATTAATGGTTAAATTGTACGTAATGCGTCGGCATGTTTCTCGAATGAAAAAAAAATGTTCGCAACTTGTATTTTTACCATAACATTATTTAATACGAAATAAATGCACGCTATTCAAGAGAGACTGGCGTAAACAACAATTAGTGCGTGGTCACGCCTTGTTTTTCCTCGATTGTTGTAATAATTTAAATTTTTTGAATTTTAACATTATACGAGTATTTTAGTTCAATTATATTTAGACATAAAAAATACATAAATATTTTCGAACCGAAAATATACATTTGATGCACATTAATTTTTCAATATTTTAAATTTATTAATACTAATATATTTAAAAAAATAAATATTTAATTCAACGTGCATCAAAAATGTATTTACGGTTAGAAATTATGCATGTATATTTTATGACCGTATATATAATTTAATTTAATTAAAATTTCAATAATTTAAATTATTATGCCAATCGAGAAATCATGGCGTGATGACGCACTGATTCGTGTTTAGGTCAGTCTCTCTTGAATAGGAATTAAGTTTGAATGTCAAGAGTGGATACGCTCCATTGCTGAAGTATATTAATAGTTTTATCCAGGGGCGGCTCGTTATATAGAGCCATGGAGCCATGGCATTACCTGTAGTTTCCAGCTCGCAATCAGAAAGAATTTTTAATTAATTTTTAAAATTCTTTTTGTTTGATGATGAAGAATGGTGTTACAGATTTAGTGCATGTCTGGGACAAAATGTAAACGCACAATAAATCGAAAGTATACATAATCATATTTTCAGTGTTAATAGGCTGAAAGACTTCGGTCGATGGCCATTTGTAGCTCTTATGAGTTTCAATAAACTGTATTTATTTATTTATTTTTCATATTTTCAGCTTGTTCGGCTATTTGAAATTATGAACCTTTACTTTACAACTTAAAATAATCTTGGACTATGAAAATTAATCGTTCTTTCTTTCTTTTTATCTTCGAAAAATGAGGCGAGGGCCTCCCCATATTGTAAAAGTACCATCAACATGTTCCACGAGCCGCTACTGAGAGTCATACTAACCAAGTGAATTGTTTTATTTGAATTATTCAAAATGTATCTACTTAATATAAAGTTGTCGAAACTGCCGGCACAAAAGGTGAAACAATAAGGTGATCCCAACAAAGTTAACGGTTTTTTAATTCTTTTTCAAATTAGTTTCACTTTTTAGGACGATTAAAGCAAAAAAAAAATATATATATATTTTCCTATTAAAAAAAAAAATGGAAAATTATTTTGAACAATAGAGTGATTTTTGAGACTAATTTAAATCATTTTCTTACTAGAATATTCTACATTTTCTATTATTAAGACTGTTTTTTCGATTTTTTTCTGTCTAAATTTTTGATAATTTCGCCTAAATATTCTTTATTTTGACCTAAATTTTCGATTTCATTGTAAAAATTTTCGAATATTTGGTCCGCATTTTTTATTTCTCTCGACGAATTTTTAGTTTTTAAATTTTTGACCAGTATTTTCCATATTTTTGGTCAAAAGATTTTAAATTTCAGCCTGAATTTCCTTTATTTTGACCTTTTGCGATTTAATTGTTTAAATAGATTTTCGATTTTTTGGTCCGCATTTTTTGATTTTCCCGCCGAATTTTTAATTTTTGACCTGTATTTTCCATTCTTTTGGGACTAAATTTTCGATCTATTGACCTAAGTATTCTTTATTTTGACATAAATTTTCGATTTAATTGTTAAAAATATTGATTTTTTGGTCCACGTTTTGGATTTTTCAGGCCGAATTTTTAATTTTTAGATTTTTGACCTGTATTTTAGATTCTTTTGGGACTAAATTTTCGATCTGTTGACCTAAATATTCTTTATTTTGACATTAATTTTCGATTTGATTGTTAAAATTTTCGTTTTTTTTTGTCCGTATTTTTAATTTTTCGAGCCGAATTTTGAAATTTTAGATTATTGAGCTGTATTTTCGATTTTTTTTTTGGTTTAAATTTTTGATCATTCGCTCTAAATATTCTTTATTTTGATGTAAATTTGCGATTTTATTGTTAACATTTTCGGTTTTTTTGGCCATAATTTTTGAATTTTCGTTCAATTGAAATTCGAATTCTTCATTCGTAACTTCGCCACTGTTATGTGGATGTACATATCAAATATATTTAAATTAAAATACAGTTAATAGCTAACTATGTTACATTTAAAAATTGCAGAAATATAATGAGATATAAAAGAAAAAATCAATAGTCAAATAAAAGATATGACAAAATAGTCTTAACTTTAAAAAGTTTAGTCTGCATTTATTATCTTTAGGGCCGAGTTTTCGATGTTTTGTCTAAATTTTCGACTTTTTGACCAACATAGTGGATTTTTCCCTAAATTTTTCTTATTTTTTTTTTATTTGTCTGTTAAAATTTTTCTTTCCTTGGTCCACTATTTTTATTTTTAGGCCTATTTTTTATCCTATATTTTAGATTTTTTAATTTGGATTATTGATTTTATTTAGTGTTTTTTTTTTCATTTTCTGCTTTTATTTTCGAATTTCTAATCAGAAACTTATTTTTGGCGGCTGAAAGTGGCAAATTATTTTGCTTCTACCGAAGTTTTCGATTTTTTGTCTGCGTTTTTATTTTTAGATCAGGATTCTTGACCATATTTTGGATTTTTTTGTATAATATTCTATTGATTTGCAGAAATTTTCGATTTTTTTTGTCTGCAATTTTTAACTTTACGCTCGTTTTCGATGTTTTGTCTAAATTTTCACCGTTTTAGGCCCTATTGAAGATTTTTACTTTTTTGTTCTATATTTTGTATTTTCGTATATTTTGGCTTCGATTTTTGGTCTATTGTCCGAAATTTTCTTTATTTCGACTTAAATTTTCGATTCGTTTGTTCAAAATTTTGATTTTTTGGTCTACCACTTTGATTTTTGGATTTTGAATTTTTTATTTTTGTCCCATATTTTAGATTTTCTTAACTTGAATTATTGATTTTATTGTGCGAAATTTTTTAAATTTTTATATTTGCTATTATTTTCGAATTTCTCGTTGGAACTTAGTGTGAAACATCTGTGAAACATCTTTATTGACAGACATAATTTTTTTTACATTAATTTTTACATATTTCCATATTTTAGATTTCTGTATTTTCGATTCTTTTTATTTTTCTTTATTGACCAAAATATACGATTTTTTTGTCTGCGATTTTTAACTTTACGCTCGTTTTCGATGTTTTGTCTAAATTTTCACTATTTTAGGCTCTATTGAAGATTTTTACTTTTTTGTTCTATATTTTGTATTTTCATATATTTTGGCTTCGATTTTTGGTCTATTGTCCGAAATTTTCTTTATTTCGACTTAAATTTTCGATTCGTTTGTTTAAAATTTGGATTTTTTGGTCTACCACTTTGATTTTTGGGTACGAATTTTAGATTTTTTGACTTGATTTTTTATTTTTGTCCCATATTTTAGATTTTCTTAACGATTGTGCGATTTTTTTTTTAATTTTTATATTTGCTATTATTTTCGAATTTCTCGTTGGAACTTATTTTAAGCTAAAAAGAGTTATTTTTGGGGCTGAAAATGGCAAATTATTTTTCTTTTGCTTGTATTTTCTGCATTTTTATTTTTAAACCAGGATTTTTGATTTTTTAACCGATATTTTAGATCTTTTTTGGCCAAAATATTCGATTGGAAGATAAATGGTTCTTTGTTTTTTATAAGAGGAGGGGGGCGGGGGGGTATTGTATAAGTGGCTCCATTAAAGTGTTCCATGAGCCGTCACTGATTTTATCAGCGTTTTTAAATGCAGAAAGAAATCTTAAGTGTGAGCATGTGCATGCGCGAACGCGATCAAACTTTTTCTACACTTATTTAATTATATTGCAATTATTACTATATTTTTCTTGAAAAATCGTACCTATAATTCACTGCAGTGAATAATTAATTCATAATTCACTGCAGTAAATAATGAATTTATAATTCACTGCAGTGAATAATTAATTTATAATTCACTAAAGTGAATAATGGCTTTGATCAATGACAAATGCAATTTTTATAAATACAAGAAAACGAACGTTTTCTTGTATTTATCTAATGCTTTCTGCAACAAGTAAAGTTGTTTCTAATTTGTTTGCAATTTTTATATTTTATTCGCTGCAGTTAATAATAAATTCCTAATTTGCAGCAGTGATTTGCACTTTTTTTCAAACACCAATAACTTGGTACCAAATCGTCGTAGGAACTTCCTGCATAGGGAATTGAACAAATTTTAATGCCTTTATGGTGGATCGAGTCGACAAAATTTTTCCAACTCCGTATACATCGGCAAAGTAGGACATGGTTTCCTGAAAAAACATTTATTTTCACAGGGGTGCTAGAGAGGGACGGAAGGGGTTACGCTTAAGTTCGTATGCATGACTTTAAAGAAGACACTTCAAAGTTTTTCGCCCTCAAAGATTCATCAAAAAGGATTGAAAATACGCCGAGTTATGGCGGTTTGAAAATGATCGAAATTTCACGAATTTCAAGTGTTTCATTTTTTACCACCAGTGTATAAAACGTTGACACTACCTGAAAATAAACTACCTAATAACGGTCGCAACTATCAATGATATATTTCAAATTTAACACGTTGACCGCTTTGGAGTCACCGGTAACTGACACTGAAGTATTCCAATGGGGCCACGTCAGTCACCGATGACTGACAGTGAGTACATAAAAAAACCCGTATTTTCGTCTAAAAAATGCATCAAAATGAATGAAATAAGCATATTTTTACTCATTTTATAAAATAAAATTTAAAAACAAAGAAGACTTTTATTGACATTTTACAAAACAGCCAATGTGTTAACATCCAGTTAGAGAAGAAGCTTAGAATGTATTCCATGCTCATTTCGGGGTAACCTACGCAATTGCCACTAGTAAAATATTACAATCGAGCCAAAATTAATTTTCCAGTTGTGAAATTGCGGCACGGTGATTTCACTTTATGATGAAAATTCCGCGGAAAGTATGCGCTTATCACAATGAAAACTAGTTAACGGATAATAAATATGCAACGTTTGCGCAACAATATGCACTGTAACAAATGAATACGCAATTAAAGCGGATTCGCGATTCTATTAATTAATTTAGAAAGCGGGCGTATTTTAATTGAACTAATTATTTCTTATAACGTTATGAAACTATTGTTCGATGTTATGTTGCGTGTGATTGAAAATTATTATTTATTTTTCGTTTTGCTTAAAAGTAATTAATTTTTAAGGGTATGTAATAGCAATGGCTTATTTACGTTCCAACAAGTCTACAGTTGTCAATGCCGGATAAACAATTTTTTTTTTCTGGAAGCAACTTTTGACGAAATCAATGCAATATCATCAATATACATTGGCGCGCTATGAAGGCATCTGAAGTGATTAACGAAGGGTCGGAGGAGCCGCCCTCATCAGAAGTGATTGGATATTTTTTTACTTTATACTCGCAGATGTTTATACTCTATTTGCTAGGTATTGGTATGCACTATCGGCTTCTATTTATAAATCAGTTAAAAGGGTACAGATAATTTTGTAATTAAATATGAATGCAACCCAACATTTCATGTTCGCTTAGTGAAAAACTCAGGCATTCGAGACGCATAAAGCACCCGCAGTCTCGCCTCAGATGCCTTCACAGCGCGGCCAGACTTTACGCATAAAGCACCCGCAGTCCAAGTTAATCACCTCAGATGCCTTCATAGCGCGGCCAGACTTTATTCACAATCGCTTGTAAATTTTAAAAGTTAACAGTTTTGACATCCACTATTATTATGAGTATCTTTGCTTGCCTTCATTATTTATTTTTATGCATTACAGAAATCTATAAATAAACGATCAAGGATAAGATACATTATTTAACAATTTGATCAATTATAGAAGGCTGCATATAAAACGTTTTCCTCTACGACTCGTTCGGAAACATACCCGTATTACACATCATTTGTCCATTTCACGGTCTGGCAAATAAATACAATAGGGAAGTAAAATTGCCGATAAGGCAATAATATCATAATACGCGGTCGCCATTAGTGCAGAGGGTCAACGTAGTCGCTACAAATCGATACCTGGTACACTCAAGATTCTGACCAAACGGGAAAAGATGGTGCGCATCTTGAGAAAAGTACTCGTCACCGCGTATTTAATAAAAGATCCTCGTGCAGACTCGAATATTTACACAACACGCGTTGCCTCGCAGTGATGTCATCGAAACAATGACACGTCCATAAATTTAAGCATCTTGACATAAATAAAAACTGGATAATTAATTAAAATCTTCACGAGGTTACGCAGAAATTAATTAACACTAATTTCAAAGATTAAGAAATAATAACGTTGCTTTCCGATTGGTGTTCTATATTTACTTGGAGGTAAGTGTAAGTGTAACGCCTTGTCAGACTGTAGTAATGTATAAATACGCGAGAGTAATAAAGTATTGTAACGTTTTCCTCTGTAGATATAAAACCCATTTTAGTATCAGTTGGCTGCGTTACAAAGCCAATTCAGGGTACGAATTGTAAATGTATTCAACGGGACTTCGTGTTTATTTAAATAATTTTTGTACATTGACAATGCGGGTGGATGTAATGGAAACCGCAAAGTCGTGAAAAATACTGTTGAGTTTTGTAATACCTTCAAGGTAAAATATTATTGACGCCTAATATTATAGATATGAATGTCTCTTTTTGAGAATAGCAGTTAATAAATGAAATAATTTATTTAAAGAAATATCTACTACAAAATGGATAGAGATTCGATACTATGAAAACCTCACCTCATGAAAAATCATACATTTCTCTCCCTTGATATATAATCTACTATTATTACCTTAAAAAAACGCACATAAACAAGGTTTTCAGTAAAACAAAAATTACGTTTTTTTGGTAAAGTTTTGTAAATTAGGTAAGCCATGAATGTGTTCATTGATAAATTCAAAATTTTATATTCTATGGATTGGATAAAGCTGAGGTAAAACTTCAGTATAATTTTTATGAGTTGTTTCGGTGTTGAGTACATCTTCCGTTCTTGATATTATTAATTCAACTCTCTAAATATTAAGTTCGTTTTGGTATCGCAACATTTTAAAATTGACTAAAGTGAAAGTATTCGATAATATTTCGTTTTTATTTAATTTATTTAATGAATATGCAGCAAGTGAGGTTGTTTCAAATTTATGTATTATAAAAGTATTCGTTAAAGTATTAGCAATTGATTATCATCCAATTTGAGCTACATTTATAAAGTTGATTCCATTTAAACAACAATTCCGTTGACCCACTCTATCCTTTGGTTTGACGCACCTTGATTTTGAAGGTCCATTAATTCGGGAAGGAAAAGAAATTTGTAGGAAAGTTTTTTTTTTCTTTTGACTTGGGCATGAGCCAATCAGTCACATCGAATATTGTAATTTTTGAATTTTTGTATTTTTGGGATGAATAAATGAATAATGTCTGACGTGTACACAACAACCATGAACCCGAGCGAATACTTCTCGATCCCCGAAAAATCTTTCAGCCGGGCTGGGATTCGAACCCACACGGCACGCGGTTGTAGGAAAGTTCAATTAGATCCACATAACACAATAATCGCAAGATTAATTGAAGACGTGAGTTGAAAGTGTGTCATAACTAAATAACGCCACTCGTTAACACTTGACCCGTTCTTCACCCGAGTTAGAAGAATTCAACACTATGACGTAACTCATAGTTACTCATTAATTCCGCGCCGCATTTCTCGCTACTTACCGACCATCACACCCACGCACGCATCAATGAATTTATCATTACTGTTCCAGTCTTCCCATTCCGACAATTCATCCACTGTGTTGACTATTTGACGTGACGATCGTGACCTCAAAGCACAACAAGAATATCGATTCATGCGGTATGCCTACACGTGCGTTTGCTGGCCAGGCCAAGTGACATAATGTGCGCGTCCAGACAGGAATGCGTGGGTCGAGTCCGTAATGAAAAAGTGGTTTGGTTTCAATGGAGCCGACTGTAGACCAGACCATTTTCAAATTAAATAAACGAGCGTGGTCAGCACTTACAGCCGTCTGAAGGAATAAGAAATATTGTGGGTTAAACTAATTAACGTATTGTATATTATTTTTAGTCATTACTTAATAACGAGTATCGGGTTTTAAGATCAATTTTTCCCAAATTTAAATGCACACCTCTTGTCATAAAAATGGAAAGCCTTAAATAATTTAAAGCCACCAAAAGTTAACAAAAACGAGTTCAATTCAAATTCAATCTAAAAAATTTAAAAATTGAAAGTATTAATTAGTTGCGGGTGAATTAAATAAACAAAAAGTTTTCGTAAAGTTTACAGAATTCTTTTGACTCTTAGCTTACCAGCTATTTGTAAAAGTCGTAAGCGATGGTTACAGACAACTAAAATTAGCTCATTTATGAATTGCGTATGGTGGCTGCGCCGGGAACTTAAAATTTACGCCATGCGTTCGCCGTAGGAGCATTCGAGAATATTTTAATTTTTATTGTTTTTATTGTCGCGAATATGACAGCAACCGTTAGGTATGCGTTAAATTCAAATTTAACCCTTCTGCCATAAACAAGTAAAAATTTCAGTTGCAGAGGTATTAAATATACTGAAGGAAAAAAAATGAAACACTGTAAATTCTTGAAATTTCGACCATTTTCAAACCGCCATAACTCGGTGTATTTTTAATCGATTTTGATGCATCTTTGAGGGAAAAAAACTTGGAAATGTCTTCTTTAAAGTCATGCATGCGAAACTAAACGTAACCCCTTCCGCCCCCTCTAGCACCCCTGTGAAAAAAAACAGTTTTTTTCTGGAAACCATGTCCAACTTTGTTGAAATTTGTATGAAGGTTTGAAAATGGTCGAAATTTCACGAATTTCAAGTGTTTTTTTTTTCCTCCAGCGCATATAATTTGAAGTTACCAAAACTTGGTAAAGTTTACAATTTTTTTTTATATTCCCCTTGGTCGCTTAATTGACTAAAATTGCCTCTTAAGGATTTTTAAAAGCCTTTACTTCCGGTACCTTTGAGGTACAAACGGGTACAAACGATTCTCTTTCTAATGGCATAAACCAAATTTGAATATGTGAAAGTTAAGCGCTGGCCTTTTTTTTATTGTTTAATAACTTTTTGTCTTTGAGGTACGAAATTAAAAGCGGTACAAACAAGTACAAAAGAAGTACAATTGATCTGCGTTAAAACAGTCCAACTTTTTTAAAAGTCGAGCGATTGGTTCACACCGGTGATAAAACTATTTATATATAAATATTTAAATACTGATTCCGAATTATTTAAATGCTGTGAAATGGGCTTCATCTGACATAATTAGTCTTTGGAGAAACTCTTTCCCCGTTCTTGCTAATTGCTAAAGAAGAATAGCAAAGGGAAGCCATTCTAGCTGAAACTAAAGGGTGTTCCAACCATAATGCACGATGTTAACTGTGAGTCACACCTTAACGTCAAGTTTTTTGCCCAACTTAATTTGACATTTCTTTGTTTCAGTGTTTGACAAATGGGATTGTTGAAGCCTTTTACGAAAATGGGTATGTTCAAATTAAAATGCATGATTTTTTTGGTCAGCATAATCGACCAAATGTGTCCACAATCGGGAGAATTGTGCGCAAATTTCAGCAAACCGGATCTGTAGAAAATGTGAAAACACCTGTGCATGCTTGCCCAGTTCGTTGAAACGACAAAACATTGCTGTTTTTCGCGATAGTGTGGCAGAAGAGCCGTCAACCTCGACTTAACATCGTGCCCAACAATTGAACATCTCACGAACATCACTGATGCGAATATTGAACAAAGATTTGAATTTACACTCTTGCAAGGTTCAATTGACTCAAGAGCTGAAGCCTACTGACCATTTCAAGCGTCGTGGTGATAAATACACCGAATGGTTGGTTGAACAGACAGAAGGGAATGGTGACTTTACAAAGAAAATCATCTTCAGCGACGAGGCACACTTTCACCTCAGTGGATTCGTTAACAAGCAGAGTTGCTGCATTTGTTGAAAAGCCGATGCATCCACAAAGAGTGACTGTTTGGTGCGGTTTATGGGCTGGCGGCGTCATCAGGCCGTACTTCTTCGAAAATGATGTCGGCCAAGCAGTTACCGTGAATGGTGTTCGGCATCGCGAGATGATAACGGACTTCTTGTGGCCAGAAATTGAGGATATGGACCTGGACGATATGTGGTTCCAACAGGATGGCGCCACTTGCCACACAGCCAACGAAACAATGGTTCTTTTGCGCGAGAAATTCAATGGCCGTGTTATCTCACGTCGTGGCGATGTTAATTGGCAGTCACGATCATGTGATTTGACACCGTAGGACTTCTTTCTTTGGGGACATTTAAAAGAGAAAGTGTACGTCAATAAGCCAAGAACAATTCAAGAGCTAAAGGATGAGATAATTCGGCATATTAACGACATTGAACCTCAATTATGTCTCAGAGTCATTGAAAATATCGACCATCGGATAGAGGTATGTAACCGAAGCCGTGGCAAGTATTGTGCCGATATTTTGTTTCATACATAATTGTCATAGATCCTTCTATCATAATAAAAAATATTAAGATAACTCTCTGAAAACGTTTTGTTTTATTTACAATTAACATCGTGCGTTTTGGTTGGACCACACTTTACGTATAATTTCTTCAAACTGATTGCGATATACTTCCTTCAAATTGCGTTACGATGAACTACGAACAACTGCTTACAACTTCTTCGAGTTGATTTTCCCAAGTCTTCTGCAATACCTTCACGTGTTGTTCGATATTTCTCGTGGCAAATCGGAAGCACCCACATACTCTTGAAAACCTTAAATGACACTTCGGATGGTTTTTCTGGAGAGACTATTCATGACATCAAAATGGTCACGATTTGCTTTGTGTGAAAGAAAAATTGAATGGTTATTTTCGAAATAAAATTGAACAATCTCTGATACTTGTTTCAGATTCAGAATATGGGAGGCTGAGAAGGTCCTTGTATGGGCCCATTATACACCTCCATTTTAATGGGTGAGCTAGTCCTTCCTAGCTACCCCGATACTTGTTTAGTCGTGTACTTCTCTGTGAAAAATCTCCCAAATATTCATTAACCCTAATATGAAGAAGCTGGCGTACGCCAATGAGTTCTTTCTGGCTGTACATTTTAAGCTACCCCCGCCACTACTCCCATAGGAAACTACCCCGAGTGCAAAACCTCTAGCTGATCCGTTCAGTCTGGCTTTTACCCTAACTTCCCTCCTGAACCTTTTGTCGGATTTTTCAAGAAATTCCGGATGCGGCTGTAGCAATACCTCTAGCTGATCCGTTCAGTCTGGCTTCTACCTTCCCTTCCCTCCTGAACCTTTTGTCGGATTTTTCAAGAAATTTCGGACTGTACACCATGTGATGAGTGGAAGAACAATAAATGCTATACACTGAGCCTCGTCATCTTCTTAACTTCTTGATTGTCATTGTTTAAGATTTTGTATATGTATATCACATTGACTGCCGCGTCAATCAATATGACCGAGACACATTTACACGATTTTCTTCGCATAGGTGATAAATATTGTAAAATTTCTTTCGTAAGACTTCAATATTCGTGGATATCTACAATCGCGCAATATGGCCCAAAAAATGAAATGTTTGCCCAATATGAAATATACCGCCTGGCCCTAACGTAAAATATAATAAAAAGCACTCCGGCAGTAATATGAAAATGTAAGAAATAAAGGTCATTATTATTATTATATCGATGATTCCGAGTTCACTGAACATTCTGATAATAATACAGACTCGGATATTGACGCAGATGTTCTTGAACCTCCTCAAGCTACTTCGACACATCGTGTTTCTCCGACACACGATGTCAGCGATTCAAGTAATGACGATTTTTTTTTTGTAAAAACAATTTATAAAAGGAATGGGGTCAGAGGGAAGGGTTTTTGAGCGAAATTCATAAATGAAAGGAAAGTGCACTCAGGAGCAAATTCGCCTAAAAATTTGTTAAAAACTATGATGCTTTTAGCCTTCCAGAAGATTCAAAACACTGATATGATTGATACCTCCAACGTAAAAATACACCAAAAAATCTTTAAGAGAAACATGTTCGACAATGGAGCTGATGTATTGGCCTCTTTAGGTATTTTATACTTATTAGGGTGCAAATAAAGTACCAATAATCAATCTGAAAGAGCTGGACGAAAGACAACACTGGAATTGAAATTTTGCAGCGGGCCATGGGTCTCAGGCGATTCAGAAACTAGTGCGCTGCCATGCGATACAAGCGACATGCTCAGGGAATCTGATAAGTTAGCTGCAGTGAGAGGATTTGTTTAATCTTTCAATGACAATCGCTAAAAAAATGTATACAGTTGGCGAGAAAAAGTTGCAGAAGATGCTCTCCTTTATTCAATCTATGCCGAAAAAGCCCACAAATTATGGACTGAAAATGTTTGCAGTTGTTGATTTGCGAACCTTCTTTATCTCCAAGCTTGAAATTAATTATGGCAAGTAATGAAGCTTCTAATTCTACCATTGATATTTGAAATTGAAATTTTAAGTTTTAGTTTTAGGTTTTATAGGTTTTTTTAAGTTTTTAGTTATAAGTTATTACATTTAATTTTATCTTCATATGCCAAATCAGGCTTTGTCTCACCTGACAAGTTTTCACTAATTTGTACTGTGTACCTCTACCTATACTTTTTTCTGAAAATAAATATGTATTATTATTATTATTATCTAATTGGTAATTATGAAGATTCAAACAGTAACTTGACCATTTGTGGCAATTGGTTACCCTCTAGCCAAATATCTTATCACCAAAGGTATAACAGTTGTGAGCGCGTTGAATGGAAATTCCAACTGAATTCCAGCCATCAAGAAGAAGAGAAGTCGAAGTTCATTGTTTGATTTTCAAATGTAAGGACGTAACACTTATTTCTTATGTTAAAATAGTCCCACTGCCCAATACTGCACCCGATTTACCAGAATATGAATAAGCCACTGATAATCTTGGATTTCAAATAGACCAACAGTGTTACTATTGCACGAAAAAGGAACAGGTGGACAGTACCAGTTTTTTGCACTGCTAAATGTAATTGGTATACATTCGCAAGAGCTTAGAATTTCCACAAACCTGATGTATCGTCCAAACTTAGAAGATATTTTTTGAAGCCTCATAAAAACTTACAAATCGCCGAAAGCCGCAATTGCTCCAGATTCATTCAAAAACGAACCAATTGAAAAGGAGAAAAAACCACCAGCAAAACCGAGTATAGTGGAATGAAGAACAATTACACCACCATAATATTATATGTTCTGAGTGTTCAAATTTTACACGCAAAAATCATCTGGGCAAAACAGAGCATGCTGCAACGAACAACGAGAGGATTAGGGCTCCGAAAGGTTTTTAATTTTTGGATTTATTGCACTCATGACTTGCACCAACATCAATTTTTTTCATAAAAGATCTGTTAATTGTCAATTAATTTTTTATGCAGTAAATAATATCACTCTCTACTTATGTACATTTCAATTTGAGAATTGATTATAATTTTTTATTTTCTTTCTGTTGTTAATTTGTTGTCAATTTAGTTCCTGAACAGATAATGTTAAAAACCAGAAAAATCGGTGGAAACTTTGGTGATTTAGATGACTTGATGATAATTAATTAATATTAACCTTGACCTGGTGGCGCACTTTGTACAAAAATATAGGACCGCAAATGATAAAATTATCCACTTGCAAAACCGCTTACTCGATTATTTTAAATTCACCTTTTTCCACATGAGTTACTTATTATTTAAAATTACTTAAATTGGACATAGGCCTAATAATGGTCGCAACCGTCATCTTTAATAAAAATATATTTATAATAAAATTGTTAATATCTTCATTATTATTACGAAATCAATGGTCAGGCATAAATTAGATAAATTCATCGAACAAGAACAGTAAAAAAAGATTTAATGAAGATATAACGGTTTCTTTTTAGTATGTTGGTATAAGTGGTTCGCGTTATTATGTGATGGTTCGTATATCTTAACACTACCTCTCGTGTGGTCTTCCAGCCATGAAAGACCGCCCAAATTTTATTTATAAATGTTTATTCTAATCAAAATATTTACGTTCCACTTTCATTGCCGTTCTGGAAAAAAATGATAAATATCCGTGGGTAAACATCTCTCAACAAATTTCAGTTAGCTTTCACTAATCTGATTTAATAAATCTTTTAGTGCCATAAATTAAAATAAATTTTAAAAAATGTAACATAATACATGTCCTCTAGGGAACACACACAACGAATTTCTGAATCAAGTAGGCAGGAATAACTGTGTATTTCTGAACTTATATACAGGGTGTCCCGCAATAGGATGAACGTTGCAAAAATACGTGTTGCTTATCTTTTTTCAAGTCGAAAAGTCCCACTAAACATATAAACATTAAATATCGTTCCCTCATCAGGTCCTGAAAGGTCGAAACCGGTCTGTAAGTATTCTGATCGGGGAACAATATTTAATGTTTAAAATGTTAAAGTTTCTATTTCAAATTTTTAGAATGGCCTTGTTTAGCTATGCACATTCATGTCCCTGTCGAAGTGACAGACCCCATAATAGTGTTTGGATCGTTTTTGATGATAGTGGAAGCATGTATTATTAATTCAAACAATTTATTTTTATTGTTTGATGGCACATACGAAGGACTTCAAATGACCCCTGAGATAGTAAACAAATCGCGTGGCTGGCCAAATTAGGTGACCCTGGCGTCCTATCCACCGGTTATTAAATTTTTCATTTATAAATGCAAGTACCATCCTGCCAAAATGTGAAGGTGCCCCTTCTTGTTACATCCACATATCTGCTTTGATATTTAGAGGTATATCTTCTAACAACACTGGCAGTTCGTCTTGCAGAAGGCGTTCAAGCGACCTTCAACATTAGGGAAGTACCTAGTTTCAGTACATACATTTTTGAAGATTTAATTTTTTTGTACCAGTTTCTAGAGTGTTCTTAAATGTCATATTAATATTTGTTTAAGAGTCACCATCTTCAATATTAATATGACATGTAAGAACACTCCATAAAGTGGTACAAAAAAATCATATAAACGTATGTCCTACATGGCTTAGTGGTTCCCAGACACTGGGAACTGTGCACAGTTGAAAGATATAATGAAGGAACCTGCGTAACCATTCCATCTAATTTGATCTTGCAAATCTAATTAAAATTAATATGTTTAAAAAAGAGTTAAAAGCATTGTTAATCGAAATTGAACCTTACTCAATAGATGAGTATTACTCATATATAAATAAGATTTGAATCGCACAGTTTTTTGACAATTTTCTTTAGTATATACCTAACTCTAACTTATGTAAATTTTATATACGGCTATAAGAAATAAATATTATTATTATTATTATTATTAATCAGCTTTTGATATAGTACTCTCTGTGCCAATTTGAATTAATTACGATGACCTTCGTACTACTTGGGGGAAACGTGGCATAATGAAGCAACGGGATATTCCCAAATTTCATTTAATTTATTAGTACCCACAATTAGTTATTTCCACTTACACAATTGTTCATGAATTATTTATAGTCTACTGAGAACAATGGCGGTGTGAATTCATAAAAAATCGTTAAATTCAGTGGTAAACCTTGCAAAATAATTCTAACAGTCAAAAATTAGTCGACCCTGTCTCCGTAATTGCGGCTAGGCTTTTGTTTTATTTTGAAACTTCCTCTGTGTTCATAAAAACGGCATCATGTAATACTTTTACGGTCTGATTGGTTTGAAGTAAAATCTAATTAAAAGCAAATTCTTCGGATATTTAAATTCATTAATTAATTGCATGTTCTACTCATGTTCTACTCAATGGTCTAAATATTACATTAACCAGAATATCATCACATGGGCGAACGTTTTTGTGAATCAATCTCTTATCAACAGTAATTGGATAGCAATAGAATAACACAGTCATCATTATTTCTATTCGTCTTACTTAAATCAATAGCTCTTCAGAGCAGGGGCGGCTCGTTATATAGAGCCACGGAGCCATGGCACTACTTGTAGACTCAAGCTTAGCAAATAATTTTTAACTGATTCCTAAAAAACTTTTTAAATGTTAAAAAACACCTGTAACACCGCATGGAAATTCCACATTCAATTCAATAGATGGTTAAAATTTTGACAAAACCATTTCTAAATACTGTGTCTTTACAAATTTCCAAAGAATATAATCGCAAGTTCACTACAACAAAAATAGTTGCACTAAAGAGCAAATTTTGATGACCAAAAAAGCGCATTTTTCAGAAGTTTACATGGGAATTCCACATTTATTGGAACAGATGGTTGACATTTTGACAGACTAATTTTGAATAATGTGTCTTTACGAATTAAAAAAAAATAATAATTGCAAGTTTACCACAACAAAAAAGGTTGCAGTATAGAGCAAATTTTGATGACCAAAAAAGCGCATTTTTTAGAAATTCACATGTTAATTCCACATTTATTGCAACAGATGGTTGAAATTTTGACACACTAATTTTGAATGATGTCTTTACAAATTTCCAAAGAAAATAATTTTCTTCTAAATTTTCGATTTCTTTGTTAAAATTTTCGATTTTTTGGTCCGCAATTTTGATTTTTATCATCGAATTTTTGGTCGAAGTTTTTAATTTTTTATCCTATATTTTAGATTTTTTTTTAACCTAAATTATTGATTTTTATACGCAACTTTTTTTTTATTTTTTGCCGATATTTTCAAGTTTTTTAACAGTTTTTGATTTTGAACTTGAATTATTATTTTTTATGGGCGAATTTTTTTACCTTTTGGTTACTTTTTGAGTAAAATCGATTAAATTTAATTTTTCTTCAAACATTTCTTTGACCATTCTGAACACTATTTGTCAATAAAAAAAAATTGTGGGACTTCCAGGAACCGAGGTTTTCGAGTTTTTAGTCAGCAACTTATTTTGAGCTAAAGAGTTATTTTGGGGGCTGAAAATGGCAAATTATTTTTGTTTTCCTTGATTTTTCAATTTTTTGGTTTGCATTTTTAATTTTTAGATTTTTATTAAGATATTTTTTAATTTTTTTTAGATCTTTGACCTGTATTTTTTATTTCTCCGTTCCAAATTTAAGAGTTTTTGCCCTAAATATTCTTTATTTTGGGTAAACTTTTGGATTTGTTTTGTTGAAATTTTCGGATTTTTGGTCCGCATTTTTTTAACCGCGAATTTTCGATTTTTTTATGCTTATATTTTAGTTTTTTACCTTAATTAAGAGCCAATTCTGCAAGTGATTAATTTTTTACAATTTTTCAAAACATTGAGTGCAAAGTTCCTCCACTACAGAGCAAATTTTGAGTTTATTCCTTTCGTTTTCTGCAGGAGCATGTCGTTGTTTTCGCAGGAAAGTACACTATTTTTGAATAATTGAAGTTTATTTGAGGAAAATCCTTGGGGTAATACATTTTTTAGAATTTCTCAAATCGCCGAGTGCAAATTTTCTTCGCCACAAAGCAAATTTTGAGTTTTTTCCTTTGTTTTCTGGGGCTAATCACCCCGAGTGCTGAAAATGGCAATTTTCGTACTTGAATTTTCAATCTTTTTGTTTTCATTTTTTATTGTTAAGGCGGGATTTTGTTATTTTGGTCTAAATTTTTGATCTTTTAGCCTAAATTTTCTTCTAAATTTTCGATTTGTTTGTTAAAATTTTCGATTTTTTGATCCGCAATTTTGATTTTTAGGATCGAATTTTTGGTCGATTTTAAGATTTTTTTTAATCTAAATGATTTATTTTTATACGCGACTTATTTAAATCTTTTTGTCGATATTTTGAAGTTCAGTTTTTGATTTCTTCCCCTTCATTTTATATTTTTTAACTTAAATTATTATTTTTTATGGGCGATTTTTTTTACTTTTTGGTTACTTTTTGACTGCCATTTTCGAGTTTCTGATATTTTGAGCTAATGAGTAATTTTGGGGGCTGAAAATGGCAAATTATTTTTGTTTTCCTAGATGTTTTAATTTTTTATTTTTACACCTGCCTATATTTTAGATCTTAGACCGGTAATTTTCATTTCTTCGTTCCAAATTTTAGAGTTTTTTTGTCCTAAATATTTTTTGTTTTGGTTAAACTCTGCATTTTTTTTAGTCGCGAATTTTCGATATTTGTCTAAATTTTCGTTTTTTCGTGCATTCCATCTTCATCCAATAAACTGTAAAAGTGGCTCTACCATCAACATGTTCCACGAGCCGCCACTGCTTCAGAGGATCATGGATTACACAATTGTACAGTTTGTAACTCCAAATTCATGATAGATTTGGTGTTTGATGTGGTTTGTTGTTGGATATTGTAATAAATCATGGGGTTTATTACATCAAGTACGATTCATGTCATTTAAATGACAACTCTTTATAAATCGTACAACATTATTATTATTATTACATTCTTATATATTGTACATATTTTTTTTATTTTATGTGTGTATTTAGATAGCTTGTTGCTAAATAAAGATTATTATTATTATAATGGTTAACAATTACATTAATAATTCAATGAGACCGCATAAGTCTAATTAATAAGTGTTTAAACTGTTTTTTGAGTGAATACAATAACCACGTGCAGGCCGTTAGGCAGTGCGGATGGCCCGCTATCAAAATAAATAAACGAACAATTTTAAAATTTACAAGTGAACATAAAGGGAGATGATTTTCGTGGAAATATTTACATTAAGTTTATTGAAACAGTAATGCGGATGGCCCGCTTTAAATATAAATAAACGAACAATGTTAACACATTAACGGTCCGCGTTAATTGCGCGAGCTTATGCCTGTAGCCAATAAATTAAAACTTTTGAGGGTGTTGTATATCCACGTACAAAAATGGGCACAAATTTTGCAATAATAAATATTTGATTATAAAATTTAAAATACGTTTACACTTGTTTGAACGTTCATTCGATTGCCGGCAATAGTTTTCACAGTTATTCCAAGTCGTGTAAATATATTTATATGTCTCCGGACGTTAATTTGTTAAAATTGACAAGTGAACATGAAGAGGAGGCAAGGTTATCGTGGAAATATTCACATTGAGTTTATTGAAACAGTAGTGCGGATGGCCCGCTATTAAAATAAATAAATGATGAAACAGTAGTGCGGATGGCCCGCTATTAAAATCAATAAATGATGAAACAGTAGCGCGGATGGCCCGCTATAAAAATAAATAAATGAACAATGTTAAAATTAAAGAGTGAATATAAAGAAGCAAGATTGTAGTGAAAATATTCACATTGAGTTTATTGAAACAGTAGTGCGGATGGCCCGCTATTAAAATCAATAAATGATGAAACAGTAGTGTGGATGGCCCGCTATTAAAATAAATAAATGAACAATGTTAAAATTAAAGAGTGAATATAAAGAAGCAAGATTGTAGTGAAAATATTCACATTGAGTTTATTGAAACAGTAGTGCGGATGGCCCGCTATTAAAATCAATAAATGATGAAACAGTAGTGTGGATGGCCCGCTATTAAAATAAATAAATGAACAATGTTAAAATTAACAAGTGAATATATAGAAGCAAGATTGTAGTGAAAATACTCACATTGAGTTTATTGAAACAGTAGTGCGGATGGCCCGCTATCAATGTAAATAAACGAACAATTTTAAAATTGGCAAGTCAACTTGAAGAGGCAAGATCGTCGCGGAAAATATTTACGTTGAGTTTATTGAATTCTAACGACTAGCATGTACGTAATGAACTAATGACTATTCCCATGAACATTGTTGTTATGATTGGAGACGGTTGGAAATTTTTACTTGTTAATAACAGAACGTAATGATTCGACATGCTGCTTATTAATGTTATTTATGTTTGACAATGAATTTTGTCTTACAATGTTAGAAATACAATATACAATGTGATTCAATTAATGATGAATAAATGAATAACATACATTATAAGAAGGTGATTTACACCACAAATTATTAATTAATTAAGATACAATTAATTACCATTGAATTGACTAACCATGAATATGTCAAGTCATTTGTGACAAGTCACATCTTCACGAAGAATACTATTATGATGTCCTAGATACCAGGGGCGGCTCGTTATACAAAGGCGAATTATTTTCGTTTTCCTAGATTTTTCAATTTTTTGGTCTGAATTTTTTATTTTTAGACCAGCATTTTTGATTTTTTTTTGTCTATATTTTAGATCTTTGAACTGTTTTTGGCCAAGGAGCCATGGCACTACCTATAGTTTCAAGCTCAGCAAGGATTTTTAATTGATTCTTAAAACACGTTTTTGCCAGTTGTTTTTTTTTCTTCAAAAAAGGAGGGTGAGGGGGGGGGGGGGGCTATATTGTACAAGTGGCGCTACCATCAACATGTTCTACGAGCCGCCATTGAAATTAAGAATAGTTTTTGAAAATCCACGAGTTATGAGTTTTGAAAATTTTAATTTTCGAATTGTGTAATACTCGAGCAAAAAATTTAAAAAAATATAAAACGTGTTGACAAAATTCTGCAAAAATTAAAATACATTTGCAAATCACCGTTTTATCAAATTAAGTGCAGTTTTTGAAAATCCATCAATTATATCGCGAGTTGTGAATTTTTGAGAATTTTAGATTTCCAATTGTGCAATACTCGAAAAAAAAATATAAAACGTGTCGACTAAATTCTACAAAAATTAAACTGGATTTGCAAATCATTGTTTTATCAAATTAAGTGCAGTTTTTGAAAATCCACCAATTACTTCGCGAGTTGTGAATTTTTGAAAATTTTAGTTTTCGAATTGTGTAATACTCGAGCAAAAAATAACAAAAAAATATAAAACGTGTAGACTAAATTCTACAAAAATTAAACTGGATTTGCAAATAATTGTTTTATCAAACTAAATAGAGTAATTAAACATCCACCGATTATTTCGCGAGTTGTGAATTTTTGAAAATTTTAGTTTTCGAATTGTGTAATACTCGAGCAAAAAATTAAAAAAAAATATAAAACGTGTCGACTATATTCTACAAAAAATAAACTAGATTTGCAAATCATTGTTTTATCAAATTAAGTGCAGTTTTTGAAAATCCACCAATTATTTCGCGAGTTGTGAATTTTTGAAAATTTTAGTTTTCGAATTGTGTAATACTCGAGCAAAAAATAACAAAAAAATATAAAACGTGTAGACTAAATTCTACAAAAATTAAACTGGATTTGCAAATAATTGTTTTATCAAACTAAATAGAGTAATTAAACATCCACCGATTATTTCGCGAGTTGTGAATTTTTGAAAATTTTAGTTTTCGAATTGTGTAATACTCGAGCAAAAAATTTAAAAAAATATATAAAACCTGTCGACTATATTCTACAAAAAATAAACTAGATTTGCAAATCATTGTTTTATCAAATTAAGTGCAGTTTCTGAAAATCCACCAATTATTTCGCGAGTTGTGAATTTTTGAAAATTTTAGTTTTCGAATTGTGTACTACTCATGTGAAAATTAAAAAAAAAACATATAAAATGTGTCGACGAAATTCTGCAAAAATTAAATTAGATTTGCAAATCGTCGTTTTGTCTTGAAAATCCGCCAATTATTTCGCGAGTTGTGAATTTTTGAAAATTTTAGTTTTCGAATTGTGTAATACTCGATCAAAAAATTAAAAAAAATATAAAACGCGCCGACTAAATTCTCTAAAAATTAAATTGGATTTGCAAATCATGGTTTTATCAAACTAAATGGAGTATTTGAAATTCTACCAATTATTTCGCGAGTTGTGAATTTTTGAAAATTTTAGTTTTCGAATTGTGTAATACTCGAGCAAAAAATTAAAAAAATATATAAAACGTGTCGACTATATTCTACAAAAAATAAACTAGATTTGCAAATCATTGTTTTATCAAATTAAGTGCAGTTTTTGAAAATCCACCAATTATTTCGCGAGTTGTGAATTTTTGAATTTTTTTTATATTCGAATTGTGCAATACTCGAAAAAAAAATAAATAAAAAAATATAAAACGTATCGACGAAATTCTACAAAAATTAAATTAGATTTGCAAATCATCGTTTTATCAAATTAAGCAGGGACAGTTCGTTATATAGAGCCAAGGAACCATGGCACTACCTGTAGTTTCAAGCTCAGCAAGAATTTTTAAAACACTTTCGCCAGTTACTTTGGTCTAGGTTCTTTCTTTGTTAAAAAAAGGCGGGGGGGGGGTATATTGTATAAGTGGCTCTACCATCAACATGTTCCACGAGTCGCCACTGCTAGATACCAACTTGCTGTTTGGATCTTCGTGAAAAGATTTATTTAAGGAAGACGGACGCATATCACAAAATGTACTCACCTAATAAATTACAAACTTTACATACGAGGGGCGTTTGAAAAGTCCGTGCAAAAATAAAAACTGCTAACGTGTTTGGGGTAACCAATTTTTTCGACACAGTCTCCTTTTAGGAACTTTGTTCTAGTTTGTTGATCCCTTTCGAATAATGTCTGCAAAATATCCATTAGTGTCTGCAATCACCTCGTTTGAATAAAATCTTTGTCCCGCCAGCAATTTCTTCAAATTGGGGAACAAATAGTAGTCCGAGGGAGCCAAGTCTGGAGAATAGAGGGGATGTTAAAATCCTATTTCCATTCATTTTGCGACCACAACTGCTGAGGTGCATTGTCGTGATGGAAAAGGACTTTCTTGTGGGCCAATCGCGGGCATTTTTCTTGCAGCTTGAGATCCCCACAGCACAAGCAATCTCACGCACCTTAACTCTTCTGTCATCCATCACCATATGGATTCGATCAATGATTTCTGGAGTCGTAACCTCCACAGGCCGTCCTCTTCCAGGCTTCTCTTTAGTCTCCTGGGGCGTTTTGCCTTTCATAAAGTAATGTTTCATCACCACACGAAATTCTTTTTCGTCCATTTCTTGAAAATCACTCGAATGCCAAACACAAAGAAATAGACCAATATGGCTGAAACTTGGTGTGCGTTCATTCAAGAGATGCTACTAACTAAACATGACCTCGATACACGCCGGTGGTGCCATCTCTCGGACTTTGCACGGACTTCTCAAACCACCCTCGTAAGTCATACATTTACAGAGGTACGATATCCGCCGGTGGTGCCATCTCTCGGATTTTGCACGGACTTTTCAAACCACCTTCGTAAGTCATACATTTACAGAGGTCCTTTCTTATAAGCAAAATAAGCCAAATTTGGCACACCAGAATATGAATATTACTTCAGAGATTCAGATAATTGATCATCACTGAAGCAGAGGTTACGCGTGAAGGAACACTAAATTGTGCACTCCTGTCTAGAAATTGTTGTGTGTATTTATTTAATTAATATTTGCAATTATTACATATTTGTGTCAGCTTATTGAATAAAATAAATAATACCCAATACTGTAATGATTAATTAAATAACTCCAATGGCAACGGCTTTCGGAATTCTTTTATTTATTGTACCAAAACTATTAAAATGCGTTGAAATATGTTAATAGGAACATTGGATAAATTCATTGTGGTTTAATCGATACTTTCGCTAATGCAATTTCGAGTATCTGGATTAACGTTCACCATTAAAATCGAATTAATTCCGTGTTAGTCATTTAGACCGTATGTAATATTGCAAAATGAATGAATATTATATTACAGATCAAATTAAAACCAAAAATTAAAATCAGCAATAATCCGCGCGAATTTTGTGTACATCGTTTCAACAAACATGTTTAAAAAAATAACTAATTCGTGTAATTAATATTTATACATTTAATAAAATATCGAAATTAAACTCTCATGTAACATAAAAAAAATTATATTGTGATAATACGAATATAAATAACGTATAAAATATCTATTGTGCAATTTATTGTTCGCCTTGGATTGGAATAGATAATTTATTTTAAAGTTTCAAGATAATATTTTTAAATTTTTTCAATAAAAACACCCAGTATATTTTAATAGAAATTTAAAGTCATTTTTCTTGTGTTTCTAAAAATACCTAGTTTGCTAGGTTTATAAGTAATGATAATAACTTTTCAAATATTATTTATAAACCTAGCAAACTAGGTATTTTTACAAGGGCAATTTCTTTAAAAATATACTGGGTTTTCCATTTAAAAAAATTTCTTTGCATTTAGCAAAGACCTTCCTTTACTTCATAAAAATAGCATTTAATTACTTAAATAAACTTAATCATCTAAAAATGTAACATTTAAACCAATTGGTGCAAGTTTTTACAAGGGCAACACCATTATTTATAAACCTGGCAAACTAGGTATTTTTAGAAAGGCAAGAAAGAGGACTTTAAATTTCTTTTAAAATATACTGGGAGTTCCATTAAAAAAAAGTTTCTTTACATTTAGCAAAGACCGTCTTTTACTTCATAAAAATAGCATTTTATTACTTAAGCAAACCTAATCATCTAAAAATGTAACATTTAAAACAATCGGTGCAAATTTTTACAAGGGCAACATTGTCAGTACTTTGTCAAAAAAAAATTCAACTAAAATAATTTTGAAAGAGCGAAAATCAAAATATTAAATCTGATTTGTAATAATTCCAAAAGATAAACGCAGTATAAAACAAACACTGTGTATTTGCTACAAGCAATTATTTTTTATATACGGATTACAACTTATTAACACCCGCAGTCCATCATGGTGTAGATGGCGTAAGGTTAACACATCAATAAACAATTTTTGTAGACACGAATAAAAACTGGATCTTTACGATTTGAAACGTCACAAACGCTGTAAAACGCCAGTGGTATTGACCTTTAAGGAATTCAAAATGATTGCAGAATTATCCGTGGGAAACGCAGAACAATCATGACTATCTCAGATTTAAATTTACTTCACAATTCTAACGTGTACCTTAGCTGTAAGTGGCTATTTCGGAGTAATAAACTGTACTTTGTAGATATTGTCACGCAGATGTACATTTTCCAGAAATGGAAATGATATACAGGGTGAGTAAAAAATAAAGAACCTGCTCACTAGAGCCTTTATTTTTAATTTTAAGATAGCTAATTATTTGCCTTGAAAATGTTTATTATTTTCTGTGTCGCGACATTTTTTAACAACATCGATACCTTTTTTAGATATAGTTGATGATTGTTGCGCTACTTTCTTGATGAAACCGGATATAAATTTGGTGAAGAAAAACGTGTTATGTTTATGTTGCATGATTTTATTTTCAGTTTCCTGATGCATGTTACGATCTTTGATAATGATCTGTAAAGATCGAGACACGTGTCAGAAAATTGAAAACAAAATCAAGGAACATAATAACCTAAAGTTTCCTCTTTACGAATATCCAAAACTAGAACAAAGTTGCGTAAGAAAAAATTCATATTTTTATCACAAAAAATTAAACGAACTAATTTATTGCAACTATTACAAAATTTAACAATGCTAGTTCATCATAAAAAAATGCTCAAATTGCTGTCCATTAATAAATTAATTAATCCATATAATACATTCTAAACCACTTCGACTAGAATTTCCTGGAAAATTCGAACGAATTTTAAAATTCTCCAAATTTTGACACCTACTTTGGTAAATATTACTTTTAAGGTGGCCCCATAAGAAAAAATCCATAGGATTAAAATCCTGGCTGACCACTCGCGGCTATCCCTTCTACCGACCCACCTTTTCACAAAAAACATCCAAACGTGAATGCCATAATTCTTTTGAAACCAGATGACTTTGTTAGGTACATCCGTATTTGAGGCATAAGGATACAAAGCAGCTATCGTATAGATGAGTTTAGGAGATCTAAATATTGATCCGCATTTAGAGTATCTTCAAAAAAGAAAAAACTTATGTTAAAATTTGTCATAGAGCTAGTGGAGACACCCGGTCTATGCAATGCATCTGAAGACAATTAGCAAACGGGTTAGGAATTAGGAAAGAGTGAACACTCGTTTTGTGGTTAGCGTCCAGTAATGCTCCACCATCACCCACCCTTTTCAGGGGACTCCCCCAACCTACTTTGAGCACTTTTCGATCATTTGGAATTGCAAAAAATGGTGGGTGATGGGGGAAACCGAATTCTGGAGGACATTTTACATAAGAATCAGCAGGAATGATGTCAGCGCTGATTTTCATGCCGGCCAGTGTAATTTATTGGGTTAGCCTCTTGGCTTTTTATAGACAGTATTGCAAAGTTTTTGTCTTGATTCATTGTTGATCATTTTTAATTATCTTCAGTTTGCTAAAACTCCTCGCGCAGCTTGATGATGTAGTTGACAGCGTTAAGTAAACTCTCAAGGCTATGCACACATTTGGTAAAGCATCAGTCAAATATCTTTTTTGGATTAGGTTTAGAAAATCAAGTTGATTCATTTTTTCAAAATTAACTTTTAAATTCTGGCCACAAAGAACTTCAGTAGGGAACTTATCTTCACTTATCGCACCTCCAGAAGAATAGTGTCGTAACCTCCAAATCAACATTCATATTTTCAAATGTTACAAACGACAGTATTTTACAAAGTTTAGTGAATTTATTGACATCGTAATGTCTATTTGAACTAGTTGAAAATAGAACAAACCAATAAAAAATGATTATCTATGTTTGGATACTATTACGATTGGTACTATTCTTTTGGGGGTGCATTATATCTTCAAGATATTTACTAGCTAAATTTGCAGCATAAGTCAACTCCTTGATATTCAAACTTTTCAAATCTTTAGAATTTTGAAAAGTAATCATATTGTTGAGTGCACTCATACTCTACATTCTGTCTTCCAACTGCATCAGTATCACATCTTCATACTATGGTAAACACTTTCTTCTACTGAAAAACTTCTAACTTCATCTGGCGCCAGGCATTATTTTCCTTCTTGGGATTTGGCGAGTTTCCATAGATTGTTTAATTTCTAAGCCTTCCCATAGTTTTGGTGAGACCTTCCAATATTTGTATTATTTTTGATAATATTCTTTGTTAACTCCGTTAATTTCTTTTAAGATATTTGCCCAAGCAACCATATACGAAAAATAAGTGGGAAATCTTTCATTTTAAAGTACAAATGAGACTGGAGGCATCAGATTTTGTCTCTGGTGTATAGTTTTTTTCTTGGTTCAACTTAGTGAGAGCGCTGATTATTCCTTGAAAGTTTTTTACAAAGGCATGTACTGACTCAGACTTAGCAGACGATCAAGTTTCACTGGTTCTTTTTAACCTGGTTTTTGTGTATTTCTTCATGCTTTCCCACTCCCCCTCATATCTATGTGTCACAGGTCACCCTCGCGTCCCCTAGCTACCTGCTTGTTTTTGGCAATGAAACATTCTCCGCAAACCACATCAACGCAATTAACGCTCTTCTGCTATTGAAGATATTGCTTGTTTTACTTTTACGTAAAGAAAGGATTTTAGTTTACTTTCTTTAAATACTAGTTTAATAAAACCTTGCCAGAAAGTGATCTGCTATCTAAATTTTATGTTTTTATTTATATTTTTATGGTACCATGAAATTATAAAAAAAGACAATTTTTCAATCGCATTTTGCCGCCCCCAGATATGCTGCCAGGGGAAGTAGTGCGTCCACTATCATGAGAAGTTTGTAAAATTTTAACGTTGGATTTTGCAGATGTTCTCCACAATCAGAGGCCGTAGTTCCACTTAGGTTTTAAGATTCGTTTGTTGAGTAGAAGCTTGTTTGGATTTATTGTTTATTAGCCAGAAGAATTTGGATAGCTGGAGGCCTAGGGTTAATCGTTTCTAAATTCTTGCAACAAATGCTTCTTTCATGTTTTCATTCTTGCGAATTGTGAAAGTGGCAGAATTTGTCTTAATTCACCAGTGCATAAGACAATCTAAGATGATGTTAAGGCTATTATGCAATTTACAGCTGTAGAGTAGCTGTCAACTGCAATGTCAAAAGTTCCTCAATCTCCTCTCCAAGATGATTATCCACTTTGTATATTACAATGTCGAGTCAAGTACGCTACCCCGAGGGTTTGGCGGTGATTTGATATTTTATCTCCGTGTTTGACTTGGAAAAACCTATCACTTTGATGAAGATGTAACTATTTATCAGTGAGGATGTTTTAGATTTGGACAGATTGTATTATTTGTAAGCAGAGGTGCCAGCGGAAGTAAAGATTGGTCAGGATTACGAATAGAATTGGACTGAATTTATTGTCATATCTACTAACCTGGCCCTACCATACATAAATCACATCATCATCCGCAACTGTTTGTAAATATGTATTTTATTTCAATTAAGAAAATATATTCTCCACATTGTTATATGGGGTAGAAGCCTGGACGTTTAAACAAATTGGTAGCTTTCTAAAGATGGTGCTGGAGGATCCTGAAAATAGCCTGGGTCAAGGTAGAGAGGTTCACAAATATTGAGGTGCTGGAAAAGCTCAATAAAGAAAAACACAAAAAAGTGTAAACTGCAATACCTAGGACATGTCATGAGAGGAGAAAGATTATGGAAAGCAAGACAATGGGAAAGATAAGAAGGAGAAGGACATCTTGGCTTAACAATCTGAGAGAGTGATTCAGCCTAACATCTGAGCAACTATTTAGAACAACGGCAAACAGGGTAAAAATAGCCATAATAATTTCCAACCTCCGATTAGAGATGGAACTTTAAGAAGTCATAAATATTATGGCTAATAATCCTACTTGGATACACCAATTTCCTAATATGCGCTTCTTGCGCACGAATATCTTTAAAAAATCATCCTATATATTTTTTAAATGTATATCACGTAGTATTTTAGCTGTCTGAGTTTGGAAGAAATGTGTAATCATTCGGCCATGATAATGATTGTATCGTGTGAGCCACAAAATGTTGTTTCAGAGTTGGCTGTGAGATAAATGAGGTATGTCGTATATTATTAAGTCATTGAATAAGATTTTAAAAAATGAATTAATCTCAGACATGACAGCTATGTTTCTCTCTCATGCATGGCCAACTCAGAAACAAAATTCTGTAACTCGCACCTTAAGTTACATTAATATAATAAATAGGGTAACCACGAAATATCCATGGACTTGAGCTAAAGACGTGATGATGATTGTATATTACATTTACATAATAAATAGGATAATCACAAAATATCCATGCTACAATTTTTTGGCCTAAGCCTAAAGTAAACAGCTAAAACTGCGCGAGAAAGCTATAGCAAACATTTTTCATAACCAGACACAACTCAATAGAAAATAACCATATTTACTTTTAATTTAATAACTAAGGCAAATATGCACACGTGTGACATTTTACAAAGTTATCATCTGCAACGGTCACGTTTACTAATTCATAGGTCGTATCAGTCCATATATATGTTTAACGAAGAAAATGAAACCTACTTCGTTATTCCGTAATGTAATCATAAACTTTATTGGGAAATTTAATGTAATCGATGATTTCAAGGAATTCAGTAATGTGTCGTAGTTGGTAACCCCAACGCTTACGTCAACATGATTACAAAATTGGTCGGTAAGTTTTCGTGAATAGAATTTGTTTCTTACTTAACCAGGCGAGTAAACGTGCGCTTAATGCAAATTAGTTAATGAGAATTGTAATTGCAAGTAGTTTCGGTTTGAGCTGTTGCTATTGAAATTACAGAAGATTTGATAATGCGGATAATTTAAAATGGAAACCCTTTCTCATTGCAAACGCATTATAGTATATTACATAACAAGGGTCGTAAAAGGCATTTTACGCACGAGTAAAAAAAAAATACGTAATTGCTTTACAACTTACTTGATGTACTATTCTTTACCTACGAAAATGCATTTTTTTTTCTGGTTAAAATAAAGAGAAATTGAAATACAATCTTGTCTTGACGTTTAAATTTTCAAGGCTCCTTTCGATTGTTCGGATGAATGATTGGCTGCATTGAAGGGTGTTGACAACCAGACGTTAATTTAAAATATTTTTTTCTGCACCCATCCCAAAAATAAAACTTTCGATATGATTTATTGGATCCAAAGTACCACTTTACACAAATCGTACTGAAAGTAGTTATTTTCGGGACGATTTTTTTCATATTCGAATCGATTGCTTTACTTTCGGGGACGATTTCTGTTACTTTCGGGGCGATTTTGGGTATTTATGTAGGCGGCCTTGACAATAACACCAATTTTGCATTTAATTATGACAGCGCTTGTCATATAACATTCGTGTGTGTTTTTGATATTTGAGCATCCAAAACGGCTGCAGAAAAAATATTGTACCAAATTGTATTGTTCCAAAAGTGATTTTACGGAACTTGCAGGATTCCTGGAAACTCTCTACTCATCCCGTGAATATCACTTGTTACGTAAATTATTATTATCCAAAATCGTGTGTAATAAGCGATACTGTGGCTATTTGTGGGAAGTAGAAGTAATGTAGTTCATTACCCACTAGTGAGAGAAAAACTCGGACTCATGGAATAATTAGTTTTTCTTGCGGGACTAATTACACACATTCCACACTCGTATAATAAATAACTATTAAATTACGCCATTATACGTTACTTAAACTGGGAAATATTGAATGAATAAAATAGAATCTGAAGAATTGCAAGCACAACTACTAACCAGTCGGAATAGCAAGAATAAATACTCAAATAATCTATTATTTACTAAAAATGTCATGTCTTTAAATTTCCTTTCGACGCCGTTTCTTACCAGCAGAGGGGGATTGTTTGTCTTGGAGGAAACGGGAAATTACAGCGTCTCGAGTTTTGTGGATGTTGTTGTGGTAATTTGCCGGAACGAATTGCCTAGAAGAGACCGTTGCCGCCTTTTTGAATCGATTATCTCCGCCGCAACGAACGCCGCTGAAAAACAACTGCGATTGTTTTCTTAAACACCGTAATTTTCCTCATTAGTCTCGGTGGATATTCAGATTATAAAAGAATCGGTTTCTTCAACGTAGAAACCAGAAGGTTTAATAGTATAAATTGATTACTAATTTGGTCACAATAAATAGGTAGTTTATGGACTGGCCAAAAGACATAAATCAAATACCGTTGTGTAACTGTACAATAAGTTTTATGAGCAGGTGATTGGTACTGAAGATAAATAAAGGCATTAATTGGTGATGAAATAAACCCACCGTTGGATCTCATATGTTTGTTAAGTTTTAATATAATTTTAAAATGAGAAATAATATGATTCTTCTACAATTTAAGAGTCTTGAAGAGTCTACAATGAACAAATTATTTATTAAAACAACAATGTACGTATTGTAGTCTTTTCAAGACTCTTAAATTGTAGAAGACGAAAAGCAACGTATTTCTCATTTTAATCTAAGTCAGGGAATTTTTTACTTTAATACATTTTTGATAAATCAAATGGTGTAACAATAGTTTACATTTTAAACTGCGCGCTACTTTTCATCTGTCAAAGTCGGAGCTGTAATTTTTTGATATAGCAATATTAAAAACGGGTAACGAAAATGTGTGAAAGTCGGAGCTGTCATTTTTTGACATTTCAATGGTAATAAAAACGGTTAACGAAAATGGAAAAAATGCATAGTAATTGTAAAAATTCACTACAAAAATGATTTCGCGGAGGCAGTTCGTAAAGGTCATACTGCATTTTGTCCTTTCATTAAATTTGAATGTCGCAGACGCAAAAAACGCAAACTCGTGCTCGCCTAAACAGATCTACGGATTATAATGCTACCGCAACTGAAAGTGTTGCTTTACACATATCTTTACACTTTTTTTAATAATCATATTTGTTCTGTTATATTTAAATTATTACGTATCCTGTTACCTGGATTCCCTTTTTTGAATTGTGTAAAACTCTATGTAGTTTCTGGTATCAATAAATTATTGTTATTATAGAAGAAGACCCTCGTTTGCCGATTTTAACCCGCCAATGGTGACCATACTGGTCTGTGAGACCGGGTGTCTTGAATAACTTTATTCTCCGTTATTGTCTTTTGTTGCAATTTCGAGTAGCTGCCGCATTGCAGAGCTTAAATTGATTAAATATCTTTGTTTTATTATCAAAGAGGATAAATAAAAAAAAAACATGAACTATTAGTAACACGTTTCGAAAAGTTCTTTAGTTGAAAACCCCGGTGCGTCAGACCGGCGGCGGCGTCACCATTAAATTTGCGTCATCAATGGCGGGTTAAAGACGTTCACACCAATTGGGATTGCTTCGTACTTTGAACAAACATCCTTGCGAATGTTGCGGATGTAAAAAACTTAACCCGTGCTAACCTGATCAAAGGAAAATATTGCTGCAACATCTGAAAGTCTCTTTTGTCCATTTAATTTCACAGAAATGAGGGCGTGTCAACAGCATCGCACTTTGCACAAAAATCTTGGTTTTAAGACTTACAAAAGTCCAGTCGACATCAGAACAAAAGCAGGCAGTCCATGGACAGCCGTACGTATGTTGATTCGGAGTTGGAAGTGAAAGGCTTTTTGAAGAAAACCTCTGGGCGACAAGGCCTATTTTAATTTTGATGGTTACGTAGACAAGCAAAACTGTAGCACCTGGGGCTTCGAAAATCCAAGGGAAATAGTCTTAAAATGTCTCTTTTCACAACGAGTTCGATGTGGTTTTTGATCTGGTGGTGTCATTTCTATTCACTACGGCTCTGAATAGTTTCCATAATTGATGGTAGTAAACAAACCACCGCAAACAGTACCCGCCTTGAATAAATTGAAGACATTTTGAAGAGTTCCTGTGTCATTTCTCTGTATTTTTTTTTGGAGATGTTAATCGTGAGATGATATCCGATTTTTTTAGCCTGAAGTTGATGCTTTGAATGTAAAATTTCCAACAAGACGGCACTACAAGCCACACTTGTAGTGAAACATGCCACACCAGTGGCGTATGTAGAGGGGGTTACGGGGTTATTAACCGTATATTAATTGAATTAAATTACCTTTTAAAATGCCATAAAAGCAATTGACATATTGCTGCAGAAGACAAAAAAACTGTTTGATGAATTTTTCAAAAACTAGTGGGATTTAACAAATCTGATGTGGTGATGGTGTAATCGGGATTTTTGCATAATTATCGATTTTTTTTTCTCAAAAACTAGATTTTATAAAAAAAAACTAGACTATTTTTTTTCGCACTAGATCTAAATTTGATGTAACTTTTATTATTTAATAATTATTAACCAATTGAGGAAATTGAAAATTGCATTGAACAGTTTAAAAAAAGTACCAGATTTGATGTATTTTTCGAAAACTAGTGGAATTTAAAAAAATCTGATGTTGATGTGGTGATGGTATAATCGTAATTTTTGCATATTTATCAATTTTTTTTTAATTAAAAAAAACTACTTTTTTATAGACCCCCCCCCTCAAGACATTAATATACCGAATGTTAACCACCAAACCTGGCCATAGCAAAATAGTCCATTTTGAAATTTTATTTATTTTTTATGCCATTGCTATATTACACTTTTTTTATGTTATATTCACTATTTTCAGTTTACACATATGTTTGTATTTGAGTCGTGTAATAACTCAAGTCAAATTTGTGAGTGCGCGCCTGTCCAAAATTGGTTCTATTTCTTTACAACTTTACACTCTGATCACAACAAAATTTCCAAAAGCTGGAAATGGTGGGAATACAGTTTTTTCAAGAAATCAATTTGGAATGAATTTTGAGTAATTTTGGAAAGTTTGAAGTCGACAGCAATTGTTTTTATATTTATTTTGGGTCTCCAACATTGGTTCTATTTTTTACAATTTTACACACCGAGCATATCAAAAATTTTAAAAATCCAGTAACGTCATGAATGTGGTTTAAGATATCAATTTCGAATTGATTTTGAGAGATTTTGGAATGTTTCAAGTCGATAGCAATTGTTTTTATATTTAATTTGTCTCCAAAATTCATTCAATTTTACCCTGCGACCCATCAACATTTTCAAAAATCTAGGAATGGTACGAATACAGTTTTTTTTTAAGAAACCAATTTGGAATTAATTTTGAGTAACTTCGGAAAGTTTCAAGTCGATAGCAATTGTTTTCATATTTATTTTGAGTCTCCAAAATTGGTTCAAATTTTTATGTTTCATATTAAAAAATAAAAATGGAAAAATCAAAATCCAGTTAAGGTAAACACCTATTTCCGGTTTATAAAATTTGACCAAAAGTTAATTAACAAAACTCCATAGTGAGGAAACTTTGCAAAATAAAAGTTCTTATATTTATACACCCCCTGAAATATTTTCTGGATTGTAATAATTGCGATTTTACAACTATTTCAAATGAGCGAGGTGCATATTTTGGTTTTCACTTGCAATAATGGGGAAGCAAATAGTTTAAGACCAAATTAAAATTAACTTTAAAGATGAAGCACATCTACTCTTATTTCTAGACCCCTTACAAAAAAAAATCCTTCGCCGGACTTGTAATCAAATGTAGCGGTGAGTAACTCATGAGCGAGTCAACTCAAAGAGGCAACGGTTTTTGAAAAGTGGCGACCTTGTTTTTGCCCATCAAACTTTTTTCAAGGGAAAAATTTCCATTTTAAAAAAGTTTTACCCGTTCTTTTTTTGTGAATAAATATGTTTTCCGTTTTTTTGAAGATGAGGACCTGTTTTTTGCTTACCACTTTTTTACTGACATACTTTTCACTTTCTACAAGAGTTATGAGCAGACACGCGCAACTCACCAAAACAAGTCATTTCGCCCACCTCTAATAATCAGACGCATCGATTTATTAATGTAATTTTAAGATCGGATAATCGGACGCATCGATTTATTAATGTAATTTTAAGATAGACATACCATAAAGGCGACATCTATTGTCGAAATGTTGCGCATATCTTAACGTATATTTGGAAGAACTCCATTGTAAACAACCGTTTCCATGTCGGCGTTTATACTGAGATCTAATAATATCGAAACTGGTCCTATATTGTCGTACGGGGAAACAATATTCAAATTTTTACAATATAATTTTGTTTTAAGCCAAAGTATAAAGTTTCATTTGAAAATCTCTGTTAGTTTTTTTTGAGATTCAGCGTCCACAGACGGACGGACACAGCAAGTAATAGTCCCTTTAAATTAGACAAAAAAAATCGACGTTTTAGAGAAATTTTACCCACAGCTTAGCGACCTGGTGTATTTGGACTGTCTAAAGCTAAAGGTTGTCAAACAGACGGCCGGCGGGCCGCATGCGGCCCTCGAGATAATTTTTGTGGCCCTCGATGCTCTGAGAATAAATAAAAATAGAAAATATTGTTATGAAGAAGATACACTTGCACATTTTTGTACCTGTAAAATATTTAATTCATCTATTAATCTAAAAGCAATTATATTATATTTTAATTATCCTATCCATATTCATAATCCTGAATCTTCAATTCAAAATATAAATTTCACAAAATCTGAAAATGTGATGTGGCCCGCGTAAATCTGGCCTGTGCACCAAATGGCCCGTGTTTCTTAGTGATTAAGGGCCACTAAGCTGTGGATAAATTTCCCTAAAAAATGTCTAATTTGAGGGACTATTTGATTTGATTCTACAGCTGTCCAGAACTACAATAATTGTTGGACACCCGTTAGTTTCAAGTTTTCAATTTTAACTTGATTTTTTTTTTCAAGGCAGTTCTTGCTTAAACCTAATTTCTATTTCAATAGAATCAACTTTAAAGTTTAGGTTTGTTTCTCGAACTAGAGATAAAAGTTTCCTTTTTTAAACTGGTGTGACGTTTTTCGGTTTTGTATTTGAAATAAATGAATTTTGGATCAAGGCGCATCGACAAGCAAGGTCATTCAGGTTTTTTAATTGGATATGGTAACGTTACGATAACATATTTCTATGTTTTGACATAATTCAAATCGATATGAATGATATATTTGGCACAATCTAACAGTGCAAGTTTGAAGGTCTACCAGTAAATCAATAAAGACCATACAGTGTGTTTTTGAGATAAGGGGAGAAGATAGGAATTTAACATGTAAAACCGCATTTAAAACTCCCAATCAAATTTTATCGGCTATTGCCCCCTGCCCAGTGGCGGTTTCAAGGGGGGGTAATCGGGTAATTTTTCGCTTATCAATTTTTATTGTTAAAAATTACCGATATTCCACATTCCAAACAAATAATATAACCGGTAAATTTTTCCAACGCTAAAAATAAAATTAATTTCGAAAGACTATATTTTTTTTAAAGGGTGCAGAATTTGATGTTCTAACTACTAGACTTGCTAATAGATGACGATTTTGAAGGCAATGTGAAAACAAGATCAAGGTCACTTGCGGTTTTACGCTGTAAATCAGGCATCTCATTAGAAATTCCGTAAAAACCACATGGAATGTTACTTGGTGATGCGCCTGAAACCCAAAAATTAATTCATACCTGGTTATCGTTCAGTTTCGATATCTTTATAACCACCGTGTGTACCATTTCACATGATTATTATGTATTCCTTGTGCGATAACATCCGGTTAGACGCTGTCAATGCACGGCATTGTAATCGCAGTAGAGCGTCTACGTAGGAAGAATTTGATCCGTTAATTACTTGAATCAGCGCTAAATTTACAACCTCGTAAGTCCTTGGACGTTATTGCACACCAACAAAGGCGAACTGCCGATCTTTGAAAAGTTGCCTGGCCATCGAACAGTGGAGCATTATTTAACACCAACAAAGAGTTTTTTTTTTGAGAAGTTTCCCAGCTATCGAACGGTTAACAAATGGGAAGGTGATGCGAGGGGGAAACGCGCAGAACTTATCTATCAAGAGCAAATAAGTGATTTCACATACCATCGCTGGAGGAGCGATCAATCTAATATTAATTAACAAAGTTTAATGGAATAATATTTCAAATTTACGACGCTGTAAACCACCTGTAAACATTTTTAATACACGCGATATTTACGAATCGTTTAAACAAACAGCTATTTATAGTCGTGATTGTGCATGTGAAACAACATAAGAATACCATAATTTTTGTGTCTAATGTATTTCAATGTTTGTGTAATCTTTCGCCCGAGGCAAACATTCTTAGTATGAAAGTGACAACAGGTTTTTTCGCGAGGATGTTTTCGTCACGTAATGTATAACACAACTCACCGTTTATGTAAAAAAAGAAACGTAATCCAAAAGCACTGAGTAATCCACACAGGTTTTGTTAAAACACTAGGGTAGGTCTATTTAACACTTGTTGGAGCACGGTACACCGTAAAAAAAAAACGTAAACACTTGTTGTATTAATTGTGGGAACTGTCGAGGTAAGTAGACGCGCCAATCGAGCTTAGCAAGCATGTACTGAACCGAGCAGCATCGAGTACCATCGAAATTTTACGAATTCTAAAAACCGTCGTCTATACCTGCTGAACGCTCCGCCTCCAAGACGCACGCAACTCTCCGCCAGAACCTACCATCGAATAGAGGTGAGAATCACGTGCGTGGATCTTTCGGCCAATTTTTTTTCCGTAACCCTTCCTCAAAATTCCGGACCGGCTAATTTATATTCCTTTATTTATTCTTGATCGACCGGTCTTCAAACTTAAAAAAAAAATGTGCAGGTAGGTGATGATTTCTGGGTATGACTCCAAACTGCTATCCGCTTTGTGGTTCTTTTCATAGTTATTACTAATTTTCATGCTTAGAATTGTTGGTTGGTTTCACAATTTTCATATTTTTTATTTCGGCTAGTTTCGATTTTTAAATGGACCAAGAGAACCAAATTCAACAAATTATAGAATTCAATTTTAATAATAGTAAATAATTGAGACCATGACAAGCTATCAGAGAAGTGTAGGTGCCAACTCCGCGGGTGTTCCAGTGCTGAAGTACCCACAGGCAGAATTAAATTATATTAATTAAATCATTATAAAGTTAATAAATAGAAATAATTAATTCAATTATCGTTCCCCATCCCATCTGCGACAAACTACAGACCGGTTTCGGAATATTAGTCCACATCAGTGCAGTATTGCTCAGGTGATGAGGAATAGAATGATTAAGAGTGTAACGAAATTGGTTGATTAAGCATTTTAGCGTCTTACCTTAATCAACCAAGAAATAATTCGTGCCTGCAGTAATAAATAGAAACAACTTTTTTAACAAGCAAATTGTTTTATAATATTATAATGTGCCCCTCAGAACTGCATGCAGCTCTTGGTTGAGTTATTAATATTAATAATATTAATAATGCTTATTCGTGTGATTATACTGTGGTTGAGAAAAGTCAGTTTTAATACACTGTTAATTTATGAATAACACTTAAACAGATTTACGTGGTATAAAAAAATTGACAAAGCCGATATACAGGGTGTATTTGAAATAACGAACAGGCATTTAAGGGCACATACACAAAATATTTGTGAACACATTTCCGTCAAAATTTATTCGAATTTTTTTTTTGAATTATCCTAATTTTTCGAGGTTTTTTAAATATTTTAAGAACCGATGCTTTTCTCATTTAATTAGGTCTGCATGGAATGTGTGTTTGTTTACTTAAAACGCGAGATACGATTTCTTGCCTCCAAAATTTGAAGTGTTATCGCAACTTTTTTTTTGTAAAAGATAAACAGTCCTCAAGTTCATTGATGCTTAAAGAGCACTCAGATATTTCCTACGCGCTTGTTGTAATTCGATATCTAAAGCCGATGCCGTTTAAAAATTAGGTCACATTACCACTGCCCCCAAACATGTTGCGTATTTTCACTCATTAACTTTAATAATTAATTGCGCGCTTTTTGTTACAATTATAAACAAAATAATTGCGAATATTGTTTAAAAATAATATAATCTCTTTGTGGTTACGAGCCTGTTCGTTATTTCAAATACACCCTGTATAATTAAAATTAAAACTAAAATTTGCAGAAGCAAAGAAAAAGCCATTTAAGTAGAAATTTACTTATGTAACTAAATTTATTATATATTATTGCTTTTTTTTGTAAAATTTCTGTAAATAAAGATGTTTGTATATATATATATAAAAAACATTGAGCAGATAAAATAGAATACAAATTTTTCTTACATAACCATTTGTGTGTTCTAGTTATTTTTCTGTAACTAGCCTTTTTACCACCGCCAGAAAAGGATAACAATGACACATTCGAATGACTTTTTTGTCTCGGCCTTGCGGTCTCGACAAAAAGTGACATTTTCATGTAAATTAAAAAATACCTAATACAAAAATTATTTATGAAAGAAAATTAAAACAAAATATATTCTTTCATTTTAGCTTAGAATATGATTCTGAGACAACTGTTATTTTTTATTTTCTAATCCCGCTCGATAAATTTCATTCCCATTGTTTTTCTACTGCACAGAATATTTATGTCTTTTGAAAATGAGAAAATAATGTAGAATTTAATTCTGCGGCAGAATGTCTAAAAATATACAGGGTGTTCAATTTAAAAAATCGAAATTTAATGGTTTCAAATTGACTAAATGTGGTAAGTAATTTCGAACACTGTGTATTTTAGGATTCCAAAAATAATACACTACTGGATACCTTCGAATATTGGCGTTTTATAGCCAAATTTACATCTCTTAGACATTACGAAGATACGTATTTTTAAAGTGAATTCTGAAAAAGCACCAAATTTTGAAAAATGTCAAAATTATAATTAAAATTATAAAATAATTAAAATCTATCTATATAATATGTAGGATCATGAAATAGATTAGATTTAAGAGTTGTAAATGTATATGTGTGTGTGTGTGTGAGTGTGCGTGTGCGTTTCAAGTATGGATATAAAATTTTCGTGTCTCAGTGTTTGTAACAAAACTCCTCCGAAACGGCTTGACCGATTCTTATGAAATTTTGTGTGTATATTGAGTAGGTCTGAGAATAGGATGTTAACTATTTTTCATACCCCTAAGTGATAAGGGTGGTCCACCGCAATTTTTTTTTTTTTTTGACAATTTTTTTTATTTTTTATGATTCGGCATTAAAAAATACATACAACTCTAAATTTTCACTCTTCTGCCACCAGTTTATTTGCTTTTAATGGGCCACACATGGACGACGGCGCAGCGCAGCGGAGCCGTCGTCCGTCACTTTAATATATAGGGTGTTTCAGAGCTCTGGGAACGGTCAATCACGTGCTTATTTTTCAAAGTTTCGAAAAATGTTTTATACAAAAGTTGTGTATAATAGTGAGCTGCACGCCCTAAAAATATTTAAATTTATACAGAGTGTCTCATAAAAAAGTTACAGACCAAACTTATGTTTTTTCAAATGGAACGCCCTGTATTTTTTGTCATTTTTGAATTATATGGAGCAAATAAAGGTAAGTTACTTCAATACTCCCTATACCTATTGTTTGCCGTTTTCGAAATATTTGAAGATTTGTTGAAATATATGGTCTGGGTGAAATTTTATTTTTGCCCCAGTGATTGACGTTGAACGATTAAAATCATTTCTATTATTTGATTGAAGGTTCGAACTATAGAGCCAACCATGATTTCATTCAAAAAATTATACAGGGTGATAAAAAAATGCGGTAGAAAAACCCAAATTATAAAGTTGAATAACTTCGTTTTTTCAAATGGCACACGCTGTATTTAGTAACGTATTCTTAAGTAGAATCCAAAATTTTATTAATTTTTTTCAATGTCAAACTCTCAGCCCAAAAAATTAAAAATTAATATGAAACGCGAGAAAAAAATTCTACAAAAATTCACAAGACGTGGGCTTCTCAAAATAATTTTGGTTTTTGTATGTGCAGCAATTTTGAGTAGAGTAATGAATTTTTGAAAATGTATTTCTTTCAATGACTGCAAAAAATTAAAAATTAATATTAAACGCAGGAATAAAATCCTACAAAAATCCAGTTCACTTCACAAGATGTCGATCTTTGAAAATAATCTTAATTTTTGAATGTGCAGCAATTTTATGTTGAGTTACGAATTTAAAAAAAAATATTTTTTTTTTTAATGTCGACCTATCGAGCGCAAAAAAACAAAAAAATTATATGAAATGCAGGGTTAAAATCCTACAAAAATTCAGTTCACTTCACAAGACGTCGATCTTTCAAAATAATTTTGGTTTTTGAATAAACAGCAATTGTCAGTCAAGTTACGAGTTTTTTTAATTTATTTTTTATTTCAATGTCAAACTCTCGAGACCAAAAAATTAAAAATTAATATGAAACGCGAGAAAAAAAATCTACAAAAATTCAAATCACTTCACAAAACGTCGATCTTTCAAAATCATTCTGGCAATTATCAGTCAAGTTACGAGTTTTTTAAAATTAATTTTTTATTTCAATGTCAAACTCTCGAAACCAAAAAAATTAAAAATTAATATGAAACGTGAGAAAAAAATTCTACAAAAATTTAAATCACTTCACAAGACGTCGATCTTTCAATATTGTTTTGGTTTTAGAATGTGCAGCAAGTTTTAGTCGAGTTATGAATTTTTAAAAAGATTATAATAATTATATTAATAATTATTATTATTCCTGATATGATAATCGCCGAATACAAGAAAACTATTGAGATTAGCAACTGGGAACCCTTATACAATCTGAAAGATAATTGGATTCTACTTAAGAATACGTTACTAAATATAGGGTGTGCCATTTGAAAAAAACGAAGTTATTCAACTTTATAAGTTGTGTTTTTCTATCGCATTTTTTTTATCACCCTGTATAATTTTTTGTATGAAATCATGGTTGGCTTTATAGTTCGAACCTTCAACCAAATAATAGAAATGATTTTAATCGTTCAACGTCAATCACTGGGGCAAAAATAAAATATCACCCAGACCATGCATTTCAATTCAACGGCAAACAATAGGTATAGGGAGTTTTGAAGTTACTCACCTTTATTTGCTCCATATAATTCAAAAATGGCAAAAAATACAGGGTGTTCCATTTAAAAAAAACATAAGTTTGGTCTGTAACTTTGTTATGAGACACCCTGTATACATTTTAATATTTTCTGGGCGTGCAGTTTACTATTATACATAACTTTTGTTTAAAACATTTTTCGAAATTTTGAAAAATAAGCACGTGATTGACCGTTCCCAGAGCTCTGAAACACCCTGTATATGGACCATGCATGGACGATGGCGCAGTGCAGCGGAGCCGTCGTTCATCACCAGTAATAAGCTACGTATTGACGACGGCGACGTATTGCCTATTTATCTACAAATAAATAAATGTCGTGAAACCATACACGAAAATTATTTTGATGTCAGAATTAGCATAAAATTACTCCTAAATGAAATTCAATACACGAATGCCGGTAATCTGAGATATGTATGGTGCAGAATTCAAGGATAATGATATTGTCCTCTTCGTAATACATAAAATGTAACAAAACACTATAACGTGTACAGTATAAATACAGAATGATTTAACCTTCGGTCAGTGTGTAATTGAGCTTGAAATTGATTTTTGAACTCGTGAAAGTGATACGAATTGTCTACAAAAATTGAGTGTCAAATAATACATAATCTAGAATCATGTCACTCTTCTTGACTATGTAATGCTAATTCAAAAGATTAGAAATAACACACTTAACACTTGGTTTGTTTAACAACTTTGTTATTCTATATATTACCACATTACCTCAAAACTTTTTTTTTTAATTCCCAGATTAAAATTAATCAAAATAAACAACTTTGATTTTTATAATGATTCAAGAAACAATCATGTAAATGAATTATACACATTGAATTTTCTATGCATTATTTGCGGCCATCATCTTCCAACTCGGTGATGTAACAATGTGACATGTTAAACTTTATATACATAGCTCATAATTTGCATACACATTTTATGGCTGATGACAAACGCGCTAATCGTTATTATTATATTAGATAGTAAACATCTATTCGCACAATTAGCACGTCCTTCCTTCTCAGATTACTTAAATTTCTGCTACAAGGGAATATAATACAGATGTTAATTTTCCATCACGTATTCACTTCGTTCCAACAATGTACTTTCTCAAATAATAAGCACTGTGAAAACCTAAGCACATTTTAATATTCTCATTTTAGTGATGGTAACTGATCTATTTGTAAAAGCTAAATAAAATTTTGATTAATATTCATAATTTTCTATATATGACAAATCTTTATTGCTGGAAGCAAATAAATTTCTTACTCCTGCTCCAACAACAGGATATCGACTGGGCGGCTCTCCGCCATGATTTGGAAGTCTATTGTTAATGACGTTCCAATTGTAGTGTGATAAAATGAAATGATCTTAAATGGAATGATTGGGGAGTTTTTGGATTTTGGGGAAGTATTGAAATTTCTACGAAAACATTACTGCTATAGAAATTGATTTTGTAAATGTTTCTTATAAATAAAGATTTTGTGTGTTATGCTTCGTACACACTTGCGCTGAAAGCCGCGTCGAGCAGATGTGTACGGTGTTCGCGTGCATGATTTGTATTCGGCACATAATTCGCTGCAGCCGCATAAATGGATTAATTCGGATTAGGTTCGTGGTTGTGCGCGCTAAAAGTTTTTGTGCCACAATCGAGGCGCGGTTTGTTTCGCAATGGCTCGAGAAAATGCGCAAATGTGTACGATGCATTAGATACATGGGTTTTGGTATATACACTGTGTACATAAAGTAAGGAATAAATTCGAGGGAATTTTCTTTCAGAAAAATGCTCGGACACGTGTATTATTATTTTTTAACGCGCATTTTTTGATATAAAATTCAAATGTACAGGGTGTCCCAAAATTGAGATACGACCCCTAAGTTAATATTTTAAAACGTGAACCCCCATTTTTTGTTGCATTTATGGATTCTACGTAAAATTCTGAGTATTTCTCATGTAGCATACCCCATGTCGATATTCAGCTGTTTTCGAAGAAATGGCGTTTAGAAAAGGACTACTACTATTTCATGGTTTCATCAAAACATTGGAATTAATAAGCAAAAATAATTATTTGCTTAATTAAATGATTTTTCCTCGCGTTTACAATATAATAGAAAACAAAAAATCCAACGTTTCTATTATCCTTTACTTTTCATTTGTTTAAACAAGTTTACACTTTTGGGTAACTTTTACACTGCAGCTTATATTACATCTGAAGTACGTTACGCCAAAAGCAATTTTAAGATATAGCGAATGAAATCGCGCGTTCGTTCCAAGAACAATAGGTTTCGTTCTTTAATGTATCAACGACATGACATGTTGGCGCCATCCCAAATTTTCGGTTTATACAATAGTTGTTGATTATGCTAAGTAGGAAAAATCTGGATAACAACTGTGTTAAAATAAGGATTGAATTGTTACGCATGATTATTTGTTATATTTAAGCCAAATAATTAAGGAAATAGATTTTAATTCCATCAAATAAAAACTGATTCTGAATGTTTAAAATTCTCCACTGGTTTCGTCTTAATAATAATAATAATAAATTTATTTCCCAACAGAGTATTACAATTACAGGGAAAAATTATATAATATTCAGTAAATACAGATTGTGAACTAATTTAAAAACAAGAACAACTTATATATAATAAAACAAAATTAAAATTAAATTTCATCAAATTAAAGTACAATTAGAGCAATGTTTCAAAAATGTTTCTTTTGAAAATGCCATAATAAGGCAAAACTGCAAAACACTGACTAAAAAATGGTGATGTGGCCATCATCTTACTTTCTCCGACTTGATAGTATCATTTATATTTACGCTTTCATGGTTTATTTTTAATTTAAATCATATTTTAAATGTACATCGAACGTATTGTAAACTCGGATGAAACTGACGTTTAAAACGTCAAAATTATGAAAGATGGAAAATTTTTACTTCAAATTCAAGAACTCAGTTTACTCAAATACTAAAGATATTGCGAAAAAAACTTATTCTTTATAAGTTGTTCATTTTAGCATTCTCTACAATTATTATGAACATAAATTTGCTGTAACTATTATCGTTTTATAATTATAAACCAAAAATTAAAAAAATAATAATAGATTTTTTTCTCGAATAAAAATGATTTTATGAATAAAAGATGTTCATTTTTTTATTGTCTTCAATATTTGTTTAAATGCTTTTGTGATATTTTTCATATTTAAGAAAATATTGGAAAAAAAACAAAAAACAGTTCAAGTATAGCCTATTCAGTGGAATCTGGCGGCTGAGGTCGTAAAACGGTCGGTTCGCCCTGAGGATCGAGGCACCCTCGAAGAAAAGGTATTGGTGGTCGTCTAATTAAATCCCTTACATTTATTACTGTCCTTCGCTCCTATTGGTATACGCACTTTTACACCAGTACTTTTCAACAAAGATTGGTTTGAGATAAAAAATGTTACGTCCCCTACTTACCGAGCTCCGATCCTCTTTTACGACCACAGCCGTCAGATTCCGGAGAACGGGCTATAAACACCAACTTCCGGTGTACGAAACTTTACCAAAAGCTTTTCAGTTCTTCGGATTATCAAATAAGTTGTTCAAAGTTTCATATCGATTGCTCAATTAGTTTTTGAGATACAGCACGCAAAGACAGACACATACACAAACAGAAAAAAAATTCCAGAAATTGTTGAAATGGCATCAAGGCACCTCAAAACGGATATTTCCGGAAAAAAAGAAATTGAAAAAAAAAATTCACGATCCCAATACTTTCTCGTACTTCGTAACGAAGAAAGTAAAAATGAAATTTTCAAAAATCTCGCTTCAAAGTTAGTGGATTTTAAAAAAACAAACGTGCCTTTAGCAATTGAATATAATTTTTTTAGAATTTTTTGTCCACGGTACATATTTTTTTGAATTTTTTCCTCAAATGTTCAACAAATGAAAAAATGAAATTTTCAAAAATTTCGCTTGAAAATGAGTTAATTTTAAAAAACTAACGTTCGTTTAGGGGCGTGATATTTTAGCAATTGAATATAATTATTTCAGAATTTTTTGTCCAGAGTACATATTTTTTTGGATTTTTTTCTCAAATGTTCAACAAATGAAAAAATGAAATTTTCAAAAATTTCGCTTGAAAATTAGTGAATTTTAGAAAGCAAACGTGCCTTTAGGGGGGTGATATTTTAGCAATTGAATATAATTTTTTTTAGAATTTTTTGTCCACGTTACATATTGTTTTGAATTTTTCCTCAAATGTTCAATAAATGAAAAAATGAAATTTTAAAAAATCTCGATTGAAAATTAGTGGATTTAAAAAAAACAAACGTGCCTTTAGGGATGTGATATTTTAGCAATTGAATATAATTTTTTTAGAATTTTTTGTCCACGGTACATATTTTTTTGAATTTTTTCCTCAAATGTTCAACAAATGAAAAAAACGAAATTTTCAAAAATTTCGTTTGAAAATGAGTTAATTTTAAAAAACTAACGTTCGTTTAGGGGCGTGATATTTTAGCAATTGAATATAATTTTTTCAGAATTTTTTGTCCAGGGTACATATTTTTTTGGATTTTTTCCTCAAATGTTCAACAAATGAAAAAATGAAACTTTTAAAAATCTCACTTGAAAATTAATGAATTTTAAAAAGCAAACGTGCCTTTTAGGGGTGTGATATTTTAGCAATTGAATATAATTTTTTCAGAATTTTTTGTCCACGTTACATATTTTTTTTTGAATTTTTTCCTCAAATGTTCAACAAATGAAAAAATGAAATTTTCAAAAATCTCGCTTGAAAATTAGTGAATTTTAAAAAGCAAACGTGCCTTTAGGGGTGTGATATTTTAGCAATTGAATATAATTTTTTTAGAATTTTTTGTCCACGTTACATATTTTTTTTGAATTTTTTCCTCAAATGTTCAACAAATGAAAAAATGAAATTTTCAAAAATCTCGCTTGAAAATTAGTGAATTTTAAAAAGCAAACGTGCCTTTAGGGGTATGATATTTTAGCAATTGAATATAATTTTTTTAGAATTTTTTGTCCACGTTACATATTTTTTTTTTGAATTTTTTCCTCAAATGTTCAACATGTTTAGGGGTGTGATATTTTAGCAATTGAATATAATTTTTTCAGAATTTTTTAGTCCACGGTACATGTTTTTTTTTAATTTTTTCCTCAAATGTTCAACAAATGAAAAAATGAAATTTTTAAAAATCTCGTTTGAAAATGAGTGAATTAAAAAAAAACAAACGTGCCTTTGGAGGCGTGCTATATTAGCAATTGAATATGTTTTTTTTAGAATTTATTACATACTTTTTGGGTTTTTTTCTCAAATGTTCGAATTTTCAAAAATTCGCAATTCGTTTGAAAATTGCTGAACTTAAAAAAAAACAAAAGTATCATATTTTAGTTGGAATTTGTGATAAAAAACTATTTGCAAAAAATTGTGATGTGGCCATCACGTTACTTTCTCCGACTTGATGGTATCATAGCCATTTATATTTACGTTTCCATGGTTTATTTTCAATTGAAATCATATTTGAAATGTACATCGTTGTGTAAACTCGGATAAAACATCAAAATTATGAAAGATGGAAAAATTATACTTCAAAATCAAAAACTCAGTTCCCTCAAAAACTAAAAACTTATTGCTTATAAGTTCATTCACTACAATTATTATTAACATAAATTTGCTGTAACTATTATCGTTTCATAATTATAAACCAGAAATGAAAAAAAAAAATTCTCGAATAACAATGATTTTATGAAAAAGACCACACACACACACACACACACACGCACACACACACACAATTCCAGAAATTATTGAAATGGCATCTAGGGACCCCAAAGCGAACACTTCAGTAAAAAAAAATTGAAAAAAATCAGAGCCCTGTAGAAGCGGGTTCGAAAGCCCGGCTCGGCCCGACAGTGAAAATTGAAAACCCGGCCCGGCTCGGCCCGATGAAGCAAAAATGTGCTGCGGGCCGGGCCGAGCCGGGCCAGAGCCCGGCCCATGCAGGCCTCTGATCACAATACTTTCTCGTACTTCGTAACGGAGAAAGTAAAAAGCAGGAACTTTGACAAATCCTGATGTACACTAATTCTTCATGCTTTTTGACGTTTCAATGATATCATATCTGTTGTACAGTATAATATGAAAATATTGTTTGATGAATATAAACTTGATTGATTGATCATCTCTCAGTGAATATTACAATTTTCCGGTTATTAGTTATGTAAAATAGTCTGTAAATTTTATTTATTGTAAAGGAGATTCCATAAAATGAATAAACAAATAATACCACAAGAGGTTATAATTCGGCCGGATACATTTTATTTTGCATCGATAAAATTCATTCGAAAAATTTGCGATGAGATGACGAGAGCTTAAAACAAAATTTATCCTGCAGAAATTATAATCGCGAGTGGTATTTCTTTAGATAAATTATCGAATAAAGCAAAACTGTATATAATTTAAGTCGTTCGGATCGTTGTTAGAGTAAAGGTAAAGAAAGTTTATCCAATTACAAACTTGTATCTACCTTTTTATCCGCTTGCAAATAAGTACGTCTCTTTTCATCCACTTGCAAATATTATCCGATTGCAAGACCGCTTACTCAGCTATTTTAAATGCGCATTTCTATACATTATCATAAATAAAACAATAATTCTTTGTTTGTATAAATTTGAAAATATATTATATATATTATCGTTATAGTAAATTATTCGTATTTTCAATTTACCGTTAGTTCGATACACACGGTTAGTAAAAATTGCCGGAACATTGGAATAATTCTGAATTTTTTTTCTTAGATGTAAACAAAGTATCGTTTAAATATATTTTGAATATACATGGTGTTCATTTTAATATCGAAATTTTGAATAATAAAGCGCACTTATATCCAGCTAATTAATTACAATTTTAAACCGAAGGTGAACTTGTTTATGTCGACTCCTTTTCCTTAAAGGAAAAGAAAATTAAAAAAAAAAAAACAACAATATTTTAAAATGTCAATTTTTCACCTCTCATTGAATTACCCTTACGCGGACACCTCCAATTTCGGAAACGCATCGAATTTTGTTTTAATTAGATTGCCGGACGGCAGCGGACGAATTCGCGTGGGAAATCGCTGGAAAATTATACGTTTTTTAGCGTCCGCGTGACCGGCTTTATTTGATTTTCAAATCACACGTTTCGGACATGTATAAAAATAAACCGAAATATACTACAGGGTTGCACAATCAATTAAGGGCGTGATGAATAGGGGCACGTTTGTGTTCATTCATCGGGGAGCAGGGCGAATTTGGGCCATCGTCGGCCAGTTTTGTGATTTAATTAGATCGTCGTTGTTTGTTGCACGTACATGGATGTGTGCTTTTAATTAAAGTATTTGCTGTTATAATTATAATTTCTATCATGGTCCTTGGAAAAGGCCTGACAAAGTCCCAAACAAAAGTATTAAAATAAGTCCTAGTTGGTGTGCTACAGGCGAGCGCTTGTGCCGGTTGTACCGCGTGCCGTGTGGGTTCGAATCCCAGCCCGGGCGAAAGATTTTTCAGGCGATCGAAAAGTAAAACATGGCAATTGCTGTGTAAATCATGTTCTGGAACGAAATTTAGATGCAGAAAATTACAATGAAATATAATAAATAATTTGTAATCATTCACACGAACTGATGGTTAATTAGATGTTTTGAAATGGGAAAATAATTAACAACTTTTACGTTTATATTTCCTTAATCATGCAGCCTTTTGTTTCCAATTAATTTCAGACTATTGTTTACTGGCATTGTGTGTATCGTACAAAGTAAAATGCGTGATCACTTTTCATAAGCCACACCTTTGGATCCAGTCATGGCGATGTCAGTTTACTCAATGAGTCATGTCTGTGTGGATTCGTTTAAAACGTTCGTACACTGAATAATTAACAACATCCCAGGATTTATACACACATGATTCATTCTTTGTAGCGGTGCGTTTTCATTTTTATAATTGTATCGTTTCGATCATCTAAATTTTAACACAATTTTAAGTGTTTCGGCCAATAGACCAAAAATCGAAGCCAAAATATACGAAAATACAAAATATAGGCCAAAAAAGTAAAAATCTACAATAGGGCCTAAAACGGTGAAAATTTAGACAAAACATCGAAAACGAGCGAAAAGTTAAAAATTGCAGACAAAAAAATCGAATATTTTGGTCAATAAAGAAAAATAAAAAGAATCGAAAATACAGAAATCTAAAATATGGTCCAAAGAATCAAGAATCCTGATCTAAAAATAAAAAAACGTGCAACAAAAACTTAGGTAGAAGCAAAATTTGCTTGCGGGCCAAACAATCGAAAATTTTAACAATGAAATCGAAAATTTATGTCAAAATAAAGAATATTTAGGATAACAGATCGAAAATTTAGTCCCAAAAGAATCGAAAATACAGGTCAAAAATCTAAAAATTAAAAATTCGGCGGGAAAATCAAGAATGCGGGCCAAAAAATCGAAAAGTTAGGTCAAAATAAAGAAAAAATTAGGTCATTAGATTTTGAAAAAATAATCAAAATCTGTAATGTTGGCCAGAAAGTCGAAAATTTAGACAGTACACCGTAAACTCGGGCCGAAAGATAATAAATGGAGGGGGCGGCCGTTGGTGTAGTGGGTACAGGCGAGCGCTTGTGCCGGTTGCACCGCGGCCGTGTGGGTTCGATTCCCAGCCGGGACGAAAGACTTTTCTGTCGAGAAGTATTCGTTCGGGTCCGTGGTTGTTTGTATACGTCTTTCATTATTCATTTCATCATTTATTCATTTAATTTATAACTTAAACAAATACAATATAGATGATGGCTAATGGTCATAGCACCAAAGCCAGGCATAACGCCGAAAACAAAAAAAAAAATAAATAAATGGAGACTAAAAAATTGAAAATTTCAACAAACAAAACTCGAAAATACCGGAAAAAAAATTCGCATATAAATGAATGATTCAGATTGTAGATATTTTAACCAAAATCATATAAAAAATTTGGAACTAGAATTAAAAATTCGGCCTGAAATATCCAAAACGTGGACCGAAAAATCAAAATTTTTAACAATTAAATCGAAAATTTAGGTCAAAATAAAGAATATTTAGAGCAAATGATCAAAAATTTAAACCAAAAAAAAAATCGAAAATACAGCTCAAAAATCTAAAATTTAAAAATTCGGCTCGTAAAATCAAAAATACGGACCAGAAAAAAACGAAAATTTTAACAATTAAATCGAAAATTTATGTTAAAATAAAGAATATTTAGGTCAACAGATCGAAAATTTAGTACCAAAAGAATGGAAAATACAGGTCAAAAATCTAAAAATTAAAAATTCGGTGGGAAAATCAAAAATGCGGGCCAAAAAATCGAAAATTTTAACAATAAAATCGAAAATTTATGTTAAAATAAAGAATATTTAGGTCAACAGATCGAAAATTTAGTCCCAAAAGAATGGAAAATACAGATCAAAAATCTAAAAATTCAAAATTCGGCGGGAAAATCAAAAATGCGGGCCAAAAACAAAAAGAATTTTAAAAATTAATTAAAAATTCTTGCTGAGGTAGTGCCATGGCTTCTTAGCTCTATATAACGAGCCGCCCCTGGTGCCAATATAAAAATTCACATATCGCAGCCTAAAACAAAATGTCAACCTTTAAAACTTAAATTGTAGAAATTAAAATTGCATTCAGTCATTATAAAAATTGTAATAAATTAATCTTCGGCGGAATTAGCTTCAAAATTTCAAAATCTATCCAAAATGAATCTAGTCCTAACGTGCCACTAGAAGAATTCACATATCGCAGCCTAAAACAAAATGCCAACCTTCAAAACTTAAATTGTTGAAAAGAAAGTTGCATTCAGTCATTATAAAAATTGTAATAAATTAATCTTCGACGGAATTGGCTTCAAAATTTCAAAATCTATCCAAAATGAATCTAGTCCTAACGTGCCACTAGAAGAATTCACATATCGCAGCCTAAAACAAAATGCTAACCTTCAAAATTTAAATTGTTGAAAAGAAAATTGCATTCAGTCATTATAAAAATTGTAATAAATTAATCGTCGATGGAATTAGCTTTAAATTTCAAAATCTATCCAAAATGAATATAGTCCTAACGTGCCAATATAATAATTAAAACAAAATGGCAACCTTCAAAACTTAAATTGTTGAAAAGAAAATTGCATTCAGTCATTATAAAAACTGTAATAAATTAATCGTCGATGGAATCAGCTTTAAAATTTCAAAATCTATCCAAAATGAATATAGTCTTAACGTGCCAATATAATAATTAAAACAAAATGCCAACCTTCAAAACTTAAATTGTTGAAAAGAAAATTGCATTCAGTCATTATAAAAATTGTAATAAATTAATCGTCGATGGAATTAGCTTCAAAATTTCAAAATCTACCCAAAATGAATCTAGTCCTAACGTGCCAATATAAAAATTAAAACAAAATGCCAACCTTCAAAACTTAAATTGTAGAAAATAAAATTGCATTCAGTCATTATAAAAATTGTAATAAATTAATCTTCGACGGAATTAGCTTCAAATTTTCAAAATCTATCCAAAATGAATCTAGTCCAAACGTGCCAATATAAAAATTAAAACAAAATGCCAACCTTCAAAACTTAAATTGTTGAAACTAAAATTGCATTCAGTCATTATAAAAATTGTAATTAATTAATCTTCAGCGGAATTAGCTTTAAAATTTCAAAATCTATCCAAAATGAATCTAGTCCTAACGTGCCAATATAAAAATTAAAACAAAATGCCAACCTTCAAAACTTAAATTGTTGAAACTAAAATTGCATTCAGTCATTATAAAAATTGTAATAAATTAATCTTCAGCGGAATTAGCTTCAAATTTTCAAAATCTATCCAAAATGAATCTAGTCCAAACGTGCCAATATAAAAATTAAAACAAAATGCCAACCTTCAAAACTTAAATTGTTGAAACTAAAATTGCATTCAGTCATTATAAAAATTGTAATTAATTAATCTTCAGCGGAATTAGCTTTAAAATTTCAAAATCTATCCAAAATGAATCTAGTCCTAACGTGCCAATATAAAAATTAAAACAAAATGCCAACCTTCAAAACTTAAATTGTAGAAAATAAAATTGCATTCAGTCATTATAAAAATTGTAATAAATTAATCTTCGACGGAATTAGCTTCAAATTTTCAAAATCTATCCAAAATGAATCTAGTCCAAACGTGCCAATATAAAAATTAAAACAAAATGCCAACCTTCAAAACTTAAATTGTTGAAACTAAAATTGCATTCAGTCATTATAAAAATTGTAATTAATTAATCTTCAGCGGAATTAGCTTTAAAATTTCAAAATCTATCCAAAATGAATCTAGTCCTAACGTGCCAATATAAAAATTAAAACAAAATGCCAACCTTCAAAACTTAAATTGTTGAAACTAAAATTGCATTCAGTCATTATAAAAATTGTAATGAATTAATCTTCGATGGAATTAGCTTTAAAATTTCAAAATTCATCCAGAACGAATCTAATTCTGATGTGCCACTATAAGAATTCACATATTTTCACACACAGTCACATTCACCACATTTTTGTAGTGAGTTTTGAATGAATTATTATTTACTCACATGCAAACAAGGATCTTTAAGGATTTCACGAACAAGCGAGGGCCTTCACGGTGTATTTGTTTATGAATTACCAAAGACAACATTTCACAACAACAAACCGGGTATTATACACATATTTTGATAATGTCTAATGGCCCACGCATCGCAAACTCAACAAATCGCCGTCAATCAACGGCAATATCTCATTGTTTACAATCTCACGCCTGTGCTTTGCGTAACCTCAATCCTTTTATCATTTCATCACACACATTTCCGAGGCGCACGATGATGCTACCACTCAAAGGAAAACGTCGAAAGATGAGTGGGTCAAGGTTCCCCCCGAAAGTTTCGTAGCTTCACCGAGCTGCGCGCAAGAATGGGATCCAACGGAGACGCGTTGTTACGAAACAATCACGTAGACGAAGCCAGGTATCGTACCGGCATTAACCTGAATCGGAACGGTGTTAAAAAATCCACGAAAACAGCCCGAGGATGTGATTATCGTTAATTTATTAAAGGTGCTGCTATTGCGTCGCGAGTTTTTTTTTCTGTTTTGAAACAACTCACGTCGACCTCGCATGCTTGATAATCATACATAGAATACTTGAAGGAAATGAGATTAGCGAAGCATATGAGTGAAAACAAGATGGATGATTAATTGTTCTAGGGCTAAGAGAAAAAAAATGATCGTATTGTTAAATTTTGAACGATTTTCCAATGACCTACGAAAAATTTTATCTAGGAGCTGTGCTAACATGATAAACTTGCTAGCATAAATCTCATCAACGATAAGTCGTAAAACTTTCTGGGATGCAAAGGATATTGTTAGATTCGCAAACTATTATACCGTGCGAGCAATATTAGTTGAACGGATTTGAAGCGTCAGTGTACTAAAAATATGAAAACTACTTTCCTTGACACGTGACTACTGTCATTCTTGAACCGATGCCGTCTCGTGAGCCGACAAATTGGTTTCTTAACAATTCTAAATTCTCTGATTTTCAATTCCTTCATAATGTACACTCGGCGTAAAAAAAGCGCCACTCCAAAAAACACGATTTTTCAAACCGTCGTAACTTGGTTCAATTTGGTCGAAAATCGATATGGGAAAGATTCAAGTTGTATCTTTAAGAATGTGTAGTTGATTTTGACTCCAAGTCCAACCCACCCCCAGTAGCAACGCGATGAAAAAAAAAGTTTTTTATGTAAAAAATTGTCCAACTTTGACAAGCTGTACCGTGCGCAAAAAAAAAATGGCGGGAAATTTCACCACAATGACAGAAAAATTTAATCAATTTCCTTCAAATGCCTTAAAAATTCGAGTCGTTTCGATGATTTGCAGCAAAGTTATGAATTTTTGGAAAAAATGACATTTTTCACTTGAGTAATTTTGCACCAAAATCAATGAACTTTACACTTAAAAATACACTTAAAAATGCATAACTTATCGCAAAATAGTCGTGAGTTATTGCCTTTTGTTTGAAATTTCAATTCAAATGAACAAATTTTATCACCCTGTCGAAAACCTTTTTTTACACTAGGGGTGTTACTACAATTTTTAAGATTGAACATGGATAAAAAAAATTATTTCAATTGCAGAACAGGAAATCGAAGATACAAAAATAAAATATGAAACGCTAAAATTACGAAAACGGCTTTATTTTTTGAAAATAATTGTGGTTTAAAAAAAAAACGTTATTACAGTTGAGTAAGAGAAAATTGAAAATATCGAAAGAAAAGAAACGCCAAAACAACCGAAAAGGCTTTATTTTTACGAAATCATTTTTGTTTTTGAAAATACATAATTCAATATTTAAGAGTTATGAATTTTCAAAATGAAATTATTTGAATTGTGCAACAAGAAATAAAAAAAAATAATAAAAAAAAATGGTGATGTGGCCATCATGTTACTTTCTCCGACTTGATGGTATCATTCATATTTACGTTTTCATGGTTTATTTTCAATTGAAATCATAATTCAAATGTTCATCGTGCGTTGTGTAAACTCGGATGAAACTGATCTTTAAAACGTCAAAATTATGAAAAATAATCTTTATTAGAAAAATGACACTCTACTCAAATAATTTTGGTTTTTTAAAATCCAATAATTTTCAAGCGAGTTACAGATTTTTGAAATTTTTTGATTTTCACGTACATTGGAGGAAGAAAAATTAAGAAAAAAATAGTAAACGTATCGGAAAAATTACACAAAAATTAATTTTTATTAGGAAAATGACACTCTACTCAAATAATTTTGGTTTTTTAAAATAAAATTATTTTCAAGCGAGTTACAGATTTTTGAAATTTTTGATTTTCACGTACATTGGAGGAAGAAAAATTAAGAAAAAAATAGTAAACGTATCGGAAAAATACACAAAAATTAATTTTTATTAGGAAAATGACACTCTACTCAAATAATTTTGGTTTTTTTAAATAAAATTATTTTCAAGCGAGTTACAGATTTTTGAAATTTTTGATTTTCACGTACATTGGAGGAAGAAAAATTAAGAAAAAAATAGTAAACGTATCGGAAAATTTACACAAAAATTAATCTTTATTAGCAAAATGATACTCTACTCAAATAATTTTGGATTTTTAAAATCCAATAATTTTCAAGCGAGTTACAGATTTTTAAAATTTTTGATTTTCACGGCGTCAAATTTGTACATTGGAGGAAGAAAAATTAAGAAAAAAATAGTAAACGTTACGGAAAAATTACACAAAAATTAATTTTTATTAGCAAAATGACACACTACTCAAATAATTTTGGTTTTTGAAAATCCAATAATTTTCAAGCGAGTTACAGATTTTTGAATTTTTTTATTTTCACGGCGTCAAATTTGTACATTGGAGGAAGAAAAATTAAGAAAAAAATAGTAAACGTATCGGAAAAATTACACAAAAATTAATTTTTATTAGGAAAATGACACTCTACTCAAATAATTTTAGTTTTTGAAAATTCAATAATTTTCAAGCGAGTTACAGATTTTTGATTTTTTTTATTTTCACGGCGTCAAATTTGTACATTGGAGGAAGAAAAATTAAGAAAAAAATAGTAAACGTATCGGAAAAATTACACAAAAATTAATTTTTATTAGGAAAATGACACTCTACTCAAATAATTTTGGTTTTTGAAAATCCAATAATTTTCAAGCGAGTTACAGATTTTTGAAATTTTTGATTTTCACGGCGGCAAACTTTCGTATATTGGAGGAAGAAAAATTAAGAAAAAAACTAAAGGAATTTAAAAAAAAAACTTATTCTTTATAAGTTGTTCAGTTTAGCATTCTCTACAATTATTATTAACATAAATTAATAAATTTTTTTCTCGAATAAAAATGATTTTATGAAAAATGTTTTCAAGCAAAAGATGTTCATTTTTTTTGTCTTCAAAGCTTGTTTAAATGTTTTTGTGATATTTTGTATATTTAAGAAAATATTGGCAAAAACCAAAAAACAGTTAAGGTAAACGCCCACTTCCGGTGTACGAAATTTTACCAAAAGCTTTTCAGTTCTTCCGATTATCAAATAAGACGGATGTTCAAAGTTTTATATCAATTGCTCTATTAGTTTTTGAGATACAGTGTGCACAGACAGACACACACACACACACAGACACAAAAAAAAATTTCCAGAAATTGTTGAAATGGCATCTAGGGACCCCAAAACGGATATTTCTGTAAAAAAATTTGAAAAAAAAATCACGATCACAATACTTTCTCGTACTTCGTAACGGAGAAAGTAAAAACATATGTAATGCCAAAATCTCGAAAACGACTTTATTTTTTGGAAATCGTTTTGGTTTTTGAAAATAATACAATTTTTAAGAAAGCATCTTCAAAAAAAATTCAATTGCAGAACAGAAGATATAAAAAAAAATATGAAACGCTAAATCCACGAAAACGGCTTTATTTATTGGAAATAACTTTGGTTTTTAAAAATGTTACACTATTACAGTCAAAATTGAAAATATCGAAAGAAAAGAAATGCTAAAACAACCGAAAACGCTTTATTTTTACGAAATCATTTTTGTTTTTGAAAATAATTTAATAATATAAAAATAACTAATAATTGAGGAACAGGAAATTGAAAAAGAAAATCACGAAAGCGGCTTAATTTTATCGATTTGGTTTTTGAAAATGTTTAGGTTTTTAAATGCGTCTTGAATGATAATTAAACTTGAGAAAACCTCACTTGTTGTTCTAGTAATGAATGCTTAAAAAATGGTGATTTGGCTATAATGTTACTTTCTCAGATTTAATGATATAATGGGTATTTATATTTACATTTTCATGGTTAATATTCGAAACACTGTTAAAGGTAGAAATAGCAAAGTGGCGACATCTATTGCCTGCGCGTTGTACTAAATGAGTTTAGTACAATATTCAGGTAATATATGTCGCCACTTTGTTGTTTCTACCTTTAACGATGTTTCGAATATTTATATTCCAATACAAATTTCCGTTTCCCCATCAGATCCGAAAGGTCGAAACCGGTCTGTAGGTGTTGGGGATATAATATTTAATGTTTTGATGTAACTGTTTTCATTTCATAATTAATAACAAAAAAAAAATGATATAAATTTTCAATAATCTCAACAATGAGAGAGAGAGAGAGAGAGAGAGCGAATACATTTATTGAGACACTTTTACAAATGACCTCAACAGTCTCAACAATGATTTTTTAGTTTACTCAAAAATCAAAGCAATTTCGAAAAAAACCTTATTCTTTATAAGCATTCTCTACAATTATTATTAACATACATTTGCTGTAACTATTATCGTTTCATAATTAAGAAATAACATAACAAAACGGTAGTGGGAGGTCACACTTTTTGTAGAGATTTTCAGTGGGTCACGAAAGTCGAAAACTTCTTTGATCGCAAAATTCCATTTTTTTTCGTGCGAAATGCGCCTTGTTATGGCCAAAAAGGCGCTTTTTTCAAAACTGCATAACTTCGCGCCAAATCATCGCATCGACTTGAATTTTGGAGGAAATTGGAGGAAAATGATTGAACTTTATTGCCATGCTGACCGATTGAGACCACGATTTTTTTTGCACACGGCACAAGAAACCAAATTTGCACAATTAAACTTCAAAAACATTTTTTTCCTTCAGGGGGTGGAATCGTTTTAGCAACAAAACAATTCACATGACGTTGAAGAAAAAATTTGAAACTGTTCAGACGCAAAAGTTCATCGATTTTGGTGCAAAATTACTTAAGTTATTGCCAAAAAAGTGAAAACTGTCATTTTTTTTCCAAAAATTCATAACTTTGCTCCCCATCCTCGAAACAACTCGAATTTTTAAGGCATTTGAAGGAAATTGATTAAATTTTTCTGCTATTGTGGTGAAATTTCCCGCCGATTTTTTTGCGCACGGTACAGCTTGTCAAAGTTGGACAATTTTTTACATAAAAAAACATTTTTTTTCCATCGCGTTGTTACGGGGGGTGGATTGGACTTGGGGTCAAAATCAACAACACATTCTTAAAGATAAAACTTGAATCTTTTCCAAACTGAAAGATTAATCGATTTTCGATCAAATTGAACCAAGTTACGACGGTTTGAAAAATAGATTTTTCGAGTGGCGCTTTTCTTTTGACGCCGAGTGTATTATAGTTTAAGTAATTATAAGTTGCGTTAGTACTTAATTATTTGGCTCTTTTTGTGTACATTGTAATTTCACGCAACGATTTATATGAGTCGGTTCGGCTTAGATTTTTTACTTCCTGTCTGGATAGTTCATCAGATATGGTTTGTGAGTTTAATTATATAAATTTAAATTTTGCCCTCAACGTCCACTACTCCTCCATTGTACGAAACACGCGCGGATGACTCACGAGTCGATGTTTTCTAATTACGACAAAGCATTCAGTGCTTTTGTTCTATTATCATAAAAACAGATTTATTATGTACAAAAAAAGATATTACACTGTATGAATGAATTCATTATTTTCCTTTTGACACATTTATTTTATTCTTCCATAAAAACTACAAAAGTATTGGATCGTCAACAAAGGTATACATACATAAACAAAATACAGAAGTTTGACATTATATTGTTATATGTACTTGTAATTACAGAATAGCTTTTCAAAATTGAAAAGATTTTTTAATTAGGAAACGGAACAATTTTGTAAATTCGTGGACTACAGTGTTTCAGAAAGTACTTGCCCTTTGACTTTTTACCAAAGCTTAAGATTAATTCGTGAAGGGAAGTTTTTAAACAACTTGTAATCATTCTTTTCTGTTTAGCATGTTTCGTGCAAATCATCCTACAATGACTCGTTGGAAATGCCTTCTGTGGAAAAATAAGCGCTCGGTTAACGATAATTATTATATAAAAAACAGTTCCTTTTATCGTCGTCGGCCGTTGCGGAGAAACATAAAAATTCAATGAATAGTAATGAATGCTGCCTTTACATACAATCGGGCTGATGGTTAATATAGATTGAAATTCCAGGTAGCTTACGTGTGCATTGAGTCACCGGAATTATAGCGCAAAAAGATCTTCTGTAGATTGTAGAAGTACTTTTACTTTAAAACGTGGGTGTTCGTAGATACAGCAAACACCAACTTTTGTTAATGGAATTAAAATAAATATTGCGAAATAAAAAAATGGTGATGTGGCCATCATGTTACTTTCTCCATTTTGGTATAATAGTTATATATATATTTATAGATTCATGGTTTATTTTCAATTGAAATCATATTTTAAATCGAGCGTTTCACATGATCAAATGATTGCAACGTCAAAATGATGAAAGGTAAAAACGGCAAATTATGTTTCAAATTCTAATAATCTCTACCGCAAGTGTACTACTAAAAATAATGTTAAAAAAGCCCTAAGAAGGTTTCTAAAAATAGTTTTGATTAAAAAGTCCTAAAAAACAAATAAAAGTCCTGAACAAGAAAGTCTTGAAAAAGGTTTCTAAAAATAGTCCTAGTTAAAAAGTCCTGAACAAGAAAGTCTTGATAAAAGTCCCGATAAAAAAGTTCTGATAAAAAGTCCCGAAAAAATATTTCTAAAAATAGTTCTGATTTAAAAGTCCTAAAAAACAAATAAAAGTCCTGAGCAAGAAAGTCTTGAAAAAGATTTATAAAAAAGTCCTGAACAAGAAAGTCTTGATAAAAGTCCCGATAAAAAAGTCCTGATAAAAAGTCCCGAAAAAAGATTTCTAAAAATAGTTCTGATTTAAAAGTCCTAAAAAACAAATAAAAGTCCTGAACAAGAAAGTCTTGAAAAAGGTTTCTAAAGATAGTCCTAGTTAAAAAGTCGTGAACAAGAAAGTCTTGATAAAAGTCCCGAAAAAAGATTTCTAAAAATAGTTCTGATTAAAAAGTCCTAAAAACAAATAAAAGTCCTGAACAAGAAAGTCTTGAAAAAGATTTGTAAAAATAGTCCTAATTAAAAAGTCCTGAACAAGAAAGTCTTGATAAAAGTCCCGATAAAAAAAGTCCTGATAAAAAGTCCCGAAAAAATATTTCTAAAAATAGTTCTGATTAAAAAGTCCTAAAAAAGAAATAAAAGTCCTGAGCAAGAAAGTCTTGAAAAAGATTTATAAAAAAAGTCCTGATTAAAAAGTCCTGAACAAGAAAGTCTTGATAAAAGTCCTGATAAAAAAGTCCTGATAAAAAGACCCGAAAAAATATTTCTAAAAAAAGTTCTGATTTAAAAGACCTAAAAAACAAATAAAAGTCCTGAGCAAGAAAGTCTTGAAAAAGATTTATAAAAAAAGTCCTGATTAAAAAGTCCTGATTAAAAAGTCCTGAACAAGAAAGTCTTGATAAAAGTCCCGAAAAAAGATTTCTAAAAATAGTTCTGATTAAAAAATCCTAAAAAAGAAATAAAAGTCCTGAGCAAGAAAGTCTTGAAAAATATTTATAAAAAAGTCCTGATTAAAAAGTCCTGAACAAGAAAGTCTTGATAAAAGTCCCGATAAAAAAGTCCTGATAAAAAGTCCCGAAAAAATATTTCTAAAAATAGTTCTGATTAAAAAGTCCTAAAAAACAAATAAAAGTCCTGAACAAGAAAGTCTTGAAAGATTTTTCTAAAAATAATCCGAATTAAAAAGTCCTGAACAAGTCTTGATAAAAGTCCTGATAAAAAGCCCCGAAAAAAGAGTCTTGACAAAAAAATACCTTGAAAAACAGGTCCTTTAAACAGACCAGAAATACAGTCGTGAAAGAAAGTAGCGAAACAAAAAAATGTCCTGAAAAAAAGTCCTGGAAAAACAGTTTTGGACATAAAGTCTTGAAAAAATAATCCTGTTAAAAAGTTGTGACAGAGTCAGAGAAAAATCCTGAAAAAAGTACTGCAACAAGAGTCCTGAAAAATTAAGTCTTCATATAAAACACCAGAAATAAATCTCCTGACGGAAGTCCTAAAAAAGTCTCGAAGGAAAATCCTAAAATCAGTACTGAAAAAAGTCCCGAAAAAGAGTCCTGATAAAATATCCTGAAAATATGTCCTGTAATAACAGTCTTGAAAAAGAGTTATGTAGTAAGTAAGTAAATAATTTATTTCAGCAGTGTACAATGGTCTGAGAAACAAGTGAAAAGTAATTTATGAAAATAACATTGTAAAAAAATTATCAAAAAACATTTTTAAAAAAATTAGAAAGTTCTGAAGAAATTGTACTGAAAAAAATCCCAAAAAGAGTCTTGAATAAATTTCCGGAACAAAAAGTCCTGAAAATTAAACCTATAAAAAATGTCCTGAAATATAGTACTAAAAAATGGTGATGTGGCCATCATGTTACTTTCTCCGACTTTATATTTACGTTTTCATGGGTTTATTTTCAATTGAAATCATATTTTAAATGTACATCGAGCGTTAAGTAAACTCGGATGAAACTGACGTTTAAAACGTCAAAATTATGAAAGATGGAAAAATTATACTTCAAATTCAAAAACTAGGTTTACTCGAAAACTAACAAGATTTCGAAAAAAACTTATTCTTTAGAAGTTGTTCATTTTGGCATTCTCTACAATTATTATTCACATAAAATTGCTGTAACTATTATCGTTTCATAATTATAAACCAAAAATTAAAAAAAAATAATAAATTTTTCTCTCGAATAGCAATGATTTTATGAAAAATATTTTCAAGCAAAAGCTATTCATTTCTTTGTTTTCTTCGATGTTTGTTTAAATGTTTTTGTGATATTTTTTATATTTAAGAAAATATTGGCAAAAAACAAAAAACAGTCAAGGTAAACACCCACTTTCGGTGTACGAAATTTAACCAAAAGCTTTTCAGTTCTTCGGATTATCAAATAAGACTTATGTTCAAAATTTCATATCAATTGCTCTATTGGTTTTTGAGATACAGCGCACACAGACAGACACACACACACATACACACACATACACGTCCCGCAATGCTTGTGGCAACCCATGAAATATCCTCAATTGTGGCGCTTTCGTTTAGATGCTGCCCTTTCGCTGCGCTTTTTCGCGCTATTTCTGAATATGTGGTTCATTTTGCTTTACCCTCCACATAAACAAAGTTATTGCAAAAAAACAATTGTGGCAACCGTGCCACAAGTATTGGGAAACGTGAAGTGTGTATCCAGGGTGCCACAAGTGTAGGGAAACATACCGTGTGTAAGAATGGGTTGCCACAAGTATTGCATAACCTACCAGTGTGTGAAAAGCAACGTTGCCGCTGCCAGCAACCTACAATAATTCAATGCATTCTACCTTTTGAACATCTTTAACCTTTAAATGCATGGTTATTTAATTAAAATTTGTTTTCATATTATCGATGTACATATTCAGAAAATAATTAAAGCATTAAAAGAATTACTTCATTTTGTGAGTAGGGAATTTGCACAACGACGGCGAACCAGCAGTTCCGCAACGCTACGAAATAAAAATAAAGGCACTTTTAATGCGTGTATCATTCACAATTTTTGAGAATGTCATTCGAATGCTCCAATAATTATCGAACACGAAATACAAACAATATTTTTGTTAAAATTAGAATACTATACTGGAATATTGAGAATTTAGCGATGCGTCAATATACTTTTTTTCTGACGATTGTAGAAAACAATATTTGTACTTTTGTGATTTATTTTCAATTTATATAATAAAATTTTACTTTATAATAATATGCTAACATAGTTTAATTGGTTCAAAACTTCGGATATAAAATGTTGTAAATCTTCTGAATCAATTCTAATGAATAGTTTTAATTAAAATAAGACACTAATAGATAAAATTCGGAATGTTTGGTATTTAACTCTTATTTTGCATTAAAACCAATGAGACATATAAATGTGTTCGGTCCTCTCACTGTTTTCAACCGGTGGTTACCTCCAAATACCTGCTTCACGCTTAGAAATTATTTAAAAATTATAACAACAAATAGATGTAATTCTCCAAATAGTAATGAATAATCATATTCATACAATGAATGTTGTCAATTACTGCAAATTAAACATCATAAAAAGTGAAATTGAAGTTAGGAATATTTAAAGATTGTAGATCTGGCTTGGAAAGACATAACAGCAATATAGGCAGAAGGGTTTTTTTACTAACCCTACAGAAATATTATGAAAATGCAATATTTTTCTTTATATTGCTACAAAATGTTGTAAAACTACTATAATAATTCTAATGATTAATTTCAATTAAAATAGGGGGAAAAAAGGTAGAAGTCTAAATTTTGGTAATCCATTATCATTTCTGTAGTGTTTTTTTTTTTATCTCAATACATTAATCAATTATTTTCTTTCCATACAAATGTATCGAATGTTTTTATTTTTATGTGAAAAGGCATTATCATACCAAACTGTTATATTCATTTCAATAGTTATACATTTTGATATTTTGTACTCAAAACAAGTAATGATTTGTTGATAAAAAAATTATTATTATTACTTTTAAATATAAAAATTGTGGAAATTCATCGGGTAAAATACTTAAAGCATCAGCTGAAACATTCCCTATTTTGTCTATCATCACTACAAATACTAACAAATGTAAAATAGAATACAATGAAATAGAAAGGTTTATTCAGGATAACCCCAAAATTCATAATACAACTTAAGACAATTCAATCCAACTTTATCAGAATCGTTCGTAAATAATTCACTGATAAGTTCATTTTTTATAGCTTTCTATTATCTAAATACGTTATCACGGGTAATATTACAAGTTTGACGCTTACTGTCGATATTTTTTTTTTATAAAACCACGAATTTTAATTTCAACGGCGCTACATTTTCTGAATATTGGGATTAAAATGAGTTGGATTTCATAAAAAATATCGATATTTAAGCGATAAACGAGTTATATTTGAAACCAACTAAAAATCAACTGGTAACTTTATTCACTTGCCACATGTTTATTTAACATTCTCGCAGAAAAAATGTTGTATACAAAGGTTCCACAACGGAGTGCCACACAAACTTATGTTTTTTTTTTTTTAATGGAACACTAGGTATGTTTTTACATTTATATGCGTAGTTTTTAATACTAATTCAATTGACAATAACTTTTATTGGTCTAAATTTAACCGTTTCTGAGTTATTCTGTTTTTTTGGGCAAAAACACAAAAAATAACAAGTTGTTATTTTAAAATGATCTAATTAATTATCTAAGTGTTTTATATCAATAGAAATATTACATTTTTAGATGATTAGGTTTGTTTTAGTAATTAGATGATATTTTTATGAAGTAAGAAGGCCTTCGCTAAATCAAAAGAAACTCTTTACACCCAGTATATTTTAATAGAAAATTTAATATATGAATATTCAACGTGTTCGTAACTCTGCAAAATTATGTTTTACTAATACTATAAACAACTACTTCCATGGCTAATTCCACGCCAGATATTGAACGACACAAAAGAAATTTGCTTGTCAAAATGTTTTCTAGCATTATAATTGTAGTTTGTAATTGCACTTGTACGTAGAAATAAACGACCTTAAACCAATGTTATTTCAATAGTAGTACTATTAATAATTCAATTCAATATTCTGCGTAGCATTGGCCAGGGAAGTAGTTGTTTCAATAAGTTATTCTTAGGTCTTATAGTTAGTAAGACTTAATTTTGCTGAGTTATAAACAGGTTGAATATTCATATATTCAACCTACTTTTCGTCTTTATTGAATTTATTTAATGTATCTGCAACAAGTGAGAGTTTCTCAAGTTTAATTAAAACTGATTTGCTCAAAATGGCGGAGTTGTGACTCTTTGACAATCAAAACAACTTAGTACCTCATATCACTGTGTTGCCTTTAAGGTCGTCTATCTAAATATTGAACAAAATACAGGGTGTTTTATTTAAAAAAATATAACTTTGGCGTATAACTCAAATAATAAAATATTTTTAGAACATGCATTCAGATACATCTAAGTTTAATCCTAAAGCTTTTAATAGTGTGCACACAATTTTCCGTGGACATGAGGTTAGGACACCAGGTTTGTGTAACAGTAGGTATGTATACATACCGACTGTTACACAATCCTGGCTCATCCATGTAGTTTTGTTATTATTCGAAATATCAATTTGAAATTCGGTAGGGTTATACTAATGGCAAATTTGAGTTTAGTGGTCATCCAAAAACCAGTTGCACTTTTGGTTTTACCGGAAGTTACATCAATTAATTTTTAGTAAATTTATAAAGTTTATACGAGAGACATTTTCAAGACATTTTTCATTTCATTTTTTTCTTTGAATGGCAAAATATTATTAGTTTCAAAAAACAACCGACCTTGTTGTTTACTTTTTAGATAGAGCATTTTTAACTACGAAGCAATACTATTTTTCCTAGGGTCGCCTAAGGCATTTTTCAAGTAAATTTGACGAAAAATAAGCGGTAGCATGTCTAATATATATAGCATAATAACAATTTTTTTAAATTATTTACCAGATTCAAAAATGCATTGAACTAAAGTTGATTACTTTGTTGCTATAACAATACACTTTTTTACTCTTTATAGATTTTTCTCTGGTCCTATTTTTTTAAATTGCATTATTAGAATGTTTTTGAGTCATTTCGTTTTGAAAATAAAAGAAACAATGCGTTGTCATAGCAACAAAATAATAAGTGGCAACAAATATCCAACATCATCACTAAATGCATTATTAAATTCCAAAGAACTTGTATACAAATCGTTTTCGGATTCGGTAAATAAAATAAAAGTATAGTCATCATGCAAATGTTCTAATGTAACCCTATATATATATAAATAAGACTGTCATTGTCGCCTCTATACTTAGAAAAAGTTCATGGAGTTATTCAAAACAAAGATTTTAATATATAATTCATAAAATATTTTATTTGGAACGACATTTAATCGATGAAAATCATATTTTCTCATACCAGATTTACATCCCTTCCTTACTATTAGTTCAGTGATTTTGTAATTCAATTACGTTACATAAATGGATATTTTACTGCTAATGTGTAAATGTTTTTTTGTGTGTTAGTTTGGACCGGATATTGGGATGTGACGCATTCATTCCACGAATTCGTTTTAAAATTTAAAGGGCCGGTCGAAAACAGGTAGAAAACTTGAGGGGTGACGAATGCTAACATCTGCGAAAGATAAAAACATCTGAGGCATGGCACTCACTTCTATACGTATTTAAAAATAGATTTATATTATTGCTATTTACATTAATAACTTTCTTTAAGTTTTTTGCGGTTTCAAACTGAATTTCATTAGCCATTGTAACGCATGGTAGAGAAATAAATCTTCGATTTTTTATTACGTCCATTTTCTCAATAATACTTTATTCGTACATTTCTTATAAATACTAATATAGAAATAAATACCAATCAATAATAATAACTTACAACAAAAAATAAGTTTTTCGAACAATTTTAAACTGAATATAACATTTACTAAATTATAAATTGGTGGTCAAACAATAGCCTAAATTATACCATTTCAAGTAACGTTTGATTTTGTAAACTTATTTTTACCTGAGCTATAAATATTTGAGATAATTTGTTGAGCTAAATTGCCGGAAATAAACAATGAATACCAATATAATATTTAGTAAAATATGTATTGGTTTTGATTTTAAAAAGTAAAGTGATTTTTCTTGGAATAATTAATAATGCACAAATTATGGTATTAAACCTGTACGTGATAATATTAATTGCATCCTTTTGTGCCGTAATAGAGAAAAGTTAGACAGAAAAAGATTCAAAGGAAATTAATCACAGATCTGTTTTTTTTTAATTTTAAAATTTTATTTGATGAACATGATTGATTCATTATTTTTAGAATAATTTCCCCAATATTATAAACATGGTAAGACATCTCATATGCTATTATTTGAGAATAATTTCTATATGTGTGTTATTTCTTTTCGAATCAGTGACCTGTTTTATACAAAGGGTGTAAGTTCCCGCGAAAAAGCCCATCTGGAGCGGAAGTTGTAGGACGCTCAACACATCTTTGTCAAATATTCTCCCTTAATGAATTGGCATGTACCTAATATAAATAAAATGTCTTAATGTAAGCTATTTCTTATTGCTTTTAGCACATTTAATAAATTGTGTAAAAATATAAGATTGTGAGTTTAACAGTATTTCCTATATGAACACGAACTTTAGAAAATGAATTTACTGAAGTTGAAAAGTAGACTGGATATTTGAATATTCAAGTGGTTCGTAATTCTGCAAAATTAAGTCTTACTAGATAATATTATTAATAAATAACTTATTAGAACTCCCACTTCTCTTGTAATGCCATGCAAGCTATTAAATGATACAAAATACTGTGCCCAGTAAGTACGTAAAAATAAACTTTCTTAAACCTATGCTATTTCAACAGTAGTATTATTAATAACAGACAAATATCTTTCTGGCATGGCATTCGTCAGGGAAGTAGTTTCAACGATGATGTATTTTTTTATAGACTTAGTAAGACTTAATTTTGCAGAGTAACAAATAGGTTGAATCTCCATAAATTCAGACTACCTTTTGTCCTTATTTAATTTGTCTGATGCACAAAGTGAGGGTTTTTAATTTAAATTTTAGAGGAATTCTACTGATACAAAATTAGAAAAAATTCTCGAAATAATTGTTATTTTATAGTTTCTGTGAATTTAACTAAGATACATTTGAATTAAGTATTACAATTTTAATAAACACTAAATGTGTGTGTTTTTGATTATTTTTAGATTTACAAAATCTGCCGAAAATTCAATAAAACGAATTAATGTTTTTATTCGGATATTCGGAATTTGTATGTCCAATTGTTTTAGGTATAATCTGCATTTATATTATTCGCATTGTTTCTAATCAATCAATGGAAAATTTTAAATATCTACTGGTGAAATTTGTGCATCACACAATTAAGTTTTCTCGTTGCCTAAAAAAGTAAAAGCTCAATTAAATCATACATCAATTAAATCAAAGAAGTAAAAGAACAAGGAAATACTAAATCCTATTCGTTTAAAATTTATGAAGCATTTTCTGAAACGTACACAATTTATTTATTTATTTTTTTATTTGTACATTTCCCAACAGAAAAATATCCAGTTACTGGGAAAAAATAAAATTTAGATACATATGAAAATAATACTACTCTGATTAACAACTACAACATAACAATACGCTTAATATTTGACGAAAACATAGATAAACTTGGACAAAATATATCAACAAAACATTGAATGCCATGGTAACTACTTAACATCTGGTGTAAGAGAGAATTAGAAAAATGTGTAGTATTGGATTTATGATAATAAAATGTTAAAGAATGACGTGTAAAAAAATAGAATTATAATACGATCGAATAACTATAAATAAGAGCCTCAAATTCAATTTAATAAACTTATAGGAGAGTAAACAAAAAATAAACTAAGCTTACAAAAATTATAAAAATATATTATATTTATGATCAATTGCTGAATGTCTAACGATTAAATAATTTTTAAAATTATTTTATATTATCTTTGCTTTATTCAGTAATTAAGAAAAAATAATTATTGGTAATTATTAATTTAATTATTTATTTAACCAATATAATTAGTTATTATTATTGTAACAAATTAAAATATGATATGTATGCAACCCGAAAAACAATTCATAAGAGCAGAAATGATTTCTAGGATATTATCCGGCTCCAACCCAAATATATATGCGTCGAAGAAATTCTCAGTATCAAATTACTGGCAACGTAGCTTTTTTTTGTAGAGGGCGCCACCAACTAAACACTACTGAAGTTGCCACAAATATGAGTGTGTGTACCACATGCAAGATCCTGAATAGTGGCGTCTTTTACACATTTTTTAAAAAAGTTGCATAACTTGTGTAAAAGGTACTTTTCGTAAATACTATGATAATGAATAAATGTATTTTGTTGATCATAATATTCAGTGTAAATATCGTTAGTCTAACTTAACAGGAAACAGAGAAATCACCAGAGAAAATTGTGGCACAGTGTGTAAGTTGCCACAATTCCGTGCGTCCGCCACAGTTCAGGATGAGGCACACACAAGTTGCCACAAGTATAGAGGAACATACACACACACACACACACACAAAAAATTTTTTTCCAGAAATTGTTGAAATGGCATCTAGGGACCCCAAAACGGATATTTCCGTAAAAAAAAATTTTGAAAAAAAAATCACGATCACAATACTTTCTCGTACTTCGTAACGGAGAAAGTAAAAAATGGTGATGTGGCCATCATGTTACTTTCTCCGACTTTATATTTACGTTTTCATGGGTTTATTTTCAATTGAAATCATATTTTAAATGTACATCGAGCGTTGCGTAAACTCGGATGAAACTGACGTTTAAAACGTCAAAATCATGAAAGATGGAAAAAATATACATCAAATTCAAAAACTCGGATTATTCAAAAACTAACGAGATTTCGAAAAAAACTTATTCTTTAAAAGTTGTTCATTTTGGCATTATCTACAATTATTATTCACATAAATTTGCTGTAACTATTATCGTTTCATAATTATAAACCAAAAATTAAAAAAAAATAATACATTTTTTTCTCGAATAGCAATGATTTTATGAAAAATATTTTCAAGCAAAAGATGTTCATTTCTTTGTTGTCTTCGATGTTTGTTTAAATGTTTTTGTGATATTTTTTATATTTAAGAAAATATTGGCAAAAAACAAAAAACAGTTAAGGTAAACACCCACTTCCGGTGTACGAAATTTTACCAAAAGCTTTTCAGTTCTTCAGATTATCAAATAAGACGTATGTTCAAAGTTTCATATCAATTGCTCTATTAGTTTTTGAGATACAGCGCACACAGACAGACACACACACACACACACACACACACACAGAGACACACACACACACACACACAGACACACACACACACAGACACAATTTTTTTTTTCCAGAAATTGTTGAAATGGCATCTAGGGGCCCCAAAACGGATATTTCCGTAAAAAAAAATTTTGAAAAAAAATCACGATCACAATACTTTCTCGTACTTCGTAACGGAGAAAGTAAAAAGTCTTTCTTTACAGGACTGTTTTGAAAAAAATTCCCAAAAAAATTATTCTGAAACAATGTATCGATGAAAATTCTTAAAATAATCCTGAAAAGAAAACCTGAACAAGAGGTTCTTAAAAAAGTCTCGAAAACACTCCTGGAGATAAAATCTTAAAAAAAGAGCCTCGATAAAAGCCGTGAAAAGAAGTCCTGAAAAATAGTCTTCATACAACACACCAGAAATAAATATCCCGAAAAAGAGTCCTAAAAAGTCCTGAAAGAAAGTCCTAAAATAAGTCCTGAGGAAGTTCAGAAAAAGAGTCCTGATGAAAAATCATAAAAAAATTGTCGAAAAATTGCCCCGAAAATAACATCATATAAAATGAACAAAAGAATTTCTGAAAAAAGGCATTGTAAAGAGTCCTTAAAAAGATCTGAAGACATTGCCCTGAAAAAGAAATCCCAAAAAGAGTCTTGAAAAAAAGTCCGGCAAAAAGGCCTAAAATAAGTCCTTAACAAAATTCCTGAAATAAAAAGTCTTGAAAGAAAATGGTAAAAATATCTGAAAAAGTCCTTAAAAAGGTCATGAAAAAAAATTCTAAAAAATGCCATGAAGATCATTCGGAAAAATTTGTTCAGAAAAAAATTCCGAAAATAAGTCCTCAACAAAGGGTTATTGAGAGAGTCCCGAAAACGTCCCAAGAAAAAAATCCTGATTTTTTTTTTTAAAGAAATCCTGAAAATAGAGGTCCTGAAAGAAAAAGTCCTAAAAATAAGTCTTGAAAAAAATGTCTTAAAAAATCCTGAAAAAGAATCCTCGAAGAAAGGTCTTTTAATAATGTCCTAAAAAAAGTTCCGAAAACATTATCCTGAAGTGCCAAAAAGGCTAAAAGAACAAAAAACTGTTAAGAAATACGAAATTTTTCCAAAAGCTTTTCAGTTCTTCGGATTCTCAAATAACACTTGTGTTCAAAGTTTTATGGTCATTTCTGTATTCGTTTTTGAGATACAGCGCGCACAGTTACACACAGACTGTTATGTAGAGAAAAAACGGTGATGTGGCCATCATGTTACTTTCTCCGACTTGATGGTATCATAGCCATTTATATTTACGTTTATTTTCAATTGAAATCATATTTTAAATGTACATCGAGCGGATAAAACTGACGCTTAAAAAGTCAAAATTATGAAAGATGGAAAAATTATACTTCAAATTCAAAAACTAGGTTTACTCGAAAACTAATAAGATTTCGAAAAAAACTTATTCTTTAGAAGTTGTTCATTTTGGCATTCTCTACAATTATTATTCATATGAAATTGCTGTAACTATTATCGTTTCAAAATTATAAACCAAAAATTTAAAAAAATTAATAAATTTTTTTCTCGAATAGCAATGATGTTATGAAAAATATTTTCAAGCAAAAGCTTTTAATTTCTTTGTTTTCTTCGATGTTTGTTTAAATGTTTTTGTGATATTTTTTATATTTAAGAAAATATTGGCAAAAAACAAAAAACAGTTAAGGTAAACACCCACTTCCTTTGTACGAAATTTTACCAAAAGCTTTTCAGTTCTTCAGATTATCAAATAAGACGTATGGTGAAAGTTTCATATCAATTGCTATATTTGTTTTTGAGATACAGCGCACACAGCCAAACACACACACACAGCTAGATACACACACACACACAAAATTTTTTTTTCCAGAAATTGTTGAAATGGTATCTAGGGACCCCAAAAAGGATATTTCCGTAAAAAAAAATTTTGAAAAAAAAATCACGATCACAATACTTTCTCGTACTTCGTAACGGAGAAAGTAAAAATGGTGATGTGGCCACCATGCTACTTTCTCCGATGGTATCATCATTTATTTTTACACTTTCATGGTACATAAAATTTTTGAAAAAAATTCACGATCACTATACTTTCTCGTACTTCGTAACGGAGAAAGTAAAAATGGTGATGGGGCCATCATGTTACTTTCTCCGACTTCATAGTAAAGGAGAAAGTAAAAAAATGGAATGCAAATCCATGTGGCCCGCGTTACAATTCAACATCCTGTATGAACAAGAATAGTAGGAAATGCGAAAATGAACAACTTTTTCGAGATCCCTTTAGTTAAAAAAAAAGATATAAAATTATTTTAAAACCATGAAATCGGAGAAAGTAACGTGGACGTTTTTTCTATTAAAACCATTTCGCAGTTAATTTTGAGAAAATATCAGCCGGATTGGTTATTTAGATTAGCCCAGGGCCCCCAAACTTCACGGTCCGCCCCTGCATGCTTGTATGTATATCTGTGCCCCGCATATAAGATGCGTAATACATCCAGTTCGCGCAACAAAGGGGTTAATTTTTCGATTTTTTAAAAGAATTCACAACAATAATATGTATAAGGAAAAATTAACGAGTCGTACATTTTTAAAATTAATTAATCACATAAATTCATTCCAGATATGTATAGCGGCGGCATCGTAACAATAATACCATTTATTTTCAATGTAACCATTAATCGTACAATAATACAGTCAATTGGTACGGCACAAACATGGAAGCACGCCAAGAACAATTTGCAATAATAAGAGAAACACCACTGACCTTAAAACTTCCAAACGTAGCTTCCAACAGTGAATTCTGTGTCCATAGTATCAGCACGGTTCCACATTCACAAACATTACTTGCACTGTTAATCACTCGATATATTTACAATAATGAATACGCGTAATTATTACTCCAGCGTTACAATTTAACCGATCAATAAACAATTGCTTTGAAGACTAGCAGGCCACGCCGATCGATACGCGCTCGCTGCTCAAGTTTGGCGAGAGCGAAAAAAACAAAAACGTATCGCTGGCCCTCCGCCACTCGATCGTAATGATCGGCATTTTGGTACGCGGTGGCCTCTCGCTATTTTCAATGAATTTCGAGTTTTTTTTGGGTATAATCGCGAGTGTATTAGGTGAACGTGTAGTGTAAATACGGAAGAAGAGTACCGTGTAAAAACTGCCGCTGGTTATACATTGCAAAGTGAAGAAATCGTAAATAATAGTTGTGGCGCCGGATGTTCGTCGACCGGGAGCGAAGACGGGCAATGTTAGGAAACGAAATGCGGCGGACATTTGCAAAAGGTTAGTACTTTTGATACAATACAATACAATGTGTAATAATAATTAGTTAGTAATCGTGTTTATAATCATAAGAAGAAATGATGTGTACAAACACACAAACACACACGCACACACAGACAACAAGGGTAATAAATTAATCGCAAAATTAATTATACACATTACTCCAAGTAACAATAAACACAGTGAGGATCTATGCAAAAGTGTGAACAAACGAAACGTTTTAGAACAACAATAAATGTCCAAGTTATTTCGTGCAATTATACTCGATAGTGATTTGTGCAAAAATATACAGAAACAATATACACAGGCAAGGTTTCTAACATTAAATATACAGAGTGTTCCAATTAGTAATGCACAATATACACAGTAATTATTACAAAATTTAAAGAATGCGAAATACACATACACGTATAAATACATACGGCAACTATAAAAATACTGACTCAACCCATTTTTTTTTAAATTTACAATATGGTGAATATAATTGACATAATATTATTTACAATAATTTACAATAACGTGAATGGATCGTACACTGGTGTTGTATAAATTAATAATTTATATTATTTGTGTGTTGTATTATAGTAGCGTATTCGTTACGGATGTGTTCTCAATTAAAATTGAGCTTCAATGATTGCAATGGTGGTTTTTACAGGGTGTTACAAATTCGATGCATTAGTATTGCTATCTGGGTAACTGTAAGAGATAGAGAGTTGGTTGACAAGAGGCGCATTTTAATAATTTATAAAGAAATTTAAAATATTCCTGTTCAAGTTGTTTAGTCGTAATTGTGAAGATCAAAATAAAATATTCCGACTACTTACGGAGATATTAAAAAAAAAACAATCTGTTTTTTTATTTTTTACGGCTTTATTACTGGTTATAAAAAAACAGAGGCACTTTCTTAGGACACAGCATTAAAAACAAGTTTGTATTTTTTTCCCGTAGAATACGATCCCGCAATAAAAAATGGTGATGTGGCCATCATGTTACTTTCTCCAATTTTATGGTGTAGTTATTTATGTTTATACTTTCATGGTTTATTTTTAATTTAAATCATATTTTAAATGTACAAAGAGCGTTTAAAACGTCAAACTTATGAAGTGAAAAATTATGCTTTAAATTCTAATAGTCAGTTTACTCAAAAACCGAAGAGATTTTGAAAAATACAAAAGATGTACAGTCAGAGAAAATACAAATGCGAAACTCGCTCGTCGATGGAATGCTGCCGCATGTCGGTGCTTAGTTCGGTCGAAACCCGTCCCCACTTAAAATACAATTATGAGGTAATAAAATTTACAAGCCTAGTTCAGCGATCGACTGACGGAAAATTTTATTTCGTTATATGATTTCTATCAGTTAATGCCCTATTTGTGATTTTTTCATCTTCCAATTTTTGGTGAGTCATATTCAAAAATTCGAATAACTAAAATGTTTATTTTGATATTTTTTAATATATCTATTAACAATTGAACAGTAAAAAATCACTGAATAAAACACTTACTATGTTTTTTACCACAATTTATTTGATGTATGTACAAATATTTCATACACATACATATCACGACTTAAGTTTCGACGTTTTACTGTCATTATCACTTGGCATCAAATAAATTGTGGTAAAAAACATAGTAAGTGTTTTATTCAGTGATTTTATAATGAATTACCACGTAGTAACGGTCACAACCATCACCATGATTAATTGAACAGTAATTTTATATAAAATTATTGGTAATATTTTTAAGTTTCGTATAAATATCTTACCCCATTTTTGACAAGATATGACCTTGAAACGCTCGAAAAATAAGATTTTATTTTTTAATCACTAAAACTTATTATAATAATCTGAAAAAATCATATATATTTTTTATCCAAATAAAAGTTTATTTAGGGTATTTTTTTTTTTTAAGTTTAACCATTTTTTTTTGCCCTTTCTAACCTTGAAAGAATCTACTTAATTTGGTATTTGGGATAAAAATATTTATGATTTTTTTCAGATTTTTATAGTGGTTAAAAACAAAAACCCATTTTTCGAGGGTTTCATGGTCATATCTTGACAAAAAATTGGGTTGTTTATACGAAACTGAAAAAAAATTAATACTGAAATACTAATAATAATTTTACATAAAATGACTGTTCAACTGTTGATAAATATACAAAAAATATCGTAAAAATATTAGTTATTCGAATTTTTGAAGTTGTCGCACCAAACGTCGAAAGATGAAAAATATCACATAGATGGTATTTATTGATAGCAATCATATGACGACATAAAATTTACACTGAAATTACACTTTTTCAAGACTTTTAAGCATTTTTTTAGTACTCTTAAAACTCTTTGGCATTTTTTTTAAGACAATTTTTTCTAGTACTCTTTTTGGCATTTTTTTCAGTTCACTTTTTCAAGACTTTTTAGCATTTTTTTGGGACAATTTTTTTTTGGACACTTGAGACTCTTTGGCATTTTTTCCAAGACAATTTTTTCCAGTACTTTTTTTGGAATTTTATACAGGACAATTTTTTCCAGTACTCTTTTTGGCATTTTATTCAGGACAATTTTTTCCAGTACTCTTTTTGGCATTTTTTCAGTTCACTTTTTCAAGACTTTTTAGCATTTTTTTGGGACAATTTTTATTTTGGACTCTTGAGACTCTTTGGCATTTTTTCCAAGACAATTTTTTTCAGTACTTTTTTTAGCATTTTATTCAGGACAATTTTTTCCAGTACTCTTTTTGGCATTTTTTCAGTTCACTTTTTCAAGACTTTTTAGCATTTTTTTGGGACAATTTTTTTTTGACTCTTGAGACTGGCATTTTTTCTAAGACAATTTTTTCCAGTACTTTTTTAGCATTTTATTCAGGACAATTTTTTCCAGTACTCTTTTTGGCATTTTATTCAGGACAATTTTTTCCAGTACTCTTTTTGGCATTTTTTCAGTTCACTTTTTCAAGACTTTTTAGCATTTTTTTGGGACAATTTTTTTTGGACTCTTGAGGCTCTTTGGCATTTTTTCCAAGACAATTTTTTCCAGTACTTTTTTTGGAATTTTATTCAGGACAATTTCTTCCAGTACTCTTTTTGGCACTTTTTCAGTTCACTTTTTCAAGACTTTTTAGCATTTTTTTGGAACAATTTTTTTTTGGACTCTTGAGACTGGCATTCTTTCCAAGACAATTTTTTCCAGTACTTTTTTGGAATTTTATTCAGGACAATTTTTTCCAGTACTCTTTTTGGCATTCTTTCAGTTCACTTTTTCAAGACTTTTTAGCATTTTTTGGGACAATTTTTTTTGGACACTTTAGACTCTTTGGCATTGTTTCCAAGACAATTTTTTCCAGTACTTTTTCGGCATTTTATTCATGACAATTTTTTCCAGTACTCTTTTTGGCATTTTTTTTTAGTTCACTTTTTCAAGACTTTTTAGTATTTTTTGGGGACATTTTTTTTAGTACTCTTAAGACTCTTTGGCATTTTTTCCAAGACAATTTTTTCCAGTCCTCTTTTTGGCATTTTGTTCAGGACAATTTTTTTCAGTACTCTTTTTGGCATTTTTTTCAGTACTCCTTTTGGCATTTTTTTTAAACAAATTTTTTCAGTGCTCAATTGGCATTTTTTCAGGGCAATTTTTTCAGTACTCTTTTTCAAGACTACTATGGCATTTTTTTTTTCAAGACAATTTTCTTCAGTATTCTTTTCCAAAACTCTTTTTGGCATTTTTTTTCAAGACAATCTTTTTAGTACTCTTTCTCAAGACAACATCGTTACTTCTACAGCAGGCTTTCTAAAGCATAACATAATTCAAAAATTATATAATTACGTAACACCAAGAATAAGAGTCTCTTTTAACCAAGTTATTTTAAGTTGTTTCGTGAATATGTCCGAATTTAACTTTATGTATTTTATACCTGACGTGTCCAATATTGTAAAGGCAATATAATGATCTAATAAAATTGTATTTTATTCTATTCTATTCTTAAGACTCTTTTAGGCATTTTTTTTAGACAATTTTTTCCGGTACTCTTTTTGGCATTTATTTTCAGTACTCTTTCAAGACTACTTTTGGCACTTTTTTTTCAGGATAATTTTTTTTTCAGTACAATTTTTTTAGTACGATTATGAGTTAAGGGATTAATTATCGCACCCGTCGTCGATAACAACCCGGAATACATCTGGAGTAGTGTTAAACTTGAACAAATCAAACAAACGAGTGTAATTTTAATTCACGAAATAAACCAATAGAATTCACCTCGAACTTAGTTTTCATTATCTAATAAATTCGATCATTTGTTCTTGAATTCACTGCCAAAGGTGATATCCCTACGTAAATGAAATGTATTGACCTCGGCCTTACGGCCTCGGAAAGTACTCAATTACGTCGCGTTGGACTCTCATTTATTACCCGATAATGAAACCACCTATTACGATTGATCAAAATCAGGTATATTTTACGCTGTAAAAATGTAATTTATCTAGTTGGAAGTTTTTTTTTTTTGTAAAAGCATTAACGTGAAATCAATAAACGTCAGTTGATGAAATGCTGCCGGTTTGTTTTAAAACAAACTCATAGCAACCATGAAAATACACATTGCAAATCGATATATGTACTTAATGTTTTTACCAATATATAACTAAAAGATAAAATATTGTATGCATCATGGGAAACATTTATGATTTTTTTTAATCCTCGATTGACTTACAAATCTTCGGGCCAGAGGCCTTCGGTTCGTAACCCCTTCGCCGCTGCATTGAACAATAAGAAAATAAATTTAGATCAGACGAAAAACCTAAATTAGACATTTAATTGTTTGATGCAAAAAATCCTAAATTCCTACAAATATTTGAATGTTAAATTAAATAATTCTTTGAACATCCCGCAGACTATATTTTCCAGATAAATATCAAAGTAAATTAATTTTATCTAAAAATAAACCCCATATTTAATTAAACCCCACGAAACCAAAGAATATAAAATAAAATAAATAACCTGCAATTAAAACAAAAACCGTTAGAAATACGGGTCAGAACATTAAAAACTTTAGGTTGCAAAATCTAAAACAAAGGACCAAAATCAAAAACTTAGACCAAAAAAAAAAATACCGCCAAAAAATATAAAAATCAATAATTCAGGTTAAAAAGTCTAAAATGTATGTTAGGACAAAAAAAAACAAAAAATTTGACCAAAACGTCGGGCCTGAAAATATTGAAAATTAATCAAAAATGTAAGCCAAAACAAAGAATTATTGATTTATATGCGAGAACTTTCGAGTTCTGTTTGTTGAAAATTATGCAAATTATTTTTCTTTTGCCTGTATTTTCAAGTTTTTTTGGTCTGCATTTTTATTTTTAGACCATGATTTTAGATTTTATTTTGGCCGATATTTTAGACCTTCGGCTCTTTTGTTCCAAATTTTGGATTTTTTGGCCAAAATATTCGATTTGTTTGTTGAAATTTTGGATTTTTTTGTCTGCATTTTTCATCGCCAGGCCCGAGTTTTCGATGTTTTATCTAAATTTAGGCCAAAAAGTCGAAAACTCAGGACCAAAAAAATTCCGTAAAAAAATATAAAAATCAATAATTCAGGTTAAAAAGTCTAAAATGTAGGACAATAAAATCGAAAAATTCGACCAAAACGTCGGGCCTGAAAATGCGGAAATATTGAAAATTGTAACAAACTAATCAAAAATGTAAGCCAAAATAAAGAATGATTGATTTATATGCGAGAACTTTCGAGTTCTCTTTGTTGAAAATTATGCAAATTATTTTTCTTTTGTCTGTATTTTTAAGTTTTTTTGGTCTGCCTTTTTATTTTTAGACCAGGATTTTAGATTTTTTGCCGATATTTTAGATCTTCGGCTATTTTGTTCTAAATTTTTGAGTTTTTGGTCAAAATATTCGATTTGTTTGTTGAAATTTTGGATTTTTTTGTCTGCATGTTTCATCGGCAGACCCGAGTTTTCGATGTTTTATCTAAATTTAGGCCGAAAGATCGAAAACTCAGGCCCTAAAAAATGCAAACCAAGAAATCCAAAATTTCAACAGAGGAATCGAATATTTTGGCCAAAAAAATAAAAAAAAGAGCCGAAGATCTAAAATATCGGTCAAAAAAAATCTAAAATCCTGGTCTAAAAATAAAAATGCATACCAAAAAAACTTGAAAATACAGGCAAAATAAAAATAATTTGCATAATTAAAATCCTGCTCTAAAAATAACTCTTATTACCTTAAAATAAGTTCCGACAAGAATTTCAAAAATAATAGCAAAAAAAATTAAAAAACTGCACAATAAAATCATTAATTCAAGTTAAGAAAATCTAAAATATGGGACAAAAAATAAAAAATCAAGACCAAAAATGTAAAATTCGTACCTAGAAAAAGTGGTGGACCAAAAAAAAATTTAATAATAATTATAATAAACTTTTTTTTAATAATATTTCTTACTTTTGAAAGACATTTACAAAATAATTAAACAATGTAACTTACTGTTCTTCCACCTAACCAGATTGTTTAACAAACAAACCGGAAAGGGTATAGCGGAATAACTGGTCAAAAGTGCCCCCAAACGAAATGTGCTGGGAGGTTAAAAATAATGTTTAGGATCATAAAAAAGTCGATTCGACAAAAAAGTAGCCCCCCACCCCTTCTCATCCCTTGCTATAGTCAAAAACGTGTTTTTTTTTGGATTTTAGTCCCTCCTGGGCATACAACTAACTTTTGACTTTCGGTAAGTATTAGTACCTTAAGATAACAATATTATCTAATGTATTTTTATAAAACAGAATTTTTTGGCGGGAAATTCGAATTTTAACAATATACAATATCACTAAATAGCGATTATTTCAGATACGTTAAAAGGTGCACATCTAGAAAAAAATATATAATGGGTGTCTATTGTTTCTTAATATGTGTGATTTTTTTCAGAATTTTCCGAGTGGTTGAACATGGCGAAAATAATTAAAAACCGCAATTTTGATTAATTTTAACCTTATAACGTATCTTAAATAAACGCTATTTAGTGATATTTTATATTATCAAAATTCGAATTTCCCGCCAAAAATTTCCGTTTTATAAAAATACATTAGATAATATTGTTATGTTAAGGTACTGATACCTAACGAAAGTCAAAAGTTAGTTGGATGCACAGGAAAATTAGAAACCAAAAAAACACATTTTTGACTATAGCAAAGGATTGGAGGGGGGTGGGGGTCTATTTTTTGTCGAATCTGACTTTTTTATGGTCCTAAACATTATTTTGAACCTCCCAGCTCATTTCATTTGGGGGCACTTTTGACCATCTTATTCCGCTATACCCTTTTAACAAACAAATCGAAAATTTAAGTCAAAATAAAGAAAATTACGGCCAAAAGACCAAAAATTTAAACTGAAAAAAAAATCGAAAATACAAAATATAGGCCAAAAAAGTAAAAATCTACGGCATGGCCTAAAAAGGTGAAAATTTAGACAACAAATCGAAAACTCGGGCGTAAAGATAAAAAATGCAGACAACAAAAATCTAAAATTTTGTTCAAAATGGATAATTTTTAGGTCAAAAATTAAAAAAAAAAATGGAAAATACAGAAAGAATCAGGAATCCTGATCTAAGAATAAAAAACGCAGACAGAAAAACCGTAAATAATTTACCACTTTCAGTCCCCAAAAATAAGTTTTTGACCAGAAATTTTAAAATAATAGCCAAAAATACAAAAATTCGCAGAATAAAATCAATCAATCAAGTTAAAAAATCTAAAACATAGGACAAAAAATACAAAATTTAGACCAAAAATCTGAAATTCGGGCCTAAAAAGAAAAATGGTGGTCCAAGAGGACAAACATTTTAACAAACAAAATGATAATAATAAATGCGGACTAAAAATATCGAAAATTTCAGCAAACAAAACTCTAAAAATTTCTCGCATAAATAATTCAGGTTGAAATATCTAAGAAATCAAAAATTTGGAACTAAAATTAAAAATTCGGTGAGAAAAATAAAAAATGCGGACCAAAAAGTCGAACATTTTAACAATGAAATCGAAAATTTAGCTCAAAATAAAGAATATTTAGATAAAAAAAAATCGAAAATACGGGCTTAATGATAAAAAAAACTGGCTGAAAGACCTCCGGTCGATAGCCAATTAAGAATTGCGGAAAACCATAAATGTTTATATGTATGTATGTATATATAATTGTATCAATTCTTAAATAAAGATGTTTGTATATATAATAAAAAAAAATCAAAAATCCCCAGAACACACTCCATCAATTCATAAAATCATCTCACAGATAATACATAAGCATCAATTTCATCAATTTTAATAAACATGGACTGAAAGACTGGTCGATAGCCTTTTCACAGACAACGGGAAGCGGATTTCAAGTTTGTAATATAATGTATTTCGTTATTTCTGTGAATAAAGATATTTGTATATATAATAAAAAATGCAGAATATTCTAGTAAGAAAATTGTTTAAATTGGTCTCAAAAATCACTCTATTGCTCAAAATATGTTTTTTAATAGCAAAACATTTTTTTTAATTTGCTTTTTACTTAAAAAAGTGAAACTAATTTTAAAGAGAATTCAAATAAAACAATTCACTTGGTTAGTATTACTCACAGTAGCGGCTCATGAAACATGTTGATGGTATAGAATACAATATACTCCTCGCCCCCGCCTCCTTTTTTGAAGAAAGAAAGAACGATTTAAAATGTACTTCGAGATTTAGAAAATCATTTTATGATTTTTGAAGCATTTTTCTTAAGACAGGAGAATTGGAACCAAAATTTTAAGTTCTGCAAGGCATAAAAACAGTAAAAATGAAAATTACGGTTGGATAGCTTTGGAATTTTGTAGCTTAACAAACGATTACCGAGTCGACGTAAGAATGCTCTCTCTATACTTTTCTATACTCGAATATCAGGTTTTACCAGTAATCTCGCCGTTGAACCTTAAAAGATATAAATGATATCATTAACATAATTGAATAACCGCTCGGTCGCTCGTTGCTTTCCCGGAAAATACTTTTTATAGAAAATTATAATCATTTACCTGCTAAAATCTGTTATACAATTTGAAACGTTTTATTACAGACGACAACTGAAGAGGTGATCATTTTTAATGGGTTAATCGGACACACAAGGGTTTTAATTTAATTGTTCATTTGGTGGAATCCAAATTAATAGCCACCATTATTACAATTAGAGGAGTGTTATTGACAACCAATCAGTAATTAATTGCTGGTGCTCTCGTATGCTATTAACGTGCATTGTTTATACTGTAAATATAATATTGTAATATAATCATCGGGAGGGAGAGTGCCGCCGGTATTCGGAATATTGCGAGGGATGGATATACGTATATTATGGTACATCGTCATAAAATCGAATTCAATCGTTTGCAGACATAAACATGTCACTTATTTAGACCTCTTTGCTTCTTACAACTTCAATTGATATGTTAAAAATGACTAAACCCACGGGTGTGAAGTTAGCAATAGATTTTAAAATTCATTTTTTGCCATAAAAATGTACATTTTCCAAAAACCTCCTATAAGCAGGGTAGGGTTACTACTGAAGAATACACATGAACCAATCCCACCTCAAAATTTCAACCCCCTACAATTTTTCACATTATATAAAAAAAAATCTCCTTTTTCGCTAACTTCGATGACCGATAAGAAAATGCTGAAAGTTCGGTGACCGCCATAAAAAAGTTAAAAATTTATAAACAATCTAGACATACAGGCCTAACAAATGGAGAAATAAAAAAAACGTGCCGGCCCCTTGATCACTTTGAAAAAAAATAAACAATCCGACACACTCCAAAAATGTATGCGCCGCTACATTACCTGAAGTTTTTTTCAAAGTTCGGTGACCGCCATAAAAAAGTTAAAAATTTATAAACAATCTAGACATACAGGCCTAACAAATGGAGAAATAAAAGAAACGTGCCGGCCCCTTGATCACTTTGAAAAAAAAATAAACAATCCGATACACTCTCTGAAAATGTATGCGCCGTCACATTAACTGAAGTTTTCTTCAAAGTTCGATGGCCGTCATAAAAAAGTTAAAAATTTACAAACAATCTAGATATACAGGCCTAACAAATGGAGAAATAAAAGAAACGTGCCGGCCCCTTGATCACTTTGAAAAAAAAATAAACAATCCGATACATTCTCCGAAAATGTATGCGCCGTCACATTAACTGGTTTTTTTCAAAGTTCGGTGACCGCCATAAAAAAGTTAAAAATTTATAAACAATCTAGACATACAGGCCTAACAAATGGAGAAATAAAAAAAAACGGGCCGGCCCCTTGATCACTTTGAAAAAAAAATAAACAATCCGACAATACGAAAATGTATGCGCCGTCACATTAACTGAAGTTTTTTTTTCAAAGTTCGGTGACCGCCATAAAAAAGTTAAAAATTTATAAACAATCTAGACATACAGGCCTAACAAATGGAGAAATAAAAAAAACGTGCCGGCCGCTTGATCACTTTGAAAAAAAATAAACAATCCGACACATTCTCTGAAAATGTATGCGCCGTCACATTAACTGAAGTTTTTTTCAGTTCGGTGACCACCTTAAAAAATTAAAAATTTATAAACAATACATACAGGCCTAACAAATGGAGAAATAAAAAAAAACGTGCAGGACCCTTGATCACTTTGAAAAAAAAATAAACAATCCGACACGCTCTCCGAAAATGTATGCGCCGTCACATTAACTGAAGTTTTTTTCAAAGTTCGATGACCGCCATAAAAAAGTTAAAAATTTATAAACAATCTAGATATACAGGCCTAACAAATGGAGAAATAAAAAAAACGTGCCGGCCCCTCGATCACTTTGAAAAAAAATAAACAATCCGACACACTCTCCGAAAATGTATGCGCCGTCACATTAACTGAAGTTTTTTTCAAAGTTCGGTGACCGCCATAAAAAAGTTAAAAATTTATAAACAATCTAGATATACAGGCCTAACAAATGGAGAAATAAAAAAAACGTGCCGGCCACTTGATCACTTTGAAAAAAAATAAACAATCCGACACACTCTCCGAAAATGTATGCGCCGTCACATTAACTGAAGTTTTTTTCAAAGTTCGATGACCGCTATAAAAAAGTTAAAAATTTATAAACAATCTAGACATACAGGCCTAACAAATGGAGAAATAAAAAAAACGTGCCGGCCCCCTGATCACTTTGAAAAAAAATAAACAATCCGACACACTCTCCGAAAATGTATGCGCCGTCACATTAACTGAAGTTTTTCTCAAAGTTCGATGACCGCTATAAAAAAGTTAAAAATTTATAAACAATCTAGATATACAGCCTTAACAAATGGAGAAATAAAAAGAACGTGCCGGCCCCTTGATCACTTTGAAAAAAATAAACAATCCGACACATTCTCCGAAAATGTATGCGCCGTCACATTAACTGAAGTTTTTTTCCAAGTTCGATGACCGCCATAAAAAACTTAAATATTTATAAACGATCTAGACATACAGGCCTAACAAATGGAGAAATAAAAAGAACGTGCCGGCCCCTTGATCACTTTGAAAAAAAATAAACAATCCGACACATTCTCCGAAAATGTTTTTTGCGGAAACGACACGTGTTCTGTTTTGTTTCTGCTGTATTTTTGCAACATTCCCTGTTCGTCAGTCGAGTCTACACATTTATTTCTGTTGCTTATTTTTGACCTTCTTTTTATTTATTTTTTATAGCTTTTACAACTAGGTCATCTGCCACTTTTTGACCATTGTTCTAAAAACTATTAATATAAGCATTTGATCAATACGAGATCAAAAATTGAAAATCCTTACTTGTTGCAGAAAAGTGTTGTCTTTAGTTAATTCATATTATTTTTACACTTTCATATTTGTAGGAATTAGACAAAGAAATGTCCTCGGGGATTATTTATCGTAAATTAGACAATACTGCTACTAGCCACTGGCAGCACGTAATAATTTCATTAAATTATCATTTAGTCCATTGTATCGTCCTAATGGCTGCAAACCATGCGGGTCTTTAATATTTAACTACTGGCATCGATTGGCCTCCCGTTCGAAAATTCCTGATGGAACCGACCGTGTAGGCAAACACTACCAGCATACACCAGCGGGTTTATTCAAATTGAAGAAACTCACCGCTGCGTATTGTTCGGCATTAATTAAATTTAATTCAAAACGTGCCATTCTACGAGAGATATTACGTGAATCAAACGCCATAGACACCATACCAATCACCGGGACGTCTAGATATGAATCCTTTGAAGCCTTCTCGCTAGAGATGGGCGATATTTCACGTATCTGTGATTTTTCACTGGTATTGAAAAATCGCAGGTCGCTACTGTTACTAATAGGCGAATGTCACTGCTACTTAAAGTCACTGCTACTTAAAATACCTGCTACTTAAAATCACTGCTACTTAAAATCACTGCTACTTAATACCACTGCTACTTAATATCACTGCTACTTATAATCACTGTTCCTTAAAATCGCTGCTACTTTAAATCACTGCTACTTTAAATCACTGACAAACTGTGATTGCTACTTAATCAGTGACTGTTACTTAAAACATAATTGTAGTACAATGTGGCATTTCTAAATGTTATTTAATATTCACTACTTTATTCTCCCATTTCTGCAGGATATTGTATTTAAATTTTGAATAAATAATTAATAAGAAAGACAAATATTTATAAAATACCATGGTATACCAAATAAAATAAAATAAATTACAACTTATGTACTAACAATTATTAATTAATTAATTGAGATTGTATAAAAACGAAAAAATTAGCTTGCCGGGCAAGGGAATTAATAATTTTTGTAGAATTCAGTCAACACGTTTTACATTTTTCTTTTATTTTTTTGCTCGAGTGTTCCATAATTTAAAAATTTTTTTTTTTAAATTCACAACTCGCAAAATAATTATTAGATTTTTAAAAACTGTACTTTATTTGAATAAGCAATGATTTGTGAATTTAATTTAATTTTTCCAGAATTTAGTCAACACGTTTTATATTTTTATTTTATTTTTTGCTCGAGTGTTCCACAATTTGAAAAAAAAAATTCAAAAATTCGCAACTCGTAAAATAATTAATAAATTTTCAAAAACTGTACTTTATTTGAATAAGCAATGATTTGTGAATTTAATTTAATTTTTGTAGAATTTAATCAATACGTTTTATATTTTTCTTTCATTTTTTTTTGATCGAGTGTCCCACAATTTGAAAAAAAAAATTCAAAAATTCACAACTCGCAAAATAATGATTAGATTTTCAAAAACTATACTTTATTTGAATAAGCAATGATTTGTGAATTTAATTTAATTTTTGTAGAATTTAATTAATACGTTTTATATTTTTCTTTTATTTTCTTTGCTCGAGTGTTTGAAATTTGAAAAAAAAAAATCAAAAAGAACCACAAACTCGATGTGATCGAAAGTGATGAGTCACAATAAAAAAAAATTTAAAAAAATTAAAAAAATCAAGATCTCTATTAAAAACTGTGGCATTTACAAAAACTTAATTGATTTTGAATAAGCGATACTTCGATATTTTTTTATGGAATTTTGTCTGCGCGTTTTATATTTTTTCTGCGATGTTTTCATTCAAGTGCTCGAAAAAATAAAATTAAAATTTTCAATAATCTATATCTCCATTAAAAATTGTTGTATTTACAAAAACCAAATTAATTTTGAATAAGCGATTCTTCGACCATTGAGGATATTGTTTTAAGGAATTTTTTCTACTCATTTCATATTTTTTTCTGCGATGTTTTCATTCAAGTGCTCAAAAAATTAAAACGAAAATCTTCAAAAATCCATATCTCTATTAAAAAATTATTAAATTTACAAAAACCAAATTAATTTTGAATAAGCGATACTTCGACCATTGAGGATATTGTTTTAAGGAATTTTGTCTTCGCGTTTTATATTTTTTTCTCTTTATCTCCAAATACTTAAAATACAATTTGAATTTTTAATTGAATCAACGATAGCCAAAATATTACCTTCAGTCACAGGTATGGTATCAAAAGCAGAATCATATAAAAAACATTTTTGAGAAACCATTAACAATTTGAGGTGTTACGCTGTTTACTAACCGTGATCGCAGTCACAGTTTAAAATCACTGATATTGGAAAGTAGCAATCACAGGTAGCAACGTGATTTAAAAGTAGCGGTTTTGCCCATCTCTACTTCTCACATTAAAAAAGTAATTTTCGTACGTGTTCCATATATTTTTTAAAAGTTAACAGGTGCAATTTTATAAGGTCCCCCGCGTCAGAAAATCGATGGCGGGCACGACAAATTTGAAAGGCAGAAGTTTACGAGGATAAATGGATTATACCACACTAGACTGCAAACAGAAAATATATTAATATTGCTGGTTACACGCTATAAATCATTTTCGAATCAATGGGGAGAGAGGGGTGAACGCAATCGAATGGGTAGGGCGAACATATATGGAACATTCCTGGAATTTTAAAGTACGACGCCGTGACGTATGTAAGTGTTGTATTATTGCTGTCGGTGAGCTTGAAAAATCGTGAAGTATTTCCACACGAAAAGTAGTGTTCAATTTTTAATATTTATTTCTTGAAAAGTATGTTACGTATAAATTATTGCTCTTTAGTAGAAAGTTGAATGAACTTTTAATCTGTAACCCAAGTCAGTGGCCACTTATACAATATACCTTACCCCCTCCGTTTTTGAAGAGAGAACGATTTATCTCTGGGATTAAAATTAAAATTTAAGGATGAGGTGTTTCTACGTGTTGATGAAATCTGAAAGAGGGATGGATTCTGAATAAATTTGTAAAATTTGGCGTTGGTGGCAATTGTTTTTCTATTTTTTAAACACGTGGGGAAAATGCACAACTCGAAAAATTAACTCTGGTCCGTACAAATGGGATTATATCAAAATTTAAGGATGAGGTGTTTCCACGTGTTGATGGAATCTGAAAGAGGAATGGATTCTAAATAAATTTGGAAAATTTGGCGTTGGTGGCAATTGTTTTTCTATTTTTTAAACAAGTGGGAAAATGCACAACTCAAAAAATTAACTCTGGTCCGTACAAATGGGATTATATCAAAATTTAAGGATGAGGTGTTTCCACGTGATGATGAAATCTGAAAGAGGAATGAATTCTGAATAAATTTGTAAAATTTGGCATTGGTGGCAATTGTTTTTATATTTTTTAAACACGTGGGGAAAATGCACAACTCGAAAAATTAACTCTGATCCGTACAAATGGGATTATATCAAAATTTAAGGATGAGGTGTTCCCACGTGTTGATGAAATTTGAAAGAGAAATGGATTCTGAATAAATTTGTAAAATTTGGCGTTGGTGGAAATTGTTTTTCTATTTTTAAACAACTGTGAAAGGTGTTATTTTTAAGACATATAAATACGAATATTAGTAAAGGCAAATTATATCTTATATGTATATGTAGATGTATATTGTAATAACAGGTAGCAGGTGATAAACATTACATAATTTGCATCATTGAATAGTATATACTCAGATAGTGATCAAGGCGTAATTGCTGACAGTTAATTACTGATTATATTCGCCCAATTTGACGTGCACAGCAAAGGATCATTACACAGTTGCGGTGTTATATATATATACCTCTATGCGCCACTCCTTTCAAGTAGCTAGTTACCTATTTTAAGCTGTAGTTTTATATCAAACACAGTAACCAAGGAATTAAAAAGTTGTTGGAGTAGGAATTATTTTGGTTTCTAGAAGTTCATTTGTTATTTTTTTGTGAACTCAACCGTCAGATACATTTAAGGTTAATAAAATTAATTTTAATTATTTAAAATTCATCTGTCAAAATTTCAAGTATCTGTCAAGAAAAACGTAAAATTCTTAGAGCAATTCCGGAAAAAGTTAATTTTTGATCATTAAAGTTTTATTTGTAACGCCGCTATTTTTTTTTACTGTAAAATTTGGATAATTTGTAAGGACATTATATTTAGGATCCATCTGTCAAAATTTCGAGTATCTGTCAAGAGAAATAAAATTCTTAGAGCAATTCCGGAAAATGTTAATTTTTGGTAATCAAAGTTTTATTTGTAGCGCCGATTTGGATAATTTTCTTTAGGTATATTAAGAATTCATCTGTCAAAATTTCAAGAATCTGTCAAACGAAGTGTGAAATTCTTAGAGCAATTCCGGAAAATGTTAATATTTGGTCATCAACGTTTTATTTGTGGCGCTGCTATTTTTGCTACCCTTTCAATTTGAATTTCTTGCCGTTCTATGCCACTTCGAGAGGTCGCGATTGGCGTCCAAATAGCTTCACGCATGTACTAAACATAATCTCGAAACAGTTGCAATTTTGAAACCAAGTGTGAAGTATAACCGAATAGCTGCGAAAGTATTCGCGCTCAGTAACAGAAATCATTCGATTCTTCGAGTACCCGAGGTTGACTGTGTACGATGTCTGGAAAGCCGTTGTTTCCCAGCAGGACGGTGCACCCGCGCATATAAGTCATTTGGTGCAAAATTACCGACATGTTTTAGTACAAAGAATTTAGACCTCCCAACAGCCCAAAATCTTTTGGACTTCTACGTACGAAGCGTGGTTGAAAGAGTCACTAACAAGTTCAGATATCCGTTGATCATGTTTAAATTTAATTTGCAAATACAAATATTTCGAACTAAATTGTATAAATTGGATTAAAAGTGCAACATGCTTCCTGTAGGTATCAAACCTGCAACCTCCAGATTGCTAGTCATTTGCTCGACATTTATTTAAAATTATATTTATCGTGGAAATCATTTATCTTCCATTTACAAGTTTTGCTGAATGAAATAATTTATTTTGAGAATTTCCGTTGGTCGGGATAAACGCAAAAGATAATTCAAAAGCCGTCTCCGTTAATATGATCTTATCACATACTGCTGATTAGGCTCATCATCGCTTCAACCAATTAGCCCCACGCCTAATTCCATCCCTGAACGACCCTACAGAGTTATCTCCACGACCGAAATACGGATCCCGGAGAGAAAGAGCTCTTTCTAATTCCATACGTCATGTTTTATTTAGTTATTCACGTCTTGGGGGGGACAGAGAGGCAGGAATTAGGCAGGGTTAATTTCTTTACGCCACGGATTTAATGTTTGATCTCTCGTGAATAAGAGCGGACGCGGAAAACTCCCGCGAAACATAACTGGAAACTATGAATAACAAATATAATTTGGGTAAGCGATTTCCGCATTCAATTTCCGTCCGAGAAGACGCTCGAATTAAAATCTTCAGCTGCATCATTCATCAGTTTTAAAACTGATTACTCCATTTTCCTGGCCCTTTGCCGCGGAGGACTAAATTTATTACACTTAAGCGGTGCATGAATAGGAGAAAACATGATTTATTTTTCGCTGTTGTGCCCTTATAGATGAAAGAATGCATAAGTAGACATCATTTGCAAAAGAAATCTCGGAAAGTGCCCTGGGGGCGCCGTCAAGTCAATGTATATTCCCTACTTAGAGGCTGCGCGCTACATGAGAAGATAATGGAACTGTGGAAGGCGAAGGTAGAGGAAGCAAATTGTTGGAGAAAACGATATCTGAAAAAGTGAAATATGGTTTTTAATATTATACGATGCATCATCTTAAATCTTGTAAGAGTTAACAGACATATTGATCTGTATTAAATTGTTACTAACTAGTGTTTTGCATTTTTTCAGTTTTTAGGAGATACTAAGCTAAAATATACACGGAGTGGCTATAAAGTTTTAAGACTGAGGTCAGAAAAAAAAAATTAAATAGTCAGAATACATCAATACAGCGCTGGGCGCGATCGGCTAATCGTTTTAGGGCTTTGAGCGAAGTCTTCTTCCGGCAGCTCATTCAGCTCCCTCGTCACAACTTTTTGAATGGTCAATATATTGTCAAAATGACGGCCTTTTAAATGCAACTTGATTTTTGGGAATAAGAAATAGTCGGCCGATGTCAAATCAGGCGAGTACGGCGGGTGATGCAACACGAAAACTTTTTTTCTGGCCAAGAATTGTCTAACAATGATGGCGCTATGGGCTGATGCATTATCGTGTTTTCTTTTTTATTTTTTTCCTAGTTCTTCCGTGATTATTTGACGAATGGTTTCTTTGTCCATATGTAAGTTGTCTGCTATCCTTCTGATGCTTGATTGACGATCAGGATTCAGCGCAGAGCGCACAGCTTTGACGTTTTCGTTCCTTCGGCTTGTGCGAGGACACCTCGTCCTTTGATCATCTTTCACACTGTCTCGGCCATCAAGAAACTTTCTGAACCACAGAAACGCAGTTGGATGTGATATAAACTCTTCACCGTAAGCCGTTTGTAACAGTTGATACGTTTCCTTGGCTGTTTTACCGATTTTAAAACAGAACTTAATTGCTGTTCGCTGTTTAATGTGTGTTTAATTGATGAAATTTTCATCAGTTTCTCGGAAGGCTTCCCACTACGTAGTACCGTTCACCGCATATATATAGAGCTACTCAATTCGCCACAATAAAAACAGTCTTAAAATTTTATAGCCATACCGTGTAAAAATTTCCTTGTTTAACATATGACTAGCCTTAACTTCAAATTTCTCAGAATACGTCTGACTGTTGAGTTAACCAACAATTAACAATTGAAATAAGAAACCATATTTATTCCTACTTGAACAACTTTTTAATGATTTCTCTTGTCCTGTACATTCAGATAAAATAAGTAACGAGTTTTAATTTTTTTTCACAGATCAATTTCGATTAACATGTATTTACAATCGCCCAAATAAAATTATCCAAACTTTGCAGTAACAAAAATAATTGCGCTAGAAGTCAAATTTTAATGGCGAAAATTGACTTTTTGCAGAAATTGCTTTGGGAATTCCACATTTGGTTAGACAGAATCTTGAAATTTAACATGTTTTTAAAAAGGTGTGCAATTAAAAAAAAGATAGCCGAACTACAGTAACAAATAATGGCTGCTCTAAAAGTTAATGACTTTTTCAAAAATTGTCCTGGAAATTTCACATTTCTTTCGTCAGAAATTTTTGTTTGAAAAAACCTAAATAAAGTGTATTTACTATAAACTAAAGAAAATTATTCAAACTTTACAGTAACAAATAGCGCCGCCACAAATAAAACTTTGACGACCATAAATTCACATTTTCCGGAATTGCTCTAACAATTTTACATTTATTTTGACAGATACTTGAAATTTTGACAGATGAATCCTAGATATATCTAAAGAAGGTTATCCAAATCTTATAGTAACAAAAATAGCGGCGCCACAAATAAAACTTTGACGACCAAAAATCAACATTTTCCGAAATTGCTCCAAGAATTTCACATTTCTTTTGACAGATACTTGAAATACAGAAAAATCTTAAATATACGTAAAGAAAGTTATCCAAATCTTACAGTAACAAAAATAGCGGCCCCACAAATAAAACTTTGATGACCAAAAATTAACATTTTTCAGAATTGCTGTAAGAATTTTATATTTTCTTTTTTGACAAATACTTGAAATTTTGACAGATGAATCCCAAATGAAGGGTTTTTATCATTACCTAAAGAAAATTATCCAAACTTTAGGGTAGCAAAAATAGCAGCGCCACAAATAAAACGTTGATGACCAAATATTAACATTTTCCGGAATTGCTCTAAGAATTTTACATTTCTTTTAACAGATGCTTGAAATTTTGACAGATGAATTATAAATGAAGTATCTTTACCATATCTTAAAAAAAAATTATCCAAACCTCACAGTAACAAAAATAGCGGCCCCTCAAATAAAACTTTGATGAACAAAAATCAACATTTGCCGGAATTGCTCCAAGTATTTCACATTTCTTTTGACAGATACGTGAAATTTTGGCAGATGAATCCTACATATACCTAAAGAAAGTTATCAAAATCTTACAGTAACAAAAATAGCGGCGCTGCAAATAAAACTTTGATGACCGAAAATTAACATTTTCCGGAATTGCTCTAAGAATTTTACATTTCTTTTAACAGATGCTTGAAATTTTGACAGATGAATTATAAATGAAGTATCTTTACCATATCTTAAAAAAAATTATCCAAACCTCACAGTAACAAAAATAGCGGCCCCTCAAATAAAACCTTGATGAACAAAAATCAACATTTGCCTGAATTGCTCCAAGTATTTCACATTTCTTTTGACAGATACGTGAAATTTTGGCAGATGAATCCTACATATATCTAAAGAAAGTTATCAAAACCTTACAGTTACAAAAATAGCGGCGCCACAAATAAAACTTTGATGACCGAAAAATTAACATTTTCCGGAATTGCTCTAAGAATTTTACATTTTTTTTAACATATGCTTGAAATTTTGACAGATGAATTATAAATGAAGTATCTTTACCATATCTTAAAGAAAATTATCCAAACCTCACAGTAACAAAAATAGCGGCTCCTCAAATAAAACTTTGATGACCAAAAATTAACCTTTTTCGGAATTGCTCTAAGAATTTTACATTTCTTTTAACAGATACTTGAAATTTTGACAGATGAATCATAAATGAAGTATCTTTACCATATCTTAAAGAAAATTATCCAAACCTCACACTAACAAAAATAGCGGCCCCTCAAATAAAACTTTGATGAACAAAAATCAACATTTGCCGGAATTGCTCCAAGTATTTCATATTTCTTTTGACAGATACGTGAAATTTTGACAGATGAATCCTACATATACCTAAAGAAAGTTATCAAAATCTTACAGTTACAAAAATAGCGGCGCTGCAAATAAAACTTTGATGACCAAAAATTAACATTTTTCGGAATTGCTCTAAGAATTTTGCATTTGTTTTAACAGATACTGAAATTTTGACAGATGAATCATAAATGAAATATCTTTATCATATCTTAAAGAAAATTATCCAAATCTCACAGTAACAAAAATAGCGGCCCCTCAAATAAAACTTTGATGACCAAAAATCAACATTTGCCGGAATTGCTCCAAGTATTTCACATTTCTTTTGACAGATACGTGAAATTTTGACAGATGAATCCTACATATACCTAAAGAAAGTTATCAAAACCTTACAGTTTACAAAAATAGCGGCGCTGCAAATAAAACTTTGATGACCAAAAATTAACATTTTTCGGAATTGCTTTAAGAATTTTACATTTCTTTTAACAGATACTTGAAATTTTGACAGATGAATGCTAAATAAAGCGGCTTTACCATAACCTAATAGAAATTATGCAAACTTCAAAGTAACAAAAATAGAGGCCCCACAAATAAAACTTTGATGACCAAGTATTAATATATTTCTGAATTGCTCTAAGAGTTTTACATTTTTTGACAGATACTTGAAATTTGGACAGATGAATCTTAAATAAAGCGCCTTCACCATAACCTAATAAAAATTATGTAAACTTCAAAGTAACAAAAATAGCGGCCCCAAAAATCAAACTTTGATAACCAAAAATTAACATTTTTCAGAATTGCTCTAAAAATTTTATATTTACCCTTTTTCAAATTCAAATTGAAAGTCCATTGAAAGTATGAATGATATTTAATAGAAATGAGAAATGCTTACTGGTTACTGGTTTAATAAATAAAATAAGAGTCTTTCACCCTTACCCTTAGGAAATATTTAACATAAAAAAATATCACTTATACTTAAAAAAATAATCGGAGAAAGTTACACGTTAGCCTCATCAATATACTTTTTTTTTAAGTAAATAGCACCTGGAACGAGTATATAAACACCTTTAATAATATTATTTTTCAATTCCGAATTTCGTTTTAAACAACCAGATAATGATTATTCAACCCCTAGTTGTTATTCATAACTATAGATTTTATTACTCCGTTATAATATCAAGCATTTATACATGCATGGAATTAACGCGAAACTCTTGTTCATGCATATATTTCGGAAGTCATGAATTTAGCAATGTGGCATTAACGTTCGCCTTTGACAAGGACCGAGGAGGGCCTCAGAGATGATAATGCGGAGAGATGAAGACAGTAACCGTGTGTTGGTGCAGATACGTATCGCAACGCTAATCCCACAATAATATGAAATAATTATGCCTTCAATAACAACGACATGAAACGCGATGCAGATAAATTATTATACAAAGCGTTATTTTATATACGCACGATTAAATAACGCCAAATTTGCTTTCTTGCTATCAGCGAGAGCGGTAAACGTGCAAATGGATGGGATCTGTTAAACAAGCGTATTACTGGGAATGATTGCATTGCAAATTATAAATTTCATATCCGATACCAACTGGAGCCGTGGGAATTATTCAAAATAACAAATTCGTGAAAATAAATAAAAATACGTTGCAGCCAAGTTTAATATTATATAAAGTGGCTTACCAAAAAAAAAAAAAACAAACCAGATATGTTTTGGGGTTTTGAAAAAAATCCGGGTAAGGTCCATTGCGATTGCCAGTTTTGCAAGTTGTTAGTTTCAAGGTTTTTTAATTTAAAGGGATATTTTTAATGTATATCGAGCGTTTTTATCGAAATTTTACTCGGAATAACAAAGTTTTCAAAATTTTGAGCAAATTGTTTTTTTTTTATATTCAATCACATGCATCTCAAAAACTACCTTTCCGATTTATAAATTTAGAAAGATTTATCTTAGTTTTGGCGAGTACCATAAACTTTTATTTTTAATGGAAATAGAAAAGTTTTCAGTATTGTGACCAAATTGAGTTACTTCTAATTCCTTCCTTCTCTTTTAGTCTTCTCTTAGATTTAATAAGTAAAATTGGCGATTTGAAATTAAAATAAAAACATGAAAAACTACCCCCTTGTTACTTTTGCTCAAAATTTGCATTTGAAAATATTCATTAAACCACTGCTTGGATTCGCGTTTACACGTCACTGTAAAGACCCATCGGAAAGTGTACTTGCGCAAGAATTTTTTTTAATTTGAAGCCCGTGACGCGTTCGCAAAGAAAACTCGAAAATATAAGAAATCGAAAAAAACAATTTTTTTAATAGTCATCCTAGACCAGCGGTGGAAAATGCGTGGCACGCCTGGCATCTAGGGCATGCAAGAAGTTTCTGATGGCACCCTAATAATACGTATTTCGTTCCCCTATATTGCAGTTTTCTACAAAAAAAAATTGATGTTTCTTAGTGTAGTAGTGATTAATAAGGTTATTGGTTTGAGTGGATATATCGCTTGTGAGTGTTGTGTAAGATTGTTTATAGATTTACAAAAGGCGAGTGTACATTTTCAAACAATCACCTATCTTAGATAAATATGGCACCAACGAGTGAACGGCAAAAAGTATCAAGAAAATTGTTGAACGGTCGACAAGAGAGTATGGAATGATTGAAACAAATGGCAGACTTATGTACGTAATGTTCCAATCTAATTACATGTAGAACGTCACTGTAAAGCGTCACTTTGATACAGGGGCGGCTCGTTATACAGAGCCAAGGAGCCATGGCACTACCAGTAGTTTCAAGCTCAGCAATAGTTTTTAATTAATTCTTAAAACACTTTGGTCTAGGAAGATAAATCGTTCTTTGTTCAAAAACTAAGGGGGGTCTATATTGTATAAGTGGATCTACCATCAACATGTTCCACGAGTCGCCACTGATTATAGCTGGAAACAAAATGACAACCATCAAAAGTTGAAAAGGTGACAAAAAATTGCAGTCTGCGCTTATAAAAATTGTAAAAAATTAATTTCGACGAAAGTAAGCTTCAAAATTTCAAAATGCATCCAGAATAAACCTAACTTTGATAATCCACTTCAATATTTGACACATCGTGGCTGGAAACAAAATGGCAATCCTCAAAAGTCGAAAAGCACAGAAAAAATTGCAGTCGGTGCTTATAAAAATCGTAAAAAAAACATTTCGGCCGAACCAAGCTTCAAATTTCAAAATGCATTTAGAATGAATGTAATTTTGATAATCCACTTCAATATTTGACACATTGAAGCCAGGGATGGTTCGTCATATAGAGCCAAGGAGCCATGGCACTACCTGCAGTTTTTTAGAATTTTAATTAATTCTTAATACACTTTTCCTCCAGTTCCTTTGGTCTAGGAAGATAAATCGTGTTTTTCTTTCTTCAAAAATGAGGGGAGCCGGGGGGAGTTGTATAAGTGGCTCTACCATCAACATGTTCCACGAGCCGCCACTGCTTTGATACAAAACACAAGACTCTAATGGAAAAATCCAAGGAAGAAAAAATGGAATTCATTACAAATGCATTGAGTCCTTGAAAAACAAAAACTACCTCTTTGGTCAAATTTACGGAGTTACGGAGGTAACTCAAATATTCCAGCTGCTAGTTATGCCATTTCACATGTGATTGCTAAACACGGGAAGCCATAAAATACATTTTAAGAATTTTGAAAATAGTGCAAAGATTAAAGGATTCACCAATTACTAAGAATACAGTCAAAGATCGGATACTAAATTTGAGTCAAAATGTAAGTGAGCAACTACTATTCTAGAGAATTAAACGATATGCCTGAAATATTAAATCTTGTCATCGCTGAACTACAGAGGAACTAAAGGCATTACGGAAGACTTTCACTAGATTATGAAAATACTATCAAAATGAAAAAAAAAAACTAATAACACATACATTAAAAAATAGCGCCATAAAATTAGACGTATCAGGAATCTAATTAATTTGGAAAGGTAAAATATTAATGACAATTTCAGCCACTCTACTACTTTAACAGCTGATGACTTTAATGATTGTGTGGAAAAAATTGATGAAATTGTACAAGAATTACCTCCTGCAGTTGACGTTGATCTCAAGTAGTGATTACTCATTCCGCTTTACAGAGGTATCGTTAATTCAAGTTCAAGATCTGTTGTCATGTATAAAGAACAAGAATAGCAGAGATATTTGTAGGCTATTTCCAGTGATAATTAAATCTGTAACAAACGTGATCATTCAACTCATTAATAAGTGTATCAGAGAAAATTGCTTTCCGGACTGCTTTAAAGTATCGAAATGTGTTCCAATACTTGAGAGGTGATCCTGTTGATCCCAATAACTATCAGCTAGTTTCAATTATACCCGTTATAGCCAAGGACTTTAAACTACTTCTATACAAGCAACTCTCTGATTATCTAGAAAATAATAATCTCCTTGCAAATAAACAATTTGGCTTTCCTAAAGGTAAGTCAACAGTACGGGCCATGGAGGAACTTGTTGATGATATCTTAAGTGATTTGGAGTAAAAATTATTTCTTCTAATTAACTGTATGGACCTATGAAAAGCATTTGATTGTGTATCATATCAAATATTGAGTGAGAAGTGTTATGGATTCAACATGTTACCATCGAGTTGCCAGATGATTTCGTCCTATCTGAGCAATAGAAAACAAGCAGTCATCAACGATATTTGCAATTTCGGGAAATAAGAGAAACTCCGTTGAAATATTTCACTCTCAATAAAGAAATATTTTTTCCATAGCCTTAACAACGTAATCCGATTGTGGACGCCTGTGTTTTTGATAATGCTGTGAAGACATGTGGGTGAAAAAAGACGATAGCAGTTCAGTCGATACACTCATACTTCTTGTGGTTCATCATATCGGCAATTTGGTGGTATCTATCTCGATCAATTGCAGCTTCGAAACAGTTCCTTAACCGTTTTAATGTTACGCAACCCTAATAGTTTCTTCCGACGCATTAAATTTCTTCCATACATTGTACAGTGAAATCCGATTGAAAGTGTCCTCATTGTTGGTCGTGTTGTGAAGGCATGTGGGTGAAAGATCGACGATAACAGTTCAGCTGGTACACTCCTCCTTCTTCTTGTGCTCAGCATGTCGGTAGTTTTGTAATATCTCTCTCGATCAATTGCAGCTTCGAGACAGTTCTTCAACCGTTTTAATTTTTACGCAACCATAACCCATTCGCCTCTTCCCTTCGGTTTTCCCTTGTATAATTACCGATTGGAAGTTAGCCTTAAATTTCAGCCACGAATCCGGCACCTCCACCATATTTGCCTTTAGTAAATTTCTAAGTAATCTCTACCTCTACTAATTTACAGAAGATGGATTAAAATTCATAATTAATCAAATTGCTGTAATGCCATAGTAATAACAACAAGTTTTTAACTTAGGATTTACCCCGACTTTGCGATAAGACATCTACAGAAGCATAGTCAATTTAAAAAAAATCAAGTCATCGTTAGGAGTAGTTTAGGTTCGATAATTTCGGCCACAAATGTTCTATGGGGCGTTGTTAACAATATTTAGTCTTTAAAAAAATAACACATCTTCTTCATTTTTTTAAAATAATTATTTACCTTAACACTTTTACGAAATGTTGTCTATTTAAAAAAAAAATCAAAAGTCATCGTTAGGCCTAGTTTAGGTTCGATATTTTCGGCCACAAATGTCAGTTTCATCCGATTCTACAAAATGGTCGATGTACATTTAAAATATGATTTAAATTGAAAAAAAAACATGAAAGTGTGAATATAAATAACTATACCATCAAATCAGAGAAAGTAACATGATGGCTAAATAAGGTAAACAAAGCCCCATGAACATTTGTGGCCGAAAATATCGAACTTAAACTACGCCTAACGATGACTTTTGATTTTTTGAAAATTGACTATGTTTCGGTAGATGTCTTATCGAAAAATCAGGGTAAATCATAAGTTAAAAGCTTATTGTTATTACTATGGCATTACAGCAAATTTGATTAATTATGAATTTAATTCCATTTTTTATAAATTAGTAGAAATTTTGGTAGAATATCGAAACGATGATGGTAATCCTCAGTAAAATTAATGTAGAGATTATGAACAGTATAAAATAGTAACTTTTTTTGAACACATTTTTTCTTCCCAGAAGATTCAACAATTTTGACGTATTCCTTTTTTCCAGGGCAAACACGACAATTATTTTCATCCACATAATATTTTTTTAATTGAATCATGAACTTCAGCGGGTATTTTGGTTTTTATATTTGTTGACCTGTCACATCTGTATTTAGCAGCAAAACTGTATTATTATTATTATTAATATATCCTCTAAATTTCAGATCAAAACATTCAGATAGAAAAATGTTGCGTAGGCTTAATCATGGGACTTTTAGTAACTTTTAGCAATTTGGCAAATTGCCAATCTTTGAACCACTGTATCTCCGGTATCCCATAATTTCCTGGCACAAAAATTTCAGGGGTTCTTTCGGAACATTTTAAGAGTAGTTTCTCCAAATTTCAGTTCAAAATATTCAGGTAGAAAAAAGTTACGTAGTTTTGAACATGTCAGTTTTAGCGATTTTCGATAAAATACGTATATTTGAACCATTGTATTTCGGCTGTCTCTCAATTTTTTGGCACCAAACTTTCAGAAGCTTTTCAGAAACATTCATAGAGTATGCCTATTGAATTTCAGCTGAAAATATGCATTCAAGAAAAAGTTATGTAACTTTAAAAATTGGTATTTCGGCTATTTTCCCCAAAATAACGAACTTTGAACCGCTGTATTTTTGTTACCTCTAAATTTTTCAACATCAAACTCCCAGAGAATCTTTAAAAACATTTCCGAAGTACACTCTCAAAATTTCAACTCTACATCTTCAGAACGAAAAAAGTTACGTAGGTTTAAAAGTTGGAAATTATAAGATTTCGGGAAAATGCTGATCTTTCAAAAATCGTAATTCACACCTCAAATTGTAAGTTTAATATCTGGGAAGCTGAAATTTGAGAAAACTTAGTTTTTCGATACCACAATCCATCTCCCAAAGTTTGAAAAAAATCTAAGGACCTCGATTTGTTTGCATCGGTGAAAACTAGTGGAATTACCCAAATATATAGAGATAATGCAAAATTGTTCGTTACAAAACGTTTATGTTAAAACAATTTGCAAGTATAAATGCATCATCCCCTTAATAGCTATAATTACATATCAAATAAAGATACCCAATTTTATAATTGCAATCAATTAATGCAGCCAGTGTCCACTCGCAAATGGTATAATGCGGTCACTGTTTCACCCGAAATGTAACCGGCAACTGAACATGCATGCCTGTATGCACTGACCACTTTATTATTTGGACGAGCCCGAAACTCATATTGAATAGTAACTGATTAGTTTCCGCCAGCCATGTTCTCTACTCCAACACAATGATTTCATAATGGTCCCAATATAATCGGAAACTGTAGAGCAGAGCAGAGCACATACACACACACTAACACACACATGCCATTTTGTCCTCTGTATCTCCAACAAAGAGCCTTTAACCACCAACGCAAAAAATCTACACTTACTGTCCTATGAATGCATCGAATATGCGAATCAATCAAATCATAATTGATTCGTCCTATTGTGTTCCTTAATTTTTACCTTCGATAAAAAAATGGAAATAAATCGCCGCCACTTGCATTTATCAAGAGGGGAAAAAATGCGCCAATTATTTGAAGCGAATCAATTCATCCATTGTTCGCTCAACTTCACGATGAAATTAACTTCAGAAAAGGAATTTATAATTAAAATACGATTCTGAAATCATACAAAAACAAACGCGTTAAATAAACATTGGGAGATCCATTTTTTCAAGATTCCAAACTGGTACAGCGGACATCCCTTTATCTTTGTAATAACATCTCTAAAATCCCGTTTAATTAATTAAATTTGCCCTCGGTATAGAAAAGTAGCGAAACAATTATAATTCTTTTGAGAGGAGGCAACTGTTTCTGCACGGGTAGATGGACGTGATAAATTAAGTAATTAAGGAAGGATAATAGTTTTTACATTATTCATCAGCGCATTGTTCGGTATTTAATATTATCAGAATGCATAACCTTCGCCATTAATAATGTTGTGCAATGTATAATCGTGTCAACGGGACGGTTATTTAGTTCTAAGTAATGATTTATGGAATTCATGAAAGATCTGAAGATCTACTTGATAAAACGTAATCATTTTTACACAAGTACAATTTGATAGCTTTGGAGGTGTAAATGACTGAAGAATATTATATGTCTTAACAGAACAGAATATAATATCATATAGCAAAGGTGCTCAAAAAATCCTGTAAGCAAATTGGAGCCAGAAACAGTATTTTTATTTATTTTATGAGGTAAATGGTACAAGCAAATCATTGGAAGTCATTAAATACTAAAGCTAATACAAAGGGTGGTGGGTGGGCACTAACCCACAATCCAGATAGTTTAGATAGCTCTTGTAGTAATGAAATTTTACGTAAACGGCTGTTTTGATCAAAAATGTCACGCCGAGCCGAAGAAAAAAAAAAACGGTATTTTTTTTATACTTAGACTCTAATCTGCAAAATTTCTATTTTTTGCAAATTTATAATCTAATATATAAAATTTTCGTGTCACAGTGTTTGTAACAAAACTCCTCTGAAATTTTTAAGGGCTACGCACGGACGACGCACAGTGATTCAGAATCCGAAATAGCTGGCCAAAAGTCTAAATCTTGATAAATTTTGACATAAATGGGTACTTATCGCAGATTATGAATTTGATGTTAAAATTCAAAAATTCAAAATCGCGGATCTAATATGGCGGGCATAAGTGATACAATTATTATTGTTCGCACTGGAGAAATCCAATATTTTAGAATAACAATGATTCCAGCTCTCCGGTGATTATTTTATAATTTAGTCAGAGTATGTAGAAGATCTTTTTATACCATAAAATGGTATAAAGTTTGCAAATTTTACGTCGGTAACAATTGTTTTAATATTTTTTTGGCTGCACTGAAGTAATGCGCAATCTCAGTATTACAATTAACTGATTATTTTGAAATTCAGTAAAGATGTGTTTATTTAAACCAGAAAGAAGAATCAATTTTGAGCAAATTTTGAAAATTTCATGTTTGTATCATTTGTATTTACATTTATTTGGCCACACTGGAGAAATTGGCAACTTCAGTATAATAATTTATTCGGTTATCACATGATTATTTCCAAAGTTGGTGAAGGGACTTGTTAGATTTTTCTTAAATCATAAAACAGAATCGATTTTGAGCACATTTTAAAAATTTCAAGTTGGTCACAATTGTTTTTACATTTATTTGGCCACACTGAGAAATTCGCAACTTTAATGATTATTTTCAAAATTAGTGAAAAGCTTCCGTTTTCTTTTACACCTATTACCATGGTTACGTACAGAATAAACGTGACATGTAAATTACGATTATTTCTATTCTCTCGTATAAATTGTATTTTGAATTTTCTATAAATTGAAACTTAATCATAAAATTAAAAAAAATAATGTACCAAATAGTCACCACGGTAAAATGGTTTTTGGCCCTCGGCTTTGAGTCGGTGAGCACTCTTCAACCTTGGACCAAAACCATAATAGTAATAATAATAACTTATACTATACAGGCTGTGTACAAATTGATGGGAAACTATTGTGATCGTAAAAAAATTCCTTTTTTTGCGGAAATATCAATTTCGCCGATTTCGACAATTTTTGTTTAAAAAATTTGTGTTTGCCTTTGTGTCTTTCTGTCTGTCATATTTATTTTCTACTTTCTCCGTACAAACCACGGGAAAGTCGGGAAAGTATTGTGATCGTAAATAATTTCCAATTTTTTTTTTAACAAAATGTGTCGGTGTGTCTGCCTTTGTGTCTGACAGAACGGTCAAAAAAGTGATCATCGAGGTTTTCGTTGTCACCAAGGGCGGAAACGGTTTTTCGCCAGTTAGTTAGGTCCAGGAAGATATTTCGTTCTTTCTTTCTTCAAAAAAGGAGGGAGGTAGGGTATATTGTATAGGTGGCTACACCATCAACATGCTCCACGAGCCGCCACTGGTTATAACTGATAGTAGTTAAACATGCATTTTTTAATTCCGTTCAGAATTGAGCATTTTCTAATATAAATAAAAAATAGTAGAAATTGTTTAAAAATTCTGAAATAATTCTACAACTCCCAAATTATTATATTTTAAGAATATAATCAACTTCTTAAATTCCACCAATTTTTAATGAGTTATAATTTTTTGTTGTTAAACAAGCATTTTTTAATTGCGTTCAAAATTGTGCATTTTCTAAAATAAATAAAAAATGGTAGAAATTGTTTAAAAATTCTGAAATAATTGTACACAACTCCCAAATGATTATATTTTAAGAATATAATCAACTTCTTAAATTCCAACAATTTTTAATGAGTTATAATTGTTTGTTGTTAAACAAGCATTTTTATTTGCGTTCAAAATTGAGCATTTTCTAAAATAAATAAAAAATGGTAGAAATTGTTTAAAAATTCTGAAATAATTCTACACTATTCCCAAATTATTATATTTTAAGAATATAATCAACTTCTTAAATTCCAACAATTTTTAATGAGTTATAATTGTTTGTTGTTAAACAAGCATTTTTTAATTGCGTTCAAAATTGAGCATTTTCTAAAATAAGTAAATAATATTAAACATTGTTTAAAAATTCTGAAATAATTCTATACAACTCCTCAATTATTATATTTTAAGAATATAATCAACTTCTTTAATTACAACAATGTTTTAATGAGTTATAACTGTTCGTTGTTAAACAAGCATTTCTTAATTGCTTTCAAAATTGAGAATTTTCTAAAATAAATAAATAATTTAAAAATTCTGAAATAATTCTATACATCTTCTTAATTATTATATTTTAAGAATACAAGCAACTTCTTCAATTCCAATAATGTTTTAATAACCAAGGACGGCTTGTAATATAGAGCAGGGACGGCAAGAATTTTTAATTATTTCTTAAAACTCTTTTTCGCCAGTTACTTTGGTCTAGGAAGATAAATCGTTGTTTCTTAAAAAAGGAGGGGAGAGGGGGTATATTGTATAAGTGGCTCTACCATCAACATGTTCCACGAGCCACCACTGGTTCACATTGCATGAAAATCATAGGAAATTGTTTAAATAATAACTATTACTTCCAATTGTACGAAAATATTAAGTTAATTATGCAGATATGAGGAATTAGACGATTTAGACAAACAATAATTTTCAATTCGATTTCTTTAGATTTTTTATGTCAAAAAAATAGGAAAAACAGAAATTTTATCATTTTGGAATTAATATACTACATGTTTGCGCTAGATTAGGGACTTTTATTAGTCCTTTCCGATTTGGGCAGCGGAATTCGCACTACACATTGTATTGTCTAAGTCACGTGGTCGCAGCCAACAATAACAAAAAACGAAACTATATTAAATTCTCTTTAATTTCTGAAAGTTATTCAATACCATTTTATACCACTGTTTAGATATCATAGTTCAAAAAAATATTTTGAATTGATGTTTGTGATTGGCTACAAAAAGGTGCCGATGGTCAAAAAGTAAAATTTACATCCTTAGGAATGTTTACAGTGTCATGCAACCCAAAAGTTTAACGTTAACTGCATGTAATACAATTTTTTTGAAAAACTCTCGAATTAATTTTTCGACGTTTCCGTTACTTAGTAACGCAATTACGGTTACTAAGTAACATATTATTACTAAAAAATATTAAAAATATGTTTTAGAATTGTATTAGGCCATTTTCATTAATATTTCTAACATAATATGATTCAGTCTAATGATCAGTGTTTTGGCCGTTCTGTCCCACTGTGCGACGGCGCAGAGCAGCGGAGCCGTCGTTCGTCACCAGTTAGCTTGCTTGATTTTAAAGGGCTGCGCACGGACGACGGCGCAGCGCAGTAGTTACTTTGCTCAATGCATGATTATGGTATCGATTTTATTACGTTGGCAGAAAATAAAACGAAGAATGTTGCGTATCATAGAGCATTACAATAATAAACACTATGTTTTTAAATATATTTTTTTAAATTAATTATACCAATTCGAAATCAATATTCATAGTTAAGACAGGACAACGTCTGTCGGGTCAGATAGTTTATATATATATATTTTTTTTATTTGTTGAATTTAGTTCTCGTTTATCACTTGGTCAAACATTTTTAATATTAAAGGTTGTTGAGATTGGGCACTTGGTTGGTTTCACAATTTTTTTTTTTTTATAAAATCTCTGCTTAATGCGATTTTCATCTTAAAATAACTGTACCGCCGGTATTGATCGTATTAATACTACTATTAAGACACGTCAGTTTTAAATGTAGCGAAATAATGACCAGACTTTATTATATTCCCGGAGATTATTATACATTTACGTTCTTCGCGTGGTCTTCTTTTAACGTTAATAATACTCCTGGCTTGAGGGTTCTAAAGCTGATTACATCCCTCCTAGCAAATAAGACAGGATAAATTTTACTAGGGTTAAAGGAAGCCCGAGCCGGTCCGTTTCTATATTACAATGTAAGCACATTGAATTATATCAACCGCAGATGCAAAGACGCATTGCTGGGAGGTACACATTTACTTTCAGTCGCTTTGAGGTTTATCCGAGGCAAAAAAAAGAAACTGCGGGAAACCCAAATCCACGGTGACGGGATTACAACTTTAGTTCTGATTATTTGAGGTAGAGAAGACGTTAATTATGCATTCGTAATCCCACCAAAGTAAAAGCACAAGTAATTCATTAAAATAAAAATTAAGAATTGTTATTAGTTGTTTTGAAATGTTTTCTAGTTTCCTCACCTTGTCATTTCAAATTTTTAATAGTAGATTATATATGGGAAGAGAAATGCGGGATTTTTCCTGAGGTGCAAATTTGCATCCCGAGGGCGAAAGGCCGAGGGATACAACATAGCATTCTCTCGCGAGATATATATACAGTATTTTTTCACAAACAGGATATTTTAAGAGTTTCTAAAACCTAACTAAGAAAAAAACGCTGTCAGCAGTGACATTTGATGTTATTTGTTCATTTTAGTCGTAACCATAAATTAACAATTTTAATAATTCGTGCATTTAATTGAGAGATTGAGAGAGATTTAAAATGTTTCTGTTTTTCGATTATTATTAAAATTAATAAGTAAAAAGCCACGTCGGTGCAAACGGAATTTTTCATTCCATTAAAACGCTAGTGCAATTTAATGTGCGAAATGAATAAATTATAAACATGCAGGTCATGTTTGTAGCTTCAAAGTGTAAACGGGGCGTACGCAGGCAAACACCGAATCGATTCCATTGTATAAATACAAACCGAAAAATCGACATTTTCGATATAACATTATGCGAAATTAATACGCCGCACAATCCCCAATTGCATAATGTATAAATTGACGTTTCAGTTTTTTAATCCCCCCATAAATACCTGCATATTTAGCGTTACCTATTTATGTTTGTATCCGTGTATATAATTGTATATATTTTATTATGAAAACGGGGAATATTTCATATACGCGTACACATTACGTTCAAATTTGAGGACTTAAAATTGTTGTGATATACTAGCGCAAAATAAACACGGCGAGCGCGAGTAATTGTGAAATAATAATGTGCGGGCATACGGGAATAACATAATAATTACAATGCCTTCCGAAAATAAACAAATTCAGCATTTTAATAAAAATTACGGAAATAACAATGCCTCTGAAAATTTACAATACATCGATTTTGCAGTAAACAAAATATAATAAATAATTTTAATGATGGTTTGTACGGGAAAATATTATATGCAAGATATACACTCGAGCTTGTTTATGTCAATATTTTTGCAGAAATGGCTGCAAAAGTAACACGGCAATGCGATAATTGCATAAAATGTTTATGTGACCATTATATGACATTTTTATTATACTTATATGAAAACACCCGTTTTTACAATGACGAAAAGGTGGCATTTTCGAAAGAGCGCACGGAAAACTTTTCGCGATCACCGATTTTTTTTTCCGTGCGCTAAATAAAACAATACAATTAGATCAGGTGGCTGAATGGTCAAACCTATGCCAAAAAACAAAACAAAAAATTAGATCATGGTGATGGTTGCGACCGTTAGTACGTGGTAATTTATTATATAATCATTGAATAAAAATAATTGTTATTAATAATTTGTAAGTGGTATAAAAAAGTTAGGTGGTTTCTTTATATCGAAATTGAAAATGTACCACGAAGTGAACGCCTCCAAGATTAAAAAATAATTGTTTCACTTGATAATGACAGTAAAACGTCGAAACTTAAGTCGTGATATGTATGTATATGTAATATTTGTACATACCAGGGGCGGCTCGTTATATAGAGCCACGGAGCCATGGCACTACCTCTAAACTCAAGCTCAGCAAGAATTTTTAATTCATTCTTAAAAAAAAACTATTTAAATGTTAAACAACACCTGTAACACCGCGTGGAAGTTCCACATTAATTTCAACAGATGGTTAAAATTTTGAGAGACTATTTCTGAATAATGTGTTTTTACAAATTTCCAAAATCAATCGCAAATTTACCACAACAAAAATGGTTGCACTAAAAAGAAAATTTCAATGACCAAAAAGGCACATTATTCAAAACACAAGTAGGGATTGCACATTTATTTTAACAGATGGTTTATTTGACTGACTAATTTTGAATAAAGCGTTTTTACAAATTTTCGCACAACAAAATGCAAATTTTGATCACCAGGCAAAAGGCAATTTTTTCATAAATTCACTTGACAATTCGACAGATGGTTGAAATTTTGACAGACCAATTTTGAATAATATCCCTTTATAAATTTCTTCAAAAATTAATCACAAGTGGTTGCAGTAGAAAAGCAAATTTTGATAACAAAAAAGCGAATTTTTTAGAAATTTACATGGCAATTCTACATTTTATTGCTACAGATGGTTGAAATTTTGACGAACTAATTCGGAATAATGTGTCTTTACAAATTTACAAAGAAAATTATGGCAAGTTAACCACAACAAAAATGGTTGCACTGAAAAGCAAATTTTGATGACCAATAAGGCGCATTTTTCAGAAATTTGCATGGGAATTCCACATTTATTGCAACAGATGGTTGAAATTTTGACAGACTAATTTTGAATAATGTCTCTTTACAAATTTCCCAAGAAAATAATGTTCTCCTAAATTTTCGATTTTTTTATTAAAATTTTCGGATTTTTGGTCCACAATTTTGATTTTTAGGATCGAATTTTAGGTCAAAGTTTCTAATTTTTTATCCTATATTTTAGATTTTTTTAACCTAAGCTTTTTTTTATTTTTTGCCGATATTTTCAAGTACAGTTTCTGATTTCTAGCCCTTCATGTTAGATTTTCTAACTTCAATTATTATTTTTTACGGGCGATTTTTTTTCCTTTTTGATTACTTTTTGATTATCATTTTCGAGTTTCTAGTCGGCAACTAATTTTGAGCTAAAGAGTTATTTTAGGAGCTGAAAATTACAAATTAATTTTGTTTTCCTTAATTTTTCAATTTTTTTGGATTGCATTTTTCATTTTTAGACCAGCATTTTTGATTTTTTTTGGCCTATATTGTAGATATTGATCTGTATTTTTCATTTCTTCATTCCAAATTTTAGAGTTTTTGCCCGAAATATTCTTTATTTTGGTTAAACTTTTTGATTTTTTTTTTTGTTGAAATTTTCGGATTTTTGGTCTGCATTTTTTTAACCGAGAATTTTTGATATTTGTCTAAATTTTCGTTTTTTTACCTTAATTAAGAGCTAATTCTGCAAGTGATTATTTTTTTTGCGATTTTTCAAAACATTGAGTGCAATTTCCGTTCCCTCCAGAGCAGTTTTGAGTCAATTCCTGTTGTTTTCAATAGCAATATTGCAAATATTTTTACAAGTAATGAAAAGTACACTCTTTCTGCCTAGTTTACGTAATTTTGGAGCTTATTCTACAAGTGATTAATTCTTTACAATTTTTCAAAACATTGAGTGCAAATTTCGTTCCTACAGAGCAAATTTTGAGTTTATTCCCTTGTTTTCGGCAGGGGCATGCCGTTGTCTTCAGGAAATTAAAAGTAGACTATTTTTGAATGATTAAAGTTTATTTGAAGCTAAACCTTCAAGTAATACATTTTTAAAAATTTTCAAATCGTCGAGTGCAAATTTCCTTCGCTACAGAGTTTCCTGTCCTATGTTTTTTGGGGCTAATTACCCCGAGTGCTAAAAATGGCAATTTTCGTACTTGAATTTTCAATCTTGTTGTTTTCATTTTTTTATCGTTAAGCCCGAAATTTTGATATTTTGGTCTAAATTTTTAATCTTTTAGCCTTATTTTTTTTTCTAAATTTTCGATTTTTTGGTCCGTAATTTTGTTTTTCAGGATCGAAGTTTTGGTCGAAGTTTTGAATTTTTTATCCTATATTTAGATTGATTTTTATACGCGATCTTTTTTTACCGATATTTTCAAGTTTTTTTGATGGTTTTTGATTTCTTGCCTTTGATTTTAGATTTTTAACTTGAATTATTATTTTTTATGGGCGATTTTTTTTACTTTTTGTTTACTTTTTGACTAAAATCTATTGAATTTAATTTTTATTTAAAAAAAAAATTTTTTCTTAAGACTGAGACCATTCTGAACATTATTTGTCCATGAAATGTTGTTGTGGGACTTCTAGGAACTGAGGTTTTCGAGTTTCTAGTCGGCAACTTATTTTGAGCTAAAGAGTTATTTTGGCGGCTGAAAATGGCGAATAATTTTCGTTTTCCTTGATTTTTCAATTTTTTGGTTTGAATCTTTTATTCACCAGCATTTTTGATTTTTTTGGCCTATATTTTAGATCTATGGCCTGTATTTTTCATTTCTTCGTTTCAATTTTTTTTATTTGTTTGTTGAAATTTATTGCATTTTTTTAAGAGCGAATTTCCAAAATTTGTCTAAATTTTCGATCTTTTGGACGTATATTTTAGTTTTTTACGTTTTTTAATTAAGAGTGTATTTTTTCTTGGTCTGTACTTTAGATTTTTAACGTGTGTGATTGATTTTTATGTGCAAATTTTCTTAGATTGTATAAGAGTTCCCTGTTCCTAATCTCAATAGTTTTCTTGTATTCGGCGATTATCATATCAGGAATAATTATTATAATCTGAAAGATAATTGGATTCTATTTGAGAATACGTTACTAAATACAGGGTGTGCCATTTGAAAAAACGAAGTTATTCAACTTTGTAAGTTGGGTTTTTCTACCGCATTTTTTTTATCACCCAGTATAATTTTTTGTATGAAATCATGGTTGGCTTTATAGTTCGAACCTTCAACCAAATAATAGAAATGATTTTAATCGTTCAACGTCAATCACTGGAGCAAAAATAAAATTTCATCCAGACCATGCATTTCAACAAATCTTCAAATATTTCGAAAACGGCAAACAATAGGTATAGGGAGTATTAAAGTAACTCACCTTTATTTGCTCCATATAATTCAAAAATGACAAAAAATACAGGGTGTTCCATTAAAAAAAACATAAATTTGGTCTGTAACTTTGTTAAGAGACACCCTGTAGAAATTTTAATATTTACACTATTATACACAACTTTTGTATAAAACATTTTTCGAAATTTTGAAAAATAAGTACGTGATTGACCGTTCCCGGAACTCTGAAACACCCTGTATATTTTCTTAACGCTCTGCGAATTTTGTGCTTGCAGGTAACATAAGCACAGTTTTCGTGCTATTGGTTAAAAAAATGGGAGGAATTGTTGTGAGATTTTATTTGACACATAAACTAGAATTCATTTTGAGTGAATTTGGAAATTTCCTAGATTGTGGCAGTTGTTTTTATATTTTCGCTAGCCGAATTTCTTACTTTCAGATAACATTAGCGATTGATTAAAAAAATAGGAAGAAATGTCGTGTGATTTTATGTAAGGCATAAACTATAATGAATTTTAAGTTTTTTTTTTTATGTTTGATGGAATTGCGAGTTAAGGAGAGTGAATGACTATAAGGGAATTGGCGTAAGCGATTTGCCGTTCGGCCACTAACGTTCATTTTAATATTTGAAAATTTATTTTCATAATGAATGGGACAAACACTAAACAAACCATTAACTTTTCGTTAATAAAAGCCACCGCCCGAACGTGGGACTCGAACCCACGACGCCTCGCACCGAAAGCGGGAGTGTAACCGCTCCGCCGCGGAGCGCCCCAAAATTTTAAGTTAATTTAGAAATTTTCCAGGTTGTGGCAATTGTTTTGATATGTTTTTAACGCCCGGCGAATTTTGTTCTTTCGGATGACAAAAGCAGTTCTCGTGCGATTCGTTAAAAAATTGGGAAGAATTGTTGTGTGATTTTATCTGAGGAAGTATTAGTTTTAAAAAGGATCAAGAGCATTGGAAGCAACTGAAGTAAGGTGGGTGGGCGCTACAATCAGTACAAAATTTTACCAAAAGCTTTTCAGTTCTTCGGATTGTCAAATAAGATTTATGTACAAAGTTTCATATTAATTGAAGTATTAGTGCGTGCACAGACATAAAGCGTACACACAATTTTTTTATTCCAGAGATTGTTGATATTGTCTCTCGGGATCTTAAAACGGATATTTCCGTTTAATTTTCATGATCACAATACTTTCCCGTACTTTGTAAGAGAAAGTGAAAATAAATGCGTATTCCTTATTTGTCATTTGATTAGATATAATTTACTTTCTTATCCATCTCTCCGCTAAAATTAATTAGTCAATGGATACTACTGGATTAGACAATTTTATTAAAGTTTGTTATATTCGATTAACTTTAGAATACAATTGCGATAGATGTCCGAATGAGTGCGTTAATAGTTATTTAACCAACGAGTGTGTTAATGATAGCGATTAATGATCGAGATATTTTTTTTAATTGTTGAGATCATTAATCGCTAATTAACACACGAGTTGGTTACACGATTTTTCCATTGATCGTAACTTAGATCAACATTAGAAATTAGATTAGAGAAAATCCAAACAAAACAAACAAATAAACTTGCTATTAAGCCCTTTGCAGCAATATCGGCAAAACATGCTAATAGCGCAGATGCCGAATGAGGTCTTACCTGTTACTCCTCGCACCAGGAAATAAATTCTGCGTAAGTTTTTTCGTAAAAATGTGTACTCTTTTCCGGAAGCAAATTTAATTTTGCCTTATTTGCAATGGCTAGTACTTTTGGCGGTGTTAATTTAAACTCGACACTATCCATAGTAGCAGACATTCACTTGATACACGCGTTTTATAAATTTGACGTTTCACACTTTGACATTATTGTATAACAAAATCGAAGGCGGTTTACCGCTAATTTGTTTCTAGGGCAGAGAATTAATATACTTTTGCATTTACATGTGAAACAAATTATAGATCGTTTTCTCGCTATTATCAGTTACATTTCCAGTAATTATGAGTAATTAGCCATGAATTAGCCATTTAATGCTTAACTAGAAATCGTTCTTTTTTTTTAGGAAATATGATTGATAGGAATTCGAGTTAGGGAATCGAGGTTGATAGGGAATTAGCTTAGCCATCTAGGGCATTCAGCCACAACCGATATATAGTATTTAATAATTCATTTAAGTGAAATGAGGATAAAGACTAAATATATCCAGGGACCTGTACGGCCATTTTTCGTGTTAAAAAAGTAAAAAAAAGTGACTGCCCGGACGGGACTCGAACCCGCACCAGCGGGGTCTAGAGGCCGGACCTCTACCCACTAGACCACCGCGGCCCTAGAAATCATTAATTAATCAAAAATCGTTTATTAATGAAAAATCGTTCATTAATACGGGTCATTAATGAACGATTTTTGATAGATTTGGGTATATTAAAATTAGCCATTAACCAACGAGCAACGGAAAATACCATTAAAAAATAAACATCGCAAATTTAATTCATACTGACATAAGTAGATCAGTGTGGATAATATATACGTTACTATCACCCGATGGACAGCCATAAATTTACGAGCAATATTTTGTAAATGTCCAAGTGGCCACAAATAACGCGCTCGTTGTCGGAAACGCCAAAATAATTACGCAACATACTGCCGGCGTTGCTGTATTTTTAGACATTTTATATCCATTAGTACAAACAATAAAACGCACAAGTAGAAAAGGAAGCGATAACAATACCAATAACACTAACCCAATTCTCCAATCCATAAATAATAAACATCTTACAGATGCAATAATATTTACCAGGCGGCAGCGAACGCAGTAGCATTCCAGAAGGCAAATGCGTATTAATAATACAAGAAACTGCTCCTCCAAGTTGATCGAGCCAAGAGCCAATCCTTTTACAGAGGATTAAATTCTCTCGCCCATATAAGGCTCACGCAACTAAATGTGATTTCATTATTTAGCGGAGGTCGGCGTTTATTAATAAAAGAGAAAATCGAGTACATTGAGAACAAAGATTGATGCGAAACGTGCCTTGTTAACTTTTCCCCAATTAAGGAGATAAAAGCAATCGACGAATTGGATGTGGGGGGACGTTAAGGTTTCTATAACAAAGCATGTAGCTAAAAGGTGCGGTGTACTCTCATACCTCTTTTCACCTTTATGCTGCATTATTTAGAAAATACAAGAGTGCATTTGTTTAAATTCCCTTCTGGTGTGAAATGTGCGACTTGAAAAGAAATATCTGCGTGGAGAATTCTTATAAGTCAAATTTAGGCAAAAAATCATACTTGATTAAGTATGGCGAAAAGTTTTAAAAACGATTTTTTACTAAATAGAAAATGACAAAACACAAGTTATGTAAGTAAATGTATCGTGCACAAAATTACATTTTAAAACATGTGTAATAAATAGCACATCATTTGTAATAATCAATTTTGTACCCGGCGCATCCACCATAAAGTAACAACCCACCTCGAACCGAAAAAAGTGGATTCAATTAGAACACGCGCGGGCCACCCAAAGTCGATAATCAGGGTTATTTATGGTGTATGGAGAGGAGGAGGAAAAGCGAATCGGGACACAGAAAAGTGTGCACGGGGAATAATAATCCTATTACAGGAGAGGTAATCTAATAGCCGAGTTTCACTTTAGACACGTTAAGTCCCAATGAAGCGGATGATTATCCTTTTAGACGTACTTAAAACCGGGACTAGGTCGAATTAAACATCCCAATTAGGGATGGTTAAATGGCACGGACTGGAACAATCATACGGGGATTACCCTGTGTGCGTGTATGTGTACTGCAGATGAAGAAAAGGTCTCAATCACCAGTTAGACGTTTGTTGAAACGGATTATGTAAGTTCACAAGTACTTTTTTTTACATACGGATAACAGCTATTAGAAGACTTTGTTGTTTCCGGCTTACTATTATTATAAATTTAATAAAGACAAAATATATAAATTTATTTAATGCTCCTGCCGCAAGATCTTCAAACTTATTTATTATTATTATTATTATTACATTCGCCTCTAGTAACATCAACGCGCACATTTTAAAATATATACTGTATATATCAGTTAAAAAAAAAACATCTGCGTTAACCGCATTGCACTCATATCCCCTCACTTACGAATAATTGGGCGTGCAGCACGTTAATTAGTAAATTGAAGCCGCGCCTAGAAAGGACCAAATAAAATTTTAATTAAGTAATTAAATTTACACGTCCGCCATGGCGCTTGTTTGTGACATCGGTTACATTGAAAAGGTAACAACATAATCTGAAGCAAAGCCGGTGGATCAGGCGAAATAATTGGCTGAAATCAAAAACGTTTACAAGTTTTGAGGGATCCGTAACGTATTAAAAATTTACGAGGGAAGTGAAAGCTTCTTCGGCTTGCTAATTAAAGGTACGTATCCGAAGAGGAAAAGTTTTAATAGAGTTTTATTTTATAAATAAAATTTATTCAGAATTATAATTTGTGTGTTTACTATAATGTACAGAATGCGAATGAATTTATTTAGAATTGCAATTTATGTGTTTACTATAATAAAAATGTACTGAATATTGAAGAATAAATAAAGTTAATTAAATACGTGATTTTAAAAGCAGCATTGCAAAATCATAGTTTCGATATTAAACTTGGAAAAATTGGTGATTGCGAGTGCTTTTAGATTTGTGTTTTGTTTTGCAATGCTTCCTGAAATATTCATTATCCGATTACAGATAAACGGACAAGCGATTCAAATTTTAACATCTTCTCGGTTAGTAAATCACTTCACACTCCACAGCATAAGCAGTGGCATGGGTCTGGCTGACCGACGAACAGCATCCATGCCGCGCTTGATCATTGTAAGTGTATTCACCTACCGAAAGACGGGTTTTAACTAATAAAAAAAAAATGGTGGGCTGACTTCCTTTTATACCCTACGGGCTATAAATAAGCAAACTCTTCTGATGAGAAGCATTCCTTTCATATCCTCTCCTTCTTAACTAGAGAGATGGTTTAATCCACCCTCTCGGGTTTAGATTCCTTCAGAGCTGTCGGTAAATATTTTATAGGTGACGATAGTTTTTGAATCTATGACATGGGAAAATTTTGACAGATTTATCTTCAATAACGTGTCTTCAAAATCGCCAAAAAAATGATCCAAACTTTGCAGTAACAAAAATGGTTTTGCTCAAAGGCAAATTGTGATGAATTTGTTGCAGGGTTTCACATTTACTGCGGCAGCTGCTTGAAATTGTCTCGAACGAGTCTGGAATAATGCATCTTGATATTTGCCCAAAGAAAATTATTCGAACCTTGTCGTACTAAAAATTCCTTAGCTAGATGACAAGTTTTCGTGAACTTTTTGCAGAAATCACTTTTGGAATTTCAAATTTATCATAGCAGATGTTTGAAATTCGTGAATGCCTTATCTGAATAAATATGAAACGAGAATTATCGAAACTGTGCAATAACAAAAATTGTTGCCGTAGAAAAAAAAAACACATTTATTTTTTGACAAAAAACGGGTTTTTACAATTGTCCAAAAAATAGCCAAAATTTTCCATTAACAAAAATGGATGCGCTGGAAAGATAAAGATAATTTTGACTTATTGCAGTTTTTACAGTTACTTCGACAGATACTTAAAAAGTTGACACATTGATCAGTTACAAAAGTTGACATTTGCCCAAACAAAATTATTCGAACTTTGTCGTACGAAACATGCCTTACCTAGATGATAAGTTTTGGTGTCCAGAAATGAACTTTTTGCAGAAATCAATTTTGGAATTTCACATTTATCATGGCAGTTGCTTGAAATTCGTGAATGGTGTATCTCAACAAATGTGCCACGAAAAGTAGCCAAACGGTGCAGTTACAAAGATGGTTGCGGTAAAAAAAAATTGCGGACTAAAAACACATTTATTTTCAAGAAATGTTGACAAAACAATCTTGAAGAGCGGGTTTTGACAAGGTAAAAAAAAAATGCGGTCTAAAAAATATTGAAGAAATGTTGACAAAACAATCTTAAACAACGGGTTCTTACAATTGTCAAAAAACCGAATTTTCCATCAGCTAAAACGGATGCGCTGAAAAAAATCATTTTGATCACTAAAACTTATTACAGAATTCGAACTGAGATGTTTACATTTATTTCGACAGATACTTGAAAATATGACAAATTAATCTTGAATAATGTGTCCAAAAATAAAAATTGTTCCGAAAATTGCAGTTAAAATAGTAGCTGTGCTAGAAAACAAAATTTTTATGCCCAAAAATTAACTTTTTACATAATTCAAATAATTATCTTTAACGAGTGTTTACAATTACCCAAAGAAAATTATCCGAAAAAGGCTGCTCTAGAATGTAAATTTTAATGACTAAAATGATCTTTTTACAGAATTTGTTTTGGGAGTTCCACGTTAATCTTGAATAATTTATCTTAACATCTGCCTAAATAAAATTATCCGAATTTTGCAGTAACTAAAATGGCTGCGGTAGAAACAAAATTGCAGACCAAAAACATATTTATTTTGAAGAATACTTGAAATTTTGACAAAACAATCTTGAAAAACAGGGCTTTTCAAATTGCGAAAAAAACAGTCCAAACTCTCCACTAACAAAAATTAATGCGCTGTGAAGATAATTTTGATCACTAAGAATGGGTTAATTGCAGAATTTGAACTCAGGTTGGTATATTTATTTCGACAGATACTTGAAAAGTTGACAAACCAATGTAGAATAATGTGTCAAAGAAAATTATCCGAAAACAAATTTTTATAGCCAAAAATTAACTTTTTGCATGATTTGCTCTGGAATTTTTACATAAATTTTGATAGATGCTTAAAATGTTGACAGATTAGTATTTAAAACGTATGTTTATAATTTCCCAAGAAAATCTTGGTCGCCCCAGAAGGATAATTTCGATGACCAAAAATGAACTTTTTGCAGAATTTTCTCTGTAATGTTCACGTTTATTGCGACATATGCTTGGAATTTTGACAGATAAATCTGGAATAATGTATTTTCATATCTAGCCTACAAAAATTGTTTGAACATTGCAGTAACGAAAATTACTGCGATGACAAACAAACGTTGATGGCCAAAAATGGACTTTTTAAATAATTAGTTCTTGGTATTTACAATTATTACGACAAATACGATTTTTTAAATATTTATTTTTTGGGCGGCCCGTTGGTGTAGTGGGTACAGGCGAGCACTTGTGCCGGTTGCACCGCGTGCCGTGTGGGTTCAAATCCCAGCCCGGCCGAAAGATTTTTCGGAGATCGAGAAGTATTCGCTCGGGTCCATGGTTGTTGTGTATACGTCTGACATTATTCATTTGTTCATTTATTCATCCCAAAAATTAAAAATACAAAATTACAAATTCGATGTGACTGAATGGCACATGCCCAAGTCAAAAAAAAATATTTATTTTAAATAACGTGACCGTACAATTGCTCAAAGAAAATTATGCTCTAGAATGCATTTTTTGATGACCAAAATGGTTTTTCTGAGGTCCACGTTAATTGGGACAGATGCTTAAAAAATTGACAGATGAATCTTGAATAATTTATCTTAACGTCTTCCTCACTAAAATTATCCGAACTTTGCAATAACAAAATTTGGTTGAGCAAAAATTAACTTTTTGCAGAAACCAGTTTGTAAATTTTACATTATTTACGACAGATCCATAAAATTTAGACACAATAATCCAGTATAACAATTTTTAAAAGAAAACTGTTCGAACTTTACCGTTTCAAAAATGTTTGCTCTAGAAGATAAATGAATAAAAATGAATTTCCGCAGAAATTGTTTTGGCAATTTGACAGTTGCCACGATAGTCTTCAAACGTGAGTTTATAATTTCCCAAAAAAAACTACTCGAACTTTACAGTAAGTAAGGAAAAAGGTTGCCCCGGATGGATAATTTTGATGACCAAAAATGAACTTTTTGCAGAATTTGCTCTGTAATTTTTACGTTTTTTGCGACAGATACTTAAAATTTTAACAGATAATTCTAGAATAATGTATTTTCATATCTACAAAACAAAAATTGCAGTAACGAAAAGTGCTGTCGTAGAAAGCAAACGTTGATGACCAAAAATAGACTTTTTTCATAATTAGCTCTTGGTATTTACAATTATTACGGCAAATACTTAAAATATATATTTTGCATAACGTGTCCGTAGACTTGTCTAAAGAAAATTATCTGAAAGTTGCAGAACAAAAATGGAAATTTTTATGACCAAAATGAACTTTTTGCAGAATTTGTTTTGGGAATTCTACGTTAATTAAAATTTTGACAGAATAATCTTGAATAAATAAAATTATCCGAACTTTGAAATAACACAATGGCTGTGTAAATTTTGATAAGCAAAAATTAACTTTTTGTAGAAACTACTCTGTAAATTTCACATTATTTACGACATATGCATAAAATTTAGACAGAACGTATATCCACGTTTTTTTAAAGAAAACTATCCAAACTTTACAGTAGCAAAGATAGCTAAGATAGATGATAAATCTTGATATCTAAAAATGAACTATCTGCAGAAATTGTTTTGGGAATTTAACATTAATGACGGTAAATGCATGAAATTTCAACGAATTGATCCCAAATATCGTGTCTTTGCATTTGTTAAAAAAAAACGATTCAAACTTTGCAGTAACAGTAATGGCAGCAAAATATGATCAAAAATCGAATTTCGCGTCTTTGCAATTGTTCAGAAAAAACTATTCAGACAAAATTTGATGACCAAAAATGAACTCTTTGGAAAAATTGCTTTGAGAATTCCAAATTTATTTTTTATTTCGACAGATGCAAAAATTTCGATTGAAAAATGGTTTTGTGCGTTCAAGAGGCTCTAGAGCGAAAACTACCACTAGTGTGGGAAAATTTTATTCAAGCATCTTAAAGCACATACTTTTGGCAACTTCTGAGAAATGAATTTTTGAAAAAAAAAAAACGTTTTTTTGCGGTTTCTGCCCATGCGCGACAAGATATCAAAAAATCTGGTGCACTCGATTCCTTGGGAAATTTCCCATCGATCATGACTGTTCTAAAATTTTCCCAGGCTAAAATGCAAGTAAGATAACTAAAATTAAAAAAAAATCAAGTTGGAAAAAAAAATTGCCGTAAAATTTAATTGACTCTACGAACTATGTAACCTAGAAGCCTGAAATTTGGCATGAGATCATATTTTGGGTACCCAAAACAAGTGTACAAAATTTGAGCTAAATCGGTGAAATGGACTGCTCACTTGACGTGGAATTTCCCAGGTATATTATTGGCATCTTATATTAATATTAAAAAATTGAAAACTAAAGTAATTTTAGAGTTCATTTTGAGAATCATCAACGCCAAACGTTTTTTGGTATTATTGATTGCCTTCAAAAAGTATCTTCTTTCCTAAGAGTTTCTTGAAATTTCGGCATAAGTTGGTGGGATGTGGATACTGCTATTCTTAAATATTCATAAAATTGCATTTCATCTTCTACCAAGCACCGTGAAAAACTCCTCTTCAACAGACATTCTCTTGCAAGCGCTGTGGATCCGCGTTCTTTTGCGACTTGTATGTTTTTTCCTATTAACATCTTTATCTAATGCAAGTGCTATCATTCCTAACTCGCTAGCCGCGTCACAATTGAAGAGAATACTAACCAACTGGACCTATAGTCAGCATACGGACGAGATGCGGAAGAGTGTAGTTTTATTGTCGGCCTCGGTGCTGTGATGTGTGACAGGACCTTAAAAAGTGTGAGCCAGGGGTAAGTCGGAGACGAGGCTACGGAAGAAAACAGTGGCACAATACTTGCTTCCTTCATAACAGCAAGAAGCACATTTCAGGAGGTTCTTATAGAGATGCGTTAACATCTATTTCTCCTTCTCTACGAAAGTTTACGAACCTGTGTGCCTCTAATAGCGGAAGAATACATTATTGCCAGTAGCTTAACAACACTCTCAACAAAAGTATCCTAAATTTAAGGTGTTACAGAAATACATCCGGACTCGAATTATAAGGTTATGCATGAAAAACTAAGAAATAATAATAAATAATCCCCACAGTTTTGTTGAACGCACTGCAGATTTCATAACCGAAGTTTTAGGGAGTTTATAAGATTTGTAAATATTCTTTTCCGTTTTGAGTCCGGATTAATTAGCTCAGCAGCTAATTAGTAAGTTTCAAACAAGCAGGATATTTACGTGAATCGTAATAACTTTATCAATACAACTAAGCGAAATGGAATCGAGGAATAAAATGGGATCCTTTCACGGCGTATCATTAAATTAAATAGCTCCTCCGGCGATTTCCCTCATCTCCCGTGTGGTTTTTAAAGGCGGGGGCCGACCTCAATGCCAACAGAAGCGACATAACATAATAACATCTACTGGGTATTGTTCTTATATAAATGTGCTCAGTGGGGGATTTTAACCAGTTACAGCACCGGCACACAAAGCGGAATCTACCTCAAACACAATGTCTAGTAGCCAGTTGGGACTTATTGTAATATATAGGTTTCGCGTCCCGCCGAAAAATGCGCGTTTGCACACCAGACATATTCAAGCGACTGGCGAACGGCCATTGTTTAATTATGGCTATTTGTGTTGGACGTTTAAGGCACAGCAAAGTTCATTGTGATTATGAAAATGCCGGTGCATGTGTGAGCGCTGTTAAACTGGAAAAATGTAATTTGATGAGAAATAAAAATGGGATTAAAAGTTTACTAATTACTGACACACCTTAAATGATGTGTGGGGCTTTGTAAAAAAAATAATTAGCAGTATAACTCACAAAGTATTAGAACTTTCTTGTTTAGGATTTTAGGTGATAAAATTAATTGATAATACTAAAAGCAGTTTTCAGTCATTTACAAGAGCAGATGTACATTTTAATTACTGCAGCTTAAAGGATATCATAAAATCCGATACGAGCACATATATCAACCCACCAGCAGGTATTTTCTGGCGGTGGTATTAAGACGATAAGAAGTAGCTTACATTAGAGAGTAAACTAACAACGACGGAACTATGTTAATTTAGTTATGAACTTGGGGTAACCTGACTTCCTGGATACGTACCTACCCCCGTGTACATAACGCACACCGTACGTTCATTTCGTGGTCTAGGGGAGGGGATGAGGCCCGACATTAAATTGTAACATTGCAACCCAAGTATTCCAAGCCCGTACGAAAAAAAACACTCAATTTCCCCCCGCAAGAAAACCACTAAATTATATAGATCGTAAGTATGGACCGAATGCTACCCATAAATAGCCACGAAGTAAAGGAGGTAAACAGTCTACTTACCCGAGATGAAACGATTTGCTAAACAGTATTAAAACACGATATATAATGTTTCTTATTATAAACGTTTATTTGTCCAATTAACCTTAACTCTGGCTTTATACCGCTTTTACGTTGGTATTAGGGGGATAAGGACTCTATCGCACCCAGTATAATCTTGTAATAACGTTAATAACGCCGCACTTTCAGACACCAAAATTGCCACATCCGCGTACATTAGGGCCTATTCAATAAAACAATGCGGGCGTAATGGTGATGTATTTAGATTAACCTCCGAAACCAAATATTAATATAAATAATCTGGGCTGTAAAATGAAGTTAATTTCTTTTTAAATTTTGATTAACTAAGCAAATTTAAACACATGTCCGTATATAATCAATATTATTATGAATAATATTAATATACAGTGAAACACTATATAGATAATATAATTGCTGGCGAAGTTTGTAATAATTTAGTCTAAATATTATCGTTATACGTGTAACGTAACCTGCCCGAAGTTGAACTAACAGCAGGAACAATATTTCGGGCAAAGACCGCGGCACCGAAATAGTTGGTTGGTAGCGTGATTTTAACGACCCGAATCTATGTTATTGGGTTTCCATAAACAAAGCACCCTGTGTGCGTATTGTGCTCATTGTTTTCCGTGTTTAGTTGCGGAGAAATAGTAAACACATAAAACATTACTCGGTTTAATTGAACGGATCTTCCATTCCGACCGTCGATTGGGTGAACTTGTTTTGTTGAACACGGGGTTGGTGTAGAAAATCGTATTGTGCTAGCAAATAAACAGGCATGGAATCAGTTATAATAATAAACTCGTATCTAGAGATCTCAAAACGTATATTTCCGTTAAACAAATGTATAATACCTTCCCGTACTTTGTAACAGAGAAAGTAAAAATGCTTTATCATACGTCTATTTTATGTTCAATATTCAGATACGTTATTGATCACAAAAATTGCAAAATAATAAGGCAAATATTACTTCACAAAAACATGGATAATATAGGGTTTTTCAATAAGGGCGGGTCGATGTTGGCAGCCTGTGGCGGCCATGTTGTTTTGACGGCGTTTGTCTAACCTGTTGTTTATTATTCAGTCACTGATGTCAAATCACCATGACAAGGTACACGATTGAGCAGCACGTCCAAATGATAGAACTTTATCATCAAAATGTTCGTTAGTCAAAACGTTGCGCGCGTTGCGCCCATTTTACGGCAGACGCGGTCAACTCTCCAAAGTTTGGTGGCCAAATTCGAGACTACCGGTTCGGTAAACGATCAGCCAACACCCGTGCGTCAAAGGAACGCCCGATCGGCCGAGAACATCGCCGCTGTAAATGAAAGCAGTGGCGGCTCGTGGAACATGTTGATGGTAGAGCCACTTTTACAATTTATTGGATCGGATGAAACTGACGTTTGAAACGTCAAAATTATGAAAGATGGAAATGACAAATTATACAAATTAAGTACCGGCCAAAAAATAAAAAATCAGCACATACAAATCAATCACTCACGTTAAAAATCTAAAGTATGTACCAATCAAAAATTTGTTCTTAATTAAGGTAAAAAAACTAAAATATAAGCCTAATAGATCGAAAATTTAGACCAATATTGAAAACTCGCGGCTAAAAATAAAAAAATGCAGTCCAAAAATCCGAAAATTTCAACAAACAAATCGAAAAGTTTAACCAAAATAAAGAATATTTAGAGCAAGAACTCTAAAATTTGAAACACAGGCCAAAGATCTAAAATATAAGCCAGAAAATCAAAAATTCTAGTTTAAAAATAAAACAAATGTAAACCAAAAAATTGAAAATTCAAGCGATAGAAAAATAAGTCTTTACCTCAAAATAAGTTGTCGACCAAAAACCTGAAAACGGTAGCCAAAAAGTAAAAAAATCGCCCATACAAAATAACAATTCAGGTTATAAAAACCTAAAATGAAGGGCAAGTTATCAAAAACTTCTAAAAAATCTCGACAATATCGGCAAGAAAATAAAAAAAAGTCGCCCATAAAAATCAGTACTAAAATTTAGTGGAACATGTTGATGGTAGAGCAATTTTTACAATTTATTGGATCGGATGATACTGACAGACGTCTAAATTATTAAAGATGGAAATGACAAATTATATAAATACCGGCCAAAAAAATTAAAAATTTGCACATAAAAATCAAAAGTATAGACCAATGAAAAATACGCTCTTAATTAAGGTAAAAAACTAAAATATAAGCACAAAAAATCGAAAGGTCAAAGTAAACAAAAATAATTTTCAGCCCCCAAAACAACTCTAGCTCAAAATAAGTTGTCGAACAGAATCTCGAAAACTGTGGTCAAAAATTAACCAAAATACAAGAAACATCGCCCATGAAAAATAATAATTCAAGTTAAAAAATCTAAAATGAAGGGCAAGAAATCAAAAACTGTAAAAAAAAACATGAAAATATCGGCAAAAAAATAAAAAAAGTTGCGTATAAAAATCAATAATAGGTTAAAAAAATCTAAAATATGGGATAAATTTTCGATTTGTTTCTTAAAATTCACGATTTTTTGGTCGGCAATTTTGATTTTTAGGATCGAATTTTGAGTCAAAATTAAAATTTAAAATTTCGACCCAAAATTCGATCCTAAAAATCAAAATCGAAAATTTAGGCTAAGAGATCAAAAATTAAGACCAAAATATCAAAATCAGGTCTTAACAATAAAAAATAAAAACAAAAAGATACAAAAATTACCATTTTCAGCACTCATCACCCCAAATTTGTTTTGAATTTAAAAAATATTACACGAAAGTTTCTTTTTAACTGGATCGGATACTTTAAAACGTCAAAATTTAGAACATGGAAAAGACAAATTATACTTCAAATTTTCATCTTTACATTCAGATCAACTGGAAAACTAAAGAGATTTCGAAAAAAACGTATTTTTTTAAGTTGTTCATTTCGGCTTTCTCTATAATTAATGTTAATAAATAGAGTGATGGCAAAAAACTTAGTTTTTAGTCCATTTTTTGGACTTCGAATTTAAAACTTTTTTTTATGCCAAACAGTACTTTATCACAGAATATCATATAATGTTTTAATTGTACAATATATGCGCCAGTAAAATTTCCCACCATAAATAAGTTTACAGCTAAACGATGTCCATCAAAACTAAATCTCGTTCTTATTTGCTGAACAATAGAATCACAAAATTCCAAGTCCTTTCTCTTCGTATTTTGTCTTTTCTGAGGAGGTCCGTCTTCTGACATTTCCAATTCTAATTCTGTAATAAGTGCATCCATTTCGTCTCGTATTTTCTGTATTTTATTTTTAAAAGATTAGAAATCATGCTTTACCTCAACAGCGTCGGTATTTTTCTTTTGATGTTGATTGAGAATTATCTCAATATAGGGCGTTATTTCATGAAAAATTCTCAACCAAAATACAAAGCTCTTGTTGTTTAATCTAAGCTTATAGAAACCAGCTTGTTCAATCCTCCAAGCCAACTTGTTATTTTTGTCATTTCAGTCATTTTGTCAGTTCCATACCTCAATCGCGCCATCCTTTCTAGTCTTCCATAAACCTGCAATCTCCTATATCCTTGTATGAAGTGCTTACTATTTGGTTTTTACGTATTTAAAGCTTCACCTCTAACAGTCTCTTTGCTATTTTAACTTCCAGTTTTTCACTATTCATCTACTGCTCAAAACCTTTACTTTCAAAACTATGAGGGTAGATCAAATATAAACGGTAATTTGGCTATTCTGCTTCGCACATAGTTCCGAGCTAAATGATGTAGTGCGTGGTTGATGAGGAGTAGGTTAGCAGCCGCGCTCGGTTCTGTTGTCGCTACAGCCATGGCCGAGCAATCATCATAAAGTTTTTAACCAATGAAGGCGTTAATCACTTTTAATCGTTTGAAGGCATAGTTTGGGGCACTACACTGTCTTAGAATCGGATGTATTCGTGGGCTTGAGAATTTAAGGGTGGGCGAGAACGTGACGAAAACGAAAGGCATGATCAAGAACGTCCGTGCCGTTCGAGATCGCCGGTTGACTGGTGAAGAAATCTTGTCAGAAGTGAGTATCAGCTATGGGCGTATTCAATCCATTACCACTGATCATCTTCGCTTAAGAATCATTAGTGTTCGATGGATTCCGAGGTCGTTGACCAGAATCAGAAACAGGTTAGGTCGTAGATCACTGAACGGCCTGAATAGATTTAGACAAGAACGGGAGGATTTTTTAAGGCGCATCGTCACATGTGATGAGACGTGGGTCCACCATTACACTCCCACTCGAAAATGGCGAGTAAGGAGTGGCGAAGGCAGGATGAAGACTGCCCAGTGAAAGCCAAAACTCGTCTCGGCCGGAAAACTTTTTGCAACGGTTTTTTTTATTCAAGGGGAGTTTTATTCATTCATTTTCTTTCGGCTTGCTATTGCCGGTTGTTACAGTCGGCAAAAACCGCCTACCGAAACAAAAGAAAACGAGGGATACCCATTAGAGGTGCCACCCTTCGGCATCTCACCTCACACCGCGTTTTTGACAAGGGATAAATTGGAAAAATGGATTGGGAAACACCTTCCTTATAGTCCAGACTTTTTTCCTTTTTTTTTAATGAGCATTTTTTGTTCGTGTCCTTGAAAGAATCGGAGAAAAATGTTTCATAAGCAGTCGAGAAGCACGTGAGTAATTGGTTGACAACTCGCCCTCAAACTTTTTATGAACAGGGTATATTGAAGCTTCCAAAGCGGCGGCAAAGGTGTGTAGATCACGCAGGGGACTGAGGAATGTTAAAGATATGGTTTATGTATTTAAAGATAAATTACCGTTTATATTTGATGTACCCTGGCAGTTTTTCTATCTCATCCATAATAAATACTGTCTGTCATCTTCCGTACACAGTATCTTACGCTCAAATTTAACCTCTTCACGCCCAGATTCGCCACATGTGGCGACAAGCAAAAAAAAAAATATATTTTACAAATAAAAAAAAAATTACCGCTTAAGCGCAACTATGGAAATTTTTTTATATTTTTTTGCAAAAATGAGTTTATGACAGTGAAATAATATTTCGTAGAAAACCGTAACAACAACAAATTTTTCAATGAACCCTAGATTATGCTATAATCCAATCAAAGTAGCATGGGCGCGAATTGGTTAACTGCCACTCTTGCCGTCGTACTCCTGCAGAACTATGTAACCAGATATTGTTCTAAATTTATTCAATACGTCGGCAACAAGTGAAGTTGTCTCTAATTATTTATTCAGGTATTGTTCTCTTTATTTCTTATTTCAAGAACTGGCAACATCGTTCTCTCTATGCTTATTAATTGTTTCAAGAACTGCAGTTTAACTCTTTCCAGGCTAAATTGTGTTCTCATTCTTCACACCTCATACAACATAACTAACACCTCGAGTCCTTCTACAAGTTTTAGGAGCTTCTTTACTATATTGGTCGCCAGCCTTTCCTCAACTATTGTGAGATTGTTCCTCATGCGTTAAGCTGTCATCTTTGTGTACTCGGTTGCATACAATTTCAATTAAATGCCATGCGTTGATGTGATTATTTTGCGATTGAACATAGGCGTTAATAATAGTTTGTTCAGTGTTAAAATAAAAGCCTTGAAAATCTTTGTATAAAATTAATGTTTGTTAATTTATTTTATCTATGCAGGTATCACAAAAATACTACTAACTCGACGAGGCTGATATTTTTCATAACTATTGTTTGCACCATAGGGTAATACCATCTATTTAAAAATATAAAAAAAGTTTTTGTTGTTTAAGGCCTTTCCTTGAATGTGTCGTATGCAACCATATATACGCATCTGCTACAGTACATAGCACACCAGCCTAAAAAGCCCTTCAAACCTCTAATTCATGTATACATTGTTTATAACCTCTCTTATACCTCAATCGTGTCGTATGCAACCACATATACGCATCTGCTGCAGAAAAAAGCCGTTGAAATTTCGAATATGAACAAAATCATGTATACATTATTTATAGCCACTCTTAACCCAATTTATTTCAAAATATTCAATTAACTGTGAAAATATTTGCTGCTGATAATTATTCCCCAATTCCGAAAATAAATACGTACGGATCTTAATGTATTAATAGAATCACTAATAGGACGCGAATGATTTCGTTAATTGATCCCTATTTGACACAAAAGACCCATCTCCACTCGAGCGTTGATTTAACCGGGAACAATGACCTCTTAGTAATTGCAGCTTTTAGAGGGCGAAAAAAAAATGGGTCTCCACTTTTTCCTCCCAGTAATCAATAAACTGGGCCCTCTTCAAATCTTAATTATCACCGAAGGCGTTTCCATAGAATTTACAAAAGCGATGATATCCGTCATTCTCGATGATGGTATATTACGGGCGCCCTTCTCATTTTCGGTTATACCGCTACCCTTCGGAGCTGATGCCTTTATTGTCCGACGAATCCTTTGTTTCGTGGACTTCACTTTTATTATTTCGGTTGATTAAATGGTGGCGTACGGTCGTTCTTGTTTTATTGGCGTAATTTTTTATTTAGTTAGCAGCGCGTGCACTGCGGACGTTTCCCTTCGAAGGGTCCGCGCGGTTCCTTTCGTAATTTATTCAGGGACAATTGTTATTTCAAATTTTATCATCTATTACTCGAAGGCTTTTTACAGTGTCGACCGAAAAGCAACTTCATTTATTATTCCCTTCGGCTGACGTGAAAATGGAGATACATCCGCATTATTGATAGCCGTTTGAATATTCATCATTGTGTTTATTTTATGATTTGCCTCATGAAAAGTTAATGTGACCGGTCGTTTTCATACTGGGGGCCTTATAAACAATACAGTATTTTGGGCGAATTCTGATAGCACTTGTTGATTCTTTTGTAAGGTGAAGTTCCCTTTTTTGAAACGGGTATTATTATTTATGCTGTTGCCCGGGGTACATTTGGTTGCATACGTTACACCCTATTGCCAGAGTGGCAGGCGTAATCAACAAAAACTTATATGCAATACATAAACAGCTCGTCAGTTATCTCTTCATAGCCTTTAGTAAGGATAAAGGAGCATAAAATCCATCGTTTTTTGACAAGGGATAAATTGGAAAAATGGACTGTGAAACACCTTCCTTATAGTCCAGACTTTTTTCCTGTGACTATTTTTTGTTCGTGTCCTTGAAAGAATCGGAGGAAAACGATTCATAAGCAATGAAGCAGTCGGGAAGCACGTGAGCAATTGGCTGACAACTTGCCCTCAAACTTTTTATGAACAGGGTATATTGAAGCTTCCAAAGCGGTGGCAAAGGTGTGTAGATCACGCAGGGGACTGAGAAATGTTGAAGATATGGTTTATGTATTTAAAGATAAATTACCGTTTATATTTGATGTACCCTGGTAGCTCTTCTATACAACTTATCTCTCGCTATCTCACCCATAATAAATACTCTCTTCATGACCTATCTTACATACCTTATCAGTCTGTCATCTTCCGTACACAGTATCAGTTATACCCTATTGCTAGAGTGGCAGGCGTAATCAACAAAAACTTATATGCAATACATAAACAGCTCGTCAGTTATCTCTTCGTAGCCTTTAGTAAGGATGAAGGAGCATAAAATCCATCGTTTCAGTGGGTTTCCTGTGATGCGTGTATTGAAATCTTAACTTTGGGCGGCTTTTTCCTCTCAAAAATCGAAGATTTCAGGAATTAAAGACTTAAAACATCCATGATGTTCGACATTTATCTTCGTTTATTGCGTTCTTCTCTTCTCGGTATGCAGAATTCATCAAGTATTATGTTATCTGATAGAACCGAAATTGGCTTCTGTGGAGCAAATAGCAGCACCAGAAACTAGCAATCTGGAGGTTGCAGGTTCGATCCCTGTCGGAAACATGTTCCACTTTGAATCCAATTTATGCGATTTACTGCGAAATTAAATTATTTAAAATTACATGTAGACTTTGCAAAGAGTGGGAATCATTTATGTTATGTTCAGGATTGTGCGTGGGTATAATTTCACAATATTAATAAATCAAATGCACCTTCCCTTTCAGAACAAACGAAAGATGTCTCATACTCGGCGGAATAAGCGAGCATAAATATTAATATAATGTCAAACATTTCCCGAAAGTTTCAAGTGCCAAACATTTGCAGATCTCAAAAAGTTCCGAGCTCTCCGTTCACATATAAATCTCTATAGAATTGGGGGGCGGCGCGTTAAATAACGGTCTCGGTATTACATAATCGATACACCTGCAACAACTGTTTCCCCCCCGCGTAAATACATTTGAAGGCAAGTATAAATACTTTGGGATGGAAAATCGATGCGAGGTATAAACGGAAGTAAGTGAATTGAGTATTGGTGGGCATAAATGTGAGATATGTTTAGAATAAAACATCAAACAGGTAACAAGAAACCAGAAGCATGAAAATTGGAATGTAAAAATTATCTGTGAATGTACACTTTTAAGTAATAATAATAATAATAATAATAATAAATTTATTTCAGAACAATACATGGTAACTTAAATTAAATTTACAAATTCAAAATAGTCCATAAGCACCTGAAAATCGCCAAAACAAATATAAGCTTGAATGATATGCTTAATTACTTATTTACATTAGTGTATCCACTTATTGTTCTTTAAAATTTGCCACAAATTCATTGGTTGAGTAGGGCTTAATATTTCTTATATATTCAAAAACCAACTTTTTAAAGTGTTTTAGTTTCTTTGAGATCTTAATGACATTCGGCAGCAAGTGTAAAACCTCATACATGCATAAAATGCATACTTTTCTGCCTGAGAAAGCCTATGTTTAGGATATAACAAGTTTTCCTAAAGACTAGTGTACCTAGGCCATCAATAATAATTATAATTCTTATTAATCTCTCACCTGAGGTATAATTCTGAAGTAAAAACAATGGGCGGTATTCTACACTAATTTTGAAGAAACTGAAGAAGTTAAAACTTATAAATTCTTTTTGATTAACTGACTTCTCCATTTTTATACTTGTTAAAGCATTTTCATATAATTGAACGCTTCAAACCCGTTTGGTAAAATCTGAGAACTTAGATCTAAAGGGTTTCAATTTTTTTTAGCTGACTTCTCCATTTCTATAATTGTTACATTATTTTCGTATAATTGAAAGCTTCGAAACCATTTGGTAAAATCTGAAAAATTAAGAGTTACGAACAGGTTGAATATTCATATATTCAGGCTACATTTCGTTTTATTGAATTTATTTAATGCTTTCTGCAACAAGTAAGGTTTCTAATTTATTTAAATTTTAAAGGTTTAAATTTTTGATTAGCCGACTTCTCCATTTTTATCAAATCTTATAACAACATTACTTAAGATATTAGAAGCAACTTCCACAGTAAACTCGATGCACATTAATCGATCTAAACTTCCTAAACTAAAACGTCCTGGTATTTAACTTGATTAAATTGAATATCGTGGAGCTGTTAGATTGTCAATAATAGCACTAGCTATCAATCATGATTATGTAGGTAAATACAAATCGCTTGGCCATCATGTGTCAGTAATTGTTTCCATCTGAAAATAACACATAACAGAGGTAACGATTCCATAAAATAGATTTCCATCGTAAGCATCAATATTATTGATGCTTACGATTGAAATCAATTTTTATTAAAAATGCCTCAATGAAATATAATATTTTTCTGAAGAAAACAGAAAAGTGCTTAGATAACAAAGCTTACGATGGAAATCCATTTTTATTAAAAATGCCTCATTGAAATATATTTTTCTAAAAAAAACAGAAAAGTGCTTAGATAACAAATACCATTTTATTATAAATAATATCTTCCTTCCTTTTTTACAGTGAAGAAATGTTAAAACTGAGCATAAATGATTGTTTTCCACCAATGAGCAAAAATAATTTATGCTCAGTTCATAGTTATTGTTTTAAATAGAAGCTAAATAGAAGCAAAGTCCGGCCCGCCATTCACGGTAGAGATTCGTGGCCAAAAATGGTTAGATCTCCACCATCCACCATATGTGTTTTGCACTAGGAACAAATAGATGGCGTAGCAAACCTTTCTACTAGTTTAAGGCTAAAACGGTTAAAATTGTAATAAGACAGCGAAAGACTGCTACAGGTGTTTTATCTGCATTAGGAATCACCAGCCAGCCTAATTCAGCCATACAAGCGAAATTAAAAAAAAAATAGAGGAAACAAACGTTACGCCGCACAGTGTGTCCGATTCAGAGAAACGCACCACTGGTGGAGGGGGAAAGCAAAAGTAAAATGTATCAAAAGAAAAATACCATTATATTGTGGATACTTCAAGCCCCACTGCATTGAGTTTTTCATATATTTTTTCCACTTCCCTTCTTTGCAATTAATATTCAAAGTTGAACAATTTCAGAAATCGAAATTTACGCGAAAAATGCACAATATTTATTAATTTATAGTATCATGTTTAGGTGCACTATTTTGGGTAAAATTCTTTACAACTTTTTTATGAATTTTTTTTCTCTGGTCGACTCAAACTAAATAGATAATAAAGCAAACTTTCAAAGTCCAATATGGCACTGTTTGACGCGTTTTAAATTTAATTTTTTAACATCAACGTGTAGATAAGAGTCTACTTAAACGATTTACCGCATGAAATTTTGGGTAAAATTGTTTATAACTTTTTTATGATTTTTTTTTTCTGGTCCACCCAAACTAAATAGATAATATAGAAAACTTTCAAAGTCCAATATGGCACTGTTTGACGCGTTTTAAATTTAATTTTTTGACAACAGCGTGTAGATAAGAGTTTACTTAAACGATTTGATGCATGAAATTTTGGGTAAAATTGTTTATAACTTTTTTATGAATTTTTTTTCTCGGGTCTACCCAAACTATACATTAATATAGCAAACTTTCAAAGTCCAATATGGCACTGTTTGACGCGTTTTAAATTTAATTTTTTAACAACAAAGTGTAGATAAGAGTCTACTTAAACGATTCAATGCATTAAATTTTGGGTAAAATTGTTTATAACTTTTTTATGATTTTTTTTTCTCGGTCCACCCAAACTATACATATAATATAGCAAACTTTCAATGTCCAATATGGCACTGTTTAACGCGTTTTAAATTTAATTTTTTAACAACAACCTGTAGATAAGAGTCTGCTTAAACGGTTTAACGCATTAAATTTTGGGTAAAATTGTTTATAACTTTTTTATGAATTTTTTTGTTGGGTCTTTTACCCAAAATTTCATGCGTTAAATCGTTTAAGTAGACTCTTATCTACACATTGTTGTTAAAAAATTTAATTTAAAACGCGTCAAACAGTGCCATATTGGACTTTCAATTCTTGTCATTTTAAAAAGAAAGTTCCCGTGGACTCGAGACAAAATAATTGAAATTGTGGATTGATTGTACATCTATAGGCTAATGTTAATTACATTATCAGCGTTTGATTTATTATAAATCATTAAAATTGAAGAAATGTTTATTTGATGGCGGATACGCCGGGAAATCCGTGGCTGAAAAATCGGTGGCTATCTTCATATCGGTGTAATGTTGTTGGTACGACGAAGGTATCTAATGATATTATTCGTATTAGAAGTGTTGTCAAAATATGCAACACGAACAAAATCGTTTTCAAATTATTTTAGTTTTCCAACACCTTCCTAATACAGCATCGTAAATCCGAGATTAAATTGTTGGATCAGATATGTCAGGATGTTTCGAGAAATAATTCAAAAATAAACATTTTGTAATCCGTCCCATGGATCTTACAATGACTACAAAATAGAAACAAATTACTTCCCTGGCCAATGTTTTGATGACCACACAATTCAAAAGATCATGTGCAACAACAAATTTCAAAGTAGTAAATGGCAGATTCTTCTCTTCTTCTACTTCTTTAGCCCTGAGTTGTCCACTTTTGGACGTAGGCCTCTCCCATTCTTTGCCAATTTTCAAGGTCCCTTGCAGGCCATCTCGGTCGCTTCTATTTCAACGTTTATGTGGCCGATCCTTCCTTCGTTTCCCTCGTCTTCTAATACTCTACAAACTGTCTAGCAACATGGCATGTCTGGATTGACTTTAGTGTGTAGACCATTGGGCTCATAGTTTAACGCACTGGCGACCAAAACAAAACAAACGCACCAGAACATCCTGGGCAGTTGTTTCAGATATCTTCGTTCTTGATCCGGTCTTTTAAGCATTGCCAGTTCGATTGCACGTTTGTAGTTTCGTAGCCGCTCTGCACTTTTTATTGTCATGGCTTTTATTTCCAAGACATACATTATGGCCGAGAGAATGCAATTTCAATCCTAGGCGAATCTTTTAAAATGAACTTTAGTTTAGCGAAAGCTTTCCAGATTATACGAATCCGTCGAGATATCTCTGCTGTTTGATTTTCTTTGCCAAGTTTTATCGAACGTCCAAGGTGGATGTATTCCGTAAAGATTCTTCATTTTCGATTTTGGTGGCAGGCTGCTCAGTATTTCGCAAAGGTTCATTTCCAGGCCTACTTTTTGGATGATGTGCATTTTGTTAATATCATCCAAGTTGCTGCTTATCAAAATCGTGTCGTCCGTGAAAGTATAAGTGTATTTTAAGTTAATATTTAACCCTCTAGTTTCCCAGCGCAATTTTTAGGATATGTGTCAAAGCCAGCTTGGATAATTAATTTAGGGGAGATCAAATCAAAGCTTTACTTGGACGGTCGCATTTCTATAGGTGTTTTTAAGATCAGGGTAATTAGGGATTTCAAGATTCTCTATTACTGCCAAGACCACAATCCTATTGAGTCGAACGCCTTTTCATGGTCGACGAATGCCATGTGAAGTGGAATGTTATAGTTATGGGCATAAGAAGCTGTTCATTTCATCTCGTAGGTAATTTACGAATTGCTCATGTAGCTAATACAAAATTTCCCAAACTTCGGATGTTGTCTGTTTATCCAATCTTGACATTAAAATCTCCCATAATTAACGATAAGTTCAGAAGACTTTTCTGCTGATCTAGCAGATCAGTTTCGGTTGTGGGGGCATATACTTGTATTATTTGTTTACTGTACTTATCGGATAGACTTAAAAACGACGTACATATATGTAATGCATTTTTGTGACGAGGTGTTTCAGACTGTTGTAGATGAGGATCGCAACTCCGATGAGATATGTGAGTTGCTTTGGTAGAGCATGTCCTGAGTTCAATATGGTATATTTATCTCGTCTCACACAATTCGAGAATGTATCATTTAATCTCGAGAGTTCTTCTAAACTCGCTTGGCCGCTCTGTAGATTTCAACGTCCTAATGTTATACACGTATCTCGCGATGTGCAATTTATTGTAATCGCCGTGTTTTCTTTTTCGTGGTTATCTCAATAAGAGGTTAGTGTGGTGCTTACACACCTGGGGATAGTTTTTAAGCTTGGCATATTCATGGGAGGTTTTAGTAGATTTAAAACGCCACGCTTTCAGATCGTGCCGGCGAGTTTTGTGATCAAATGCCCATTCGAAAGGCAGACGCATAAAGCTTAAATAAACCACTTGCAAAGTAAATGAATAACGCAACAAAAAATATTTCTGTAAATTGTGTGGTTCCCGGGGCCTCCACCAAAAAATCAATTCATAAGTTAGCTCGTTTAAGTTGTAATTTTATTTCAGATCTAGCAATTGTAATTAATGACAAATGTAACATCAGAAATAATTCCATTCCTGGATTCTAATAATTATTATTAATAAAAATTTAACATCTTGCGACATCTATTAATGAATAGTCGAAACATGGTGATCGAGAAAGTGGATGAATTCCCTGATCCTTGATGCGCTAGTTACATTGTTGTCCGTCCACTTGAATAATTCATGACCGCCGGAGCTCTTCGGATGAAAGTAGCATATCCACACCACACTTGACGTGGACTGATCGTTCTTTTGGGACGGACCACACACTCGCCACATGTGTAAGCTATGCAACGTTCCTGTTTACATGTTTCAAAAGCTTCGGATAGATAGGTGAGGTCCGTTTCTCCGGAGAAACTCTGCATACACATGCAAAATTCATGGGGATTTTTATGAAAGAATGGCAGCGCAGGTAGAGGATAAAAAGGGCGATGCTTTGTAAGACAATGGGCCTGGGAAAGTGCGCTCTTAATATCCCTCGAGGGGGCCGTTCATCCGACGATTATCTCGGCATCTTCTAATGAACACTTTTTCACGCCTAATTTGCTAAGTAAACATACACTAGCCGGATCTCGTTGTACTGTAAAGAAAATTACACCATTAATGGTGGTGAATCGGAGATCGCATTAACAGATTTTCTTGATTGGTTTCTCAGAGGTTAGTTCTAAATTTAAAATGCTTGAATTCTTAACGCCTAGTTGTATAAAGACTTGTTGATGAATGTTTGAAAAAAATGTTTTTTTATAATGTCAGAATGCTGCCGTATCATTGTGATAATGATCGACAGTCGAATTATAATTACTGTAATCAATGGTGATCAGTTAAACACCGTCTAATGAAAATTGTAATTTATTGAAAATCTTATGATATGTAGTTTTAAAATCTCCTAATAAAGAGTCGAAAATGCATATTCCATAATAACAGGAATTATTTTTAACATTTTGCTCTTACGATTAAAGTTTTAACTACCATAGTTATTATGATGTCGTTAAAATATTTTGCTTTAATGCCTCAAATTAAGCTGTGCTTTCAGAACGGACGAATACACATATTATGGCAATAAGAATGCTCTAGTGTATCTTTTTTTCTTTTAATTATAAACTGTGCTGGAATATATCAGTACCATGAGTAATAATTAAACAAGGTAAAAAAGTAGAAGAACGGCAGCACATGATAATTTGCAATTTGTTTTATCACGCCCGAGAGACCGAAGGTCCGGCGCAAAATGGGTCATACGGTCGGTGAGTAATAGATAAGTGTTTGCTCCTTAAAATATATACAGCCACGTTAAATTGAGTCCACTAGAAGGGGGATGAAGTATATACAAAGTAAGTCCTCGTATAAAATATACCTTTCGGACCCAACATTAACCGAAAACCCCATCTCTCCTCCTCCTGCAACCGCGTTTCATATTCAAACCTTCTCTCGACTGCATGCATAATATGCGGCAGATGAAATATGTATTACCGTGATATATGTCCGGCGAGGGGCGGCGATTTTGCAGTTTGGGGAGTTGTAAAATTTGTAAATTGGTAGGTGCCGAAAATAAGGAGGGCCCCAGCTTTGATGGATATTCGGGATAACTATGGAAATGGATGTTTCGGGCCACTTATCCGGTTATTTTAAAGGTCCGACCCGAATTTCCATTGACATACTGGTGCATATATTCCGAAAAGCGCTTCAGTATTTCCCACTATTTTCCCATTAATGTAAAATAAATGGACGTTCAAGCTATATGTGTACATTAGTCTCTTTCCATGGGGCGAGGCAACGATTGCGCGCGGGTTACATTAATTGGTTAGGTTAATTAATTTCGGGGAACAATTGGCCTATTAAATGTAAATCCCACGTTTGCGTAATATTGTTTCTAATTAACATATTTTAGCATTCAAAGTTTAAATAACGAAAATCAATGTTAACGCATAGGAAATGAAACAGTTGTAGATTAGTTTTGCAGACTTCAACCTCTTACTGATCGAAGAACATTACTTGAGCGTAAAAGTAGAATAATCCCAAAAATTGGCAAGCAGTTTTAATGACAATCTAAAGTAATTGGTTTCAATAACATTTTATTTGATGGAAGGTACAGCTTATATATGGTGGGCAAAAGAAATATTCAAAGTTGGAGTCATCCTTCTAAAACTAAAAGTTTTCTAAAATCAACAGAATATAATTTTTGAACTAACTGTCAAACTCTTTGGATCATAGATAAAGTAAAATAGATCGGCGACTCTCTGTATAAAATATTTACCGCATTTTTAATTCGTCACTGTAGTCATAGGATGGCGCTGGTGAAGCAAAAGCAGGTGCGGGTAGAACGGGTTGCAGAGGCAGTGGGTTTACAAATTTCACAGTACTTGATTAAAATCAAATGTAGGAGCAATAAGACGTCATTGATTCAAATAATATATTTTTTGCAAATTGCGCAAATGCTTACTTACACTATAATAATAATAATATTATATATCAATATCCAACCAGCAAGAAGAGCATTTTGTTCCCTTCCATTTGAATGTGGCATGGTATTTCATTAAATTATTTCTCACACACTTTAGAAAATGAGGAGAATCAAACGATGGAATTATTTCCTCGTCACCTATGAGAAATAAACGATAACAATATGTTGTCCCAAAAAATAATAATATGACATTCAAAATTTCATACAGACAACAAAGAAATGTACTTGTAATAAATATTAAATTAAAGTAAATAATATTACCGGTTCTTTTCTAGTGAAGAAATGCATGTAAGTGTTTCTGTTGCAATTTTTGCAGGATTTAATGGCACAATAACGACTCATTATTTATAATATTTTTATAACGCGAAGGGTTTGGCCGACTTTCTATTCGTTTTAGCAGACGAAAAACTGAAAGGAATCAATATTCACCTGCTTACGGTTTTGTTTGTTTACATATACTCGGCCTCGCTGATTATCGCTTGGTGTTGAATGATTTACGGACGAGATTTCAAATTGTATTAGCACGTTGGGCCATCTAACGTCATTTACTGTAACCAATTCTAGCCTGTTTGGCGCTACTTACGCCATCCCATGTTTCCAGTGCGAAGCTCCAATGCGAACAATTTATTTCGTATGGAGTGCGCAGGGCATGCTTTGGATTCTGATTAGTTGAACGTCAAAATATATCATTTACGCCCGGTATTATCAACACATTTTAAAGCTTGAATTACATTATACTTTTTTCGTCTAGATTCTCGTTAGATTTTGCTTCGAGACAATCTAGTTTGAATGTAATTCAGAAAATTCCATCCAATCTCCGTTCAAGTTTCTTGAATAGAAATATGCAGCCGGTCCTATTTTCCGTTCGATATTGGTCCAAGTTCGGTACTGCCAACGACGAAAAAAAAACAACAAGCATGATTTGTTTGTGCAAGCAACATAACTTATATAACCTGGTGAGCGCGTTTCTTCCATTCCAGTTTTCAATTTTATTCATTTTTAGAATCTCAACAAGAGAACACAAATACTTTTTATTAGTGGGTTGGTAATTACGTCGTCCGCTAGCGGCGCCCTCTGTATCGAATGCAATGAACTATAAATCGAACGGAAATCAAAAGCAGAACTTGACGAGAATCTAGACGAAAAAAGTATAATCTAATTCAAGCTTAAAGAACAGTTAAGGCTAAACGAGATTTAAGAGTGAATGTGCAGTATTACCAACCACTTTAAATGTCCTTTAGACGATAAATGCCCGTTAATATTAAATGTCGAAGTTTCTCCCTTTAAGAATTCTAATGGCGATTTAACTTGACGTTTCTAGTTTTGAGGTTAGGTTATAGTGATTTCAATTCGGTTAATAATCATGAATTCAAGTTTCTTCAAATTTCACCGGCGACTTTTTTGATGAAGAAATATTAAATTACATGCGTAAGTAAAATATCCATAAGAGTTAATTAATACTGGCGACCTCCATCTCGTTGACATCCAACTAGCTCATGGAGTCGGCGTCGTGATGATAATTGCTACACCATAAAGGAAGAGGGATGAGAGGCAGAGAAGAGCGGACTGGCGCGATAACTATCGCTATTATTCACGCAGAATGCCAAAAATGTTTCAGTCATGGGAGAAAATAGAAATCAAAGACACTTTACTCAATGCTCAGCTGTTCCAGCTGATCGGCGGCGATGGCGGATCAGTCGCGTCAGCGGATCGGCGGCTTTTAAAGGTTAAAATTCAGTGTTCAATTTTAAATGTACCTTTATCCTAAACATTATTTAACTAAATGATAAAAAAAAAGATAATACCGGGCGTTAGTATATTTAATAAAAGCGTTAAGACAGTTTTATCTCAAATCAACGCTAATTGAAAAAATCGCACGACCAAAGTTAATTTAACTTGCGTTTTCGATTTAAAAAAAAAATGCTTACCTTCCGAACGCATCATTTGTTTACGATGATTAAAATGCTAAAATATAGTGTATTTAATAAATATTCAAGTCTAGACATCGAAAGTAACCAAAATTCAAAGTCTAGACCAGCGATTCCCAAAGTGGGCGCCACCGCCCCCTGGTGGGCACTACAGCAATTCAGGGGGGCGCTGATGGCGTGTAAACACAGAAGAATTTCCGCAATTAAAAGAAGAACTAATGAAAGTAACTGCAAATGTTTCAATAAATAGTTTCATAATTTCAATGTTCAATGTTTCTATTTTACACAATTCTTTACTATATTTTGCGAAAAATGTAGAAACATTAATACATATATATTTAACATTAATTGCTATCAAAATTTAAAAAAAAATTCCAGGGGGCGCTATGTAATATTTTTTCTGGAAGGGGGGCGGTAGGGCAAAGAAGTTCGGGAACCGCTGGTCTAGACAATCACGTTTTTGATTTTGAAAAACTGTACTTAACTCGAAACACCAATGAAGAAGAATCATTTTCAAAACTCAAACTGAAATCAAGAGAATAAAGCAGAGAGAGAGAGACAATACATTTATTGAGACAATTTTATAAATTACCTCAACAGGCAATTGACGGGAGGTCTTTCAGCCCCAAGAAAATAAAACGGAGAGAGACAATACATTTATTGAGATACTTACTAATTACACATTTATTGAGATACTCAACAGGCAATTGACCAGAAGTCTTTCAGCCCCAAGAAAATAAAACATTTTAATTGAATTCTCAATTTATGCATAATTTCGTGTCTACATTTTTACTTTCGCCGTTACGAAGTACGAGAAAGTATTGTGATCGTGATTATTTTTTAAATTTTTTTTTCCGGAAATATCCGTTTTGGGGTCCCTAGATACTATTTCAACTATTTCTGTAAAAAAAAAAATGTGTATGTGTGTGTGTGTGCGCTGTATCTCAAAAACTAATAGAGCAATTGATATGAAACTTTGAACACACGTCTTATTTGATAATCCGAAGAACTGAAAAGCTTTTGGTAAAATTTCGTACACCGGAAGTGGGCGTTTACCTTAACTGTTTTTTGTTTTTTGCCAATATTTTCTTAAATATGAAAAATATCATAACAACATTTAAACAAACTTTGAAGACAACAACGAAATGAACATCTTTTGCTTGAAAACATTTTTCATAAAATCATTTTTATTCGAGAAAAAAATTTATTTATTTTTTTTTAATTTTTGGTTTATAATTATAAAACGATAATAGTTACAGCAAATTTATGTGAATAATAATTGTAGAGAATGCTAAAATGAACAACTTATAAAGAATACGTTTTTTTCGAAATCCCTTTAGTTTTTGAGTAAACTGAGTTTTCGAATTTGAAGTAAATTTTTTATAATTTTGACGTTTTAAACGTCAGTTTTATCCGCTCGATGTACATTTAAAATATGATTTAAATTGAAAATAAACGATGAAAGCGTAAATATAAATGATACCATCAAGTCGGAGAAAGTAACATGATGGCCACATCACCATTTTTTCATCAGCCTCGTAAAATACTGCACAAATCTTTTGAAAAATTTAGATAGGCATTAAAGAACAACAATTTATGTTTTTGGTACCATTTTAACTTTTGGGATCATTTTTCTCTTACATGGCTCAATTTGAACTCAAAAAATTCAAAAATTCGCTTGACAATAGATGCAATTTTAAGAATCAACATGATACACTGTGTGTGTGTGTCTGTCTGTGCGCACTGTATCTCAAAAAGTAATCAAGAAATTAATATGAAACTTTGAACATAAAAATTATTTGACAATCCGATGAACTGAAAAGCTTTTGGTAAAATTTCGTACACCGGAAGTGGGTGTTTACCTTAACCGTTTTTTGTTTTTTTTCCAATATCTTCTTAAATATGAAAATATTACAAAAACATTTAAACAAAGAAATGAACAACTTTTATTTGAAAATATTTTTCATAAAATTATTGGTTTCCGAGAAAAAAAATTATTAATTTATTTTTCATTTTTAGGATATAATTATGAATTGGTCGCTTTATCTAAAAAATTAATACAGGAATTAACATGAAACTTTGAACATAAGCAAAAAAAAAATTTAAAAAAAACACGGTCACAATACTTTCTCGTACTTCGTAACGGAGAAAGTAAAAATGTTACTTCTAAATTTGGTCCCAGCATATGACGCCACCAGGCGGCTTAGATCAGAATGAGTCGTGCGCACATGTTTGGGCGGAGTCTATTAAGCCGCCCGTAAAAGCAAAAAAAAACAAAATATGTTTACACAGTCGTAAAGAGAATAAAGAGGGCCACAAATTTAGTGAAATAAAAAAAATGGTTCCCATTAAAAAAAAAATGTCTATGACGTCATACGTGAAGACTAGTGACGTCATACTATTTTTTAAAGGCGTTAAAAAGTGCGCAATAAAAAACAAAAATCGACGTGTCCGATTATTTCATAAATACCAAATTTGTTCCAGTTCAAATTTCCACCCTGTATTAATTTCGGTGTAATTTATCAACAGGGCGAGTCGTAATCTTTATTATTATTATTATTACTACTACTACTATTGCCTAATACTTTTAATCTTACAGTGATAAAAATCGAACGATGCACATGTATTTAGGGTGGCATAAATTTTAATACGAACAAAATACACTTCGGTGCCGGAACAAGAAAAAAAAGTGTTAAGGACCATTATTCCCGTCCGCTTTACAACCCCATATATCCCGCAGGGTTATATCACATTTCCTGGAGGTCAAAAAGTTTCTCTTTTTTTTTACAACAATCCGAAGTCCCCAAGGCAATAAAACATATATCTTGCGCCTAAGATAATATTCAAGGTGCAATAAATTCGCGCCGTTCTTATTTTATTTACGGGGGCGTCTCAGTGTTTCCCTCGCCCGATATTACTTATTTATTCGCCTGCGCTGAATGAAAAATTGATTTGTGTCGCACCTATAGATCATATATTCAGGGTATGAAAATATGATTTGAAATGAAACAATGTGTTAATTATGACCCTTACTATACAGGGTCATGCATTTCATCTCCCGTCTATAGCTCATTTATTAATTTTGATATTTTGCAGAATAAATTTGCATCCTAGAATGCATTTCAGGAAAATATTTTTGATTATACATGGTGTTCCAAAAAAGCGTGACGTCATGATGATATATTTTTTTAAATTACATGCTATGTATTTTATTGCTTATTTGGGTGCCTTTTATGGTTGCCTACATACTCCTATATTTTTATTGGAATCGATTGAGGGATATCAGCAAAAAAAAATTAAAACTAAAAAAAATCAGTTTTGCACTATTGGTTTAAAAAATGAATAAAAAATAAAAATAGTGCCTTGTTAATAAATCATGTTAATAAATCATACAAGGTACTTATTAAATAAGGTCTGATAGTCCCGTTAACCAAGTTTGATCGATATGAATTATACAGGGCGTCCAAAATTTAGTGTCATTTCAAACTTTAGAGCACTTTATTTTTCTTATTTTAAATTGGAGCCCCTGTATATTTTTATGTCATTCCATGCAGAAATAAAAAACAAACATTTTTCCTTATAACAACCCTGTCCCAATTCCTAACGCATTAAAAGTTATTTGCTGAAAACTCGTTTTATCAACGATTTTACTAAATAAAAATCGAAGGTGGCTTTGAAAAACAATTTATTGTCATTAAAATTTAACAAAGCGACAAGATACTAACAAAAATATTCGTGACAATAAAAATATTATCTTCAGAATTTTAATTTCCCGGCGCATTCACCATCAGATCAATTCATAAATGAGCTCATTTTAGTTGTCTATAAACGCCCACTACTCAAGACTATGATTGATGTCACCTTTTCTTATTCCGGTCGTGTTTTGAAAGAGCCAAATTTCAATTATTTTTGCCATGAACCATGCAAATCCATTCAGTAGTTAACTTTCTGCAGGTCTTAAAACATGAAACAGACCTACATTAAATGTTTTTCAAACTGGGAATACATTTTATTTCTTTTCCATTTTTACCAATAGTACTAACGGTCGAGATTCAGTACATGTTGATGCACGATTGATCCTAAATTGTGCCGGTCTCCAGTTGATGCTTGCATTATTTAACAATATGAAACAATTACCGCTTGGCCACATCGTGAAAAGAAGTTCAATTTAGAGGGCGTTAGTGGGCAGGCATTGCAGACAAGGCACACTGCGTGTGTACAGGAATAAGCAGGAGAGTTGAGGTGAGTTGGCTGACTAATAATTAAACGCGGACGCCATCTATTATGCATTGGCCACCTCGCGGCCTTATACGCCGTGCTTTATTATTCATACCAACATTATTACACTAATAAATAATTAAGCGGTGGAAATCTCCACCAGGGGTTTCTTATGTCGCATTCAATGAGGGATGAATTTCGCAGACCCGGCTGAAATTATTTCGACGTCCGAGCCGGAGATTACCCGTGTGTTTAATTTTGTAATATGCAGTTAGACTAATGGAAATAATTGGATTAGAAGTAGACGACTTTTTTTAGAGTGCTGGATAACCTTTTGGCATTAAATCTGCTTCTATATACCCGCTAAATTAACCCTTACTTAATTCGCGACAGCAAAAAATATTCCCGTATGACCGAATTCGCGACAATAAAATTCTCGAATACTTTTAACTTCCCGGCGTAAATAAATTCCAAAAATGAGCTCATTTTAGTTGTCTGGGATGCTTTGTAAACTAACTCATTGGCTAAGGGTTAATTTTTTCCTATTTTTGGCTTTGGTGATTAAACCATTAGCCATCAGAGAGGTATTGAAAATAACTTAGGCTAAAGTCACATTCATTACGAGGAGGATTAATGTAACTTTGTTTTGAAATGGATTCCAATCCATCTATTCGTTCCAAGGTGTGTAGTATTTTGTAGAACTATACTTAAATATATTTTTGAAAATATTCTTGTAAGATCGAATATCCTAAGTTTTAAATTCCCGAGAACTATACTTGAATATATTTTGATCAGTCTGAAAATATTCTCCACCACCCGGCGCCATCATCATCAGATAAATTGAATATACTTTGATTATTTAACAAAACACTAACACAGTGTATGGTTTCAAATTAATTTTATTGTTCTACGACAATTGTTTCACCACACAGTGGCTTCATCAGGTAGATGAAAAATTATGGTTTTACATTGATTGATGAAGCCACTGTGTGGTGAAACAATTGTCGTAGAACAATCAAATTAATTTGAAACCATACACTGTGTTAGTGTTTTGTTAAATGATACCATGGAGTTTCAACAAGTAACAGCCTCATCGATCCAATATATTTTGATTACTCTGGAAATATAAAGATCGAATATCTTAAGTTTGACTTCCCGGCGCATTCACCAAATTATACTTTAATTTATCTGGTGACTGGTCGAAATAGTGGTATGTGCTCGATTATTGAGCACATATGTATAAAATTACTTCATAAAGTATTTTGTTTTTTTTACGAATTAACGAATTACGTATTTATGTACTCTCTCGGTACATTCATTAATGCAAATTCCCTTCGTAAAAAAACGTCATGTAACAAGTTGTTTAGGCGTGCACACGCCAACAGTAATGTGCTCATGTAATTAACGTCTGTGGTTCCTCTGCGAATTCGTGCGATGGGGCGTAACTTCCAAAATTACACCCTCACGAGGGTGTGAGAACACATTCGGATTCCACCTCAACAAGTTAACTGAGTAAGCATGTATGTTGGGTGTTTACCAAGTACACACCTTTGTATTATCTCCTCAATAGTGAATATAAACAAAGTTTCAATGGGGAACAATGGTAATATCATCAAACAAATGTGCGAACGTATGTTAAAGTTAAATTTATTTTATTTTTTTTATATATAATTTGATCGATTTTATATTAATAACATTAAATATAAAATCTAATTTAATGTAGTTAATTAACGTATTTTATGAGAATAAATGTAATGAATTGATCGTGAATTTTTTTTAATGGAAAAATAATGCATTTTCCTGTTTCCCTGATTATTTTAGAGAAAATGTAAAAAGAGTAAAAACGCGTTCAAAATTTAAAAATCCACCAAATTCTATTTACATTTAATATCAGTGTGCTAGCAAAAATCAAAAGGAGTTAAATGCATGCAGAAATAGCAGTAACCATGACGTAGTGAGCAATTGAAAATTTTCTGTCGGTTTTATTTAGTTATTTTCAAGTGAGATGTAAAATTTTCATAATTTTGGGTTACCAGTTTTTGAATGAATACATGCAGGTAAAATTTTTCAAAAAATGCATTCAATGAAAAAAGGCCAAAAGACCTTAGGTGATTGCATTCAAATTTAGTTAAAAATAATTATTGTTATGCAAATAGGCTGTTAGTAAAAATGTGTATAAATATGAAAAAAACAAATTTTTAAATTAGTTTTTGAACATAGATCGATTTTCAATCGAACTACGAAATGTCAAGTTACTTATCTTCTAATTGAAGAAAAAATAAACTACTATTTGACAAACGCATAAAAATATAAAGAAAACGGTCGAAAAACCTTGGGGAAATAGTCTTGTTGTATGCAAATTAAATAAAAATGGTGATGTGGCCATCATGTTACTTTCTCTGATTTGATGGTATCATAGCCATTTATATTTAGGTTTTCATGGTTTATTTTCAATTGAAATCATTTTTACTTTCTCCGTTGCGAAGTACGAGAAAGTATTGTGATCGTGATTTTTTTCAAAAATTTTTTTACGGAAATATCCGTTTTGGGGTCCCTAAATGCCATTTCAACAATTTCTGGAAAATTTTTTTTGTGTCTGTGTGTGTGTGTCTGTCTGTGTGCGCTGTATCTCAAAAACTAATAGAGCAATTGATATGAAACTTTGAACATATGTCTTATTTGATAATCTGAAGAACTGAAAAGCTTTTGGTAAAATTTCGTACACCGGAAGTGGGTGTTTACCTTAACTGTTTTTTGTTTTTTGCCAATATTTTTTTAAATATAAAAAATATCACAAAAACATTTAAACAAACATTGAAGACAACAAAGAAATTAACATCTTTTGCTTAAAAATATTTTTCATAAAATCATTGCTATTCGAGAAAAAAATTTATTATTTTTTTTAAATTTTTGGTTTATAATTATGAAACGATAAGGCAAATTTATAGGAATAATAATTGTAGATAATGCCAAAATGAACAACTTCTAAAGAATAAGTTTTTTTCTTTTTCGAAATCTCTTTAGTTTTTGAGTAAACTGAGTTTTTTAATTTGAAGTGTAATTTTTCCATCTTTCATAATTTTGACGTTTTAAACGTCAGTTTCACCCGAGTTTACGCAACGCTCGATGTACATTTAAAATATGTTTTCAATTGAAATAAACCATGAAAACGTAAATATAAATGGCTATGTTACCATCAAATCGGAGAAAGTAACATGATGGCCACATCACCATTTTTTAAATGTACATCGAGTGTTTTGGAGGAACGGATGAAACTGACGTTTAAAACGTCAAAATTATGAACCATGAAAATGATAAATTTTAAAGTTGGGTAAAGTAAAACGCTTGTTTTGTTCCATAATTTTATTTTCAGTTGCCTGACACGTGTTTCGATCGGTTAGGACTTTGAAAATGATCCTAACCGATCGAAACACGTGTCAGTCGTGTCGATCGGTTAGGACTTTGAAAATGATCCTAACCGATCGAAACACGTGTCAGGCAACTGAAAATAAAATTATGGAACAAAACAAGTGTTTTACTTTACCCAACTTGAAAATATGGTTCCATCAAGAAAGTGGCACAACAAGTATTCAATAGATAAATTTTACTTCAAATACTAATGTTCAGTTTACTCAAAAACTAAAGAGATTTCGAAAAATCTTATTGTTTATGAGTTGTTCATTTTAGCATTCTCTACAATTATTATTCATTTAAAGGGGAATGTTAAAAAACCTGCCGCAACGGGAAAAACCTATTTAACACTACAGAGAATACGTTGGGCCTGAGAGGCCGTATTCAATGGTGTTTCACGCCCATGAATGATGAAAACATAAGTTAGACCGCGGAAAAGTCAGGGGAATGAGTTTTTGAATTTGAAGTATAATTTGTCCATCTTTCATCATTTTGAACGTCAGTTTCATCCGAGTTTAAGCAACATTTAAAATATGATTTCAATTGAAAATAAACAATGAAAACGTAAATATAAATGGCTATGATAGCATCAAGTCGGAGAAAGTAACATGATGGCCACATCACCAATTTTTTACGATATATCAATTAATATCCAAAAACTAAGCAAAATGTTACGAATATAATTGAATCAAAATAATAAATACCAGAACATGCCGTTACTTCATTTTTCCTAAATTAACTTTATTATACTTATGAATTTATTAAAAATCTTCACGGTAAGCCTCAGATAATTTATTTATGGAGGTATTAACGCAGACATTTTTTTTTAATATCAAATAGTTTTGAAGATATTGTAAAAAAATAATTTAATGAGCATAGCGCCTCACCTTAAGACGAATACTTTTATTATTATTATTATTATTCTTAACATCAAACAACGTACAGTTTCAAAAAAACTAAAATGGAAGGCCGTGAACTGTACCTAACTTTAAAACGCCATTGTGTATATTCCCGATCTTCACAAACTAATTGGTGCTCACCTCGGCACAGACGAAATCGCCTTTGCGCAATAGGGCGTAACGATATCAAAGAATGCAAAGATAAATAATTAGCAATTAAGCCCCAACGGCAGAAGGAGTATTGGCGGTGCGGCGAAAACGGAACCGGAAAATAAAGAGACATAATCACGAATCAACAGCCGCAGTAATTAATTCCGCAAGGAATTTAATAATAAGATAATCAAAGCCAGAGATTAACGTTAATATAAAAGCGTCTGGTTTTCCTATGCTTAAAAGACAAAGCCCTTCCACAAATGCCGAATTGTATAATTAGAAATTTATGATATCAAAAGCATTACATGTACACACACACACACACACACACACAGACAGAATCTCGGTAATGAATTAAGTACAGCTCCGGAGCTCAATCTTCACATATTGGCGGATTTCTGGCTGCGAGGAAATCATCGGAGGGGATGAGGAGAGGATCGTTAAATTCTGCAAGGGAGAAATGCGCGCAGTGTTGGGCGCCACAAAGGGCAGATTAATATAAACGATATCGTCGCGAGAACTGCTAGGTAATTAGCAGCTGAGAACGGTGACAGTTTACGATACCGTAACTATTGTGTTTTCATGGAAATTTACGATACACTCGGCTCGATGACATATTTGATAGCGTCTATACGTGGGTTGTTGGCTGATGAAATTAATCTACATTAAGATGATTCGAGGCGTTCGCTCACACACACAATCAAGTGAATTTACTCTTGGAATTAAGTTCGCTCGTATATAAAATGCGAGGAGTCGTAAAATAAATGAATATTTACGCCCCACTTATATTAATAATAATTGATAATCGGGCCTCCGATAAGTACGAAGATACTAGAGACCTCCGAGGAATAATGGGCAAGGCAATAAATTTTGATGAGAGTGCCGTAAATAACTTGGACAGCAGATAAATACTCCTTCATCGCATTCAATGCATTTTAACTTATAAGCGACACAAAAGGTATGGCAACATTTCGAAGGAGTCAATAAAAAAAAATTGAATTTATTGAGCCAACATTTTCAATTTTAAACAAAACGACACAGGGATATGCAGGAGTCGTGGTAATACTATGATGGCTAAGACGGAATTGATAAAAATGTGGTTTCAGCAGGACGGGACATATCCCGGGAAACAGTCTCATTACGTGATGATGAAAAAATACCTGCGCCTCTGATCTCGCTTCACGATGGCGATCAAGGTCAACTGACCACACACCTTGTGTCACTTTTTTTATGGGATATATGAAGCCATAAATTTACGTTAAACAAACCTCAAATGATTGGCGAACTGAAGAGGGAAATTCAACTGGTAATCGGCGAAATAGACAGACGTCTGCGAAAAAGTGGTCGTTAATTTTAACAATTGGATGAATGGCTGCAGAGCAAGTTATTAAATTGGAATACATCTTGAATGAATAATTTCTGGCTGGTTAATTGCTTTTTTTATAAACAAATTAGAAACAACTTTACTTATTGCAGAAAGCATTAGATAAATACAAGAAAACGAAATGTAGCCTGAATATATTAATATTCAACCTGTTCGTTAATCTGCAAGCAAAAAAATTAAGCCAGGGAAGTAGTTGTTTCAATAAGTTATTTGTTTATAGTCTTAGTAAGACTTATTTTTTTTGCTTGCAGATTAACGAACAGGTTGAATATTCATATATTCAGGCTACATTTCGTTTTCTTGTATTTATCTAATGCTTTTTTTATATTTCTGAAACACCAATTTTATACAAGAGGATTCCGTATTCAAAAAAATATCGCGCATTTCTTTTAAGAATTTAACGTTTCAGCAACTTCCATAATTGATATGGGGATCAGCGGAATTGTGACAATTTGTTTTCCTAAAACTAAATTCAAAGGTGCATGGTTAAAATTTAACGAAAAATCATTTATGGAAGTCGCCTTAAGGTGAGTATAGACTAGAGCATTTACTAGTAACAGAACAACGAGCCGCTCTATGATATGTTCTAGTGTATCACCCTCACGAACCAGAAGTCTTTTGACAACAGCTTTTGAAACTGAGCATTTTCCTATATTGTACCATTCGTTAGAACGTTACATTACATAGAAATGCTCGAGAAAATGCTCTAGTGTATATCCACCCTTATACATTATTTTATACACGGGGGGGGGGGGGGGGGGGGGCAAAAAACCCGGTACAAATTATAAATATTCATATTTTCAATAATAAAAGGTTTTCCAATAGGGATGTTATGATTTTGAAGTGACGTTTCGGCCATTTGTAATATGTCATGATCTGTCATTTATTTTTAATTGTATTCAGTAGTGTTTACAATTTCATCATGGAGAGATATACGCAAGAACACCGTTTACAAATTATTCAGTTTTATTATCAAAATAATCGTTTTCCAATTGCAACTTTTGCCATTTCATGGTCGTAATAATCGTCCAAGTGTGCTCGCTATTCGTCGAATTGTGAATTTTGAGCGTACATTTTCTTTACATAATGTTAAAGTGCCAATAAGACAAAGAACCGCTCGAAGTAATGCAAATATTGCTGCCGTTCAGGCAAGTGTTGCTGAAGACCGCAATTTGTCGATTCCAAGACGTTCTCAACAATTAGGATTGTCTCAAACCACAACCTGGCGGATTTTGAAAAAGGATTTGGGTTTGCATTCGTATAAAATTGTTCTCACTCAAGAACTGAAGCCATTGGACCACCGCAAACGACGTGAATTTGCTGATTTTGCCTTAGAACAACTTGAAAACGGTAACGATTTTTTTTACGAAAATCATCTCCGATGAGGCTCACTTTCATCTGAGTGGTGTGGTAAATAAACAAAATTGTCGATTCTGGTGCGAAGAAAATCCACAAATTATTCAAGAAAAACCATTACATTCACCTAAATTGACAGTTTGGTCTGGTGGAATCATCGGTCCGTACTTCTTTCGAAATGAAGCTGGTAACACCCTTACTGTCAATGGAGAGCGGTATAGATCGATGCTAACCAACTTTTTATGGCCGAAATCGGAAGAAGTTGATCTTGACAACATTTGGTTCCAACAAGACGGGGCTACGTGCCACACAGCAAATGCAACAATTGAATTATTGCGAGAAAAGTTTGGAGATTCGATTATTTCAAGAAATTGTGATATTGAATGGCCTCCAAGAAGTTCTGATTTAACACCATTAGACTATTTCTTGTGGGGTTATTTGAAGTCATTGGTCTTTCGAAATAAACCAGACTCTCTTCAAGCTTTACAAGTCGATATTGAACGTGCCATTTAAGACATACGACTTGATTGAGTGGAAAAAGTTCTCGAAAATTGGGTTCATCGAATTCGTTCCTGCAGTAGAAGTCGTGGAAGCCATTTGAATGACGTTTTATTTAGAACTTAATTATATCGATTGTACTTCACATTAAATAAAAAACATTTGAATTTTCTTAACAATAAGTGTGTGTTTTTTTTAAGAAATCATATCACTCTTATTGGAAAACCTTTTAGTTAACGCAATAAATATTGCTTTGAAAAACAAAATGTTTACACTTTGCAGATAGTACTTCATCTTATCTATAAAAATTGGGCTATTCACTGTTATGTTAATTATTTAAAAATATTAATAACTCACGAAAATATACGAGAGTACAAAACTACTTGTACTGTCTTTTTTTTTGGCCCACCATGTGCTTCATCTTGTCTATAAAAATTGGGCATTTCACTATTATGTTAATTATTTAAAAATATTAATAACTTAAGATGCATGAGAGTACAAAACTACTTGTACCGTTTTTTCTGCCCACTATGTGTATACCAAATGTTATGTAAAATAAGTAAGTATTTCTCAGGTTGTGCGCTATAATTTCAAAATATTACAAATATTGATAAGGAACACATTGCGTAAGCATACACTACATTTTTGGGAATTAAGAGGTGAAGCACATTCAATACACACAGACAAAGATTATGTAAGGAAAGATAAAAAGAGGAACTCACCTTAAGTCGTCTAATAACATTCAATCCCCTAGAAAGAAGAGAAAAGGGAAATTAAAAGAATGTTTAAATAATATTTACAAGTACAGACAAGACGTGTGAGACGAAATAGGAATTTGCAAAATAATGCGTGGCGATAGACAATAGATTCAAGAGGAAAGTGGACTATAAGCAGAATAAGTTGTGTAAATGCAAAGATTACAGTGATTTATTAATACATATAAGCCTTATAATTATTGCATTATTTTGAAATTTCAGTATCTGAGTAGTAACTACTTCAGCCATAAAATTCCAGCCATGAATTTGCCGGCGTATCCACCAAAAGTAGGGTAGATTTTTAAATTTTATTTCTGCAGGTGTATTTAGCAAATACAAACTGTCAAAAAGCCGTGAAAATTAATTATTTTTTTTATCGAGCAGCTCATTAATCGATTGGTGGCATTTAAAAAAATTGTAACTCAAAAAAATTATTTTTGCAATACCTTCCTGCAAGTACATATAACAATTACAAACTATCAAAAAGCCGTCACCGATATTACTTATATTTTTTTTAACAGAATTCCGTGGCCGGCACATTGAACAAGGGCATAGCAAAAAAAATTGAAATACCTTTCCTGCAAGTACACTGAAGAAAAAAAACGAAACACTTGAAATTCGTGAAATTTTGACAATTTTCAAACCGCCATAACTCGGCGTATTTTCAATCGATTTTGATGAATCTTTAAGGGCGAAAAACTTTGAAGTGTCTTCTTTAAAGTCATGCATACCCCTTCCGCCCCTCTCTAGCACCCCTGTGAAAAAAAAAGTTTTTTCAGGAAACCATTTTCAACTTTGACGATGTCTATGGAGTTGGAAAAAATTTGTCGACTTGATCCACCATAAAGACATTAAAATCTGATCAATTCCCTATGCAGGACTCGAAGAACAGACTCGAAGTTCCTACGACGACTTGGCTCCAAGTTATGGGTGTGCATTTTGAGGTTTTTTTTCAAACACCCATAACTTGGAGCCAAATCGTCGTAGGAACTTCGTTATTTGAGTCCTGTATTGGGAATTGATCAAATTTTAATGCCTTTATGGTGGATTGAGTCGACAAAATTTTTCCAACTTCGTAGACATCGTCAAACTTGGACATGGTTTTTTTTTTCACAGGGGCGCTAGAGGGAGGCGGAAGGGGTTTCGCTTGATTTACCGTGCATGACTTTAAAGAAGACACTTCAAAGTCTTTCACCCTCAAGATTCATATCAAAATCGATTGAAAATACGCCGAGTTATGGCGGTTTGAAAATGGTCGAAAGTTCACGAATTTCACGTGTTTAATTTTTTTTTCCTTCGGTATATTTTTAACAATTACAAACTGTCAAAAAACCGTGACCGATGTCACTTATTTTTTTTTTTAACATTGAATAAATGTTACATTATTATTTAACGCGCCTGCCACGGATTTCAGTTCAATGTTAAAAAAATATATATAAGCAATATCAGTCACGGATTGTTGAGGGTTGTAACTGTTAAATATAGTTGCAGGAAGGCACTGCAAAGATAAAATATTTCTTTTGCAATGCCCTTTTTGAGTTACGAGTTCTTTAAGTGCCACCCACGGATTAATGGGCTGCTCGATAAAAAATAGTATATTATTAAACGAGTGAGAAAGTTGGCCATTGCCACGAGGGCGAAGTTTGCAATTCACTTGTTCACGAGTTTAATACTATACTTTTTCGCATCATATTAAATAATTAAAAAGATTTTTCTGTTTGTATTAAATTATAACGAATAATTTTTCTATTTGGAAATTGCGGCAGTTCGCTGACAAAAAACGAATCGTAACCATAGTAACAACTAAACTGTTGGGTAATTAAACCGCTATCATTTGATTGGACTTCACCTGTTGGGCAATGAAACCGCTATCATTTGATTGGACGTCACCTGTGGAGAAAATGATTCGGCCGAATAATGGACAACTTTCTCAATCAAAAACGATTTAACAACGTTTATATTATTTAATAAGATGCCAAAAAATTTTTTTTTTAATTTTCACGGGTTTTTGACAGTCTAAATAAAATTTAGAAATCGACCCCACTTTTGGTGGATACGCCTGGAAATCTATTGCTGGAATTTTATGGCTAACTTCTCGACGGTTATGAAATATACATATGTTAATTATTTACAACAAGATACAGACGATATGTACAAGCAAGAAAGTGAATTGAAATCTTAGATTTCTTAGGGATTAATTTTCTCGTTGCTTGAGTTTTATTATAAACATCGAAATATGGTTTACTCAGTGGTGTATTGGAGGGGGGACGTAAAGGAACGACGTTCCACCACCTTTTTTCAGAAACGGAACGCGTTTGTGTTTGTTAATATTTTGTATAGTAAGAATAAAAAAAAAGTAAAAAAGCTTACAAGGAAAACTTTCAGCAAGCTGCTTGTGGAAAGTCGCGGACTATTTTTTTGCTCTCACCATGCGTTCCCTTATTTCTTATTTTACCAATAGACCACTGGGTTTAATCACAATCGTATATGTAATTTTCACAAGTACTTCCCGCGCGCGTTTCATCAAATTACTGACTGCTACTTTCCGCCCGCATTTTATAAACTGACGTTTATTTGTTTTCATTTGACGTTAATACTAACTACATCAATTAAAGGGTATAGCGGAATAAGATAGTCAAAAGTGCCCCCAAACAAAATGAGCTGGTGGGTTAAAAATAATGTTTAGGATCATAAAAAAGTCAGATTCGGCAAGAAAGTAGCCCCCCAACCTCCACCCATCCGTTGCTATAGTCAAAAACTTGTTTTTTTGGTTTTTAATTGTCCCTGTGCATCCAACTAACTTTTGACTTTCGGTAGGTATCAGAACATTAATATAACAACATTATCTAATGTATTTTTATGAATCGGGAATTTTTGGCGGGAAATTCAAATTTTGATAATATAAAATATCACTAAATAGCGATTATTCCAGACACGTTAAAAGGTGCACCTCTAGAAAAAATATATAATAGGTGTCTATTGTTTATTAATTTGTGTGATTTTTTTTCAGAATTTTCCGAGTGGTAGAACATGGTCAAAATAATTAAAAACCGTATTGTTGATTTATCACTTTTATTTTGTGGCATGTATTTTCAGAAATAAACTTATCTATTAGTACCATTTATTTTGCGTAAAAATTACTTACTTAACCACTTCGCGCCCATGCTGCTTTGATTTAATCCCAGGTTTGATTTAAAATTACTTCTTTGTTGTTATTAACTTTTTCTACGAAATATGATTTCACTGTCACAAACTTTCCCATTTATGCAAAAAAATATGAAAAAATATTCCATAGATAGCGCTAAAGAAGTATTTTTTTTTGTACAATGTTTTTGTTTTATATTTTTCGCTTGTTGCCACATGTGGCGAATCTGGGCGTGAAGAGGTTAATATTTTATATTAATTCGGCAGTAGTACCTTTTGATTTTAACGAAAAAAGTAATGTTGAATGATTTTTTTTAGTTTCAGGTATTGGAGTTTCCCACTAAATGAGCAAAACAAAATTATGTAGCATATGTCAATAAAAAAATAACCTAAAATATGCAAATAAGAAGTTTAAAAGAAAATTTTTTTTTCGTTTGAAAGTGATAAAATAAGGTAAAAATTGGTCAAAAATGCGGTTTTAAATTATTTTGGCCATGTTCTACCACACGGAAAATAAAAAAAATCACACATATTAGGAAACAATAGACACCCATTATAAATGTTTTCTAGAGGTGCATCTTTTAACATCTATGAAATAATTGCTATTTAGTGATATTTTATATTGGCAAAATTCGATTTTCCCACCAAATTTTTTTATAAAAATGCATTAGATAATATTGTTATCTTTACCTACCGAAAGTCAAAAGTTAGTTGGATGCACAGAAAAATTAAAAACAAAAAAAAACACATTTTTGACTATAGCAACGGATGTTAGGAGGCTAAGGGGCTACTTTTTCTTATTCCGCTATACCCTTTCAATAGCGACAAAAATTTACCTGAATGTTTTATGCAAAAAACTAATGGTACGTACGGTTGTGAATAACATGGAATACAAACATCGGTGAAAAGTTTCATTTCTGTTACGAGATAAAGTTAACACCCTAACCTCTTGATAGTCATGAAATAAAATCCACCTTGGTATGTAATATTCTATTATCATCAATTTTTAAAAATATCACAAAAACATTTAAACAAATATTGAAGACAACAAAGAAACGAACATCTTTTGCTTGAAAATATTTTTCATAAAATAATTTTTATTCTTAACTAAATTGTTTCTCTACAAACTTTCATTGTGTTAGTACAACATTTTTTTTTTGTTGTTCAAATCTCCATTTTTAGTATCTTTATATGCTGAAGGTTTGGATGGAAGAACAGCTGGGTTGTTACCCAAAGCTGAATCCCACCTTACGATTCTCTGCAATTTATTGTGTAATTTTTCATTGCATATATGTGTGTGTAACACCATGTGAGAATAAAGTCTATTATTATTATAATTATTATTATTATTATTCCAGAAAAAAAAATATTATTTTTTTTTAGTTCATAAATACGAAACTATAATAGTTACTGCAAATTGATGTTAATAATAATTGCAGAGAATGCCAAAATGAACAACTTATAAAGAATAAGTTTTTTTCGAAATCTCTTTAGTTTTAAAGACTATTTAAACTATAATTTTCCAGTTTTGACGTTATAAACGTCAGTTTTTTTCGAGTCTATAAAACGCTCGATGTACATTTAAAATATGATTTAAACTGAAAATAAATCATGAAAGCATAAATATAAATGATACCATCACCATTTTTGACATTTTAAATGTTAAATGTAAATAAACAAAGACATAAAGCCGGTGATGCAATTTAATTCTTAAAACACTTTTTCGCCAGTTACTTTGGTCTAGGAAGATTAATCAATCTTTCTTTCTTCAAAAAAGAAGAGGGGATATTGTATAAGTGGCTCTACCATCAACATGTTCCAGGAGCCGCCACTGATCAAATAATGGTGACAGTTTTAATCCTACAAGTACTGTTGGCATTCGGTAAAGGATATTCAAGGCAATATATCTAATCAATATGAGAAATGTAGATTCGCAAAAAGTACACAATAATATTCTGTATTTCTTTGCGTAGTATGGGCGCATATGTCTGCAGCATCACGAGTCGAGTGAGTGGGTTCGATTAGAAGATTTTTTCGATCGAGAAATATCCGCTCGGGATTGTATTCGTCTGTCATTATTCATTTAATTTCCAATATACAGTGCGAACGTTGGCTGTGGAACGCTTCAAATAAAAAATTCCCTGATCATCTGCGGCCAAAATCAACCTTATTTTTTGAACGCGCATCTTTTCTGATAGTTGTGTATTTTCCATACCCCCACCCCTTTGCGCAATGACGTCATCACCATTTTTTTTAAATGGAAACCATTTTTTTTTATTTCACTAAATTTGTAGCCCTTTTTATTCTCTTTCTGTGTAATAATATTTTGTTTTTTTTGTTTTTTTATTTAAGAAATTATATTAATGTAATTAATTATTATTTAAGAAATGAGACAAATTCCACCAGAAATATTTCAAAATGTAAGGGATGGGTTTTATCACCGAATTTTTTATTTGGAGCGTTCCACAGCCAACGTTCTCACTGTATACATAAAAAATATTAATTGAATGGTCAAGATACCAAGGCCAGGCGTAAAGTCGAAAATGAAAAAAAAAATGGCGTGTCAAAAACTCATGTTATATGCACAAATAAGCATTATTACTATTTAAACATTTCCAGACACAAATTGCTTTAGATTTATATACTTCCAAAATTGTTCAAAAATTTAATCAATTCCACATTTTAAAAGGCAATACATAATAATTTACCATTCACCGCGATTCGCACCCAAAAAACCATTCATTTGAAAAACTATCATAAATGTTTAATTTTCGAAAATTGAACCAGCTAATGCAGGGCAGCACGAATTGAAGCCTACAGGTTTGTTTATTCCTTTATTCATGAGAAATTAATTGAATTTCTCTTCGAGCCGGGAGCCCCCATTCATCGAATATTTAAAAGGAAAGATATCTTCCTCAAAATTTCCGGAAGAAGGCGGATTCGATGTATTAGATAACATCCAGTACGGATTCCCATTATCAATAGGGATTTGCGGAAATGAAATTGTTCGTTTTTTTTTTAGTTGATGAGATCAGGAACTGCAGCGGCCTTATTAGTCCTCGAGAAGTTAAGCCACTCCAATTTGGGATAAACAATTGAGCACCGTTGATTACAAACCATAAACCTGTTAGGCGTTAGCGCGCGTAGTTTCGCGCGTGCTATTTAATAAACGTGCAAACAGCAAATTTCTGCGAGTTAATCAGATTTGAGAACTTGCTAATAAGTTGAATAAATGTTTGGTGAAGTTCGTTGGGAATTTAAAATAAAATGAATCGTACAATTTAAAACTTTCTCATATGCATATTTATCTTCAGTTTTGTTTGTTTTTTTTTCTTTTAATATGTTTTCTTAAAGGAAAATATAAAGTGTTTTATTTTTCCTTTTAAATATATTGTATGTTTTCGTAATACGCTCATTTTTTTAGAAAAATTTTACGAGAGGGAGAGAGAGAACATATTTATTCAGTAACTATACAGGGTGTTCCTACAGTCTGTCCTTGAGAGATTGTACCCATACTAAAAGCTGTAAGAAAAATCTGTTGATGGATTATCGTAGTGCATGTTCTAATTTTTTTCATGTATACAGGGTGTTCCATTTTTGAGTTACACACCAAAGTTGTATATATATATTTTTTTTAATGGAACCCTCAATATTTTGTTCAATATTCAGATAGACCACTTTAAAAGCAACAAATTGATATAAATACTAGAAGCAGGTCATTGAGAGAAGTCATTCTGCTATGTCTGGTTTACATCGTCTGCAAATAGGATTTAATCTGAGTCAAAGCGCTACTTTAGATTTTTTGTACAATAATTTACCGATGTGAAGATAGCCACGGATTTTTCAGCCACGGATTTCCCGGCGCCTTCGCCATCAAATAAAAATTTCTTCAATTTTAATGATTTATAATAAATCAAACGCTGAGAATGTAATTAACATTAGCCTATAGATGTGCAGTCAATCCACAATTTAAATTATTTTTTCTCGAGTCCACGGGAACTCTCTTTTTAAAATGACAAGAATTCAAAGTCCAATATGGCACTGTTTGACGCGTTTTAAATTAATTTTTTAACATCAACGTGTAGATAAGAGTCTACTTAAACGATTTAACGCATTTAATTTTGGGTAAAATTGTTTATAACTTTTTTATGAATTTTTTTTCTCGGGTCTACCCGAACTATACATATAATATAGCAAACTTTCAAAGTCCAATATAGCACTGTTTGACGCGTTTTAAATTTGATTTTTTACATCAACGTGTAGATAAGAGTCTACTTAAACGATTTGACGCGTGAAATTTTGGGTAAAATTGTTTATACCTTTCTTATGAATTTTTTTTTTCGGGTCGCCCCAAACTATATCACTGGAGGAAAAAAAATGAAACACTTGAAATTCCTGAAATTTTGACCATTTTCAAACCGCCATAACTCGGCGTATTTTCAATTGATTTTGATGAATCTTTGAGGGCGAAAAACATTGAAGTGTCTTCTTTCAAGTCATGCATACGAACTTAAGCGTAACCCCTTCCGCCCGTTTTTTTCAGGAAACCATGTCCAACTTTGACGTGTCTATGGAGTTGGAAAAGTTTTGTCGACTCGATCCGCAATAAAGGCATTAAAATTTGATCAATTCCCTGTGCAGGACTCAAAAACGAAGCTCTTACGGCAATTTGGCACAAAGTTATGGGTACTTAAAAAAAAGTGCATTTTGTGGTCTTTTTATTTTTTCGTTTGGAGAGACGTAGAGCCTTCTCTTTAAGTGGGGGATAAACCCTCTCAAAGAAGACACATTTTGCTTTTTATTTCTCAAAAGATCGTCGAAATCGGTTAGATAGACGCTAAGTTATTACCTAAATTTTTACAAATCTCGTGTTTCATTTTTTTCCGTCAGTGTAATTTGTTCGTTTTTATTGGACGAATGGAAAAATGGACGAAAGGTTGTGAGTTAGGCCCACATTTTTTTCCGAGCCTACAGAGATCGTTAAAGTAAGCCTTTTTTGACCTAAAATAAAGTTTTTTTTATGGTTCTAAGGTACAACATGCGATATTCAGGATTTCGCGCAAACAATTAATTTTTGTGCATACCTCAAAGAACATGCAAAGAAAATTTCATTCGTGAATACGAAATCAATTTCGTCGAAAAACTTCGGACTTATGAGTCAAAAAACCACAAAATTCGCTTTTTTTCAAACACCCATAACTTTGTGCCAAATCGTTGTAGGAGCACATTTGAATGCCCTTTTGTCGGATCGAGTCGACACGAGTTTACCCAAAATTTAGTGCTTTAAATCGTTTAAGTAGACTCTTATATACATGTTGTAAAATTAAAACGCGTCAAACAGTGCCATATTGGACTTAAAAAGTTTGCTATATTATATGTAGAGTTCGGGTAGACCCGAGAAAAAAAATTCATAAAAAAGTTATAAACAATTTTACCCAAAATTAAATGCATTAAATCGTTTAAGTAGGCTCTTAACTACACGTTTATGTTAAAAAATCAAATTTAAAACGCGTCAAACAGTGCCATTTTGGACTTTGAAAGTTTGCTATATTATCTATTTAGTTTGGGTGGACCCGAGAAAAAAAATTCATAAAAAAGTTATAAATAATGTTACCCAAAATTAAATGCGTTAAATCGTTTAAGTAGACTCTTATCTACACGTTGATGTTAAAAAATCAAATTTAAAATGCGTCAAACAGTGCCATATTGGACTTTGAAAGTTTGCTATATTATCTATTTAGTTTGGGTGGACCCGAGAAAAAAAAATCATAAAAAAGTTATAAACAATTTTACCCAAAATTAAATGCGTCAAATCGTTTAAGTAGACTCTTATCTACACGTTGATGTTAAAAAATCAAATTTAAAACGCGTCAAACAGTGCCATATTGGACTTTGAATTCTGGTCATTTTAAAAAGAGAGTTCCCGTGGACTCGAGAAAAAATAATTGAAATTGTGGATTGACAGCATATCTCTAGGCTAATGTTAATTACATTCTCAGCGTTTGATTTATTATAAATCATTAAAATTGAAGAAATTTTTATTTGATGGCGGAGGCGCCTGGAAATCCGTGGCTGAAAAATCTGTGGCTATCTTCACATCGGTCAATAATTTTACTTAAAACGTAGAGTTCCAACAGGCAAAACAATTATAAATTCTAAACCACATTGCAATTCAGCCAGAATGAATTTAACCGATCCGAAATCGAATCTCCTGGAGCCAACAGGGCCTTAAATATTTAATTCCTGCGAGGGCGCAACACATTCAGAAGAAACTCGCGCTAAATAGAATACCTAATTCTCTAGCAGAATAAAACCGGCTCATAATCAAGGATTATTAATGTTATTTTGTGGAAGATTATTAAACATTCACGTACGTTTCTCCGTATAGCAGGTAATAAATACAAAATGTGTGCTCGCTGCTCCGAAACTAGTGTATAAGTAAACATTCATGTAAAAGCAAACAAACATGTACTGTGCACACCTGGAGTGCAAAATTTAATAATGTACAACCTCGGTATAGGCAGTTATTTTTTTTGCAGCCACCCAGTCGCAAATTACGCACCCCCTGACCACCCCGCATCCGGGATTGATGATTTTTATTTTTCTAACAAGCGGGTCGAGGCGGGATTTGTCTTAAGAGGTCACAAACGTGTTTTGAGTAAGTACATCCCCCCTCTCTCTCTCTCTCTTTCTGTTATCCCAGGATTCCGTTTTACTCCTGGCCACATTTAAATATTTACTCTGCCGATGTCGACTGCTTAATGTAATCCGTCGGAGGCAAAAGGAAAATAATCGCTATTTAATCTCGGCATTTCTCTAGGTGGATTGTTAAATATGAAATATTTACGTTACTGTTGAGATTAAGAATTAGTTGAAATTTATGTTGAGCCGCCTCATCCTGATGTCTGGCCATCTTGCTGTATAGAGATTTATCCGCGGAATATTTCTCGCTACATTTCCTCCCGCGGTGGTAATGGGCCGGATTAGTGTTCATACTTTCACCTCTTTAAAGGTTTGCGGGGTTTAAAAAGCTCCGGAGGGTCAGATGTCGACAACGTTTTCATCTCTTGGGACTACTGTGTACCGATTGCATTGAGTTCAAATGTGTTTTCTTAATTACTACGAGAGACAAGGGTGATGCAGAATGAACTGAAGAAAACAGGATATTAAAAAAAATATAATTTTATTGTTAAAGCCATCCCAAAATGTCGTGACACCTGGGAGTAAAGTTTGCGCAGAATGAGAAAGTATTCGAAGAGAAATCTACACGAGAGAGCATCACCGAATTGAAGATGAATCTTCACTTCGCGACCGATTCTGTGTCTATATTTACATTATATTATATTCACGCGGTGCTGAATAATTATTACTTTCCTCTTGAAATTTAAGATGTTTACTTCGCAATGTGATACCAAATTTTGGGATGGCTCTAGCAGCAAGGTCTGAAATATGATGCCAATCAAATGCCCAACACAAATCCCTTGACATGATCTCAGTAATATTTTTTGCTTTCACAAATATGCGACTCTGTTTCGTCAGTTGCACGCTCTGAAATCCTTGCAGCCCCTTTCCTTTAAATAGCACCAGAGAGAAAAGTTTAAGCAAGATCTTGGTAATCAATGGATGCCATCCCTTTGAGAGATAACAATACCAGGAAATTTGTAGTGGTAGAGTGACCGCTTTACGTGCTGTATAACATGTGGCTCCATCCTGTTGAAACCACATCAAATTCAGACCGTTAGTTTTATTGAGTAAAAAGTAGTTCAGCATCTCCCGAAATCACAGTAACATTTCGTTTGTAGTAGAGTGACTGCTTTACATGCTGTGTGACATGTGGCCCTCATTCCGTTGAAACCATCATCTCAGCATCTCCCGAAATCACAGTAACATTTGGTTTGCAGTAGAGTGCTGTGTGACATGTGGCTGTTGAAAGCACATCTAATTCAAGTTCAGTCCTTTGGTTTTATTGAGTAAAAAGTCGTTCAGCATCTCCCGAAATCGCAGTAACATTTCGTTTGTACTAAAGTGACTGCTTCACATGCTGTGTGACATGTGGCCCTCATTCCGTTGAAACCATCATCTCAGCATCTCCCGAAATCACAGTAACGTTTGGTTTGCAGTAGAGTGCTGTGTGACATGTGGCTACATCCTGTTGAAAGCACATCTAATTCAAGTTCAGTCCTTTGGTTTTATTGAGTAAAAAGTCGTTCAGCATCGACCGAAATCGCAGTAACGGCGTTGTCACCTCCGCCCTCAAAAAGTACCATCCAATGATTTAATATGTCTTATATTTATTTTAAATAAATTTTGTAAGACTGGATACACCACCGAGTGGGATTTTGCGCCGATACATTATAGATACTAAATAAGATTGAATTTTCCTTTTAAACCAACTATTTTTAAGTTCCTACACAAAATTATCTTCACAGCCTACAGTGGGGCCAAATCTTCAAACTCGAGTTTCCAAGTTATTTATAGAGACGATATCACTTGAAAACTCGAGTCATTATTTTTTTGTATAGATTTATATAATTTCGTTTGTCTGTGTTATACAGGGTGTCCCATTTTAAATTGCCACCCCAAATATCTCAAGACCTGAGCAACATGGCAAAAAATGTTTGAGATGAAAGTTGTACGGTTTGGAGGGGGACATATGCTGGTGACCTTGAAAATGACCTTGGGGTCAATTTTCAAGGTCAAACGAACATCAACTTTGATTTTTCAAATGGAACCCCCTATTTTTTATTGCGGGATCGTATTCTACGGGAAAAAATACAAACTTTTTGTAGGAAACGTTTTTTCTTTAATGCTTTTTTAAGAGTTTTTTCAGGAAAGTTGTTTGAAATTTCAGATGAATCCAGGCTGTGATTCATGCATTACCTTCGGCATTAGCGTCACCCGATGTGCACCACGTGGATGTTGCGGACCTTGAAAAGGGCCGATGATTTCAATGGCGGAGGTTCGATCTCGTTCTAAGATCAAATGCTCGATCAAGTGTCCTTCCTCGTCAATGCACTTCTGTTCCCGCTGGCGAAAGTTAACTTGAACATTTCGAAGGGTTTGGATGGAAATTGCTCGAAATGCAACCCTAACCCTCTCCTTCATGTTCTAGACAGTTGTCGGAGCTCTTCAGCAAATACTTTCTGCTTGACTACTCCTCGGAGGTAAAAGTTAAGTGGAATAAGATCCGGGGATATTGCACCGACACCTTTGACGCCAATGCCGAGGGTAATACATGAATCACAGCTTGGATTTATCTGAGAAAAGCTTTAAAGAAAAAACGTTTCCTACAAAAACTTTATATTTTTTCCCGTAGAATACGATCTTGCAATGAAAAATAGGGGGTTCCATTTGAAAAATCACAGTTGACCTAGGACATTTTCAAGGTCACCAGAATATGCCCCCCTCCAAACTCTACAACATTTATCTGAAACATTTTTTTTCCAAGTTGCTCAGGTTTCGAGATATGGGACACCCTGTAATAATATTTTTCACAATAATAAGTATTTTTTTCCACGTTGCTCAGGTTTCGAGATATTTGGGGTGGCAATTTAAAATGGGACACCCTGTATAATATTTTTTACAATAATAAGTTCTGGTAGAAACACACTGAATTTTTTAATTCAGTTTAATTATGGATTATGCAACCATCACCTTTATTTTCTCAAATTATTGTATTAAAATCAGTTTTATTAATCATCAATATAAAACAATATATATTTTTTAATAAAAAAATATATTAATAATAAAACAAATATTCGTGTAATTTATGCCGGGCGGGATAACTGAGGCGTGACATTAAACGTGATCATAAATATTTGACAAAATTCCCAATAAAACGTTGAAATAAAATTCTACTTGACCGTTTATTAATAATTTGATTAAAACCGGAACGGCGCACCGTCGATGTGGCTTTAATTAAAATAGACCGAGATAATTGTAACGTTGTGGAACCATTTCATGTTTTTTTTGTAATTTCTAAAATATTGCGGTTTAATTGCTGACAGCAGCCGGAAGCCCCATGAAACTGTCCACCTGGTTTATTATCATCGAATTATCAGCCGGTTTAATGTCTAGTGTTAATTTACTCGATGGTATATCATCCGGAAAAAAATCGCCGTCGGAAAATAAAAATTGTTTCCAGTGGAAAATAAATTATTTAACTTGAGTAAAGAGTAAAATACGAAACTTAAAAGCCTAATTATGTAATAGTTATTTACGTCACTGGTCCGGTAAGCGATTTGTTACAGTACGAGTCATATGTTTACGGACTCTAGTTAATTTAATGTAATGGTTTATAATCAAGCAGCATTCAATAAAGTTATTTTTTTATTAAAACAGTTTCTTCACGAATTTAAATTTATTTTACGAACTTAAATCGTAAAATTGGCGCAGTCGGTAGGATTGCAAGTTTTTCCTCAAGGTGAAAACATTGTAAAGAAGGCTTAAAGATATGAAAAATTGTGGTCCAGCACTTAATTGCGGCGGAAACCTCGAAAACGACAAAAAAAAACAGTATTCAAAAAGTTATTTTTCATTAAAACAGTTTCTTCGCGAATTGAAAGTTTTTTTTTCTAAATTTATTTTTCAAATCATCAAATGTACTTAGAAAGTATGATATGAATATTTTAAGTAATGATACGATTTACAGATAACAGATATATGTCCCAAAATTGCCCAAGGTAATCGTACTGTAATGATAATAATAATAAATCTTTATTGTTCCAAGCTATACATAATATGCACATAGGATACGTCAAAAAAAAAGAAACATATTCATATCATTTCAGAAATAATAATAAAATATATATTATGCCAAATATTCATTTATAGAATAATATGTTTTCACATATAAGTAACGGTTTAGCCTACTTTTGAACATATGTTTATTTTTACTCTCCTTGATATACAGGGTGCGGCATTTGTCCTGGACACCCGTAATTAACGCAGCAGGCAAATATGTCGTCAATTATAAGTGGATTTTCAAGGTGATTTCAAGGTCAACTTGTGATTTTTAAATGTAAACCCTTAATTTTTATTACGGCGTCGAAATCTACGAATTAAAGTAAATATTTTTGAGAAAATTTGCAAATATTACAGTTTGTAGCAATTGTTTTTACATTTTTAAAGCAATTTTGGAGATGTGCAATTTTCAAATTACAACGCGTTGAGATGAAATGTGATTTTATTGAAATCTATGATAGGGATGTTTCTAGTTTAGGCAGAATAGTGAAGCAGAATTGATTTTGAGTAAATTTGCAAAGTTAACAGCAATTGTTTTTACATTTTTACAGCAATTTTGAAATGGATAAGTAGCGAATGTACGTGTATTTTACCTGGGTAGGAGCTGTTTCCAGTTTTTGTGTAATCTTAAAACAGAATCTATTCTGAGTAAATTTGCAATATTTACATTTTTTGGCAACTGTTTTTATATTTTTTATGTAATTTTGAAGGCGTGCAATTTTCAAATTAAAGCGCGGTGAGTTTAACCGTATTTTTTTGCAAATTTGGTTAGGGGTAGTTTCTAAATTTTGTAGAATCTTAAGCACAATCGTTTTTTTGTGAGTTTCTAAAGATCTTAGTTTGTAGCAATTGTTTTTATATATTTTTTAAAGCAACGTTGAAAGTGTGCAATTTATAACTTGATACGCGGAGATTTTTTGGAAATAAAGGGAAAATGTTTCTGGTTGTTACAGGGGTGGCTCGTTATATACAGCTAAGGAGCCATGGCTCTATCTGTAGTTTCAAGCCCAGCAAGAATTTTTAATTAATATTTAACACTTTTTCGCCAGTTACTTTGGTTTGGGAAGATAAATCGTTTATTTTCTCTTCAGAGAAGGAGTTGGGCTATATTTCATAAGTGGCGCTACCATCAACATGTTCCACGAGCCTGCAAGTACAGTTTTTGAAAATCCACGAGTTGTGAATTTTTGAAAATTTTAATTTTCGAATTGTGTAATACTCGAGCAAAAAATAAAAAAAAAATCTAAAACGTGTCGACAAAATTCTACAAAAATTAAATTGGATTTGAAAATCTTAGTTTTATCAAACTAAATAGAGTTTTTGAAAATGTGCTAATTATTTCGAGAGTTGTGAATTTTTGAACATTTTAGTTTTCGAATTAAGTAATACTCGAGCAAAAAATTTAAAAAATATATAAAACGTGACGACTAAATTCTACAACAATTAAACTAGATTTGCAAATCATTGTTTTATCAAATTAAGTGCAGTTTTTGAAAATCTACCAATTATTACCCGAATTGTGAATTTCAGTTTTCGAATTGTGTAATAGTCGAGCAAAAAAAAATAAATAAATAAAAAACGTGTCAACTAAATTCTACAAAAATTAAATTGGATTTGCAAATCATCGTTTTATCAAACTAAATAGAGGTTTTGAAAATGCGCTAATTATTTCAAAAGTTGTGAATTTTTGAACATTTTAGTTTTCGAATTGAGTAATACTCGAGCAAAAGATTAAAAAAATATATAAAACGTGACGACTAATTTCTACAAAAATTAAACTAGATTTGCAAATCATTGTTTTATCAAATTAAGTGCACTTTTTGAAAATCTACCAATTATTACCCGAATTGTGAATTTTAGTTTTCGAATTGTGTAATAGTCGAGCAAAAAATTAAAAAAAAAATATAAAACGTGTCAACTAAATTCTACAAAAATTAAATTGGATTTGCAAAGCATCGTTTTATCAAACTCAATAGAGTTTTTGAAAATCCGCTAATTATTTCGCGAGTTGTGAATTTTTGAAAATTTTAGTTTTCGAATTGTATAATACTCTAGCAAAAAATTAAAAAAAAATATTTAAAACGTGTCGACTAAATTCTACAAAAATTAAACTAGATTTGCAAATCATTGTTTTATCAAATTAAGTGCACTTTTTGAAAATCCACCAATTATTTCCCGAGTTGTGAATTTTTAACAATTTTAGTTATCGAATTGTGTAATACTCGAGCAAAAAGTAACAAAAAAATATAAAACGTGTCAACTAAATTCTACAAAAATTAAATTGGATCTGCAACTCATCGTTTTATCAAACTAAAGAGAGGTTTTAAAAATCCGCTAATTATTTGGAGAGTTGTGAATTTTTGAAAATTTTACTTTTCGAATTGTGTAATACTCGAGCAAAAAATTTAAAAAAATATATAAAACGTGACGACTAAATTCTACAAAAATTAAATTAGATTTGCAAATCATTGTTTTATCCATGGCCATGGCACAACCTGTAGTTTCAAGCTCAGCAAGAATTTTTAAAACACTTTCGCCAGTTACTTTGGCCAAGGAAGACAAATCGTTCTTTCATTCTTAAAGGGTGGGGATGGGGGGGGGGGGGAGGTACATGTTGTATAGGTGGTTCTACCATCAACATGTTCCACGAGCCACTGTTATAGTATCTTGAAGCAGAATTGATTTCGAGTAAATTTGCAATATTTGCAGTTTGTAGAGATCGTTTTTTTGTATATTTTTACGCAACTTTTACGAAATGGAATTTTCATATTAAATTGCGGCGAATTAATGTTTGAGTCTTTAAAAATCTAGGCTTGTGAAATATTTATGGTTTCGTTAGAAAATTGAAGGAGAATCTATTTGGAGTAAATTTGCAAAATTTGCAGTTTGTAGCAATTGTTTTTTATATTTTTTTAAAGCAACGTTAAAAGTGTGCAATTTCTAAATTGAACCCGTGGTGAAACATTATTATATAATTTTGATTAATTAAAACACTTGATTTTGTTTCACTATTTTTATTTGTCTCTCAAAGACTTCAACGATGTCGGATATTTTGAACATTTTTCAATCCCAAAACTCCTATTCTTATTGAAGCCACTGAACTTCCGGTAAGTTACCTTATAAGTGTCGCCTACTTTTCGATCTCATCGTATAAACAAGGTCGCAAGTTTAAAACGTAACCGTGAACAAATGGAAACGTTAATGTTGGACAAACAGAAAGTGGACAAAAATGGCCACTCGAACTTGATCGCTGATGTTAATTTAATTACCGCGGAAAGATGCGGAGTGTTAAGTGTATTTGGTTAGGTTTTAAGTGTGTTTTAACGGTGGAATGAGAGCCGGAATGGTGTACCGGTCAGCAGATATTATTATTCCGATCACGGCTAATGGACGTCGCCCGCCCGCCGTTCCACCCTTATTGTTGCACGTTCGGCCCCTTTGACTCCGAGATTAGTTTGTATTTTTATGATCACGTGCCGAGCCGAACACGTACGTTAGATTAGCTCGGCTAAACGGTCGTTAGGACACATTGCGAAATAAGAATAAAACTTAAAAGTCCATTCGAAAATGAAATATTGAAAATTAGCAACGGATTATTTTTCTCTCTTTATTGTACAACGAAATAATCAAATACAGGGGCGGCTCGTTATGTAGAGCCAACGATCCATGGCACTACCTGTAGTTTCAAGGTCAGCAAGAATTTTTGAAAAATATAAACTCTCTGCGTTAGCATTTGAAAATTGCACGTCTTTAAAGTTGCTTTAAACAAATAAATTAACAATTGCGATGGACTCCAAACTTTGCAAGTTTACTCAAAATCGATTCTGCTTTGAGATTCCAGAACAACCGAAAACATCTCCAATCCAGGCTTCCAAAAATACGCTTACATTCGTTGCGTTTCCATTTCAAAATTGCTTTAAAAATGTAAAAAACAATTGCTGCAAACTGCTAACTTTACAAATTTACTTAAAATCGATTCTGCTTCAGTATTCTGCATAAACTAGAAACATCCCTATCCTAGATTTCAATAAACTCATTCAACGCGTTGCAATGTGAAAATTGCATATCTTTAAAATTGCTTTAAAAATGCAAAAAAAACATTTGTTACAAACTGCAGTCTTTGCAAATTTGCTGAAAATTGATTCAGCTTCAAGATACTACAACAACTAAAAACATCCCTACTCCTGATTTCCAAAATATTACACTTAAACTTAACACGTTTGAATTTCGAAATTGCACGTCTTTAAGTTAACTATTGCTGTGGACTGAAAACTTTGCAAGTTTACTCAAAATCGAAAATCGATTTTGCTCTGAAATTCTATAAAAAAATTGCTTTAAACAAATATATTAACCATTGCTGTGGACTGAAAACTTTGCAAGTTTACTCAAAATCGAAAATCGATTTTGCTCTGAAATTTTATAAAAAAATTGCTTTAAACAAATATATTAACCATTGCTGTGGACTGAAAACTTTGCAAGTTTACTCAAAATCGAAAATCGATTTTGCTCTGAAATTCTATAAAAAAATTGCTTTAAACAAATATATTAACCATTGCTGTGGACTGAAAACTTTGCAAGTTTACTCAAAATCGAAAATCGATTCTGCTCTGAAATTCTATGAAAAAAAGAAACATCCCCTACCCAAATTTCAAAATCAAGCTTAAACTCGCCGCGCTTCCATTTAAAAATTGCACGTCTTCGAGCAATTCGCTTCGAGATTCTACAAAAAAAACTAGAAACATCCCCACTTTGTATTTCCAATAAAACACACCAACTCGCTACGTTTTAATTTGAAAAATTCACTACAGGTTCAGTAACTGTTTGATATTTGGCTGATCAAAATTTCCCTAATTGTTTAGGTGAGATAAATTACATAAAAAAACAATGGTAATTAGTAATGTCATTATCCCAATTACGCCACAGTTGTCTTAACTATAGAATACTCCTGCAAACTTGGCAGATGAGGGGCATTTACGCCTGAATCGTACAATTTCGACGTTTAAATGTCAAGACGTAAAATTACCTCCCCGTAAATCAAACGACCCGTTATTATATTCTGCCGTATAAAATTACGCATTCGATATGATGATGATATCGTGTTGAGATTTCCATTTAAGAGTTGGACATTTATCGGTTCCGACGCGCTTTAAACTATTGGAAAACGGGGACCGGGCGAACATCGGAAGGGGCAATTTCCTCCGGCGGAAGCAATCAGCTGCAGGACTGTTAACGAGCCGTAATTTTTTCCATGCAAATACTATTACTAGCATGAATATTTAAACAGCAATTGACTTTTCCCTGCCGGTGCTGCCGCCGAGATTGCACTTCAAAATCAACTTTTCCAATCTGCCGGCGCCGGTGTAAAAATATGTCTCAGCTCGGGAAATAAAGGGATCCCCAACATTTCGGAGCAATCGGTTATTGAGAGTACGGATATTTTTGTTTTTTTATGATATTTTAGTATTCCATACCTCATAAAATATATACTAACAAAGTATTTACACGACTCGGTTACTGTTACTAAGAAGTGATTCGCTATTGAATCGATTATAAAAGTTACTGTCACTAAGAAGTGATTCGTTATTTCATGATTACGACCAATAACATGCGCTACCTTCCCTAACAATCCCCTTGTATGCAGTCTCCGGAAGGCATTTTCCTCTACTGGAATCCCCAATGATTCCCTTAAAATTTCAGTAGAACAGACGAAGTAATTTTGTAGCTAAACAATGCATGGAAAATTCCATAGACAACATTTTTCAAAAATTTTGGCTTCAAACCCACTGACCGATTTTACAATCATTTTATTTTCAAAAAAGTACTGTATCTTTCATGTTGGTGAATATTTTGAGGTATACGACAACCCTGCATCTCTCAAATCAAATGTTTACATATTACATTTTAACTTCTCAATAAGTAATAAATATATTTTGATTAGTTTATTACATAATAAAATAAAACCGTTGAGAAGGTTTCTATGTACTTTCATTTATTATGTTTTTTTTTTATTGGATGAACGTGTATTTTTTTTCTTTTAGTAAATAATTACTGAGGTTATATCTCGTAACGATTTAAATTTATAAGTCGATAAATAAATAAGCGCACTTGACGAGTCGCGAATCTCTTTGATCTCGGCAAAACTCTACTAAAATATGATAGATAAGCCCCCTACATAAGGGCCTCAAAACACAAAGTTATATATATATATATATATATATATTGACATGTACATAAGGGCCGGGCCTTAAAAACGGCCTCTCGCAGCTAAAGATAAAAAGCATAAAAGATACAAATAAATTATGCTCGCAGCCTTCAAAGAGAATTCTCGGCGATACATAAGGAATGGAGAAAGGGACACTTAACAATAAAGCATAGTATTCATGTCATTCTTTAAACCGTAAACAAACGGGACGGATAACTAAATAACGACAATAAAAAGGAAATGGTTTGAAATGCAAATGTTGTAATGGAATTAGGGCAGGGGGCACGCGGTACGGACGACTTAAGCGAATTAAAAATTGCCTTTAGCATTTTTTTTTGTCTGATGGGACGAATTAAAAAAATATTTCTGTGTGGCAATTAAACGGCACCATCAGGGAAAATTCTGTATACAATTCCATTGCGCGTTCCGAAATTCAATTACCTCGGTTAGGTTCTTTTGTCCGTTGTCGTTTGCGTTTCTGGTGGATGCGCCGGGCGTATAAATATATATTACCGCGGCATTAGCTATGAGCGAGAGAATGGAACAAATTGGCTCGTCTTTGGTCCTTTTAAAGAATTCCTTTACTGAAGTTATAATAAATTTAAATAAATAAATGGTATTCATCGTCGTAATAGCCAGGAAAGTAGTACTTTTACTAAGGCTTCTATGTTTTCTTATAAATCAGATATTTCGGGTTAAATTTTATTATCAAATAATATGAATATAATTACAAACACGGGGTAGTGGCAGATGTAGTCAACGCTAATAGTCACAAATTGTGAAAATGCTGGTGCACTTCGTGGCACAAAGATTTGACACCTGCTTTCGGTGCGAGGCACTATTTTAGAATTTAAAAAAAAATCGTGAATTTACAAAATCCGAATTAATTTTAAAGGATGGCGTTTGCTGCGTTGAATTTCAATTTTGTACAATTTTAACCTGACGTTTTATATTTATTATAACTGTGTGTTGACTTTTAATCTAAATTTAAAAAAAATCACAAAAAAATGGTGGATTGTGGGTGATGTTTTATGAGCTAAATATAATTGTTGTATTTATTTTAAATTTTTTCACGCAAGTGTTCAAACTCGTGGCATTTTAATAACGAAAATGATTTCGAAAGGACAGCATTTCCTCATCTGAATTTAATTTTTGTAAAGTTTTATCCTTGCAGTTTATATTTATTTCAACTTTTTTATTCGAAATCTAACCGAAATCTAGAATTTTGAGAAATTTTCAAGAAAATTTGCGCATTTTAAAAAATCCAAATTACAAAGAATGGCATCTCCTGAACTGAATTAAAATTCTAGTATTTACCAGCATGATTTATAGTTATTTCAATCTTTTTCATATTGTAGATTCGACAATTCAAATTTTAGAATTAAAAAAAATTAGCAAATTTAGCAAATCCGAATGAATTTTAAAGGATGGCGTTTGTTGCGTTGAATTTCAATTTTGTACAATTTTAACCTGACGTTTCATATTTATTATAACTGTGTGTTAACATTAAAACTAAATTTAAAAAAAAACACAAAAAATTGGTGGATTTTTAAAAATCAAAATCGTTCCATAAGAATGAGGTTTTTTTAACTGATTTTAGTTTTTGTAGAATGTGCGGCATTCTATATATTTGTTTTAATTTATGTTTCGTTGTCTGTATCAAAACTAAAGCTTAAAAAGAAAAAGAAAATTATTTTAAAAGGGTGATATTTTGTGAGCTAAATATAATTGTTGTATTTATTAAAAAAAAATTGCGCAAGTGTTCAAACTTGTGAAAAAATTGATGGAATTTTAAAAACCAAAATGATTTCGAAAGGACGGCATTTCCTCGGCTGAATTTAATTTTTGTGGAGTTTTATCTTTGCCGTTTATATTTATTTCACTTTTTTTATTCGAATGTCGACAAGCCGAAATCTAAAATTTTGAAAAAAATTCGAGAAAATTTGTCCATTTTTAAAAACCCGAATTATTTCGAAAGAATGGTGTCTCCTGAACTGAATTAAATTTTTGTAACATTTTACCAGCTTCATTTATGTTTATTTCAATTTTTCTATTTAAATTTTTTTTTTCGATTGAATGGGAAAACACTACTCGTGAAAAAAAAGTTGGGGTTTCAAAAACCGAAGTTATTTTGAACGGGCGGCATTTCCTCAGCTGAATTTAATTTTTGTGGAGTTGTATCCTTGCGGTTTATAGTTGTTTAATTTTTTTTATTCGAATGTCGACAAGCCGAAATCTAGAATTTTGAGAAATTTTCAAGAAAATTTGTGCATTTTTTAAAATCCAAATTATTTCGAACGAATGGTGTCTCCTGAACTGAATTATATTTTTGTAGAATTTTACCTGCGTGATTTATATTTATTTCATTTTTTTTTATTTAAATTTTTTTTCGATTCAATGTTCAGAAAACACTACTCGTGAAAAAAAAGGTGGGATTTCAAACACCGAAGTTATTTTGAAACGACGGCATTTCCTTAGCTGAATTTAATTTTCGTGGAGTTTTATCCTTGCGGTTTATATTTATTTCACTTTTTTATTTGAATGTCGACAAGCCGAAATCTAAAATTTTGAAAAAAATTCGAGAAAATTTGTCCATTTTAAAAAACCCAAATTAGTTCGAAAGAATTGTGTCTTCTGAACTGAATTAAATTTTTGTATAATTTTACCACCTTCATTTATGTTTATTTAAATTTTTCTATTTTAATTTTTTTTTCGATTCAATGTTCGTGAAAAAAAAAGTTCAGATTTCAAAAACCGAAGTTATTTTGAAAGGGCGGCATTTCCTCAGCTGAATTTAATTTTTGTAGAGTTTTATCCTTGCGGTTTATATTTATTTCATTTTTTTTTATTCGAATATCGATAAGCCGAAATCTAGAATTTTGAAAAAATTTCGAGAAAATTTGTGCATTTTTAAAAACCCAAATTATTTCGAAAGAATGGTGTCTCCTTAACTGAATTAAATTGTTGTGGAATTTTACCTGCGTGATTTATATTGATTTCAATTTTTTTCGCCCAAATGTTAAAAAAAACACAACTCGTGGAAAAATGGGTGGAATTTCAAAAACCAAAATGATTTTAAAAGGACGGCATTTCCTCAGCTGAATTTAATTTTTGCAACAGCTTCGACCTAATTTAAAGAATTCAATATTTAAACGCAGTGTTTCGACATTAAAAAGTTGTGAAAAAACACGGGTTCCATTTACCACATGTTCTTTTTTTTAATTTTCTGATTATCTTAGACCCTTAGTTAACGTCCTAGTTTGTAATAGTTGCAACCATGCAGATAATTAAACTGAGCACATTTATGAATTCGTTTTATGGTGGATGCGCCAGGAACTAAATTTGACGTCATATCTTAGGAGCATTCGATCTTATGAGAATGTTTTTATTTTTTTGCAATACGAATCGACATTGATCTTGCGGGAATATTTTTGTATGGCGGCATTCGCTAGGTAAAGGTTAATTTAATTATTAATATGAAATTTTTAGTAACGGGAAACCTCTGTTACATTATAGATGCACAAATTAAAACATAGTGAATTTTTTAATATGGTTTAATCTTTCCCCGTTTGCAAATCAACCACTACACATGATACAATAATTGCTACCTACTTTGGTTAATTTGTTATTCCTCTGGCAACAAATAGATTACTAATTTCTCCGCGCGTGCAATCATTTCGTTGCAAATAATTTAGCACTAAAACAGCATATTTGCCGTGTTACCTTAAGCTTTACCTTAAATGAATCATAGCATTTCATTGAACAAAACATTTTGATGCAATGTCGCATCCGGATTCGAACAATGCGACGAATTGTTTATTAGTTCCCCGCAGAGTCCGGTGCATGTGGCGAATGTCAGGGGGGATTATTTTTTACATCCCGTTCAATTAGCGGCACTTATGCATATACCAGTGAGCAATAATAAATGTACCATCCGCAGTTTAGAGAGGGTAGTTACGGCACAATCGAATCGCGTTTTTAACAGACGACCGACTCCTTTGAAACCCGATACCCCGCAACGAATATTAACCCCATAAAACCGCACGATGGTCCAATTCTCGATTTCTGTTCTATTGGCTTCTAAAGTTGTAAAATAAAAATAAATCGGGTACGAGTGTGGTGTTATTCAACAAGTTGGCGTTGGATGTAATTTTTTATTATTCTATTTAAAAAAAATAAATATAATTTTTTGCAAGGAATCTATTATTGTTTCCCCATCTGACGACAAATTACATACCGGTTTCGGACTCTTAGTCCTTATCAGCACAGTAGAGTCGCTGATGGGTAAACGGATTCACTATGAGGGATATAACCAATTCAATCACCAGAATTGGTCGATTAAGCGTTTTACCGCCATCTGTACTAGCGGTTCTCGACGCTGGAGACGTAAAATTATCTACAACTATACTTCTAACACAACCAGTAATTCTAACTCACTTTACTTTAGAAAAAAAAAATTGAAATCTCAAAAGTATCTTTAATTCACAATAAAATAATCTGCAATCGTGTATAACAACTATGATTCTAACGAATCTAGTAAAAAATAGTTGGTGTTGGAATAAAATTCTGGAAATATTATAATAAAAGAGCAATTTTCCAAAGAGTTACACCGGTTGAAAGCCATAAATTTCAGTCATTGGCCCGGCGCATCCACCATTTTGCATGTTCTAAATTTTTACGTAGTCTCTAGTAATTTACCGAAACTGCATACAAATTATATTTAATCAAATATCAGTGATGCTATTGCAATAACAGTAAGCTTTTAACTTGGGGTTTACCTGGATTTTTTTGACCGAAACATTGTCAATTTAAAAAACATCAAAACTCAATGTTAGGCGTAGTTTAACATTGATATTTTCGGGCACAAATTTTCTAACGGGGTTTGTTATTGATTATACTAAATAATGAAAAAATTACCCATTTTCATCATTTACGTCGTTTTAATTTAATATTTCATATTATTAATAAGCCCCGTTAGAACATTAGTGGCCAAAAATTTCGATCCTAAACTTGGCCTAACGGTGACTTTAAATTTTTTGAAAATAGACGAAATTTCATAATAGCATTACGTTAAAAAAATATTTAAACAAAAATGAAGAATATGTATCATTTTTTTAAGCCTAAATAATTTAAACAAAGCTCCATAGAATATTTGTGGCCAAAAATGGCGAACCTAAACTAAGCCTAACGGTGACTTTCGATTTTTTGAAAATAGACAAAGTTTCATAAAAAATTATTTTGTGTAGACCTAGGATTTGGTACCCAATGACAAGGCATAATAAAAGTCGGGGGTTACCATTTCAAAAAACTGATGACGTCACGCCTGGATGCAAACAGATGGCTACAGAATCAAATTTACTACGTCATAAGGCACAGGGGATAAAAACGAAATCGACCTGTATCAGGGATTTTCCTACAAACCCAAGATAACAGAAATATGAATTTTATTCCAGACTTTATCCATTCCCTGTATGTATTGACCGACTGGAAGTTAGCCATAAATTTCAGAAACGAATCCGGCGCCTCCACCAATTTTGCCTTTAGTAAATTTCGAAGCAATCTCTCATTTACAGAAAATGGATTAAAATTCATAATTAATTAAATTTCTGTGGTACCATAGTAATAACAATAAGCTTTTAACATAGGATTTACCCCGATTTTTCGATAAGACATCTACCGAAACATAGCCAATTTTCAAAAAATCAAAAGTCGTCGTTGGGCCTAGTTTAGGTTCGATATTTTTGGCTAAAAATGTTCCATGGGGCTTTGTTTACAATATTTAGGCTTAAAAAATGACATGTTCTTCATTTTTGTTTAAATAATTATTAACTTCGACACTTTTACGAAATTTCGTCTATTTAAAAAAATCAAGTCATCGTTGGGCGTAGTTTAGGTTCGATATTTTCGGCCACAAATGTTCTATAGAGATTTTTTTATAATATTTAGGCTTAAAAAATGACAAAAAGTGTCAAGGTAAATAATTATTTAAACAAAAATGAAGAATATGTGTCATCTTTTTACGCTTAAATATTATAAAAAAAAGCCTCATACAACATTTATGGCCAAAAATATCGAACCTAAACTAGGCCCAACGGTGACTTTTGAATTTTTGAAAATAGACGAAATTGCGTAAAAGTGTTTAGGTAAATAATTATTTAAATAAAAGTGAGGAATACACGTCATTTTTTTACGCTTAAATATTATAAACAACGCTCCATAGATCATTTGTGAACGAAAATATCGAACGTAAACTAGGCCTAACGGTGACTTGATTTTTTGAAAATTGACGAAATTTTGTAAAAGTGTTTAGGTAAATAATTATTTAAACAAAAATGAAGAATATTTGTCATACTTTTAACGCTAAATATTGTGAACAAAGCCCCATGGAACATTTGTGGTCGAAAATATCGAACCTAAACTAGGCCTAACGGTGACTTTTGATTTTTTGAAAATAGACGAAATTCCGTAAAAGTGTTTAGATAAATAATTATTTAATCAAAACTGAGGAATACGTGTCTTTTTTTACGCTTAAATATTATAAACAAAGCTCCATAGAACATTTATGGCCGAAGATATCGAACCTAAACCAGGCCTAACGGTGACTTTTGATTTTTTGAAAAAAGACGAAATTTCGTAAAAGTGTTTAGGTAAATAATTATTTAAACAAAAAATGAAGAATATTTGTCATACTTTTAACGCTAAATATTGTAAACAAAGCCCTATAGAACATTTGTGGCCGAAAATATCGAACCTAAACTACGCCTAACAGTGACTTGATTTTTTTTTAATAGACAAAATTTCGTAAAAGTGTTTAGGTAAATAATTATTTAAACAAAAATGAAAAAGATGTGTCATTTTTTTACGCTTAAATATTATAAATAAAGCTCCATAGAACATTTATGGCCGCAAATATCGAACCTAAACTGGGCCTAACGGTGACTTTTGATTTTTTGAAAATAGACGAAATTTCATAATAGCGTTAAGTTAAAAAAATATTTAAACAAAAATGAAAAATATATATCATTTTTTTAAGCCTAAATAATTTAAACAAAACTCCATAGAACATTTGTGGCCGAAAATATCGAACCTAAACTAGGCCTAACGGTGACTTTCGATTTTTTGAAAATAGATGAAATTTCATAATAGCGTTAAGTTAATAATTAAGGTAAATAATTATTTAAACAAAAATGAAGAATACGTGTCCTTTTTTTACGCTTAAATATTATAAACAACGCTCCATAGAACATTTGTGGCTGAAAATATCGAACCTAAACTACGCCTAACGATGACTTTGAATTTTTTGAAAATTGACTATGTTTTGGTAGATGTCTTATCGAAAAATCGGGGTAAATCGTAAGTTAAAAGCTTATTGTTATTACTATGGCATTACAGGAATTTGATTAATTATGAATTTTAATCCATTTTCTGTAAATTAGTAGAGATTACTTCAAAAATTACCAAAGGCAAATAATGGTGGATGCGCCGGATTCGTGGCCGAACTTCCAGTTGGTTATATATTGAGGAGAATGAATTCTGTTTCTGAAGATTCATCAATTAATTTAAAATATGATTTTAATTCAAAATAAATCATGAAAGTATAAATTTCATGATTTATTCATTCAATTCACTTCAAATCATATTTTAAATTAATTGATGAATCTTCAAAAACAGAATTGATTCTCCTCAATATATAACCGACTGGAAGTTCGGATACGAATCCGGCGCATCCACCAAATTTAAATAACTGTTATACCATCAAATCGGAGAAAGTAACATGCGTGGCATATCACCATTTTTTATAACCTTGTTTCTAAAATTAAGAAGGTATGGAAAATAGGTACTAAAAAATAAATTATTACTCTTTAGTAATTATATTCTAAATTTAGATTGTAGACTAGTTTTAGCCTACGATGTTTTATCGAAATCCAGAAAAAACGTAAATCCAATCACTTTCGGTAATCAGAGCACCTTATAATCACTTTTAAACCGCGCGTACATATAGTATAGTGAAAACCCCTTCTCTGAGCCTTAATAAAATTTAATTCAAGTAATACAACTAATTCCCCGGCGGCGCAAACAACATTCCAACTAATCTAGCAGAGATCTTTAATGCTCGGAACACGACATATCGGTATTAAGATAAGTCTACACGACTAATTTAATTAGCTTCGCATAACGTTTTGTAATATTTACTACTCGGAAAATCGCTTCTAATTCAATGAGCGGCAACCCTCGTCGACAGTAATTAAGCTTTACACGATTTCCCTCTTCTTGGACAACAACAATAATAGTGCCGAACTCGAACATTTTAAACGATGACATTTCGAATTGTTTGAAGTTAAAGTGTAATGCGTGTTATACTTTGATCAATGGATCTTTGCGTGCACGTCTAGCTGTGCATTTTCATGCGTTTAATAGTAATAATAATAAATTGTCTTTATTGCGAGAAAAAAAAAAGTACAAGAAATATTATGGCTGAGTAGGCGAAGTTCAGTGAGGTAGTAACCTCTTACTGCTCTTCCACTTAACCTACTCTCGGTAATGGTAAGTTTAATTAGGCGCATGTGTGTATACGTATGTCGTCCAAAGCGAAAAAACTTGGTCTTCGGTAATGACGCACACGCAAAGATCCATTGATCAAACCATAGCAGTGGCGCGTGCAAAAAGCGGGGAGGGGGTATGCAAATTTTCGACACTGATCAGTTTTTTTTGGAATCACTTGTTTCATCCCTAGTAAACGGCGACATACTTTTTTTCCTTTTATTTCGGATGACGAAACGAAAACCATTTTAGAAAATAAAGGAGTTGATAATTAACAAATCAAGATTTATAATAATGCTAAGGGCTGAAGGACTCGGCCCTTTTTAACATATGTATGTTGGAATAAAATTCATGGAGTAATGCTTAGTTTGCCGTATATTCAGCCTTCAACATATACTATGAATTATTACTAAGGAATTGAGCGACTCGGTAGTGTAGTGGGTGGAGCGCGAGCATCTACCTGCTGCATCACGAATCGAGTGGGTTCGATTCCGACCGAGAAATATCCGCTCGGGTCGTGGTCCGTTGTTTTCGTCTGACATTATTCATTTCTTCATTTCATTTCGAATGTATCTAATATAATATACCTTGAATTCCGTTAGCGGCCGTACATCTTTCTTAATAATAAAAAAACTAAAGAATTAAATTGACATAAACACTTTGCTGGTATCACGAGTTATTTGACTTTATTGTGACTATCTATTCGGACATTATCAAATGATAGCTGACTGGTTTCATTCTATTCGGACATTATCAATACAATCAAGAAAGTGTTAATCTCAATTCAACTTCCTCAGTAATTCGTTGGATATCACAAGACTTCAACAATCAATCATATTATACGGTGAAATCGAATGCATCTTTAATGCATGTATTCAGATTTACGTAAAGAGTTCACGTTTACTAGTTTTGTTGTTCAGATTTTTATGCATATAGTGCGCTATACCGGTGCTGCTTAGTCACCGATATGATATGTTGAACGTACTAGTCAATTTCCAGTTACGCACCGCTAGGCAGCTACCGTGTATGAAAAAGCATTTAAAATGTAAATTTTAAAATTTGAATTTTTATTACCGCCTAACCGGGCGTTTTTATTTTTATGCACCTAGTGTCTAAGGTGGAGAGATGCAGAGTGTGTTAAAAAGATTTCCGCCGTTTTCGTCTATTTCTCCTTCGGAGTGGCGATGGAATTTCCAATCGTGTCTAGTTTCCTGATTGATGGGAGCTTTTTATTACCACCCGATTATACTGCGAGCGCCAGTTAACGTAGTGGTGCTATCGTGATCGTGATATCGATGACTAGTAATTAGTTAATTGTAATGCAGTGACCGTTACTTCTTATGGCTTGATCTAATTATGCTCAACTATACGTGCAATTACTGAATTCCACAACGAATCTAAATAATATTATGGCTTTACGTTTCCGCGTAGTTAATGAAGCAATCGCTTTTTGTGCAATACGAGGCAACGTTCTGTTCACATTAAATTATTCCGAAATTTGGGGATGAAGTGTTAATTGTTTTCACAGAAACGTAATTTGGCATTCATTCTAAGTAAATCTGATAAGTTTAAAGTCGATGGCAATTGTTTTTATATTTTTTCCAAGTCTCTAAAATGATTACATTTTTTTTCAAAATTTAATGCTCTGTTCACATTAAATTATTCCAAAATTTAGGGATGAAGTGTTCATAATTTTGACAGAAACGTAATTTGGCATTCATTCTAAGCAAATTTGAGAAGCTTAAAGTCAATTGCAATTGTTTTTATATTTTTTCCAAGTCTCTAAAATTAGTACATTTTTTCAAAATTTAACGCTCTGTTCACATTAAATTATTCCAAAATTTAGGAACGAAGTGTTAACAGTCTTCACAGAAACGTAATTTGGCATTCATTCTAAGCAAATTTGAGAAGTTTCAAGTCGATGGCAACTGTTTTTATATTTTTTCCTAGTCTCTAAAATCATTACATTTTTTCGAAACTCAATGCTCTGTTCACATTAAATTATTCCAAAATTTAGGGATGAAGTGTTAATTGTTTTCACAGAAACATAATTTGGCATTCATTCTAAACAAATTTGATAAGTTTCAAGTCGATGGCAATTGTTTTTATATTTTTTCCAAGTCTCTAAAATTATTAAATTTTTTCAAAATTCAACGTTCTGTCCACATTAAATTATTCCAAAATTTAGGGATGAAGTGTTAATGATTTTTACAGAAACGTAATTTGGCATTCATTCTAAGCAAATTTGGGAAGTTTCAAGTCGATGGCAATTGTTTTTATATTTTTTCCAAGTCTCTAAAATTATTACATTTTTTCAAAATTTAACGTTCTGTTCACAATAAATTATTCCAAAATTTAGGGATGAAGTGTTAATAGTTTTCACAGAAACGTAATTTGGCATTCATTTTAAACAAATTTGAGAAGTTTCAAGTCGATGGCAACTGTTTTTATATTTTTTCCAAGTCTCTAAAATTATCACATTTTTTCGAAACTTTACGCTCTGTTCACATTAAATTATTCCAAAATTTAGGGATGAAGTGTTAATAGTTTTCGCAGAAATATAATTTGGCATTCATTCTAAGCAAATTTGAGAAGTTTCAAGTCGATGGCAATTGTTTTTATATTTTTTCCAAGTCTCTAAAATTATTAAATTTTTTCAAAATTTAACGTTCTGTTCACATTAAATTATTCCAAAATTTAGGGATGATGTGTTAATGGTTTTCGCAGAAATATAATTTGGCATTCATTGTAAGCAAATTTGAGAAGTTTTTTCAAGTCGATGGCAATTGTTTTTATATTTTTTCCAAGTCTCTAAAATTATTACATTTTTTCAAAACTTCACGTTCTATTCACATTAAATTATTCCAAAATTTAGGGATGGCGCGTTAATAGTTTTCACAGAAACGTAATTTGGCATTCATTATAAACAATTTTAAGAAGTTTCAAGTCGATGGCAATTGTTTTTATATTTTTTCCAAGTCTCTAAAATTATTACATTTTTTCAAAATTTAACGTTCTATTCACATTAAATTATATCAAAATTTAGGGATGAAGTGTTGATAGTTTTCACAGAAACGTAATTTGGCATTCATTCTAAGCAAATTTGAGAAGATTACAGTCGATGGCAATTGTTTTTATATTTTTTCCAAGTCTCTAAAATTATTACATTTTTTTGAAAATGTAACGTTCTATTCACATTAAATTATTCCAAAATTTAGGGATGAAGTGTTCATAATTTTGACAGAAACGTAATTTGGCATTCATTCTAAGCAAATTTGAGAAGTTTCAAGTCGATGGCAATTGTTTTTATATTTTTTCCAAGTCTCTAAAATTATTACATTTTTTCAAAATTTAACGTTCAGTTCACATTAAATTATTCCAAAATTTAGGGATGAAGTGTTGATAGTTTTTACAGAAACGTAATTTGGCATTCATTCTAAGCAAATTTGAGAAGTTTTAAGTCGATGGCAATTGTTTTTATATTTTTTCCAAGTCTCTAAAATCATTACATTTTTTCAAAACTTAACGCTCTGTTCACATTCAATTATTCCAAAATTTAGGGATGAAGTGTTAATAGTTTTCACAGAAACGTAATTTGGCATTCATTCTAAGCAAATTTGAGAAGTTTAAAGTCGATGGCAATTGTTTTTATATTTTTTCCAAGTCTCTAAAATTATTACATTTTTTCAAAACTTCACGTTCTATTCACATTAAATTATTCCAAAATTTAGGGATGATGTGTTAATGGTTTTCGCAGAAATATAATTTGGCATTCATTGTAAGCAAATTTGAGAAGTTTTTTCAAGTCGATGGCAATTGTTTTTATATTTTTTCCAAGTCTCTAAAATTATTACATTTTTTCAAAATTTAACGTTCTATTCACATTAAATTATTTCAAAATTTAGGGATGAAGTGTTGATAGTTTTCACAGAAACGTAATTTGGCATTCATTCTAAGCAAATTTGAGAAGTTTAAAGTCGATGGCAACTGTTTTTATATTTTTTCCAAGTCTCTAAAATTATCACATTTTTTCGAAACTTTACGCTCTGTTCACATTAAATTATTTCAAAATTTAGGGATGAAGTGTTGATAGTTTTCACAGAAACGTAATTTGGCATTCATTTTAAACAAATTTGAGAAGTTTCAAGTCGATGGCAACTGTTTTTATATTTTTTCCAAGTCTCTAAAATTATTACATTTTTTCGAAACTCAACGCTTGGTTCACATTAAATTATTTCAAAATTTAGGGATGAAGTGTTGATAGTTTTCACAGAAACGTAATTTGGCATTCATTTTAAACAAATTTGAGAAGTTTCAAGTCGATGGCAATTGTTTTTATATTTTTTCAAAGTCTCTAAAATTATTACATTTTTTCAAAACTTAACGCTCTGTTCACATTAAATTATTCCAAATTTTAGGGATGAAGTGTTAATAGTTTTCACAGAAACGTAATTCCGCATTTATTCTAAGCAAAATGTTAGTTGTTAGACCCTGATATCTAGAGGGCGCGGGCAAAGCTAATCAAAATTTACCTGTTCCACAAGAAAAAAAATTGCGGGGTATCACGAAATATAAAGTTACTCCACTGATCACCACTATCTATATTGGTGGTTTGTCGAGCATAAAACCAGGAAATGGATGCAAAGTGCGCCGTTAAATATTTATTAAGATAGTTCAGGCGCGCGCGCTCGAAACTTTAACGGCTCTTAACTTTAAAAAGCTTGATTTATGCACAAACTCATTACGCCCTAATGATTATTATTTATGACCAACGAAACGGTACGTTTGTGTGTGTGCGCGTGTGTTTGTGTAGGTGCGGTCGGAAAATAATTACCCGGATCAGGATTAAAATGAGCTTTGCCCGCACAAAGGGCGCACTGCACGAAAAACAATTGCTATCCCGGTAAACAAACGGGGGTCTTTGTAGTTGTGACATATTTAAAACTTCTATTGAACATTTGTTTAATAAAAAAGGTTCAACGGGCAAGTTTCCAATTGAATTGCGCGAATAATAAAAATTGTACAATGCACGGGTGTACACGTAAACAGTTGGTGTTACAGTGTAAACAAATACCTAATTATATGAAAAAATTGTAAGCTTTCTACGAATTGGTGTTATAGTAGTTATTTGTAATGCAAGTGTTAAACGAGGGATGTACAGATAGGAGCATACTATAGGTATACTAGTGATGGGCAAGATCGAGTATCTCAAAGATCGATCAGTTGATGTATCGATCTGCTCGAGCGGCGTAAGAAGATTCATACACACCCTGTATATAAGTCAATGGTTTGTTTAGTATACACGTGCGAAGAGCGTAGTACAAGTTTTGGCTTCCATTCAAACGAAATATTTTACACGTGAGAGACTTTAGAAGACCTTTCCAATGATATTTAACACGCCGGTTCGCGAACTTCCCCTGTGACAGCCAGTGAAAGTATGCAACATCATTCAGTAATTGGAACATAAAATGTAAAAAATACAATTTCCATTACATCACGTCCTAAATTTCACCTCGAAATCAAACATCCGCCAGAATCAATGGCCCAGAAAGCCATTGTGTCCAATTGCAAATTCCTTATTGTCTAATTACCCTCCGCAACTAATTTTATTATTCCATCCCGATCGAATTACACACACTCACACACAATAACATTGTACGTCGGTTTACATAAGAACGGCCAAAACTATAATATAATAATTATAATAATAGGGCGAGTTTAACAAGTAATCACGGGCCCAGAACTAACCAAACTTCGGGTGTTTGAAGTTCTAAGTGAAATGGAACATTTGTGTTCCGAAGGCGATGGTTCGTTTTATTAAATTTAAATCGGGGTTGGGTGGATGGAACACTCCTCCAAGAAAATCACCTTCGCTACAAAGCAAACAGTCCATGTGTGTGCACATACCGTGAAAGTTTCGGAATAGTTGGTATTTGCTCGCAATTTGAAAATTGCGTTGAAACTGCGCGATAATTTAAGTTAATTAAATAAGCAAATATGAAGAGTGGGGAATATAATGAATACGTTTTTCTACTTTGGTTTAATAATCGACCTGTTGTCGATCAAAAACAGTTAAACAATGAGATTTTCTTTTGCTCATTAATTAACTATTTGTGGTAAAATTTTAGGTAAAATGTAGGTTGCAAAATCTAAAATAAAGGACAAAAATTAAAAACTTTGACCACAAAAAAAATTCCGCAAAAAAATAAAAAAATTCCGCGTAAAAATCAATAATTTAGGTTAAAAAATCTAAAATGTAGGACAAAAAAATCAAAAAATTTGACCAGAACGTCGGGTCTGAAAATCGAAAATTTCAAGAAAGCAATCAAAAATGCAGGCCAAAATAAAGAATTATTGATTTATATGCGAAAGTTTTTTTTTTCGTTTTTTGTCGACTTTTGTTTGTTGAAATTTTCGATTTTTTGCATGTTTTATCTTTAGGTCCGAGTTTTCGATGTTTTGTCTAAATTCTCAGGTCTAAAAATAAAAAATGCAGACCAAGAAATCCAAAATTTCAACAAACGAATCGAATATTTTGGCCAAAAAAATCAAAAATTTGGAACAAATCTAAAATATCGGCAAAAAATCAAAAATCCTGGTCTGAAAATAAAAATGCACATCAAATATTTGAAAATACAAGCAAAGGAAAAATAATTTACCATTTTCAGCCCCCAAAATAACTCTGTTTAGCTTGAAATAAGTTCCGACGAGAAATTCGAAAATAATAGCAAAAAAATTAAAAAATTAATCGCTCAATAAAATCAATAATTTAGGTTAAGAAAATCTAAAATATGGGACAAAAAATACAGAATTAAGACCAAAAATCTAAAATTAGTACCTAGAAATCAAAGTCGTAGACCAAGAAATTTAAATTTTTAACAAACAAATCGAAAATTTCAACAAACAGGAAATTTAAGTCAAAATAAAGAAAATTTCTGCCGAAAGACCAAAAATTTAAACCGAAAAAAATTGAAAATACAAAATGTAGGCTAAAAAAAATCTACAATATGGCCTAAAAAGGTGAACATTTAGACAAAACATCGAGAACTCGGGCGTAAAAATAAAAATGCAGACAACAAAATCGAAAATTTTGAACGAAATAAAGAATATTTAGGCCAGAATTTTAGAAAAACTTAAAATATGGGCCAAAGAATCAAGAATCCTAATCCAAAAATAAAAAACGCAGACAAAAAAAATCGAGAATTTAGGTAGAGGCAAAATAATTTACCACTTTCAGCCACCGAAAATAAGTTTCTAACCAGAAATTGGAAAATAACAGCCAAAAAGTACAATAAAATCAATCATTAAAGTTAAAAAATCCAAAAATCTAAAATTCTGGACTAAAAATAAAAATGGTGGCCCAAGAGGACAAAAATTGTAACAAACAAACAAAACAAAATAAATAATAATAATAAATTTGGACTAAAAGATCGAAAATTTCAACAAATAAAACTCTTGCATTAATAATTCAAGTTAGAATATCTAAGAAATCAAAAATTCGGAACTAAAATCCCCGAAAAATCTTCCGCCCGGGATGGGAATCGAACCCACAGGCCGCGGTGCAACGAGAATTCTCGTTTATTTAAAAAAAATATGAGCGTCCGGGATGAGGGAGACGAGAAACGTTTTATTTTTATAAAAATATGCACTGCCGATGGGGAACAAAAATTTCAACAAATAAAACTCTTGCATTAATAATTCAAGTTAAAATATCTAAGAAATCAAAAATTAAAAATCTGGTCCGAAAAATCAAAAATGCGGACTAAAAAGTAGAAAATTTTAACAATTTCATCAAAAATTAAAGTCAAAATAAAGAATATTTAGGCCAAATGATCAAAAATTTAGACCAAAAAAAAATCGAAAATACAGGCAAAACATCTAAAAATTAAAAATTCGGCCCGAAAAATCAAAAATGGTCAAAATAATATTCTTTAGGCCAAATGATCAAAAATTCAGATCCAAAAAAATCGAAAATATAGGCTTTTTAATAAAAAATGCAGAATATTCTAGTAAGCAAAATTGTTTAAATTCAAATTAAAATATTCTTTAGGGCAAATGATCAAAAATTCAGATCCAAAAAAATCGAAAATATAGGCTTTTTAATAAAAAAATCAGAATAATCTAGTAAGAAAATTGTTTAAATTAAAATTAAAATATTCTTTAGGGCAAATGATCAAAAATTCAGATCCAAAAAAATCGAAAATATGGGCTTTTTAATAAAAAAATGCAGAATAATCTAGTAAGAAAATTGTTTAAATTAAAATTAAAATACTGTTTAGGGCAAATGATCAAAAATTCAGATCCAAAAAAATCTAAAATATAGGCTTTTTAATAAAAAAATCAGAATAATCTAGTAAGAAAATTGTTTAAATTAAAATTAAAATATTCTTTAGGGCAAATGATCAAAAATTCAGATCCAAAAAAATCGAAAATATAGGCTTTTTAATAAAAAATGCAGAATATTCTAGTAAGAAAATTGTTTAAATTAAAATTAAAATACTCTTTAGGGCAAATGATCAAAAATTCAGATCAAAAAATCGAAAATATAGGCTTTTTAATAAAAAATGCAGAATATTCTAGTAAGAAAATTGTTTAAATTAAAATTAAAATATTCTTTAGGGCAAATGATCAAAAATTCAGATCCAAAAAAATCTAAAATATAGGCTTTTTAATAAAAAAATCAGAATAATCTAGTAAGAAAATTGTTTAAATTAAAATTAAAATATTCTTTAGGGCAAATGATCAAAAAATCAGATCCAAAAAAATCGAAAATATATGCTTTTTAATAAAAAAATCAGAATAATCTAGTAAGAAAATTGTTTAAATTAAAATTAAAATATTCTTTAGGGCAAATGATCAAAAATTCAGATCCAAAAAAATCTAAAATATAGGCATTTTAATAAAAAATTCAGAATATTCTAGTAAGAAAATTGTTTAAATTAAAATTAAAATATTCTTTAGGGCAACTGATCAAAAAATCAGATCCAAAAAAATCGAAAATATAGGCATTTTAATAAAAAATTCAGAATATTCTAGTAAGAAAATTGTTTAAATTAAAATTAAAATGATCAAAAATTCAGATCCAAAAAAATCGAAAATATAGGCTTTTTAATAAAAAATGCAGAATATTCTAGTAAAAAAATTGTTTAAATTAGTCTCAAAAATCACTCTATTGCTGAATTTTTTTTTAATAGCAAAACATTTTTTCAAATTTTCTTTTTAATTGATCAAAGAAGTGACACTAATTTAAAAAAAAATCAAATAAAACAATTTACTTGGTTAGTATCACTGTCAGTAGCGGCTCGTGGAACATATTCCCCGTCTTATTTTTTGAAGAAAGAAAGACCGATTAATCTTCTAAGTCCAGGGTTATTTTGAGTTGTGAAGGTTTATAATTTCCAACAGCCGAATTCGAACAAGCTGAAAATATTATTTATGTGTACTTGTGCGTTTACATACACAAGCACAAAATCTGTGACACCATTCCACGTAAACAATACACTAGGAAAACAAAAAAAAATGCGTTTTTTTTAATCCGCACAGCCAGTTGTTTTTTTTTTTAAGTAACTTTCTCGTTAGGTCTTTACTAGTTTCGAAATGGATGCACTCGAGCAGGAAGCTGACACCACAGTCTTTATTTCTATAATCAAATTAGGGAGTAGACTAGTATCTAAATGGCACTATTTTCTCAATAATGCATGAGCAAAAAGGACCGTAATAATACAATTTAATTCATTGTGTAATGCGCTAAATATGACCAACAAGTGCACATCGTCGTCGCGCGTACGAGATGAGCCAGAATTTATTTGGCACCAAATGCACGTTCAGAAAGCGACCTTTCCTGCACCCCTCTCCGCGGTAGCCTATATCCTAACGAAGGATGGAAGTTGGCACCGTTAACGGCGCACCGCGGCGTTGCATTAGGAAACAACTACATTGCGATTTTTCCCTATTCATTAAAATTAGGCATTGTTTAACACGTTCGCTGCCACCGCAATTGGGATTGCATTTACGCAAGTATAAAGTCGGACGCACTAACGCGTGTTAATATTTAAACTGACGAAAAGGGGTTTTTAGAATTATTTAAAAATCCTTGCTGAGCTTGAAATTAGAGATAGCTCTTTGGCTCTATATAACGAGCCGCCCCTGCTATTTACGACGAATAAACACAAATTATGAAACAAGCCGAGCCTGTAAAGCAATCAAATAACACTGAGCACGATTTCGAGGCTAATCCATCAATAAGTTGTTGCGGATAAGAAACTAATAAAAAAGAAAACAAAACAATCAGAGATTAACAGAAAGGGGTGAATCATGAAGGACCTTTTGTTTGCCGGTCGTCGCCGAAAGCTTTCCATGCCGAAGTGCGTTATGTATATGTAGAGAAGATAATGGATCTCGGTGCTGTTGTAGAGGAGAGGTGTCATTAGAGCAGGCATTGTTTTCACTGGTGTGGAAATGAATGTGATGGATACCAAGTATTTAAATGGACGGGGGACAACACTGATGAGACAAAGGGACCTGCCGAGATGTAAGATGATAACGGAGCTGACAGGCGCGACACGCCAGTTTCGGAACCGAATATGTAATGCAGGATGGGATGCAATCTACCAAAGATCTTTGTATGATTGCGCGTTAAAACGTAAATCGATTCGAAGTTATAGGAACCGATATGTACGTCAATTGGTCACCTTTTAAAGTTGCGATTAACTCCAATTGATGTACGACATGCAGGATCAGTCCGATCGATGGTGATAAATTTAATAGGAGTTTATTAGTAGTAATTAGAGGTCGTATAATATATCACGTTCTCTATGAACCATAGACCTGACGTATGATTTATTGTTCATTCGCGTAATAATGACAAATATACTAAATGTATAGAATTATGTAATTATTTATTGAATACAATTTGGCCTTGGAGAAAGTCTATGTAGCCAACTCTAGGTGGTTGGGATATAGATAGGGACACAATTCTTCACTTGAGGGTTCTGCAAAAATTTTACCCAATTTACTCTTCTAGAACTGAAATCTTTAAGCATGAATATTGATCGTTTTAAAGTCGACGGTACAACAAACAAGCACAATTCCAAAAGGACTTTTTATATTCATTTCATTGTTGTATCCCTGAATTATATTCACGAAATTTATCTCAATAAATAATTGGCACAAACATACTTAATGGCACCAAATAAAGCCCCATCCCGATTTATTCCGCCTCCTCTCGTATCGGTATTAAAAAGCACACTTAACATTATGACGATCGTTTCTTCTTTTATATTGACAAGGGAATGCTATTTGCATTTTTTTTACCGCAATAAAGCCAAGTTTAGTATAACCAATAAAAGTTGGAGATCACATTCACCACATAAGGATGCCATATAACGGAAACGGAAATAGCGGTCAAGAGCTCTGAACCATTCAAGCCTCGTCAAGTATTGATTGAATATATATTTCATACAAACTGTATATTTTTCCAATTAAATATAGTTTTTTTATTTTCGAATAATTTTCCATGTACATTTAATTGACCTAAAATAAAGCAATTAATTTAGAGCGCATTCTGTATTTTCTAGAATTGATATGAAAATGTGCTTTAATGGCACATGCAATATCTATATGGAATTGTGCAGCCATTGTAACGCTTTCATTCACGTTATGAATAAGGCAAATCAAACTCAATCAACAGCTACTATTATGTGTTGCGAAAGTGCAAAAGGATTTAAATAATTGCACAGTTTACGGTAACATAAAATTGACTAATGATTTTGTATTCGTTTCCTCCGGAAGTGTCACAATCTTGGAAAATCGGATGTTTTCGTCGAAGTTTTGAGAATTCGTAAATATTCGGTTTATGCATACAAAAATGTCTTCTAGAGTCTACAAAAAAAAGGAACTTATTAAAACAACAGTTTTATTTTATAATTTCAATAAGACAGTGTTCTAGATTTAACGTAAAGTTAGATAGAAACATCATCTACTGTCTGAAACGTTATACTTATAATAAAGGCTGTAAATGTTATATTTAATAAATAAATTGGAAACAACCTTATTTGTTGCAGAAAGCATTAGAGCTTTTATTTAATACATATGCAACTAGTTTAAGGCCGTCATTATGAAGCATATGTAATTTTTTAATCAAATTAAAGAATTTGTACATTTCTGATACGTTAGTAATTAAGAAAATTGGATATAAATTTCTACAAAAATGCACATTACATTCTTTTTCAAAATCACAAAAATGTACCTATTTTCAATTAGTTCTGTTTTTTGTGAGTTGTGCCAATTTGAAGACACCATCGAAAATATTTTTTTTTAATCAGAAGATAAAAGTTACATGATGGGACATCCTTTTTTTATAATTAATGAATACTCGTTTTTATAAAACATGATTTGTCCGCTGAAAACAAGAATTCTCATCATTAAATCAGTGTAAAGTGTAAAAAAACTCGTGATTTTCTCCCCGATTTCGTGATTTCCGAACAAGTTTTTTCGTTTTTATAAAAACTGGCGTTGTCAGCAGAAAACGAGAATTTTCGACAGTAATATAACGAGTGCCTATGATTTTTCCGGCAATTATTAGCGGCAGGATCACGATTTTCTAGAAGTAACAAGCAAGAGTGATCCAGACGCTAATAATTGCCTAGGAAAAATCAGTCACGAGTTAGATTCGAGAAGACAATTGGCCGAACAGAAAGTTCACACTTCATAATTTAAAAAGTTAAATTTAGTGACACCAAGTGTCAGACGTGTATTAATCTGCGCCACAATAGTTGTAGTAAAAATAAGCTTACCAAGATTTTGAGAAATGCCTATGAATACTATTACTGATGAAAGCACTAACACTTCACCCGAAAATACAAACAGATCGAATTCAGGAGCAAACTGCTTAAAAGTCCGGCAATAACTGACGTTTTATACGTTATAGATAATGTACTAACGCGTTGCTAGGCAATACTAACATGAGAGATTATCTGATTAGATACCACCCAGGGTGAATTGCCATGCATAACATGCAGCGTGCTCAGTTACGCATCGTAATTAGAATTATATTGGATCATGTCATCAACATTATTCGATTTCATTGGTTAGTAAGTAATGAGGGCAATTGTCATATTAATCTAGTTTTGTCTCATTTTCATATTATTCTAGCTATTTGTTGTTAATGTAATCACCAGAACAAACATTCTCCATCCATCGATGATTTTATGACATCGGGATCACTATAAACCCACCCCTATAACATTTACATTTCTGTAGCTGCCCTCTAATGCAGATTTATGCGATCACTGGGTGCGCATATTACTTCCAAACAGCTTTATAACTTTCATATGTGCAGACGTTTACTGTAATGGATAGCGAATGCGGTCACGTAACAGAAGAAATGAAACGTAAAATAACAATCGTTGCAGGTTTACCACACGTCAAAGATCAAAGTTTACATTCCACGGGCGGCTCCGACATGCTCGGAATCTGTTGCAATTTACCACTTTCTCCCGATTTGGATTCAAGGAGCAATCGATAGTTCTCACGTTATGTAACAATAATAGTTCCTCTTCCGGCCGTAGGTGTTGATATAGAAATTAGCCTATTATCATTTATTATTGTAAGGAAATTGCTATACGCACGCCGTATAATAATTCTGGAAAGAATTCGAACTTCATACTTATAAACATTAATCGATTAATACTGATGAGTAGTCGAATAATATTATGATTCCGAATTGTTACAGACTTTAGTTTGGCTTACTTGTTTGCAATACAATATTACACACTTTCTGACAGCGACTGTCACTTTTTAGAGAAAATTATGATTTCATGGCAAACCTTTGTTTTTAATTCAAAATAATTGTAAAGTTTTTTGCAAATATCTTGGTAAATACTTTGCAGAAACTATTGAGTAAGGCGCCAAATCATTCAGATAAAAAATCTTTAAAAACAATGTAAGAAGACCGATACTGTCAAATAATTAGGGGAGCCAATTTTACATGTAAATCCCTTTGTAATTCAACACCCTGTATTTGAAGATTGATGCATGGCATCGATTAATACTGTGGTGCAGACGAATAAGCTTATGATTTCGAATTGTCACAGACTTTGCGCTGGCTTACTTGTTTACACAACGTGTTCTAAAAGTGCTCCATTGTTCAACGAGAGAAACATTTTAGGCACGCGAATTGTTTGTTGTTATGTTCAAACTGGACTCCCCCAGTCGTTCCCACAGAGAAAATACAAATGCGAAACTCGCTCGGCGAGGGAATGCTACCGCATGTCGGTGCTTAGTTCGGTCAAAACCAGTTAGTCCCTGCTTAAAATCCATTTATGAGGTAATAAAAGGGTATCCCGAGATAAGATGATCAAAATGCCACCCGACACGGATTTTTAAATTAATATGAAAATATCATTAGTTGTGACCTTAACCAAAATAGTCGTAAGCCGTGTATCAAAGAAACCCCGACATGACCCGGGAAGCCCCAAAATACGATTTTTTCAAATAAAAATTTTTTAACCACTAAAAAAAATCTGAAAAAATCACATATATTATTGATCAAAATACCAAATTAGATGAATTTTTCAAGGTCATTTTATATTTTTATAAATTTATCAACAATTGAAATAAATTTAGGATAGATTGAAATATATAGGGTTATTCACGCTATACGGCACGGAATATTGTGGCCAAAATACGTGACTTTCAAAAAGTTTGACTTTTAGGATATATAGGGGTCTATTATGGTTACTTTTTAAAATTAATTTCATATTATGCAGGGTGTTCCAAACGCCCTAAAATATCAAAGTTGTGTTTTTTTTAATGGAACACCCTGTATTTTAATAAAACCTTTAATAAAATTATCGGATTAAATTCAACATCTTGGATTTTATTGCAAAAATTTTGGGTTTAAGGTTCAAAACCATGAATTCTATGGTCCAAATTTGAGATTTTACATGACATTCCTAGTTTACAATCCAAATTTTTGATTTTAGGACTCAAATTCTGCGTTTGAGGGTCAAAAACTTGGATTTTATGTTCCAAATGCCTGATTTTAAATGCAATTGATCAATTGAATCCAAATATTGGATTTTGAGTCTCAAGTTCTGCGTTTAGGGACCAGAAACTTGGATTTAAAATTTCAAATTAGAGATTTTACATATAATTATCAAATTAAAATACAAACTTTGGATTTTTCAACACAAAGTTTGCGTTTAAAAACCATGGATTCTATGGTCCAAATTCAAGATGTTTATTGAAATTCTTGCATTAGAATCCAAATTTTTAATTTTAAGTCTCAAATTCTGCGTTTAGGGGCCAAAAACTATTTCAAATTTCGGATTTTACATATAATTATCAAATTAAAATCGAAATTTATAATTTTTGGTCACAAATTATGCGTTTAAGATCCAAAACCGTGGTTCAAATTGGAGAATTTTCATGAAATTCTTGGATTAGAATTCAGAATCAGTACAAAGTATTGTACTCAGCAAATAGATTTTTTTTTAGATTGTTGACCTGTATATTCGAATTTTTTTGTCTAAATGTTTGATTATTAGGCCCAAACATTATTTATTTTGGCCTAAATTTAATTGGTAAAATTTTCGACTGTTTGGTCCGCATTTTTTATTTTTCCAGACGAATTTTTAAATTTTTGACCCGTATTTTTGGTCAAAATATTTTATCTTTGTATTTTTGTTTTTTTTTTTTTAATATTCTAAATATTCTTTATTTTGACCTAAATTCGATTTAATTGTTCAAATTTTTGATTCTTTGGTCCCCATTTTTTATTTTTCAGGCCGAAATTTTAATTGTAGTTCCAAATTTTCGATTTGATTTTGAATAAAATATCTATAACCTGAATTATTGATTTATATGCGAGATTTTTTTAATTTTTTCCGGTATTTTCGAGTTTTATTTGTTGAAATTTTCGATTTTTTAGCCTGTATTTGTTATCTTTAGGGGCGAATTTTCTATGCAATGTCTAAATTTTCGACTTTCTGGCCTACATTACAAATTTGTATTATTATTTTTTTAATCTTTTGACCTAAATTTTTCTTTACTAACTTCTAAATTTTATTTATTTTTTATTTATTTTATTGTTAAAATTTTCGATTTTTTGGTCCGCATTTTTGATTTTTTGTTTAGTCTGTGTTTATTATCTTTAGGTCCGAGTTTTCGATGTTTTGTCTAAATTTTCGACGTTTTGGCCAACATTGTAGATTTTTATTTTCTTTTATCTTTTGCCCTAAAATTTTCTTTATTTGCCTGTTAAAATTTTTCTTTCCTTGGTCCACCATTTTTATTTTTATGCCAGAATTTTAGATATTTGGTCTTAATTTTGTATGTATTTTAGATTTAAAGACTGTTTTTTATCCAATATTTTAGATTTTTTAACTTGGATTATTGATTTCATTTGGGGTTTTTTTTTATTTTTTTGGCTATTATTTTCGAATTTCTGATCAGAAACTTATTTTTGGCAAATTATTTTGCTTCTACCTAAGTATTTAATTTTTTGTCTGCGTTTTTTATTTTTAGATCAGGATTCTTGATTCTTTGGCCTATATTTTATATTTCTGCATTTTCGATTTTTTTGTTCCAATTCTTTTTATTTTTCATTACTTTGACCAAAATATTCGATTGGTTTGTAGAAATTATCGATTTTTTGTCTGCATATGCCCGAGTTTTCGATGTTTCGTCTAAATTTTCACCTTATTAGGCTCTACTTTTTTGGCCTATATTTTGTATTTTCGATTGTTTTGGTTTCAATTTTAGTCGACTTAAATTTTCGATTCGTTTGTTAAAAATCTTGATTTTTTGGTCTACCACTTTAATTTTTGGGTACGAATTTTAGATTTTAGCTCTTCATTTTTTATTTTTTTGTCCCATATTTTAGATTTTCTTAACTTGAATTATTGAGTTTATTGTGCGATTTTTTTTTGATTTTAATTTTTGCCATTATTTTCGAATTTCTCGTTGGAACTTATTTTAAGCTAAAAAGAGTTATATTTGGTGCTGAAAATGGCAAATGATTTTTCTTTTGCTTGTATTTTCAATTTTTTGGTCTGCATTTTTATTTTTAAACCTGGATTTTTTATTTTTTCGGCCGATATTTTAGATCTTAGGCTGTTTTGTTGCAAATTTTTGATTTTTTGGTCTTGGAAGATATATGGTTTTTTGTTTCTTAAAAAAAGGGGGAGGGTATTAAATAAGTGGCTCTACCATCAACATGTTCCACGAGCCGCCACTGGTAAAGATATAAGGTATTTGAAATTAAAAAAAAGAATCTAAACTCAACATAAACATACTGTTACTCTATTATTCAATTGATAAAATTTTGCTGCTCAATTGTTGATAAATATATACAAAATATCGTAAAAAGATTAGTTATTCAAATTTTTCAAGATGACGCACCAAACATTGACTAAATAAAATTTTCCGTCACTTGATCGGTTCGGGGCGAAAAAAATGGTTAAACCTATTAAAAACATGAATACCCTAAATAACCTTTTATTTGGGTAAAAAATTTATGTGAATTTTTCAGATTATTATAATAATTTTTAGTGGTTAAAAAAATAAAATCTTATTTTTCGAGGGTTTCAAGGTCATATCTTGGCAAAAATGGGATTATTTATACGAAACTGAAATAAAATTATTAATACCAAAATATTACCAATAATTTTAAATAAAATTACTCTCAATTGATAAATATATAAAAAATATCAATATAATGTAAAAATTTTAGTTATTCAAATTTTTGAAGATGACGCACCAAAAATTGGAAGATGAAAAAAATCACATATATGGAGTCCGTCACTCGATCACTTAGGAGCGAGAACTAGGCTTGTAAATTTTATTACCTCATAATTCTATTTTAAGCAGGGACTGACTGGTTTCGACCGAACTAAGCACCGACATGCGGCAGCATTCCCTCGCATTTGTATTTTCTCTGACTGTACAGGATACGCACTGCTAATTAGAAATTCCCGACTCCATTAATTTCATGTACACTAATATTAAATCCCTCCCCAGAAAATCCCATCTCCTGTCCAATTATCCTTCCAATAATCCAATTGATGTCAATACTGATAATGCGAATGGCTGCATTCAACAGCTGGTCATCAATCCGAATCTGCACCTCAGTCCTAAACTAAACTCAACGCGGAGGCTCAGTAATAGCAGCTAAGCCTAAAATCAAACTAGTTCAAACAATATCATTAAGGCAATTTTTTTAAATGCGCATTCTATATTTTTATTTTAAAATTTACGATTCTAATAGTATAATCTACATTTTGATTGAAATTAAAAAATATCTGTCTTAGGACCGCCTCATATCGGTCACGATAAAGAAGCATATTTGCTGGTAAACACGTCATTTCTGCGTTCCGCTCGCTCATCAATCATAGACCATCTGGTAACCATCTGGTAACCATCTGAAATGCCCCAATTGGTTCACTCCTATTACCTAAGTAATTAATACATTTAGTACATTTACACAATAACACATTATCGCTATTGTTTGTACGTAATAGTAACAAATCTAATCATAATAAACGATTATGAGAGGTGGAGGTTTACTCGACATTAGCAGCCGGTAGTAAAAGTATATATGCTTCATTTGCGGGTAACTTGCAGTATATATGCTTTGGTCATATAGGTTAAAGGGTTTTTTATTTTATTTGCACTATTTACTGTTTTAGGATATTTGTAATTGTTTTAAATAAACTTAATCCAGAATACACTCTGCCTTTTAATAGTTTTGGAGAGTAAAGAACAGAAATCAAATGTTCAAATCACCCACTATTTTTCCATTCAATCCTTGAGGTATAAATAAAACTTATTTGTATTCATGCGGGCGCTGGATACTTGTCATCGAAACTGAATACCAAATAGAACCACGTAAGGAATTCGAATTGAAAAATTACATACGAAATACATTTATAAACTGAAAACGGAAAAATATGTAATCTCCATTCGAGCATTGTATTAGCAGAAATAACCACCCACGGGGAACTTATTGAAGTCTGGCGTAATCAATAAAAGCATAGAAAGTTCGCTGGTCACGGTGTAGTTGGGGGTCAGCCGTAATTGGATACATGTATTAGGAGGTTAATATTTGGTGGTCGATTTATAAGAGCGGGAAGGTTAATTACTGGAACTGCGGAGAAAAGAAAATAAATGCCGAGAAACGTTGCATCCAATTTAAATGTTATCGGAGTAAGTTGTTTTACTGTTACGAATCGGAGGAGTTTTAAAAATTCGATTATTATATTCTTGGTGCAGATATACAAGGCTTCACCGCAATATTCGCGACATTATAAATAAAGTTACTGGCGCATCCACCAAAAGATCAATTTACAATTAGCTCATTTTAAATGTTTAATGTTGGCGGCGTTTACTTCGTGGTACATCTTGATTTTAGATTGGAATAAAACATTTTAACTTTACTAGTTTCGACCATCATTTTCAAACATAACTTATGTTTGAAAATGACCAGTGAATGGTCGAAACTAGTCACATAAATAAAATATAGTGGTGTAAAAAAGTTAAAGTGTTTTATTCCAATCTAGCTCATTTTAGTTGTCTGTAAAGCGATGGTATAAATAAAGTTACCCGCGCATCAACCAAAATATCTATGTACAATTAAGCTCATTTTAATTGTGACTATTATAAACCAGCTCTTTAGTTAATTATTCGCTCTAGTAATAAAACAATTCATTTGTTAAAATTCCGTCGATCTACCGAACATTGTTCTACAAAAATGCGCTCGATCGTTAAGACTGCAATTAGTGGGCACTCTTGGTATGATTGCTCGGGTGTTACACAATGTGATACAAGTAAAGTTTCCTTGCATCATAGGAACCGTATATGCAGAACACATATCACACACCACCAGTAAGTATTTTTTGCCTCCGGAATGGAAAACGGAAGCTAGACAAACGTACAATAGCGTAAGGGTGACACAAAGGCGAGAGAGCCGTGCATTATAATACGGCGCGGCGGCGTCGCGACGCTCCACGTTATGATCTATAAACATTTTAGTGTATGCAAACAGCGCGATATCAGTAGACACGCGACTAACTTCCACTGATTTCATTTACTAAATCCTCCCGCGTTCATGATTCCGCCAGAATAACTCAACTACCGAATGTAAATACCACCTGGAATCAATATCGAACCGTTTACCCAGTTCCAATTTCGACGATATTAAGTATTTATGCCGAACGTAAATTCACACTAATCTATAAGCACGAATCACAAATTAATTTATCAATAATTGATTCTCATTAGTTGATGACGTTTAACGTTTCGTCTTTGCGAGGAAGTATATTCTATCTAAATAAAAGACATTTTTAAATTGACTAAATCACATATAATAAAATATTAGAGGCTGAAAGACCTCTGGTCAATTGCCTGTTAAGGTCATTTGTAAAAGTGTCTCAATAAATGTATTTTGTTGTTTCTCTAAAATGACGGGTATCTTATGCGTAAGGTCATGGATTTACCTTTCGAGATGAGATTAGAAAACATCTATAAAAATAATCGTTATTTTATACCAAGGGCATTATATGCGAGGGCCTCGTATGCGTATATGGTATATAAGGCGCCCGAAGGGACAATAGGAAGATGTATACTCTGGCCGCGCTATGAAGGCATCTGAGGTGATTAACGAAGGTTCTATTTATCGGCTTCTATTCAGTGGTTCTTGAAAGATGACAGATTATTTTGGAAATAAATATGCATGCAACCCGCTTATTGAGATCATCAGGCATTCGAGACGCAAATGAGGGCGGCCTAAGTTAATCACTTCATATGCCATCATAGTGCGGCCAGACTTTATACACGCATAAGAGACCCTCGGATACGCCCGAAGGGTAAAAATGTTACGGTTCATGTAATAAATCCGGTTTTCACTAATAGTTACCGGAAATTAATAATACACACCCCTTCGTTTGATCCATATGATTAATAATACTTACCGTAATTATTAATAATTTATATTAAAGCCAGGTAAATTTAATAAAACATGTTTCATATTTGAATCTATTTTTACTTCATCTAATGTTCTAGATTCATAAGTCATTTTAAAATTAAATTTTTTTAATATTTTTATCAAATTTTTAAAGTTTATCATGAGATTTTTTACATACCCAAATTGAAAAAGTCATAATTTATTTCAAAATTAAAGTACAGTAAAATTTCTTGAATATCCTTAAATTCTTAACCTTTTTTTTAAGTGAACAAATTTTGTTGAATTTTTTTAGGGTATAATTTAATCACTTTAAAATTTTGAAAGTTTATCATGTAATATTTGAATTTTCCATATTTGAAAGAGTAACACCTTTCAAAATTAAGTTTGAGTGAACTTCCTCGAATGCCCTTAAATTTTTAACATTTTTAGAGTTTACTAATTTAATTAATTTAATTTAATGTAATTTAATTTAGTTTTAGTTTAGTAAATTAGTAGGTTAAGTGGAAGAGCAGTAAGAGGTTACTACCTCACTGAACTTCGCCTATTCTGCTATGATATTTCTTGTACTTTTATTTTTTTTCTCGCAATAAAGACAATTTATTATTATTATTATTTAATTTTTTAGAGTGAAAAGTTAAAGTTCTAAAATTAAGTTTTTTTAGAGTGAAATTTAATAATTTTTTCAAATTTTTAAAGTTTATTGTAAGGTTTTTTACTTTCCCAAATTGAAAAAGTCATAATTCGTTTCAAAATTAAGTTAGAGTGAAATTTCTTGAATATCCTTAAATTCTAAACATCTGTGTCGTACACTCATTTTATGGATTTTTTTTAGAGTGAACTTTAATATTTTTTTCAAATTTTTAAAGCCCATCATGGGAAATTTTACTTTTCCAAATTTGAAACGTTATAAGTCGTTTTAAAATTGTTAGAGAACATTTTTTTTTTCAATATCCTTACATTCTAAACATTTGTAGAATACACAGATTTTATTGTTTTTTTTTTGAGTAAAATTTAATATTTTTTCTCAAATTTTTAAAATTTATCATGAAAATTTTTACTTTCCCAAATTGAAAAAGTCTTATTATTTACTTATTTTAAAATTAAGGTAGAGTAAAATTTCTTGAATGTCCTTAAATTCTTAACATTTGCAGAGTCTACTAATTTAATTAAATTTTTTAGTGTGAAATTTAATACTTTTTTCATATTTTTAAAGTTCATCATGAGAAATTTTACGTTTCCAAATAAAAAAAAAAAACATGGATCTTGTTGATATGAAATCGGAGTGAATTTTTTTTAATATCCTTAAATTCTAAACATTTGTAAAGTATACGGATTTAGTTGAATTTTTTAGAGTGAAATTTAATAATTTTACAATTTTTTTAAGTTTATCATTATCAATTTAGACAATCATAAATCGTGTCGATATTAAATTGAATTGAAATTTATTGAACAATATTAAATTCTAAGCATTTGTGCAGTACACTGATTTGATTTAATTTTTTTTAGAGTGAAATTTAATATTTTTTTCATATTCTTAAAGTTTATCGTGAGAATTTTTACTTTCCCAAATTGAAGAAGTCATAATTCGTTTCAAAATTAAGTTAGAGTAAAATTTCTTGAATATCGTTAAATTTTAAACATTTTTGCAGTACACTAATTTTATTAATTTTTTTTAAGGTATAATTTAATCATTTTTTCAAATTTTAAAAGTTTACCATGTAATATTTGAATTTTCGAAATTAAAAGAATAATAACGCGTTTTAAAATTAAGTTAGAGTAAAATACCTTAAATTCCCTTAAATTCTAAACATTTGTCGAGTATACTGATTTAATTGAATTTTTTTCCCAAATTGAAGAAGTCATAATTCGTTTCAAAATTAAGTTAGAGTAAAATTTCTTGAATATCGTTAAGTTTTAAACATTTTTGCAGTACACTCATTTTATTAAATTTTTTTAAGGTATAATTTAATCATTTTTTCAAATTTTGAAAGTTTACCATATAATATTTGAATTTTCGAAATTAAAAGAATAATAACGCGTTTTAAAATTAAGTTAGAGTAAAATACCTTAAATTCCCTTAAATTCTAAACATTTGTCGAGTATACTGATTTAATTGAATTTTTTAGAGTGAAATATAGTTGGTTTTTCAATTTTTTTTTTCAGTTTATCATGTGAAATTTTACGTTTCCAAATTTAAAAAAAATCATAAATCATGTCGACATTAAATTAGAGTGAAGTTTCTTGAATATTCTTGAATTATAAAGATTTGGGGAGTATACTGATTTGATTGAATTTTTTTAAAGTGAAATTTAATATTTTTTTCATTAAAGTTTATTTTTTACTTCCCCACATTGAAAATGTCATAATTCGTTTCAAAATTAAGTTAGAGTAAAATTTCTTGTGTTTTGGTCGGTTCACTTTGAAATAGCTTAACGCGGCTTCGAATTTTCGAAATTAAAAGAATAATAACGCGTTATAAAATTAAGTTAGAGTAAAATTCCTTAAATTCCCTTAAATTCTAAATATTTGTCGAGTATACTGATTTAATTGAATTTTTTAGAGTGAAATATAGTTGTTTTTTCATTTTTTTTTTCAGTTTATCATGTAAAATTTTACGTTTCCAAATATAAAAAAAAACATAAATCATGTCGACATTAAATTAGGAGTGAAGTTTCTTGAATATTCTTGAATTATAAAGATTTATGGAGTATACTGATTTGATTGAAATGTAATATTTTTTTCATTAAAGTTTATCTTTTACTTTCCCACATTGAAAATGTCATAATTCGTTTCAAAATTAAGTTAGAGTAAAATTTCTTGTGTTTTTGTCGGTTTACTTTGAAATAACGTAACGCGGCTCAACGTGGATCAACAGGTAGATCAAAATCGGATCTCTCCATAAAAAAAAATTTAATGAATTGAAGAAAACTAAATTTTTGCAAAATATAATTTTCGATTTTTGTATAATTCAATATTCGTCGCGGCATTAGCCAGACGAGTAGTTGTTTCAAAAAGTTATTTCTTAATTGTAGTCTTATTAATAAGACTAATTATCCACAACAAGTATGGAATTTTTCATTTATTATTATTAACATTAAAAAATGTATGTGACTTTATTTTTTACTTTCTCTGTTACGAAATTTTTGAGGGGAAGTGGGGCTGATTCCAAAAGAGAACAATTAAGGGTAATTTTTATTGTTTATGTGTTTCATAATAATCATAGAAACATTCAGTTATGTAGCCCGTGGAAAAACGTAATTTAAAATCTATTGCTAACTTCACACCCGTAAGAAAAAAACACTATCCTTGCTATCGTCACTACCATCGATTTTTTGGTTGAACTCGTCTGGATATTCCTAGCAGTGGAACTAAGAACAGATCCAATAGCAGATAATCCACTTTTTGCAATTAATTCCTACAATTTTCACTACAAAAAAAAAATAAGTCATTATGATTATTTGATGGGCCAGATGATTGAAGTTTTGTCCTTGAAAGAATATCTCTCCTCATTAGCCAATAAACGCAACGACTCAACGTAGTTTTTACACACTAAACTCAACTAGGACTCCAGAGCTTGCTGTTTATCGGCAATGGAAAAGCAAAGTAGTCCACGTATGCCTGTTTTACAAAGTACGTCACATTGCAGCGTAATTATTTAATAGTGTATTGTACAATGAGTATTACAATTTGAAAAATTATATGTACAAAACGAGCAAAGCACGAATTGGTAATTTGTAATTGAAACATAAATTGTACATACCATTTGTAATAATTTCCTGAATAACTAGAATAACTAATAAATGATGGGTGGGAGTATCCACAGCTATGATCATTCACGCCTCATGAATAGTAATCTAGAATTCGTTTATAATGGCGTTGCATGTTACCAGCGGCGGCTCGTGGATGTTCGGCGGTGATGAAACGGAAGAAAATTTGACCGAAAAAGCAACGGAATATTTGCTTCCTCTATAAGAGTTTCATTTGAAGATTTGAAGATGATTAATTGTTCTACAGATTTAAACAAGCACAAACATAATGATAGTAACATTTTTTGTTTTGTTTGCGAGGGTACTTGCCACCGTACATAAAAGGTAATTCATAATTATACTTAGTGAATTTTTCAATTCTAACACCAATTTGTTCTTATTTTGGTGAATTTTGCAATGGGTCTCTATGTCGCGGTTGTTTTTGAAGTAACAAGTATTCTCAAGGCACTTTTTCAAGCAGAACTTCCATATCTTTATTAATTTTCGAGATATAGTCGAGTCTGAAGATATTTGCATTTGTGAGTGAACTTTTTCTCTTCACAGATACGCAGGAGATTCGTTGGTGCGAACAAACAATCATATTTATGATTGGTCGACCTCTTTGGTCTTCGATCTCAGTCCATAGTTGCTAGACATGCCACTTTTCCTTGACTATACAACATGATTCTCTATCTCTTATAGTTATCGAGATCATCTTTAAAAATATCGAAATCTGCCGCACTTTTGCTGCGACATAATTTACCATTTCACAATGAATGGGCGAAAGTATCGATCCTTGCGGTACATCTAATTAAACTTTTTGTTTAAAATCAAAATGGTGTTAAAGTTTACTTTTACACTTTAGCTAGAGAACAAGATGAATTCATTCCTAAGGTGATAATGACGGATGAAGATATTTTTTTTGTAAACATGCAAAACTGCAGAAAATCCAAGAGTTAATCAGCAGCTTGAATTGCATCCAATAAAATTAATAAAGTATGATGTAAAGAAAGAATTACGGTTTCGTACTTCTTCAAAAGTGTCGCGGTAAACATAAATGAAGAGTGATATCGGCAGACGATCGAAAACATTTTCAGACCAGCTATTGAAAAAAATCCAAAAGTGTGGTTTCGGCAAGACGGGGCCACTGCACATACTTCCCGACAAAGTATGGCACTTTTTAGAAACACTTTCAGCGAAATTTACCGCTTTTAACTGGTCGTTACATTCATCGAATTTAACCCTTAAATGACTCACGGGGTCCACTGGACCCCAAAGCATATTTAATTTTCCCGCTGGAAATGGAGCTCGTACCACCTCCGAATGATAGTTCATATGTAAAACTATCGGTTCACACACTGGTATCACGCCAATCTACTGTATCTTTTCAAGACAGTGGGAATTCCAGGTGGGTTCCAGTGGAAAATTCGTTTCTTGAATTCATGTTATGAGGTTGTTATTTGGTCACCAGCTGTAGTACGTCAAAATTATTTTTACAGGATCTCGAAAATAGGTTAATTTTTATTTTGAGGTTAATTCCTTGAGAAGTTAAGTTTCTGCAGTCTTTTTAATCGTGGAATGCAATTTTCGTTTCCTAAATTCACATTATGAAAAATGGTATTTCCTTTCAATTGTTGTTACATGAAACCAAAAATGTATTAATTCCTATAGGTTTTGAAAATTTTGAGGTTAATTCCTCTTGAAGTAGATATTCTACATTTCGTTGAATGAAATTCTTTCGTTGGGGATGTTATTTGGTTTCCAGCTGTTGTATGTCTATTGTTTTTACAGGATTTCTAAAATAAGGTCATTCTTATGGGTTTAAAAAAATTTGAGGTTGATTCCTTGAGAGGCTAATTTTCTACAGCATTTCTAATCGTGGAATGTAATCTTCGTTTCTTACTTCATATTACGAGTGTTGTTATTTGTATTCCTGCTGTGTTCTATCAGTTGTTTCTACAGGATGTCGAAAGTGGGTTCATTCTTAAGGGATTTAAAAATTTTGAGGTTAATTCCTTTCGAGGTTAATATTCTACAGTTTTTTTTAATCCTGGAAAGAAATGATCGTTTCCTTAATTCATGTTATGAAGATTGTTTTGGTTTTCAGCTGTGGCATGTCAACTGTTTTTACAGGATTTCGAAAACTGTTTAATTCTTATGGGTTTCAAAAATTTTGAGGTTGATTCATTGAGAGGCTAATTTGCTACAGCATTTCTAATCGTGTAATGTAATCTACGTTTCTTAATTCATCTTATCAGTGTTGTTATTTGGATACCTGTATTCCAATTTTTTTAATGCCAATAAATTTTGACTTATTTTGGAGCCAAAAACTCTAAAGTAGTGCAGTACGAGCGGCATCTTTGTCTTTGGCTCCCCTTCTGAAATCCACGAGCAGCCGCTGAGATGTACAAAGTATCACTTTCTACAACTATTACTTTGTACAGCTGAAAACAGTGCTACAAAACAAGAATTGTAATGTCGAAACAAAGAAAAACATATATTCGCCACAAATGATACAAGAACAATTGAAGAATCACTATAGATAGAGAAACCAGTTTATTGCTAACGCTATTGATAGCAATTGACTGGCAGTCAATTTTAATACGGTAGAATTGTACCAAGCACTCGAGACGTGTTGCGCAGTGACAATCTTAAATTCAATTGGCTCCGGAGATTTGTTGTCGCATTGTCCGAATACTTTCTCACTCTGTGCAAACTTTACCCCCACACGTCTCGAATATTCCGTAAAGTTGTACCTGTATCTCTTGCTGCTACAGGCGGACGGATTTCTCGTGGACTGGAAGGTCGGGTGCGCACTGGCAAAGTGGAGGGGACCTCATTCCAGATGCACGCCTATTTGTTGTTTTAATGGTATAGTCTGTTTTTAAATACACCGTATTAAATGGTATTCATTACAAAGACGTGTGGCGCTTCGTAAAAAATATATTACTGACTGTATTTGGCCGTAAACAGTTTCCCTTCGAGCCGTCCCACCGTGCGCGACCTCGCCTTTTCGGTCCACGAGAAATCCGACCGGCTGTACGTAGAATTTGAGGTTGGATCTGAGTCAGCGACGTGAAATAATAATAATAATAATAATATTTATTTATCCCAGTACACTTCCATAACATATATAACAATATAGTTAAAACTACTTATAAACACATTGGATAAATAGGATACGCTCAGTTCACCGGAGAACCAGTGTCTGTTCTTCCGTGAATCAGCAAACTTCACTTATCAGACACCTTGCAAAAAAAAAAAGGGCGGTTTTGTTGTTTTTGTGTAATCATAGGCAGCAAAAAATGCAATTTCTTTATAAAAACCAAAGCTTCGAAACAACGAAAGCCTTTCTTTGACGATACTTCCCATGACCTACTCAAGAAATATCTCTCGTAGCAATTTCTTCCATCTAAGTACCAGGTTGAACCATCCTACTGAAAATAAATAGTATTTTAATTTTAAATCTGTAAATTCTTTCAGTCCATGGTTCGAGTCATTAAAATGGGCTTTCCGGACACCCTCTGCTTCGCAGCACTTCCGAAGTTTCAAAAAAACCCTCAACACGGCAGAGAGGACAAAATGGTCCCAGATGGCCATGTATGCGTCTTTTGAGTTTGGCCAAATGTATGGGGGCAATATTTCGACATTTTCTGGCTCCTTAAGCCAGCTAGCTATCAATGCGAAAAATCAATGATCAGTCTTTGATCGAAAATGGCGATTTTCTGCCAGGTAGCCAAATTTTGGTTCCGTTCACACTTACAATAATACAACTCCTGCTCTAGAGACTGCTAACATAATAAAAGAGTCCGTTAATTACATGTGGAAACATTGAATAACCCGAAAAATTTCTGAATATATTAGTCGGCTTTTTGGGCAAAAAAGGCTGAAAAACACTATTCCAGCAGTGCGTTTTTCTTGGTTCATTGGCTTGAGGTGTCTCCTGGCAAAATTGTGGGCGGTACCCTATATTCCCTTCGTATTTGCGCGTCTGGCCAAGTTAGATTTGCCGGCCTGTACATCTGGTATAAACCTGTAACATTCTTCCCAATATAATCATTCCCTTTTTTTCAATTCAATTAAATTCTTTATTAATGCATTAACATATATATGTTTTACATAAGTCATAATATATAGTGATGGATATTATTAAATTTCAAGTAAAAATAAAATGAAACATTTTGTGTTTAAACACGTACAAGAAGCATTAGTACCTCACGCATGATTACAGACATCTTAAAAGGTTAAAACATATTAAAATAAGTCAATAATGGCTGAAAGACCTCCGGTCGATAGTCAATTAAGAATTGCGGAAAAACATAAATTTAGATGTATGTGATATATAATTGTATCAATTCTTAAATAAAGATGTTTGTATCTTCAATAAATAAACAGAGGGCGGATAAATAATTACTCTAGAGCGTGTACAAGCTAAAATCGACGACAAGATACAGACATGTAAAGTCTGGCCGCGCTATGAAGGCATCTGAGGTGCTATGTGTAACCTTTTAAAAACCACTGATGTATGAAGAGAATCGGATAGTGGCACCAATAGCTAGCAAGTAAATTGTAAACATCTGTGAGTGTGAAGTAACAAAATCCAATCACTTCAGATGAGGGCGACCCTTCCGAACGTCACCTCAGACGCCTTCATAGTGCGGCCAGAGTATATCTTTATTTTATTCTTTTAAAATATCATAATTGTTAGTGGTTGAATAGCTAATGTGACAAAGCCAAACTTAAGCAAAACATTGGACAATTGGATTAAGCTATACTAGAAAATATGGACGTAATGAGTTGCACTGCTTTAAGAATGGAAGAAGTCTCAGGTAACGGAAAATAAAACTATGAAATGAAACAAGTGTTCAAAAACCCAAAGCAAAGTTTAAGCACATTTCTCTCGAATTATCATTAGGACCTTACTAAGCTGTGCACACACTAACAACAAACAAACAATGACAACTGAACTTGGCGAAGATTATTAATACCATAACAATTATGAGGTTAACCTATTCCATCCAAATATAAAATCCTTAAATGATTAGTAAGTATTAGCAAATAAAACAAGTCGGAAGAAAGCCATTAATACATAGAATCTAGATTAATACAACTGGAAAAATGGAGTTTGGAAAAGTCAAGCAAGTTGTGAAACACAAATTAAGAAGACTCAGAACCTTTTCTAAGCGTATTGGTTTAATTTCTACGGTTATAGTAAATAGCAGTTAAAAATTAAATTAAAGAAGAAAACTAGAGGCAAGAAACACGAAATAAAAATAAGAAAATAATAGAAAATGGAATCTTACCAGCGTTTTCGAAAACCTCTCCCACCATTTCGAAAGTAAAATAAACATGAAACAAAAATAAAAAATTATATATAACAAATTAAAAAAATTAAATCAATAGTAATACTTGTTTGTTGTTTGTTAAATTTTCAAAAAAACGTTCAATACACATGAAACACAATGGTGGACAATTTCTTCGCATGAAGAAGCCACAGGAAACAATTCTTACGTTTTATGTAGGGCTGGAATGTTTCTTAGAAGATTTTAAATTTCGAAGGTTCGAAGCTTCATAAAAAATCGATTCTTTTAAATTTCTAATTTCGAAGTTTCGCAGTCTCATTTCGGGAATATTGACAAATGAAGATTTCCAATTTCGAAGGTTCGAAGCTTCATAGAAAATCTTCGAAGATCCGAATCTTTTAAGTTTCGAATTTTCAAAGTCTCATTTCGGGAATATTGGAAAATGAGGATTTACAATTTCGAAGGTTCGAAGCTTCATGGAAAATCTTCGAAGATTCGAATCTTTTAATTTTCGAATTTTCGAAGTTTTGTAGTCCCATTTCGGGAATATTGACAAATGAAGATTTCCAATTTCGAAGGTTCGAAGCTTCATAGAAAATCGAATCTTTTAAGTTTCAAATTTTCGAAGTTTCGGGAACATTAACAAATGAAAAAGTTAAGTTCTACCAAATTATTTAAAAAAAACTAATAAAAACGATTATTTTTGCAAGATATGTTATTGTTCGAACTGTTTCCACCAATCGTAACCGACCCATTACGAATATATAGAGCACATATAAATCTTTTAGAAGGTTGGATTTAAAGTTTGTTAAATTTGAACAGGTGTATGCAAGGAACGACGATAAAATCCAGTTGGAAAAATGGAAAATGAGAAAGTGCAACAATGATCTTGGTGTATTAAATTTTGTTAAATTTGGACAGGTGGAAAAATGGAAAATGAGGAAGTGCAACAATGGTCTTGGTGTATTTGCAAAATCATCCACAAGCATCCATCCGCTGTGGTCAAAAGGATTTAGGCGTTGATCATTATGAAGATAAAACCAGCACAACCTGTTTAGTATTCATTTTAACTTCAGCCTTGCTCACTAGTTATCTCCTAATTATGTAAATGCTAATGTATGACGAAACTAAATCCCAGACGTAATTTCATGCATAATAAAAAAGCAATATAACAATATGTAATACCTTAAATAAACAAATTCCATTCCCAAATGGTGACATAATCAGGCATAAAAAAAACATGTCGGCATCCACTAAGCAACATTGTTCAAAACGTATTCAAATCGCAATAACTTAAAATGCAAATGGCATACCTATCATAATTGACACGAGAAAATAACCGTTACAATGGTCGAACCATAATTGCCTTTTCTAACAACACCTAATTTTCCCTTATCTTTATCTTATAATTAAAAGTTTTGTAGGAAAACCTGTACAATTTACATAACTAGAATAATTTGTAAGTGCTGCATTACTTGTAACATTAGTCAGGGAAGATATATCACGTCGGCCAATGAAATGCATTTATTACGTGACTAATACATTCATTACTATTCACCACATAACATTTAATTTAATTAATAGAATGCGCGATAAAAACACGATGTTGTTTCATGTTGTAATAGGGGCGGGTTTATAGCAAGGCGCGAATTAAATGTGATGGCCGGTTAATTTTATGGTATGGGTGACAGATGTTGCATTTCACTAAATTAGACAACAAAAATAAAATTGAAATTTACATGAATTGAAATCGATTTCAATGTGGAATACTGCAACAAGCTTCGCCCTCGGGCAGCAACTCCAATATTGGTTATTTATACAAGGAATTTGTAATAGTAGCTATTATGTTTTCTTCGTGCGTTTGAAAATATAATCGTTTTACATCCATTCAGTAATAAATGGTGAGTGTAACATGCTTCTAACAGGGATCGAACCTGCAACCTCCAGATTGCTAGTCATTTGCGTCACAAAAGCCACACAGTTACGGTCCAGCCAGACTTTCAATTTAATTATTAATTCGATCTGGCGAGACGAAAACTTGTTGGCTTCTGTGTCGCAAATGGCAGCGTCCCAGACTAGCAATCTGGAGGTTGCAGGTTCGATCTCTGTCGGAAGCCTGTTAAACTTTTAATCCGATTTAATTCGAAATATTTGCAATTGCAAATAAATTATTTAAAAAAATATATTTATACTTAAACCATTCATATTTATTCTTTACTAATTATTTGTTATGGCATTCTTGACAATTTTTGTTTACATAAATTTGATATAACTATTATCATTTTATAAGTATTATAGATATCAGAAAGTCAACATTTTCTATTTTAATTTCATTCTGAAATAGTTTCTCGTTAAGTTAATATTTGTATAAATCTTTTTTATATTCAAATTCTTTTGAAATAAAAAAAGAAAAAATGTTTAAGGTAAACGCTCAGTTTATAATTTGTTTTCAATTCAAAAGAGTTTTATTTAAAAATCTCTGTTAGTTCCTGAGACACAGATGGACAGGCAAATACGCAGACATTTAAAAATGATCGGAATCGTCGTGGATCTCAAATTGAATACTTTCGTCGAAATTTAGAATTAGAAAAAATAACTAAAACAATACTTAGAAAAAATTATCAGTATGAAATATTTTTTTTCTTTATAGCAGATATCTGTATATGTATATCCAACAAGTAGAAAACGTTTATTTAAGAATTTCCTAAATTTATCTATGCCCCTTGAGGGACAGTTAGATTTCGGCCGATTGTCATTTTTGACCTTGAAAAGTGCCATGTTTGACAGCCAAACAAATGTAATATTTGTGTAATTTTTTACAATTAAAGAGTCATTTTTAATAGTTGAAATAACGCCATTCTTGATTGTGGAAAAATATAATTTTTGACAGTGGAAAATGGTAATTTTTAACTGGATAACATCATTTTTGACTATGGATAATGTCATTTTTGACTACATAAATGTCATTTTTAACTGGATAAATATCATTTCTGAAAGTCGAAAAAAATGTCATTTCTGGCTGTTAAGAATTTTACATTTAACCGTTGGAGTCCATTTTGTCAGTGAAATAAAATAAATGTGATATTTGAAAGAGTGCAGCAACAAAGTGTAATTTTCGATAATTGAAATTATTTTCTATAATTGGAAAATATCACATTTCATTGTGAAAAATATCATTTTTGACTGTGGAAAATTTTTATTTTGTCACCGATTATGGAAAAATATTATTTTTGACAGAGAAATCTTTTATTTTTAACAGTGGATAAATGCCATTTTTGACTACATAAATGTCATTTTTAATTGGATAAATATCATTTTTGAAAGTTAAAAAAATGTCATTTCTGGCTGTTAAGAATTTTACGTTTAACCGTTGGAGTCCATTTTGTCAGTGGAATAAAATAAATGTGATATTTAAAAGGGTGCTGCAACCAACTGTAATTTTTGATAATTGAAATACTTTTGGATAATTGTAAAATATCACTTTTCATTGTGAAAAAAATCATTTTTGACTGTGGAAATTTTTTATTTTTGACAGTGGATAAATGTCAGTTTGATTGTGGAAAAATATCATTTTTGACAGGGAAATCTTTAATTGTTGACACTGGATAAATGTTATTTTTGACTGGACGAATGTCATCTTTGATAGTCAAAAAAGCCATTTCTGGTTGTTAAGAATTTTACATTTAACCGTTGGAGACCATTTTGTCATTGGAATAAATTTGATATTTGCCAGTTAAAAGGGGTTATCCTATAAAGTGTAGTTTTTGATAATTGAAGTCATTTTGGACAATTGAAAAATGTCATTTTTTATTTAAAGAAAAATATCCTTTTTGACTGGAATTTTTTTTGACAGTATATAATTTTTGACTGGAAATTTTTTTGACAGTGTATAAATATCATTTTTGACTGGAAATTTTTTTGGCAGTGTATAAATGTCATTTTTTATTGTGGAAAAATATCATTTTTGACAGTGAAATCTTTTATTTTTGACAGTAGATAAATGTCATTTTTGACAATTGTCATCTTTGATAGTCTAAAAAATGTAATTTCTGGCTGTTAAGAATTTTACATTTAACAGTTGGAGACCATTTTGTAACTGGAATAAATGTAGTATTTGACAGTTAAAAAGGGTGCTGCTATAAAGTGTAATTTTTGATAATTGAAGTCATCCCGGACAATAGAAAAATGTAATTTTTGATTGTAGAAAAATATCATTTTTGAAAATGTTTATTGACAGTTATTTTTGACTGGGTAAATGTCATTTCGGATGGTAAAAAAGGCAGAATTTTACATTTAACCTTTGGAGACCATTTTGTCAGTGGAAAAAAGTGATATTTGGCAGTTAAAAAGGGTGCTGCTATCAAGTGTAATTTTTGACAATTGAAGTCATCCTGGACAATAGAAAAATGTCATTTTTTATTGTGGAAATATATCATTTTTGACAGGAAAATGTTTTGAGAGTGTATAAATGTCATTTTTTTATTGTGGAAAAATGTCATTTTTGACAGGGAAATCTTTTATTTTTGACAGGAAAATGTTTTGAGAGTATATAAATGTCATTTTTTATCGTGGAAAAATATCATTTTTGACAGGGAAATCTTTTATTTTGGACAGTAGATAAATCTCATTTTTGACTGGACGAATGTTATCTTTGATAGTCAAAAAATGTAATTTCTGGCTGCTAAGAACTTCACTTTTAACAGTTGGAGACCATTTTGCAAGTGGAAAAAAAATTGATATTTGACAGTTAGAAAGGGTGCTGCTATAAAGTGTAATTTTTGATGATTGAAGTCATTTTGAACAACTGAAAAATGTCATTTTTGATTGTAGAAAAATATCATTTTTGAAAATGTTTATTGACAGGTATTTTTGACTGGATAAATGTCATTTCTGATGATAAAAAAATACATTTCTGGCTGTTAAGAATTTTGCATTTAACCTTTGGAGACCATTTTGTCAGTGGAAAAAAGTGATATTTGGCAGTTAAAAAGGGTGCTGCTATCAAGTGTAATTTTTGACAATTGAAGTCATCCTGGACAATAAAAAAATGTCATTTTTGATTGTGGAAAAATATCATTTTTGACAGGGAAATATTTTATTTTTCATAGTAGATAAATGTCATTTCTGACTGGACGAATGTCATCTTTGGTAGTCAAAAAATGTAATTTCTGGCTGTTAAGAACTTTACTTTTAACAGTTGGAGACCATTTTGCAAGTGGACAAAAATGTGATATTTGAGAGTTAAAAGGGTGCTGCCATAAAGTGTAATTTTTGATGATTGAAGTCATTTTGGACAATTGAGGCATTAAGGCATTTTTGATTGTAGAAAAATATCATTTTTGACTGTGGAAAATGTTTATTTTTGACTGGATAAATATCATTTTTGATGGTCAAAAAAGCCATTTCTGACTTAAGAATTTTACATTTAATCTTTAGAGATTATTTTCAGTGGAAAACGTGATATTTGACAGTTAAAAAGGATCCTGCTATAAAGTGTTATTTTTGACAATTGAATTCATCCTGGACAATAGAAAAATGTAGGAAGATCTTTTATTGACAGTGGAGAAATGTCATTTTTGACTGGACGAATGTCATCTTTGGTAGTCAAAAAATATAATTTCTGGCTGTTAAGAACTTTACTTTTAACAGTTGGAGACCATTTTGCAAGTGGACAAAAATGTGATATTTAAGAGTTAAAAAGGGTGCTGCCATAAAGTGTAATTTTTGATGATTGAAGTCATTTTGGAAAATTGAAAAAAGGCATTTTTGGTTGTAGAAAAATATCATTTTTAACTGCGGAAAATGTTAATTTTTGACTGGATAAATATCATTTTTGATGGTCGAAAAAGCCATTTCTGACTGTTAAGAATTTTACATTTAACCTTTAGAGATCATTTTCATTGGAAAAAGTGATAATTGGCAGTTAAAATGATCCTGCTATAAAGTGTAATTTTTGACAATTGAAGACATTTTGGACAATTAAAAAACGTCATTTTTGAATGTGGAAAAATATCATTTTTGGCTGTGGAATATTTTTTCTTTTTGACTGGGTAAATGTCATTTTTGATAGTCAGAAAATATCATTTCTCGCTGTTAAGAAATTTACATTTAACCTTTGGAGACCATTTTGAATAAATGGTTCTGATGCAAAATGTAATATTGGCAGAGTCATTTTGGATAATTAAAATTGACACATTTGATCATTTTTGACTGGATTTTCTTTTAATATTCAACAGTGGATAAATGTAATTTTTAACAGAATAAATGTCATTTTTGATAATTAAAAAATGGCAATTTTTTTGGCAATTGAAGACTCATTTTGGATAATTAAAATTGTCACAATTTGATCATTTTTGACTGGAAATTTTTTATATTTAACAGTGGATAAATGTAATTTTAACAGAATAAATGTCATTTTTGATAATCAAAAAAATAGATTTTCTTACAAAGTGAGTTTTGATAGTTGAAAGGAGTACTTCCGACAGTCGATAAAATGTAATTCACACTTAGAAATGTTATTTTTGACTTATAAAAGTAATAATTGGTTATTGGAAAATGTCCCTTTTAACAGTTGTGAATGTCTATTTTAGAAATTTTAAAATGCCATTTTCAACATTTGAAAAAGGATACACGTTTTCTTTTTGGCTGTAGAAAAATGTATTTTTTTTAAGCCTTAATTCTGGCTGTTGAAACGTGCCATTTTTTAAAGTGATGACATTTTTGTCAGTCGCAATGACATAGTCATTATATTTTAAATTTTTGATAGACAAAAAATGCAATATTTGATTGCTAAAAATGTAATTGTAGAAAAATAATTTCTGACAGTGGAAAATCTTTAATTTTGACAGTGGATAAATGTAATTTTTGACTGGATAAATGACATTTTTGATTGTTAAGAATGTTAGTCAGTTTTGAAAGTTATAAATGACACTTTTGATAGTGTAGATGTCGCTGTCATTAGATTTTAAATGTCATTTTCGATAGATAAAAGATGCAATATTCGATTGCTAAAAATATAATTGACTGTAAAAAGTTCATTTTTTGAGCGTTGAAAGTTAAAAGGAGTAATTTCGAGCATATTTTATCAAACAATTTATCAAAAGGTTCGGGAGAATGATTGGATTAACAACTGCAGGTTTATCTCAACTTTGATTGAGCGTTGAAAGTTAAAAAGGGTAATTTTTGACTGCGAGAAACTGTGATTTTAGGTTGTGGATAAATGGCAATTTTGACTGTCAAAAGTTTTTGGCTGTTAAAAATGTTACATTTGACAGTTGAAAAAGATCGTCTTGACGGTTAATGCGGTTTTTAGTAGTTTTAGAATGCTATTTCGGTAGGAAAATGTGATTTTAGACAGTGGAAAATTTTGTTGACGGTTTGTTGGCCGATTTATTGAGTCAATTTTCAGGATTTTTATTGTAAAAGAATCATAATTCGAGACACTAAGTACGAGTGTAGGATTTTTTTTTTTACTAGGTTAGGGATGGATCACTAAAAACATAAATATAGGACACTTTACATATTTATAGAGGTTTTGCGTCTTCTTGTCCGTAGATGTAGTTTTTGGTGAAGTTCAATCACTTGTAGTTAATTTGTAAAAAATGTTACGATAACTTTTGTATTGACAGAAATACGAAAGGAGTGGTGTAGCTTTAACTTTCGTCAGCCCACATGTACAATTAATGTACATGTACAATTAATTTGAAAAAATTCTAGTATACTTTTTTGTAATGTGCTATAAGTGCTCGTGTAGCTTTAACTATCGTCAGACCATACTTATTTTTCCGCTATGTGGAAATTGTACTAAATTTTTCAACGGTGTAACAAATTTGTATTTAATGTGTAAAAAAATTCTGGTACGTCTAGTGGGTAGAAGTGCGGCCTCTAGACCCCGTTAGTGCGGGTTCGAGTCCCATCCGGGCGGTCATGTTTTCAACAAGAAAAATGGCCGTGCGGGTCCATGAATGCCGTGTTTGTCTTCATTTAAATATGAATTATTAAATACTAAACATCGGTTGTGGCTGAATACCCTAGCTGGCCAAGCCAACTCCCTATCATCCCCGATTCCCTAGAATAGAAATAGAATAATATAGAAAATTCTGGTACAGTTTTTTCAACTATGCTATAAGTGTATAGCTTCAGATACATCATAAGCGAATCGTGAATCCACTTAGACATATTGTTAGTCCATCCTCTTTGAGCAATGCGTGGAGTGTCTTGAACTTGGTGCCCTTCCGCAAAAGGCATAACTCACCATAACTCACACACGTAACCTATTGACTGCGCAAACATTCGCTATTTGCAACATCGCAGATGCCTCACATCACTCATAACGAAGGACCAGAATTAATATCCTCCATCCCGTGTCATTAGCGCACTAATCATCGTCACACAGCGGACAGCTTACTATCGAATTCATCGCCTTTACGCATACATTATAATAATGATAAAATCTACAAAATACTACGTATAGTGAAGACTTGCCAAGATATGAAAACTAAAGGATTAGAAATATAAAAGTCGCAATAAAATAATTTCATCCAGAGGCGGCTCGTTATATATAGCCAAGAAGCCATAGCACTACCTGTAGTTTCAAGCTAAGCAAGAATTTTTAATTAATTCTTAAAACACTTTTTCGCCAGGTCTATACATCCAAACGAAAGTATTAACCAAGTGATTTGGGCTGGCGTTCTTTGTGACAGGAAAACATTGGACGCATTGACGCGGTTTCTACGCACAATCATGGAACTGTGGAGTCGCCGTGTCAGCAGTGTTGATGGTGTAGGAGATATGGTGAGAGAGGGGAAAAATGGACCAGTTGCGTGATCCGAAGAACTGTTTCCTCGAGCTGGAAGTAATCAAAAAGAATGTTGAAGGAGAAGACAGAAGGACATGAAAAGAACATAAGAAATCAGAAGGCTGCTGGAAAACAAATAAAATCAAAATAGCGTCTAGCAGATTAGGAGCCATCTCCATGAAGAATAGAATTAATTAATTTATCATCATATTTTATCAAAAGGTTTGAGAGTATAGTAGGATTAACAACTACAGATTTATCTCAACTTTGATAGAGCAGATTTTAACACAAATTTTATTGGGAGAATGATTGCATTAACAACTGCAGGAATACAAATGTGTCTTAACCTTTGATGGTGCCGATTTTGTCAAGTTTTTTATCAAAAGGTTTAACAACTGCAGGTTTGTCTTAACTTTGATAGTGCAGATTTTAGCAAAAAATTTACCAAAAGATTTGGGAGAATAATAGGATTAACAACTGCAGATTTGTCTCAACTTTGATCGTGTAGATTTGAACAATTTTTTTATCGAAAGGTTTGGGCGAATAGTAGTATTTACAACTGCAGGAATACATTTCTATCGAGCAGATTTTATCAAAATGCCAAAATGTTTTCCCGGCTACAAATCATAAGGGCCTATTGTCCACATCTAAAATAACCCAACGGCCTCATGACCTTGAATGGTGTAGCTTGTAAGATTAAACTCATCCTCATTAAATCGCAGAAGATTCGTTAGTACGACCACAAAGGCGAATGCTGGCGCTGATTCAACCACTTACAGACCAAGGTCGACATTACTTGACTCTTACGAGTTGGTCGATTAAACGTTTTAGCGCCATCTCGGCACCAACGTTAAGAACTGCACGTCTGACAGGTTTTAAAAACAATAATACAATTTTCATCAGGTAGAATACAAATGTATTTCGATATAAAAAAATGTACCACGAAGATTCAAGAACAAATGTATTTAATTAGAATTGCGAATATTAAATATAACCACGTTGTATTTATGTATTATATTAACGACACGAAATATATCACCAAGCATTTAAGCACGTGGGGGTTGAAAGGTATCAAATTAATGGGAATAAAATGCGCGTTTTTCTGACAGGACTATAATTTATGCCGTAACGTTTTTTTTTTTTTGTAAAATTAGATTACGCGTTTTTCTGTTTTTCTGCACATTAAAATTTCCATAAATTTCGCTCGATGAAAAGGGCGTCAGTTGTCGGTCAGATGAGCGCCGCGGAGGAGATTTTTTTGCGGAGCACACGGGGCAAATAAAAAATGAAGGGGATCGAACACCCCTCACTGGCAGACATAATAAAGTTAATTGAGTAGTATTTCGGAATCGACTTACCCTAACATCATCCGTTGTCGAGGGCGAAAAGCGGGGCAGGAAATGGACGTTCACACACAGGAGAACAAGAAGCCCACGGAAGCGTCGCGTGCGGCACAGTCGAATTTGAATTAATAAACAAAACACGGCGCGTTAACAAGTGGTTTGTTAAGATGGCGATACGTCAAAACGTCAGGCAAACACAAATACACACGACAGTATAACCAACAAGTACGGAATAACACAGCACAGAAACCACCGCGGATTGTTCGGCTCGTACAAAAATACTATTCGAATACTGTTGGTTGGGTTAATTGGTCCGAATTTACTTAGAAATCACATTTGGTCCGCTGTAAAAATTCGTCTGTCAGATTCGCGTGCTTGAAGGGTGTGCTTATGACAGTCGGTAAGCGCGCTGCCTGCATTGCAGGGGCCCACCGCGGAGACGAACCGCGCGCTTTTTGCCCCGAAAACCCGGACTTACCTTATCAGATTATATATTTATAAAGCTCGCACCCGGATCTGATTATGTTTTCGCCTTAACACCCACCATTTAACCTGATTCACCTTTTATTAACACGACGACACGTTATAAATTTACGTTGCTGAAATAAAATAACTCAGGTCATTTCAAACTGAAATAATTTAATTGTAAAATAACATCAGTAATGTATTCAAAATAATAATAGGTTGTTAAAAAAATTCCATAAATATTTATGAAATATGCCAACTTGGTGAATGAAAAATAATAATGGGTGTTTAATAAATTCCATAAATGTTTTAAACAGTGCTTAGTCAATGTTTTAAAGACATGACAAACTATACTACAGCATACTTGGAGTACTAGTGCTACTTCACTGTGTGGATGCTAAAATATACTACAATAATAAATAATGATGTCATGGAATTTGAATAAATTAAAACTCATGGTTTAGAGCAGTGGTTCCTAAACTTTTTTGTCCTGCCGCCCCCTTTCCAGAAAAAATATTTGTTAGCACCCCCTGGAAATTATTTTTTTTTAAATTTTAATAGCAATTACTAGGAAATATAAAAATAATTTTTTAATGGAATAAAACATGTTTAAGTTAATCTAATTAAGCGCATCATGTAGAAAAATAATTGATTTATTACTAACTATAATTTCCTTCAAAATTTTATGATAAAATATACATCAACACAAGGTATAATTTTTAGCATGTAAAATCCTATGGCCCACGATAAAAAAATACCCTGTATATGTGTTAATGTGTCTACCTTTTTAGTAAAATATAGTAAAGAAAAGTGTAAACTAGAAAAATTGAAATTATCAAAGTATTTATTGAACTCGGAATAGGATGTTTTAAAAAAAAGTTAAAACATTCAAAATCTTAATGAGAAGGATGAGCCTGGTGTGCTGCTATCAATTTAGTAATCCTCGGCTCTATTTTCGTTAGCAGTAATCTTAAATCACCATGATTGACTATTTGCAATTAGTTTCTTTTTTTTTTGTTAATAAATTGATTAACGCACTAAACCCAGGTTCCACTAAATCTTATCTTCTTTCTTTTATACTATCACCACCCCCTTACAGTTATTCATCGCTCCCCAAATGCACCTGAGGTCATCAACGCCCCCCTAAATCGCTGCAGCACCCACCAGGGGGCGGTGGCGCCCACTTTGGGTTTTTCACTGTTATACTTTCACAGCCCAATTGTTATATTAATTGAATATTCTTAATATAATATTTAATAATCCTTTATTAGTGTTCTAGTACATACAAATCAATTATGATTTATGGACAACTTACAAAAATAGAAGTAACATGGTTCACATGGTTATAATTAATTTAACCACCGTTTTGTAGGTGCGCGGGTGTATCAATTGAAAACCTTTAAAGAGCAATAAAATTTCTAACAGTTGTATGATTGATTTGTTATGTGGCAGTAGTGTTCCTCAAGCTGCATAACATTACCGACAGATCTCAAAGTGATCCTAAAACGAAGTATAGGGCAGCAGCGTCAGTATCAAGATAACCACCCCATTATCAAAATGCATCGCATTAGAACAGTGATCTGTGATGCATTTCTTGGAAAAATTGTTACGGGGGATGAGACCTCGGTTTATTATCACCAACCAGAAATAAAAAGGTCAAGTAAGGAATGGCCGAAACCAAAAAAATTCCAGACTCAACCACCAGCGGGAAAACCTACGCTCACTCTATTCTGGGAAGTAAATAAAGTGAGTTTTAGGGAGTAACCAGTGCTTCTTATTCAGGTCTGATCAAAAATCAGTAAACGACGAAGATTTTGTTACAGCGTGACAATGGTGAACCACATACAGCCTGTTTGGACAGCTCAAATATTCACCCCAAAGACTTTCATGTCTTCGAACCGCTTAACCTCTTTACGCTCAGGTTGCCACGTGGCAACAAGCAAAAAAAGAAAATAAAAACATTGTACAAAAAAATTACTCCTTTAGCACCATCCACGGAATATTTTTTTCATATTTTTTTGCATAAATGTTTGTGATAGTGAAATAATATTTCGTAGAAAAAGGTAACAATAACAAAGAAGTAATTTTTCATCAACTCTGGGATTAAATCAAAGCAGCATGGGCGCGAAGTGGTTAAAGATGGAAGGCAAGCATTTCAGAAGTGACGTAGAGGTATAATCTGCAGTGCATGCGTGGCTACAGTCACGACCAAAAGAATTGTTTAAACGTGGTATCCATGCACTTCTAAAGTGGCGGAATACTTGCATTGAACGATATGAAGACTACGTCGAAAAATAATATGTATGATTTTTCCTTAATTCTTACAACACAAAACTTATGACACCTTTAAGGTTTTCAATTGATGCACTGCTGTCTTTTGAAATAATTGTATGTGTTATCAAGAATATAAAACCATGTTATAGATGGATGAACTTAATTTTAAATTTAATGATATTTCTATTGTCATCTTGTGTAAGTATCTTGGCATTGCCTTAGGCGGCTTCCACAAATGATGTCAACGGTTTTTCGTTCAATTTCAACCCCCCTCCCCTATGTCACTACAAGGGCGTTTCCAGCCAACTACTCTAGGAGGGGTAGTTATAAAAAAAGATAAATAAACCGGTGCTTCTGCTCTCTTACACCTGTTCTGTGAAATCTCCCTATCCTTTTCCAAAGTTTTAAAGCGTAAAATTTACCGGCTATACCATATGTATAAAAATTATTTAGATAAGGCGTAGCCATAATAAACAAAATCACAGTCTTGGATTAGCTCAGCACGTTGTTGACTTTATGTCAATTAATTACTTCGAACAACTGGTGGCGAAGACGTGATGCGACGTATCAAACCTGCAACGTATGTTCCGAAATACAAAGCCACCCTTTATCTAAATAATTTTTATACATATGGTATTATTTGTTTGGAATATGGACTACCGGTAATTTTTAACAATAAAAATTGATAAGCGAAAAATTCTTGGGGGGGGGGTAATTACCTGATTACCCCCCTTTGAAACCGCCACTGTGTCCCTAGGTCTCACACCATGCCAGATCCCCCCTTAATCCAAAATTATTTTGTTTTACAAAGGCAACAATTAAAATATTATTAAAACTTGGAATAAGTGTTTTATGCAAAATTTCTGTTAATAAATCTGTCCCATACCGTCACAGTTTCGCTGACCTCCCCTCCCCAAACAAATGGAAGCCGCCTTAGATAAAAGACAATTTTTGAAGTTTCATTTGATGATAATAATATATCAAAGGTATTATTAGTAAAGCGGTCACTCACACATGTTTATTCTTCTATAGGTCGATTATTGATTATGACTACATTCAATATAGCCAAGCTTGCAAGACACTACAGGGTGGCCCAAAAGTTACGCACCATAGAAATATAATTTTTTTCTTTTTTTTTTTCAGATAAACAATGTTGACATGTGAAGAGCATGTGGAAGTTATCCTCCTTTGTGGAAGAGAAGGATATTCAGGAGATGTTGCAGCTGAATTTAATCGGAGACACCCTGAACGAGAGCCACTGTCGCACAGCACAGTTGGGAGACTGCTTGATAAATTTAAGCGTACTGGAAGTGTGAAAGATGCTTCCCGATGTGGACGCCCAAGCACTTCACAAGAAACGGAAAAAATGGTTTTTAGCGAAAATAGCAGCAAGCCCCAAGAAATCAACTCGCCAAACAAGTAATCAACTTGATATTCCTCGAACAACAATCCAGCATGTCTTGAAAAGGCACAAATATCACCCATACAAGTTGCAGTTATTACACAATATGTCAGAAGATGATTCAGATCGCCGTATGGAAATGTGTTACTGGTTTCGAACCAAAATGGAAGATAATGCACAGTTTTTATAAACCGTAATGTTTTCAGATGAAGCCAATTTTTATGTAAATGGTGAATTGAACAGACAAAATTTACGTTACTGGTCCTACAGTAATCCACATTGGTTCAGTAGCAGCAAAGAACAAGGAGCTACCCGCGTAATGGTTTGATGTGGTGTGTGGAAAGACCGTATCATTAGCCCATACTTCTTTGACGGAAATGTCAATAGTGAAACTTACCTGGCAATGTTGGGAGATTCATTATTGCCCGATTTGGATATCATTGGTTCCCGCCCTGAGTGGTTTATGCAGGATGGTTCACCACCACATTACGCCATTTAAGTACCGACTTGGCTGGACGACAATTTTCTTAGTGGATTGTTCGTAGAGGACCAGTGGAGTGGGCACCACGATCACCTGATTTGAATCAAATGGATTTTGCGATATGGGGATACCTGAAGGCAAAAGTGTACGAGAAGAAGATCAGGGATGCAAACCACCTTCGAGAGCGAATTGTAGCAGAGTGCCGTGCTATTACACCAATCTTCGTGTCCAGTGTTTTACAGAACATGGGCGACCGTTTACAGACATGTTTTGAGTTAAATGGTTCCCATGTTGAACACATACTATAATCTCCCTATGGTGCGTGACTTTTGGGCCATCCTGTACACTGGCGGTCACTGGCGCAAGGTAAGTTTTCATATCAGTTTAAGGGCAATGTGCTCATCTCCACAAAATACTGCTCGTAGAGGCACAAGTTCACCACAGGAATTTATTAGTTCATAAATATATTTTGAAATTATGTTCACTGCACATTAACGAGTCCAAAAGCCAAGTTATTTTGTTTGGACCCATTAAAAGCCGAAATATTTCAAGTTTAAAAGTTACACTAAATGGAAATAGTATAGAATAGTCATTCCATGCAAGTTGTACACTATGCTTTACAAAAACCGAGACCGGACAATTTGTATGCGATAACTTTTATCAGAGTCACCTGCTTAAAGCAGAATATTACTGGACGATTTTGGCAAAGGCTCACTTTACTTGCCAAGACTATGTAAAACAAGTCCATTTTCCAAAGGGCACAGAAAAAATTATTAAATCTGGCAATATTTACAATAGGTATCTGTATTGACATATCATTAGGGTCAATGTACCAAAGTTGCCATATTTATTATAAATCACCCTTTGTGTAATAAGTTTAATAGAATGTATTGGACATATTTTATTAGATAACAAAATCGAATTTTAACTGCAATATGTTTGTTGAATGATTATTAAGCCAACCATCATAATTCCAAGATATAGATATGGTCCTGCATTAAGTTATTTACCAAATATACTAATTTAATTTTTACCGATCAACTATAGAGGTTTTGGATTTACTTACTTCATTTCATCATCACATATTTATGCTAAAAAAGTACTGTCCACAGCATCGATATATACAGTAGAATTACTGAAACTCTGAAATGGTATTTTAACAATTCCAATAGGCATGCACTCATACTGACTAACCTTAATTTCTCGAAGCTCCGTAAAATAATGTGATTCATTAACAGAATGCCAACTCAACCGAAAGCAACACCAGGATATGCTAGGCAATAAGACACAGAGGCGGCCCGTGGATTTTCGTTGGGAGGGCAAAGACAAAGATGTCGCTCGTGCCGCACTACTTACTCTTATAGAGGAAGCAAATATTTCGTTGCTGTTTCGGTCAAATTTTCTTCCGTATTGTAACTACTTGACTTTATTTAAAAGATCTGTAAGAATAAAGTCAGAATAACTCTGGTTGGATAATGGTTCGTCTTGTACTAATTATAAGAAAATCCACAGAAAGCATCCCCTAATAAAATATTAAACCTTAACGAATACAAAATATCCAAAGTACAATATCGGGTGTGTATAAATTGGCGGATAATCTACACATGACGATATTCTTTCAAAAATTTTAAGTAGCTTATCTTAATTCTAAAATGTTGTACCATGGTTCCTGGGCCTTCACGAGGTCCTCAGAGTTTGAACCTCCAGTCATTAAATATGCGTTATTATTCGATATTAATTTACAAAAAACCCTGCAATTTCAGTAGTATGACTAGTTTGAAAATTATTTGTCAGTGTGTGCTGTCTTTCTGTCTCAAACTTGTATTTTTAACACTTCTTGAGTAGCTTATTTTCATGAAAAATACGTTCAACAACATGACACCCGCTTATGTCACTTTTGACACAAGTAATTCATTCAAACTTGCTAGTTCCAAGTTTGTGCCAATTCTGCTTTTCTCATTATTATAAGTTTGTATTAGTGCCCGGGTTTCAGTGTATTTGTGTTTCCGTGTTATTTTCGTTTTGTTTTGTTCAATTACAATAGATTTTACTATTTCCTCGTAATCTGTTTTACCTTGCATCTGTAATAAACCCCGCTCTATCTATCTGTTACCTTCTACTCTGAACCATGAGATTATTGATAAACAGGATAGCTCGTGAACGCTGTGTTGCCAAATGTACATTTCTTTTAAATGGATCCTGATGGCCTATGAGATGGTAGAACATTTTTTCATCAACTTTTTCTATTCAGAATTTTAGGAAGAACATCGCCACGTGTAGATTATCCGCCAATTTATACACACCCGACATATTCTTTCAAAACTACAGAATCCACCCCATTCCATGAAAGAGCATTTTACCTCTGTAGAGGTGGGCAAAATGACTATTTTTTGTGAATCGACTCGTGAAAAAGAGTCGACTGCAATGAGTCATGACAAATGTAAAGTATGTCTGGAAAAAAGTCCTCAGTTCCAAAAATGTTGATGAAAAGAAAAGGTCCTCGCCTACAAAATTTGATATTTCACCAGCTGTAAACCATCTTTATATGCAATGTATTTACATTTCAAAATTTTCAACCATGAGTCACTTGAATACTTGACTCATGAGTTACCCATCTCTAGTATATACCATTTACTTTTTGATCTCATTGTATGGTGACATGAATTACATATTTTTTAAGTATCAAACTAAGAAAACCAACATTAACAGATTGTATAACATATTCACGATCAAATTTAAGTAAAGCAAGCCATGATATTTGATTATGTTTGAAGCGGGACATTTTTTAAAATGCCTAAAGAGTGGCTTGCAATGTTTCAAAGTTTGGGAATCCCTAGGTAATAAGTTCAAAAATGTTAATAATCACAAATCAAAGAAAAAGTTTAAAAATTCAAACTTGTAGTAGAGTACGTTTGAATAGAGAAGAGCCCAAGGTTGCGCGAGATTTCAACGGTCACTTGTGCCAGTGGCGTGCGCAATTCATGTAAATACATTTGGGAAGGCAGAAAATAATACGTGAAGATCCCAATATAGGTGCCGCCTTCAAAAGCATCTATATTGCTTCGTTTTCCATAAACTCTGTAGAGATAATTTCACGAGATTACTTGTCCACATTTCCCCAACAAACACTTCCTTTCGGCGGCCATCGGAATGCAGCGATAAGTGATTAAACAACTAATATAAATCACTATCGTACAGTTCACTAACTCGTAAGTTCTGAAAAGAACTGATTTTTATGAACACAGGAAAAACGAATCAAAGCAAAACAGCGAACAATAAAAAGCAGAATGACACTCGGAACTCAGAAGCAACTACGCTAATGAAACACTGCCACACCCTATTCTGCATAATAGACTCGACTAACGGCTAAAAACCAGTTTTCGTTAGTGCGCAAGGTTCTTCTCTATTCAAACGTACTCTACCATTGTTTGTAATTATTTACAACGTAAAATTATTTTTATAACATTACATTCAAGGAATGATAGGGCCAATAAGGCCTTGTTCTGGGATTGGTTGAAATAGAGGGAAAACTCACACAGGAGAAATTTTATTCATCTTTATTTTGTCTAATAGTCTGTTATTTTGCTCGTGGGCATAAGCGTAGCAATAGGTGGTAAATATTAGACTGTTAATAAAATATTTTGCAATACATTGAACTACGATTTTGAATAATACTATAACTAAAAATAAATTAACTTGCTACAATTCCAAAAAAATATGGATCATAAAATCAGAGAAATTTTAAATTAACCAACATGCATTAGGTTAAACAAAATTATTCCCTATAGAATTATATTGTAGGGTAAACCTTAACCCTCTATTGCACGATTTATTGAAATATAAAAATATAAGTTTTTACATTAAATGGTTAAAGCAATAAGGCAAAATCATATTTTTTATAAAATTTGTTAATCTTCAATTATCAACGAAATGAAGAAAGCATTTGAATTCTTCAAACTTGTTTAGAGGCATAACATCCGTAATTTGAATGATTCTGGTTTTAGTGGCCCAAAACCTGCTCGAGGAAAGTTGTTTGATGAGAGACATCCAAATCAATATTCCTATGAATTGCTTCATTTCATTAGAGTTACTTGTAATTGGTTTGTTTAGTTTTTTCTGTGCGCCGTACGAACATATTTGCTCTACCATTTGAGAAATAAAGAAAAAAATTTAAGTCTTCAAACATGAATTTTGTTGAGGATCTCTTACAGTTTTCGAATCTTTTTATTTATGTCGTAAGATAGCAGCACTTTGCCTTACAAAAAATATGTTCCCATTTGGTAACAGTATGCAATAGAGGGTTAAGCTATTAAAATTAAATTTAGTTTTAATTAATCAGTTTGTTAAACATGCTACACACTTGGTTAATTTTTGCTTTAATCGGTTATGTTTCACTCGATTTTTTAAAAGAAATAAACAACTCCAAAATAAATGTAACAATTGTATTTTGCAATTTTTAAGTTTTACATCTGAAATAAATGTCGGTCTATTTCGAGTAATTTTTTTCTTTTTTGTAACAGCCTAACTCGTTCAATTGCACGTAATTTCTAGTGTATTTAAACGAGTCGAAACTGGTGGCAATACTATGACTTTGACAAGTAACTAAATATGATTTTTAAAACTTTTAAATTATTCCTCGCTATACATCCATCTCCACCAAGCTACCTTCATCCTATCCCATACATTTTCAAGACTGAAATACAACAAGAATATAAATTAAATGCAATCATCATACTTTCAATAACGAAATTAAATCTAAAGCTTGAATTACATTATGCTTTTTCCGTCTAGATTCTCGTTAGATTTTGCTTCGAGACGATCTAGCATGAATGTAATTCAGAAAATTCTATCCAATTTCCGTTCAAGTTTCTTGAATAGAAATATACAGCCGGTTCTATTTTCCGTTCGATATTGGTCCAAGTTCGGTATTGCCAACGACGAAAAGAAAACAACAACAACCATGGAGTTGTTTGTGCAAGCAACATAACCTATATAATCTGGTGACCGGTTGATGTTTTCAATTTTATTCATTTTTACAATCTCAACTCTTAACCTCAGTTGGACTTGGACACGCGATTATTTAGTAGGTTGGTAATTATGTCGTCCGCTAGCGGCGCTCTCTATATCGAATGCAATGAACAATAAATTGAACGGAAATCGAAAGCAAAACTTGAACGAGAAAAGATGGAAAAAGTATAATGGAATTCAAGCTTAAAGCTGATTAAAAAAATTATTTACTATACAATAAAAATGATAAAATAAGCACTTTCTCTAATATTAGCTTTATTCTGACCATTTTATAAAATAATTTTAAGGAATGTGTGCAGAGACAATTGCACTAATTATATTTACCAACATTCACGTAACAAGAGCATTGGGAAAATTAAAATGTTTTTCGTAGTTAACTGAATGTCGGGAAATTTAATCATTGCAATTTTCTCTGTATACTTATAAATATAATAAAATCTAAACTAATTGGAGTAAATATAAACAAAGAAGTGCTTATTTCATTACTACGATCGTTTTGCACAATGTTTCATTTACGGTGGATTTCACAAACATTTATTTAAGTCAGGTCTTTCGTAAGCCAGTATTATATTTTTACTTGTGTAAGAATTCTTTATACATCATTTTCCATCACTGTCAGTCACCGAATACATAATTGAAACGTTATTGTTTAAATTAGAAATGGAGCCTCAGATGAGGATTTAAGGTAAAAATACATCAAAATAGAAATGTTGTGAAAGAGTAAATATCAATTAAAATATGTGCAATATAATCGCAGAACGTAACCTGAAATTATGCATTCCATTTACCATTTGAAAGATCGTTTACACAGCCGAAAATATAGGTACCAGTGTTATGTCAATTTAAGCCAGAGTTATGTTTATTACCATCTTTGTGAAACCCACTGTTAGTGTTAAATGAGAATCTAATCCAGAAATTACTTAGTGAATGGTGAATGCAGTTGAACTAGGTTATATTAATGCTTAGAATTATAAAAAAAAAAAACTGCTTATTTACCCTATGGCGTTGAGTAATATTTTGTACATTATAATTAATGTGAAGCAGTTCTTACTCATTCTGTGTAGTCAATATTATGCACCTTCATGTGGTACCAAATTTAAATAACCATAATATATTGCAATAATTATGTATGTGGTAAGTAAAACACGTGTGTTGAGAATTTCCACAAATTTTTAATGTCGAAACACTGCGACATATATTTCATTAATCATCTGCCTGATGAAGCCACTGTGTGGCAAAACATATGTCGCAGTGTTTCGACATTAAAAATTTGTGAAAATTCTCAACACACGTGTTTTACTTACCACATATTATATGGAATTTCACCAAGTAACAGCCTCATTAATCCAATACAATAATTATGTTCTCAATATCTAACCTTTATCTCTTTGGTTTGCTTACTATAGCCAAGTTCAACTTTGCAGGCGTTTTGTTTTTAATACATGAACTACCATTCAAATTACCTGTCCATTGCTGGTCTCACATCCAATAGTGCAAAGCGATATTTAGGGTCTACAGAACCGCCATCGTAATAATCTATAACGTAACGTACGTCTTTACCGCATCTATCAATTATCCAGTCGTGTCTGTCAAACGGTAATTCGTATCCCATGAGTTGCCTTATTCTCGCTCTAGGGCTGTAATCTGAGGCTTTACCGCCAAAGCTTTTCAATCTACAAGAAAAGCATTGAATTATTTAATTTCCTGTATCAAGTCAAACGAAATTTTTTCTACTACTTGACATCCACGGACGTTGAAGGATTGGTTGTGGTAATAATATTTGTGCGGAAAGCATTTTTGGACTCCTTGCCATTACTTATTTATTATACCAGACTACCATAAAGTATCAAACTTTTTCCCTGCTTTATAATAATAATAATAATATATTTACGGGATTCACCCTGTACATTAAAGTATTAATTAGAATATAAAATATAAAACAAAATATAAAATAAAATATAAATATAAAATATGAAAATACAAAAGTTAAAATTACAATTTAAAATTTAAAATTGCGACAACTTTGTGTGATAAACAAACAAAAACATGCCTTTCATTTAATACAATTGCATTATTACGGCATCAGAAGCGTTACATGGGAACTTATCACCAGTGACAGCTTGCGGGGTGACTCATGGTACGGCCGCAGTAGCAGAGGTGGCAATACAGATAGGTAGGGTCGGTTGTAGCAACTGCACCTATCTGTATTACTACCTCTGCTACCTCTGACTCATCCCGTGAGTCGTCACTGCTTATCACTTCCTACTTATCGAACAGGAAGCAACACGTCTTCTATAATGCCTTAATGAGCTCGCCTAAAGTTACTCTGAGAAACGTTGAACAAGGGCATACTCAGCCCTTTTCTTTTCATAATCTAGTCAGCGACCTACCAGGCACAATATCAGCCCACGTCGTCCAATATACCGATGACAGAGCAGTACTTGTTTCGGATGTTGGAATGACAAATTTGACACTAAGAAGTGCTCTAGCGTTAAAGCAAACCAATGAACTTTCATTCAACATTGATAAGACCATAGAATTAATTATATTAACCCATAGAGACATCAAACCAAGCGAAGCAGCCTATACTCTGTTCATATTTTATTCTCGCTGCAGTCGGGGTGTTTTTTGTCCTTATATTGGCATGTTGTATTTTTGATAGTGATGATTGAAGTATGTTGTTAACCTATAATTTCAATAAAACGTTGTCAAACATGGTGAATGAGGGATATTATAAAATACATTGCACTACACATAACCAAAAAGACGCAATGACGTAACAAAATTGTTAGTATCAACAAAAATGTCACCCTAACAAAGCCTACTGCGGCGAAAATAAAATGTGAACCCGGGGGTAAACTGGACAGCAGACTAACATTGAAACCTCACTTTGACCATTCACTAACCAAACTATCTACGGCGGTGAGAATATAATGTGAACAGACTGTATCTGGGGATAAAATTGGACAGCAGACTAGCATGGAAACCTCACATTGACCATTTGGTAACCAAACTATCTGCGACGATTTACGCAATAAGAAGAATACAGAAAATTCTCAATAAAAATGTTGCTACTCAAACAAAATACGCACTATTTCATTCTGTGATGATCTACAGCTTAGAACTCTGGAGAGGTTCTTGCCGTGCTACAGATGTCTTTTTAATACAAAAAAAAGTGTGATTGCTTTTGTTAGCCAGACAACCGGTTGCAGACAACTATTTAAAAACTACAAAATAAATACCTTCTGTATACAAACTATTAGCAGCAAAGAGCTTCATTCATCAACCAAGAGCTCATTCATATCCACCGCAGGACCCAGAAACAATACATATCCATAACAACAGATTTCATGAACGACAAGGCACATCTTTTCAACTCACTACCAAATCATCTACAAGAATTTCCCATGTCCAAGTTTAAAAAACGAATAAAAACTTTAACCACAGAACACTGACTGTATAACATTAATAATTTTTTTTAATGCACATTTAATTTACAGTAACCTACGAATATTTTTTTTTATTTTGACTTAATGTACATTTACATGAAATAAATTATTATTATAGACATGCGCAGAGATGGTGCAAAGGCCACGGTGGGTCTTGTTGCTGGTGTTGTTGTGAGAATAAAGAAGGTTTAAAAAACAGCTCAGAGAATTATTGTGAATTGCACAGACACTAGTTCACAACAACAAAAATACTAACGTTATTAAAACAGATACTAGGTACCCAAGGTCAGTGGCGTATACAGAGGAGTTATGGGGTTATAATCCCCTTGAAATTTAAAAGAATATTTAATGTGTTACCAAAAGTATTTTATATTAAATTATTAGCTTTTATATATTTGTTTCGGCTATTTACATCCACCACCTGCTCGGATCGAAATCATGGGCAAGCGCATCCGCGCCAAGTCGGACGGCTCCCACCATATCAAGGTTCACCTTGACAAAATCAACAAACAACAATTGAACATAAGGGCGATACATTCATGTTTGTTTACAAAAAACAGTTGCACGCTTTTTTAATTCACAACGACCGATTACAGTAATTTGTATTAATAAGTGTAATAATGTAATTACGGTGAATATATTTTGGTAAAGTGAACCATTATTTGATTATCACCCGCATCATAATCAGTGAGCGAGATCTAAACCAGTGCAGATCACAATCATCGTTCAGAACGTCGCCAATATTATTATTATAACTCCCCCGAAAATAATTTCTATCCAAGCGCCTACCTAAGGTAAGTTGTCAAAATGATCAACTTTGTTAAGGCACAACCTTTGAAGTGTAGGCTACTTAAAATACTATATCAAGATATTGGAAGTATGTAGAAGTCTATACAGAAATTATTTGATTGTCACGTGGTAAAGCGTTGTCCTGTTGACTTAAACTTCGCAAAGAAGTTACTTCACTATCGAATGAAAAAACACTTCCTTTGCTAATTATTTCAATATGTGTGCAAATTATGTCTTTCTAAAACACTCTTAATTGTAGTCAATTAATTGAAATCGATTAGCATCTCCTCAAGAAAGCAATTCATTTTCTAGTTTGTGTGAGTATTTTCGGAATCATAATTTTGTGTTTAAATTATCTTACATACTTTGGTGCACAGCATTCGTCCGCATGTAAAGCTTCCCATTTAAGTACTTCTTGCCATGCCTGTTCATTATTAGCATTGTGTATTTTAATGATATCGTCCATGTCTTTCTGAGATATGTCCTCATTCTTCCATCTCCATCCTTTTCTCAACATGGCATTCCAAAACATCTGAAATTGTACATTTCATTTACATACTGTTAATTTATTACGTTTCATCAACATTAAACTCATCAATCAAATATGTTACTCAGTGACGGTTCGCGGGGTTTTTTTCTGGTACGGCCGAGGAACAAGAGGTGGTAATACAGATAGGTGCGGTCACGCAGCCAGCCGTCTCTGCAACCGACCCTACCTATCTGTATTACCACCTCTTGTTCCTCGGCCGTACCAGAAAAAACCCCGCGAACGGTCACTGATGTTACTGTATATGTGTATTCTGAAGTTTAAATATCTTTGCTATAGTCCCGCCATTTTAAGAAGCCAATTGAGATGGCAGATATATGCATGTTATAATTTTCTATCATTCAATATTCAGCGTGACATTAGCTAGAAAAGTAGTTCAATAAGTTCTTTGTAATGTGATTTTTTAGGTTGAATATTTATATATTCACATTATATTTAGTGTTTTTCAATTCATTTAACGCATCTACAATAAGGAAAAGTTTTTTACAGCTTCAAATATTTTGTATTACAAATTTAATGTAATTTTTGCTTTACTGTAAAAAAAAAAAAATTTACTAAAATGGTTTGAAAGCTAAAATATCTTTGACATAATCAAATGATTTTGTAATTAACATCTTACCTGCTGACTAGGATATATCCAAAACGGACTCTCGCCCTCTTTAACAATTGATTTGGGGATTGTGGATACCTCTCTTTTGGTTGGCAGTACAAATGGTTGATCTGGTGCTGGATTTTGGTTACCAGCAGGCATCTAAAATTAAAGTGTTTACCTTCTCAATACAATATTTTTATGTTATATCAAATATTAATAATTTATTTAAAAATAATGACAGTAAATTTGAACTTAACCCTTTCGGCCCTGGTGGTGGTAATTGCCACCGCAACATTTACATACTTACTATGACAATCCATATTTTTGCTGTTTATCACTAGATGTCACTTCGACAAAGCCTCACTAATTAATTTCTATATTAATTAAGCAAATGAGTTCAAATTTAGTATTTATGGTCTTAAGAATCTCCCCATCAATAATAATTAACAAAAAAAATGTTTTTTCATATTTAAAAATCCAGGGCTGAAAGGGTTAAATATATCATAAAAACTGAAACTATAAGTTTTCTTATTCAAGTTCCTACCATATTTAAAGGATTAACAGCGTCATGTTGAAGTGGGCATTCCGAAGCAGCTGGTTGCTGCTTTTTATGCATTGGACATTCCGGTGGTATCTCTTGACTGCCATATTGACCATGTACTGGAGGGTGATCCGATGGTAAAACTTTATTTTCTGTCGGTGTTGAATTTGGATGAATGATCTGGGTGGCAGCTATCTCCGCAGCCGAGACTGTGTTACCCATTTTCTGGAATACGGAATATCTTACCTTTCCACAATTTACATTTGTTTAACCCTTAGCTGCACCTGGGGGTCCTGAGGGACCCCATCCTTTCTTAAATGTACTTTTAATTATTTAAAATTTCGAAATATCATAAAACTAATGCCCTGATTTAGAAGTAGAGCGCTTGAAGTAAGTTAAAAAAAATGCATTTTAAGAATTTTCTTAGGGGCCGCGGTGGCCTAGTGGGTAGCGCTCCTGCTTCTGGGCCTCGTAGTCGTGGGTTCGAATCCCATCCGTGCGGTCACTTTTTCTGAATAAAAAATGGCCGTACGGGCCCATGGATGTTTAGTGGTTGTCCTTTCATATCAATATATGAATTAATTACAAAAAATCGGTTGTGGCAGAATAGCCAAGTAGCTTACGCCAATTTCCCTAATATCATTCACTCTCCTTAACCCGAAATTCCATCAACCATCCTTCCTTTTAATAAAAAAAAAAAAAAAGAATTTTCTTAACTTATTTTCTTAATCCTTGAGGGAAAAAGAGTTAACTCTCTAGTATGGCTGATTTTTCTAGTCCATAATGTACCAATTAACACTTTTGTACAGTTCTGTAGTCCTATATAGAGGATAGAAGAATTTTTCAAGCAATTTTTCAACTTGGGGTCCTCGACGACCCCATGTGCAGTTATGTTACACAATTGAAGTGGTGCAGCTAAGGGTTAAATAATAAAGATATCTGATGAGTGTTTTTTATTCACTAATTATATTAAAAATCAGTTAAAATAATCGAGACTGTTTCATACAGTGTGGTCACACGTGACAAAACCAGTAATTTAATTCACAAACGTTCTCGTAATCGATAACAAGTTAGGCAAAATTTGATAAATACAGTTACTTCTGCTTACGTCAGGCTTCTATTTAGTTATACCTATTGGAACACTGTCACTTTATTTGTATAATACTTCAATTTAATTTCTCTAACTAATTGTAACTTTAAATTTGTTGAATTCAAATTTATTGGTTATGTTACATAACGTAGAATAACTACGCAAATTTTAGTTATTGGGTTCAGACATATATATGTTCTATATTAATTACAGAATTACTTACGTGTTAAAGTTATTAAAACGTGTAAATTAACATAAATCTTATAATACTTCTACACTTTGACATTCCTTGCTTGACTGATTTTAATGGAGGAAATGTGATCTTAAAACAGGCAACTTGATTTACACAATGAAGTACACAGGGTGGCGTATGTTATATCTTTGAAATTCCAAATAGAATTAATTTTTATGAGGTAATTAATTGTTTTTAGTATTTACGTATTCTTCAGTGACGGTACGCGGGGTTTTTTCTGGTACGGCCGAGGAACAAGAGGTGGTAATACAGATAGGTGCAGCCAGCCGTCTCTGCAACTGACCCTACCTATCTGTATTACCACCTCTTGTTCCTCGGCCGCACCAGAAAAAAACCCGCGAACCGTCACTGGTATTCTTAGTTCATAATATTAATAACAATATGAAATATATACTAATTTTACCAAATAAAACTTGGTTTCAATTTCCGACTAGTTCGCCTTATTACGGCATTTTCAAGAGGATTTTAAATATTCAAAATTTAAACAGTGTTTTATTGGTTAGAATTAATATCTCTTTCATATTACCATCATTTATGAGGTAACTTCAAATGTTTTTCTCTGGTTGATTACTTATAAACTAAATAATATCTACATGAAAGTTTTTAATTTAAATTTTAATCGATTTTTATTTATGACAACTATACAAATTGCTCATTCCACGTGAAATCACACAATGGCTGTTGCCCTCATATCACAGATTTTTCTAATTTTTTCTAATGTACCTCAGCAATTTTCAGAAATCGAAATCGCGAATTTGTTGCCTTTCAACTTGGAGGATTTTGACAGTTTTCATTAATCGATTATTAACATTTCATAATACTTTTTAAAATTAAATGAAACAAACAAAAAGACCTGCAAAGGTCGAAACTATAGTTATGTCAGTATTGCTTATAATACGGATTAAACATTGTGTTTGTGTGTATTATTCGATATACAGTGGCATACAATGCTGAAAGGAATTATTGATAAAAATCAAATAACCTTAATTATCCATACAATTAAGTTAATCAGATCTGTCAAAAGATCATTTCTCGAATGATTTATACACAAAAAGCTTTCCAATCAATACACCAGATAATCACAACACAACTGTGACTAATTCGTAAAGATTGCTACTTTGATCATCGCTGAAGCGATCCGATACCGACGAATTCAATAATGCACTTTCTAAATTTGATGGGTGCTATATGGATTGCTACACAACAAATTCCTCGAATTCGAAAGCATTTCTTTTACAACTCACACACTCATTATAAATTACGGTATTATATGGTCACACCATTAATAAAATCCTCATAATTTCAGCCGTATACAAAAGAGTGTTATTTATGTGAAAGCCATGTTTATAAGTGGAATTTTATTACAGGGATAAAAACACTTAATTTGTTTCACTAATTTTTAACTATGTACTCAACCAGTTTCACTGTTGAAAATGCTGTAACAAGCGAAACTTATCGATTTTTTTTTATAGATAAATAGTGTTCAAAATTTGGAAAAACAAGAAAAAAATGTTTTGAAGAAAAATTTCTTTCAATCGTTTTTTAGGTGACATTTAAAATAACAATACATATATCAAAATCAAGATTTAAAAAAACTTGTATGTTATAAAATTGACTAATCATATTAGAGTATTTAAAATTTCGGCAAAAGGAAAAAAATGACTATAGAGGAATTACGTAAAAATCTAGTTAGCCCTGATATATTCTAGAATCAAATTTATGTATTATTTTTTTACAAACATTTTAAAAACACATAATAACCCCAGTGGCATTTAATTAACGCATATTTCAAGACTGACCTTCTACTGCACTAAATTTCTGAATTAATTTTAACTTCTGTGCTTCAAATACCACCCAAAATATTCCTGACGAATGACTTCCCATTACTCATCCATTACCGATGCCCGGAAATTCAAACTCAATAACCAGTAATAACAGTCAATCGTGGAAAAGCTGGCTCGATCCAATTTAGATCGTGGAGTGATTTAAAAGCGCTTTCTTCAATTTCCGAAATCACGAGCTCACCTTGGAGCCAAGCTAGTTCCGAAAAATAATTGGTAAGTCACATATCGAGTTTGTTCCTGTATAGACATCCGTGGTAAATCGGTATCTTGAAGATTAATATATGAGTAAAAGTGTAAAGAGTGAATGCTTGAGAATCCCGCAAAAAGGAAGAAACGGTTCTCATGTTCGGCTATAAATATTTCTTCTTTCCATATAATTATGTGTACGGAGAGGATGCGCTTGTTATGTTATAATAATACCTCTTTGAAATTGAATTTAATTGTTTTTGATGGAAAAAAAAATTGTTATGTAAGAATATTATGTTGTGACATACTCAAAAATGGTGATGTGGCCATCATGTTACTTTCTCCGACTTGATGGTATCATAGCCATTTATATTTACGTTTTCATGGTTTATTTTCAATTGAAATCATACATCGAGCGTTGTGTAAACTCGGATGAAACTGACGTTTAAAACGTCAAAATTATGAAAGATTCAAAAACTAAGTTTACTCAAAAACTAAAGGGATTTCGAAAAAAACTTATTCTTTATAAGTTGTTCATTTTAGCATTCTCTGCAATTATTATTAACATAAATTTGCTGTAAATATTATCGTTTTATAATTATAAACCAAAAATTAAAAAAGTAATAATAAATTTTTTTCTCAAATAAAAATGATTTTATGAAAAATATTTTCAAGCAAAAGATGTTCATTTCTTTATTGTCTTCAAAGTTTGTTTAAATGTTTTTGTGATATTTTTCATATTTAAGAAAATATTGGCAAAAAACAAAAAACAGTTAAGGTAAACGCCCACTTCCGGTGTACGAAATTTTACCAAAAGCTTTTCAGTTCTTCAGATTATCAAATAAGACGGATATTCAAAGTTTCATATTAATTGCTCTATTAGTTTTTGAGATACAGCGCGCACAGCAGACACACACACACACACACACACACACACATCACATATACACACAGACACACACACATCACATATACACACAGACACACACACAACAGACACAAAATATTTTTTCCAGAAGTTGTTGAAATGGCATCTAGGGACCCCAAAACGGATATTTCCGTAAAAAAATTTTTGAAAAAAAATCACGATCACAATACTTTCTCGTACTTCGTAACGGAGAAAGTAAAAATGAATAAGGATGTTATAATTTGACAATTGTAAATTATAATTGCTGTAATTTGAAAAGGCCAAAATTTTCAAAAAATCTCGTTTTTTCAGTAGTTTATGATAAATTATAAAAGAAAATGTATGCAATATTTTTTGTATTGGCCCTTTTTTGGTATCTCAGAAACTACTAAATATTTTCAAATTAAACATTGAACAGTTACATAAAATGGACTTTAACACTTTAATTATAGAGTTTGCTAAAATTAACGATTTATAAAGAAAAAGGATTTTTCGAAAAGCCACAGTTTTTACTTTCGCCGTTACGAAGTACGAGAAAGTATTGTGATCGTGAAAATTTTTCTGTGTGTTTCTTGTGTGCCTGTGCGCGCTATATCTCAAAAACTAATAGTGCAATTGATGTGAAACTTAAAACATAAGTCTTATTTGATAATCCGAAGAACTGAAAAGCTTTTGGTGATATTTCGTACACCAGAAGTTAGCTGTTTCTTGATTTTATGAAAAATATTTTCAACCAAAAAATGTTCATTTCTTTGTTGTCTTCAATATTTTTTAAATATAAAAAATATCATAAAAACATTTAAACAAATATTGAATACAACAAAGAAACGAACATCTTTTGGTTGGAAAAAACATTTATTATTATTTTTTTCATTTTTGGTTTATAATTATAAAACGATATTAGTTACAGCAAATTTATGTTAATAATAATTATAGAGAATGCCGAAATGAACAACTTATAAAGAACAAGTTTTTTTCAAAAACTCTTTGGTTTTTGAGTAAACTGACATTAGGATTTGAAGTATAATTTGTCATTTTCATCTTTCAATATTTTGACGTTTTAAACGTCAGTTTCATCCGATTCTACAAAACGCTGTATGTTCATTTAAAACATGATTTGAATTGAAAATAAACCATGAAAGCGTAAATATAAATGATACCATCAAGTCGGAGAAAGTAACACGATGGCCACATCACCATTTTTTTTAAGTAAACGGTAAATATGAAATATATCACAAAAATCGAGACCCTTATTTTAATGTAAGCACATTTTGCGGTGTAGCAAAAACTGTAGGGGTGAGCACGTTTTATGTTACACCCGGTATATGATCAAAACGTTGATTCCACGAAAATATTTCTTAATCAGTTTTTAAATTTCATTCAATTCGTCACATTTTAGCGTTATACTCATCGAAATTGGAGAACGCGCTCAATTGTAAAATTTTAATTTCAAAAATCACAAATCAAAATTTAAACGTTAAAAAGGTGTGATTTTTGCATTTTGTGAAAATTTTGTAATCAGTTTTAAAATTGCACTAAATTCTTTATATTTTGACGTGTGAATCATTAAAATCTTATAACTTTTGGCAGTTGTGCATTATCAAAAATCAATATCATGATTTTTTTATTTTTTTTGGATTTCATGAAAAAAAAACAAACTAAACCAAACTTGCCACATTTTGACTTTAGAATAATAAAAATGGTGATGTGGCCATCATGTTTCTCCGACTTGATGGTATCATTTATATTTACGCGTTCGTGGTTTATTTTCAATTTAAATCATATTTTAAATGTACGTCGAACGTTTGTAAACTCATGAATCTGACGTTTAAAACGTCAAAATTATGAAAGATGGAAAAATTATACTTCAAATTCAAAAACTCAGTTTACTCAAAAACTAAAGGGATTTCGATAAAAACTTATTCAAAAATCTCGTTAGTTTTTGAGTAAACCGAGTTTCTGAATTTGAAGTATAATTTTTCCATATTTCATAATTTTGACGTTTTAAACGTCAGTTTCATCCGAGTTTAAGCAAAGCTCGATGTACATTTAAAATATGATTTCAATTGAAAATAAACAATGAAAACGTAAATATAAATGGCTATGATACCATAAAGTCGGAGAAAGTAACATGATGGCCACATCACCATTTTCGTACTTCGTAACGGAGAAAGTAAAAAATGGCAAATTGAGTCTAAATTCTTCATTTTATTCGGAATTATGTTTTCGTAACAAGCTACAAAAATTTCATGATTTAATTTTGGGATATGTCCAACAGTAAATTTGCAAAAAAAAAATATATTCAAAATATAAAAAAAAAAATCCAATCGACTATCTAAACGTACTGACATTTCATTTAAGATTACTATTCCACATCTTACAATTAAATTTTTCGATAATGCGATATAAACGTAAATATGCAAAAAAAAAATTAATCTTTTTTCTTTGTATAACAGATATATTTATTCGTTTATTAACCTTTTGGCAGCTCAACTTGCCATTATCAAAACTAAACTAAACTCTTTAGTTTAGCAAGTATACTGGTGAAAAAATTTAAACACTTGAAATTCGTGAAATTTCGACCATTTTCAAACCGCCATAACTCGGCGTATTATCAATCGATTTTGATGAATCTTTGAGGGCGATAAACTTTGAAGTGTTATCTTCAAAGTCATGCATGCAAACGTAAGCGTAACCCCTTCCGCCCCCCTCTAGCACCCCTGTGAAAAAAAATATTTTCTCAGGATACCATGTCCAACTTTGACAATTCACTCGATCCACCATAAAGGCATTAAAATTTGATCAATTCCCTAAGCAGGACTCAAAGAACGAAGTTCCTACGATGATTTGGCACCAAGTTATGGGAGTTGTTTTTTTCCACCAGTGTATATGTGTTATACAAACAAAGTAAAATGTGTTTTATTATAATATATACTAATTGAGTTATATAGAGGGCGCCAAAAGGTAAAAAAATATTTCGGACATCAACCCCCACCCCCAGATGGCGCAGTTTAAGGTACGCTCGAAATTTACGATGATATAGCAGCAAGTTATGGGAGTTTTTTTTTCCACCAGTGTATATGTGTTATACACATATAGTATTTTTTTCTATGGAAATCGAAGAGATGAAACTTTCAGGGTAGGCGGGGGGTGAGATGAGCCATGATCCGCAATTTTTTCAAAACCCTCCAAACACCCCCCGCCCCTCCAGGGCGCGTTATTTGGCCCATCCCGGATATTTTTTTCTTTCCTTTTTATTTCTTTCGACGACGTATTTTTTTTTCTATTTATATCAAAGAGTTGAAACTTTTAGGGGGGGTTCGGGGTAAGACGAGCCTTCATCTGTATTTTTTTCAAAAATTTTAAAACACCCCCTAGCCTTCCGGAGCGCGTCACCCAGTTTTTCGTTTTTCTTCTTTTAGTGATTTATTTTTTTCTTTTCAAATTGAAAAGCTGAAACTTTCAGGGATGCCAGAGGATATAACCGGCTTGTATTGGGAATTTAAAAAAAAAATGAAATTACCCTTATACTTCATTTGCACCCCCGAGTTCGTTCGTTTCTTCTTTTAAGGACGTATTTTTGTTTCTTTTCAATTCGAAAAGCTGAAACTTTCAGGGATGCCAGAGGATATAACTGGCTTTAATTAGGATTTTTTTCAAAAATTTTGAAACTACCCTTACGTTTCATTTGCACCCCTCGATTTCGTTTTTCCTTTTTAAAGGACGTATTTTTTTTCTATGGAAATATAAGAGTTGAAACTTTTAAAGTGGGTAGGGGGTGGGACGAGCCAAGATCCGTAATCTTTACAAAAAATTTTCAAACACCCCCCACCCCTCCGGAGGGCGTTATTTGGCCTACCACAGAATTTGTTTTATTTCTTTCAAGGACGATTTTTTTTCTATTTAAATTGAAGATTTGAAACTTTTAGGGTAGGTTCGGGGTACAACTAGCCTTGCTCCGTATTTTTTTTTTAATTCTTGGAATACTCGCTACCCTTCCAAAGCGCTTTATTTGGCATGGCCCCTGGGGGTTCGTTCTACTTTTTTCAAGTACGAATTTTGCTTCTATGGGAGACGTATTTTTTTCTTTAAAAGCTGAAGAGTTAAAACTTTTAGAATTGTTAGGGGGTAGGATGAGCCTTAATATGTAATTTTTTTTTTAATTTTAAAACGCCCCCTATCCTTCCAGACCGTGTTTTTCGAGGTATGATTTTTGAAATTTGCAACAAATTATGCACCCCTTTAATTACGAATTAAACAAAAAAAAACATTTCATCGTATTTTGCAAAAAAAAAAATATGCAGGACCGTTTACTCTACGATTTACGGTGATCCGTAATTTTTTAATTCGACATTCTCGAAATACCTCAGCAGGGCTGTGGAAGGGAAAAAATTGAATTTAACTCAAATGTCAGATTTTTCAATAAGTAAAATGAAACTAAATCGAAAACATATACAAAATTTTTACATAAAGTGCATACTTTTTAAAATTTCGATTTTCTCCAATTTCAAACTGCCCAAAACGATTAAAAATCATGTTTTATTTTTTTTACCCTCTTCGGTACTGCCGATGGAGATGACCTGTTTAGGCAACATGGCAGCTATTAAGAAGTATGTATTGAGCAAAATTTGATCGTCCCAATAATCCTCCCTGAAGACTTCAGGGTCTTCTTTCAAAATTATAGATAAGAATTCGTAAAGCCTTCCCTGCACATCCTGGATAATTTGAAACCACTTTGTCCCCTTAATTGAAGACAGCTCTATAACATTTATTCTTTGAATTTTTTTGATTTTTCTAATCGTTTGCGAGATATGAATTTTTTTATGTGTCAAGGCACCATATTTTTCACTTTTCATGAGTAAACATCGGAAATTTGGGTGAAAATCGCATGACATGGATTCGGCTGACATTTTCACCAAAGATACCTCTTACCGGAAGGGTTGAAAAGTGACAATTATTTTATCTCTGGGGGCTCCCGTTCGTTCGTCACCAATTAAAAAAAAATAGAAAACACTGTGTGTGTCCAGTGTACGAAATTTTATCAAAAGCTTTTCAGTTCTTCGGATTATCAAATAAGACGTATGTTCAAAGTTTCATATCAATTGTTCTATTAGTTTTTGAGATACAGCGCGCACAGTCAGACACACACTCAGACACACACAGACACAATTTTTTTTTTCCAGAAATTGTTGAAATTACATCTAGGGAATCCAAAACGGATATTTCTAGTTCGACTCAGAGTATAACAAAAAAAAAATATATTAGGAAATAGTTTGCTTAACTGTGTACAGAAATTTTATACCAAAACTATTTTTAAGACATTTATCATCGTAACACTTATCAACTTATCGGCTTACCAAAATCTGTACGAGCAATTATACCTTCTCAACTCCCAGTTGATTTCCTCCAATTCAAAACTTAAGCCTTGAGTCTCCATTATTTACAGCTCATAAATAAAAACCAGCGCCTCATCAACCGTAGCACAAGCCCATTATTTAAGTTATGCAAAGAAGAAAGCAACACCTAATAATTAATATCAAATACGCCGCATCCATGCCATTAAAAATCAGCGAAGGTTAAAATTCGAAATAATGTGAGAATCGAAGGTACGTCCCAGATTTTTCGAGTGAAGGACCTCGAGACCAACCCACCGAACAAACGCTCGCAATATTCCGTCCTCCTTCACTTAAAGATCACTCCTGTGAATTGTGAATCGAAGTGCAGATCGTAGTGTGCGGAGTACGTCGTGAATCGTCTTCACTTTCTCTATTGACCTTTTCGACCCCGCGCGAAAGTTCCCATAACCGCCGATAATGTCACATCGACTTCCCGAATGCCTAATGCCGACAACACAGACCAATCAGGATATATACAAACAATTTTTATGTAGAACCAGTTATGCACGCCCAAACGGTGGATAATTACCGACGCTGCTCATGAATGCATTATCTCATTATTTGCACTGTTATGTCTACTTCTGTCGTGGTTTGCATAATCAAGATAAGTTTCTACTGCTTTATTTGCGTTCTTTATTACTGGGAAGAAGTTACTGCACATTAAATTATTGTAATTTCATAAATCAAATTGGATTACCGTGGTATATCTGTTTGTACAAAAGGGGTATCTTTGGCGTCAACCTTTGTTGATCCCGCCGTATAAAAATTGGTCGTTTAGGTCAGCGCTGTCCAACTGGCGGCCCAGCGCTTTTTTTTACGGTCCGCGAGTTATAGTAAACTGTACATCAAATTTTGACTGACCCATTCATTGCATCTAGTGGAGCAACTGGAATACAAGTGTTCAAACATTTGGATAAAGAAAAATATCAAAAAATGAGAAATTTTGGACTTCAAATCATTTCTTTGTTCGGAAGTACATATATCTGCGAGCGTGCATTCTCTGACATGAAATATATAAAATCAAAATTTAGAAACAGCTTGAAAGACTCCACTCTTGAAAATATAATTAGAGTTGCCACAACAAATATTTATATGGACATTATTTACCTATCCTTTTCGGCCCGCGAAATATTTGTTGGACAGCGCTGGTTTAGGTGTTCAATTTAGCAATGAGTGGTCATTCACTAATATTTCTGGCTATAAATTTGGCGCATGTCCGAGTTTTGGACTCATTCATGAAAATGTGTTTTATTTTAATTTACTATTTAGTTTCAAATTAACAAGCCGAAACTCTATTACCCAGAGGCGGCTCGTTATATAGAGAAACGGAGCCATGGCACTACCTGTAGTTTCAAGCTCAACAAAATTTTTTAACTGCTTCTTAAAAAAAAACTTTTTAAATGTTAAACAACACCGCCTGGAAGTTCCACATTAATTTCAACAGATGGTTAAAATTTTGACAGACTATTTCTGAATAATATGTTTTTACAAATTTCTAAAGAAAGCAATCGCAAGTTTACCACAACAAAAATGGTTGCACTAAAAAGAAAATTTTGATGACCAAAAGGCGCATTTTTCAAAAATTCACGTATGGAATGCACATTTATTTTAACAGATGGTTTAGACTGTGACTGACTAATTCTGAATAATGCGTCTTTGCAAATTTCCAAAGAAAATAATCGCAAGTTTACCACAACAAAAATGGTTGCACTAAAAAGAAAATTTTGATGACCAAAAGGCGCATTTAAAAAAAAATGCATGGAAATTCCACGTTAATTGCAACAGATAGTTAAAATTTTGCCAGAGTAATTTTGAATAATGTGTCTTTTAGGATCGATTTTTTGAATTTTTTATCCTGTATTTTAGATTTTTTAACCTAAATGATTGGTTTTTATACGCAACTTTTTTATTTTTTTGCCGATATTTTCAAGTACAGTTTCTGATTTCTTGCCCTTCATTTTAGATTTTTTAACTTGAATTATTATTTTTACTTTTTGGTTACTTTTTGACTACTGTTTTCGAGTTTCTGGTCGGCAACTGATTTTGAGCTAAAAATTATTTTTGTTTTTCTTGATTTTTCAATTTCGTGGCTTGCATTTTTTATTTTTATTACCAGAATTTTTGATTTTTTTGGCCTATATTTTAGATATTTGACCTGTATGTTTCATTTCTTCGTTCCAAATTTTAGAGCTCTTGCCCTAAATATTCTTTATTTTGGTTAAACTTTTTGATTTTTTTGTTTTCGGATTTTTGGTCTGCATTTTTTTAACCGCGAATTTTTGATATTTATGTAAATTTTCGATTTGTTTTAGTTTTTTATCTTAATTAAGAGCTAATTCTGCAAGTGAATAATTTTTTACAATTTTTCAAAACATTGAGTGCAATTTTCGTTCCCTTCAGTGCAGTTTTGACTCCATTCCTGTTGTTTCCAGATGCAATATTGCAATTGTATTTTTCAAATAATCAAAAATAGCTTTTGCCCTAAATATTCTTTATTTTGGTTAAACTTTTTGTTTTTTTTTTGATTTCGGATTTTTTCGGATTTTTGGTCTACATTTTTCTAACTGCGAATTTTCGATATTTGTGTAAATTTTCGATTTGTTTTAGTTTTTTTTATCTTAATTAAGGGCTAATTCTGCAAGTGATTAATTTGTTATAATTTTTGAAAACATTGAGTGCAATTTTCGTTCCTTCCAGTGCAGTTTTGAGTCAATTCCTGTTGTTTCCAGTAGCAGTATTGCAATTATTTTCACAAGTAATCAAAAGTACACTTTTCCGCATAGTTTTAGTAATTTTGGAGCCAATTCTACAAGTGATTAATTTTTTACAATTTTTCAAAACATTGAGTGCAAATTTCCTTCACTACAGAGCAAATTTTCAGTTTATTCTCTTGCTTTCTGCAGGAGCATGTCGTTGTTTTCCGGAAATCAAAAGTACACTATTTTTGAATAATTGAAGTTTATTTGAAGCGAAACCTTCAAGTAATGTTTTTTTTAAATTTTTCAAATCGTCGTCAATTTCCTTCGCTACAGAGCAAATTTTGAGTTTTTTCCTATGCTTTCTGGGGCTAATCACCCCGATTGATGAAAATGGCAATTTTCGGACTTGAATTTTCAATCTTCTTGTTTTCATTTTTTATCGTTAAGCCCGGATTTTGATATTTTGGTCTAAATTTTTTTCTAAATTTTCGATTAGTTTGCTAAAATTTTTGATTTTTGGTCCGCAATTTTTATTTTTAGGATTGAATTTTTGAATTTTTTATCCTATATTTTTAAACCTAAATGATTATTTGTATTTTTTTGTCGATATTTTCAATTTTTTTTGACAGTTTTTGATTTCTCGCCCTTGATTTTAGATTTTTTAACTTGAATTATTATTTTTTATGGACGGTTTTGTTTTACTTTTTGACTAAAATCGATTAAATTTATTTAAAAAAAAATTGATTTTTTTTCAAGTCGGAGACCATTCTGAACACTATTTGTCCATAAAATTTTGATATTTTGGTCTAAATTTTTAATCTTTTAGCTTACATTTTTTTCTAAATTTTCGATTTGTTTCCTAAAATTTTTGATTTTTTGGTCCGCAATTTTGATTTTTAGGATTCAATTTTTGAATTTTTTATCCTATATTTTAGATTTTTTTAATCTAAATGATTATTTGTATTTTTTTGTCGATATTTTCAAGTTTTTTGACAGTTTTTAATTTCTTGTGCTTGATTTTAGATTTTTTAACTTGAATTTTATTTTTTATGGACGATTTTTTTACTTTTTGACAAAAATCGATTAAATTAAATTTAAAAAAAAGACGGAGACCATTCTGAACACTATTTATCCATAAAATTTTGTTGTGGGACTTCCAGGAACTGAGGTTTTCTGGTCGGCAACTTATTTTGAGCGTAAGACTTATTTTGGGGGCTGAAAAAGGCAAATTATTTTCGTTTTCCTTGATTTTTCAATTTTTTGGTTTGAATTTTTTATTTTTAGACCAGCATTTTTGATTTTTTTTTGGTCTATATTTTAGATCTTTGAACTGTTTTTTTTATTTCTTCGTTCCAAATTTGAGAGTTTTTGCCCTAAATATTCTGTGTTTTGGTTAAACTTTTGTTGAAATTTTCGAATTTTTGGTATGCATTTTTTCTAACCGCAAATTTTCGATATTTGTGTAAATTTTCGATTTTTTGTGCTTATATTTTTAGTTTTTTACCTTAATTAAGAGCGTATTTTTTATTGGTCTATACTTTAGATTTTTAACATGATTGATTTTCATGTGCAAATTTTTGATTTTTTTGCCAATATTTAAATTGTATAATTTGTCATTTTTATCTTTCATAATTTTGACGTTTCAAATGTCAGTATCATCCGATCCAAGAAATTGTAAAAGTGGCTCTACCATTAACGTGTTCCACGAGCCGCCACTGCTATTACCCATATTATTTTTCCTTTTCCTGATAAAAACCAAATTCCAAAGAATGCACTTTCTTCACTTCATCTTCAATCAAAGGTAATCCCATGCTAATAACACCCACGCTGGATATTTCAAGAGCACTTCTCGTGACTTAAAATCGATTGTTCACGAGAGGAATTTTAATTTTTCATGCTCTCGAGAGGATGGGTCATGAGGCGCATTTCAAAATTCTGACATTTCGAAGACCTCCTCAACACACATTTTTTCGGCAAAATGTCAAACCGAATCTATATGATTAGGATTTATTTAAAGCTCCATTGTTGGCGTAATTAAAGTATTTAAACAATGTAGGAGTTGGAATTGTGCAAGTCATGTGAATTTGATGGAAATTTGCAAACGGCGTGCGGTGAAGAAATTGGGAAGATAAATTTAGTTGTGTGGAATTGTTGTTAATTCAATTTAGAATTGTGTAGTAGCACTGACAGGACAATATTCATTGTAAACTGGAAACGTTGAAATCGGAGTTAATTGAAATTAATGGCTTGCACGAATGCATTTAAGAAATAAAATGCTGATGTGGCTTTGGTGTAACTTTCACCGATTCAATGGTATAATAGTTATTTTTCTACTATCATTCTCAAAGTCCACATTTTGGTATTATTATGGTTTTATATTCAAAATATAGCATCAATAAATATTTTAGCAAGACAGGTGGACCAACGCCATTATATTAATTTTGACATATTTTGTCTGTTATGTATGTTGTAAGTTATAATGGAGAATTCCAATCAATACATAATATTCTTGTTATGAGCATTTTAAATCTCTATATCAAGTATTGACATCTATTATACAATTTAATTTTAAGTAATTTTTTGTTCGTTTTAATTGTGTAGTAATTCTAGCTTAATGCGACGTGTGTAAACTTTTGTAATACTACCAATAAAGTATTATTTAAAATCTGGATGATTATTTTCACAATTAAAATTTTTTGAAATCCGCTCCAATTACTTATCTCTTTCGCAATGTTAATGTTACGTTAAGATCATTTCGGATTAATTGATGTACATGTTCATTTAATTGTAGGCCTAGATTACTCGTAATGCATTACGTCAGCTGCTTCTCGCAATTTCCGGTGCGAATGCGGTTATTTTATTGTCTTCGCGGCGAAGAAGACTTGTAGGAGGATTTTCACTCGACGGCGCCCGTAAAAATTCTGAGCAATCAACAGCATCCAGTTTTTAAATTTAATTAGAGGATATGGTGCATTGTTTTTAGGTGTTCTTGAGCAATGCCATTGCAAATTTTAAAGCTAATGATAATCAGTTATGAAACAACTATTATTATAAAAGTATTAAATAAATAGAAACGTAAAACTTATACAGTGCGCGCCTAAAGTATGGAATATATTCAGTAAAACCGAAATAAATTACAGGTCGATTTTCTTTGATTAAAATACACATTTTAGCATAAAAGACGATTTTCAGTCGTTATTTGTTTTTGAGTAATGATATCACCAGTAGTATGAAAAATTTGATGTATTTTTTAGATTAATTCATAATTTTATAACATTAGGTATTGGGAAGGCCATCCCAAAATTACATCGACCGGGTGGTTTCACTGGAAATTGTAAAAATATACCAAAAATGACATTTCAAAATTTCAAGAACTTTAAAGTGAAATTTCTGAGAGAACTTTAGTGGAAATTATCCAGTCGAATTTTTCAATTATTTACTAATTCTAATTGTATGGATATCTAGAATGTTGTCCTGAAATTTCGTAAAAAAAAAAAAAAAAACGTGAGGGAGGTTTGGGAAAATTTAAGAAAACGGCAATTTTAAGCGTTTAAAAAATTATAAAAAAGTGAACATCTAACTAAAGTAGCGTAATTTTATAGCTGTGGGTATTCAAAAAGTCATTACAAAGTTGCATAAAAATCGACCGAGAATTTTTCTTGGAATTTACCATATTCTTAAAATTTTGAAGTGGAAATTCTAAGGAATCTAGTGATTTAATTTTCGATAATTATATAGCTGTGGATACTAAGAATATTATTCTAAAGTTTCATAAAAAATAAAACAACTGGATTTTCCTATAAACTGCAAAAATCTACCAAAACGAACATTACAAAAGCGTTTAAAAATTTTGTAATGCAACTTCTAGCTAAACTAGCTACGATATATTTTTAGATTAATTCGAAATTTTTTAGATGTGGGTATTCAATAAGTCATTACAAACTTGTATAAAAATCAACCGAGATTTTTTCTTGGAATTTACTAAATTCTTAAAATTTTGAAGTGGAAATTCTAAGGAATCTAGTGATTTAATTTTAGATAATTATATAGCTGTGGATATTAAAAATATTATTCTAAAGTTTCATAAAAAAAAAAACAACTGGATTTTCCTATAAACTGTAAAAATCGAACGAACATTTCAAAAGCGTTTAAAAATTTCGTAATGCAACTTCTAGCTAAACAAGCTACGATATATTTTTAGATTAATTCGTAATTTTATAGATGTGGATGTTCAAAAAGTCATTACAAAGTTGGATAAAAATCGACCGAAAATTTTTCTTGGAATTTACCAAATTCTTAAAATTTTGAAGTGGAAATTCTAAGGAATCTAGTGATTTAATTTTCGATAATTATATAGCTGTGGATACTAAGAATATTATTCTAAAGTTTCATAGAAAAAAAACTAGATTTTCCCATAAACTGTAAAAATCTACCAAAAACAAACATTTCAAAAGCGTTTAAAAATTTGGTAATGCAACTTCTAGATAAACTAGCTACGATATATTTTTGGATTAATTCGTAATTTTATAGATGTGGGTATTCAAAAAGGCATTACAAAGTCGCATAAAAATCGACCGAGAATTTTTCTTGGAATTTACCAAATTCTTAAAATTTTGAAGTGGAAATTCTAAGGAATCTAGTGATTTAATTTTCGATAATTATATAGCTGTGGATATTAAGAATATTATTCTAAAATTTCATAAAAAAAAACAACTGGATTTTCCTATAAACTGCAAAAATCTACCAAAACGAACATTTCAAAAGCGTTTAAAAATGTTGTAATGCAACTTCTAGCTGAACTAGGTACGATATATTTTTAGATTAATTCGTAATTTGGGTATTTAGAATGCCATTCCAAAGTTGCATTAAAATCGACCTAGAGGTTTTCCTGGAAATTATCAAAACTACCACTTCAAAATTTTAAGAATTTTAAAGTAGAAATTCTGAGGAATCTGGTGACGGACTTTTAGATTAAATATGGTAATTATATGTTGTGGATATAAAGAATATTGTTTTAAAGTAAACAACGAAGGGTTTTTCTGTAAAAAAACTGGAAAAAAAAATTACCAAAAACGAAAATTAAAAATTTTGAAGTGGAAATTCTAGACTTTTAGATTAAATATGGTAATTATATAATTGTGGGTATTAAGAATGTTGTTGTAAAGTAAACAACGAAGGGTTTTTCTGTAAAAAAACTGGAGAAAAAATTATCAAAAACGAAAATTAAAAATTTTCAAGTGGAAATTCTAGACCTTTAGATTAAATATGGTAACTATATAGTTGCGGGTATTAAGAATGTTGTTGTAAAGTAAACAACGAGGGGGTTTTCTGTAAAAAAAACTGGAAAAGAATTACCAAAAACGAAAATTAAAAATTTTGAAGTGGAAATTCTAGACTTTTAGATTAAATATGGTAATTATATAATTGTGGGTATTAAGAATGTTGTTGTAAAGTAAACAACGAAGGGGTTTTCTGTAAAAAAACTGGAAAAAAAATTACCAAAAACGAAAATTAAAAATTTTGAAGTGGAAATTCTAATTATGTAGTTGAGGGTATTAAGAATGTTGTTTTAAAGTAAACAATGAAGGGTTTTTCTGTAAAAAAAACTGGGGGAGAAATTACCAAAAACGAAAATTAAAAATTTTGAAGTGGAAATTCTAGACTTTTAGATTAAATTTGGTAATTATATAGTTGTGGGTATTAAGAATGTTGTTTTAAACTAAACAACGAAGGGTTTTTCTGTAAAAAAACTGGAAAAAAATTACCAAATACTCGAACAAAAAATTTAAAAAAATATATAAAACATGTCGACTAAATTCTACAAAAATTAAATTAGATTTGCAAATCATTGTTATATCAAACTATGTAGAGGTTTTGAAAATCCGCCAATTATTTCGCGAGTTGTGAATTTTTGAAAACTTTAGTTTTTGAATTGTGTAATTCTCGAGCAAACAATTTAAAAAAAATATAAAACGTGTCGACTAAATTCTGCAAAAATTAAATTAGATTTGCAAATCATTGTTTTATCAAATTAAGTACACTTTTTGAAAATCCTCCAATTATTTCCAGAGTTGTGAAGTTTTAACAATATTAGTTTTCGAATTGTGTAATACTCGAGCAAAAAAATAATAAAAAATATATAACGTGTCAAGTAAATTCTACAAAAATTAAGTTGGATTTGCAAATCATCGTTTTATCAAACTAAATAGAGGTTTTAAAAATGCGCTAATTATTTCGAGAGTTGTGAATTTTTGAACATTTTAGTTTTCGAATTGAGTAATACTTGAGCAAAAAATTTAAAAAATATATATAAAACGTGACGACTAAATTCTACAAAAATTAAACTAGATTTGCAAATCATTGTTTTATCAAATTAAATGTAGTTTTTGAAAATCCACCAATTATTACCCGAATTGTGAATTTTTGAAAATTTTAGTTTACGAATTGTGTAATACTCGAGCAAAAAAATAAAAAAAATAAAATATAAAACGTGTCAACTAAATTCTACAAAAATTAAATTGGATTTGCAAATCATCGTTTTATCAAACTAAATAGAGTTTTTGAAAATACGCTAATTATTTCGCGAGTTGTGAATTTTTGAAAATTTTAGTTTTCGAATTGAGTAATACTCGAGCAAAAATTTGAAAAAAATATAAAACGTGACGACTAAATTCTACAAAAATTAAACTAGATTTGCAAATCATTGTTTTATCAAATTAAGTGCAGTTTTTGAAAATCCACCAATTATTTCCCGAGTTGTGAATTTTTGAAAATTTCAGTTTTAAAATTGTGTAATACTCGAGCGAAAAATTAAAAAAAATATATAAAACGTAACGACTAAATTCTACAAAAATTAAACTAGATTTGCAAATCATTGTTTTATCAAATTAAGTGCAGTTTTTGAAAATCCACCAATTATTTCCCGAGTTGTGAATTTTTGAAAATTTCAGTTTTAAAATTGTGTAATACTCGAGCGAAAAATTAAAAAAAATATATAAAACGTAACGACTAAATTCTACAAAAATTAAACTAGATTTGCAAATCATTCAAATCAAAACTGGAAAAAAATTACCAAAAACGAAATTTAAAAATTTTGAAGTGGAAATTCTAGCTAGACTAGCTTATGTTTAATATTTTATTAGAAAAAAATACCATACTACTAATAATAAAATATAAAAACTAAAAAAGTATTGAAAAATGATTCAATATAAAATATACGTAGAATAAAATCATAGATACAAATTATGTTTTATGATAAGGATGATCAAATTGTTCATCTTCTTCATATAAATAGCTTTTATTTTCTTCATCATTGTTCTCGTTTTCTTCATCGTTGCCATCCAAAAATTTACGTTAAAACTTTAAACTTTCTATTCCTCGCCAGTCTACCCCAAAATGCTTTTGAAAAAGTTTGTCTACGTCCGCCAATTTTTCAGGCTTTGCGCTTACAGTGTGAGGTAATTGGTGTGGCTTAATCATTGCGAGAGTGTTCTCTTTTCTTAAAAACACCTAAATTTGTAGTGCTCGTTTCTTGTACCGATATAAGTCCCTTTCTTTCTTACATGATACTGATTCGTTTGCTTGGTGCAAACTTAAAATGTAGCTCATCTGCTTATTTGAACACAGATGACATTTCTGTTTTCCAGTCCACAACAACAACTTCTTCAGTAACTTTATGGACTGTTCCAAACTCCAAAAAAATTGTACAGATATTCTTGTGGGTAAATTCTTGTCTTCTGGTAAAGATGAATGTCCAACAACAGGAAATACCATGGTTATCTTGTTCATGCCAGTCTGTATTTGATAACCACTTGCACAACCTACCAGTCACAGTCATATTCTTGTTCTGATTAGGACAACAATCGCAGAACAGTTTTATGTTCTGCACATCCGTCAAGTCACTGTTTAGAAAGTAATAAGAGATAATTGAAGCGATCTATAATTTCGACGAATTTAACAGAACGATGATCACCAGCTCGTTTTTCTTTTGGGAACTTCCCATCTTGTAAAAAGTTTTTGCAGATGTTTTGCACCCAGAATCTTGTTACATTGTAATACAATGTTGCAAGACCTTGGCACGGCTCTTTATTGTTCTGGGACACTGCCCAGTCACGTGGATTTTTTGAAACATAACCCAGTGTTATAGTGGCTGCCGAAAACATCACATCTTCATTCGGTCTTGAACCCCTCTGGCGGATACCGTTATCCGCCGGTTGACTCCAGTGTTCAGTGCCTCACCTTGTCGTGGTACTGGAGCTCAGGTGGGAAGCGCAATGTCCAAAGCTGATTAATCGACCCACTGAGTGCTAATCGACTAGTTAATCGGTGCCTCTTGCCTCAACCCACTATCCACTCAGTGGTCCAGAAAGTCCAACATGTTCTCCTTACTTGCTAACGAGGTAACGGGGGCCATAACACACATGCTAGTCTTTAATATCTGGTTTGTTCACAGAGTCGCACCATCTCCCATTTTGCTACCCCGCTGAGCTACGCCGGTAACAATTTGGCGCCCAACGTTTCGGGCGTCACCACCCACGTGCGAAAGAGACTCCCTCCCAAGGTTAGCAGTAACTTGGTGAGGTATGGCTAGAGGACGGCGTAGAAGTAGAGACCGAGCTCGCGCGCCGCTTCCTTCCGCTCGTAGACGCGCTGGAGTACGATGATGAGAATGGACACCCCCCCCCCCCCAGTTATAACTCTAGACATGGCTGAAGGACGGCGTCGACTTGGCCGCGATCCCCTACGGAGGCGAAGACGCGCAGGCTGTCGAGTAACGATGACTCCCACTTCTGTGTAGCTCTCGGCCACCGGGTGACAAACATCCAGTTGATTGCTACCTGGGATGTGGCAATAATCCATTGATAGGTAAGATCTTGTGGATGATCCACTGAGTGCTAATCGGCTAGCTACGGTTGATATATAACCCTGGTACGAACACTCAGTGCTCCAGTCTTATATGTGATTTTGTGGCGTAAACATCGGACTCGGTCTTATCTGGTATTATCCGCCGATTGACCCTCCGGCGTGATACCGTTATCCGCTAGTTGACCCCAGTCAGTGACCCCTGCCTTGACGTGGCGCTGGGGCTCAAGTAAGTACAACAACTGCGAAACTGTTTAATCGATCCCCTGGGTGTTAATCGACTAGGTGCGTTGCCGCGAGCGCTTTGCCAGGGACCCCTGTGCCTCCCAATCAGCCTATCCACCCAAACGGTCCAGAAAGTTGCAGTGTTGTACTTAGTTGCCAAAGTCGGTCACAACGTAACCTTGGCACGTGGGAGCTGTTTACTAATACCTGTGTCTCTCTGTTACAGAACCCAATTGTTTACTACCGATCTGAGCTACGCCGATAACACGGTTGTTACTCGGTGCCCCTTGCCCCAACCCTCTATCCATCCGGGTCCAATTCATCCGCCGATAACATCAAGTGGCAACGATCTGCCCTCCTCACCATTTGGGTCCAACTCGGCCGCCGATAACAATAAGTGGCAATGAATTGCCCTGCCGATGGTCGATAGCCCAGACAGACTAACACCCTTAAACACAAGAAGAGTTTTATCCCGTATTTAGTGAATAGGTATTTAAGATTGAATAAATAAAAATAAATTATTTTTTGAAGTTACAAGTTATACTTATCGTTTACACAATCCTAAAGACATCGTTGACGTCCTAATATCTTTAAGCAATATATCCAAATTAAAAAAAAAATGTATGCATCATGACCATTCAAATAGAAACATTATCGCGTAAAAAACTTTGTAACACAACCAATATTTCATAATAATTCGTTCATGTTTGATAGCCTGGAAGAATATTTCCAATACTCATCATACAATCGAATAATTACAACCTGCTCGTTTCCATAGAACTTGAATGATTTATACACATAACCATTGTTATCCAATTTTTGCATTCGTGCTCATATTTATGCATCTGGGGGATATTTCACCGAATACACGAATTGAATATATAATTACAGTAGCCTCAATCCATTCGCGAGTGTGACGAAACCGCAAACGGTTATTGTTACCAATTTGAAGACCTCTTACTTTCCTCAATGTAACACGGTAGTTCTTGCAAATACGAAAGCGTACGATTTGAATAATTTGATTAAATTGTTTAATGGAGATAACCACAGGGAGATGTGATTAATCATTCTGTTGGATGCACCAGAGTGTGTCTGTATGAATGTATTATTTACTGTGTTGTGTACATAATTTTGTTGATTAGTATTGCCTGGAGATTTTAATTTTTATTGGCTAATTGCTATGTGGGATAATTACAAATGTATCATGTGAAGTAAATGTTTCAATTGTGTTTTGAAAACACGAGTAAATACATCCATATCCATGATCCATACATGATGAAAAATTAAAAATAAATTAAAAATGTGAAATTATTTTCGCGCCCAAATTACTCTTTACGTTTCTGCGATCCTGTTACTCCTGTTATAAAATTTTGTTAAAAATAAATTACAAATGTGAAATTATTTTCGCGCCAAATAACTCTTTTCATTTCTGCGATCCTGTTACTCCTGATGGAAATTTTTAAGTGAAAATTTTGTTAAAAATAAATTAAAAAGGTGAAATTATTTTCGCGCCCAAATTACTCTTTACGTTTCTGCGATCCTGTTACTCCTTTTATAAAATTTTGTGTGAAAATTTTGTTAAAAATAAATTAAAAATATGAAATTATTTTCGCGCCCAAATAACTCTTTACAATTCTGCGATCCTGTTACTGCTGTTATGAAATTTTGTGTGAATATTTTGTTAAAAATAAAATAAAAATGTAAAATTATTTTCGCACCCAAATAACTCTTTTCATTTCTGCGACCCTGTTACTCCTGGTAAATTTTTTGTGTGAAAATTTTGGTAAAAATAAATTAAAAAATGAAATTATTTTCGTGCCAAATTACTCTTTTCGTTTCTGCGATCCTGATACGAAATCCGAAAAATGTTGGTTGAAAAATTTGATCAAAAAATGTGAAATTATTTTCCTTGCAAATTACTCTTTTCGTTTCTGCGATCCTGATACGAAATCCGAAAAATTTCGATTGAAAAATTTGATCAAAAATTTGAAATTATTTACCTGGCAAATTACTCTTTTCGTTTCTGCGATCCTGATACGAAATCCGAAAAATTTTGGTTGAAAAATTTGATCAAAAAATGTGAAATTATTTTCCTGGCAAATTACTCTTTTCGTTTCTGCGATCCTGATACGAAATCCGAAAAATTTCGATTGAAAAATTTGATCAAAAATGTGAAATTATTTTCCTGGCAAATTACTCTTTTCGTTTCTGCGATCCTGATACGAAATCCGAAAAATTTCGATTAAAAAATTTGATCAAAAATGTGAAATTATTTTCCTGGCAAATTACTCTTTTCGTTTCTGCGATCCTGATACGAAATCCGAAAAATTTCGATTAAAAAATTTGATCAAAAATGTGAAATTATTTTCCTGGCAAATTACTCTTTTCGTTTCTGCGATCCTGATACGAAATCCGAAAAATTTCGATTAAAAAATTTGATCAAAAATGTGAAATTATTTTCCTGGCAAATTACTCTTTTCGTTTCTGCGATCCTGATACGAAATCCGAAAAATTTTGATTGAAAAATTTGAACAAAAATTCTAAATTATTTTCCTGGCAAATTACTCTTTTCGTTTCTGCGATCCTGACACGAAATCCGAAAAATTTCGATTGAAAAATTTGATCAAAAATGCGAAATTATTTTCGTGCCAAATTACTCTTTACGTTTCTGCGATCCTGATACGAAATCCGAAAAATTTTGATTGAAAAATTTGATCAAAAATGTGAAATTATTTTCGTGCCAAATTACTCATTTCGTTCCTGCGATCCTGATACGAAATCCGAAAAATTTCGATTGAAAAATTTGATCAAAAATGTGAAATTATTTTCCTGGCAAATTACTCTTTTCGTTTCTGCGATCCTGATACGAAATCCGAAAAATTTCGATTAAAAAATTTGATCAAAAATGTGAAATTATTTTCCTGGCAAATTACTCTTTTCGTTTCTGCGATCCTGATACGAAATCCGAAAAATTTCGATTAAAAAATTTGATCAAAAATGTGAAATTATTTTCCTGGCAAATTACTCTTTTCGTTTCTGCGATCCTGATACGAAATCCGAAAATTTCGATTGAAAAATTTGATCAAAAATGTGAAATTATTTTCCTGGCAAATTACTCTTTTCGTTTCTGCGATCCTGATACGAAATCCGAAAAATTTCGATTGAAAAATTTGATCAAAAATGTGAAATTATTTTCCTGGCAAATTACTCTTTTCGTTTCTGCGATCCTGATACGAAATCCGAAAAATTTCGATTGAAAAATTTGATCAAAAATGTGAAATTATTTTCCTGGCAAATTACTCTTTTCGTTTCTGCGAACCTGATACGAAATCCGAAAATTTCGATTAAAAAATTTGATCAAAAATGTGAAATTATTTTCCTGGCAAATTACTCTTTTCGTTTCTGCGATCCTGATACGAAATCCGAAAAATTTCGATTGAGAAATTTGATCAAAAATGTGAAATTATTTTCCTGGCAAATTACTCTTTTCGTTTCTGCGATCCTGATACGAAATCCGAAAAATTTCGATTAAAAAATTTGATCAAAAATGTGAAATTATTTTCCTGGCAAATTACTCTTTTCGTTTCTGCGATCCTGATACGAAATCCGAAAATTTCGATTAAAAAATTTGATCAAAAATGTGAAATTATTTTCCTGGCAAATTACTCTTTTCGTTTCTGCGATCCTGATACGAAATCCGAAAAATTTCGATTGAGAAATTTGATCAAAAATGTGAAATTATTTTCCTGGCAAATTACTCTTTTCGTTTCTGCGATCCTGATACGAAATCCGAAAAATTTCGATTGAAAAATTTGATCAAAAATGTGAAATTATTTTCCTGGCAAATTACTCTTTTCGTTTCTGCGATCCTGATACGAAATCCGAAAAATTTCGATTGAAAAATTTGAACAAAAATTCTAAATTATTTTCCTGGCAAATAACTCTTTTCGTTTCTGCGATCCTGATACGAAATCCGAAAAATTTCGATTGAAAAATTTGATCAAAAATGCGAAATTATTTTCCTGGCAAATTACTCTTTTCGTTTCTGCGATCCTGATACGAAATCCGAAAAATTTTGATTGAAAAATTTGAACAAAAATTCTAAACTATTTTCCTGGCAAATTACTCTTTTCGTTTCTGCGATCCTGATACCAAATCCGAAAAATTTCGATTGAAAAATTTGATCAAAAATGTGAAATTATTTTCCTCGCAAATTACTCTTTTCGTTTCTGCGATCCTGATACCAAATCCGAAAAATTTCGATTGAAAAATTTGATCAAAAATGTGATATTATTTCCTGGCAAATTACTCTTTTCGTTTCTGCGATCCTGATACCAAATCCGAAAAATTTCGATTGAAAAATTTGATCAAAAATGTGAAATTATTTTCTTGGCAAATTACTCTTTTCGTTTCTGCGATCCTGATACGAAATCCGAAAAATTTCGATTGAAAAATTTGATCAAAAATGTGAAATTATTTTCCTGGCAAATTACTCTTTTCGTTTCTGCGATCCTGATACGAAATCCGAAAAATTTCGATTGAAAAATTTGATCAAAAATGTCAAATTATTTTCCTGGCAAATTACTCTTTTCGTTTCTGCGATCCTGATACGAAATCCGAAAAATTTCGATTGAAAAATTTGATCAAAAATGTGAAATTATTTTCCTGGCAAATTACTCTTTTCGTTTCTGCGATCCTGATACGAAATCCGAAAAATTTCGATTGAAAAATTTGATCAAAAATGTGAAATTATTTTCCTGGCAAATTACTCTTTTCGTTTCTGCGATCCTGATACGAAATCCGAAAAATTTCGATTGAAAAATTTGATCAAAAATGCGAAATTATTTTCCTGGCAAATTACTCTTTTCGTTTCTGCGATCCTGATACGAAATCCGAAAAATTTTGATTGAAAAATTTGAACAAAAATTCTAAACTATTTTCCTGGCAAATTACTCTTTTCGTTTCTGCGATCCTGATACCAAATCCGAAAAATTTCGATTGAAAAATTTGATCAAAAATGTGAAATTATTTTCCTCGCAAATTACTCTTTTCGTTTCTGCGATCCTGATACCAAATCCGAAAAATTTCGATTGAAAAATTTGATCAAAAATGTGATATTATTTCCTGGCAAATTACTCTTTTCGTTTCTGCGATCCTGATACCAAATCCGAAAAATTTCGATTGAAAAATTTGATCAAAAATGTGAAATTATTTTCCTGGCAAATTACTCTTTTCGTTTCTGCGATCCTGATACGAAATCCGAAAAATTTCGATTGAAAAATTTGATCAAAAATGTGAAATTATTTTCCTGGCAAATTACTCTTTTCGTTTCTGCGATCCTGATACGAAATCCGAAAAATTTCGATTGAAAAATTTGATCAAAAATGTCAAATTATTTTCCTGGCAAATTACTCTTTTCGTTTCTGCGATCCTGATACGAAATCCGAAAAATTTCGATTGAAAAATTTGATCAAAAATGTGAAATTATTTTCCTGGCAAATTACTCTTTTCGTTTCTGCGATCCTGATACGAAATCCGAAAAATTTCGATTGAAAAATTTGATCAAAAATGTGAAATTATTTTCCTGGCAAATTACTCTTTTCGTTTCTGCGATCCTGATACGAAATCCGAAAAATTTCGATTGAAAAATTTGATCAAAAATGTGAAATTATTTTCCTGGCAAATTACTCTTTTCGTTTCTGCGATCCTGATACGAAATCCGAAAAATTTCGATTGAAAAATTTGATCAAAAATGTGAAATTATTTTCCTGGCAAATTACTCTTTTCGTTTCTGCGATCCTGATACCAAATCCGAAAAATTTCGATTGAAAAATTTGATCAAAAATGTGAAATTATTTTCCTGGCAAATTACTCTTTTCGTTTCTGCGATCCTGATACGAAATCCGAAAAATTTCGATTGAAAAATTTGATCAAAAATGTGCAATTATTTTCCTGGCAAATTACTCTTTTCGTTTCTGCGATCCTGATACGAAATCCGAAAAATTTCGATTGAAAAATTTGATCAAAAATGCGAAATTATTTTCCTGGCAAATTACTCTTTTCGTTTCTGCGATCCTGATACGAAATCCAAAAAATTTTGATTGAAAAATTTGAACAAAAATTCTAAACTATTTTCCTGGCAAATTACTCTTTTCGTTTCTGCGATCCTGATACCAAATCCGAAAAATTTCGATTGAAAAATTTGATCAAAAATGTGAAATTATTTTCCTGGCAAATTACTCTTTTCGTTTCTGCGATCCTGATACCAAATCCGAAAAATTTCGATTGAAAAATTTGATCAAAAATGTGAAATTATTTTCCTGGCAAATTACTCTTTTCGTTTCTGCGATCCTGATACGAAATCCGAAAAATTTCGATTGAAAAATTTGATCAAAAATGTGAAATTATTTTCCTGGCAAATTACTCTTTTCGTTTCTGCGATCCTGATACGAAATCCGAAAAATTTCGATTGAAAAATTTGATCAAAAATGTCAAATTATTTTCCTGGCAAATTACTCTTTTCGTTTCTGCGATCCTGATCCGAAATCCGAAAAATTTTGATTGAAAAATTTGATCAAAAATGTGAAATTATTTTCCTGGCAAATTACTCTTTTCGTTTCTGCGATCCTGATAAGAAATCCGAAAAATTTCGATTGAAAATTTGATCAAAAATGTGAAATTATTTTCCAGGTAAATTACTCTTTTCGTTTCTGCGATCCTGATACGAAATCCGAAAAATTTTGATTGAAAAATTTGATCAAAAATGTGAAATTATTTTCCTGGCAAATTACTCTTTTCGTTTCTGCGATCCTGATACGAAATCCGAAAAATTTCGATTGAAAAATTTGATCAAAAATGTGAAATTATTTTCCTGGCAAATTACTCTTTTCGTTTCTGCGTTCCTGATACGAAATCCGAAAAATTTTGATTGAAAAATTTGATCAAAAATGTGAAATTATTTTACTGGCAAATTACTCTTTTCGTTTCTGCGATCCTGATACGAAATCCGAAAAATTTTGATTGAAAAATTTGATCAAAAATGTGGAATTATTTTCCTGGCAAATTACTCTTTTCGTTTCTGCGTTCCTGATACGAAATCCGAAAAATTTCGATTGAAAAATTTGATCAAAAATGTGAAATTATTTTTCTGGCAAATTACTCTTTTCGTTTCTGCGATCCTGATACGAAATCCGAAAAATTTCGATTGAAAATTTGATCAAAAATGTGAAATTATTTTCCAGGTAAATTACTCTTTTCGTTTCTGCGATCCTGATACGAAATCCGAAAAATTTCGATTGAAAATTTGATCAAAAATGTGAAATTATTTTCCAGGTAAATTACTCTTTTCGTTTCTGCGATCCTGATACGAAATCCGAAAAATTTCGATTGAAAATTTGATCAAAAATGTGAAATTATTTTCCTGGCAAATTACTCTTTTCGTTTCTGCGATCCTGATACGAAATCCGAAAAATTTCGATTGAAAATTTGATCAAAAATGTGAAATTATTTTCCAGGTAAATTACTCTTTTCGTTTCTACGATCCTGATACGAAATCCGAAAAATTTTGATTGAAAAATTTGATCAAAAATGTGAAATTATTTTCCTGGCAAATTACTCTTTTCGTTTCTGCGATCCTGATACGAAATCCGAAAAATTTCGATTGAAAAATTTGATCAAAAATGTGAAATTATTTCCTGGCAAATTACTCTTTTCGTTTCTGCGATCCTGATACCAAATCCGAAAAATTTCGATTGAAAAATTTGATCAAAAATGTGAAATTATTTTCCTGGCAAATTACTCTTTTCGTTTCTGCGATCCTGATACGAAATCCGAAAAATTTCGATTGAAAAATTTGATCAAAAATGTGAAATTATTTCCTGGCAAATTACTCTTTTCGTTTCTGCGATCCTGATACCAAATCCGATAAATTTCGATTGAAAAATTTGATCAAAAATGTGAAATTATTTTCCTGGCAAATTACTCTTTTCGTTTCTGCGATCCTGATACGAAATCCAAAAAATTTCGATTGAAAATTTGATCAAAAATGTGAAATTATTTTCCAGGTAAATTACTCTTTTCGTTTCTGCGATCCTGATACGAAATCCGAAAAATTTTGATTGAAAAATTTGATCAAAAATGTGAAATTATTTTCCTGGCAAATTACTCTTTTCGTTTCTGCGTTCCTGATACGAAATCCGAAAAATTTCGATTGAAAAATTTGATCAAAAATGTGAAATTATTTTCCTGGCAAATTACTCTTTTCGTTTCTGCGATCCTGATACCAAATCCGAAAAATTTCGATTGAAAAATTTGATCAAAAATGTGAAATTATTTTCCTGGCAAATTACTCTTTTCGTTTCTGCGATCCTGATACGAAATCCGAAAAATTTTGATTGAAAAATTTGATCAAAAATGTGAAATTATTTTCCAGGTAAATTACTCTTTTCGTTTCTGCGATCCTGATACGAAATCCGAAAAATTTTGATTGAAAAATTTGATCAAAAATGTGAAATTATTTTCCTGGCAAATTACTCTTTTCGTTTCTGCGTTCCTGATACGAAATCCGAAAAATTTCGATTGAAAAATTTGATCAAAAATGTGAAATTATTTTCCTGGCAAATTACTCTTTTCGTTTCTGCGATCCTGATACGAAATCCGAAAAATTTTGATTGAAAAATTTGATCAAAAATGTGAAATTATTTTCCAGGTAAATTACTCTTTTCGTTTCTGCGATCCTGATACGAAATCCGAAAAATTTTGATTGAAAAATTTGATCAAAAATGTGTAATTATTTTCCTGGCAAATTACTCTTTTCGTTTCTGCGTTCCTGATACGAAATCCGAAAAATTTCGATTGAAAAATTTGATCAAAAATGTGAAATTATTTTCCTGGCAAATTACTCTTTTCGTTTCTGCGATCCTGATACGAAATCCGAAAAATTTTGATTGAAAAATTTGATCAAAAATGTGAAATTATTTTCCAGGTAAATTACTCTTTTCGTTTCTGCGATCCTGATACGAAATCCGAAAAATTTTGATTGAAAAATTTGATCAAAAATGTGAAATTATTTTCCTGGCAAATTACTCTTTTCGTTTCTGCGTTCCTGATACGAAATCCGAAAAATTTTGATTGAAAAATTTGATCAAAAATGTGAAATTATTTTCCTGGCAAATTACTCTTTTCGTTTCTGCGTTCCTGATACGAAATCCGAAAAATTTCGATTGAAAAATTTGATCAAAAATGTGAAATTATTTTCCTGGCAAATTACTCTTTTCGTTTCTGCGATCCTGATACGAAATCCGAAAAATTTTGATTGAAAAATTTGATCAAAAATGTGAAATTATTTTCCAGGTAAATTACTCTTTTCGTTTCTGCGATCCTGATACGAAATCCGAAAAATTTTGATTGAAAAATTTGATCAAAAATGTGAAATTATTTTCCTGGCAAATTACTCTTTTCGTTTCTGCGTTCCTGATACGAAATCCGAAAAATTTTGATTGAAAAATTTGATCAAAAATGTGAAATTATTTTCCTGGCAAATTACTCTTTTCGTTTCTGCGATCCTGATACGAAATCCGAAAAATTTCGATTGAAAATTTGATCAAAAATGTGAAATTATTTTCCAGGTAAATTACTCTTTTCGTTTCTGCGATCCTGATACGAAATCCGAAAAATTTTGATTGAAAAATTTGATCAAAAATGTGAAATTATTTTCCAGGTAAATTACTCTTTTCGTTTCTGCGATCCTGATACGAAATCCGAAAAATTTCGATTGAAAAATTTGATCAAAAATGTGAAATTATTTCCTGGCAAATTACTCTTTTCGTTTCTGCGATCCTGATACCAAATCCGAAAAATTTCGATTGAAAATTTGATCAAAAATGTGAAATTATTTTCCAGGTAAATTACTCTTTTCGTTTCTGCGATCCTGATACGAAATCCGAAAAATTTTGATTGAAAAATTTGATCAAAAATGTGAAATTATTTTCCTGGCAAATTACTCTTTTCGTTTCTTCGTTCCTCATACGAAATCCGAAAAATTTCGATTGAAAAATTTGATCAAAAATGTGAAATTATTTTCCTGGCAAATTACTCTTTTCGTTTCTGCGATCCTGATACGAAATCCGAAAAATTTCGATTGAAAAATTTGATCAAAAATGTGAAATTATTTTCCTGGCAAATTACTCTTTTCGTTTCTGCGATCCTGATACGAAATCCGAAAAATTTTGATTGAAAAATTTGATCAAAAATGTGAAATTATTTTCCAGGTAAATTACTCTTTTCGTTTCTGCGATCCTGATACGAAATCCGAAAAATTTTGATTGAAAAATTTGATCAAAAATGTGAAATTATTTTCCTGGCAAATTACTCTTTTCGTTTCTGCGTTCCTGATACGAAATCCGAAAAATTTTGATTGAAAAATTTGATCAAAAATGTGAAATTATTTTCCTGGCAAATTACTCTTTTCGTTTCTGCGTTCCTGATACGAAATCCGAAAAATTTCGATTGAAAAATTTGATCAAAAATGTGAAATTATTTTCCTGGCAAATTACTCTTTTCGTTTCTGCGATCCTGATACGAAATCCGAAAAATTTTGATTGAAAAATTTGATCAAAAATGTGAAATTATTTTCCAGGTAAATTACTCTTTTCGTTTCTGCGATCCTGAAACGAAATCCGAAAAATTTTGATTGAAAAATTTGATCAAAAATGTGAAATTATTTTCCTGGCAAATTACTTTTTTCGTTTCTGCGTTCCTGATACGAAATCCGAAAAATTTTGATTGAAAAATTTGATCAAAAATGTGAAATTATTTTCCTGGCAAATTACTCTTTTCGTTTCTGCGATCCTGATACGAAATCCGAAAAATTTCGATTGAAAATTTGATCAAAAATGTGAAATTATTTTCCAGGTAAATTACTCTTTTCGTTTCTGCGATCCTGATACGAAATCCGAAAAATTTTGATTGAAAAATTTGATCAAAAATGTGAAATTATTTTCCAGGTAAATTACTCTTTTCGTTTCTGCGATCCTGATACGAAATCCGAAAAATTTCGATTGAAAAATTTGATCAAAAATGTGAAATTATTTCCTGGCAAATTACTCTTTTCGTTTCTGCGATCCTGATACCAAATCCGAAAAATTTCGATTGAAAATTTGATCAAAAATGTGAAATTATTTTCCAGGTAAATTACTCTTTTCGTTTCTGCGATCCTGATACGAAATCCGAAAAATTTTGATTGAAAAATTTGATCAAAAATGTGAAATTATTTTCCTGGCAAATTACTCTTTTCGTTTCTGCGTTCCTCATACGAAATCCGAAAAATTTCGATTGAAAAATTTGATCAAAAATGTGAAATTATTTTCCTGGCAAATTACTCTTTTCGTTTCTGCGATCCTGATACGAAATCCGAAAAATTTCGATTGAAAAATTTGATCAAAAATGTGAAATTATTTTCCTGGCAAATTACTCTTTTCGTTTCTGCGATCCTGATACGAAATCCGAAAAATTGCGATTGAAAAATTTTATCAAAAATGTGAAATTATTTCCTGGCAAATTACTCTTTTCGTTTCTGCGATCCTGATACGAAATCCGAAAAATTTCGATTGAAAAATTTGATCAAAAATGTGAAATTATTTTCCTGGCAAATTACTCTTTTCGTTTCTGCGATCCTGATACGAAATCCGAAAAATTTCGATTGAAAAATTTGATCAAAAATGTGAAATTATTTTCTTGGCAAATTACTCTTTTCGTTTCTGCGTTCCTGATACGAAATCCGAAAAATTTTGATTGAAAAATTTGATCAAAAATGTGAAATTATTTTCCTGGCAAATTACTCTTTTCGTTTCTGCGATCCTGATACGAAATCCGAAAAATTTCGATTGAAAATTTGATCAAAAATGTGAAATTATTTTCCAGGTAAATTACTCTTTTCGTTTCTGCGATCCTGATACGAAATCCGAAAAATTTTGATTGAAAAATTTGATCAAAAATGTGAAATTATTTTCCAGGTAAATTACTCTTTTCGTTTCTGCGATCCTGATACGAAATCCGAAAAATTTTGATTGAAAAATTTGATCAAAAATGTGAAATTATTTTCCTGGCAAATTACTCTTTTCGTTTCTGCGTTCCTGATACGAAATCCGAAAAATTTCGAATGAAAAATTTGATTAAAAATGTGAAATTATTTTCCTGGCAAATTACTCTTTTCGTTTCTGCGATCCTGATACGAAATCCGAAAAATTTCGATTGAAAAATTTGATCAAAAATGTGAAATTATTTTCCTGGCAAATTACTCTTTTCGTTTCTGCGATCCTGATACCAAATCCGAAAAATTTCGATTGAAAAATTTGATCAAAAATGTGAAATTATTTTCCTGGCAAATTACTCTTTTCGTTTCTGCGATCCTGATACCAAATCCGAAAAATTTCGATTGAAAAATTTGATCAAAAATGTGAAATTATTTCCTGGAAAATTACTCTTTTCGTTTCTGCGATCCTGATACGAAATCCGAAAAATTTCGATTGAAAAATTTGATCAAAAATGTGAAATTATTTTCCTGGCAAATTACTCTTTTCGTTTCTGCGATCCTGATACCAAATCCGAAAAATTTCGATTGAAAAATTTGATCAAAAATGTGAAATTATTTTCCTGGCAAATTACTCTTTTCGTTTCTGCGATCCTGATACCAAATCCGAAAAATTTCGATTGAAAAATTTGATCAAAAATGTGAAATTATTTTCCTGGCAAATTACTCTTTTCGTTTCTGCGATCCTGATACCAAATCCGAAAAATTTCGATTGAAAAATTTGATCAAAAATGTGAAATTATTTTCCTGGCAAATTACTCTTTTCGTTTCTGCGATCCTGATACGAAATCCGAAAAATTTTGATTGAAAAATTTGATCAAAAATGTGAAATTATTTTCCTGGCAAATTACTCTTTTCGTTTCTGCGATCCTGATACCAAATCCGAAAAATTTCGATTGAAAAATTTGATCAAAAATGTGAAATTATTTTCCTGGCAAATTACTCTTTTCGTTTCTGCGATCCTGATACCAAATCCGAAAAATTTCGATTGAAAAATTTGATCAAAAATGTGAAATTATTTTCCTGGCAAATTACTCTTTTCGTTTCTGCGATCCTGATACCAAATCCGAAAAATTTCGATTGAAAAATTTGATCAAAAATGTGAAATTATTTTCCTGGCAAATTACTCTTTTCGTTTCTGCGATCCTGATACGAAATCCGAAAAATTTTGATTGAAAAATTTGATCAAAAATGTGAAATTATTTTCCAGGTAAATTACTCTTTTCGTTTCTGCGATCCTGATACGAAATCCGAAAAATTTTGATTGAAAAATTTGATCAAAAATGTGAAATTATTTTCCTGGCAAATTACTCTTTTCGTATCTGCGTTCCTGATACGAAATCCGAAAAATTTTGATTGAAAAATTTGATCAAAAATGTGAAATTATTTTCCTGGCAAATTACTCTTTTCGTTTCTGCGTTCCTGATACGAAATCCGAAAAATTTCGATTGAAAAATTTGATCAAAAATGTGAAATTATTTTCCTGGCAAATTACTCTTTTCGTTTCTGCGATCCTGATACGAAATCCGAAAAATTTTGATTGAAAAATTTGATCAAAAATGTGAAATTATTTTCCAGGTAAATTACTCTTTTCGTTTCTGCGATCCTGAAACGAAATCCGAAAAATTTTGATTGAAAAATTTGATCAAAAATGTGAAATTATTTTCCTGGCAAATTACTTTTTTCGTTTCTGCGTTCCTGATACGAAATCCGAAAAATTTTGATTGAAAAATTTGATCAAAAATGTGAAATTATTTTCCTGGCAAATTACTCTTTTCGTTTCTGCGATCCTGATACGAAATCCGAAAAATTTCGATTGAAAATTTGATCAAAAATGTGAAATTATTTTCCAGGTAAATTACTCTTTTCGTTTCTGCGATCCTGATACGAAATCCGAAAAATTTTGATTGAAAAATTTGATCAAAAATGTGAAATTATTTTCCAGGTAAATTACTCTTTTCGTTTCTGCGATCCTGATACGAAATCCGAAAAATTTCGATTGAAAAATTTGATCAAAAATGTGAAATTATTTCCTGGCAAATTACTCTTTTCGTTTCTGCGATCCTGATACCAAATCCGAAAAATTTCGATTGAAAATTTGATCAAAAATGTGAAATTATTTTCCAGGTAAATTACTCTTTTCGTTTCTGCGATCCTGATACGAAATCCGAAAAATTTTGATTGAAAAATTTGATCAAAAATGTGAAATTATTTTCCTGGCAAATTACTCTTTTCGTTTCTGCGTTCCTGATACGAAATCCGAAAAATTTCGATTGAAAAATTTGATCAAAAATGTGAAATTATTTTCCTGGCAAATTACTCTTTTCGTTTCTGCGATCCTGATACGAAATCCGAAAAATTTCGATTGAAAAATTTGATCAAAAATGTGAAATTATTTTCCTGGCAAATTACTCTTTTCGTTTCTGCGATCCTGATACGAAATCCGAAAAATTGCGATTGAAAAATTTTATCAAAAATGTGAAATTATTTCCTGGCAAATTACTCTTTTCGTTTCTGCGATCCTGATACGAAATCCGAAAAATTTCGATTGAAAAATTTGATCAAAAATGTGAAATTATTTTCCTGGCAAATTACTCTTTTCGTTTCTGCGATCCTGATACGAAATCCGAAAAATTTCGATTGAAAAATTTGATCAAAAATGTGAAATTATTTTCTTGGCAAATTACTCTTTTCGTTTCTGCGTTCCTGATACGAAATCCGAAAAATTTTGATTGAAAAATTTGATCAAAAATGTGAAATTATTTTCCTGGCAAATTACTCTTTTCGTTTCTGCGATCCTGATACGAAATCCGAAAAATTTCGATTGAAAATTTGATCAAAAATGTGAAATTATTTTCCAGGTAAATTACTCTTTTCGTTTCTGCGATCCTGATACGAAATCCGAAAAATTTTGATTGAAAAATTTGATCAAAAATGTGAAATTATTTTCCAGGTAAATTACTCTTTTCGTTTCTGCGATCCTGATACGAAATCCGAAAAATTTTGATTGAAAAATTTGATCAAAAATGTGAAATTATTTTCCTGGCAAATTACTCTTTTCGTTTCTGCGTTCCTGATACGAAATCCGAAAAATTTCGAATGAAAAATTTGATTAAAAATGTGAAATTATTTTCCTGGCAAATTACTCTTTTCGTTTCTGCGATCCTGATACGAAATCCGAAAAATTTCGATTGAAAAATTTGATCAAAAATGTGAAATTATTTTCCTGGCAAATTACTCTTTTCGTTTCTGCGATCCTGATACCAAATCCGAAAAATTTCGATTGAAAAATTTGATCAAAAATGTGAAATTATTTTCCTGGCAAATTACTCTTTTCGTTTCTGCGATCCTGATACCAAATCCGAAAAATTTCGATTGAAAAATTTGATCAAAAATGTGAAATTATTTCCTGGAAAATTACTCTTTTCGTTTCTGCGATCCTGATACGAAATCCGAAAAATTTCGATTGAAAAATTTGATCAAAAATGTGAAATTATTTTCCTGGCAAATTACTCTTTTCGTTTCTGCGATCCTGATACCAAATCCGAAAAATTTCGATTGAAAAATTTGATCAAAAATGTGAAATTATTTTCTTGGCAAATTACTCTTTTCGTTTCTGCGATCCTGATACGAAATCCGAAAAATTTCGATTGAAAAATTTGATCAAAAATGTGAAATTATTTTCCAGGTAAATTACTCTTTTCGTTTCTGCGATCCTGATACGAAATCCGAAAAATTTTGATTGAAAAATTTGATCAAAAATATGAAATTATTTTCCTGGCAAATTACTCTTTTCGTTTCTGCGATCCTGATACGAAATCCGAAAAATTTCGATTGAAAAATTTGATCAAAAATGTGAAATTATTTTCCTGGCAAATTACTCTTTTCGTTTCTGCGATCCTGTAACTCCTGGTGGAAATTTTTGTGTAAAAATTTTGTTAAAAATAAATAAAACACGTGAAATTATTTTCGCGCCCAAATTACTCTTTTCATTTCTGGGATCCTGTTACTCCTGGTAGAAATTTAAATCAATTTAGGATGGACATTCTGAACAGAAAGTTTTCGATCGATTTTTGAATTAAAAAAATTCTTTTCGTTCCCAGTCTGCTGATAATCTTGGCTAAAATTTTTTAATATTTTATTATGAGAGCACTTTGGTCTTTCATTGTTTAAAAACATGCATTCATTCATTCATTCATTCATTGACAAAGAAGAACTTTAGAATTAGTTAGTTTTTATGGCCCTTAAAAGGGCCGTTGTTTGTGGGGGTGGGGTGTCCAAAATTTACCGTTGTCATATCTCTAGAAGATGTAGGTGTGGTCGACTATCTTCTCCGAGGACCTGGTTTCTCGTGACGGTCACAAATGCCTCTTGCTTCTTCTTATCCTGTCAATCTTTGTGCAATTCTTGAATGCGTTTTCAATTATTTTATTGGGACACAAATGTTTAGGTAGGAAATGATTAGGGTATTAGGTTTTATTTATATAATTCACCAAGGCTTCTGAAAATATCCACCTGAAAATGGTTAAAAAAAACGTTGACCGGAGTTTTAGTCGTAAAGACAAAATAATTTTAAATTATACCATAAGTTGCATTTAATTAAATGCAATAAAGTTCAATTTTTGGGATCATATCATCTCAAGTTGGACACATAAACACACATATGAACACACACAACATTTTTTGTACGCATTTTTTTGTATGCAAAAAATGGCAAAAATGGTCAAATGACAATCTTGTTGCCATACGGCAATAATCACTCGAGCACTTCGTTAGATCTCAAGATCCTTCTTAATATCAAATTATGAACACAAGCTAACAACTTATATTTATGGCAGATTGCATAGACGTTACAAGAAATTAACGAGGAATGTTAATGCCTCTAAATGTTAACGTTAATATGAACTCGTTTAATGTATTACTTCACTTTCACGGTTCACCATTATTATCCCATTATATCATTATAGTCTCATCCTTGATAAATCATAAAATTTGTCCGAATTAACCTACATTTTGAAACATATTTATTATACTCTATAATGTAATCATGTAACAAAGTAATATTTCTTTTATTTTTTTAGTTTATATAACTTATAGAAGTGTCTTGATTTTTCAAAGTTATTAATAATAAATCCATAAAAAAACCAAAATTGATTATTTCCGGAATTAGTCAAAATTTGTTAAATTTCTAAGGGCATTCAGCATTAAAATGCGTAACTTTTCCTTCATTTAAACAATTTAATCTCGTATAGTTACCGAGGTAGCAATGCTAATGCAACAAATTTGTAACAGCCAGCCGTATCTGCAACTGACCCTACCTATTTGTATTACCACCTCTTGTTCCTCGGCCGTACCAGAAAAAACCCGCGAACCGTCACTGCACCCAGTAGATTTGAAGAACGAGTTGTTGAACTAAATTTCAAATAAAACCAGCCAACGTAGCTATATAAACAAATTAAAAATGCATTACTCACTACGAAATGCTTATGTAAATATCAACTTATGTCTTCACCAAAATATGCAAATAACATTCTGGAAGTCGATAGGTGAAAATTATTTTAAACGCAAAGAATGTTTCCCGTTTCTAAATTTAGATGTAAATATTTATTTTTCATTATGTGTGAGTATTTCTATATTTTAAAACACATCTCCACCTTTACAGCTCAAGTAATGCCATTGTAACGAATTCCCAAGAATGCCAAGAGAATTGCAGTTACCGACCGCGCGGATGGGTTAAAGCGGTGAAAGTTTGCACTAAGGTCACAATAAACAGATTTTTCTAGGCCGAAGATGATTCCCGATCAGTAAAGACGTTCCCGTGTGAATAACACCAATCGCACACCACAATTCCAAAACGCAACGATAAATCATCCGAAAAACATCGGTTCAAGTTCAAGAAATAAACCGCCATTCTATTGATGAGGATGTAATAACGTTCTTGTTATAAAACATGCATGCATGTGAGAGCCACATTTTTTCCTCCATATAAAGAGGATGGTAATTGTTGGTTTAGAATGCGGATTCTGGTAACTCAAGGATATTGAAATGGAGGAGTCATTTGTATGTATAATAATGGTGTAATTCCCGTTAATTTACATCCATCTACTATTTAATTTTTTGAAAAGATTTCTAAATGAAATATTTTATTGAAATTGGACACACTTACAAAATTCATTTCGAAATAACAAAAACTCCTTATATAACGTAGAGATGAATCGTAACGATCGTTAAAATAAATTATCACTAATTGCTTATTTATAATTAGTAAACTTATTATCTGCCACCTCACAAAACTTTCATCTTTAAAGGTGTAAAACACTGAAACTATACTCTCGTAGCTAATACATATTCCCATGCAAATAAAAATCGTATGTTTTATGTAATCAATTTGATAAATTACATAACCAAATGACCACGATCGCCACTACTAAAATAATTCTTTTGTATGGTAAAAATTAATCACACTTAAACGTGAAGAAGCGCATTTAGAATATTTTCTTTTCACGATCATACATTACGACGATTAAGTATGCATGAGAAACTGCACCACAAAGCCATAAAGACGTTTTCTAATAATCATATCCTGTCAGCCTACAAAAATTTTAATAATGATGAATTGTTTATACTCCTCCGCTCTTACTTAACACTTACGCAATGATCTTCTATTGCGGTGCAATAGTTCTAAATGCTCATTTTTAAGAACATCCTACAACGTGAATGTGTAATTTTAATTTTTTGTCTACTGCTAATATTTAAATAAATCACTCTTTGTTTCCTAAAACATTTAATTAACTTTGTTGACGAAAATGTGCTCATTATTTAATTGTATGGGCAGCATTAACACTCAATTTCATTAAACACGCATTTGCGTGTTTAATATGGTCATTAAACACGCTAATTCACGCTTTGATTCACAGAACGCGATTTATGATAATATTTTGTTTACTCTGTTTAATACTGATTTGAACTTCGATTTTAAATGTTTTTCAATTGTAATTGTATTTACAACTTTAATTTTGATTTTAATTTTCATTTTTATTGTAATTATAATTTTAAATTTAATTTTGATATTGATTTTCGTGAACAAAGTATATTGTACAACTCGCATATAATGGCTATTAATCACGAGAACGATGTTTGCGGAACGAGCCGTAGGCATTATATGCTCGTTGTACAATATACTATTTTCCATTGTTGCATTGAGACACTAATTTATCCGATTTATTCTTCGGAACTATTTCCGGAAATTTGGTCCTAAAGTTCCAGTTCTAGAAATTTGGTCCTAAAATCCCGAAAACCATTTTGCGCCTCCAGGATTTGAAATTTGGTGCAAAGGTTCCGATAATCTTTTTGCTCCCTGTATTTGAAATTGGGTCTTATTTTTAAATAAATCACTTTTGTTTCCTAAAACATGTCATTATTTTTTTCCATTGGGACACTACTCCGATTTATTCTTCGGAAGTACGAGTAGTCCCGGAACTTAAAATGTGGTCCTGAAGTCCCGAAAACCTTATTGGTTCCGAGGTTTATAATTTGGTCCTAACATTCCGAAAACAGTTATATGCTACGGGTTTGAAATTGGGTCTTGAAGTTCCGAAAAACATTTGCAATTTGATTCTAAAGTGATAATCTTTATGTTCCCTCCTGTTTTTAAATAAATCACTTTTGTTTCCTAAAACATTTAATTCACTTATTCCATTGTTGCATTGAGACACTATTCCGATGTATTCTTCGGAACTAGCCTGGAACTTGAAATTTGATCCTGAAGTCCTGAAAACTGTTTGTTCCCGTGACTTGAAATTTGGTTCTGAAATTCCGAAAACCTTATTGGTTCCAGGGCTAGAAGTTTGGTCCTAAAATCCCGAAAACTGTTTTGTGCCGCGGGCTTGAAGTTTGTTCCTGAAGTTGCGAAAAACATTTTGGTTCCAGGATTTGAAATTTAGTCCCGATAATCCTTTTATTCCCTGAACTTGAAATTTGGTCCAGATATTCATTTTAGTTCAAAATTTCGTCATGGGATCTTAAGAACGGTTTTGGTCTGGAGACTTGAGATTTCGCCCTAAATCTTGAAAAAATAATTGATCTCGAGACTTTTTGGTTCAAAATTTCGTCATACCATCTTAAGAACGGTTTTGTTCAGGGGACTTGAGATAAATCTTGGAAAAAATAATGATCACGAGACTTGAGAGCATATTTTGCAACCACAACGCTTAACTTAATTGTAGTTAACGCTGAATTGTCTGATTCAACATTCGTAATTATTCAGACTGTTAACGTCAAAAATGTTGACCGTTGTGCAAAAAACGTATTTCAATTCACGGGAGACTACGATTTTCTTTAACAAATACAGTGTTTATCCTTTCAATCTTAATAGTTATTAATTATTCATTCACAAACTCCTTTCAATTTTAATATTATAATTTCAACAACTAATTTGTAAAACCATAATTGCAAATTACATTAATCATACACTCCAACGCGTTATCTTTATTACACGCAATAATTTTATGCAGAAGTCAAGAATATTTCATATTGGTTTTAGCACGAATGTGCATACAATTACCTTGAAATACCCATCAAACAGGGAATAATTTAATGTGAGTTTTCTCATTTCTATTATTAAGATTAACTAATATTCGAAATTCTTAAGTTTGAAATTGTCAATATCAATTTAAGAAAACGTTATTATAAAACGATTTTTATTGATATACTCTGGCCGCGCTATGATGGCGTCTGAGGCGATTAACGAAGGGTCGGAAAGGCCGCCCTCATCAGAAGTGATTGAGTATTTTATTACTTTACACTCACAGATGTTATACTTTACTTGCTAGCTATTGGAGCACTATCGGCTTCTATTTATAAATGAATGGTTTTTGAAAGGTTGCAGATAGCACTTCAGATGCCTCCATAGCGCGGCTGGACTTTAATCAAGATTTCTTGTATTGTGAGGTTGTGGAGGCTTACTGGGTGGAGTTCTTGATTCTGTGTCCGTTTTTGCAGGTTCGAGTCCCGAACGATCACATTTTTTCTAACGAAGAATTACTTATATATTAATTGTTGAGACTGCTATTCATTGAAAATTCATATCACATGTTAAGTATTAAAGTAAAATAGTATATTAAAAACGAGTTCAATAAGCACGATTTTTTCATGCGGTTATACCAAACTAAATTATAAAGCTTTGCTCCCTTATCTCCCATTATTTTCTGCGAACGCTTATTTTTGAGGACATATCTTTGCCTTGCAATTCATGTACGAGTATATACTTTATTTTGTTCAATAAAGCAAAAATGTTTTTTTATTGGTTGCTGATTTGCAATTTCAAACGGAGTCGACATAATATGTTATTTCGATACTTGTTGCTCTACACTCTTGATGAAATCCGATATTACAGATCTGTAATAGTCGAAACACGTGCCAGTAATAACATGTGTCTTTCTTCACCAAATTTGGACATTATATAATTTTGTACGCATTTTGTATTGCGTAGTAATTTGAAATAATACAACTTAATACTAATTATAAATTAAGATCATAGCAAATACAATTGCCTCATTCAAGAACAACAATTATCAGTAACCGTTATTGAATTGGAAATGTAAAACTGTTACGTTGGGAACGATAGAAATCTATTTATTATTAATTGGAACCTCAATCGTAATTTGAGTAAACGCAAAATTGGTTTCATCACTTATTCATTGATAAATTACCACCGATTGTTTTGTCCGAACGTTTATTAATCGCCAATCTGATACTTTCTTTTGAAATATTAATTATAGTTTAGAGTTAATGGGTCATCATACCAAACAGGTATTCTCAAATTCAGTAACTGAGCTAGGGAGGGGCTTTTATGAAGAACGGTTGTTCCAATGAAGAATAATGCTACAGATTTTCAGCTGAAAGTATCAAAAGTTTGTAAACATATTTTATTATATTTTCTTATCTCTAAAGCTTTTTTCTGTTTTTTTATATTAATCTGAAACAAATTTCTAGTGTAATTTGTAAATACCACAAAGTATTGAAAAGAAAAAATAACACATTTTTTCAGTAGTTTGCAATGCATATTATTACACATGTATAAAATTTCTTCCTCTGATCCTCCCATTAGCCTAGATATCGTCAAGCAACTTATATATTAAATACTCCGTCTCACGACATGCAAACAATAGAAAAATTTCACATTTCTTTTTATTACCGCGTTTACGTAACACCGACATTTTCCGCGTATATTCTAATCAATCCCATTAGTGGCACTATAATATTGTTGATCATTATGGGAACGCAATGTTATGTGGATCATCATCTCTCCTTAGTTGGCTATGATGCTTGCAACTTTCCTTTGACTGTTGAGTTTATATAATTTCATCGGTTGCTATTATCAAGTGAATCTACTGAAGAGTAGCAATTTGGTAATACAGGAAATATTTAAGTTTTTTGTAAGAAAGTAACATCTCCTGTTGTAGTGTTACTTATTTGGATTTATCTAAATTCCATTTAATGCCGAGAATGTTGATTACTCTTATGCAACGCCCATTGGAAGATATTTTCAAAATTAATTGAAGATGATATCGTGTAAATTTTAACACGGATTGATCTGCTTTTTTCGATTAGTCGAGTGCCTGTAACGTTTTTTTGACTTTTGATTATAAAAGTACCTTTATCAGTGATAAGAATAAGAATTTTTAGTTATGGCTGATTGCAAACTTTGTCAAAAATGGAGATTTATATCCCGAAATGTGGATTTCTGCGACTTATGGAGAAATTATTTTTTTCTGGGTTGAAGGAGTGCCCGTAACGTTTTTTTGACTTTTGATTGCGAAAGTACCTTTATTAGCGATAAGAATAAGAATTTTTATTTAGTTATTGCTGATTGCAAACTTTGTCAAAAATGGAGATTTATATCGCGAGGTGTGGATTTCTGCGACTTACGGAGAAATTATTTTTTTCTGGGTTGAAGGAGTGCCCGTAACTTTTTTTTGACTTTTGATTATAAAAGTACCTTTATCAGTAATAAGAATAAGAATTTTTATTTAGTTATTGCTGATTGCAAACTTTGTCAAAAATGGAGATTTATATCGCGAGGTGTGGATTTCTGCGACTTACGGAGAAATTATTTTTTTCTGGGTTGAAGGAGTGCCCGTAACTTTTTTTTGACTTTTGATTGCGAAAGTACCTTTATTAGCGATAAGAATAAGAATTTTTATTTAGTTATTGCTGATTGCAAACTTTGTCAAAAATGGAGATTTATATCGCGAGGTGTGGATTTCTGCGACTTACGGAGAAATTATTTTTTTCTGGGTTGAAGGAGTGCCCGTAACTTTTTTTTGACTTTTGATTGCGAAAGTACCTTTATTAGCGATAAGAATAAGAATTTTTATTTAGTTATTGCTGATTGCAAACTTTGTCAAAAATGGAGATTTATATCGCGAGGTGTGGATTTCTGCGACTTACGGAGAAATTATTTTTTTCTGGGTTGAAGGAGTGCCCGTAACTTTTTTTTGACTTTTGATTATAAAAGTACCTTTATCAGTGATAAGAATAAGAATTTTTAGTTATGGCTGATTGCAAACTTTGTCAAAAATGGAGATTTATATCCCGAAATGTGGATTTCTGCGACTTATGGAGAAATTATTTTTTTCTGGGTTGAAGGAGTGCCCGTAACGTTTTTTTGACTTTTGATTATGAAAGTACCTTTATTAGTGATAAGAATAAGAATTTTTATTTAGTTATGGCTGATTGCAAACTTTGTTAAAAATGGAGATTTATATCGCGAGGTGTGGATTTCTGCGACTTATGGAGAAATTATTTTTTTCTGGGTTAAAGGAGTGCCCGTAACTTTTTTTTGACTTTTGATTATAAAAGTACCTTTATCAGTGATAAGAATAAGAATTTTTAGTTATGGCTGATTGCAAACTTTGTCAAAAATGGAGATTTATATCCCGAAATGTGGATTTCTGCGACTTATGGAGAAATTATTTTTTTCTGGGTTGAAGGAGTGCCCGTAACGTTTTTTCGACTTTTGTTTATGAAAGTACCTTTATTAGTGATAAGAATAAGAATTTTTATTTAGTTATGGCTGATTGCAAATTTTGTCAAAAATGGAGGTTCATAACGCGAAATGTGGATTTCTGCCACTTACGGAGAAATAATTTTTTTCTGGGTTGAAGGAGTGCCCGTAACTTTTTTTTGACTTTTGATTGCGAAAGTACCTTTATTAGCGATAAGAATAAGAATTTTTATTTAGTTATTGCTGATTGCAAACTTTGTCAAAAATGGAGATTTATATCGCGAGGTGTGGATTTCTGCGACTTACGGAGAAATTATTTTTTTCTGGGTTGAAGGAGTGCCTGTAACTTTTTTTTTACTTTTGATTGCGAAAGTACCTTTATTAGCGATAAGAATAAGAATTTTTATTTAGTTATTGCTGATTGCAAACTTTGTCAAAAATGGAGATTTATATCGCGAGGTGTGGATTTCTGCGACTTACGGAGAAATTATTTTTTTCTGGGTTAAAGGAGTGCCCGTAACGTTTTTTTGATTTTTGATTATAAAAGTACCTTTATCAGTGATAAGAATAAGAATTTTTAGTTATGGCTGATTGCAAACTTTGTCAAAAATGGAGATTTATATCGCGAGGTTGTCGATTTTATTTATTATATAAAATGTATAACAAAGAAGAAGCTTCCAGTAAAAACAACATTATAAATGGTAGTATTGATGGTTTAATACACACTCAGAACAAAATAATCATAATACATCTTTATGTCATCTCAGACAGGAAGTTTTCTGTTTGAATAAATTGTTAAATACAAAATGTCATTATTTTCCATGTTCTAGAAGCGATTTCCAGTGAATTAAGCATTATAATGACGCGTTATGCTCATCTTAAATACCTCGTTCGCCATTCCCTCGTGAACCAACATAACAAATTTGACCTTTCCGTTTTATGATCTTGAATTATTCTTCAATATTAAAACATCGGCGTCGTGATCTTCTCATACTAAATGTTATCCAATCTTAATATGCCAAGCTATAACAAGGCATTTTTTGGTCATGAAATAATGTCATGACCGTTTTTTCTTCATGAGAAATCAGTAAAGATAAATAAATGTCAAATTTGGAAATGTTGAAACTTTGCCAGAAAAAATTAATCTTTGGTGGTTAAATTCCCGCTAAGCAAACGCCAAATTATATTTTGGCATTTCCTAATTGGCTCGTTGCGGTATGCAGGAAATTACAAGAAAAGCTCCTTAAATGAAATACTAAAGACTATCACCTCTCCCGATTCTCTTAAACTGGTCTATTCCGTCTATTCAACTCAAAGATTTTAACTTTACATAAATCTGATAAGAAATGCATACAGTCATATTTTACCTGTAATAACGCACATTTATTACCATTTTCTAAAATAGCAAATGTATTCGAGATGGAGTCACGCTGTCGCAATTCCTCGGTGTGTCGAAATTTCTCATTACGATGGTATCGCGGACGTGTTCACACAAAGCTAACTGCGATTCATTAGTAAGTCTAATTAGTTCTCAGATTCAATTGTGTTCGGCGCATAATTTTTATTTAACAAGATCTTGAGGCCAGAAGAATCGAGAAGGTTACAAATATCATAATTGATACAACAATGCGACCCAAATATTAAAACACCTTTTGTTCGTCAAATTAACTATGCATTAAATATACGACGGCATCCGTGTCTATTATCAATTAATAACGACTTGATGTAAATAATAAGTCAGAAAAAAGCGGATTATTGAATTTTCAGAAGGTTTTACTTCTTGAAAAATTACAACAATACATTTTAATGAACCAAATATGTACCGAAAGTTAATGATGATAATGTAGAGAGAGAACATACAATTTTTTTCTGCAACAAGTAAGGTTGTTTCTAATTGATTTAACATACAATTTATTGAATTCAAATTATATAAATTCAACGGGTAATTGAGCGAGGTTGGTAAAGTAGATTTTCACAAATCGTTGGAATGATCACTGATAATTTTTTTGGTTGTTTGAAATAAGAAAGTTGCATGAATTTTCTCGTATAAGGAAACACCTTGTAGATTTGAAAATATTTAAAAATTGCAGCTGATAGCTAATATGTAAACATCGACATTAAAAGATCTAAAATATGTATATTAATCCATTCCATCTCACGTAATGCATCTTGTAGGTGTACATTTACCAATCCATAAATTAAAGATCAGGGTTAGGATTGTCGGACCATTGCATTCAACATTAATACCATCAAGCACGTGAAGATAAAGGTTCCGAAATCAAACCAGGGGCGGCTCGTTATATAGAACCACGGAGCCATGGCACTACCTGTAGACTCACGCTCAGCAAGAATTTTTAACTAATTCTTAAAAAAAAAATTTAAATGTTAAACACCGCGTGAAAGTTCCACATTAATTTCAACAGATGGTTAAAATTTTGAGTGACTATTTCTGAATAATGTGTTTTTACAAAGTTTCAAAGAAAGCAATCGCAAGTTTACCACAACAGAAATGATTGCACTAAAAAGAAAATTTTGATGACCAAAACGGCGCATTTTACAGAAATTTGCATTGGAATTCCACATTTATTGCAACAAATAGTTGAAATTTTGACAGACTAATTTTTAATAATGTGTCTACAAATTTCCAAAGAAAATAATTTTCTTCTAAATTTGTTTGTTAAATTCTTTTTCAAAATACAAGTAGGGATTGCACATTTATTTTAACAGATGGTTTAAACTGACTAATTCTGAATAATACGACTTTACAAATTTTCAAAGAAAATCATCGTAAATTTACCACAACAAAAATGGTTTTACTAAAAGGCAAATTTTGATCACCAAAAAGGCAAATTTTTCAGAAATTCACTTGAGAATTCCACATTTCTTTCGACGGATTGTTGAAATTTTAATAGACCAATTTTGAATTATGTCCCTTTATAAATTTCGTCAAAAAATAATCACAAGTTTAGCACAACAAAAATGAATGCACTAGAAAAGCAAATTTTGATAACAAAAAAAGCGCAATTCTACATTTATCGCTACAGATGGTTGAAATTTTGACAAACTAACTCGGAATAATGTGTCTTTACAAATTTACAAAGAAAATAATCGCAAGTTTACCACAACAAAAATGGCTGCACTAAAAAGCAAATTTTGATGACCAATAAGGCGCATTTTACAGAAATTTGCATTGGAATTCCACATTTATTGCAACAGATGGTTGAAATTTTGACAGACTAATTTTGAATAATGTGTCCAAAGAAAATAATTTTCTTTTAAATTTTTTTGCTAAAATTTTCGGATGTTTGGTCCACAATTGTGATTTTTAGGATCGAATTTTTGGTCAAAGTTTTTAATTATTTATCCTATATTTTAGATTATTTTTAACCTAAATGACGCAAGTTTTTTTATTTTTTGCCAATATTTTCAAGTACAGTTTCTGATTTCTAGCCCTTCATTTTAGATTTTCTAACTTGAATTATTATTTTTTATAGGCGCATTTTTGGTTACTTTTTGGCTACCGTTTTTGAGTTTCTGGTCGGCAACTAATTTTGAGCTAAAGAGTTATTTTAGGAGCTGAAAATTGCAAATTAATTTTTTCTTCCTTGATTTTTCAATTTTTTTGGTTTGCATTGTTTATTTTTAGACCAGCATTTTTTTGTAGATATTTGACCTGTATTTTTCATTTCTTCGTTCCAAATTTTAGAGTTTTTGCCCAAAATATTCTTTATTTTGGTTTTTCATTTTTTTTTAAATTTTCGGATTTTTGGTCTGCATTTTCTTAACCGACAATTTTTGATATTTGTCTAAATTTTCGATTGTTTGTGCTTATATGTTACTCCTGGTTTTTTACCTTAATTAAGAGCTAATTCTGCAAGTGATTGTTTTTTTTTACGATTTTTCGCAATTTCCGTTCCCTCCAGTGCAGTTTTGAGTCAATTCCCGTTGTGTTCAGTAGCAATATTGCAAAAAAAATATAAGTAATGAAAAGTACACTCTTTCTGCATAGTTTTAGTAATTTTGGAGCAAATTCTACAAGTGATTAATTTTTTACAATTTTTTAAAACATTGAGTGCAAATTTCCTTTACTACAGAGCAAATTTTGATTTTATTCCCTTGTTCTCTGCAGAAGCATGTCGTTGTTTTCAGGAAATTAAAAGTAGACTATTTTTGAATAATTGAAGTTTATTTGAAGCGAAACCTGCAAGTAATAAATTTTAAAAAAATTTCAAATCATCCAGTGCAAATTTCCTGTGCTACAGAGCAAATTTTGAGTTTTTTCATATGTTTTCTGGGACTAATCAACCAGAGTGCTGAAAATGGCAATTTTCGTACTTGAATTTTCAATCTTCTTGTTTTCATTTCTTATTGTTAAGCCCGAATTTTGATATTTTGGCCTAAATTTTTAATCTTTTCGCCTTTTTTTTCTAAATTTTCGATTTGTTTGTTAAAATTTTCGATTTTTTGGTTCGCTGTTTTAATTTTTAGGATCGAAGTTTTGAATTTTTTATCCTATATTTTAGATTTTTTTAAATATAAATGATTGATTTTTATTCGCTACTCTTTTTATGTTTTTGCTGATATTTTCAAGTTTTTTTGATGGTTTTTGATTTCTTGCCCTTGATTTTAGATTTTTTAACTTGAATTATTATTTTTTATGGGCGATTTTTTTTTTACTTTCTGGTTACTTTTTGACTAAAACCGATTAAATTAATTTTTTTTCAAAAAAAAATTTGTTTTTCTTTTCAAGACTCAGACCATTCTGAACACTATTTGTCCATAAAATGTTATTGTGGGTCTTGCTGGAACTGAGGTTTTCAAGTTTCTGGTCGGCAACTTATTTTGAGCTAAAGAGTTATTTTGGGGCTGAAAATGGCGAATTATTTTCGTTTCCATGATTTTTCAATTTTTTGGTTTGAATTTTTTATTTTTAGACCAGCATTTTTGATATTTTTGGCCTATATTTTAGATGTATGACCTGTATTTTTAATTTCTTCGTTTTTTTTAATTTTTTTGTTGAAATTTTCTGCATTTTTGAACCGCGAAATTTGTCTAAATTTTCGATCTTTTGGGCGTATATTTTAGTTTTTTACTTTAATTAAGAGCGTATTTTTTATTGGTCTATACTTTAGATTATTTACGTGTGTGATTGAATTTTATGAGCAAATTTTTGTTTTTTTGTATAATTTGTCATTTCCATCTTTCATAATTTTGGTTGGTGTTAAAAAAATTAATATAAAATGCGTCAACAGTGCTTTATTGAACATTGAAATTTTGTCATTTTATAATGGCAGTTTGGGTAGTCTCGAAAAAAAAAATCATAAAAAGTTATAAACATTATTATTTAAAATTTTATGGTTTAAATCGTTTAAGTAGACTCTTATCTTCAGGTAGGTGTTAAAAAAATAAATTTATAATGCTTCAAACAGTGCTCGATTGGACTTTGAAATTTTGTCATTTTATAATGGCAGTTTGGGTAGTCTCGAGAAAAAAAAAATGATAAAAAAGTTATAGACATTATTATTTAAAATTTTATGGTTAAAATCGCTTAAGTAGACTCTTATCTTCACGTTGGTGTTAAAAAATTAAATTTAAAATGCTTTAAACAGTGCTTTATTGAACTTTGAAATTTTGTCATTTTATAATGGCAGTTTGGGTAGTCTCGAGAAAAAAAAATCATAAAAAAGTTATAGACATTATTATTTAAAATTTTATGGTTAAAATCGTTTAAGTAGACTCTTATCTTCACGTTGGCGTTAAAAAATTCAATTTAAAATGCGTCAAACACTGCTTTATTGGACTTTGAAATTTTTTCATTTTATAATGGCAGTGTGGGTAGTCTGGATGAAAAAAAATCATAAAAAAGTTATAGACATTATTATTTAAAATTTTATGGTTAAAATCATTTAAGTAGACTCTTATCTTCATGTAGGTGTTAAAAAATTCAATTTAAAATGCGTCAAACACTGCTTTATTGGACTTTGAAATTTTTTCATTTTATAATGGCAGTGTGGGTAGTCTCGATGAAAAAAAATCATAAAAAAGTTATAGACATTATTATTTAAAATTTTATGGTTAAAATCATTTAAGTAGACTCTTATCTTCACGTAGGTGTTAAAAAAATTAATTTAAAATGCGTCAAACAATGCTTTATTGGACTTTGAAATTTTTTCATTTTATAATGGCAGTGTGGGTAGTCTCGAGAAAAAAAAATCATAAAAAAGTTATAGACATTATTATTTAAAATTTTATGGTTAAAATCGCTTAAGTAGACTCTTATCTTCACGTAGGTGTTAAAAAATTCAATTTAAAATGCGTCAAACAATGATTTATTGGACTTTGAAATGTTGTCATTTTATAATGGCAGTGTGGGTAGTCTCGAGAGAAAAAAAATCATAAAAAAGTTATAGACATTATTATTTAAAATTTTATGGTTTAAACCGCTTAAGTAGACTCTTATCTTCACGTTGGTGTTACAAAATTAAATTTAAAATGCTTCAAACAGTGCTTTATTGGACTTTGAAATTTTGTCATTTTATAATGGCAGTGTGGGTAGTCTCGAGAAAAAAAAATCATAAAAAAGTTATAAACGTTATTATTTAATATTTTATGGTTAAAATCGCTTAAGTAGACTCTTATCTTCACGTTGGTGTTAAAAAAATTAATTTAAAATGCGCCAAACAGTGCTTTATTGGACTTTGAAATTTTGTCATTTTATAATGGCAGTTTGGGTAGTCTCGAGAAAAAAAAATCATAAAAAAGTTATAAACGTTATTATTTAATATTTTATGGTTAAAATTGCTTAAGTAGACTCTTATCTTCACGTTGGTGTTAAAAAAATTAATTTAAAATGCGCCAAACAGTGCTTTATTGGACTTTGAAATTTTGTCATTTTATAATGGCAGTTTGGGTAGTCTCGAGAAAAAAAAATCATAGAAAGTTATAGACATTATTATTTAAAATTTTATGCTTTAAATCGCTTAAGTAGACTCTTATCTTCACGTTGGTGTTAAAAATTAAATTTAAAATGCTTCAAACAGTGCTTTATTTATTATTAAATCATAAAAACTTATATACATTTTCAACCAAAATTTTATGATTGATATCGTTTAACCCGCCATTGGTGACACCGGTCTCACGCACCGGGGTTTTCAACTGAAGATTTTTCGAAACGTGTTATTAATAGTTCGTCTTTTTTTAAATTTATGTTCTTCAGCAATAAAACAAACATCAATTTAAGCTCTGCAATGCGGCAACTACTCGAAATTACAACAAAAACCAATAACGGAGAATAAAGTTATTCGACACACCCGGTCTCACAGACCAGTGGGGTCACCATTGGCGGATTAAGTAAACACAAATTTACACGTTGATGTTAAAAAATTAAACATGATTATTGGTCGTTGCTCGGAATCGACGCTAGCGCTAAGGAATCGCACACCCATATACCTTCTGTTTCTCGGCTTTACTGATGTATAAGCGTTGTATACATTGTATTTTTTTGTGGGTTATAATCCAATCCTATATGGGCTGAGTATTATGAGTTTAATATTGATTTTAACAAGTATTGGAAAATTTCTGAAACATTTGGGATCCAAAACCTCGTTTTCTTCCCGCATTTTCGGGTCGAAAAATGAGGCACGCGGAATTTTTTTTTTCGTTATTAGAAACAAATACTTTCGACAAATTCATTGATTCGTAATGCCAATACGTTTGGTCGGTCGTGGCATAATAGAAAATATACGTGGATTGAGCAATGGAAGATTATAAATAACAATCACACAGAAGTTCAATTAGTTTAGCATTCATGCCGTTGTTCCTAAATGTCAAAGGACGTATTTATAAATTCATAATGACGTGGCAATGGATTCTTGCTGAGAGCTCCGCATTATTTCACATGAGATCATCCCATTGATTAATCATCCAATAATTGATTTAACTCTAGATTAAGGTGATTAATAATAATAGCTTATGTATGTAACAAAAAATGGTGGTTAAATTATAAATAGATAGATTAAGATGGTCAAATTCCTTGAATAGGAATTAGTCATAAAAGCTTTGTTGTATAAATAAATTTATGTAACAAAAAATTGAGTATAAATTATAAATAGATATACTTTGTCTACTCATGGATTAGGTCTTGAGATGTAAAAATTTCACTCGATTGCCGAACAACTCTCGCCACAAAAAGTAGTACTTACGAAACTTAATTTATTACGAAAATCGTATATTACCGCGTAGGTGCGTAATTGGTCCATCACATTATTTACAACGTTCTTCATGGCCGAAATCAAGAACAATAATAATAACAAACTATTAATAATGTGTCTACTGGCGACGTATTGGAAGTATCCGGGTACCAACCTGACTTGCTGCAAAAATAACATTTTTCTCATTTTCATTTTTTAGTGTTTTTCACTGAAGACGCCAAAACAGTCTAATCTATGAGTAGATGAAGTATACACTAGATATTACTTTAGCATCCTGATTTTTGTTTAATAGCCCATAATAATATTTCCAAAAATTATCTTTCAATTTGATGTAGGAAAAGAAAAGTCAACATTTTGTTTTCGAAAAAATCTAATCACGTATGACACCTTTTGTGCATTTCTTTTCTTATTTATACAAAATGTCGCAACAATAATTTTATTTTGTAATGTCATAACGGCAGTAGTGGAAGTATCTTGTAGAAAAATTGCAAAATTATTGCAATTGGGAAATTTGGAAGGTGTAACTGGTGCATACTCGAGATGAAAGTAAAATTAAGATTTATATAAACGTAGTGTATCCACATAAACCAGTTTATCAAAGCGCCTATCTATGCAAAAATATTCCAACAGAGACATCGCACCCAAAAGGATGGTATTTTGTCCTTGATATTATTTAGTTATGTAACGAATTCTGGAATGTTTTTCGCATTGCGTTTCAAGTCTATTCTTAGCAGTGTTAGGCTGTGTTTAAATTTGAATTTTATCGCCAGCTCAAACTTAAATCAAAGCTGTTCAAATTGTTTGGGTTTTATTAATATTTATTGTACAAATAAATTAATTACGAGGACAGTTTGCACCAGACTTAATTAAAACTAATTATTGTAAAAAAAAATATTATATAACGCGAGAAGACGGTTTAATAAATCTAAACGACTATTCACGACTCGAGTTTCCACGTGTTACCGTCATTATTAAGTCTAGATAATGAAGGTAAGTTAAAAAAGGTAGTTTTATTTAACTGTCTGCCCTTTTTCATAAAAATTAGTTGTGGTTAGAACTTACTACAATTTTTTTTTGTAATATTGGAGTTTGATGATAGATGTAACTAAAAAACAAATAGCAATTCTAAAATAATTTCTGCTTATTAATATTATTTTCGAATAATTTCAGAAGCATATTATAATTTCTTTGTTATTGAAAGTCGAGATTTATTCGATGTTATCGTTGCCAAGTTTGCTTTGTCTTCTGTGGAAGAAATTCTCGTGACGAAAATGACATTAAAGTAATGTCGCAACCCAATTACCCGTTATTGTATCACTGGGATATAAATGCAATTGTCATTTTATTAACGTTGCACTCGTGATGACTCCTCGTGACAATGGGGAGTTATTCGCCATCCAAACAATAATTTCGAGGAGCTTGCTCGACTGGCTTAATATAGATTTCGTGCTTGTTTTTGACTTCCGCGTGAATTCCTCAGAAGGCATCGAATGGATTCCCTCTTTTGTCTTCTTTTGCATTTCTGCAAATCATAAGACAATCTGGGCCACGGTGCCCCCATGCTTCTGGGATTCCCATCCCATCATTTAGCCAATTTATTTTGTCATAATGAAATTTCTTTACTAAAGAAATCTTCTGGGCATCGGGATCCCATCATTTAGCCAATTTATTTTGTCATAATGAAATTTCTTTACTAAAATACAAAAACAGTCGATTTGCGGACCTAGTTTAATGAGACTTTTTTGCTTCTTTTGATGAGTGTTATACATCGGCATAAATTAGAACCATTTTATACACCTTGTATATGTTAAACCACCTGATGAGATAATTAATAACTAATCAATAGACTCGGGTCTTGAAATGCAACATCCTCTTCCCAAGCGTGCACGATCTTGAAAGGGGCTTTCGAATTAATTGCGCGTCTTAATTTAAAAAAAAAGTAGCGGGATGACATTTCATGAGAAAATGTTTAAACAATTATCAACGCCGTTTTTCTTCCACACGGATGCTGAACGCTCGCCTATTATTAAAACATTATTAATTCATTTCAAGCCAGTGTTTAGAATCCGTGACAGCTACGCTGGGAAATTAAATGTTGCTGCGTGCGATTATAATTTGGCAAAATCATTAAAAGCGTGGGTTGTAATTAATAACATATTACTGTTTGATTGCTTCCATGTGGATTTCCAAGAGTCCAAATTGATGATGGAAAAAGTTTGGTAATTTAAATTTGTTTGTTTAATTGGAAAGATCTGGGTCGGTTTTTAAGGTTATTTGTGTTATTTTGTAATTATGAAGAACTATTAAACTGGATTACTTCTTTGTATACAGTGCGCGCCTAAAGTATCGTATAAATCCAGTAAAGCCGATATAAAATATTTTTGGAAAAAAAAACCTCTCATTGAGAGAAATTCACATTTTTGCATAAAAGTCGATTTTCAGTCGACACTTGTTTTTGAGTAATGACGTCATCCATTTCGTTTTTAAATGACAACCCCCTATACTTTATCTTGATTTTGAGATCTTTTCATTATTGAACTGGCAATATAAAAATGTTGCCATCTCACATAAAAAATTTTCCGAGTAAATGGTAATTGAAGTTGAGAACCCAAAATTTACAGTTTTTGCAAAATCACCTTGTTCCAACGCTTGTAGCAATTTTTCCAAACCAGAATGATCTTGACCTTCCATATAATACAATATGGTTTCAGCAAGACGGCGCAACCCCGCACTATCCGCGTTTTTTGGACAATTGCTTTACAAATATGTAATTTAATTGTAAGTATTTTATTTTGTAAAAAGGTTATACCGTGCAATAAATAAATATATAAATAAATATTAATTAAATAGCCCGACACACAGAGAGAGAGAGAGAGAGAGATTGCAATTTTCACCCGAAGAATTTCTACGTGTTAGACCTGTGGATGGCAGTTTGAACATTTAATTTAATGATTGCATTTGCTTGTTAAAGATGGTTTTGCTTATATTGTGTTAATAAAATTTACAGTTTCACACTTTCAATTATCATTTATTCGAAAAATGCCCTATGTAAGATGGCAACATTTTTATGCCGCCAGTTCAACAATGAAAAGATCTCTCAAAATCAAGAACAAAACACGGGGTTATTATTTAAAAATAAAATGGATGACGTCTTTACTCAAAAACAAATGACGACTGAAAGTCGAGTTTCATGCAAAAATGTGTATTTTTAGCGAAGAAAATCGACCTGTTCGAAGATTTTTTCCAAAAATATTTTATTTCGGTTTTACTGAATTTATTCCATACTTTAGGCGTGCAGTATTTATAAAAAGCTAAACGTAATATTTCCGGATATAGTACAAAGATATTCTCTTAGCAAAATTACCGAAACACCTTAATTTTCCAACTGTAAAAAAATCAAAAAATGTTTTAAACAAAAGTTTCTTAAATGTAAAGCTGTTGTTTGAATGTATTTTAAAAATGCAGAGTAATCATTTTATTAAGCAAATTTAATAACCTTTCCTTTTTACTTTCTCCGTTACGAAGTACGAGAAAGTATTGTGATCGTGTTTTTTTTTCCAAAAATTGTTTTTTACGGAAATATCCGTTTTGGGGTCCCTAGATGCCATTTCAACAATTTCTGGAATTTTTTTTTGTGTCTGTGTGTGTGTGTGTCTGTGTGTGTGTCTGTGTGTGTGTGTCTGTGTGTGTGTGTGTGTGTGTGTGTGTGTGTGTGTGTGTGTGCGCGCTGTATCTCAAAAACTAATAGAGCAATTGATATGAAACTTTGAACATACGTCTTATTTGATAATCTGAAGAACTGAAAAGCTTTTGGTAAAATTTCGTAAACCGGAAGTGGGTGTTTACCTTAACGGTTTTTTGTTTTTTTGCCAATATTTTCCTAAATATGAAAAATATCACTAAAATATTTAAACAAACATTGAAGAAAACAAAGAAATGAACATCTTTTGCTTGAAAACATTTTTCATAAAATCATTTTTATTCGAGAAAAAAAAATTATTATTTTTTTCTTAATGTTTGGTTTACAATTATAAAACGATAATAGTTACATCAAATTTATGTTAATAAAAATTGTAGACAATGCTAAAATGAACAACTTATAAAAAATAAGTTTTTTTCAAATTTTGGAGTAAGTTTAGTTTTTCAATTTGCATTATAATTTTTCCATCTTTCATAATTTTGACGTTTTAAACGTCAGTTTCATCCGAGTCTACGAAACGTTCGATGCATATTTAAAATATGATTTAAATTGAAAATAAACCATGAAAGCGTAAATATAAATGATACCATTAAGTCGGAGAAAGTAACATGATGGCCACATCACCATTTTTTTAAACCTGTATTTGTTTACATTTTTTAGTTCTAAGATTAATACTAAGAATTTTTAGTAGAAAACATTATTAAAAAAAAGCATAATTTTTGAGTTATAAGCAAAAAACAGTTAAACAGAATTAAAGTAAACTGAACGGCTTGGTAATTTTTGAATTTTAGCTAAAATGTAAATCAAATTGTCACTGCAGAATTTTGAAAATTTATTACTTTTTTCGTAGTAGAAAGTCATTTGAAAAATAAACTGTTTTAGTTAATAAATAGATACAAAAGTATGTGATAACATTTAAAAAATAATAACTTGACAATTTAAGTTATTTTACAACATTTGAATTCTGACCAAAATTTGACAACTTTTGTTCTAGTCAGAATTTTTTGAAGAAATAAATAGTTTCAGTTAGTAAATAGATGTAAAAATCCCCAGTAGCTTATTCAGAATAATAACGCAACAGGTTATTTTTTACAAGGCTTTCATTCTGGCTTAAAACAAAATTTACAACTTGAATGTTAGTCAAAATTTCTCCAAGAAGTAAATACATGCAAAAGTAACTGTAAGTATTTGCATAACAATAACGCAATGAATTCATTGTTTGCAATTTTTTTAGTTCGAATTTAAAATTTTAAAAATTTCTAGCTTTTGTCGTATTAAAAATTTCCTGAAAAACTAAACTGTTTTAATTAATAAATAGATACAAAAATATTTGTTAACACTTACAAAACAATAACGCAACGGTTTCAATTGTTTCAATTTTTTGTTAATGCGGGGACAATTTTGAAAATTCATAACTTTTGTCTAAGTAATTATTTTATTTTGCGAAAAGATGCAAAAATATCTGTTAGAATTTCCAAAACAATAACTTTTTAAATTTATTAACCATTTTTTATTTCCAGCTAAAATTTTAATCTTACTGCAAGGATGATTTTAAAAATTAATAACTTTTGTCGTATTAGAAATTTCTTAGAAAACGAAACTGTTTTAGTTATTAAATAGATGCAAACATATTTGTTAGCACTTACAAAATAATAATGCAATTTTTTGTTAGTGCGGGACCATTTTGGAAATTCGTCTTAGTAAGATTTTTTAAAGGAAGTAAACTGGTTATTAAGTAGATGCGAATGTATCTGCTAATATTTGAAAAACAATGGACCAACCGTTTAAATCTTTAAATCTAGGGACAATTTAAAGAATTCATAAGTTTTGTCTTAGTTGAAATTTTTTCGAGAACTAAACTATTTTGGTTTGTAAATAGATGCAAAAGTCTTTGTTACAATTTATCAAGCAATAGCGCAACGCTCTCAGTTTGTTTTTTATTCCTGAATTTTATCAAACATGTTAACCTTACCGCAGGAAATTTGAAAACATAAGTGGAAATTTTTTTAGTGGAAATTTTTTGGAGAACCAAACTATTTTGGTTTGTAAATAGATGCAATAGACTCTGTTAACATTGGTAAAGTAATAGCGCAACGGTTCAATTTTTTTAAACTTCTCAATTCTGGCTAAATTGTTAACCTTACCGCAGGGAAAATTTTGAAAATTCATAACTTTTGTCGTGTTAACTTTTTTTTGAAAAATTAAATTGTAAGTAGATTCAAAAGTATCTCTTAGCATTGGCAAAGTAATAGCACAACGGTTTCAATTTTTACAGCTTCTTAATTCTAGCCAAAATGTTAACCTTACCGCAGCGACAACTTTTAAAATTCAGTGCTTTTGTCATGTTAATAATTTTTTGAAAAACTAAACTGTTTTAGTTGGTAAATAGATGCAAAAGTTAATGTTGACATTTGTGAAACAATAGCGTAACGGTTTACATTTTTTGGAAACTCCTTAATTCTAGCTAAAATCTTAACCTTACCGCAGGGACAACTTTCAAAATTCATAACTTTTGTGGTGTTAACTTTTTTTTTTAAACCAAACTGTTTCATTTTTTTACAACTTCTTGATTCTGGCTAAAATGTTAACCTTACTGCGGGGACAATTCTTAAAATTCATAACTTTTGTCGTGCTAACTTAAAAAAAAAAAACTAAACTATTTTGGTTTGTAAATACTTGCAAACGTCTCTGTTAGCATTTGAATTGCAATAGCGTAACGGTTTTAAGAGAGAGAGACAATACATTTATTAAGACAATTTTACAAATGACCTCAACATGCAATTGACCAGAGGTCTTTCAGCCTTAACGGTTTTAATATTTTTACAGCTTCTTAATTCTAGCGAAAATGTTAAGTGCAGGAAAAAAATAGAAAATTTTTTTTTTTGAAAAACTAAACAGTTTTGGTTTTGTAAATAGATGCAAACGTCTCTGTTCGCATTTGAAACGCAATAGCGTAACGGTTTAAATTTTTTACAACTTCTTAATTCCAGTTAAAATGTTAACCTAATCGCAGGAAAAACTTTGAAAATTTATAACTTTTGTTTTGAAAAACTAAACTGTTTTAGTTGGTAAATAGATGCAAAAGTTTCTGTTGGCATTTGTGAAACAATAACATAACGGTTTAAATTTTTTTACAACTTCTTAATTCTAGCTAAAATATTAAACTCACCGCAAGGACAACTTTTAAAATTCTTTTATCGTGTTAACTTTTTTTTCTTTAAACTAAACTGTTGTACTTGGTATATACAGGGTGTATTTGAAATAACGAACAGGCTTGTAACCACAAAGAGATAATATTATTTTTAAACAATATTCGCAATAATTTTGTTTATAACTGTAACAAAAAGCCCGCAATTAATTATTAAAGTTAATGAGTGAAAATACGCAACATGTTTGGTGGCTTTAGATATCGAATTACAACAAGCGCGTAGGAAATATCTGAGTGCTCTTTAAGCGTCAATGAACTTGAGGACTGTTTATCTTTTACAAAAAAAAAACGTTGCGATAACACTTCAAATTTCGGAGGCAAGAAATCGTATCCCGCGTTTTAAATAAACAAAGACACATTTCATGCAGACCTAATTAAATGAGAAAAGCATCGGTTCTCAAAATTTTTAAAAAACCTTGAAAAATTAGGAAAATTCAAAAAATTTTTTTCGAATAAATTTTGACGGAAATGAGTTCACAAATATTTTGTGTATGTGCCCTTAAATGCCTGTTCGTTATTTCAAATACACCCTGTAGATGCAAAAGTTTATTTTGGCATTTGTGAAACAATAGCGTAATGGTTTCAATATTTTTCCAATTTCTTAATTCTAGCTAAAATGTTAAACTTACCGCAGTAACAACGTAATTTTTGTCCTAGTCAACATTTTTTTGAAAACTAAACTGTTTTAGTTAGTATACAGATGCAAACTATTTTGTGAGCATTTCTTACATTTTTTTTTAGTTCGGGAAAAAGTTTTAACCAAACTTCTAGGACAATTTTATAAATTTAAAACTTTTGTCTCAGTAAGAATTTTAACTGTTTCAGTTAGTCAGTAGAGTCAGATGTATGTATCACTATTTACAAATTAATAAAACATTTTTTTTCTTAGGACAAAAATGTTAAACTTTTGAAAATTCATAACTTTTACTTTAATCGATATTTATGAAAGAAATACACTGTTTTAGTTAGTAAATAGATGCAACAAGAATCTATTTGCATTTTCAAAACAATACCGTAAATCTTTTAATTTTTTTCGAATATTTCTATTCTGTTTTGAATTATAACCTTCCTGTAGGGACGACATTGAATGATTTACAAAAAAAATTCGTGGAATTAAAAAAAAATGTAAGAATATACAGGGTGTTCTATTTGAATAAGGGTAGGTTACCAAATTTCCATAATTAAATAAACACCCTGCATATTATATTTATACCTAAGAAACTTTTGTTTTGAATTTTTTTACGGTTGAAAAATTATTTAGGTGTTTCGATAATTTAGACTAACCCCATATGTTAGCATTTTCATTATCAAAATATCTTTTAAAACAATCATTGTCGGCACATCGATCTTTTGCATTTTCAATTGCCAATTATTACGTAACAAGTGATTGAAATATTTCATTCACTCAAAAATAAACGTTCCGCTCGTCCCTGGATATAAGAAAACAGATGTAATTTAAGCACGATTAAATCTCGAATTAATATTTCCTCTTGTTGCCTTCTAAATGTTAATAACATTATTTCTTACAGCAATTTTATGTAACATTCACTCCCAGGTGAACTTTTCTTCCTCATCGAGCACGTACTAATTTTCCTCCTCCAGCTCCTCAACCTCCTCCTGCGTTCACTCGGAAAATTAATTAGACAGAAGCACTGAATCAAGTAATTATTTATAAATCAACGAACGTAATTAAATATCTACAGTGCGTCTGAAAACATTTAATTATTAAGTACATAAACTGAATGTATGTTTGAGTGTTTAATGAAGGCTTTTCGATATAAATTTTGCTTGCCAGAAATAATTTATTTGGAGACTAGATGTCCAACAAGTAATTGGAAACAGTTTTTTATTTTGCTCTGTGTTGTTTATAAAATATTCAATTTTTTCAATTAAAACTTTATTTGCTTTTTTCTTGAAAATTTCTTTATGCGACGTAATAACATTGTTATATTACAATATCAAAAAAGTGTGTTCGTTTACTTTATTTAACAAAGGATGTATTTAAAAAAGCGCTTCCGTTTACCCTGCAAGCGTACTGTACACGGTACATAGTTCTAAAGTTTTCAAAAGATTTAAAATATTTTTGACTCCTCCAGGGACTAAAAAAATATTTTGCAAGGTATTTCAAGTGCTCCATATTTTTTGTTCACTCTGTATAAACTACAAAAATCGGTTGTGGCAAGAAGTACGCCAATTCCCTCAGTCATCCGTACTTCGTTCACCGGAACACGCATCAACATTCTTCCTTAAGAAAAGAAAATTTTACTATGTAGAACAGACGTTTCCGATCTGTGGTACCGGTACCGGTACGTGATAAGTGAATGAAATAGTAATGTATACAATACTTTTGAGAGAGACGTGTGATAAAAAAAAGGTCATCGTTTGAGAAGTTTAGTTTATCCAAAAATATTTACTCACTGGTATGCCATTAAACCGGTACAATGTCTTAAAAAGATTGGGAACCTCTGGAATCAATGTTTACTAAGGTTTGCGAAAATGTATTCGGCGAAATCCTTCATCTAAGATATTTGTGCCGATTTTGAGTAATTGGCGATGTTAAACGTGAAACGAAGAAACTGCAGCAGTCGACGAAAACGGTGCTGGTAAGAGTAAGATCTGGGTCGAATAACTTGATGTGTAGCGACTCCTCTAATTGATGCAATGACGTTACGACATCATGCTCTGGTTTTGAAAACGTTATTTCGTTCGAAAAAGCGAGCAGTATATAAATTTTAATGTGACCATAGTGGGGTAACGCGAATTGAAACATTTGTCCATCCCAAGTTGGTTCGCTAACAGCGAGTAATCATTTACACGTCAAGTATTGAATTAATATTTGAAGGTGAATTGATCGCTGGTAGTTGTATTTTGTTATCAATTTCTTGGATAAATATGTATACCAATACCAGGGGCGGCTCGTTATGTAGAGCCAAGGGCCATGGCACCATCTTTAATTTCGAGGTCGGCAAGAAATTTGTCCGTTCTGGAACTGCATTAAGAACCAAATAATTTCTGGCTCCGCTCATGCGCACGACGACGACGTATTTCCGCGCCATCCAAGATGAATGAAATTAGTTCATTACCGAATAAGCCTTTTTGCTCATGTTGTACATAAGATTGTCAATTTTAGCACTTGAAAATGTCTTTTTCGGCACTTTGCATAGTTGAAAATTGTCATTTTTGACACTTGAAAGTTGTATTTTATGACAGTTGAAAATGGTTATTTTTGAATATTGAGAATTGTCATTTATGGCACTCGAAAATGATAATTTTTGATAGTTAAAAACTCGTCTTTGACACTTGGAAAATATATTTTTCTGCACATGAAAATTTTTGATAGTTAAAAACTCGTTTTTGACATTTGGAGAATATATTTTTCTGCACAGTTGTAAATGGTAATTTTTGACATTTGAAAACTGTTTTTTTTGACACTTGAAAATGGGCATTTTTGACAGATGGTAATTGTATTTGTTGGCAGCTGAAAATTGCCATTATTTGGCAGTTAAAAATTGTCATTTTTGGTACTTGAAAATTGTCGTTTTTGACAGTTGAGAATGGTCATTTTTCAAACTTGAAAATTTTAAATTATGGCACTCGAAAATGATAATTTTTGACAGTTGAAATGATCGTTTTTCACAGTTGAAAATGTTATTTTTTGCACTAAAAATTGTCAATTTTGGTACTTGAAAATGTCTTTTTTGGCACTTGAAAATGGTCAGTTTGCACAATTGAAAAATTGCCTTTTTGACACTTAAAAATGTCCATTTTACACTTTTAGTAATTGCCTTCTTAAAAAGTTGAAAATTGTGACATTTGATAATTAAATTTTTCATTTCTGGCACTTGAAAATTGTCGTTTTTGGCAGTTGACAATGGTAATTTTTTAACCATTTATGGCATTTGAAAATGATAAATTTTGTAATTTTGACAGTTGTAAAATGTCATTTTTGGGCACTTGAAGATTGTCAATTTTGGCACTTGAAAATGTATATTTTTGCACTTGATGATTGTCAAGTTTGGCACTTAAAAATGTCTTCTTTGGCACTTTGTACAGTTGAAAATTGTCATTCTTGACACTTGAAAGTTTGGTATTTGGTATTTATTTACGGAAGCCATTTCATTACAGTAATAAACTAAAATAAAATAAAACATATATACAATACAAGATGCTACAAGACAGATTAAAATATAAATATATATACAGTTTAAGACATGACAAGACAGATTAAAATGTAAAAACAGTTCAAGACATTACAACAGATTAAAATATCAAGAAAGTACCCGACGTAAAACTTTAAGCGATCCCGCAAAAAAAATCAAATTTTGGGTCGGTAAGGTTGGCGTGTCCCGTGACCCGTTTAGCCACAGATTGTTGGGCGTAATCTGTCCGATGAAACGGAATATGTCTTTTATGACAGTTGAAAATGGTCATTTTTTGAACCTTGAAATTTGTCATTTTAGGCACTCGTAAATGATAATTTTTGACAGTTTAAAACTATCGTTCTTGACGCTTGGAAAATTTAATTTTTGGCCCTTGAAAATTGTCAATTTTGACTTTTTTTTAGCATAGTTAAAAATGGTCGTTTTTTAAACTTAAAAATTTGAATTTATGGCACTCAAGAATGATAATGACGTTAAAGTAGAAATGATCGTTTTTGACGGTTGGAAAATGTCAAAAATTATTTGCACTTGAAAATGGTCAATTTTGGTACTTAAAAATGTATTATTTAGCACTTGAAAATGGTCGGTTTGTACAGTTAAAAATTGTCTTTTTGACACCTAAAAACGTTCATTTTAAACTGTTGGTAATTGCCCTTTTTAACAGTTAAAAATTGTGACATTTGGTATTTAAAATTTTTCATTTTTGGCACCTGAAAATTGTCATGTTTAGTAGTTGACAATGGTAATATTTGAACCATTTATGGCATTCGAAAATGATATTTTTTGGCAGTTGGAAAATGTCGTCAATTTTGGCACTTTACAATATCTTTTTTGGCACTTAATGATTGTCAAGTTTGGTCTTTTGAAAATGTCTTTTTCGGCACTTTGCACGGATGAAAATGGTCATTTTTGCCACTTGAAAATTGTCTTTTTTAACAGCTGAAAAATAGTAATTTTTGAACCGTGAAAATCGTCATTTATAGCACTCAAAAATGAGAATTTTTGACAGTTGACAAATATCGCTTTTGACACTTGGAAAATGCCATTTTTGGGGCTTGATAATTGTGAATTTTGACTTTTTTTGCACATGAAAATGGTTATTTAGCACAGTTGAAAATTGACATTTTTGACAATTGAAAACTGTTTTTTAACACTTGAAAATGGGCATTTTTGGTAGTTAAAAATTTTAATTTTGGCACTTGAAAATTGTCGTTTTTGGAGTTGAGAATGGTCATTTTTAAAAGTTGAAAATTGTCATTTATGACACTCGAAAATGATCATTTTTGACAGTTGAAATGATCGGTTTTCGCAGTTAGAAAATGTCATTTTTTGCATTTGAAAATTGTCAATTTTGGTACTTGAAAATGTCTTTTTTGGCACTTGAAAATGGTCAGTTTGTAGTTGTTTTTTTAGCACTTAAAAATGTTCATATTAGACTCTTGGTAATTACCTTTTTTAACAGTTGAAAATTGCGAAATTTGGCAAATCAAATTTTTCATTTTTGACACCTGAAAATGGTAATATTTTAAACCATTCGAAAATGATAATTTTTGGCAGTTGGAAAATATCATTGTCAATTTTGGCACCTGAATGTCTTGTTTGGGAATTAAAAAGGAGGTAATGTTACAAAATACAATTAATCATTTAATTGATTTTCGTGGACGAAGAACGATGTTACTGATTAAATGCGGGCTATTTTTCGTCTTTATTTAATTATTTTAGTGCTTCTGCAACAATTAAACGTTTTTAATAGTCGATTTTTCTTTCCTCAAAAAGGAGGCGCTGAGATATATTGTGTATGCTAAGTGGCTCTACCATCAAACTTTTCCACGAGCCGCCACTGACTAATACTGTAAAATGAGAATTGTATACAATTTTTTAATCAACAAGAGATATTTCTTGAATAACTTTCTCACTTATCACTTGGTGAAACATTTTAAAGACAATAAAAGATAAATAAAAAAATGGTGATGTGGCCATCATGTTACTTTCTCCGACTTGATGGTATCATTTATATTTACGCTTCTATGGTTTATTTTCAATTTAAATCATATTTTAAGTATGCATCGAACGTTTCGTAGACTCGGATAAAACTGACGTTTAAAACGTCAAAATTATGAAAGATGGAAAAATGTACTACAAATTAAAAAACTCAGTTTACTCAAAAACTAAAGAGATTTCGAAAAAAACTTATTCTTTGGAAGTTGTTTATTTTGGCATTCTCTACAATTATTATTAACATAAGTTTGCTGTAACGATTAGCGTTTCATAATTGTATACCAAAAATGAAAAAAAATAAAATAAATTTTTTTGTCGAATAACAATGATTTTATGAAAAATATTTTCGAACAAAATAATTGAATTTCTTTATTGTCTTCAATATTTGTTAAAATGTTTTTGTGATATTTTTCATATTTAAGAAAATATTGGCAAAAAACAAAAAACAGTTAAGGTAAACACCCACTTCCGGTGTACGAAATTTTACCAAAAGCTTTTCAGTTCTTCGGATTATCAAATAAAACTTATGTTCAAAGTTTTATTTCAATTGATCTATTAGTTTTTGAGATACAGCGCGCACAGACACACACACACACACACACACACACACACACACACACACACACACACACACACACACACACACACACACACACACACACACAGACACAAAAAATTTTTTCCCAGAAATTGTTGAAATGGCATCTAGGGAACCCAAAACGGATATTTCCGTAAAAAAAATTTTTGAAAAAAAAATCACGATCACAATACTTTCTCGTACTTCGTAACGGAGAAAGTAAAAATTAACACTTAGTTTGTTTCACAAATTCGTTGTTTATTTGCTCGACTAGTTTCGCTCGTTACGGCATTTTCAAGAGCGGATTATAAAAGAAACCGACAAATGTATTTATAATCAGGTAATAAGGGATTTTAATATTGAGGAAGATCAAATCTCCTCGTTGTTATTGACGAGATGTTTTCCTCATTTTATGGCAACAAGAGATGTTATGGTTTCATCGAAACATTGGAATTAATAAGGAAAAATCATTATTTACTTAATGAAATGATTTTGATGACCTTGATGAGGTCGGAACCTATTCCACAATCCACATAGAAGCGACCTGTGGTGGATTTTTTTTTTTTAATTTATTTTTTAATTTTATTTATTTTTACATTAACATTTAAAATGAAACCATAATTATTTGCATATTTATGGTATAGTGAATCTCAAGATAAAATTAATTACACCGTTTATAAACGCAAACTTAACAATAACATTTCAAATAGCAAAAGTTCAAATGAATCATTAATAACTCCATGTGATGATTCCATTACACGTTTTCTTCTGCGTCAATAATTCAACTTAAAGCGCTTGGGAGTTTTGATCAGAAACGCCCGCGGCAACATTTTACCATCAGCCTTGTTCCACAAAACTAACGAAGAACATGATTAAAATCGAAACCCAGGCAAGTTATTAGCAGTAAAACGGCCATTAATTAATTAGACATAGTTTTTAATTAAAACCAAATATTGCGTATAATGTGTGGGTGGATATTTTTTAAACCACCGCCCAAATCATATTTTTTCTTCAATTTAATAGCCGATTTGAGGTTTCTCAATTGCTAGCTTGTAAAGGTCTGCATGAAAGCAGCGTGAAGTTCTTGCGACACTTCGTGGGAACTGTTACATATTTGCTGGTTGTTTGCTTCGAGAAATTAAAGAATTACGGAAAATGTGTGTGTTATTCTAGCCATGGGGGTAATGTTTTCTTTATAATAGAATAGGAAAGTAATTATTTAATCACTGAACTATGTTTTTTACCAAAAAAATAAATTGTGGTAAAAAACATAGTAAGTATTTTATTCAGTGATTATATAATGAATTACCACGTAGTAACGGTCGCAACCATCACCATGAAGTAATTATTTGTTTGCAAAATGTTTTGAGCAAAGATTTTTTTTGTTAATAGAATTCAATGTCAACGATTTTATTGTTAATGTAATCACATGTACATTAAAGCATACATTTCGTAAAGAAGGTTTTTTTCGCACGAGTGCAAGTTTAGAATATGATCTACTTTCGGTGATTGATCTAAATCAGCGGTTCTCAAACTTGTTTGGCGATGGATTCAATATTTTACGGAGCCCGAAAATAAACAAAACCTGGCTTTGCATATATTTTTTTCGCGGATTGATATTAAATGTAAGATTTTTCGGACTGCTTGTAGGCCGTGAAATATCACTTTTGCGGACTAGGCTTTAAAAATGCTTATTTATGCCTAGGCTGTAAAAGTAATGATCCAATCAGGTGAGACTACGTCATATTATTTCGCCAATCAGATGAGACACTAATAGAAGCCGAACGAAAATTTGTTTAACATTACAACAGTTATGTGATGTCAGATTTCCTGACTTAGCTGGATTCACAGCCTAAATCTGCCAATTTATTGCCTTGTTAAACACATAACTATTTAATGAAAATCAAACAAAAATAGGTACTTTGCATAACACTGTAGATTTTACTGTGAATTGATGAAATAGTTTTGTGCTTTTGTAGGTTATACTATTTCAGCAGAGCCCTTGCGAAGGGCGAAGCCCTAGAGCTCAGCGGAGCACACTTTGAATATGGCTGATCTACCGAATAAGTGCGACAAAACAAATTACGAAAATTATATTTTTGGCAATAGCATCGATCAACTTTATGGTACGTAGTTTCGACTTTATTATTTTTAAAGCGTTTATATCTGACGCATTTGGTGTTTGAAATTTCATTGTTACCAACCTTGAAAAATGAATTGCACCAAAGCTATAACAGCACCGGCATCGTAATAACAATTAGGTATTACCGTACGATGTTCGGTGCTGTAATATCTTTATTATAGACGCAAAGAATACAAATATATGATAATTTAATTATTTACAGCAAATCGTTACGTTATAATTGAGTAGAGTGGATTATTTAAGATTTTACCACTGTTTACTTGTTTTGGGGAGTTTAAAATTCATATTTTAAAAGTCACATTAGGCCCGATCCGAATACTTGGATATCCAGTTACAACTACTGTTCCTCTTTTCTGATTAAAAAATTAAAATATTAGCTTAGTATTAGTTTCAAGTTTGATTTAATTTAAAATTTGTAAAATTGGGGATTCCCGTAAAATAACGAAATAATAATAATAATAATTGTTGAAATAATGAATTAGGGAAGCTGAGTGAACTATAATTACGATATTATGGGTATAAATCTAAAATTAATAAATTAGTGAAGCTTAGTGAATTTTTTTATACTGTGCGTATAATCTAAAATAATGTTAGATCTGCCAATACTTTCACTTTTTTCTTGATTCTGGGCAACATTTAATAATCAATTTTAGTTGCTTATAACGATCTTAAGATTTCTTATTTATTAATAATAATGTGTTTCAAGATTTTCAATTATTATTTTCTCGAAAAAGTTCTCATGTAATTTTTATTTATAGCCGAAGTTTTTCTTCGAAGATTTCCAATTTCGAAGGAACTTCGAAGATTTGAGGATTCATAGAAAATCTTCGGATATTAAAGTTTCGAAGATTCGAAGTTTGGAATTTTTTGTTTCAAATTTTTGAGATTTCTTATTTATTAATAATAATGTGTTTCAAGATTTTTAATTATTATTTTCAAGAAAAAGTTCTCATGTAATGTTTGTTTATAGCCGAAGTGTCTCTTCGAAGATTTCCAATTTCGAAGGTTCTGAACTTCGAAGATTTGAGGATTCATAGAAAATCTTCGGAGATTGAAGTTTCGAAGATTCGTATTTTTTGTTTCAAATTTTTGAAGTGTCGAAGTCTCTTTTCACAAATATTGATAAATGAAACAGATAATTCATATCAAATTATTTCAAAAATAATAAAAAACGATTAATTTCGCAAGATATGTTATTGTTTCTTACTTTGACCTCAACAAGCAATTGACCAGAGGTCAATTAGGACCCCTAGTTTATACCATTGTTTAGAGGAATTAATAATCAATTAAAATTAATAAAAAGAACAAGGAATACTTCAATACATTAATTTGATACTTCAATACTTTGCACATCGAATCTTAGAAAAATTTGAAAACTTCGTTGTCTTCGTTTCTTTGGATTCTTCAAAGCTTCAAATTTGCGAAGCTTCGAATTATTAGGACTCCAAGTTTATACCATTGTTTAGAGGAATAAATAATCAATTAAAATTAATAAAAAAAAACAAGGAAGGCTGAAAGACCTCTGGTCAATTGCTTGTTGAGGTCATTTGTAAAAGTGTCTTAACAAACGTATTGTCTCTCTCTCACACACACACACAACAGAGAGTTGGCAGTAAAAAAAAAATTCCGATGACATCGTAACTCGAAAACAATTAACATTCGAAAGTAGAAATTGACAATAAAAAGAGTATTTTAATAATTAAATATCGACGTGTTCAAAGATTTTCCAAAATAAGATTTTATTTATTTTTTAATGATATTATTCCATGCTCTGTTTGCGACTGAGCTTCACAAATTTCAACTAAAATTTTCTCACGTAATTTATGAAATGGTTTAGAGAAATAAAATCCCTAATAATAGTATATTGTACAACGAGCATATAATGATGGCTATTAATCATTATATGCATAGAGTGGAGCAAATCGTTTGAGTGATTAATAGCCATTATATGCGAGTTGTATACTATACTGTTCCCGAAAATTAAAATCAAAATCAAAATTAAAAAAAAAAACAAAAACAAAATCAAAATTAAAATCGGAATTTCAGTTGTAATTACAATTACAATTGAAAAAAAAATTAAAATCAGTATTGAACAGGGTAAACAAAATATTATCATAAAGCTATACTGGGTATTCCATAAATATACCGACGAACTTTTAGTGCTGGTCAAAAACATACAAATTTTGTTTTTTAACAATAGTCAACATTTTGAACGATTATTTTAAACAATAATTTAATTAAAATGCAACGAACAAAATAAAGCTTAATAAAAAAGAACTATTTTTTACAAATTTCAACAATACAGGGTATCTCGAAAACGAAGAATTTTCGGACGTATGTTTATAAAACATTATAAAATATGTTTGTTTTGATTTCCCCTACCACCCTTAAAAGTTTGTTGGTATATTTGTGGCACACCCTGTATACTTAAAAATACAACAGGCTTTGCGGATGTGAGAAAGAAACGCATTTTTTGTTTCTCATGTGTTTTGTTTCGAGGTGAGGTGAAAAACTCAATTTTGTTTTTGAAATAAATTTAGAATTGATTGAAATATATGAAAAATTCTTGCAGGCAAGTAATATACTCATTAAATACGTGTCAATTAAGCACAAAACGGAAATTCGACGTTCCATTGTTTTTTGAGTTTTTGAGAGTAACTCTTGAAGGAACGGGCAAATTTTGAAAATTCTTTGTTTTTGAAATAAATTCAGAATTGATTGAAATATACAAAAAATTCTTGCAGGCACGTAATGTACTCATTAAATACATGTCAATTTAGCAAAAAACGGATATTCGACGTTTCATTGTTTTTTTGGAGCTTTTGAGAGTAACTTTTGAAGGAACGAGCAAATTTTAAAAAAAATTTGTTTTTGAAATAAATTTAGAATTGATTGAAATATACGAACAGTCCTTACAGGCACGTAATGTACTCATTAAATACATGTCAAGTGAGCAAAAAACGGATATTCGACGTTTCATTGTTTTTTGGAGCTTTTGAGAGTAACTTTTAAAGGAACGAGCAAATTTTTAAAATTCTTTGTTTTTGAAATAAATTTAGAATTGATTGAAATATACGAACAGTCCTTACAGGCACGTAATGTACTCATTAAATACATGTCAATTGAGCAAAAAACGGAAATTGAACGTTCCGGTTTTTTGATTTTTTGAGGATAACTCGTGAAGGAACGAACAGATTTCGAAAATTCTTCCAACAAAATGTTGCTTTCATCGAATAGATGCGAATTAAACAAAAATAATAAATTCGTCGCACGTAATGTACTCATTAAATACATGTCAATTGAGCAAAAAACGGAAATTTAACGTTCCGGTTTTTCGGTTTTTTATGGATAACTCTTGAAAGGGTGACCAAATTTGGCAAATTCTTCGAGCAAAGTGTTGTACTCATCGAATAGATGCAGGTAAGACAAAAAAAATAAATTTGTACTTCAATTGTTTTCTGGTTTTTGAGGATTACTCTTGAACGGACAATCAGATTTTGATCATTCTTTCAGCAAAAAAATAATTCGTCTTCAATTGTTTTTTTTTAACCGATGATGTTGCATTTGTCGAATAGATGCAGATAAGACCTAGATAGGACCCAAAAATAATTTGTCTTGTTTTTTGTTTCTTTTTGGGATTTTTTTTTAACGGATCACCAAATTTGACAAATTCTTTTTATTCGTCGAATAGATGTAGATAAGATCCAAAAAATTAAAATTGTAATTCAGTTGTTTTCTGTTTTTTTTTTAGTATAATTTTAGGACTAAAGAATAGATTTTGCGAATTCTTTAAGTACTCATTAAATAGATGTAGATAAGATCAAAAAATATGTTTTTTTTAGTATAACTTTAGGACTAAAGAATAGATTTTCCGAATTAAATAGATGTAGATAAGATCAAAAAATGGTGATGTGGCCATCATGTTACTTTCTCCGACTTGATGGTATCATTTATGTTTACGCTTTCATGGTTTATTTTCAATTGAAATCATATTTTAAATATGCGTCGAGCGTTGTGTAAACTCGGATGAAACTGACGTTTAAAACGTCAAAGTTATGAAAGATGGAAAAATTATACTTCAAATTAAAAAACTCAGTTTACTCAAAAACTAAAGGGATTTCGAAAAAAACGTATTCTTTATAAATTGTTCATTTTGGTATTCTCTACAATTATTATTAACATAAATTTGCTGTAACTATTTTCGTTTTATAATTATGAACCAAAAATAAAAAAAAAAAAAATAAATTTTTTTCTCGAATAGTAATGATTTTATGAAAAATATTTTCAGGCAAAAGATATTCATTTCTTTGTGGTCTTTAATGTTTGTTTAAATGTTTTTGTGATATTTTTCATATTTAAGAAAATATTGGCAAAAAACAAAAAACAGTTAAGGTAAACGCCCACTTCCGGTGTACGAAATTTTACCAAAAGCTTTTCAGTTCTTCAGATTATCAAATAAGACGGATGTTCAAAGTTTCATATCAATTGCTTTATTAGTTTTTGAGATACAGCGCGCACAGACAGACACACACACACACACACACACAGACACACACACACACACACACACACACAGACACAAATTTTTTTTTTCCAGAAATTGTTGAAATGGCATCTAGGGACCCCAAAACGGATATTTCCGTAAAAAAAATTTTTGAAAAAAAAATCACGATCACAATACTTTCTCGTACTTCGTAACGGAGAAAGTAAAAATAAATTTACATTGTAATGGTTTTTCCGTTTTTTTTTTGAGAAACAAAGCTTTCAAATTCTCAGTGTTGCACCCATTACTAGATAAAATTCGTCGTTTAATTTTTTAACAATATTACAGATTTAATGAATATCTGGGACAAAATTAAAACTCACGACAAATAAATAATATTTTCAGCTTGTCGCCTAGAAAAATAATTTTTTATCACCCTGTATAATTTTTTATCATCAAATCATGGTTTGCGCTGTAGTTCGAACCTTCAACCAAACAATAGAAATTATTGTAATGATTCAACGTCAATCAGATTTCATCTATACCATGCATTTCAACCAATTTGTAAATATTTCGAAAACGGAACGATAGGTATAGAGAATATTGAAGTACCTCACCTTTATTTGTTGCCTAGAATTCAAAAAGAACAAAAAGTACAGGGTGTTCTAATTAAAAACAACATAACTTTGATGTAGATCTTTTTATGGGACACCCTGTATATCTGGCAATAATTTTAAATTGCGCATGCAACGATCCTACGTCTATCCATTTGAAAAGAATAACACGAAGTTACATGGTTTTCCATAAAATGACCGCGTCGTATGTATATAACATGCAGTCTACTTTCTGTCTTTATTTAATTTATTTAATACTTCTGTGACAAGTGAAGGTTTTCAATTTCAATTATCTTTTTTTCTTTCATCAAAAAGGAAGCGGTGGGATATATTTTTTATTTTATTTTTTTTATTTGGCTCTACCATCGAAATGTTCCACGAGCCGCCACTGATGCTCATAGGTTCATTTAAAAGCCGTTTTACACTACACAATTTATTGAACAAGAAATGAGTAAATTTCTTGTGCAATTTAAGTTGTCTAGTTTCATACAGTAAATTCTGCCAAAAAATTGAGTCAGATTGCAAAACTGCGCATTTCTATTTTGCCGACAATTTTCTACACAATCCGTATAAAAGCTTTTTTCTGCAGCCGTCCCGAAAATAAAACTTTCGGTATGATTTATTAAATCGAAAGTGTCACTTTACATAAATCGTACCGAAAGTAGTTATTTTCGGGACGATTTTGTTTCAATTTCGGAACGATTTCTTTACTTTCGGGACGCTTTTTGTTACTTTCGGGACGATTTTGCGTATATATGTAGGCGGCCTTGACAAAAACATGAACGTCGTATTTAATTATGACAGCGCATGTCATATAACATTCGTGTGTGTTTTAGCTTTTTTAACATAAAAAAACGGCTCGTCCTGGAAACTTCCTACTCATCCCGTAAAATATCACTTTCGGAACTTGTTATGTAAATTACTATTACGTTTATACAGTATGGAACTAGACAATTTAAATTGCACAAGAAATTAATAATTAAATAAATTGTCAGTGTAAAAACGTTTTAAAATTTTTGCCCAATTTTCTGAATATAATTACAAGTAACGTTAAAGAACCGAAATTAATTTTCATAAAGAATTTTGGGTCTGTATCCAATTATCTAAATTTAACACATAATGCCAACGAACTGACAGTGATTTGCATAAACAAATTTATTATAATGCAGAAGAATTTCCCTTAATCACTTCCTCCGAGAAAATTACATAACCCTCCATAAATAAATGGGATGCGATTAATTTCACTCAACAATTTAATAGCATTCAAATTAAAGCAATTAGCAACGAACATCTACCATTCATCATCATCCAATAATTAGATTATTAAAACCAAACAAGCGCAAAACGATGGGAAAACTCCATAAAAGCAAATTTTAATCAGCTTTCAGTTTTTAGGCATTGGTATAATTGGACTTGTGACATTGATGCAGTATTTCGACATTTCCTAACGGGGTATTGTTTCTGGAAAGTGGTCAATTATGAGATTGAGACGTGTGCGCCGGTTTGTCAACGAGCATTGTTTACTTTCATGGTGTTTGTGATTTATGGGTTCAATTAATCAGCGTCTGATTTAATGTGGCATTCAAGAGTTTTAGAAATTGATGGTGTGTTTGTAATTAATTGGTTTGTTTGGAGTGTTCCCAGGATTGTTTTTATTGCTTGTTTGGGTGTGGCCGAATGAGAAAGGTTTGCCGGGTTCAGTGGTAAACTGTCAACAAGTTAGGATTGGGCGAATGCTATTAATTAATGGAAACATGCTATGTATTTGCAAGTTTCTTATTAATTTGCATCTGCATATACTGGATCGCTTTTATTACTTGTTGAATAAGTTTAGGTGTGTTTGACGCGTGATGTATAAAGTTTTTCTACTTTGGTTTAATAATGGCCTTATTTTTACATCAAAAACATTATTTTTAAATTGTTTTCTGTGCAATTTTACTTGTCACGATTGACAGTTCTTAGAACATCAAAATAAAATTGTCGTTCCCGATAATTCATAGCATTACATAATAAAAATGTTTAAATATAAAAGCACCTGTCTCTGATTAAACAATGCAAGTGTCTTAACGTTAAAATGTTTATTAATTAGTTCCTTTTTGAAACACATGGTATAATATTGCACCAAGCCAATAGTTGCATCTTAAGAACAAAACAAATGAGAATTACAAACAGCCTACAGGGAATATGCAAATATGGTAAAAGTCTAGAATTTCTAGTCATTTATATAATAACCATAATTACCTACAATGCAACATTTTTCCGCATATCACAAACACCATTATCTTCAATAACAAACACAATTATCCATCAATTTGCACAATACGAACCACTAATGGCCCACGACTTTCTGTCAGTTAATTATTTAAGATCCTCCGCTACGATTAATAATTCAGTTTGATTAATTTTTCTTCATCTTGCTTCACTTGCTTGGGAATTATTTTTTCGTTGACATAAATCAATTAATTGGGACGCTTAATTAAGGACGAATGAAAATTATTTCAGGTTATTTCTATTGATGAATGGGTTTGTTGTTAAACAATATGCATTGTTGCTAGGAGTGTGTTGTTTTGTAATATTGATGATCTGAGCGGAGATTGGAATCGCACATTGTTCGATTGTGTGCATTCCAAAGCATTTAATTGGTATTTGAAATAACTTATTCAATTTAAAGTATGTCGATGATGAAATTATGAGCAGTATATAAATACAAAGGGATCGATTTCCCTGTAGAAAATTACCGACGAGAAGTTAGCCACGACTTTCCAGCCACGGATTTTAGCGCCTCCACCATCACCCGAATTATGACCAATCTCAATGAAATTTTAATTACAGTCGTTAGGGTGTAATCCCAGTCCAAATGTTTACACAAACGTATTAAGGGATATCCTACTAACAATTAAAAATAATTCATTTGAAATTTTCGTCAAAACTCGGGATGGAATGAATTTTTAAAATTAACCTTTATTTTCAACAATTATACAATTATTTTAAATTGTTTATTACATGTTGCTTAATATATTTATAGTGCCAAACGGCACTTTAAAATTTTTTGAAATTTTAAAACTAGCGTATCTGTGGACATGGATCGATTAAAAAATGTATAATTTCCAAAGGGCACTATAAACAAATTATTTTAAATTGCTTATTACATGTTGTTTTACACATTTATGGTAAAAACTCGAACGTATCTAGCGCCAAACGGCACTTTAAAAATTTTTGAAATTTTAAAACTCGCGTATCTGTGGACAAGGACCGATTAAAACATTAATTACTTGGTTATTTCTAAAGATATCCACAACTAAATTGCTTAAAGTTACCTAATTCATGTTGCTTATCGTGTTTATGTTAAAAATCGAATGTGTGTAGCGCCAAACGGCGTTTTATTTTTCTCAATTTCTTGGTCGATTTAAAAAAAAAAATCATTAGTTAGTTGTTTTTAAAGGGCTCTATAAATAAATTAGTGTAAATTGTTCAGTCGTTGTTGCTTGTGATATTTATGAAAAATGTGTTTATGCAAGTAGCGCCAAACGGCATGTTATATATTTTTTACTATGGTGTGTAATTGTTGAAAATAAAGGTTAATTTTAAAAATTCATTCCATCCCGAGTTATGACGAAAATTTCAAACTAATTATTTTTAATTGTTAGTAGGATATCCCTTAATACGTTTGTGCAAACATTTGGACTGGGGTTACACCCTAACGGCTGCAATTAATATTTCATTGAGATTGGTCATTATTCGGGTGATGGTAGAGGCGCAAAAATCCGTGGCTAACTTCTCGTCGGTTAGGAAATTGCATTGTCCGGATTGTCCTTCGATGTGTATTTATGTACATTGTTGTAATGTAAAGTAACACACTTCGAGAAATAATTTGGACAAACATTACCCAAAAAATTTGTTGACATTAACACTCAAAATGCGGTAAATTAGTTGGTGACTGGCTGAAAGACCTCCGGTCGATAGCCAATTAAGAATTGCGGAAAACCATAAATTTTTATATGTATGTATATATATTTGTATCAATTCTTAAATAAAGATGTTTGTATATATAGTTGGTGATTTAAATTTCCAAAAGCGATACGATTAAAAAAAAAATTAAAAGCAACTGCTACAGACTTAAAACGTTCCAAAGTACTACACATATATTCTGCTTTATAATTACATAAATCAAAATCACACGAAAACACAGTTTTAGTCGTGCTAAAATTACTAACTTTCCAACGGTTTCAAATAACATTAAAAACAATTGCTAGAGACTTGAAACTTTCCGAATTTACTCAAAACAGATCACGCTTTATATTTCAATTACAACCCAGACACACTTGTATAATACATTTTAAGGCAGGGGCGGCTCGTTATATAGAGCCAAGGAGCCATGGCACAACTTGTAGTTTCAAGCTCAGCAAGAATTTTTAATTAATTCTTAAAACATTTTTTCGCCAGTTTAAATGTTAAACAACGCCATAAACATAACTTTAATGAAACTTTTTTTTTCGTTTTCCGTGTGTATTGTTTGGTGGTAAGGTTATATCGACGAAGAATAGTGTTACAGATTTAGTGCATGTCTGGGACAAAATTTAAACGCACGACACGCATAAATTTTCAGCTTGTTTGAAATTATGAACCTTTACTTTACAACTCAAAATAACCTTGGACCATGAAGATGAATCGTTCGTTCTATCGTCAAAAAAGGGAGGCGGGGGCCTCCCTATATTTTATAAGTACCATCAACATGTTCCACGAGCCGCCACTGAGAGGCATACAACCAAATAAATTGTTTTATTTGAATTATTCAAAATGTATTTACTAAATCCAAAGTTGCCAAAACTGCCGGCACAAAAGGTGAAACGATAAGGTGATCTCAACAAAGTTAATGGTTTTATTTGAAATCTTTTTCAAATTAGTTTCTCATTTTTGAATAATTAAAGCGAAAATAAAAAAAATGTTTTGCTATTAAAACAATTTGGAAAATTACTTTGAAGTGATTTTTGAGACTAATAAACAATATTCTGCATTTTTTTATTATTAAGCCTAAATATTCTACATTTTGACCTAAATTTTCGATTTAATTGTTTAAATCTTCGATTTTTTTGGTCCGTATTTTTGATTTTTCGAGACGAATTTTTAATTCCTGTGTATTCGATTTTTTTTTGTTTAAAAATTTGTTTAAATTTTTGATTAGGTAGAAAATGCGGTAGAAAAACCCAACTTATAAAGTTAAATAACTTCGTTTTTTCAAATGGCACACCCTGTATTTAGTAACGTATTCTCAAGTAGAATCCAATTATCTTTCAGATTATAATAATTATTCCTGATATGATAATCGCCGAATACAAGAAAACTATTGAGATTGGGAACAGGGAACCCTTTTACAATCTGAAAAATAATTGGATTTTACTTAAGAATACGTTACTAAATACAGGGTGTGCCATTTGAAAAAACGAAGTTATTTAACTTTATAAGTTCGGTTTTTCTACCGCATTTTTTTATCACCCTGTATAATTTTTTGTATGAAATCATGGTTGGCTCTATAGTTCGAACCTTCAAGCAAATAATTGAAATTATTTTAATCGTTCAACGTCAATCACAGGGGCAAAAATAAAAATTCACCCAGACCATGCATTTCAACAAATCTTCAAATATTTCGAAAACGGCAAACAATAGGTATAGGGAGTATTGAAGTAACTTACCTTTATTTGCTCCATATAATTCGAAAATGACAAAAAATACAGGGTGTATAAGGGCTGTATAAATTTAAATATTTTTAGGGCGTGCAGCTCACTATTATACACAACTTTTGTATAAAACATTTCTCGAAATTTTGAAAAATAAGCACGTGATTGACCGTTCCCAGAGCTCTGAAACACCCTGTATTTAAAACTCTTTCAAAACATAATTTCCATCAACGTTTTTGATAAATTCACTCAACATACCTTCAACGTAATCCTACCCAACTGTAAAAACTCCTTATAAGTCTAAACAGACAATATAATATTCAGCGAGTATTTGCAACCGGTATAATATAGCAATTCCAAAATGACCAACCTCGGAAATAACAATAAGCAAGAGTGAATTTACATGAAGATTGCGTAACAATTTCATCCCATGAGAAATTTATTGGCTTTGCAAAACTCTGTCATCCTTTATATATAGCATAGTTACCTTGATCCAGGATGTACAATTTTCGAGATATAATTGTATTTACCGGCCTGAATCTGTTTGTTGTAATTAAGTATGGCGATTTGTGTCGTAGAAGAAAGTTTTTGTGTGTTTTCACACCTACGCACCAATTGTTATAATTGATGCATTGCTGAGATTGAATGCTGCTTTCTCCCTTTTATTCAAGATTTATTTTTTATATGCCACAAAGATTACAAATGAATAAGATTATCTCAACGCTTCTTAACAGCGGTAAGAAATGTTTAATAAAGGATTTTTAACGTTAGAGCCAAAATTGGGAATTTTAAAGAGAGACCCCTTCTTTAAGCAACATCGAGTTACGCTTTTAGTAAGTCTATTACTATAATATATATATATAAATATCAGGGGCGGCTCGTTATATAGAGCCAAGGAGCCACGGCACTACCTATAGTAGTTTCAAGCTCAGCAAGAATTTTTAATTAATTCTTAAAACACTTTTTCGCCAGTTACTTTGATCTAGGAAGATAAATCGTTCTTTCTATCTTTTGTTGTCTAAAACTGTATTGTTTAACTGACAATAATGGTGTGTTGCAATTGTCAATAATGGAATTTTTCAGCTATTAAAAATGGTGGTTTTCAGCTGTTAAGAAATGTATTATTTAACTCTCGAAAATGATACTTTTCAGTTGTCAAAAATGTTATTTTTCAGCTGTCAAAAAAGGCATTTCTCCTCTATTAAAATGGTATTTTTCAGCTATCAAAAAAATATTTTTCGACATTTTTTATTTGTCAAAAATGGCATTTTTTCAGCTGTTAAAAATTGTACTTTTTGTTGTCAAAAATTGTATTTTTGAGCTGAAAATAATGGTTTGCCACAGTTGTCAATAATGTTTTGTTGCAATTGTCAATAATGGTATTTTTCAGCTGTTAAAAATGGTATTTATCAGCTGATAAGAAGTGTATTATTCAAATGTCAAAAATTAAATTTTTCAGTTGTCAAAAATGATGTCAAAAAAGGTATTTCTCACCCATTAAAATGTTATTTTCAGCTTACAAAAACATCATTTTGCGACATTTTTTAAATTGACAAAAATGACATTTTTCAGATGTCAAAAATTGACTTTTTGTAGTCAAAAATTGTATTTTTTTGCATGTTACAGTTGTCAATAATGGTTTTTTGCAGTTGTCAACAATGGTATTTTTCAGCTGTCAAAAATGCGATTTCCAACCTATAAAAATGTTATTTTCAGCTATCAAAAGCAGCGTTTTTCGACAAATTTTTAACTGTCAAAGTAGCATTTTTCAGCTGTCAAAAATTGACTTTTTGTAGTCAAAAATTGTATTTTTTAGCATGTTACAGTTGTCAATAATCGTTTATTGCAGTTGTCAACAATGGTATTTTTCAGCTGTCAAAAATGCGATTTGCAACCTATAAAAATGATATTTTTCAGCTATCAAAAGCAGCATTTTTCGGCATTTTTTTAACTGTCAAAATGGCATTTTTCGGCTGTCAAAAATTGACTTTTTGTAGTCAAAAATTGTATTTTTTAGCATGTTACAGTTGTCAATAATGGTTTGTTGCAGTTGTCAAAAATGCGATTTCCAACCTATCAAAATGTTTTTTTTTTCAGCTATCAAAAGCAGCATTTTTCGATATTTTTTTAACTGTCGAAAATGGCATTTTTCAGCTGTCAAAACTTGTATTTTTTGTGTTGTCAGAAATTGAATTTTTTAACTGACAGTAATGGTTTGTTGCAGTTGTCAAGACTGGTATTTTTCAGTTGTTAAAAATGGTATCTTTCAGCTGTTAAGAAGAATATTATTCAACTGTTAAAAATTATATTTTTCAGCTATCAAAAGCAGCATTTTTTCGACATTTTGTTAATTGTCAAAAATGGCATTTTTCAGCTTTCAAAATTTGTACTTTTTGTTGTGAAAAATTCTACTTTTTGTTGTCAAAAATTGTATTTTTTAGCTGACAATAATGGTATGATACAGTTATCAATAATCGTGTGTTGCTGTTATCAAGAATGGTATTTTTCAGATATTAATAATTGTATTATTCAGCTGTCAAAAATGTAATTTTTCAGCTGTCAAAAATGATATTTTTCAGCTGTCAAAAATGATATTTTTCAGCTGCCAAACATGGTTTTTCCTACCTATATAAATAGTATTTTTTCAGCTATCAAAAGCAGCATTTTTTGACATTTTTTAACTGTCAAAATGGCATTTTTCAACCCGTATATTTTGTTGTCAAAAATTGTACTTTTTGTTGTCAACAATTGTATTTTTTTGTTGTCAACAATTGAATTTTTTTGTTTTCAAAAATTGTATTTTTCAGCTGACAATAGTGGTAAGATACAGTTGTCAATAATAGTGTGTTGCTGTTATCAAGAATGGTATTTTTCAGCTATTAAGAATTGTATTATTCAGCTGTCAAAAATGTAATTTTTCAGCTGTCAAAAATGATATTTTTCAACTGCCAAAAATGGTATTTCCCACCTATATAAATGGTATTTTTTCAGCTGTCAAAAGCAGCATCTTTTTGACATTTTTTAAATGTCAAAAATGGCATTTTACAACCTGTATATTTTGTTGTCAAAAATTGTATCAAAATTGTCAATAATGGTAATCCCGAGCTGTTGAAAATGGTATTTCTCAGCTGTCTCAAGTTGTATTTTACAGTTATAGAAAATGGTATTATTCAGCTACCAAATATGCTATGTGTCAACTGCCAAAAACAGTATTTTTCAGCTAATAAAAATAGTTTTTTCGACATTTTTGAAGTGTCAAAAATTGCATTTTTCAGCTGTCAAAAGTAGTATATTTCGCTGTCAAAACTAGTATATTATCCTGTCAAAAGTAGTATTTTTACTGTCAAAAATAGTATTTTTTGACAAAAATTGTATTTTGTGTGTGTTAAGAATGGAATGTTTCAGCTGTCAAAAACAGTATTTTTCAGCTAATAAAAATAGTTATTTTGGACATTTTTGAATTGTCAAACGTTGTATATTTCAGCTGTCGAAAGTAGTATGTTTCGCTGTCAAAAGTAGTATATTATGCTGTCAAAAGTAGAATTTCTTACTGTCAAAAGTAGTATTTTTCGTGTGTTAAGAATGGTATGTTTCAGCTGACAACAATGGTATTCCTCAGCTGTTGAAAATTAGTATTTTTTAGCTGTCAAAAATAGTATTTTTTTTGTCAAAAATAGTATTTTTCGTATGTCAACTATGGAATGTTTCAGCTGTCAAAAACAGTATTTTTCAGCTAATAAAAATAGTTATTTTGGACATTTTTGAATTGTCAAACGTTGTATTTTTCAAAAGTAGTATGTTTCGCTGTCAAAAGTAGTATATTATGCTGTCAAAAGTAGATTTTTTTACTGTCAAAAGTAGTATTTTTCGTGTGTTAAGAATGGTATGTTTCAGCTGACAACAATGGTATTCCTCAGGTGTTGAAAATTAGTATTTTTCAGCTGTAAAAAATAGTTTTTTTTTTGTCAAAAATAGTATTTTTCGTGCGTCAACTATGGAATGTTTCAGCTATCAAAAACAGTATTTTTCAACTAATAAAAATAGTTGTTTTCAACATTTTTGAATTGTCAAAAATTGTCAAAAGTAGTATATTTTGCTGTCGAAGGCAGGAGCTTGTATAGAGCCAAGGAGTCATGGTACTACCTGTAGTTTCAAGCTCAGCAAGAATTTTTAATTAATTCTTAAACCACTTTTTCGCCATTTACTTTGGTCTGGGAAGATAAATCGTAACGCCCGAATAGAACACGAACCTGCACTAATGGTGGCAGAAGCCGTAACTCGACACAACTAGCCCAACAATTTAAAAATAAATAAAGATGTGACGAACAACAAAAAAAGTCTCACTTAACATGTAACACATTTGATGCGTTGTTAGAATGTTTTTTTTTATGTAAGAAAATTATCCCCCGAAGGAAGTACTTTTTTGCACAAAACTGTTTCACCAATTGCGCGTGCATTAACACCTTTATATAACTAAAGTATTTCCGTATCATCAACGCACACATAACGTCTATTTTTTATGAGTGTTGGATGAGTCAATAAGATAATCTCACGATTTCGTTTGGATTAATAACAGTGCGCGATGACTACATTTAAGAAGCCGTTTTATGCTGATATCACGAGGAATGATAAATACCTGCTATATATATAGCTTTACTTTCTAAAACTGCGATTGCATTTTATTCATGTATTTATTAATTACAAATCCCAAACACTATGATCAATTTTGTTTTTTTACTTACGCATGAGCCATTCAGTCACGACCAGGTTATTATTAATTTTTTTATTTATTTTAATTTAGGATGAGTAAATGAATAATGTCAGATGTATACAACAACCATGGACTCGAGCGAATACTTCTCGATCACCGAAAAATCTTTCGGCCGTGCTGGGATTCGAACCCTCACGGCACGCGGTGCAATTGGCACAAGCGCTCGCCTGTACCCACTATACCAACTTTTTTTTAATTTTAAAAATTCTTAAAAACTGGTTTTCACTTTTTTTAATTTTTCAACATAAATAAAAAAATTGTAGGCTGAAAGACTCCAGGTCGATAGCCATTTAAGCAGAAATTTACTTATGTAACTAAATTTATTATATATTATTGCTTTTTTTATAAAATTTCTGTAAATAAAGATGTTTGTATATATAAAAAAATTGTTACAAATTTGATAACATCAACATCCTTTGCATAAAATTTTCTATATTATTATTATTATTGTTGTGTTAAGTGTTAATCATATTTAAACCATAATAGCTAATATTTACCTACTATAATTAATTGTCGTACAAATCTACTAAAATATTTATTGTTAATAGAGCATAAAACATTACGTACATTGAACTACATAACAACTCTAGCATGAAGCAGCATATAAACAATTGAACATCACGGTATTAAAACAGTGGTCTTCCGCTCGAATGCACACAATTACAAAGGAACTATTACTTTAAACATCAATTAGGTACTCTTAAAATATGGGAAGATTCACCATAGCAGGTCAAAAAGTTTCCCACATTTCGTTGCTAATTATAATGATTCCGCTGAGGGCGTCACGTTTCATAAATAAAATTATGATAGAAAATTCTCTGCTTTTATCTAAAGGAGAGATTTATAACTTGAAAATTCTTCGGCCCCAAGCTGTTTTTTGTGCAACGTATGTAACATATTCATTAGTTGATGAGTATAATCAAACGATGAGATTGCGCAGTTTGCTTTTGGAAATGAGTTCCTTCAAGAACATAAAATTATTGTTATTTCGAATCGTTAAACGTCCTCTACAAATTATACAGTGAGATCAAAAAGTCGAAAATAGTTGGCAGTCCTTTAAACGTAAGGTAGCTAATAAAACAATTCGTCTGCATAACGAGAATTAGTTTGATATACGAATAATGAGACGGTTATTTTCCAGTAACGGTTACAACTTTACTGTTACTACAAAATAACTAGTTATTTAAACAGTTATTTGGTAACCGTTATTTAAAGTAACCTCTGGGCAAAGCCATATGCGATAGAGCATCGAATGTATTTATTTGCATGCGAACGAAAACACTAAGACTGCAAATAAATAAACTTTCGTTTGAAATGCAGTGAGAAGAATAATGACGAAAACGGCCATTAACCAATTACACTAATTACTCGTAAAATAGTTAGCAATTACACAACATCAATCACTAATTGAGCAGCGGATCTGCGCAAGTTTCCAGATTCTCCTCTCGGGAATGTCGGAACGCAGAAAAATCCTAATACGTAAGGCGCTAATTATCAGAAGACATAGCAGTTGTTACCTTCGACGTAATATAGAAGGTACGGCACGGATGCCCCCAGCCCCTCTTCTTAGCCTAGAGCATCCGAAGAGTAGAGGAGAGGACACGAGATCCTTTCACTGGCTCATCTTGAGATGCTCCTAGTGAATTCGTCAGTCTGTTAGTGACTTGCAAACATGAGGGGTGTTAGTTTATTACTTATTGTAGGTGAGTACAAGATATTTTTCAAACCGATTGGATTGTGTTGTACTTGGATATACGTGCGGTTGTGTAGTGAGTTTAAGTTTTTGGTTTTATTTTATATTTACTATGGTCGTTAATATTCTTTTTAATATCAAATTTATAAACGTGATGAATACATTATTATGCATTAATCGAATATTTATACAGGGTGTATTTGAAATAACGAACAGGCATTTAAGGGCACATACAAAAAATATTTGTGAACCCAATTCCGTCAAAATTTATTCGAAAAAAAAATTTGAATTTTCCTAATTTTTCGAGGTTTTTTAAACATTTTGAGAACCGATGCTTTTCTCATTTAGTTAGGTCTACATGGAATGTGTGTTTGTTTATTTAAAACGCGAGATACGATTTCTTGCCTACGAAATTTGAAGTGTTATCGCAACTTTTTTTTTTGTAAAAGATAAACAGTCCTCAAGTTCATTGATGCTTTAAGAGCACTCAGATATTTCCTACGCGCTTGTTGTAATTCGATATCTAAAGCCGATGCCGTTTAAAAATTAGGTCACATTACCACTGCCCCCAAACATGTTGCGTATTTTCACTCATTAACTTTAATAATTAATTGCGGGCTTTTTGTTACAGTTATAAACAAAATAATCGCGAATATTGTTTAAAAATAATATAATCTCTTTGTGGTTACGAGCCTGTTCGTTATTTCAAATACATCCTGTATAGTTACTGCTTGGATATAATTTCGAAATGAAACACAAAACTTTTTTAACTACTCTTTGGTAATGAGATAAGGATTACCTTTTAGTCGGAACTGCAGTCAAAGTCTAAAATATATAGTGACAAAACAAAGTTATTGGGTCTAATTTTGAATATTTTCAGTAACAATTTATCATAATATCTAAAGAAGTTTATTCCACCTTTAACTAGTTGCAGTAAATACAAAAAAAAAGTTTTATTTCAAAAATTGTCGTTATATTAGAGGTTCCTCAAGGTTCACGCCTGGGTCCTATATTGATCATATTCTTTAATAATTACACTGAGGAATGTATTAACTATTCAGAATTGATTAATGGTTAAGACGGCAACTTTGCGATACATCTTGTAAATTAAAATTATAAACACTATCTTAAGTTTCGATCAAGCATTGGCCACAAACGAACACATGTTACTGTGGTCGTTCCTCAAGGTTCTAATCGCGATCCGATATTTTTCTTTTGCGTCAACTATGAGGCCGTCTGCCACTGACCACAAACAAATACTTGTTCCTGTGATTGTTCCTCAAGGTTCTAATCGCGGCCCGATATTTTTCTTTTGCGTCAACTATGAGGCCGTCTGCCACTGACCACAAACAAATACTTGTTCCTGTGGTTGTTCCTCAAGGTTCTAATCGCGGTCCGATATTTTTCTTTTGGTTCAACTATGAAGCCATCTGCCTCTATAGTTTGATGAATAATTTCCTATTTCTAACCTATTTTTATATAGATTATTCACGTTACAAAGGACAACGGTTATCCCATATTGTTTTTGCTTTTTATTCATAATATTATAAATTTTGCTAGAAGTTCTTCTAGTTCAGAAACGGTTAGTTCTTGATCGAAACTAAAATCAGTAATAATAAATAGGTCTGGTATTAACAAATGGTTTTAAAGCTTTTTTTGTTTTCTCTAAAAGCACTTGAACATTTATTATTATATTTCTAAATTAATGTTATATTAGCCGTTTCTAAAGGTTCTCATTGTATTTTAATATTTTTGTTTACTTTTAAGAATAATTATTAGCTTTAATATTTACGTATTGTTAGCAGTGGCGGCTCGTGCCACTTATACAATATACCCCCTCCCTCCTTTTTTCGAAAAAAAGGTAGAACGATTTATCTTCTTAGACCAAAGTAACTGGCGAAAAAGTGTTTTAAGAATTAATTAATAATTCTTGCTGAACTTGAAACCACAGGTAGTGCCATGGCTCCTTCGCTCTATATAACGAGCCGCCCCTGCATTCAATACTCCAACCGTACATTTTGAATTTTCGTAACGAACCGAGTGTCGAGTTAAGAAAATATGTAAAAATTTCCCGCTGTTGAAAAAAATATAAAAACAATTGCCACCGACTTGAAACTCTTCAAATTCACTCAAAACACAATCCAGATTATAATTATGTAAAAATCCATTTAATACTCTAAACGTACATTTTCAATTTTCGTAACGAAACGAGCGTAGAGTTAAGAAAATTTGTAAAAATTTCCCGCTGTTGAAAAAAATATAAAAACAATTGCCATCGACGTGAAACTGTTCAAATGCACTTAAAATTCCAGATTACGATTATATAAAAATTTATTCAATCAGTGCCAGTAGATTTTTGTTTGTACAATTTGATGTTATGTAAATACGTGGAATAAACAATAAATACAATACAATACATGTTTTTTTTTTTGAAGAAAGAAAGAACGATTTATTTTTCTAGACCAAAGTAACTGGCAAAAAGATGTTTTAAGAATTAATTAAAAATTCTTGCTGGTAGTGCCATGGCTCCTTGGCTCTATATAACGAGCCGCTCCTGATTGTTAATTAAAATGGTTAAAAATAGCATTATGGAATATATGCTAATAATACCTAAGCAAAAGATAATTTCGTATCTGAATGTTTAAAATTATCAACTAGTTTCGCCTTATACAATAATTAGAAAATAAATTTATTAGCACAAATTTTTTTTTTCTAATTATCCCTTTTCCGCCGGAATGCATTATTGTATTTGTTTTAGAATTATTATTCATTACCAACTATTTAGTAAAATTATATCTTAAAAGAATCACCATTATAATTAATTTTCTACACTACGGTTTCATCTTACATATTAAAAAGCAGTCGCGCAACAGAAAGACAAAAATCAAAGACGAGTGGATTTACTATGAAACCAATAGACCACAATGGCTTTACAGGGGAAAAGTCGAGAATTTTAAACATTCACACTCTAAACTGTCTGTTGATTGAGTACTATTATTATCTATTTTCACGCGATCACGGCCAGAGGAAGGATTTATAATTGCATTTCTAAAGTAATACCCATTATATCAGGGGTTCCTCAAGGTTCGCATTGTACTTAAATATCTTTTCTACTTTTAAGAATAACTAATATGGTAAAATGGTTTGCTACTCCATCTAGTCGCCCCTGGTAGAGTTAGAACCATTTCCGGCCACGAATCTCAACCGCGAGAGCCGGGCGGTCTGCAGTTGTTATTGATGGGAGTAAATAATTTATTTTATTTTTTGTTACATATTTACATATTGGTGGTTCAATTAAGAACAGCAATGTGAAATAGATGCTAGTACTTGAAATTTTAAAATTGAACACTTGTTTGATTTCATGGTTTTATTTTTAGTTTCGTTGACACGTGTTCAATATCAACTTTATACTTCTTTGATAATGAAATCAATTCTCGATACACGTGTAGGGACACTGAAAATAAAACTATGAAATCAAATGAGTATTTAATTTTAAAACCTAATCAAGTAAATAAGAATTTCATCAAGCAGATACTGATACCATCAAATCAACAGATAGTTTAGATCCTGAATGTCTAAAATTCCCTATTAGTTTCGGCTTATCGTTTATTTCTAAATAAATGTATTGAGACAAAGAAAAATATACAGGGTGTTTCAGAGCTCTGGGAACGGTCAATCACGTGCTTATTTGTCAAAATTTCGAAAAATGTTTTATACAAAAGTTGTGTATAATAGTGAGCTGCACGCCCTAAAAATACTTAAATTTATACAGGGTGTCTCATAACAAAGTTACAGACCAAACTTATGTTTTTTTTTAAATGGAACACCCTGTATTTTTTGTCATTTTTGAATTATATGGAGCAAATAAAGGTGAGTTACTTCAATACTCCCTATACCTATTGTTTGCCGTTTTCGAAATATTTGAAGATTTGTTGAAATGCATGGTCTGGGTAAAATTTTATTTTTGCCCCAGTGATTGACGTTGAACCATTAAAATCATTTCTGTTATTTGGTTGAAGGTTCGAACTATAGAGCCAACCATATGATTTCATATAAAAAATTATGCAGGGTGATAAAAAATGCGGTAGAAAAACCGAACTTATAAAGTTAAATAATTTTCCTGTTTCTAATCTCAATAGTTTTTTTGTATTCGGCGATTATCATATCAGGAATAATTATTGTAATCTGAAAGATTATTGGATTCTACTTGAGAATACGTTACTAAATACAGGGTGTGCCGTTTGAAAAAACCAGGTTATTCAACTTTATAATTTGGATTTTTCTACCGCATTTTTTTATCACCCTGTATAATTTTTGTATGAAATCATGGTTGGCTCTATAGTTCGAACCTTCAAGCAAATAATTAAAATGATTTTAATCGTTCAACGTCAATCACTGAGGCAAACATAAAATTTCACCCAGACCATGTATTTCAACAAATCTTCAAATATTTCGAAAACGGCAAACAATAGGTATAGGGAGTGCTGAAGTAACTCACCTTTATTTCCTCCATATAATTCAAAAATTATAAAAAATACACGGTGTTCCATTTAAAAAAAACATAAGTTTGGTGTGTAACTTTGTTATGAGACACCCTGTATAAATTTAAATATTTTTAGGGTGTGCAGCTCACTATTATACACAACTTTTGTATAAAACATTTTTCGAAATTTTGAAAAATAAGCACGTGATTGGCCGTTCCTAGAGCTCTGAAACACCCTGTATGTGTTTTACATTCTCTTGAAAATGCCTTGATAAAGCGGAACTGGTAGAAAATTTCATTCAGAATCTAAACTGAGTTTTTATCTGGTAGTATTCGCATTTAATTCATATTGCTATTCTTTTTCAAAATAATATTGGCCAATGAATTACCAGTTTAGTAACACATGTCAAATACTCACCAATAATTAAAGTGTTCTGCCATATAAATTATCTCATCAAAAGCATCTTAATATCCCCAGGAATAAATAGGTTATTAATGCTGTGATTTAGTCAATAAATTATTGAAAAAATTGATTGGAAACCTTTCTTTAAAAGTTTTTTTTAAATTTTTATCGGCAGTATGCCAAAATTTATTGTGGATAATGCAACTCAAAATTTAATGTTAGCAGATGAACTTAAATTCACTGAAATTAGTTTGCATTATAACCCTCTTTCATAGAGACATCGATTTAGTTGTTGAATTGTTTAAAATAATTTTCGTCGCAAAATTAACAATTGGCAAGTAATACATGTACATCACGGATTCCCCAAGGTTCACATTGCGGTCCCCTTGAACCCTTGAACTTGGTTTACCACAAACAAACTTGACTTAAACATGAATTAATATTAATGTTACATCGGATGTTCCTTAAGGTTTCCATTACAATCACAAATATTTCTTATTTTTATGGTAATATTAAACAATGCAATTCAAAATTGGAAATTTTCTTAAATTCGCTTAAATTATTTTGCATTATAATCCTCTCTAATAAATACTTTAAAAAAATTGATCATTTTGTTCAACACAACATAACTGGAATTTTTTTCGATTTTGTATTTTTACTTTTGTAGTTCAGATTGTTATTGGCTACGGAACCGCCCATACCCCTATCGCTTGTGGTTTCCAAACAACATAATTTATTTGTTAAAATTGAATGGGCCGGCCCACTAGACGCGTGTGTTAGCGAGCTAAAACTAATGCGGAGGGTCCTGGGTTCGAATCCCGGCGAGGGTGTTTGTGGATGCCTATTTTCATTTGATATGAATAATGTATTATAAATCATCGGTTGTGGCTGAATGACCTACGCTGTCTAAGCCAATGTCCCATGTCATCCATAATTCCCCAACCCAAATTTCCGTCAATCATCCTTCCCTTCTTAACAAAAAAAAAAAAAAAATTGAATGGATTTATATTTCGGCAATCATTAATACACTTACTGATGATCATAATAAAATGGATATGAACGGTAAACAATATTTGCCCTAGAATAATTTAAAATGGGTTTAAAATTTTGTCCTTGTAATGTATCAGTTATTGTCTAGATAAAATTTTGTAAAATTTCTTAAGCCGAAGTTTTTGACCCTTTTTTGATGCTCTGCTTATTGAAGCACATATGTTATCTTTATTTAAGTAATTTTACAAACAAAAAAATTCTCGTTTTGCTCAAAAAATGATTATGTAATTGATAAGTTTTTGGTGTATCATTTTGAATCTTAAATAAATAAAACCGCGAAATGCTGTAAAGTATTGATGAGACAAATCAAAGTATGGATAGAATCAATTGAATTGCAAATAGATGTTAGAACAAATTTGTAGATGCTTTAAACCTGAAACAGTTTTTTGAACCAAGATCTCCACACTTCTTAGAGACCCATGGACATATTCTGGGCAATGACAAAAAAGATTAATACTAATTTTCACTTTTAGTCTCAGTTTCTAAAGAATAACTTAGAAGTCGAAACTAGTTGGAATAAATATTTATAAGTATTTTAACATGTTGGCTACCCACCTAAGAAGAAAATGTCATCCCCCATGTGCCCAGAGAGAAATAAATAAATAAATATAAGGAAATTGAATTTTGATTATTCATTACGTTTACAATGAACAAAATCATATTTTTTTTGCAAAAATAATTAAGTGTACTTTAATAAAAGAGAGGACCGGCCGTGCAACCCGGGTGGAGCTTACCTTAAGCGGTGATGCTCACGGCAGCCAACGTGTTAAACATGTCAACGTACTTTAATCTATTTACTTAATTTTTACATATTTTAGGGTTCAGTTTTACAGTTTAAAGTTTTCAAATTCAATTTAGTTTAATTTTCAAGTTAGTCCTGTGGGTAGAAATAAACGATCTTAAACCAATGTTATTTCACTAAGTACTTAGTACTAATAATAACGCAAATTTCTTTTGTATCATTCAATATCCGGCGTGGCACTAACCAGGGAAGTAGTTGTTTCAATAAGTTATTTCTTTATAGTCTTAGTAAGACTTAATTTTGCTTGCAGAGTTACGAACAGATTGAATATTCATATATTCAGGCTATGTTTCGTTTTATTGAATGTATTTTAATCTAAACGATTTTTTTTTAATTCTACAATACCCATTGTTGTTTAACAAAATTTAATCGAAATTAACACGAAAATTTACCCATCATCATAGATACCGATCACTGTGGGAACCACGAAGAATGATGTTCGCATAACAAACGAGCGCACCTAAGAAGCCACAAACATTTGCAATGCACTTTCAAATTTCATTCATTACTTAAAATTTCATAAACCGGCTCAGGAATTCAATAAATTCCTCGAATTAATTTGTGTCAAACGGGTTGGGCAACTCACCTACTGATTCACGAAATTCCGTGATTGCACACATAACGAGATTAGTTTTAATCAAGATGCGCAAAAAAATAAATTTGGGTCAATTTTAGAAGACGAAATTTTTGTCTATACTGCTGTGTTTAGGAAGAAAACTAACCAATTGAGATATGCGTATCATTGGATTCGTTTAATTTTCCATCAGTTTGCAGTAAAGATAAACAATATAAAAGTATCATGTCCAATTTATAAGTCAAAAACAGTCGACTTTTAGCTTTACTGGAGCAAAATGATTGTATTCGGATGAGCTTTACTCTGATTTAATGTTTTATAGTTACTGCGCTCTTCTTAAAGATGGCAGTATGAGTAACAATTGTATGAATAATAAACGGTTATATATTTAGTTCATTGATTATAACATTCAATGGTTTTTCAACCAATCTCGAAAGCGCATTTCAGTAACAGACCATGCGCGAATGACCATAGTAGTTAATGCGCCTTAAGAGTGAGATCAGTAGGGGTTGATTCGTTTTGTGACTGTATTTGATAACGAATTAAATTTTTTATTACGTACATATTGTTTTCAAAAGTATAAACTAGGATTATATAGAAATAGATTTTTAATTCTTTGCTGAGAAAACGACCAGATATCCATCAAATATTGGTAACTTCGATAATAAATTATACAATTTGTCTGATGATTAAAAAAAATCAAATTCTATAGGGGCATAGTTTAATCCTTTCTCTATAAATGTGCAAAATGTATTTTCTGAATTTTTGTTATTAACTTCAGAATTATGTATATGCTGGCCATCAAAAAACGCATCGATTTTCGAGGCGGCACTTACCCTTTTAAACCCCATATTCATTCATTCAATATTGTAAGTGGCAATATTTTAAAGCAGACTCGAAATTTATCATAACTCGTTTCCATGACAACGTAAATGAGATGAATTTGCATATTGTTTTTTGTCCTATTTGAACCCTTTTAGCCTTGGATTTTTAAATTTGAAAAAAAAAATTGTTAATTATTATTGATGGGGAGCTTCTTAAGACCATAAATACCAAATTTGAACTGATTTGATTAATTAGTATAGGAATTAATTAGCGAGGCTTTGTTGAAGTGACATCTAGTGATAAACAGCAAAAATATGGATTGTCATAGTAAGTAGAGACATGTAAATGTTGCGGTGGCAATTGCCACCACCAGGGCCGAAAGGGTTAAGATACGTCAAATGTCACAATGTGGTGATTGAAATAAGAATTGTCGTGGTATAGTCTTAGTTTACTCCCGGTGTAATTTACCAATAATAATAATAAATCATTTATTGACCGTAATACATTAAAAAGACGCTAATAAAGAAGTTACAATGGATCAGTTTTACTTTCAGCTGTAGAGCAACAAGTAAAATTGTTTTCCCCTAAGCTTCAACTGATCACAGGAAACAATTTCGCTCATGGTTAATAAAAAATTAACCTCCTCTGGCTTCTAACTTGTATCAACCAATTGTTTGGCAACCAACTCTCGTAACAATTAGTAAATTTCACCAACAAAATTATACCACTCGTGATTTTACATAAGAGAATTTACCGTTTGGGATTATTTATAACATTAAAATGATTTTCTAAGATAATCTAGATAAGAATAAACGAATCTTGCAATTATTACACCACAACGCGAAAAACTGTTCACGAAATTCCCATTTTTGCTCTTTACAATTAATCGATGCCATGATTTCGTTTCGGTTCCTTTGATTTCAAAACTGAGCACTCCCTTTTGATAATCGGAATTGATCGATGCAGAAGCTCACGCTTAGTTTAAGATTGCAAAACTGGATTACGCCATTAGAATTTAAAAGATTTTTTGTCTTCTTCAAAGATCTTAAGCACAGGACGTCCATACTTCGATTTTAGCCATAGGGCAAGAGGCGATAAGCACAAGACTAGGCATTTAATATCGTTCATCAACTTACCAGGGATGGGCGATATTTCACGTATCTGTGATTTTTCACTGATATTAAAAAATCACAGGTTGTTACTGTTACTAATAGGCGAATTTCTGTTACTTCAAATCACTGAACAAAAATCTTCAAAAATCCATATCTCTAATGAAAATGGTTGAATTTTCAAGCCCCAAATTGATTTTGAATAAGCGATACTTCGACCATTGAGGATATTTTTTATGGAATTTTGTCTTCGCGTTTGATATTTTTTCTGCGATGTTTTCATTCAAATTCTCAAAAAAATAAAACTAAAATTTTCAAACATCCATATCTCCATAAAAATTGTTGGATTTACAAAAACCAAATTAATTTCAAATAAGCGACACTTCGACCATTGAGGATATTGTTTTAAGGATTGTTTTCTACGCGTTTTATATTTTTTCTGCGATGTTTTCATTCAAGTGCTCAAAAAATTAAACCGAAAATCTTCAAAAATACATATCTTTATTGAAAATTGTTGGATTTTCAAAAACCAAATTAATTTTGAATTAGCCATACTTTGGCCATTCAGGATGATTTTTTATGGAATTTTGTCTGCGTGTTTTATATTTTTTCTGCGATGTTTTCATTCAACTGGTCAAAAAATAAAACTAAAATTTAAAAAAATTCATATCTCCTTTAAAAATAGTCGGATTTACAAAAACCAAATTGATTTTGAATAAGCTATACTTCGACCATTGAGGACATTGTTTTAAGGATTTTTATCTACGCGTTTTATATTTTTTTCTGTGATGTTTTCATTCAAGTGCTCAAAAAATTAAAACGAAAATCTTCAAAAATCCATATCTCTATTGAAAATTTTCGAATTTACAAAAACCAAATTCATTTTGAAATAGCCATACTTTGGCAATTGAGGATGATTTTTTATGGAATTTTATCTGCGCATTATATATTTTTGCTGTGATGTTTTCATTCAAGTGCTTAATAAAATTAAACAAAAATTTTCAAAAATTCATATCTCCATTAAAAATTGTTGAATTTATGAAAACCAAATTCATTTTCAATAAGCGATACTTCAACCATTGAGGATATTTTCTATGGAATTTTGTCTGCGCGTCTTATTTTTTTTCTGCGAAGTTTTCATTCAGGTGCTCAAAAAATTAAAACTGAAATTTTCAAAAATCCATATCTCCATTAAAAACTGTGGAATTTACAAAAACCAAATTGATTTTGAATAAGCGGTACTTCAGCCATTGAGGATAATTTTGTATGGAATTTTTCTTGCATGTTTTATATTTTCCTCCACGATGTTTTCGTTAAAATGCTCAAAAAATTAAAACGAAAATTTTCAAAAATCCATGTCTATTGAAAATTGTTGAATTTACAAAACCCAAATTGATTTTGAGTAAGCGATACTTCAACCATTGAGGATGATTTTTTATGGAATTTTTCGTGCGTTTTTTATATTTTTTTCTGCGATGTTTTTGTTCAGGTGCTCAAAAAATTCAAACAACAATTTTCAAAAATCCATATCTCTATTGAAAATGGTTGAATTTACAAAAACCAAACTAATTTTGAATAAGCGGTACTTCAGCCACTGAAGATAGTTTTTTATGAAATTTTTCTTGCATGTTTTATATTTTCTTCCGCGATGTTTTTGTTAAAATGCTCAAAAATTAAAACGAAAATTTTCAAAAAATCCATATCTCTATTGAAAATTGTTAAATTTACAAAAACCAAATTGATTTTGAATAAGCGATACTTCGGCCATTACGGATGATTTTTTTTTAATTTTTCCTGCGTTTTTTATATTTTTTTCTGCGATGCGAGTCACAGTTTAAAATCGCTGATATTAGAAAGTAGCAATCACAGGTAGCAACGTGATTCAAAAGTAGCAGTTTTGCCCATCTCGACTAAATACGTAACTCGAACGATAATAACTTCCAATTTGAATTACTCACAAATTAATAATAAAAGTGGTGTAACTTTTTGTTTGCGAATTGATTTTTCTGATATTTTTCGCCTTTATCGACAACAACGTGACATTTTTATTGACAGAAATAAATCATACTTTTTTGAGAATGAGTTTGGCAGAGCTGTAACAGTTAATGGAGTGCGATATGGCAACATGATAAAAAACTTGTTGTGAACTTAATTCAATCGATTTTTAGGCGTTTCCAACCGATTTAAGCACTATTTACGAAAAAAATCATTTTGCGTATCTCGGTTCCTGGAAGTCCCACAAAAATTTTTTTGGGCCAAATAGTATACAGAATGGTCTCTTGGACAAAACAAAAATTTTCATTTCATTTATTTTACGGAAATCTCCTTTACAATTTACAATCCATACATTCCGTATTCATTTACGTAATTTACAAAAAAAATTAAATACAAACAAAATAACAACATAAACATATAAATTGCTCACTGAATAAAACACTTACTATGTTTTTTACCACAATTTATTTGATGTATGCACGTAGTAACGGTCGCAACCATCACCATGATATAAATTGCTATTAATTACTATTGTTACTATTTAATATACCAATATTTTTTTAATATATTGAAGAAAAATTCAATTTAATCGATTTTTTAGGCATTTCCAGTCGATTTAAGCACTATTTTGTATGAACCTGGAAGAAACGTGGTTTCAGCAGGATGGTGCCACATGCCATACGGCAAGGGAATTTATTGGAGCAACGTTTTTCTGTTCGTACGATCTCCAGAAATGCAGAAATCAATTGGTCGCCAAGATTTTGCGACTTTTTTTTTGTGTTTTGTTGAGTCGAAGTTTTATGCTAATAAACCGCAAACAATTCTCGAACATAAAACCGAGATTCAGCGAGTGCCGAAATCGTTCAAACCCCGAAATTTGATCAACAGATTAGGGCGTAACTGGAGGTTAAAGGTTCGATCATTGTCGGAGGAATGTTCACACCTCCAAACCAATTATTTAAAAAAAAAATTATTTAAAATATATACGGGAAACCCCCTTTTACAAAGAAAATACAATTTGTAAGGGTGAAAAAAAACTACAAAATTCTACCGCTAAGGTTATTATTATACAGGGTGTCCGTTTTTGGAGCCCCATACTTGAGCTTGTAGCTGTCATTTCCAAGGCACTCTTTGAAAAAAAACAGGATTTTTGGCATATCCATTAAACTGTTAGACCAAACCCCCACACATGACACATCACCGTAATCAGAAAAAAAAATCTGTATATGAAAATGTAAAAATACAAGATGGCGTCCATAAGAAGAAACAAAGTTGATGATGTTTCCCGAAAATTGAAACGTCGAATTTTTATTATTACATCACCACGTTGTAGAGCGTACAAAGTGGCAACGATAAAGTGTCAATTGTTTTGAAGTATCTCTATAAATAATCTCGCAAAAAAATAAAAACATTTTTTTAAAATACTGAATACTTGTTGTGCTACTTTCTTGATGGAACCATATTTTCAAATTGGGTAAAGTAAAACGCTTGTTTTGTTCCATAATTTTATTTTCAGTTGAACTTCAGTTTAACTTTGAAAATGATCCTAACCGATCGAAACACGTGTCAGGCAACTGAAAATAAAATTATGGAACAAAACAAGCGTTTTACTTTACCCAATTTTTTTAAAATTTCGATTTTTTCGGATATCTTCGGAAGTTGTCGGAATATTTTATGTTTCAAAACGACATTATGTTACACTCTATATTGGGCAACCGACCTTGTATCTCTTCAAATAACCGAGATCCCCATGCTTGAGCTCCAAAAACGGGCACCCTGTATACGATTATTTTTTAAATAATTTTTTAGCAAATTAATTAATTTAAATTATTCGTCTACTACTTCACATTCATCTTTCGCAATACAGACATGTCCATGTATAATTTTTCACAGGACATTTATGACCTCTCATAAAGTAATAAATTCCTTCGCGTGAAGTTGTACCAACGTGAATACCTAATAAGTGTTATTATTACCTTGTTATAATCCCATATCCTTACAACTAGATGATATCTCAATAACGTAGGTTTTACGAGGGAGAAAGCAATGCATACATATTCGCACTTAAATTTAATAACCATTTGGAATTGCCTTGTAGAGATGGTTATGCATTATTAAACAGCGGTTTAAAAATTGTCATTTGTTACATAAAATGTAGATTTAAAGTAGAGATACTATTATCTTGACTTGTTCTTGAAGATATCTTTAAATTAATTTCCCGTTTCCGTGCCAACGAATCCAGCGCGTTAACCACTACGCCATCGCCAGCTATCAAATTTCATGGCCGCAATAATGAAATTTCTTAGAGAATACTCCTGTTAAGAAATGTTTTCAGGCATATTACCCACACATCAAGTTCACAATAGATCCAGTCATCATCGAGCATTACTCAACGCCGTGCTCTTGAACAAACAACTAGTGGCATGTTATGCCCATGTGTGCCAATCACTTTCCAATCCGTGTTTATTTATTGTCGAAATAAAATCGCACGCGGCGTTCGGCGGATTGAAGGCATTTGAAAGTTTAACACACTCGCCTACCGAGAAGATCCGTGCATCCGTTACGTAACGCCGAATAATTGCCGTTTAAGTAGTACATCCAACAACTTGCGTTTTCCATGAGAGAAAAATGCTTGTGCAAGATTATTAAATAACTCCGGCACTCGGCCAGGCGGTATCGCAGATCTTGCCCAACGGTCAAGTGGAGATTTTTCGCTCGGTCGGTTCTGCGGAACAATCGAGTGGTAATAACTGTTATGAATCGCTATTATGTTGTTGGTTTTATTGGCTGCTGGTTGAAACGGTAGCCGCCGGATTATCGGTAATTAATCTTAATCAGAGGTTCATTAATCACTTAATAACTGGCTGCTAAATTGCATGTTTATGGTACTATAATTACTTTTTATGCCCAGAATTAGATTGCAATCAAATCAATGAGAAATTATTGTTTTGTAATACAATTTGAGTGGGAAGGTCAACAATACTGGACCAGTTTATAAGTAACTTTTATTGGGATACCGCAAAGCACAAGCCTATGGTCACAAACCCAGCACCTTGACGATCTGAAGAGCAGAATCAAGCAAGAAGTGGTAACAATTGATACGTTGGAACGCGTTGAACCGATTTTCAGCAAAGATTTAAAAACTGCTTCCAAGAAAGTGTCTTACATTATTTTTAATTTATAATATGCAGTTCAAATGGCATGCGGTAACAAAGACTTTCTTGTAATAAAATTGATTTTTCATTAAAAAAACATAACTTGTATCGTATATTCATTAAAAAAAAACCTCAAGTGTGCCATGATTTTTTATTCAAAAAAATGTAAGTTGGCACACATGTTAGGAATTGCAATACAAAACGTCAGATCGTTCTAAAAGTCATAATTATTCCGTGGTCACAATGATTTACAGCGACCAGCAAAAACGTTTGTAGTTGAAAGTTGAAATGGGACTAAAGTGGACGGAAATTGCGTGTGTTTATTCGACGCACCTGTGGCAGAGTTTCAGGAAGAATTTCCTAACGTTCCCATAATTTATGATGAATTTCAAAATACCTTATCATGATCTGTTGTCTCCGTAAACCAGGAAGCGGTAGACCAGTCAAACGTACTCAGATTGCTTTTAACACAGCCCAAGGAATATTGGAAGGTGAACCTACGTCTTCTCTGCGTCGTTTATCACAGCAAATTAACTTATCGGTAGGAACATGACGCAAGTAACATAACCTCAATATGTGTTACCAACTTAAATTTAAAAAAATAAAAAATCATGGCACACTTAAGGTTTTTTTTAATGAACATACTTTGATAATTTACCAGATAATAATAGATGCGATAACAGAAAATCGATAATTAATGGGGTAGCTTGACATTACAACAATGTTTTGCATTGTCATAATCGATAACAGAAAAACGGTAATTAGGTGAGTAGCTTTTAAGGTTATAAAAACATGATGTTCATGACGTTACGTCACTGTCACTAAGTTTTAATTTTTACAATTACTCTTGTAGCAAACCAAACTATTCAGCTTGTAATAAACCATAACTTTTCCTGATCCTTCTTATTATTCCATTCGATAAATTATCTACCCAAATATACCGCAAGCTTGGATGAATTATCAAAAACACATTTTTTTCGTACCTTTTACCTTTTAGTAATTCATCTCGACATAACATTTGTTGTCAACTGGTTATTAACCTCGAGCTGAAGCTCTCGGTTAATAACCAGACAACAAATGTTATTGTCTCGTTAGATTACTAACAAGGTACTCAAAAAACTATTTTTTGATAATTAACCTCGATCTAGGTATATTACTACCGATAATGGCACGTTGAAGTTGTCGAAACTATAATCACGCAAATAATAAATTTTCAAAAGTTATACAAGCAAAGCAACAGTGTTTTATTTATGATGCAAAAATATTTAAGGACTGGTTTCATACTAGAGATGGACGATATTTCACGTATCTGTGATTTTTCACTGGTATTCAAAAATCACAGGTCGTTACTGCTACTAATAGGCGAATTTCACTGCTACTTAAAATCACTGCTACTTTAAAATCACCGCGACTTAAAATCACTGCTATTTAAACTGTGATTGCTTCTTAAAATCAACTATTACCTAAACAGTAATCGCTACTTAAACTGCGACTGTTAGTTAAAACGTGATTGTAAGAAGACAATACAGAATAGCATTTCTAAATATTATTTAATACTCCCATTTACTCTTACGCACATGTTCAAATTACGTTTTTCATTTTTTTTCAACTGAAAAACAAATATCTAAAAACAATTGCTACGAATGGTAAACCCAAAATTAATTTTAATTTAAGATTCAGTGCGAATATCTAAATATACATTTTGAAATAATACCACGAAACTAATTTTGAAATTGCAAACTTCATGAACTGAAAAAAAAACAATTCACCAAACTTCTTCAGGTGCTTAAAAAATTAAAACAAAAATCTTCAAAAATCAATATCTCTATTGAAACTTGTTGAATTTACAAAATCCAAATTGATTTTGAATAAGCGTTACTTCAGCCAATAAGGATAATTTTTTATGGAATTTTTCCTGTATTTTTTATATTTATTTCTGCGATGGTTTTGTTCTGGTGCTCAAAAAATTTAAACTAAAATTTTCAAAAATCTATATCTCCATTGAAAATTATTAAATTTACAAAAACCAAATTGATTTTGAATAAGCGATACTTCGGCCATTAAGGATGATTTTTTATGGAATTTTTCCTGCATTTTTTATATTTATTTCTGCGATGTTTTTGTTCTGGTGCTCAAAAAATTTAAACGAAAATTTTCAAAAATCTATATCTCTATTGAAAATTATTAAATTTACAAAAACCAAATTGATTTTGAATAAGCGTTACTTCAGCCAATGAGGATAATTTTTTATGGAATTTTTCCTGCATTTTTTATATTTATTTCTGCGATGTTTTTGTTCTGGTGCTCAAAAAATTTAAACGAACATTTTCAAAAACCCATATCTCAAGTGAAAATTGTTGAATTTACAAAAACCAAATTGATTTTGAATAAGCAATACTTCAACCATTGAGGATGATTTTTTATGGTTTTTGTACACGTGCTAAAAAAATTAGAATTAAAATTTTCAAAAATCCAAATCTCTATCGAAAATTGTTAAATTTACAAAAACCAAATTGATTTTGAAGAAACGATACTTCAGTCATTGAGGATGATTTTTTATGGGATTTTTCCTGCTTTTTTATATTTATTTATGCGATGTTTTTGTTCAAGTGCTCAAAAAATTAAAACAAAATCTTCAAAAATCCATATCTCTGGTGAAAAATGGTAAATTTACAAAAACCAAATTAATTTTGAATAAGCGATACTTCGGCCATTGAGGATGATTTTTTATGGGATTTTTCCTGCATTTTTTATATTTATTTCTGCGATATTTTTGTTCCGGTGCTCAAAGAATTTAAACGAAAATTTTCAAAAATCCATATCTCTATTACAAAAACCAAATTGATTCTGAATAAGCGTTCCTTTGGCCATTGAGGATAATTTTTTATGGAATTTTTCCTGTATGTTTTATATTTTCTTCCGTGATGCTTTCGTTAAAATGCTCAAAAAATTGAAACAAAAATTTTCAAAAATCCAAATCTCTATTGAAAATTGTTAAATTTACAAAAACCAAATTAATTTTGAATAAGCGATACTTCGGCCATTGAGGATGATTTTTTATGGGATTTTTCCTGCACTTTTTATATTTATTTCTGCGATGTTTTTGTTCTGGTGCTCAAAGAATTTAAACGAAAATTTTCAAAAATCCATATCTCTATTGAAAACTGTTGAATTTACAAAATCCAAATTGATTTTGAATAAGCAATACTTCGGCCATTACGGATGATTTTTTATGGAATTTTTCCTGAGTTTTTTATATTTTTTTCTGCGAAGTTTTTGTCCAGGTGCTCAAAAATTAAAATTAAAATTTTCAAAAATCCATATCTCTATTAAAGATTGTTAAATTTACAAACACTAAATTGATTTTGAATAAGCGATACTTCGGCTATTGAGGATGAATTTTTATGGAATTATTCCTGCATTTTTTATATTTATTTCTGCGATGTTTTTGTTCAAGTGCTCAAAAAATTAAAACAAAATCTTCAAAAATCCATATCTCTATCGAAAATTGTTAAATTTACAAAAACCAAATTGATTTTGAATAAGCGTTACTTTGGCCATTGAGGATAATTTTTTATGGAATTTTTCCTGCATGTTTTATATTTTCTTCTGCGATGTTTTTGTTCTGGTGCTCAAAAAATTTTAACGAAAATTTTCAAAAATCCATATCTCTATTGAAAATTGTTACATTTACAAAAACCAAATTGATTTTGAATAAGCGATACTTCGGCCATTAAGAATGATTTTTTATGGATTTTTTTCTGCATGTTTTATATTTTCTTCCGCGATGTTGTTAAAATGCTCAAAGAATTAAAACAAAAATTTTCAAAAATCCAAATCTCTATTGAAAATTGTTAAATTTACAAAAACCAAATTGATTTTTAATACTAAATTTTTTTCTCGAATAAAAATGATTTTATGAAAAATATTTTCAAACCAAAGATGTTCATTTCTTTGTTGTCTTCAATATTTATTACACGACAATTTTCAGGTGCCAAAAATGAAAATTTTTAAATACCAAATGTCACAATTTTTAACTGTTAAAAAGGGCAATTACCAACAGTCTAAAATGAACGTTTTTAGGTGTCAAAAAGGCAATTTTTAACTGTACAAACCGACCATTTTCAAGTGCCAAAAAATACATTTTCAAGTACCAAAATTGACAATTTTCAAGTGCAGATAATGACATTTTCCAACTGTCAAAAACGATCATTTCAACTTGAGTGATAATTAATTCAGAATTTTTCAAAAATGCATTTTTTTCCTAATTCAAGTGTGAATTATTGCCGCTTTGTTGCCACATTGACAATCTTCAAGTGCCCAAAAATGACATTTTACAACTGTCAAAATTTATCATTTTCAGATGCCATAAATGGTTAAAAAATACTATTGTCAACCGCCAAAAACGACAATTTTCAAGTGCCAAAAATGAAAAATTTAATTGCCAAATGTTGGCAATTGTTAAAAAAGGCAATTACCAAAAGTGAAAAATGGACATTTTTTGAGTGTCAAAAAGGCAATTTTCAATTGTGCAAACTGACCATTTTCATGTGCCGAACAAGACATTTTCAAGTACCAAAATTGACAATTTTAAATGCAAAAAATAACATTTTTCAACTGTCAAAAAACGATCATTTCAACTGTCAAAAATTATCATTTTCGAGTGCCATAAATTAAAATTTTCAAGTTTGAAAAATGACCATTCTCAACTGTCAAAAACGACAATTTTCAAGTGCCAAAAATGACAATTTTTAACTGCCAAAAAATGGCAATTTTCAGCTGCCAACAAATACAATTACCATCTGTCAAAAATGCCCATTTTCAAGTGTCAAAAAAACAGTTTTCAAATTTCAAAAATTGCAACTGTGCAAAATAGCCATTTTCATGTGCAGAAAAATATATTTTCCAAGTGTCAAAAAGGAGTTTTTAACCATCAAAAATTATCATTTTCGATTGCCATAAATGACAATTCTCAATGTTCAAAAATAACCATTTTCAACTGTCAGAAAAGACAACTTTCAAGTGTCAAAACTGACAATTTTCAACTATGCAAAGTGCCGAAAAAAACATTTTCAAGTGCTGAAATTGACAATCTTCAAGTGCCCTCTATAAGACATGAGCAAAAAGGCGTATTCGGTAATGAACTAATTTCATTCATCGTGGATGGCGCGGAAATACGACGTCGTCGTCATGCGCATGAGCGGAACCAGAAATTATTTGGTTCCTAATGCAGTTTCAGAACGGACAAATTTCTTGCCGGCCTCGAAATTAGAGGTAGTGCCATGCCTCCTTGGCTCTACATAACGAGCCGCCCCTGACCTGATATAGTAGTCTTGATGCGTATTTAATCGGATCCCCTGATTTAAATTTTAGCGTTTATCCAAATTTATTAGAAGTGCGATTTATCGAAATTAATTCAAACTTTCAAATTTATTGACAGTGACAATAGCATGGCCTCATTTATTCATTTTATTAATCCCAACAGAACAACGTTTCAGTTATAGGAATACAATAATAATAATAATATATACAAACACAAGACTACAATAAACTAAAAGGAAACATGAAAACCACACGTGAAAGGAGTTGCAATAGCGATTGCTATTGGTATAACTGGCTATACAATGGCGTTTGTTCGTATAGTTTGTGATTGTAAAACTAATATTGCAATTTTGAATATTTTTTCCAGCTGCTTGAAACGACTATAATAATTACAATCAGATATAATTTAAATGTTGACATTAATATTGTTATATTTGCCGCCGCTGGCAATGTCCATATCTTGTCGGTGTTAAAGCCACTCGGATTTGGTTCAGTACAGCATTCAGGCAATAGATTCCGCCACTTTGGTGTTTCTACAGATATAATTGACTAAATGTATCTTACATGAACCCAACAAGTATTTTGGCCCAAATTTGCATAAATGTAATAGAAACGAAATATAGTTACATTTATTTAATGGATCTGTAACAAGTGAGGTTGTCTCAAATTTATCTGTGACAACTGCATGATATCGCATGCAAGCAAATTGTTATTACATAACGAAATAATCTTAAAATTATTTAACAGCCGCTAAAAAAGGAACCAATAGCAAAAAATGAACAATTATGTACCAATCATCTCATTAGCAAATCTTGACCTTACAAACTCTTAACCATTTACATAACCAAAACAACAACAAAAAAATTATATTCCCACATCTACTAATGTTTTCGATACTGAACTAAAGTTCAACGCATAGAAAGCGGCATTATTTACCGATCTTATGGCTCCGTAAACTTCTGTCGAGATGGCATCTGTAATTTGCATATAAAGGAAGTTGCCAAGGAACAAAGAGGATCTTCATTCCGAAAATAGAAACGTCCAAGGACGGATTCCTCGCCGAAGGTGGAATTTAAATATGCACACCCATCTTCCGAAGCGAAAAAATTGATTACCTTTTTTTGAGGTGTATCCTGTAATGACGTGTGTTTGCCTTTTGCGTTTTTCTGGTAGAAAATGCGTATTTAATTACAAAACCCGGGAAGGTAATTCCAGTAAGATTATACACGCCTTAATGGGTCTTGTAATGATCAATGATTTTAATTGAAAACTATTTCTTGTGTGATTTTCGTTTAAATGAAATTGTTATGAAGTTTATGATAATCGGGTTTATAATGGAATATTTTAGTTAGGTTATAATGGAATTTTTAACTGGTCTTTGTAATAAAAAGTTGAATTTAGAATTTCGAAGGAAGCATTTAGCACAAATCAATTTTCAAATTGCCAATTTTGTTTCTGCCGTAAATTTTGATGAGCGGGAACGGATTATCATGGGACCCTTACTGTATTATATTTTGGCCTGCTGGACCCTGTAGATAGGTCCCTCCCCGTATTTTGTTCGTTACGCCATTGGCACCAATGCTACTATACATCGTCAAGTTTGTTATTGAGTTGCGAACAGGTTGAATATTCACATATTCAGGCTATATTTCGTTTTATTAAATTTAGTTAATGCTTCTGCAACATGTGAGGTAGCCTCAAATTTATTTGTTATTTGGTTTCGTATTGTAGTATATGGCTGAAACATCACGATCTCGAAGCTAAATATCAATGTTAGTAAAGAGCAGTGGCGTAACTCAAGGTACGGCAACGGTAGCCACCTCAGCTACTTACAATATTTACTCGTCGATGTTAGTAAATAGCATTGGCGTAATTTAAGGCACGGCTTCGGTAGTTGTGGCTGCATACAATATTCAGTCGCTTAATTAAGACATAATTTGTTTCCGTTTAAACCATTTTCAGGCAACCCAAGATACGGAACCAAAGTGTTGCTTCTAATTATTACTCGTATTTTGTAATTAACCAGACTACAGACACTGTATTGTGTATTCAATTATACAGGAAGCACTCTCGTAGAAAAGCATCATCACACGAAATTTGCGCGAGTATTTACATGAAGACGATTTTTTAACAAAAGAAATTGTGCCAAGGATTCTCTTGCGAAACGATTCGCATCTCATACAAAATTACACTCGGCGTTCGTGTGAAGCAAGTTATTAAACAGGTACCGCGTATTAATTATATCCAAAAATATAATAATTAAGTCGAAAACTAGGACGAGAAAGTAATCTTAAATATTGCATCTCTTAAGGCTTAACACAATCGAAAATTATAGACTGATACATTAGCAGCATTTTCTAAATAGCAATCGGATGAAAAAGAAAGTTGATATTTTCAATGATGGTTCAATTGTTATCACAAATCTTTGGCCAGCAGCATACTTTATCTAAATAAATCTCATTTCTCAGTTTAAATTTCTAGCTTGACTATTTATTTTAGATAAACAAGAGAAATCTGACTTGCACTAGATTTTGTGGTCTATTACATCTTAAGCAGTTTATATAATATCTAACATGCGTTATGTGCTGGGTATCATTAATTAAACATTCGTATGGGCGCTCATGAGAAGAGAATTGTTGTTTTATCACTTTAATTGCTGCTTTGTCGGAGACTCTCGCGGATGGATTATATAATGAAGAATTTTCTCATCATTCACACACACACACACACCCTTTATACGTATGTATTAGCAACTTTCCATTGGGTAATGAATGATGGCGTCGGATTCACACCATTCGTCTATCCAGGCGGAAACTTCTTCACATTCAAATGCTTAAGCTGTGTCACTGAACGTACGCATGCTTTAATGTAAAAATTTTCGGTTTATTAAAGGTCGGCTATGAAAGAAAACAGTTGCCCAATATGTGCGTCTTCTGTAAGATTACAGTTTATACCAGGAATGTTGATGTTCACACAATAATTTATGTACGAATCAAAGACGAGCAGGTTTTCTACAATGATATACCATTATGTGCGCGTTTTAAATAAATAGCAGTTAACAATGGTAATATTTAAACCATTTATGGCATTCAAAAATGATAATTTTTGGCAGTTGGAAAATGTCGTTAATTTTGGCACTTTAAAATGTCTTTTTTGGCACTTAATGATTGTCAAGTTTGGTCTTTTGAAAATATCTTTTTCGGCACTTGTCATTTTTAACACTTGAAAATTGTGAATTTTAATAGGTGAAAAGTGGTCATTTTTGAACATTGAAAATTGTCATTTATAGCACTCAAAAATGAGAATTTTTGACAGTTGACAACTATCGTTTTTGACACCTGGAAAATGCCATTTTTGGGGCTTGAAAATTGTGAATTTTGCCTTTTTTGCAGGGTTCGGACGGTATATATCATCGGATATATATCATGGATATTTATGAAACACACAATACCAAAAAAATCCCTCGTTTCTCAAATATTCCCAGTTGCAGCAATATGAATAGTAAGCATTTGCTCTAATTTAAACTAAAGATGGGCGAAATGACTCTTTTTTGTCGAAAAGAGTCGATTTTTGAAGTGACTTAAAAATGAAAAAGTAAGTGTGAGCAAAAAAAAATAAGAAAAGGCCCTCACTTTCTAAATTCTTCAATTTATCCCTGAACACATAGTGAAGAGCAAAAAAGTCCTCATTTCAAATTTTTTTTAATTTGATGTCAAATATTTTGACATTTTAAATGTTATTTTTTTACTATCTTGTAAGCAACTGTGTTTGTTTGCAATAAATAAATATAATATAAATAAAGTATGTGCATTATATAATTAATAAGTCATATAAACATTAATATTAATGACCAAAAATAAATATCAAGAAGTTGATATATATCCGATATATTGATATTTATATAAATATCGGATATTTTCCGAACCCTGCTTTTTTGCACAAGAAAATGGTTATTTTGCACAGTTGAAAATGGTCATTTTTGACAATTGGAAACTGTTATTTTGACACTTAAAAATGAGCATTTTTGGCAGTTGAAAATTGCGACATTTGGCAATTAAATTTTTCATTTTTGGCACTTGAAAATTGTCGTTTTTGGCAGTTGACAATGGTATTTTTTAACCATTTATGGCATTTGAAAATTATAAATTTTGACAGTTGGAAAATGTCATTTTTGGGCACTTGAAGATTGTCAATTTTGGCACTTGAAAATGTATTCTTTTGCACTTGATGATTGTCAAGTTTGGCACTTGAAAATGTCTCTTTTGGCACTTTGTACAGTTGAAAATTGACATTCTTGACACTTGAAACTTGTCTTTTATGACAGTTGAAAATGGCCATTTTTAACCCTTGAAAATTGTCATTTATGGCATTCGTAAATGATAATTTTTGACAGTTTAAAATATCGTTCTTGACACTTGGAAAATGTAATTTTTGGCCCTTGACAATTGTGAATTTTGACTTTTTTTGCACATGAAAATGGTTATTTTGCATAGTTAAAAATGGTCGTTTTTGAAACTTAAAAATTTGAATATATGGCACTCGAAAATGATAATTTTTGAAAGTTGAAACGATCGTTATTGATAGTTGGAAAATGTCATTATTTGCACATGAAAATTGTCAATTTGGTACTTGAAAATGTATTTTTTGGCACTTGAAAATGGTCGGTTTGTACAGTTAAAAATTGCCTTTTTGACACCTAAAAACGTTCATTTTAGACTGGTAATTGCCCTTTTAAGTTAAAAATGGTGACATTTGGTATTTAAAAATTTTCATTTTTGGCACCTGAAAATTGTCGTGTTTAGCAGTTAAAAATGGTAATATTTGATCCATTTATGGCATTCAAAAATGATCATTTTTGGCAGTTGGAAAATGTCGTCAATTTTGGCACTTTAAAATGTCTTTTTTGGTACTTAATGATTGTCAAGTTTGGTCTTTTGAAAATGTCTTTTTCGGTACTTTGCACGGATGAAAATTGTCATTTTTAACACTTGAAAATTGTGAATTTTAACAGCTGAAAAATAGTCATTTTTGAACATTGAAAATTGTCATTTATAGCACTCAAAAATGAGAATTTTTGACAGTTGACAACTATCGTTTTTGACACTTGGAAATTGCCATTTTTGGGGCTTGAAAATTGTGAATTTTGACTTTTTTGCACATGAAATTGGTTATTTTACACAGTTGAAAATGGTCATTTTTGACAATTGAAAACTGTTATTTTGACACTTAAAAATGGGCATTTTTGGCAGTTAAAAATTGTCATTATTTGCACTTGAAAATTGTCAAATTGGAAAATGCCATTTTTGGGGCTTGAAAATTGTGAATTTTGACTTGTTTTGCACATGAAAATGGTTATTTTGCACAGTTGAAAATGGTCATTTTTGACAATTGAAAACTGTTATTTTGACACTTAAAAGTGGGCATTTTTGGCAGTTAAAAATTGTCATTTTTGGCACTTGAAAATTGTCGTTTTTGGCAGTTGAGAATGCCCATTTTTAAAACTTGAAAATTGTCATTTATTACACTCGAAAATGATCATTTTTGGCAGTTGAAATGATCGTTTTTGGCAGTTGGAAAATGTCATTTTTTGCATTTGAAAATTGTCAATTTTGGTACTTGAAAATGTCTTTTTAAGCACTTGAAAATGGTCAGTTTGTAGTTGTTTTTTAAGCACTTAAAAATGTTCATTTTAGACTGTTGGTAATTACCTTTTTAACAGTTGAAAATTGCGAAATTTGGCAATTAAATTTTTCATTTTTGACACCTGAAAATTGTCGCTTTTCGCAGTTGACGATGGTAATATTTTGAACCATTCGAAAATGATAGTTTTTGGCAGTTGGAATTTTTGGCGCTTGAAAATGTCTTGTTTGGCACTTAAAAAGGAGGTAATTTTACAAAATACAATTCGTCGTTTGATTGATTTTTGTGGACAAAGAACGATGCTACAGATAAAATGCGGGCTATTTTTCGTCTTTATTTAATTCTTTTAGTGCTCCTGCAACAAGTAAACGTTTTTAATGGTCGATTTTTCTTTCCTCAAAAAGGAGGCGGTGAGATACCTATATTGTGTATGCTAAGTGGCTCTACCATCACGAGCCGCCACTGTATCAGGTACTACGTTCGTGAATTCAAAGCATTCAAAATTATCATAATCGTTCTAATAAATCTTTATTGTTTATTTCCATATCATCAAAGTTCATGCTTCATGACCACTGTAAGCATTCATGCGATTAAATCGTAAACATTAATTTAATCATTTTTATGGTACATGAAGCATGAGTTAACAAGGAATATTTAATTTCGGAAGAAAACATCTCGAAAAAATATTAACTAACTTTCCATAAAAATTCTTTTTATAAGAAGAATTTAAATGCTTTCCAAAGCATATTTACCTAAAATACAAATCAAATTTGTCGGTTGAAAATTACATTTATTTTAACACTAATTATTTGGGCAACACAAAAGGAAATTTTTCAGTTGTTATAACTATATGCACTTAGATCAGACGCTATAACTCATACTTGCCAGGATGTTGAAGTATTTTTTTTGTCTGTAATTGTTATAAGTGATAAATTGTACCTGTCACTGTATATTTTAAGTTTAATTTTAACCGTTATTTACTTACGTGCCAAACCACCATGTTTTTAGTCTCTGATTTTAGTTTATTTTGTATTTTATTTTATTTTTCGTTAAATTATTATTCTTATAATTCATGTAGTTGTTTTATAACTGTGCATTGCAAATTATTTAACTTGTGTAAAACAATGTATCTCGTTAATACACGCAATAAATTATATTATACTATACTTGATGAAAATAATTTTCGGTCATACTTCAATCTGGAAAACATTGCTCTTTTACTTTTACCATTATTTTTACCATACCATCAAAACCAAAGAATTTGATCATTACAGATATGAATTATTTAGATATATTTTTGGTAAAACAGTAAAATTTATTTCAGCTTTAACTGCGGGATGGGGGGCTGGCCAATTCTTCAACAACAGGCCGTTTCCGACCTACAGCCTGGAATCGATGCCCGACACCGACTTCACGTGCCGTGACAAGATCCTTGGAGGATACTACGCCGACTCTCAAACCCAGTGCCAAATGTTCCACATCTGCGTGAAAGTCCCTGGCGTCGGGGTAATTACCATCAGCCGTTCCATTAAATTAAATTACGGGCTGCACAACTCGGAATTTAATTATATTTATCGGCAACCTCCTTCTAAAAGAGTATTTCATTGAAAGTCCTAAACGGATAATTTTGCATTCGTGATGTAATCAGCGCATCCATTTTTTTCTCCAAACGAAGGCCGCTGATTACAAGCGGCTTCCTTAATTACCATTGTTATCTCTCATTTTGCAGGTGCAAGATTTCCGTTTCCTGTGTCCAAATGCCACCGCTTTCGACCAAGACCATCAGATCTGCGCGGAATGGGACGACGTCGATTGCGACGCCACAACTCTGTACTACGCCAGCGACAACTTTGACCTTTACCGTCTCGGCTCAGGTGAGCTTTCACTTGCGAAACGAAAATATTTCAATGATGATCATAATGTAATTTATCATTCGCAGGTTACGAATCCAAGGCTGTTAAATACGGCGAGGAGGAGGAGACGTTCTCGTTGCAGCGCGCGGAAACCGGCGACGCCCGCTTGAACAGGGAACACCAGTCGAACAGGGTTAATCAGCAACGGGATTTCAGTACAGCAGCCGCAGCCCGCAAGTTTAACAATAACAATAATAACAACAACAACAACAACAACAACAACAACGAACGTGATATCTTTAAAGTTTCGAGCAGCTCAAACTTCTTTAACAATAGGAACGGTGGTAAAGAAGTTGATGATGATGAGGATGATGGTAACGTCAACGTGAATCAGAATAGGGATTCCGCGCAGAAGAGGAAATTGGTTCGCAAGCAGCAGAGGAGGCCGCAGGAACAGCAGCAGAATACCCAGCAGCAGCAGCAGCAGCAGCAAGCAAGCCCGCAGCAACAAAGACCTCAACAACAAAATCACCAGAGGCAACAACAAAGACCACAGCAAGTTCAACAACCACAACAACCACAGCAAGTGCAACAACAGCAAAGACCACAGCAAGTGCAACAACAGCAAAGACCACAACAGCAGCAACAGCAGAGGCAACAGCAGCAACAACAAACAACAAAACCGCAGCAGCAAAGCACCCGCCAGGAACAATTCCGCACCCAGCAACCACAAAAGACACAAACCACGCAACAACAAACTTACGAAAGCCAAACACCTAGATCTAGCCGCCCTACTGGCTTCGTTAATAACTACGCGGGTAGCAGTTACGTTCCAACCACGGCACGCTCCACTCAAACAACTAATAACGACAACACCGACCAAACCCAAACCGAACATTTCCAAAGAATCAGAAACGGACACCGCCGCCCGAATCAAAACAAACAGTACAACGACGCTGATAATTTCAGGGGTAACAACCAGCCGCAAACACAATCCACTAGTTTCTCCGCAAGCACACCAGCCCCATTCCGACAGACGCAGCAATACGTCAAAACCACCCCTTATGATGATGGCCAATACCATCCAACAACCGAACCTAAATTGCTCCCCCACGAAACCGAAAACTACCCGGCACCGTTTAATAAACAAAACTATCAATCCACGCCACAAAAACCAGCGCCTTTTAAGAGCCAACAGCCCAGCCAAACGGCTTTCCCAACGACACCAGTGGTGCGTAACTCAGGTTTCGACAACTACGACGTGCCTAAAATAAAATCAACCACCAAGCAAGCTCAGGCTAAACAAACTGATAACTATTCCGCAACATCGCCCAAACAGAAGAAGGTTGAAACTGCCCCGACCACCTACGCACCTAGAACTAATTTTGGAAATACGCAAACCACACAATTCAACAACAATCAACCAAGCACTCAACTCAAACAAGTTAGCAGCAACCAACCTTCACAAGCACCTCAAGGCCACAGCCGCCCATTCGCTAACCAATTCAACAGCCAGAAACAAACCACGCAGTTCTCCCAACCACCAACCAATATCCAAAACAGCACGCCCAAATCAACGACCTTCACCCAGTACACTCCAACCGTTCCAAAAATAACCTCAACTACGCCAGTGAGCAGATCGCATCGTTTTGATGAAACCCAGTACGACGATGGCTCTTACAACCGTAAGTACGAGAGTTACGATGACGGAAATTCCAACAAAGAAGACGAATTCCTGAAGACAGCGCACAGTCAAAACATCGCCAGCAGCAGAAACGAATACGCAAAGACTACCAAAAAGACTTCAGTGGCCACCACTCAAAAACCCTTCTACAGCGAATCACCGCGACCTTTCTCCACCAGTGCTAACACACCTAGAATCACCGACTATCCCAAAACAACGAAACAAGTGACGCCAAAACCGGTGGAGAAAATACCAGACCCACCGAAACAAACCAAATCAACGAAATCAACCAAAAACGCCAGCTACGACTACGCCTACTATGACACAAGCGTGGGCAACAGCGATCCGGAATACGACATCGATACCGAATTCAAGAAGACAAGATCATAAGCTTATTTGATTAATTTTAATATTAACGGTGTTCGATAAAATGGGTCATCTTAACAACCTTTAACGGCCCGTTTATTATTTAATTGGAAGAATGTGGAAGTGTTGGATCCTATACGACGTTCTGCAATGAACTCGACGTGCCTTTGTAATTTAAAATATAATACTTCCGCGTGCACTCTTTCATTGTTTTGTTGTGAACTGTATTTTTTGATAATATTATTTAATCTTAACTATAGTTTCCTTTACACTATGACCAGTATTTTGTTTAATTGACATTTCTTAAAAATTCATTTTCTAATCCCAAAGTATTTTTAAGATTTGTATATATTGTATTATTTTATTTTAAGGAATAAAATTAAATCCTTTTACAGAACAGATCTTTTCGTTTCATAAAATAGCCAAAACGCAATATAATTGAATAAAGCTGCGACAGATTTTCCTTAGAAGTGAGTCTTTATGAAATAATAATGAAAACTTTTCTAGGATCACTATAGTATATTATGCAACGACCACATTATGACACTTCATTCATACGAATTACAACACTTGCTCGCAAGCTCGCTCGAGTTGTAAACTTCGTACTCATGCATTAATAAGTCATAATGTGGGAGTTGCATACATTACTTTTTCTACGGCCATAGATTTTTATTTATTTTTTCTGTTCTTGTGGAAAATCGTAAAAAAATGCAAGAAAATATATTTTTATGAAAATGTATAAACTAGTTTATTAAATAGATAAGCAATTAACAAGGATTGTCAGTAACATAAATAGACAATTAAATAGAATTTTTCTGTTGAGGAATAACAAAATTAATAATAGTAATTTCTGTACAATTGTAGAAATTGTTTTATATTGCCAATCCATCAATAATTTATATGCTTTTTCATAGTACTTCCTGGATTTTGTTGGAAGTAAATTATCGCAGGCTTCTTTTGCCTTTTCCAGTATATCAGGTGGTGTTAACTGAATCTCACTGTCGCTGTGACTCACTCATTTTATAATGATACAGGAAATTATTTTGACCGGTTATAAATCTTATGTCAAAGTGACAACTGACCGACCAATGCTGACGCGATGCTATTTAATTTTCGCAATTATTTGTAGCTCGTTGCGTTGTGAAAATTTGAATCATTATGATGGTCATAATGATTCAAATTTCTGAATCGTTATGAATTAATTATAACATGGCCGTAGAAAAAAATTAAAAAAGCGCTGTTTAAAACTGAAATTTGTTGAAGAAAAAGAAACTTGATTGTAGATTCCATATACACAAATTACTTTCAGAAATTTGATTCTGTATCTAATATGAGAATTGGACTACCACATATTAATTCTGGAAAGTGTGTACAGTTTTCTTTTTTTTTGACTTAACCCTTTCAGGACGGGTCACATCAATAAGCGTTTTAACGTAACTTCTGCAACAGCCAGGTAGCATCAATAAGCGTTCTGATGAATTTACTTGTTTTTATATCCGAATAACACTCATCATTGACGCTGCAGATATGTTTCTAGTTTCGGAGCAAAATCCAACACTAGAAATCGATGTTAGAAAGTTGGACATTTTTACGTCCGTCGGGTGTGACATTGCCAGATATACCCGTACCGAAAGGGTTAAGCTTACGCCATTCAGTTTAGATCTATTCCTGTCTGTACAAATGGTTAGTTAAACTTTTAAAACCTCACCGAAAAAAAGGTGCTGGTCACAACTGAAATTGGATGATCAAAAACTGACTTTTCATTCCATATCCAGTACGACAATTGAATAAATTTGCGATGGATAAAACATAACAAACTACCGATTTTCGATTTTCACATTTCACAGAAAGAAAAATAGCACTGGTCAAAACTGAGATTTGGTGACCAAGAACCTACTTTCGAAGAAATTTGATTGTAGATTCCATTATTCACAATAATAATTGAATTCGCCGTGGAAAACTTAGGAACTCTGTGACAGAATGACCGGACGCATGAATTCACCCGGCCACATTTTAAGCAAGGTACGTAATACACAGAGGAAAGGTTGTAATTTATTATATTATCACTTTGTTTGCAAAACGAATATCACGGAAGGAACAGCAAGAGTATAATGTATGTTTTAACTATAAATAAAGAAATACATCATTACAAAACAAGAAGAAAATCAGATATAAGGACTGAAAAATTTACACAAAAACAATTTACACAACTATTAACAACAGAGACTACAAAACAATTTAATAACCTGAGAGTAGAAATCCGAACCCTTAAATATCCTGCATACAAATTAAAAATTAAAAATTTAATACTACACAATCAAATAGTAGAATGCTAAGAACCAGAGGATCAACAATGGATCCCTCAATACCATTAGCCCGAGATGGACCAGGTGCCCAGGATTCTCGAGGTGAAGACGGTGGGAAATAATCTAGGATTTACCTTTTATTTTCGTGTATATGTATATATATTTAAGTGTATATGTACCCTATGTACATGAAACATGTAAATCTATGCTGAATAAATTTAATAATAATTCGCGGCGAAAAGAGCCGCTTCAGTAGGTGTGTTGCAGTGACGGTTCGCGGGTTTTTTCTGGTACGGCCGAGGAACAAGAGATGGCAATACAGATAGACGGCTGGCTGTGTGACCGCACCTATCTGTATTACCACCTCTTGTTCTTCGGCCGTACCAGAAAATAACCCGCGAACCATCACTGGTGTGTTGTTAATTCGGTGTGGATTTTTAATTAGCGTCCATCGATGCCTGGCACGAGGAACGAGAAACAAATGTAAACATAACCTTACATTTCGGTAAACATTTCGGCGTACGTTACATTACTATATAAGCTTAAATTGGTTACAACTTACTTACCTTAGCAACTTCCCTTACTTCTGGAGGTGTGTAAGTAATATTCTTGATTTAATATGCTTTAAAATTAATTATTGAAATCGCCGCAGAAATACGTACGTTAAATATAAAATTCGAAACGAAACACTGCTGTCAGTGCTGCCACATGTTAAAAGATAAAACTCACTATGTTTAAGTACATATTTTATTTTAGAAATAAATCCTTAACTAAAACCAAAGTAGAAAAAATAGTATATTACACTTGTTTAATAAGAGGCATTGTGGGGCATTTGTTATATTGGAGCACTCCTCGATGCGCGAGTCGTGCCACAATATACCCTCTTATTAAACTTGTATAATAATGTACTATTTTAAATCTACCGAACAGAAATCTTACTGCCATTAAAAAATATTGTTAAACATATAATTATAATACGATTGATTGTTGATGCCATTACTTTGTAACACATATTAAATTAAAACACTTTACTGGTATCACGAATTTTTCACTTTATTGTGACTATACCTCATTTAATAACCAGGCGGACTAAACGCGAAAGTCACGTTTACACTATAAAAAGTCACCAGAAAAGTAACCAGACATGTTTTGGCGGTAAAAATAAAATCATTTCAATTTCTTTTATCCATAACATTCATTCAACATTTATACCAACACATAAATTAATTCTAGGCATACTTTCTTGATCATATACTCAATGATTAAAAGAATTTAGGGGCATACTGAAAAACTCAATATATAAATGTATAATAACTTTCTTTAAATCAATCTCATTCATTAATTTATATAATGTTTAACGGGACGTCATTGGCAGGTCATCTCTATCCTTTAAATCAAAATTTAATCCAATGTAGCGATTTCATTTTTAAAGAAAAATCTATGTACAATTTTCCACACGCAGAATTTGTAGATATCTTCGGTCGCTGGATATCTTCGGTCAAGACGTTTAGGACTTGTTACTGCCCCAATCTCCTTTCACCCCCTAATTGTGTGAAACTCCACAATCCTAAATATAATGCATGTTTATGATTTGATTCCATATTGTAATAACTTGCGCCACACTTACCTAATGAATTACAATTTTGTATACGACGGCGGTAGGTTTTAAAACCTCTTGTATTTAAGATTTATATAAGATAATTTTGGATTGTTTTTCCTCGAGCATGAATGCTCTAAAATCCAACTATTTCCGTTTCTTGGGGGCCGAAAGTGACACCAAACTTGTGCTAGGTATTTATCCGTAATTAAAAAAAAATAACTATTTCCACGAAAATCGCGGGATGAGACGAATCGATTCTTACACTATCAACAGTAGAAATAACTGGCTAAAAACAAAAACTGATGCGAAACGAGTGGAAACGGTGAGACACAAGGATCGATTAGAGATCAGCTGATCATAAGAACGGCCATTACTGTTTTAAGCAATTTGGGCCTGTGTAAAAACGGCGCCCGATTGGCCAATCACAACAACGTTTTTTGGCGGCAATAATTTGATTTAGTCCGCCTGGTTATTAAATGAGGTATAGTAACCAGTATATTGTTTGATAATGTCCGAAGAGGACGAAACTAGTCGCAATAAAGGGAACACCTGCTTATTAATATAAATATGATTTCTCTAGGCATGTCAAAATTTCAACAAAAAATACATTTTTGGGCAAAGAGTGTACTATTTTGTCTTCCTTCCAGTGACGGTTCGCGGGTTTTTTTCTGGTACGGCCGAGGAACAAGAGGTGGTAATACAGATAGGTAGGGTCAGTTGCAGAGACGGCTGGCTGCGTGACCGCACCTATCCGTATTACCACCTCTTGTTCCTCGGCCGTACCAGAAAAAAACCTGCGAACCGTCACTGCTTCCTTCAAATTTCCAATTAAACTAAAATAATGATCAAATAGTTATTAATCTACTGTAGAAAATAAATATGGACACCATTGTACATTTTTTTAATTACTTCAAAATAATGACGTAATAATTAGTTAAATTCTAACAACCATTTCAGTTCAATTAAAACCCATTTACGGATTTTTTTCTAATTTTACAACATAGTCTGAGATCGCGATCTTCCATAAGGACCGCAGGACACCGAGGAGATCTCATCAACGTGTAACCATAAATAAACACATTGCTACAGTAGTCTCCCAGAATGTTTCCGCTTCCAGCCACTAGATGGAAAAAAACTTAATTATACTGTATAATCATCATACTATTATCCGTCAATTTCAATCTGAGTGGTGAGGAGGCGGGCCGCGCACCGAGCATCCAAGCGAGAGGAACAAACAATTTCCCGAGTATAATCGGAGACAAAAATTGGGCGGTTTTTAGCAGTCTAGAGAAGGTCGTCATTCGGCTCGTACGCCTGGCGCCAGACACGTGCGAGCCTCCCGCAGGGAATGCACACCGTTTTTAACAGATTATGATAATTTTTGTCATTGAATGTCCTAAACGAACGCACTCCGTATTATACCGATGGCCTTCTCCCGCCCTACGCCCATCCATTTGCCAGTGCGCAACTACTCTAGTTGAGATTGATGGATTATAATATTAAATTAAAATACATTACATATTTTTTATCGCATGCTTACAACCGTTACTACGTGTTAATCCGTAATTAGACTTAATTAAAAAAATCACGCAAGGTTTTAGGGAAAAGGAAGTAAGTAAAACACGTGTGTTGAGAATTTTCATAAATTTCTAATGTCGAAACACTGCGACATATTTAGCCACACAGTGGCGGATGATTAATCATCTGCCTGATGGAGCCACTGTGTGGCGAAACATATGTCGCAGCGTTTCGACATTAAAAATTTGTGAAAATTCTCAACACACTTGTTTTACTTACCACATATATTATGGAATTTCACCAAGTAACAGCCTCATCAATCCAAAAGGAAGTAATCTATTGAGAATTCATATTGCATTACTTTAAAATTGCATTGGCATTGAAGACATTAGGAACAATAAATTGAATGCAATTGTAAAGCAAAAGTTAGTTTATTAACACTTAACGAACACTTTTGTGAAACTGGTCGGAATTTTAACAAATTAATTGCTTTTATAGACCGAGAAAAAATGCATAATTAACCCTTAGCTAACGAGCTAGTTAGTCACAACCGTTGCTTTACAGACAACTAAAATGAGTTTAGTGGGAGATGGGAAGTTGTACTGTTAGTTATTTTTCTGATTTTATTTTACCATACTAGTTTCACATGTTATAATGTCATCTTTAGCGGAAAAACTACAAGTAGAAGTAATTTACAAAATTTAAATTAGAAATTACAATTTAAAGATTATTTAGTTAGTTGGTTGGGGGTTACAAATTCAAGGGTACATATTTACTGGTTGATTAAATGTGAGGGCAGATGTATAAAGGAGATTAGTCACTTAATATAAAAAGTATGGGTATTAATTTACAGTATTATCTTATTGTAGATTAAAATTAAATTGGAGGGTACATATTTACTAGTTAATTATAAGTGAGGGTTGGTGTATAAAGAAGACTAGTTACTCAATATAAAAATATAGGTATGAATTTACAGTATTATCTTATGACTTAGACTTCTTCAATGACAGTTTACGTAAAATAACTGGCACGGTTAGAACTAGGATAAGTCATAAATGATGCATAAGGTAAATTCGAAGTATTCAAAGAGTATTCGGAGAGAGTGTGTTTATTGTTTATTTCTTAATTTGTACAGATTTATTTATTATTCATATTCTATTTGATCTTTAATTGTTTTAGTTATTTTAATTTTAAGGTTTTTCTATTTTACTTTAACATATCGTTTAATTTTGTATTTTTTCCCTGTAATTAGATGTTAAAATCTGTTGGGAAATAAAGTATCATTATTATTTATTATTGTAATATAGATTAAAATGGGTTGTTCGCATCTTATTAAATAATATGAACTTTGTTAAATCGTTTTTGATTGAGAAAGTTGTCCATTATTCGGACGAATCATTTTCTCCACAGGTGACGTCCAATCAAATGATAGCGGTTTCATTGCCCAACAGGTGACGTCCAATCAATTGACAGCGTTTTCATTGCCCAACAGGTGACGTCCAATCAAATGATAGCGGCCTCATTGCCCAACAGTTTAGTTGTTACTATGATTACGATTCGTTTTTGTCAGCGAACTGCCGTAATTTCCAAATAGAAAAATTATTCGTTATTATGTAATACAAACAGAAAAATCTTTAGGTAATTATTTAATATGATACGAAAAAGTATAGTATTAAACTCGTGAACAAGTTGGCCATTGCCAAGTTTCTCACTCGTTTAATAATATACTATTATTTGTGATTTCTTATGAATGCGCCGGGAATATGGCGGCATTCGCTCGCTAAGGGTTAATTAAAAAAGTTATGTATGTCTATTCTCCATGGATCAGTGGTAAATTGAATACGTTTTTTTTATTTATACCACAAGTAATGTTTTATATTACTGTAACAAGGCGAATAGATAAATTAAATTAAATGTTACAATAATACACAAAATATTACCATAGGCAACTCAATATACAATTATTATAAATCGCTATTTTCATTCACCTGAATAAAAACTACTCTACATTCTTATTATTCTGTAGTACAAGTAAAATATTGTGCTTGTTAAACATGTTATATAAACACAAAACATTTGGAAAGATGTTAGATACATAATCCTTGTACCGCCATCTGTTATTATATCTGTAATTATACAAGTCGTCCATCTTAAAATTTCAGTCTTTGTTTTTGTTTTCTAACCGAACGTTCCTCCTGTGATCCTGATTTAAAATCGAGGTTTCAGCGCTTTTCATTTGGAACGACCAACGGCGTTAATTAATAATAACGTGCGAAGTGAGTTTAAATTGGTTATATTTAACAAGATGCCGATATGGCATTAAATTCCTAATACCCGGTTCGAGAAAGCAGAGAAGAGCATAGTTAAGGCGATTAGTGAATCTACGGGGAGTAGTTGGGGTAAGTAATAATCACCATAAAAATGTCAGCGTTAGAATAAGAGTTGTTTTGCACTGCTAACATATTTTACTACGTAACATGTTGACTGCGGACTATGAGAATACTTCCCGGGGCAGTCAATGTGTTAATATTTTCCACTGTCAGAAATGGATTTTTTTTTAATAACTAGTAAATGTTTGTTTTATATCTAATTATAAGCGGTGTTCAGAAAAAAAACGAAAAAGTGCCTTTTTTACGGACCTACAAGTGTCGAAAACGTTTCATTCTTTATCTCGTATCTTAAGAACGGAATCCCTGTAATAGTATATTACGACACAAGTTTAGTAAGTGCTCTCTAACAGGTCACTGTCTAATGCACTTAACGAACCGAGTGTTGTATAGTATTTTTTGCGCTACCGATTTAAATAGTTATAAAAATGGTAAAAACAATAGTTCAAAACAACTTTAATAATTAAAAATCCCTGCTCTTTTAACTAGCCTATAACGGTACTAGGACTGTCATGATTCGGAACAGGCTTGTTATTTTGTGAGTTTCCTAGCAACCAAAATTAGTCCGGGAAAGCCATTCGAACGTGACTAAATACACATACAGTAAGAATAGCAATATAGAACGGTAGCGCTAAAAATATCTAAAGTACCGACACTAAAATTGTGTTACGATCACTGTATTGCGAGTTCATTATCGGTTAGCAGGGGAAGCGGGTGAGGATGGGTTAATCTTTATTTATCCTACGGACTCTCCCTGCTACATATATCGTGTGAGCCACAAAATTTTGTTTCAGAGTTGGCTGTGAAATAAATGAGGTATGTCGCATATTATTACATCATGAGACATTGAATTAGATTTAAAATAATGAATTAATCGTAGACATGACCGCTTTGTTTCTCTCTCTCAGGCATGGCCAACTCGGAAACAAAATTCTGTCGCTCACACCTTATATTCGGTTACCTAGGTTACAACATTAACTTATACAATAATAAAAACCTGTAGTTTCAAGCGCAGTATAGCTATTATTACAATTAGGGAAATATGAATAGTATATTTCCCGAGGTCTGCTAGTTACATCCCGAGGTCGGAGCCCAAGGGATGTATAGACAACCAAGGGAAATGTATTCATATTTCCCGTGTTGTAATCAATAGCTTTTTTCTGATTGAAGAATATTGTTCTGTAAATGGGAAAATATTGGATTGTAAATTTTTGAATTTATCGGATTGGTAACGTTGCTAAGGGCCCTGTTTGTAAATATCATGGTTGACTTGTTTTGGTATTTGCGTTGTTTCATAAATTGGTGAAATGTCAAACTATGTGTTAACGCAAGCGGCGAAAGACCGTGAATGTTTGGTTCCCGTAAAATCCAAAGCTGTAAAATCCATAAAGGATACCTTCCTAAGAAATCGGAGGTGTTGTCCCGAGAGCAATTAAAACAATTCTTGCGAGAAGCTCCTAATGACAATTGTTTGATGTCTATATTTCCCTAGGGAAATATGAGCACTTCCCTAGGGAAATATGAGCACTTCCCTAGGGAGATATAAGTGTGTTATGATATATCGTAACTAAGGCAATATCACTCAATATTGTTTCAATCAGAAAAAAAAAAATGAATTAATGTATATATATATACACGGATTAGATAGTAAGAATGCATGCTAACCACAAGGGATACAAGATGGAAATCGGGTGACAATGCGGACCGTCATGACATGTTGGTTGGTCATGTTGACGTGTATATATATATCAAACAAATGGTAGTGGCAAATGACCAAGCAGTCGACGCCAAAAAAAAAAAAAAAAATCTCAGACATGACCGCTTTGTTTCTCTCTCTCTCTCTCTCAGGCATGGCCAACTCAGAAACAAAATTCTGTGGCTCACACCTTATATTCGGTTACCTAGGTTACAACATTAACTTATACAATAATAAAAACCTGTAGTTTCAAGCGCAGTAAAATTTTTGAATTAATTCACTTTTTCGCCTGCATAACTTTAATGAATGGAGAAAAATGGGTGCATATTGTATAAGTGGCTCTACCATCATCAGTCCACGAGCTGTCACTGCTTTCCAAAATATTATGTCCGGACGTAATACGGAACCTCCGGAATATGTTTTTTTATGGTTTTATTGCTTGCATCAATTATTTCCAAAGATATTTTGGATTTATAGGCAACCTAATAAGCTCCGGTGTTACAAGAAATAATACATAAAAAATCATTATTAAAATCAATATATTAAACTATGAGTATTCAATAACAAATAATAAAAAATACAATAATTACAATCATTTTTAAAAATATCTATGATAGCTATACAGATTTATACATTACCTACATAAAAATAACTAAATGACAATCTTTGTATTAGGTAAATAACTATGAACGGAATTCATAATCGGGGGCAGTGTTTCATGAACCAAAGTCAAACTTGCTTATAACGAGGTTTATAGTGAGCAAAATTTAACTAACAACTAATAGTCACGAAATTTCTGTTCTCTTGCCAATTATAAGTAAGTCCGACTACAAATCAATCAATAAATTACAATTGGATAAGTCGTTTTACATAGAGAGCATCATAAATACACCTAAGTACACCTAGTCGGTCTGTCCTTTGTACAAATCAGTTTCTCACTGTCAAAGTACGTCCCGAGGTCACAGACGAACTTCATGTCCAACAGTTGGGTTTTGGTGAAGCCCTTCGTGCAGTAGTGGAAGAGCCTGCAGTCTCTGGGATCCGAGTAGAATTTGTTGATCGCTTTGCCTATGCAGTTGAACACGAAATTTAAATTGTTTCTAGAATTTGACAACGGCGTTGTTGGGAGTGAGTCTTTAGGGTTTTTCGCTATGGTCGGGTTGGCACTTTTTGAGAACGACGCGGTTGTCCCTGACGTATCTTCGGTTGCTTTATTCACGAGTATTGCTTCGTTTGTGGATGAAGTTATTAGGTGTGTGCTACTTGCGGACATTCTTTCTGTTGTTTCTGCGTTTTTCCCAACGGGTATTGTAGTTTCTATTTTTCTATTTCTGTAGGCTAAATTTGCAGTGTATGCGTTTATGTTGAAATCAATTTTTTTCCTCCGTGAAGATTTTCTGGTGCTCGATTCATCTGTAGAGTCCATGCGGTTCTTTATCACATCAACAATTTCCTCGGTTATCGAGGGCTTTTTACGGCGAGGTTTCCTTGTTGTCGCCACGCTAAATCTATGGACGCCCCTGTAACGGTTCCTCCTGTTGCTATTAGCAACCCTGCTTTCGTACCTTTTTGTGGTTGTAGTTGCAGGTGTGGTGATTTCCGTTGTTGTAATCTGCAATTCCGTTGTTGGATCTTCCTTAGTGATATTCTTGGTATCAGCTATGCTATTCGTATTGCTTTCAACTTTTTCTATAAACTCTTGAAGTTGCACTGTTGTATACAAAATATTCAAAGTTGTATCGTATCCAGTTGTTATGACATGAGGCGTTGATTCCGTAGGAGTAGTTTCAGTTTTCTGATTTTCTGTTGTTTGAGGATCTTGAAGATCGTCCTGTTTATATTCCTTGCTGTAAATCCCGTAGTCGTTTTCATTGAATTGTAAAAGTTTGGTGGTGATGTCTGGAAGATCTGGTGTTGTAGGTGTTGTTGAGGGATAGTTTTCTGTTGTGATTGTCGAAGAAGATTGTTCTTTAACCAGTTCAACAAATTTTCTGTACTTCTTCGCCTTACCGCGTTTATTTTGGCTGTAATTTCTACGAGTACCACGTCCGTGTTTTCTTGTTGTAGTTGTCGGTAAGGCGGTTGTAGTTTCCACCTCTAATCGCGCAGTAATACCTTCTTGCGTTATAGTCAGGAGATCTTCTGAAGTCGTAAACTCAACTGTATTTAATGTGGTTTCCGTGTTGGTAACACCATCAAAAACTGTGGTTGCAACGCCATCAAAAACTGTTGCAACATCTTTAGGAACTGTGTGATATGTGCTATCGCCTTCAGTATTGTGATCGTAACTTACGGTGGTTACGTCTGTTGTTAGAATTGGGATCTCATCAAGCGTAGAGTTTTGTGTTGGTTTGCTGGTTGTTATGCCTAATATTTTCAAGACTTTTTCATACTGTATTGTTTCCGTTGTAGCAGCTGTGGTTTCCGTGGTGCTGGCGATGAGGTTTTCTGTAATGGTTGGTTGTTCATAGTTAGTATTTTCATAATCCGTATCGTAGTTTTGATTTTTAGATTCGTTGTCGTTATTATTTTTGTTGTTACTGCTTTGATAAACATTTGTCTTGGTTTCTTGCTCGAAGTTAGTGTTTTGATAGTCGTTGACTGTTGTTTTAGATTTGTTGTCATTGTTATTTTTATTGCTAATGCTTTGATAAACGTTTGTATTGATTTCTTGCACGAAGTTTGTCTTTTGATTAACGTTATTTCTTGTATTGGATTTGCTATTATCTTTTTGATTATAGCTTCCATGATCATTGTTGTTGCTTGTTTTATTTTTTTGATCGTAATTTTGATCAACATTGCTGTTCTTTACATTACTTTCTTGATCAGCATTGCTTGCTAGATCATAGTTTAGGTCAGCATTGCTATTCTTTTCATTACTTTCTAGATCATAGTTTTGATCAACATTGCTATTTTTTACATTACTTTCAAGGTCAACCTTGCTATTTTTTACATTGCTTTCTAGATCAACGTTGCTATTCTTTACATTACTTTCTAGATCATAGTTTTGATCAGCATTGCTTTTCTTTGCATTACTTTCTAGATCATAGTTTTGATCAACATTGCTATTTTTTACATTGCTTTCAAGGTCCACGTTGCTATTTTTTACATTACTTTCTAGATCAACATTGCTATTCCTTACATTACTTTCTAGATCATAATTTTGATCAGCGTTGCTATTCTTTTCATTACTTTCTAGATCATAGTTTTGATCAACATTGCTATTTTTTACATTACTTTCAAGGTCAACGTTGCTATTTTTTACATTACTTTCTAGATCAACATTGCTATTCCTTACATTACTTTCTAGATCATAGTTTTGATCAGCATTGCTATTCTTTTCATTACTTTCTAGATCATAGTTTTGATCAACATTGCTATTCTTTTCATTACTTTCTAGATCGTAGTTTTGATCAACATTGCTATTCTTTACATTACTTTCTAGATCAGTGTTTTGATCAACATTGCTATTTTTTACATTGCTTTCAAGGTCAACGTTGCTATTTTTTACATTCCTTTCTCGATCTACATTGCTATTCCTTACATTACTTTCTAGATCATAGTTTTGATCAACATTGCTATTCTTTGTAATACTTTCTAGATCATTATTGCTTTTCCCTGGAACATTGCTTCGAAAATCATCTTCTTGCGGTGTATTGGATTTTAAATAGTAATTGCTTGCCTCTGAATTACTTTCTGAATTATAGATTTCATCAGAATCTTGACTTGAATCATTGTTATTTCTTGTAGTACTTTCTAAATCATAGGTTTGATAATTATTATTGGATTCTGTGTTATAGTTGTGATTATCCTGAATCTTTCTGGTGTTAGATTCAGCATCCTTATTTTGGTAATCATCATTTTTTCTTTTATTACCCGCATTGAATCCTTGCTGAATAGAATCCGTTATGTAACTTCGATCATTTTCATTTATATTTTTAATGTATTCTTTATCGTAGCTTTGATAATCATCGTTCCTTATGGTTTCTGATTCCAAATCAAAGTTTTGATTTTTATTTGATTCCGCATCATAGTTTTGATAGTTAGGTTTTCCTGTGTTTTGCGATTCTGCATCAATATTTTGATTATAATTTTCAGTTTTATTCTTGTTGTATTCATTACTATTTCCAGTGCTTGATTCGTAATCACTATTTTCCACTTTCAAACTTTGCAACTCTTCATTACTTCCAGTGCTGGATTCCTTATCATCAACCAGATATTCATAGTCGTAATCCTTCCTAGGATTTGTAGCTTTCGTGTGGTTGTAAGTTTGAGGCTCGTAATTATCATCAACGTATTCATATTCCATCTGATCTATCCGATCTACTTGTTGAGCTTCTTCCTTCTCCTTCAAAGATTTTTCGGTTTGTGTTTCTGTGACGCTAATGACACCATCGCTGATGTTGTAATTATTTGAAGTTTGTGTACTCTTGGGGTTTTTGATAACTTTTGCGATTCTGCCTGTTTTCGTTGTTAAATCATCAGACTTCGGTGTTGCGCTTTGTAGTTCTAATTTTGTTGTAAAGTCGTAGTCGTCGTAATAATACTCTTCATCATTAATCTTCGATAATTCTTTATTGATTTCCGTTATTGTTTCCGGATTTATGGGGATGTTGGTTTCGGACATTTTCTCGTGGCTGTTGTACCAGTTGAAGAGGAACTTCAGAACGTCGATGGCTTCTTTTTCGCTTTTTATTTCTTCCTCTGTTTTTTCTTTAGGTCTGCGTTTTATGCGCTTATTTCCTGAATTTTCCTGTGTTTTTGTTCTCGCGGTTTTATTATCTTCTTGGGAGCTTTTTGCTTGTTTCGATACTTTCCTTTCTTGAGGTTTTGATCGTGTTCTTTGCTTAGTTTCTATTGCACTGCGTTTGTGCCTCATGCGTCTTGATCGCTTCAGTTTGGGAACGTCGTGATAGAATGGATCCAAACCAACATCATCTTCTTTGTAATCATCGTAGGAATGAGGCGCTTGCCCGAAGAACCTGCTGTCTCCAATCGTACCTAAAGAATAGTTGAATTTTCGACCACTAGCATCACTAACACTAGCACTAGCACTGATGACTATCCTCGGCGGTTGGTGGTGGTCGGTGAATCGCTTCGATTCAACATGCCTATTCAATGAAAACGGAGCTGGCGAGCTAAAAGTTAAAGGCGATAGCGTCGGAATTAGCGGAAGAGGAATCTGTATCCTAGGCGGTTTATCAGTCCTGTGGTAATATGGCATAGCTGGTTTCAAAGGTGAGGAATACGAGTTCCTGTAGGTGGTCGGACCTCTCTGACTGTACCCTATCCTAACCGGATTATTGGTGGTGGTAAGATACTGGTTCCTGTACGTGCTGGATTTATACTCGGGCTTAGGCGTGAAGTGCTGGATATCCCTACTAGATGGCCTAAAACTCGGTCTGAATGAAATTTCATGGTGCGGAATTTCGGTTTCGTAATCTAAAATTTTTTCCGTATGATACGACTCGAAGTTGTAGTCATCACCAGCCGATTGAACCAGAGGCTGCGGATGAGGACCGTCGTGGTTCAAATCGTAATTCACTATAGTTTTAGGCTTCTGCGTCTCCAAGATCTGCGGATCCGGAGTTGAAATCAGTTGAGGTTTGCTGTTTTCGTTCTTGTAAACCGTGGTGTGCGTGGTAACGATCACCCTCTTGTTATTATCAGTAATCGACTGCTGGTACGAAACGGGTTTCGGCCTGATGTTAGGAGGCGCGCCCGGATTCAAGCTGATGTTAATCTCTTCGGGATTGAACCGGATGTCCGCGGAATTGGATCCGGGGAAGTGGTGTGATTGTAGGAACTTTTCTTCTAAAGTCGTGGTCGGTGGTTTTTGTGTGGTGGTGATGATGAAACTCGGTCGTGTGGTCTTGGGTTTTGTGGGTCTGGGTGTTGTTGTCGTGGTGGTGGTTGATGATGAGTGTTTGAGTATGTCTGGAGGTTCGGTGTCTGTATTATCTGGAAAGATGAAATGTGAACGCGATGTTAATGAGGTTCAACTATTCTTACCTTCTAATATTGGAGGTTGTGTGTTACCGTATAGTTCCAAATTGAGACTATAGAATTTTTCGGACTTTGAGCAATCGACTTCGTCTATCCTTTCGCAAACTCGTGTTTCCTACAACATAGAATATAGTATTATAAGTTTTACTTATGAGGTAATAATCTCAATCAATCTGTTTACTGCAGTCTTTTTAGGACTTGTATTTTTCATTTTAACAAATATATCGGGCCTATACTGAAGGAAAAAAAAATGAAACACTATTTTTAAGCCGCCATAACTCGGCGTATTTTCAAACGATTTTGATGAATCTTTAAGAGCGAAAAACTTTGAAGTGTCTTCTTTAAAGTCCTGCATGCGAACTTAAGCGTAAACCCTTCCGGCCCCCTCTAGTGCCCCTGAGAAAAAAAAAGTTTTTCTGGAAACCATGTCCAACTTTGACGATGTCTATGGAGTTGGAAAAATTTTGTCGACTCGATCGATAAAGGCATTAAAATTTGATCAATTCCCCATGCAAGACTCAAAGAACGAAGTTCCTACGACGATTTGGCACCAAGTTATGGGTGTTTGAAAAAAAAGTGCATGTTGAGGTTTTTTGCACATAACTCAGTGACTTTACAACCAAATTTGATGTTTCTTTCGGGAAAGTAATCCCATTTTGGCTCTACTTTAAGGAAGTAAATTTTTCCAACTCCATAGACATCGTCAAAGTTGGACATGATTTCCTGAAAAAAACATATTTTCTTCACAGGGGTGCTAGAGGGGGGTGAAAGGGGTTACGCTTAAGTTCGCATGCATGACTTTAAAGAAGACACTTTAAAGTTTTTTGCCCTCAAAGATTTATTAAAATCGATTGAAAATACGGCGAGTTATAGCGTTTTGAAAATGGTCGAAATTTCACGAATTTCAAGTTTTTTTTAATTTTATTTTTAAAGGAAGGATGGTTGATGAAGTGCGGATAATTTGGAATTGGCGTAAGCATCTAGCTATTCGCCCACTAACGATAATTTAATTTTTTGAGATTTCATTTTAATAATGAATGGGACATACACTAGACATCCATGGACCCGCACGACCACTTCTTCGTTCCGAAAAAGTGACCGCACGGATGGGATTCGAACCCACGACCACGAGGCCCGTGAGCAGGAGCTCTACTCACTAGGCCACCGCGGCCCCGCGAATTTCAAGTGTTTCATTTTTTTTCCACCAGTGTATGTTTTTTAAATTATTGTATGTTAGTTGAAGCAATCGCTTCTGTTACATCTAAACTTTGTAGATTCATTTTAGACATACCTGGTCAAACACGGTTCCATTCAAACATAAGAACCTAATGTCCATAGGTTCGTCCAGCTGTCCTATTGTGCACACATGGAACATTTGGCACGATGTCTCCAAATCTGCGTAGTAACCACCAATAACCTTTCCAACACATGAGAAGTTCGTGTCCGGCAGGTTGTCAAAATCTAAAAACTGAAACAGAAATGACAATTAGAATTTTGGGGTCGTCTTTGATTTTATTTGATGAGCCGGAGTGTAAATAATTAATGTTATGCATATTTTAAGCAATGAAATAATTTACACTAAAGACCGATTTTTTTCATTATTTTTCCATACTCTTGAAGTAATCCTCGACAACGTACAATTGAGTTAATCTGCCATTTTTACAGCACCTTGTATATATTTTTTTAAATTTACACCCGAGTAATATGCAATTCGAAAACCAAAATTTTCGTAAATTCACAGCTCGGGAAATAATTGGCGGATTTTCAAAAACTCAAGTTAATTTAATAAAACGATGATTTTCAAATCCAATTTAATTTTTGTAGAATTTCGTCGACACGTTTTATATTGTTCTTTTATTTTTTGCTCGAGTATTACACAATTCGAAAACTAAAATCTTCGAAAATTCACAATTCGCGAAATAATTGGCGGATTTTCAAAAACTCTATTTAGTTTGATAAATCGATGATTTGCAAATCCAATTTAATTTTTGTAGAATTTCGTCGACACGTTTTATATTTTTTTTTTAATTTTTGCTTGAATATTACACAATTCGAAAATTTAAATTTTCAAAAATTCACAACTCGCTAAATAATTGGCGGATTTTCAAAAACTCTATTTAGTTTGATAAATCGATGATTTGCAAATCCAATTTAATTTTTGTAGAATTTCGTCGACGTTTTATATATTTTTTTAAATTTTTGCTTGAATATTACACAATTCGAAAACTAAAATTTTCAAAAATTCACAACTCGCGAAATAATGGGCGGATTTTCAAAAACTCTATTTAGTTTAATAAAACGATGATTTACAAATCTAATTTAATTTTTGTAGAATTTCGTCGACACGTTTTATATTTTTTTGCTTGAATATTACACAATTCGAAAACTAAAATTTTCAAAAATTCACAACTCGCGAAATAATTGGCGGATTTTCAAAAACTCTATTTGGTTTAATAATCCGATGATTTGCAAATCTAATTGAATTTTTATAGAATTTCGTCAACACGTTTTATGTATATATTTTTTAATTTTCACTCGAGTGGTACACAATTCGAAAACTAAATTTTTGAAAAATTCACAACTCGCGAAATAATTAGCGGATTTTAAAAAACTCTATTTAGTTTGATAAAACTATGATTTGCAACTCCAATTAAATTTTTGTAGAATTTAATTGACACGTTTTATATTTTTTTAAATTTTTTGCTCAAGTATTACACAATTCGAAAACTAACATTTTCAAAAATTCACAACTCGCAAAATAATCGGTGGATTTTCAAATACTCTATTTAGTTTGATAAAACGATGATTTGTAAATCCAATTTATTTTTTTGTAGAATTTAGTCCACACGTTTTATATTTTTTGATTTTTTTTTCCACAATTGGAAATCTAAAATTTTCAAAAATTTAATGGATTTCCAAAAACTGCACTTAATTTGATGAAACGATGATTTGCAAATGTATTTTAATTTTTGCAGAATTTTGTCGATACGTTTTATATTTTTTTTTTATTTTCTTGCTCGAGTATTACACAATTCGAAAATTAAAATTTTCAAAAATTTACAACTCGTGGCTTTTCAAAAACTGTACTTAATTTCAGTAATAAAATGCATTTCAAATTGACATTGAGAAAGGAAAAGTACGCAATTCGAAAACTAAAATTTTCATAAATTCAAAACTCTGGAAATAATTGGCGGATTTTCAAAAACTCTAGTTAATTTAATAAAACGATGATTTGGAAATCCAATTTAATTTTTGTAGAATTTCGTCGACACGTTTTATATTGTTTTTTTATTTTTTGCTCGTGTATTACACAATTCGAAAACTAAAATATTCGAAAATTCACAATTCTCGAAATGATTGACGGATTTTCAAAAACTTTATTTAGTTTGATAAAACGATGATTTGCAAATCCAATTTAGTTTTTGTAGAATTTAGTCGATACATTTTATATATTGTTTTAAAATTTTTCGCTCGAGTAGTACACAATTCGAAAACTAAAATTTTCAAAAATTCACAACTCGCGAAATAATTAGCGGATTTTTAAAAACTGTATTTAGTTTGATAAAACGATGATTTGCAAATCCAATTTAATTTTTGTAGAATTTCGTCGACACGTTTTATGTATATATTTTTTAATTTTCACTCGAGTGGTACACAATTCGAAAACTAAAATTTTCAAAAATTCACAACTCCCGAAATAATTAGAGGATTTTAAAAACTCGATTTAGTTTGATAAAACGATGATTTGCAAATCCAATTTAATTTTTGTAGAATTTAGTTGATACGTTTTATATTGTTTTAAAAATTTTCGCGCGAGTAGTACACAATTCGAAAACTAAAATCTTCAAAAATTCACAACTCGCAAAAAAATCGGTGGATTTTCAAATACTCTATTTAGTTTGATAAAACGATCATTTGCAAATCCATTTTTTTTTTGTAGAAATTAGTCCAAACGTTTTATATTTTTTCATTTTTTTCCGAGTATTGCACAATTGGAAATCTAAGATTTTCAAAATTTTTATAAAAACTGCACTTAATTTCATGAAACGATGATTTGCAAATGTATTTTAATTTTTGCAGAATTTTGTCGACACGTTTTATATATTTTTTTATTTTTTTTTTGCTCGAGTATTACACAATTCACAACTCGTGGATTTTCAAAAACTGTACTTAGTTTCAGTGGCGGCTCGTAAAACATGTTGATGGTAGCGCCACTTATACAGTACAGCTCCTCCCCATTTTTCTGAAGAATCTTCCCAGACCAAAGTAACTGGCGAAAAACTGTTTTGAGAATTAATTATAAATTATGGCTGAACTTAAAACTACAGGAAGTGCCATGGCTTCTTGGCTCTATATAACGAGCCGCCCCTGACTTGTATGTTATATGAAATTTGACTTGTCCAAACATCCTACATTTGTAATTTGGACCAATAAATCTGCGAAGGCTCTCATTCACAACTTATTTTCTGTCTCTGTGTCGTCGTGTACTCGTTGTATCTTGTTTGTAAGAATTTACTTGAATTAACTAATACGTAATTAGTATCAACCATGTGGAGCGAGCTTATGTTTAACATTTTTTTTCTAGTACAAATAATTGGTAAAATAAAAATTGATGCATTGAACTTTTCGCTAAATTTATTATAACATTTCTGTTAATAAAATGCATTTCGAATTGACATTGAGAAAGGAAAAGTACAATCCAGTAGCAATTTAATTCTTCAACATGATTGTAAAAATCTCAACGAATTAACGATGCACTTATAAAAGTAATTAAGATAATTATGTTGAAGTTCGCCATTCCGGTAGCGGTATGACCTTTTGGATGACTTTGGATTCCCAGACACGTTCAAATTTGCATATTATAGCGTTAAACGTCACCATTATTGCTTTTTTCATTTTTTTTTGAACCAAAATATCTCAATTTAACTAAATAACCAGTCAAGTTATTTTAATTAATAATCATTCTTGTTGTTACAGAACTTTTCAAAGACCCGATAAAGATATTGTGTAGTTTATTTATGTACTACTAAGAGTTAGTTTACCAAAAGAAATAAAGGCGAAGGACAGTATTGCGCATCCCTTTCAGGGTAACAGTACTATACTTTGATCGATGGATCTTTGCGTGCACGTCATAGATAGCTGAACCTAGCTCAGACAACATTTCCGTTCGTTTACTCTCTCTACTGTAAGTTGAATTGGGCGCTATCATGTGTGTACGCATGTCGTCCAAGGCGAGAAAACTCGGTCTTGTGTAATGATGCACACGCAAAGATCCATTGATCAAACCATACCAGCATATCGTCGAAAGCTTATGAAAACTTAATGGCCTATCTGAAAATACATCATTAACTCTTTCTTTCCCGCAGATGCGATTTTTTCCCCAAGTGCTCCATATGGAGTCATGATTTTTTACTTTGTCCGTTACGAAGTACGAGAAAGTATTGTGATCGTGATTTTTTCTTCAAATTTTTTTTTTGAAATATCCGTTTTGGGGTCTCTAGATGCCATTTCAACAATTTTTTGAATTTTTTTTTTGTGTCTGTGTGTGTGTGTGTGTGGCTGTGTGTGTGTCTGTGCGCGCTGTATCTCAAAAACTAATAAAGCAATTGATATAGAACTTAAAACATACGTCTTATATGATATTCCGAAGAACTGAAAAGCTTTTGGTAAAATTTCGTACACCGAAAGTGGGCGTTTACCTTAACTGTTTTTTGTTTTTTACCAATATTTTCTTAAATATACAAAATATCACAAAAACATTTAAACAAATTTTGAAGACAACAAAGAAATGAACATCTTTTGCTTAAAAATATTTTTCATAAAATCATTTTTATTCGAGAATTTTTTTTTTTATTTTTTTAAATTTTTGGTTTATAATTATAAAACGATAATAGTTACAGCAAATTTATGTTAACAATAACTGCAGAGAATGCTAAAATGAACAACTTATAAAGAATAAGTTTTTTTCGAAATCCCGTTAGTTTTTGAGTAAACTGAGTTTTTGAATTTGAAGTATAATTTTTCCATATATCCAATTATCTTTCAGATTATAATAATTATTCCTAATTTGATAATCGCCGAATACAAGAAAACTATTGAGATTAGGAACAGGGAATTCTTATACAATCTGAAAGATAATTGGATTCTACTTAAGAATATGTTACTAAATACAGGGTGTGCCATTTGAAAAAACGAAGTTATTCAACTTTATAAGTTGGGTTTTTCTACCGCATTTTTTTATCACCCTGTATAATTTTTTGTATGAAATCATTGTTGGCTCTATAGTTCGAACCTTCAACCAAATAATAGAAATGATTTTAATCGTTCAACGTCAATCACTGGGGCAGATATAAAATTTCACCCAGACCATGCATTTCAACAAATCTTCAAATATTTCGAAAACGGCAAACAATAGGTATAGAGAATATTGAAGTAACTCGCCTTTATTTGCTCCATATAATTCAAAAATGACAAAAAATACAGGGTGTTCCTCTAAAAAAAAACATAAGTTTGGTCTGTAACTTTGTTATGAGACACCCTGTAGAAATTTTAATATTTTTAGGGCGCGCAGCTCACTATTATACACAACTTTTGTATAAAACATTTTTCGAAATTTTGAAAAATAAGCACGTGATTGACCGTTCCCAGAGCTCTGAAACACCTTGTATATTTTTTTGTTACACAGAATTTTATGAAAAATCCAAATTTGCATTGTATTTAAAATGAGGAAGTTTGTGTTGACTTTCATTGAAAAGAGCTCACTTGATTACACACACACACACACTGAAAATCTCATTACAATACATTCATTAGAAGTCCATATACTTTTAATGTACGGACACCCTGTATATTCATTCATAAATTCAGTTAATTATAAAGACGCATAATCTACCATATGAAGATGACAAAGCGCAATGTCATTTCAAAATTGGTAATCCTCCTTCCTACGACTATTGCCATTGGAGGAATGGCAGTGTCGCAAGACGCTGAGGATATTTCACCAAGATGCACTTCATCGCATATAAATTAAAATCTTGGGAGGTATTATTTGTTATAAAGTCTGTTTGGATACAAACAGTACATATGTGTCATTACATAAAGTTACAATATTATACACAGTGGGCCAAAAAAAAAAACGGTACGAATTTTAAATATTCATATTTTCAATAATAATAATTAACGCATTAAATATTGCCACTTTGTAGATCAGCGCTGTCCAACTGGCGGCCCGCGGGCCGGATGCGGAAGCTTTTTTTTACGGTCCGCGAGTTATAATAAACTGTACATCTAATTTTGACTGACCCATTCATTGCATCTAGTGGAGCAACTGGAATACAAGTGTTCAAACATTTGGAAAAAGAAAAATATCCAAATATGAGAAATTTTGGACTTCAAATCATTTATATGTTCGGAAGTACATAATATCTGCGAGCGTGCATTCTCTGACATGAAATATATAAAATCAAAATTTAGAAACAGCTTGAAAGACTCCACTCTTGAAAATATAATTAGAGTTGCCACAACAAATATTTACCTATCCTTTTTGGCCCACGAAATATTTGCTAAAAAAAAATGGCCCGCTGGCTAAGAGAAGTTGGACAGCGCTGTTGTAGATGATTGGATTTTTGAAAATTTTCCAATCGAAGATTTTTCACATTAATAAAGGCGCTCCAAAGACGGGAGTTTATAATGCACCGCCGCGTCGCATTTGTAGGTATGAAAATTAGTGGGCCATGACTTGTTTTCGTTTTCTAATGACATTAGCTGTCATTTCTATCAGTCATTTTAGTTGTTGTCGCAAAAATTGTTTGCCTAAGTAAAGAAGATAAAATATTCATTAAACATTTGACTAAATTCATTCTCGAAATTTGTATCGATTTAATGGCTCGTGCAAACAAATAAAATTTATCCGGCCAAATTTAACCTCTTGTGGTATTACCCCCGACAATTTATCTGCACAAAAGATTCTGGACAAATACCCACGAAAGGGTTGGTCGGTTAAAACTATTCAGTGATTAATAATTAAACTCAGAACTTACGGTAACAATAATCGCAAACAAATAAGTGGAATACCATGTACAGTACGAATTCCTGAAAGATCCCATTTTGCAGAGCCTTCATTAATGTGAAATATCCTCGATACAATTTTTTTTCAAAAATGCAATTCATCATTTTTGCAATCGACAAAGTGTAGATATTTTGTTTTTTAAAGCAATATTTAATGCGTTAATTATTATTGAAAATATGAATATTTACAATTTGTACCGTTTTTTATTGCCCACTGTGTATATGTAATATTTATACTGAAATGACAAACGTATTTAAGAAAATGTTAAGAGTATTTTAATGCCTCGACTGAAATGTCACTTAAGATTCAGATTCTAACCTAAACGTCAAAAGTATTTTGATTTTTATTTCCGCTCGTTTTGTTTTTGAATTATTGACAAATTGTGAATGGAAATTACTATAGTCTGTTCATATTCAAGAATCAGTAAGTGTAAACACAATCACGTGAACTGTGAGATTGCACAGGGTCGCACAGTACAAAATGCACGGCGCGTTTTGCAGTCGACGGGCACAAAATACGAAGTGAATCCGGCGAGAACTCCACGAGCAGCCGGCGTTTTTTACACTTATTGCCTCTTGGATATTAAACGATGTAGTTATGTTAACATTATTTGATGTTTTTGTATAATTGTCGATTGTCTATTTATTCCATCATCATCATCATCCACCAGCGCCCTCACCAATTTTAAAAAGACAAAATTGTTAATTGCGATACCATATTTTCAAGCTAATAAACAATAAAAACCATGTTGATTTTGTATCACGTGCCAAAATAAGTATTTTTATTATAATCTGCTTAATATGGTTTAATAATTTGAAAGGTAACTCGTGCGGAAAATGAAATTTCTTTTGATTGGCAAACATTACAGCATCCTTTTTGCACGATAAACTCAAATCGGCCCAAGGCGTTAGAAAGGCGAAGAAATTTAAGATTACTTTTTTGTTTCACTCCATACGTATGGAGGTACCAACATGAACGTAATGGAATTATATATTATTCCGGATCTACATTATTATTATATTCATGGTACAGTTACATAACTATTTGAAATTAGAACATGTGTAAATTAAATAAAACACACTTTTACTTACAATTAGTTAATATCACACTGTTTATTTATTAGTGACTGCAGTTTCGATCAAACAATGATCACTATAAGTTTGATAATGATCATTGTTTGATCGAAACTGCAGTCACTAATAAATAAACAGTGTGATATTAAGTAAGCAAAAGTGTGTTTTATTTAATTAAAAATGTATCACGAAGTAATAGTTAGAACATGTGTTCCTATCCTCTAACAATTACACTGGGCACCAAAAAAAAATGATATTTCCTGTTGCATGAGATTTTCCAATTGATTCTGAGTATTTTGGCAATGCTTATTTCAAATCTGAAATCAGTTTTTTTTTCTGTAAGCTACGGTTATAATTGGATTCTACTTAAGAATACGTTACTAAATACAGGGTGTGCCATTTGAAAAAACGAAGTTATTCAACTTTGTAAGTTCGGTTTTTCTACCGCATTTTTTTTATCACCCTGTATAATATTTTGTATGAAATCATGGTTGGCTCTATAGTGCGAACCTTCAACCAAATAATAGAAATGATTTTAATCGTTCAACGTCAATCATTGGGACAGAAATAAAATTTCACCCAGACCATGCATTTCAACAAATCTTGAAATATTTCGAAAATGGCAAACAATAGGTATAGGGAGTATTGAAGTAACTCACCTTTAGGGTGTTCCATTAAAAAAAAACATAAGTTTGGTCTGTAACTTTGTTATGAGACACCCTGTATAAATTTTAATATTTTTAGGGCATGCAGCTCACTATTATACACAACTTCTGTTTAAAACATTTTTCGAAATTTTGAAAAATAAGCACATGATTGACCGTTCCCAGAGCTCTGAAACACCCTGTATTTTGTCGAGCCGACATATCGGTCCTTGTGTTTTGTGCATAATTTGTTCAACCATCAGCTATTTTACATATTATGTCACCTTCAACAGAAACAAACTTTAATGGCATTTTTTTTTTCAAGCGATAAAATAAAATTTTCGCACGGTACTCCTTTCTATAGAAATCAATAAAGTAAACCTGATGTTTCCACACCAGTTTTAAAATTATGCAAAAATGCGAGGAAGAGCCGGCCTGTGAGAAAATCCACCGCGATCGCCGCGAAGTCCTTGAAGCAAGTCCTCTGATGAAGATTACTTTCTAGGTAATCTCAATTATTTATTGCTCCATTTGGCATCATATCCCAGTCAATATTGCATAATATATAAATGTAATACACGTTCAAAACGGTAAAAAATGTATTTGTCTAGTTTTCGAACTTCTAAACGGGTGTTAAAATTTTGCAAAGATTTTGAGCAAAATTTCGCTCTAATTAGGGAATTTTGGTAATCTCATCTAGTTTTCGAACTTCTAAATAGGTGTAAAGATTTTGAGCAAAATTTCGCTCTAATTAGGGAATTTTGGTAATCTCATCTAGTTTTCGAACTTCTAAACAGGTGCAAAGATTTTGAGCAAAATTTCGCTCTAATTAGGGAATTTTGGTAATCTCATCAGGGAATGCTAAGTTTCGGAGGTTGGCAACACTGCTGCCCAGTTCCGGTTAAACCTCATAAACGGTCTGTCGTTAAAAACTTGAAAGTTGATTACATAGAGTGGGCCACAATAAGCCTTTAATTTGCTGTATAATTCAATATTTGTAGTGACATTAGTCAGGAAAGTTCCATATGATCGAATGCTTTTATCTATCTATCAATAGCAAAAAAATTAGCATGTCACCATGAACATTTTAGAAAATTAAAAAAAAAATGATTTTTCAGACTTTTTGATTGGCGGTAGCGGCTAAACGAAAACTCCAAATTGAACGCAGTTTGCAAATCTGTGCTCCTCGTATGTCAATTAGTCGGTTTCAATTAAAATCAGAGATTTTTCATTTTTGACGAAACATAGAGTAGTGTTGCCAGGAGTAATTTTTAATTTTCCCCAAATATTTCATAAAAACCCCCAGAATACCCCTCGCATAAAATACCCACCCCAAAAAATACCCCATCGATTGAAGTTCTCCAAAATACATACCAAAACCTTAATTTACCCCCATTTTGGAGAAAACCCCCCCAATCTGACAACACTGGGATTAGAGAAGGCGCGTTGATTTCGGAATTTGTACAAAGAAAAGTTTTTCCGAAAATATGTAGGTAGTACAAAAAAGCCATTTCAAAAATTAGAAAAATATTTAATCGTGCTGTGGTATCCTCCAAATAATTAAAATAATGCTTTAATTTTTCCGAAATCATCGTTATATAAATGCTTAAAATGGTTTGCATTTTTTTTTCCTAATTTCCAAACAGTTCCAGTTATACCGGGTGATCAGTTTCATTCCGGGCCAAAGAATTATATTTAACAATTACTAAAAAAACTAAGTTGACTGCAAAAATTATTTTTTTGATTTAAAAATTTTCCAAAAAAAAAATCAAAAATCGAATCGAAATATTTGAAAATTAAGTAATTCCTTAAACACAAATCGCGCAGTCTGTATTTTCTATCTAAATATCAAAGTACATTAGTTTTATCTTAAAACAACCACTAAAACAAAAAATTTCAAATTAAATAAATAACCTAAAATTAATACAAATATCAAGTACAGGCCAAAAATATCAAAAATTCAGTCTGCAAAATCTAAATTATAGGGCAAAAAATTAAAAACTCGAAAATATCGACCAAAAATTCGCTCATTCAAATCTACAATTAAACAACATTAAAATTAATAATTAGGGTAACAGAACTAAAAACATTGGTAAAAAATTGAAAACTCTTGGGAAAAATAAAAATGCAGTAAAAAAAAAACAGAAAATTTCAACTAAATCGAAAAGTTTGGTTTAGGTGCCTAAAACATCTAAAATATAGGCCGAAAAAACAAAAACTCTGGTCAAAACAATAAAAATGCAGGCTAAAAATTGAAAATTAAAGCAAAAGCAAAATAATTTGCCATTCTCAGCTCCAAAACTGTTTACCTCAAAGTAAATTGCCGAAACTCTAAACTCAATAATAATTTAAAAAATTCGCCCATAAAAACATCAGGTTAAAACTTGGTTAAAAAAACTGGAAAATACCGGCCAAAAGTTTGCACCCAAAAATCAACAATTCAGGTTAAAAATTAAAAAAAAAAGTATTGACCAATCAAAAATTTGCTCGTTAAAATTTATAATCAAGGTAAAAAAAACTAAGAATATAGGCAAAAAAATTAGACTAAAAATCGTACTCTCGGCAAATATAAAAAATGCTGACCAGAAAGAAAAACAAAATTTTAACTAAAATTCGAAAATTTTGGTTTATAGGTCAAAAACTCTAAAATTTGGAACAAAGAAATGAAAAACAGACCAAACATCAGAAATATAAATAAACAATTGAAAAAAAAATTGAAACTTTATCCCAAAATAAATTGTCGAAACTCAAAACTCGAAAGTAATTAAAAAAATTCGCCCATAAAAACAATAACTTAGGTTAAAAAAATCTAAAATGAAGGACAAACAATCAAAAACTTGGTACAAAAAACTCGAAAATACCCTAAAAAAAAATAGCACATAAAAATTATTAAGAGTGTAGACCAGTGGTTCCCAAACTTTTTTGTGCTACCGCCCCCTTTCCAGAAAAAAATATTACTTAGCGCCCCCTGGATTTTTTTTTTAATGTTAAGAGCAATTAATAGGATCACCAAGATTGACTATTTGCAATTGGTTTTTTTTTGTTAATAAATTGGTTACCGCACTAAAGCCACGTTTCACTAAATCTTCTTTTCTTTCTTTTATATTATCACTGCCCCCTTACAGTTATTCATCGCCCCCAAATGCACCTGTGGCCATCAGCGCCCCCCTGAATCACTGCAGCACCCACTAGGGGGCGGTGGCACCCACTTTGGGAATCACTGTAGACCAATAAAAAAAAACGAAAAATGTAAAAAATTTCAACAAACTATTTAAAAAAAAATTTACCAAAATCAAAATCAAAAATTCTAAAAGTTAGAACAAAGAAATCAAAAATGCAGACCAAACATCTAAACTATAAGCAAAAATAAAAATAAAATTTCTGGTCTAAAAAAATAAAAATATGAAAAATCAAGCAAAAGAAAAATAATTTGTTATTTTCAGTCCCAAAAATAACTCTGGCTCAAAATAAATTGCCAACCAGAAACGCGAAAATGTTTAAAAAAAGATAAAGGACAAAAAATCCAAAACTCGAAAATACCGGCAAAAAAATCACGCATAAAAGTTATAATATAGGGCAGAAAATCAAAATTTCGGGCCTTAAAAGAAACAAATGCCAACCAAAAAATCGAAAATTTTAACAAAAAAATCGAAAATTTAAACCAAAATGAAGAAAAATTATTCAGTTATACAGAAACTGCACGTCAAAAATCTAAATCCAGGCCTAACGATAAAAAGTGCAAACAAAAAGATTGAATATTTAATATAATAATAATAATTTATTTACGGGCAACGAGTGTTGCCAGTAGCAGTTTTTAATTTCCCAAATATTTAATAAAACTCCCCCAAAATTACGCCGCTGTCCCTCTCCAAAATAATGTATTTTGAAAATAATACGTAAATACAGTGAAAAATATACAAAACTATAAAATTTGTTAAAATTTATTATTCATCTCCATCCTCAATATTTTCATCTTCTTTTTGGCACACATACATATTTTTTAAATGAAAGCTGCTGCATCTCATTGGGGGTAACAAAATTACGAAAACGGCAATAACGGAATCCCTATGACAACTTCCATAAATTATATTACAGGTTTTTCCTCATTGCAGAGGAAAATGACTGACTTCTGTATGGTAATGATGATTTCTATACTCAGCGCACCGAATCGGTGGTATCATGGGTTTGCGTGATGTTCGCTGATTGGTCAGCGCTAACGCATGTGAAGCGTGTGTCACGCAGCCGAAATTTTTAATCAGGCCCGTTTTATGCCATGTGTTCTCGTTTTTCTGTCTTATTTAAATGTAGTGATTACGTTCTATCCTTAAATCAGCCTTTTTCAATTACAATTAATTAGGAAGTGGTACCTTGTTAGTATTTATGAGTTAAAGTAGAAAGATTTATATTTCCGGCACAGAACTAAAATGTGGCAAGGCTGTGTGAATCAGGCTTTTTATAACGTCTCGACGAACTATCACGAGGACACGGGGTGAACGCAACGTGATCATACCACCTGGTCGGCGCGCCGTGTATAGCAAATGTAATAATATGTTCATTAATTTCCCCAAAAATATCCCTCCTATAAAATACCCACCCCAAAAAATACTCCATTGATTGAAGTTCCCCAAAATACACCTCAAGACAATAATTTACCCCCATTTTGGGGAAAAAAAACCCCAATCTGGCAACACTGACCTGGCCCGTACCGACGAAATTTTTCTTCGCTCCTCGCCTTAGAAATTTCGACTACTGCGAATTTTCATCTTCTGCCTTCGATGACTTTTTTTTGCTCTCACTTTCATCAAGGCAGTACTTGGAATTGTTGACTACCCCTGGCGTACATTATGAGAATCATCACATATTCCCAATAATGACTATTTTTATGATTTACGTATAAGCATTTCAATTGGAAGATTGTGCATTACTAGATTGCAATGGTAAAATGAAATTAATAATAATAATAACACCAACCTGTGAATTATAATTAAACCTATTATAGTGCTACATTTTTTTTTAACTTGCATATTAGCTCAATTTGTATTTACTGTTAAATTAGGATTTTTTTTCCTTTTTTTTTATTATTATTATTTTGTGCATATATAACTTTGTTTTTTTTAACCTTATCTTTATCTTTTAATTCAATTTAATATACTGTATTAAGTAATGTTAAGTTTCCCTGTTATTGGATATGTGTATGTCTGTTGGGAAATAAACTAATTATTATTATTATTATTATTATACATTTATTACCTAATTAAAAATCACGATGCAAGAATACTCACGGACGGAATTTCCTGCCTAATTACACAGACACACATCTCCCATGGATTTCAATTTCTTTCACATCCGCTTTCGACGGTGCCAATTATTTCCATTACTAAACGCAAATACAAGAACAACAACAACAAAAAAAAAATGGAGCAAATCATGCAGCAAAAATGATTGTTACATTTTCTCAGTATGAGAAACGTTTGTTCCTTTCCTTGCACCATCGCAATTTACGACATCCAGTATTAGTCAGAAAAATAAATTCATCAGTTTCTCTATTGGAAACGGCGAATAAGTCCAGGATCAAGGTACGACATGCTTCAGCTTCTCACGGTACCGTTTTGTAGATCGGATCGACTTTTTTGGAATTTTACGTGCGGCGATCGTAACAATAATTTGAATGGGTTGTAATGTCATGTCGGTGGGTGATATAATTTAATTATAAAATTCGCCACTTTCTAAATTTACTTTACTCGATTGTTGCATAATTTTATTTTCTTCAGACTTCACACTTAAATATTGTTATTACTGCTATTATATTCCGAGCATGGGATTTTATTTCTTTTTAGTAATTATAAATAAAAAGTGTTATATAAATGAAGGAAAAGTCGCCATGTTATTATTACTAGCCAATACACGAAGGTGTTATTTATTTTCTTATACAACCTTTCTAAATTACTGAGATTGAAAATTAATAGATTTTTTTTTTAATATTTGAAACAATATTCAACATAACTGAACATGGTTTGCTTAGATTTGAATAGACTGTATTTTAAGAAATTATTAAATTTCGCAATAAACAATTTGTAGTCACAAAATTTAGATAAACTATGAACTACTGATTGCATGTACTATAAATTGTTAAGCGAACTAAATCGTCACGCGGCTCACATTAGTAGTCTAGTCAATCTAACAAGGGGAGGATCAGATGTGTGACTCACCGATTTGATCCATCTTTGGCACACGTGTAGGTCATAACTAGGAGTGTAACAGGTGTAAGTAATGGGGCGCACTATTCAGCCGTTTTCGAGAAAAAATGGTTTTTTAATTTGTTATTTATTCGTATGTTTATATACCTTTTGCGTTAACAAACATATACCGATCTTTTGGCGCATCGATAAAACCTCCGATTCGTAGTCGGAAGGTCGAAGGATCGAACCCCATTGTTAAAGTTGGGTTCATTCATTTTCTTTTTATAGTTTTTATAAATCCATGTGTATTTAAATATCTTCATTTTAATATCAATCTTTTTTTTTCTCGAAAACGGCTGAATAGTGCGCCCTATTACTTGCACCTGTTACACTCCTAGTCATGACCTACACGTGTGCCAAAGTTGGATCAAATCGGTGAGTCACACATCTGATCCTCTCCTTGTAAGTGAAATCTTTGGTAAACTACTGTTTACATTAAATTTGAAATTATAGCTTCGTCAACCATTGTAGAAATAAACTGTATTTTTTCTCGCCCAAGGGAGAGAAGTAAAACGCACCTCAAGAAAAATCAAGCACTTCTCTCCCTTGATATACAATCCAGGGGCGGCTCGTTACATAGAGCCAAGGAGCCATGGCACTACCTGCAGACTCTAGCTCAGCAAGTCTTAAAATTCTTTTGTTTTCCGTGTGTATTATTTGATGGTGAGGTTACGTGGACGAAGAATAGTGTTACAGATTTAGTGCATGTCTGGGACAAAATATGTAAACGCACGATAAATCATACTTTACAACTCAAAATAATCTTGGACTATGAAGATTAATCGTTCTTTCCTTCTTAAAAAAATTATATTATATATTGTAAAAGTACCATCAACATGTTCCGCGAACCGCTACTGAGGGTCATACTAACCAAGTGGATTGTTTTATTCGAATTATTCAAAATGTATCTACTAAATCTAAAGTTGTCGAAACTGCCGGCACAAAAGGTGAAACAATAAGGTGATCCCAACAAAGTTAATGGATTTATTTGAATTTTACTATTTTGGACAATTGATTTATTTATTTATTTATTTAAACCCAACAGACTGCGAGTCCACTTATAGGGCCAATATACAAAATACATTACAAAAAGTAATACAAATTAATTAAAATCAAAAAAAAAAATCATAAAAGAGCTCGAAAAAGAAAACAATAATAACATAAAAGTAGTGTCTACAATCAAACAACAAAAATTAGTTTTAATTTATAGTTACGTTGGTTTTTATAGTGTGTTTATTTTTCTCTTTGACTTATGTAAGACTTTTGTCATAAACATTAATAAATTAAAAAAAAAAAAAAACTTTTTATTTTAAAACTAGTAATAATTCCTTGCTGAAATTATTATTTTATTCCCATTATAACAAAAATTGGAAAATTATTTTGAACAATAGAGTGATTTTTGAGACCAATTTAAACTGTAATTAAGACTGTATTTTCGTTTTTAATTTTTTTTTGTCTAAATTTTTAATCATTTTGAGCTTAATTTTCGACTGTTTGGTCCGCATTTTAAATTTTCACGATGAATTTTTAATTTTTAGATTTTTGACCTGTATTTTCGATTCTTTTGGGTCTACATTTTTGATCTGGATCTAAATATTCTTTATTTTGACAGAAATTTTCGATTTAATTGTTAAAATGTTTTTTTTTTGTCCATATTTTTGATTTTTCGAGCCGAATGTTTAATTTTTAGATTTTTGACCTGTATTTTCGTTTTTTTTTATCTTTTGCTCTAAATGTTCTTTATTTTGACCTAAATTTTCTTTTTAATTGTTAAAAAATTAAATTTTTTTGTCCGCATTTTTGATTTTTCGGGCTGAATTTTTAATTCTAGTTCCAAATTTTTCATTTGATTTTGGTTAAAATATCCTATAACCTGAATTATTGATTTATATGCGACATTTTTTTCTTTTTTTCTGTATTTTCGAGTTTTGTATGTTGAAATTTTCAATTTTTTAGTCTGCATTTATTATCTTTAGGCCCGAGTTTTCGATGTACTGTCTAAATTTTCGATTTTCTGGTCAACATTACAGATTTTTATTTATTTTTTTAATCTTCTGACCTAAATTTTTCTTTATTTTGACCCAACTTTTAATTGTTGAAATTTTCGTTTTTTTTTTTGGTATGTATTTTTGATTTTTCGAGCCGAATTTTTAATTTTTACTGTCTAAATTTTCGATTTTCTGGTCAACATTACAGATTTTTATTTATGTTTTAATCTTTTGACCTAAATTTTTCTTTATTTTGACCCAACTTTTAATTGTTGAAATTTTAGTTTTTTTTTGGTATGTATTTTTGATTTTTCGAGCCGAATTTTTAATTTTTAGATTTTTGACCTGTATTTTCGATTTTTTTTTTGGTCTAAATGTTTGCTCTTTTGCTCTAAATATTCTTTATTTTGACCAAAATTTTCTATTTAATTATTGAAATTTTTATTTTTTTTTTGTCCACATTTTTGATTTTTCGGGCCGATTTTTTAATTCTAGTTTCCTAATTTTTTATTTGATTTTGGTTAAAATATCCTATAACCTGAATTATTGATTTATATGCGAGATTTTTTTATTTTTTCCGGTATTTTCGAGTTTTGTTTGTTGAAATTTTCGCTTTTTTAGTCTGCATTTATTACCTTTAGGACCGAGTTTTCGATGTTTTGTCTAAATTTTCGACTTTTTGACCCACATTTTGGATTTTTTTAAATCTGTTGCCCTAAATTTTTCATTTTTTTTTTATTTGTCTGTAAAAATTGTTCTTTCCTTGGTCCACCATTTTTATTTTTAGGCCAAAATTTTAGATTTTTGGTCTCAATTTTTTATCGTATATTTTAGATTGTTAGTCTATTCTTTATCCTATATTTTAGATTTTTTAACTTTGATCATTGATTTTCATGAATTTAAAAATTCACGAATTTTTTGCTATTATTTTCGAATTTCTGATCAGAAACTTATTTTTGGCGGCTGAAAGTTGCAAATTATTTTGCTTCTACCTAAGTTTTCGATTTTTGTCTGCGTTTTTTATTTTTAGATCAGGATTCTTGATTCTTTGGCCCATATTTTAGATTTCTGTATTTTCGATTTTTTTGTTCCAATTTTTTGTATTTTTCTTTATTTTGAAAAAATATTCGATTGGTTTGTAGAAGTTTTCGATATTTTTGTTTGCAATTTTTTTTTTCACGCTCGTTTTCGACGGTTTGTCTAAATTTTTACTTTTATGGCCTATACATGTATTTTTTATTTTCGATTATTTTGGTTTCAACTTTTGGTCTTTTAACCGAAATTTTCTTTATTTTGACTTAAATTTTCGAATCGTTTGTTAAAAATTTTAATTTTTTGTTTTACCACGTTGACTTTTGGCCTTAAGTTTTTATTTTTTGTCCCTTATTTAAGATTTTCTTAACTTGAATTATTGATTTAATTGTGCGATTTTTTTTATTTGTTATTATTTTCGAATTTCTTGTTGGAACTTATTTTAAGCTAGAAATAGTTATTTTTGGGGCTGAAAATGGTGCTTGTATTTTCAATTTTTTGGTCTGCATTTTTATTTTGAAACCAGGATTTTTGATTTTTTTGCCGATATTTTAGATGTTTTGTTCTAAATTTTTGATTTTTGGCCAAAGTATTCGATTAGTCTAAAAAGGAGGTATTGTATAAGTGGCTCTACCATCAACATATTCCACGAGCCGCCACTAATACAATCTACGATTTATTTCTCGGTAGAATGATTTTGCGTATAATTAAATACTCGTACAATTATTACGATTTTGTCATTTGATTCAAATCGATCTCCTTTCTTCATGCTAAAGGAAGTTGTGCAACTTTATAAAGCTAGGGATGGGCAAGGATGGCTAGATCCTGCTCATTATCGAAGTCCAACAGACACTTAATTTGTTTACAAACTGATTTTCTCTGTGATTCAATATGCGAAGATGATAATTAACGGAGGGAACACATCAATTTGCTACCGAGCGAAAACGGAAATCGGAACCGATTATGTTGACTTATATCACAGCGATTTCAATTATGAAATGGTCATGCTGCAGGATGTGGGAAGTCTTTGGAGGAAGATTTTATGGTTGTGCATGGGAATATGATTTTCTCTTTGATTGTATATATCGATGATTTGTGAAAACAATAAATTAATCAACAATGGTAGACAGTACACTGAAAAGCTAGAGAAAATATGTCGCTTCTTTGTAGTTGGGTAGTGGTTATCGAAATATACTACAAGAAACCAATAGTGCAAAACTGTTTTTTTTTGTTTTAATTTTTTTTGCTGATATCCCTGAATCGATTCCAATAAAATTATAGGCGTATGTAGGCAACCATAAAAGGTACCCAAATAAGCAATAAAATACATAGCATGTAATTTAAAAAAAAATCATCATGGCGTCACGCTTTTTGGGACACTCTATATAATCAAAAATAATATTTTCCTGAAATGCATTCTAGGATGCAAATTTATTCTGTAAAATATCAAAATTCCAACTTGATTAGTAAATGAGCTATAGAAGACGGGAGGTAAAATGCAGGACCCCGTATACTCCCAGTGGCTCCAAAAATCTTACTCATTACTTTCAATACCATATTTATTTTATTTTTGTGGCATATACTTCAAAATTATAAGCAAAGGCAGACAAACCAGCCGGGATGAATAATTTGATGTGCCTTTGCGGGCACGCATCTGCTCGTCAATTGGTGGATGGATTTCAAGAGTAACAATTTTGATATTTTGTTAGAATATTCTCAATAATGGAACATATTTAGAACAATTTGTCATAATTGGGATTTTCCTTTAGCAACATTACATTTTTGTTGAGAATTGTCAAAACTTATTTGAGAAAAACCTACTACTACGACCCAATTTTTGGCATATGTACGATTGACATGCAGGTGCATATAATCTACTCAAAACCTAGCGAATGTCTTCTTGAGATAAATTTGCTGGCTTTTTAAGATTTATCTGTAGGGCGTACATATTTAACCCGTCCATAACAACAATAATAATTTTATTCGTGCTACAACAATGGTTTACACATGTCAGAAATTTGAGTAATAGATACAATCACAGTGCATAAATAAGATCAGTAAAAAAAGCAATGTACAGATAAGATTAAATCAGGAAAAACAGAATAAAGTTAAAACTAATAAAAACAATGTATAGATAAAATTATTAAATATGTATAAATAAAATCAATAAGAGCAATGTAGAGATAAAATCAAAGTTATAGCAATTTTGTTTTTTGTTTGTTTCGGCGTTACGCCGTTCTATGACCATTAGCCATCATCAATGTTTTAATAGATATATAAGTTATAAATTTAATAAATAAATGAACAAATGAATAATGAAAAACATATACAACAACCACGGACCCGAACGAATACTTCTCGAAACCGAAAAATCTTCTGCTCGGGCTGGGAATTGAAACCACACGGCCGCGGTGCAGCCGGCACAAGCGCTCGCTGTACCCGCTACACAAACGGGCTGCCCTTATTGCAAGTGACAATAAAATAAAAACAATCGTACTAAAACACACTTAAAATTACAGAGAAAAATATAACAATAGCAAGACAGTTTAAAAATGCTGTACGTCGACAAAACAACACTTTAAAATACTATGACATCATTCCTTGATATGCATCTCAGCAAGAAATTCAATTATACCTGTATTTTTGTTTTCTATTTTTTTCTTTGTTTAAGTATTCGACCACTTAAAAAAATAATTTTTAAAAATTTGATACATTTTCAAAAATAAAAGTTTATGTTTTAATGTATTCACAAGATATCTACTTGTGAATACTTTTAAAATTTTGAGCAATTCCATCAAATAAGAATTTATTTTCTTTAGATTTTGTTTGTTCAATTGTTCGATAACTTCAAACATAAATTAAAAAAAAATCATGACTCACGGAATAATTAACACATTTTTAAAAATTAAAGATGTTCTGTGAATATGCTAAAATATTTAAGGAACTCTTATCATATCAGTACTCGATTTTTGTTTTGTTTAAGTGGTCGACAACTTAACATATTAATTTTCAAAAATTATCATTTTTAAAACTTAAAGTTAATTCTAAACTTAGCTGTATTATAATTGCATCAGGGTTTCTGAGGAATTAATCATATCGATATTTTTTTTATTATTTTTTCTTTGTACAAATATTCGACATCATTTTTAAAAATGCATAACTCAAGCAAAAAAGTACTCATTTAAAAAAAAAGTTAATTTTAAAGGAAGATTTATTGTGGTTGCACCAGAGTCCTTAAGGAATTTAATCATATCGATTTGATTTTCTTTTTCTATTTTTTCTTTCTTCAACTTTTGACAACTCAAAAAATTCATTCTTAAAAATTTATAACTCACGCAGAAATGATCACTTTTTCAAAAATCAAAGTTTATGTTAAAGGTATGATATCTTGTGAATATATTCAAAATTTTGAGCAATTCCATCATAAAAGAATTTATTTTCTTTAGATTGCGTTTGTTAAATTCAAATTATTCGACAACTTAAAACTGATAGATTTTCAAAAATTACAATTAGTTTTAAAGGTAGATGTTGTGCAAAGATATTGAAATTGTTGAGGAATTCTATTATATCAGTATTCATTTTTTTAGATTTTCAACAGAAAATATGAATTTTCAAAAATTCATTCAAATTTTTTCTTCCGATTTTTTTCATTGTTATACCCTAATATTAAGCCCAAGTTCGTACGCAAAACGTTAAATTTAACTGCTGAACGTTTTGTTCAAATAAAGATGGCTCGTATTTCCAATTTGTAAAACAAGGGTCACGAACTTTAAAAAAAACCGTTAGATGCACGTTTTTATATGAAATAGATACTATTAAAAAATATTTATTTTTCAGTAAAATATATTTAAAAAAACGGTAAAAACGATGTACCAATGGCGATAGATTAATTTAACGACTATTTTCAAAAATGAATTTGATTAAAAATGAATTGCGAAACAGGGTTTGCCTTGAAATGTTAAATAATTGCAATTAGGGAAGAATTGAATAGACAAAATATTTGTTGTCATCAAGGTAATATATTCAATTTTAAATACATTGAAAACTGTTGAATTCTGTAATTATTTTATTTTGTTATTATTATCTGTAAAGTCTGGCCGCGCTATGAAGGCATCTGAGGTGCTATCTATAACCTTTTAAAAACGTCATTTATACATACATAGAAACCGATAGTGCACCAATAGCTAGCAAGTAAAGTGTAAGCAACTGTGAGTGTAAAGTAACAAAATATTCAATCACTTCTGATGAGGGCGGCCCTTCCCTTCATTAATCACCTCAGACGCCTTCATAGCGCGGCCAGAGTGTAACATTGTTGAGTTTTGTAACATCAATATGTTACTACAAACCGTCACCTGAATGAATTCCAACCTTAATACTATGACTTCATCTTCACAGTTTACCGCGTTACTGACGGACATTCCACCCCCAGGCAAGGGTCTGACGAGTTTTTTTTTGAATGAATTATTGTTAGTAAATATTCACCTCAAGAATTTTCAGCGTGCATAAAATAACTAATCGGAAAACTTTTCTTGACAAGTTCTGCAGCCTACCACAACTCTACCCACCGCTAGTGAAGGGTCTGATGGTCGGATATCTTATGAACAAAATAGGAACTACCAGTGGTATAAAATCCAGCGTGCATAAAATTACTTGATTAAAATCAGGAGAAATCATCTTCCAAAATTTCTTGGGCTGTATTAATAGCATCCTGAGTACGTTTGACTGGTTTACCACTTCCTGGTTTACGGAGATATAACAGATCATGATAAGGTATTTTTAAATTCATCATAAATAATGGGAACGTTAGGAAATTCTTTCTGAAACTCTGCCAAAGGTGTGAAATAACTTTCAACTAGTAACGTTTTTTTGCTGGTTGCTGTAAACCATTGTGACCACAGAATAATTGTGACTTTTAGAAAGATCTGACGTTTTGTATGTCAATTTCTATCATGTGTGACATCTTACATTTTAAAAAAAGTTCAGCGTTTTCAATGATTTTTTTTTTAAATCTAACTTTGCATCATCCTGCCATTGACTCCAAAAGTGCACATTAAGTAACTTTTAATATTCTAATTTCTTAGGTTTAACTTGAACTTCTTTGGCGTCACCAGAAACAAGCAATCTTTGGCAACTTTTTTCCCGCAAGATTATAGTTTGAGTTTAAAGTTCCATGTTCGCTAAATAAATCGATGTGGTCTGATTGGTAATTACTGGCATTTTTCTCAACGTTTTTCCATTATGCCGAACACTCTATCGAATGGTAGAAATTAATTTCCCCTTACTGGAAATACCATTCCAATGTCACATCACATTGGGTTGATAAGGCCAGTTTTGGAAAAACAGATGATTTTCAACGACCAATTTATACGCGATAAACCAAATTTGGCCATGAAAAGCTGTGTTAGATTGTGATAGATTCATGTAGGAATACAGTGATACCAATACTCAAAAGATATAAAAAGTGAACAAGACAAGTTTTGGAATGGACCTCCTCCATTGTTAATGGATAATTTATTTAAACTCGTTCTAATGCCGTTTTAACACCAATATACATTTTATAGGTTATATGACTTAATGTTAGTGTTATATGACGTATGTTTTGTAATGCTCCATTGACTTATAAAATCGAAGTACGTGCAATATTGTTATTTCTTTCTAATAAATATAATACTGTAAAGAACTGTAATTAAATAGCATTTCTTAAACAAGATGAGTCATACCCAGCTTTTGTCGGCATTAGTATACAGGTGCACTAACAACATCTTAATCATGCCATTGCAGATTTAGAAAATGTCAACTCACCAAAATACACGAAATTTTCATACCTTGTCCTTTGGACAATAGCACTCTCAAAATTGTGAATAATAGCCATCACTATAGCAACACATCAACTCAAATTGTTGGTACCTTTAACTTAACATATCTTTAGAAGAGATAATAAATTATATAACCTAAACACGGTTTAATTAAAGACTCATAACAAGAAATAAAAACCGCCTTTATTAAATTCCCATTATGGAATAAAACGGCAATCATAATTACTTTAATTATAATCTGTAGCACTTCCTGCGCGTTAAATTTTGAAATTAGACGCAGGACCGGCGCTAACGACTTAAGCACTTTTCTAAACGGCGTCGAACTCTACGGAATCCAACGCATTTCCCACTTAATTAAAACGGCCGAAAAAGGAACAGGATCTATAATTATAAACAAATTATTATTATCCTGCCTGCGTTTGTGATATAAGGAGCATTTGGGAAGCTGAGAAATCCTGCTTTTCCTGTGCCGCTTGCGAAATGTTAAAATCGGTTATAAATATTTATAAACGGTCGCATGATACATGAGTGTTAATTAATTGGCTGATTATAATTGTTGATTTTTGATGACAAACTATTAAGGTATTTTAGCTGTTTTAATTATATGCCGTGATTAGCATACAGATTTTGTCACGACTGAACATCGTGTAAATAATATTATTGTATTATTTATACAGTGCGCGCCTAAAGTATGGAATATAGTCAGTAAAATCGAAATAAAAATTTTTGGAAAAAATCCTTTTTTTATGAAAATACACATTTTTGCATGAAAGTCGTTTTTCAGTCGTCATTTGTTTTTGGGTACTGACGTCAGCCATTTTGTTTTTAAATGGCAACCCCCTATTTTTATTCTTGATTTTGAGAGATCTTTTCATTGTCGAACTGGAAGTGTAAAAATGTTGCCATCTTACATTAGAAGTTTTTCGGTGAGAACCCGATATTTAGATTTTTTTCAAAATGACCTTGTTCCAGCGCTTGTAGCAATTTTTTCAAACAACAATGATCTTGACCGTCCATATAATACAATATGGTTTCAGCAAGACGGCGCATTCTCGCACTAGGCGCGTTTTTTTTATCGAACATATAGAAATTCTTTTTGAACATTTTGAATATTTTCCAGGCTAATTCTGCGCATTCATCTCTTTCGCGGGCTATTCTATCGGTTCTCCACCTATTCGTAATGCAATTGTCCAAAAAACTCGCATAGTGGGGGGTGCGTCGTCTTGCTGAAGCCATATTGTATGTGAGGAAGGGTCAAGATCATTTTTGTTTGGAAAGAAAGTTTTGGAACAAGGTCATTTTGCAAAAACTCTAGATATCAAGTTCTCACCTTTTTTTTTTAAATGGAACACTAGTTATATTTTTGCATTTTCGTTGACATTTTTTTAGAAAAACAATACTTTACCGTACTTTATACTTTATAAAAATTAATTTATTGCAGATGCAATTAATTTAATTAAAAAAGAAGTTTAAGAAAAGTCACAGTGTTTTATATACAATTATACAGAAATCTACAACGTTAAATTTCTCGTTTAAGATTTTTTTATTTGCTAATAATAATACACACCCATCAAAATTCTCAATGCCTGAATAAGTATTGCCGGATAATGTATTTAAATTTAGCATGTTTATTTGCATAAAATTGCAATGGCCGCAATTGCGTTCTCTTCGCGCAAAGGTTAAAACGCCGCACAGAAAATTTTCGCCGTTCTTTCGGTGGGAACTCCGCTGAATGTCATTGATATGAATCTCTCGTTATGAAGGATTTGTTCATTTATTTATTTGTTTTTGTGTACACGAATTACGGCCGAAGCCATTTACAATTAGCCAGTCTTTAGGTTTACACCAGCGCCATTTGTTCCACAGTGGTCATTATCATCAAGGTCCGCGCAACGCCCACAAATTACTCAACCGTGTAAAGTTTTAATTACATTTCGGCAATCAAAACAAGAGAGATTTATAGTTGTGACTTAATTTGCTTGGATATTATCTCGGTTCTTAAGAAAAATATTGACATTGCCTTCATGTAACTTTCTCCGATTTGATGGTATAGTTAATTGTTCTATCATTTAAATGAAAAAATATTGACATTACTTTCCCCCATTTGATGCTATACGGATTTGTTCTTCCTCCATTTATTGACATGGCCATCATGTAATTTTCTGCGATTTGATGGCATACACGTGATTTTCCAGATATCTATCACATTTACCTTTTCTTTGCAAAAACTATTCAGATTTAGAAAAAAAAAACGTACTAGAAATTTGGAAGCCTCTACGGCAACGGCAATTGTTTTTATATAAGTTCCAAGTCAATGGCAATTTTTTTTTCTTCAGGCCTTTAAATCTTTTAAATCTCCTACAATCTTACCCTTTGTTCGCAAGGGGTTATCTCGAAATCTAGGGATAGAGTGTTTATAGATTTACGCCAAAAAATAATTATGACTCCATTTTGAGGAAATTAAAAAAGTTCCAAGTCGATAGCAATTGTTTTATTATTTTTTTCTGGCCATATAAATGTTTTCAAATTTCTACAATCGCACGCTGTGTTCGCAAGGGATTATCTCGAAATTTAGGGATAGGGTGTTTATAGATTTTTGCAGAAAAATAATTATTACTGCGATTTGACGAAATTTTAAAAGTCGATGCAATTGTTTTTATATTTTCTTAGCCAATAAAATGTATTTATAGTTATTTATGCAACAAGTGGGTAAAGTAATACTTTTTTTTCACGAGTAGGAAAGGTTGCCGCCCGAGCCGAAGGCGAGTGCGGCAATTCCTACAAGTGAAAAAAAGTTGCTTTACTCTCGAGTTTAATACAATTTTTTTCCACGTCCGTAACATTAAATAAATTCGATAAAATCTCAATCAATATTTATAAATTAAACTTTTCTTAAATGAAGAAAATAATAATAACCATCAAGTCTTCTTGATCGGAAACGAAGGTTTGACGTTTATCGGCGGAACTCGCGGCGTGTTGCGAAGCGTTCATGACACACTTTACGCAAACATTTTTTTAGTAGCGTTAAAAAATGAACCGCTACGGCACTTTTTTTTTCACGCAAAAGCGTTAAAAAATGAACCGCTATGGCACTTTTTTTCACGCTTTTTGAAGGCTTCGAGAATCACATATTTTATGAACGTGAATTAATGAAAAAAACTGCACATTTTTTGACGGACGTAGAAAAATTTGTTTTAACGTATTTTTTAAGCCATTAAAATATTTTCAAATTTTCATAACCACACACGCTCCGTTTACAGAATACTATAGTGCCGGTTATCCTTTTTTTTTTAAATAAAACTGCCATAGTTTCCAAGACAATTTAAATAGGCCACCGATTACACAGAATTCGTTATGGCTAAATTTATGTATTTTTACTACTAATATGACAAAGTTATACAATAATTTTTCTGTTTATTCGCTAAAGAGTAGAAATTTTTATTTCTCTCAAATGGACACCTAGTGAGTAAATCACATTTAATTTTTTCTGAAATTATCTGTTATCCTTTAAAAACTTGGCTAACGGACTTTTTTCAACTGTCTGGGATTTTTTTTCAGGACAATCTTCTTCAGAACTTTTTTTTCGGGTTTTTTTTATGGAATTTCTTGCAAGACATTTTTAGGATTTTTTTTAATTACATTTTTTAAGATTCTTTTAATTACTTATTTTAGGATTCTTTTAATTTCATATTATAGGAATTAATTTTTTTTAAATTTTTTAAGACTCTATTTTCAGGACATTTTTTCAAGACTTTTTTCCGCAGGAACTTTCTTTCTGGACATTGTTTTCGGGACTTTTTTTAAGACTCTATTTTTAGGACATTTTTCCAAGACTATTTTCCGCAGAAACTTTCTTTCTGGACATTGTTTTCGGGATTTTTTAAGACTCTATTTTCAGGACATTTTTTCAAGACTATTTTCCGCAGGAACTTTCTTTCTGGACATTGTTTTCGGGACTTTTTTAAGACTCTATTTTCAGGACATTTTTTCAAGACTATTTTCCGCAGAAACTTTCTTTCTGGACATTGTTTTCGGGACTTTTTTAAGACTCTATTTTAGGACATTTTTCAAGACTTCTTTCCGCAGGAAATTTCTTTCTGGACATCGTTTTCGGGACTTTTTTAAGGACTTCTTTTCAAGATTTTTTAAGACTTATTTCCTTAGGACTTTGTTAAAGTCTCTTTCTGGGCATTATTTTCAAAACTTTATTCCGTGACCTTTTTTCAGGATCTCTTTCAGGGCAAATTTGAACTTTTTCAGGATTTTTTTCTCAGAACTTTTTTCAGGGGTTCTTCAAGATTTTTTTTTTTTCATGGCTGTTTTTTCAGGTTTTTTTTCCAGTAGTTTTTCCGGTATTTTTTAAAATAATTTTTTTTTAAGACTTTATTTTGAAGACTTTTCTTTCAGAATTTTTCTGGGGACTTTTTTCAGAACTTTTATTTAAGAATTTTCTATCAGGACTTTTTTCGGGGTATTTTTTCAGATTTTTTAAGACTCTTTCTGGATTTTGTTTCGGAACCTTTTTAAGGAATTTTTTCAGTACTTTTTCTCGGGATGTTTTGTCAGGAATTTCTTGTGACTATTTTTGTTGCGAGTTTTTTCAGGAGATTTTCTTCGGGCTTTTTCTTCAGAATTTTTTATCAGGACTTTATTTCCAAAACTTTTTTTCCAGAATCTTATTCAGCACTTTTTTCAAGATTCTTTTTCAATACAGTTTTTCAAGACTTTCTTATAGGACTTTTGTTCAGAAGCATTTATTTGGGATTTTTTCATGATTTTCATGATTTTTTCATCTATAATACTTTTTTTCGGGACTATTTTTCAGGCCATTTTCAGGATTTTTGAATGCCTTTTTACGGTCTTTTTAAATGCCTTTTTTAGGTCTTTTTAAAGGCTTTTTTTAGGTCTTAACAGCTTTTTTTTAGGTCTTATTAAAGGCTTTTTTCTTTTTGAGTTTCGGGACAATTTTTTCTACACTTTTTTTAGAGGAATTTTTTTTCTCGACTTTTTTTAGGACATCTTTTGTCAGATCTAGAGATGGGTAACTTACGAGTGACTCGATTGAAAGTGTCGACTCTTAGAAATGGGTCGAGGAGTCCAGTGACTCATTGTGAGTCATGAAGGTTTATAAGTGAGGACCTTTTTTATCATTATATTATAAAATATAACATTTGAGCGGTGGCCACCCTTTTATTTATTTTTTTGCTAATTAAAATTTTGTGGAGTAGAGTCGACTCTTATGAGTGGGCTCTTTGTATATATCCACTGTCTAGAATATGGTATAATTACTTGGGGAAATTTAATTCATTCCTAAAAACTTCTCATCGCACAAAAAAAATGTTTGTCTGTGGGACAACACTGCACTCCATTTTTATTCTTAAAATCATGACAATTTTTTCATTGTATTTAAATATGTTTTTTGTTTAAATTTAATTTAAATTTAACCTCTTCAGGGACAGAAACACATTTGGGTACCTTTTAAAAAATGACGAACACATTTCAAACAAATTTAATTTAGCTCAATACTGCCATCTCATGCCAAGCTCTGAAAGCTGCTACAGTTACACATTTCCATGCAGATATCTCCTGTCCGATTCTACTGGCGAGATATCAATTGTTTCTTAAAGGATTTGAAACTTCAAAATTAATTTGTCCCTGAAGAGGTTAAGCAAATACGTCCTTCAGCTATTAACCCAAGCGTTAAAGGCAATGAGTCATACCCAGCTCTTGTTGACACTAATGTGGGTAGTTTAAATGTCGTGGTAATTTCATTCTCTGCAAATATCTCTGTCAATTTCAAATATATATATTTTCTTTGTATATTTCTCCCAATACCAAATTTATTATTGGTTTAAATACGAGCATTCTTTTTTGTGACCTGGACTAGCTTCATCACCAATTACTTGCTCACTAAGATCTGAGGAGAAAGAAGTATGCAACTGACGATAAAACCGACAAGTTTAAATACCCTATATATTGTAAAATTGCGCAGAGAAAACCATTTTAGTTACCAATGTTATATATAAAATTGGCTAATACTTACTCCTGGTTCTAGTGATGCGACAGTGAAACTAAATCCCCAGAGGTAAAGCCAAAGTAGAGCTGAAACAAAAATAAACGATAAAATAATGAAACTGTACAGTAAAAAAAATATTTCCTTTTGCAACTATAATTTCATTTATTGGCTCTCAATAGCGGGCATAATGTGGCGTTTATGGTCCTTGGGACTAAAAGAATTTCCTAAGCAACAATAATCACCTTGATTTCTGGGGTAATATTTTTTTGTTGGGATAGAGTAGCTGTGTCGATTTTGATAAGTTCTGAGTTCTAATATCAAGTTTTTCTGTACCGCAAAAATACCCGGATTTAAATAATTACTGGCAACAGTGCAAGCTTTCAAAAATCATAACCACAAACTGAAAACAACATAACCCTAACATGTCCGTCTAATGTTCATTTCTCATGTGTACCAACGAACATTTTATAGCCCGTTCACTGGAATCTGGCGGCCGTCGTCGTAAAAGAGGGTCGAAGCTCGGTAAGCAGGGGACATAATAAAATAATATACTGGTGTAAAAGTGCGTATACCAATAGGAGCGAAGGACAGTAATAAATGTATGGGATGCAATTAGATAAACCACCAATGCCTTTTCTGCGAGGGTGCGTCGATCATTTTACGACTTCAGCCGCCAGATTCCAGTGAACAGACTATACTTTTGCAATTTACATAGAAACCACTAAATAACAATCGATGTATAATTTAATTCATTTTTGTATCAAAATGCAATAAAACATTATATGTTCCACGGGCATAATTATAGATTATGCCCTTGGTACATAAAATACTATTATTATTTAAAATACCAACTCAATAACACTAATCGCAAGTTTAGAAAATAAACAACCAGAAGCTGTACGCCGCGCTTCCTAGTCTTACACAATAAGGCGGTATAATCTTACCGGCATTAGTGAATTAACATAATTTGCAAATCTTGGTCTATGGAATTTAACATGGGATATAATTTTATGACATCCGAGCCTCGTCCGGCTGATTACACTTTTTGCGCGACGTGAAAGTATCCGAACATTATGGTTACATAAAACTTTTTTTTATATACTACGTCCAAAGATAAAAACGCGACTATCTGATCATTTTGGAACATATAATTTGGTTACTCGCGTGGACACGAAAAATGAAAGCGAAAACTGTAACATTCTCCTACGCTTACTTTTAATAATATTAGATTTATTATCATATATGCGTGTAGATGACAGCCGCGTGATTCATAGTAAAACCACGGCAGATGAGTAGAGTTGTACCAAGCACTCGAGGCGTATTGCGCAGTCACTATGGTTACAGAGATTTGTTGTCGCGTTCTCCCGCGTTATTCGAATGCTTTCTCACTCTGCGCAAATAATTTAATAATATTGGATTTATTATGCAGGGTGTAGTGGAACAAAACGGAACATAGGATTTTCTATGTTAATTTCTTTATATTGGAATATTATCTTCCCTGATTATTTTAGAGGAAACATGAACATACATTTTTTGTAGAGTAAAAATTTCTGCACGCAGTCATGTTGTTATTTATTTTTTTGGATTTATAAAACCCCGAAAAAATAGTAAAATAAAAATGATAATTTTCACGAAAATAATGGTTGCCATGAAATTAAAAAAAAAATGATGCGCTGTTGTTCTGTTGGCTTCTGTCAAAATGATTGAATACTTCATAACTGTTTACAAGTTTTTTCATTAAAAATGTATTGTATTCAAGAAAAAGTGCAAATTGTGATGTGGTGGCAGTTTTCGTGAAGTGCGGGATATGTTTACTATCAAATGTTCTGCATGGATTCATGCTATTATTTCTATTTTCATTCATAAAAATCAAACAGATCAACTACGGTCCATTTTTTTAAATTTCATGGCAACCATTATTTTCATGAAAATCTCCATTTTTATTTATATATTTTCTCGGGTTTTTATGAATGCAAAAAAATAAAAAAACAGCATGACTGCATGCAGAAATTTTTACTCTACAAAAAATGTATTTACAAGTTTACTTTAAAATGATCACGGAAGATAATATTCCAATGTAAAGAAATTAACATTGAAAATTCTGTTCCGTTTTGTTCCAGTACACCCTGTATGCGTGTAGGTGGCAGTGGCGTGATTCGTGGTACAGACACGGTAGATGAGTAGAGTAGTACCGAGCACTCGAGGCGTATTGCGTAGTCACCATCTTAAATTCAATTGGTCACAGAGATTTTTTGTTGCATTCTCTTGCGTTATCCGAATGCTTTCTCACTCTATGCAAATAATTTAATAATATTAGATTTATTATATGCGTGTAGATGGCAGTGGCGTGATTCATGGTATAGACACGGTAGATGTGTAGAGTTGTACCAAGCACTCGAGACGTATTGCGCAGTCACTATCTTAAATTCAATTGTTTAGAAAGATTTCTTGATGCGTTCTCTTGCGTGATCCGAATGATTTCTCACTCTGCGCAAATAATTTAATAATATTAGATTTATTATATGCGTGTAGATGGCAGCGGCGTGATTCATGATACAGTCGTGGCAGACGAGTAGAGTTGTACCAACCACTTGGGGCGTATTTCGCAGTCACCATCTTAAATTCAATTGGCTCCGAAGATATGTTGTCGCGTTATCCGAATGCTTTCTTTACCCCCACACGTCTCGAGTTCGCGGTAATACTGTACAGGTTGGTTAACTCATGCGGTAGATATGCGTTGTTCTGATCAATTTTTACTTCCACTGAGCGAAATTTTCGATTTCATTGTTTAAATTTTCGACTATATTTTTTTAAAACTTTTATTTTTTAAATTATTTTTGACCTATATTTTCGATATTTTTGGTCAAAATATTTTAACTTTTGGCCTAAATATCTTTTATTTTGACTTAAATTTGCGATTTCATTGTTTAAATTTTCGACTTTTTGGCCGACTTTTTTAATTTTCCCGCCGAATTTTTAGATTTTTGATATGTATTTTCAATTCTTTTGGGTCTAAATTTTTGATCTGAGTACCTAAATATTCTTTATTATGACATAAATTTTCTATTTACGTCTGTATTTTTGATTTTTCGAGCAGAATTTTTATTTATTAGATTTTTGACCTGTATTTTAGATTTTTTTTGTCTAAATTTTTGAGCTTTTGCACTAAATATTCTTTATTTTGACATAAATTTTCGATTTAATTGTTTAAAATTATGATTTTTTTGTCGGCATTTTTTATTTCTCAGGCCGAATTTTTAATTCTACTTCCAAATTTTTGATTTGATTTTGGTTAAAATAACTATAACCTGAATAAATGATTTATATGCGAGATTTTTTTAATTTTTTCCGGTATTTTCGAGTTTTGTTTGTTGAAATTTTTGATTTTTTAGTCTGAAGTTATTATCTTTAGGCCCGAGTTTTTGATGTACTGTCTAAATTTTCGACTTTATGGCCAACATTACATATTTTTATTATTTGTTTTTTTAATCTTTTGGCCTTATTTTTCTTTATTTTGACGTAACTTTTCGATTTTATTGTTAAAATTTTTTGGCCCCCATTTTTGATTTTTCGTTTAGTCTGCATTTATTATCTTTAGGCCCGAGTTTTCGATGTACTGTCTAAATTTTCGACTTTATGGCCAACATTACAGATTTTTATTATTTGTTTTTTTAATCTTTTGGCCTAAATTTTTCTTTATTTTGACCTAACTTTTCGATTTTATTGTTAAAATTTTTTGGCCCCCATTTTTGATTTTCGTTTAGTCTGCATTTATTATCTTTAGGGCCAAATTTTCAATGTTTTGTCTAAATTTTCGACTTTTTGACCAACATTGTGGATTTTTTAAAATCTTTTGCCCTGAATTTTTCTTTATTTTTTTTAAATTTGTCTGTTAAAATTTTTCTTTCCTTGGTCCACTATTTTTATTTTAAGGTCAGAATTTTAGATTTTTGGTCTCAATTTTTCATCGTATATTTTTTATCCCATATTTTAGATTTTTTAACTTGAACTATTGATTTTATTTCGTGATTTTTTTTTATTTTTTGCTATTATTTTCGAATTTCTGGTCAGAAACTTATTTTTCGCGGCTAAAAGTGGCAAATTAATTTGCTTCTACCTTTTTGTCTGCGTTTTTCATTTTTAGATCAGGATTCTTGATTCTTTTGCCCATATTTTAGATTTCTGTATTTTCGATTTTTTGTTCCATTTTTTTCTTATTTTTTTTTATTTTGGCCAAAATATTCGATTGGTTTGAAGAAATTTTCGATTTTTTTTTGTCTGCAATTTTTAATTTTACGCTCGTTTTCGATGTTTCGTCTAAATTTTCACCATTTCAGGCCTATATTTTGTATTTTGGATTATTTTGCTTTAAATTTTTGGTCTTTTGGCCGAAATTTTATTTATTTCGACTTTAATTTTCGATTTTTTTGGTCTACCACTTTGATTTTTGGGTAGGAATTTTAGATTTTTGGTCTTAATTTTTTTATTTTGTCCCATATTTTAGATTTTCTCAACTTGATTATTGATTTTATTGTGCGAATTTTTTAAAAATATTATATTTGCTATTATTTTTAAGCTTAAGAGAGTTATTTTTGGGGCTGAAAATGGTATTTTTTTTTTGTTTCGTCTAAATTTTCACCATTTCAGGCCTATATTTTGTATTTTCGATTATTTTGGTTTAAATTTTTGGTCTTTGGCCGAAATTTTATTTATTTCGACTTCAATTTTCAATTTTTTTGGTCTACCACTTTGATTTTTGGGTAGCAATTTTAGATTTTTGGTGTTAATTTTTTTATTTTGTCCCATATTTTAGATTTTCTCAACTCGAATGATTGATTTTATTGTGCGAATTTTTTTAAAATTTTATATTTGCTATTATTTTTAAGCTTAAGAGAGTTATGTTTGGGGCTGAAAATGGAATTTTTTTTTTTTAAACCAGGATTTTTGATTTGGCCAATATTTTAGATATTCGGCTGTTTTGTTGCAAATTTTTGATTTTTTGGCCAAAATATTCGATTGGTATAGGAAGATAAATGGTTCTTTGTTTCTTCAAAAGGGGGGGGGGTATATTGTATAAGTGGCTCTACCATCAACATGTTCCACGAGCCGCCACTGGTAAGAATTGATACTTATTATGATTGGCTGTAAAATTATTGTGTTATTTAGATTAGACAAGATGAGTAAAATAATGACCCGGAATACAAAATAATTACAGTGCCAAAGAGCAAATTAAATCGACACACTGCTACGCGTCGAAATGTCAGTGACGTAAGAGAATATGTAATAAAACGTAAATATGAATCATTTCACAAGGTGCTAACCTCTATCATCCAGATCCTGTTTACGCATTAGAAACAATACAACTGCAATGACTGTTCTTTGACATTTATGCCTTTTTAATACCATCATTCGCTTTTCGCCACGTGGGCATGTCGCCAAGGTGCAGGAAACGATTTTCGCAATTGCAATAATCCATTAATTAAAAACGGGCTCGAATGGTTCATTACCTTTTTTATGGTATGCATGGTATTTGAAACGACCCAATTGCGAAACTAAATCATATTGATTCGACTCTTCCTTTTCTTTCTCTCGAAGGTTGCGTCAATGTAAATCACTTGCATCTTCGCATTCCGAGACGTATCTAGATCTTATTGTTAATTCTAATTGCAAATGTGATCCTTTCTAATTTTATGCGCCAGAATTTACCAGGCAATGCGTAGGTGCATTCATGATAAGTTGATGGTATTTTTGTAACGACACATTATATGTATGTAGACGCATCCATGATCATCTAGCGGCGTCTTTGTATGTGCAATTACGTAAGAGCATCCGTCATGCATTAGCGGAATGTGTGTGACTTTTACGTGTTGGCGACATCTTTGGATGAGGTTGCTGTGAAGATTCATTGTTTTGTTTTTGAATCTACTAACCATATTTTATCTAGAATTATCCATCATTTTATTGAATAATGTATGGACTTTGTTATGTTTGCGACGTCATTGGATGAGCACATATTTAGTGCAATAATTGGTTACTTAATCCAATAACCAAATTTTATTACGTATGACCCGACAACTTGCTCTCGAACTCCATTTTTACCTCGACTGTACAAAATGAACGCTTAACGAAAACCAACGACCGCATTTATTGGCATTTATAAATATATAAATAAAACAATAAACGAACTTTTTCAAGTTGGTTTACATTTTCAGGTTTCTGTAAAGCCTTTCTTACATACTATTATTCATTAAATATTGTTTCCCCTACAGACCGGTTTCGACCTTTCAGGTCTCATCAGTGCAATTAGTTGCTGATGAGGAAACGCAAATTACTATTAGAAAATAAATATCCCAAACACCGTTAAAGTAATTTTTTTATTATTGACTATTATTTAATTCACACAATAAAATTATTTTGATTGTCATTGCCTATTGCGTACTTGACCACTTGAATAATAAATATAGCAATAATGGCATTTAACACCGGTAATAATAAATATTTTCACGTCAGTTACAAAATACGGCACACTTAATTAGAAACTTGGTTCACGTGCCGAAACCGCAAAAAGCGAAAAGTGAATGGTGCACTGTACACTGTTCATGAATTATTGTGGCCATTTACACGGGACATAATTGATACCGATACTGGTTCAATTTTGCCTCCGAGTACGAATTGTGATAAAAAGTCTACGCGCTAAAAGTAAATTACTCGAACAGTTTGATTTTATGGGCGGCGATTCTATTTGCATAATGTTTTGGAGTATTCTTAGTTAATTAGGTATTGATGAAATAGGGCACTTGATTTTGTTTCACAATTCTTAGACTAGTTTTGACTTTTACATCATAATATACAGAAGGAAAATATTGCTTATACAGGATTCTGCATTTCACCTCCCGTCTTCTATAGCTCAGTTACTAATTAAGTTAGGATTTCGATATTTTGTAGAATATGTTTGCATTTCAGGAAAATATTTTTGATTATACAGGGTGTCCCAAAAAAGCGTGACGTCATGATGATATATTTTTTTAAATTACATGCTATGTATTTTATTGCTTATTTGGGTACCTTTTATGGTTGACTTCATACTCCTATAACTTTATTGGAATCGATTCAGGGATATCAGCGAAAAAAAATTAAAACTAAAAAAAATCAGTTTTGCACTATTGTTTTAAAAAATGAATAAAAAATAAAAATAGCGTCTTGTTAACAAAATCATACAAGGTACTTATTAGATAAGGTCTGATAGTCCCGTTAACTAAGTTTGATTGATATTAATTATACAGGGTGTCCAAAATCTAGTGTCAAACATTTTAAATTTTAAAGCACTTTATTTTGCTTATTTTAAATTGGAGCCCCTGTATATTTTTATGTCATTCCATGTAGAATTAAAAAAAACAGTTTTCCTCATAACAACCCTGTCTCAATTCCTAACGCATTAAAAGTTATTTGCGGAAAACTCGTTTTATTAACCATTTCAATAGCTATTTTACTAAATAGAAATCGAAGGTGGCTTTGAAAAACAATTTATTGACATTAAAATTTAACAAAGTGACAAGAGACTATTTTGGCTTTAGTAATGTAAACGTTTAAAGCATTGTTAACTTAAGTTCTTTATACTCAAGATTTATATTTTGTCATGGAAAAAATAATTCTTGAGTACAAAGAGCCTAAGTTAACAATGCTTTAAAGTGATTACTTCCCTCAAATGACCACAGTAATTCGCTTATTACACCCGATTTTAGATAAGATTATAAAATATTTAACAACAACAAAGTACATAGTGTTTACATTTATTTATAAAATTTATCAATATATTAATTCGAATATCCAGAGCTCTCCGTGGTGTATCGGTTTGGGACGTCCTTTTGGTGCGAGGAGCTGTGGGTTCGAGTCCTACGCTCGATGGCATAGCTTTAATTTTCGAACATTTACCATTCGAGTCCGTGGACGTTTATTGATTATCCTATTTTATTTTATTTAAATTTAAAAATTACGAACGATCGGTTATGACCCTAAACCGCAATTCCTTTAATAATATCAAAGGTAGAACGACAATATTTTTAACTACTAATCAAATGTACTAATTTAATTGCATCCAGAAATATTCCTATCTAGTATTAAACATTCTGCTGACTTTTCTAATATGCATCACTATTGTATGCATCTATAGAAATAAACTGTTTATTATTATTATTATTTGCTCTTCAAAAACAATGTGGTCAAATATTGTTTTTTGTTTATCCTCTTTATTAATCTTCACGCAACTTGCTGTTCAGTAACTTGCATTTTGAAGTTATATTACCCGGCGCCTCCACAATTGTTAAAAAATTCATGTACGCAAATAATAAAATGAATATTTTTTGTATTAGTACTTTACATATTTACGAATAGTAATACTAAATACTAACTAAACTATCAAATAAAAAAGACAGATTAGAGCTTAAATATTCAAATATCTCGTCTAGTACTGCCTTGTTTCCTTAGAGGACTGCATAACAGGCGGAACGAATTATTGTTTATTGTGAGTTTCATTTTGATAATAAAGTTGCTATTCCATATGACAATTATTATTAGAATTTTAAGATAAAAGTTATGTAATTTGGGTCGACATGCCTTCAGAATTAAATACACTGGAGGAAAAAAAATTGGAACACTTGAAATTCGTTAATTTTGATCATTTTCAAACCGCCATAATTCGGCGTATTTTCAATCGATTGTGATGAATCTTTAAGGGCGAAAAACTTTGTAGTGTCTTCTTTAAAGCCATCAAAATCGATTGAAATACGCCGAGTTATGACGGTTTCAAAATGGTCGAAATTTCACGAATTTTAAGTGTTTAATTTTTTTCCTTCAGTATATGTAAGCATGGGAATGTAGGCGTAAAAGTCTACTAACTTGAAAAATGGATACAATTTAAAATATTTGTTTTGTGTTATCTTGGTTCTGACTTCCACTGAACACAGTGGCCTTTCCAAGCAACCTTCGTCTTCGAAGGGTGAAATAAAATTCAACTGAGTTTAACTTTTAGAAACTGCATGTATTCCGGACTACCCAATACATCGAATATTTACAAAAGTCATAGTATTTACAAGTGGCGACAACACCAGTACACCGACGAGCGTAAAAATTATTTTTCCTTAAAATAATACGCGATCCATACGTGCAACGTTCTTGGGGAAGGTCTGCATTATTTCAAGGACGGTGGCGAAAAAGAGATTTTTTTTTTCTATTTCAATAAATTTGTAGTCCTTTTTAGTCTCTTTACGACTGTGTAAAAATATTGTTTTTTTTTTCATTTCAGCAATTGAAAAAAAAATTCTTTTTTTAAAACTTATTTAATGTATCAAATGTTCAAAATGAGCACCATTCCTTTCTTGGCAAAAGGCCAATCGGCGATAAAACCCATCCCTTACATTTTGAAACATTTCTGGTGGAATTTGTCTCATTTCTTAAATAATAATTAATTAAATTAATTTAATTTCTTAAAAAACAAAGTATTTTAACACAGTCGTAAAGAGAATAAAAAGGGCTGCAAATTTAGTGAAATAAAAAAAAGGTTTCCATTAAAAAAAATAATGTCTACGACATCATACGTGAAAGACTAGTGATGTCATACTATTTTTAAAGACACTAAAAAGTGCGCAATAAAAAACAAAAATCGACGTGTCCGAGGATTTTTTTCTGGAACTTCTCATTTCATAAATACCGAATTTCTTCCAGTTGAAGTTTCCACCCAGTATATTCATTTATATTGAGAGGGAGTGATTTTAGCATCAGTTTGTGTTTAAATATTCCCTCGGGCCATAATCTATTAATTGTGGGACATAAAATACTATTACGGTTTTCTCGATGTTAGATATGAACTGCCACAAAATTCGAAAACAACAACCTTCAGAAATTTATGAATATCGATCCCACATTTACAAAAACAAAATTGAGTTTTTAAGCAGTATTTTGTGAATGTAATTAAGTTCTGTAAAATATTATCATTTTGAGAATTGTTTTCTCCAACTTGAAATACAAATTACTTTGCTCTATTTGTATAGGCTACGCACGGACAACGGCGCAGCGCAGCGGAGCCGTCGCTCGTCACCAGTTACTTTGGTCAATTTTAATACGATATGCTCAGACGATGGCGCAGCGCAGCTGAACCGACGTTCGGCACCGGTTACTTTGGTCAATTTTAATGGAATACGCTTAGACGACGGCGTAGCGCAGCGGAGCCATCGTTCGTCACCAATTAAAAAAATTGAAAAATAAATTTACAAATAGGAACAAAAATTAAAAAGCTTAAAAAAAATTAAAATAATGAAAAAATTAGAAAATTAAAAATTAATTTTTTTTTTTTGACTTAGGCGTATGCCATTCAGTCACGACATGTTTGTAATTAAACGAGCAATTGTATATAAATATTAACATATGTGGTAAGTAAAACACGTGTGTTTGAGAATTTTCTCAAATTTTTAATGTCGAACACTGCGACATATGTTTCGCCACACAGTGGCCCCTAACAATATAGTATTTAAGTCGCAATTATAGTATTGTCTTACCATTGATCATCTGCCTGATGAAGCCACTGTGTGGCGAAACATATGTCGCAGTGTTCGACATTAAAAATTTGTGAACATTCTCAAACACACGTGTTTTACTTATCACATACATTATGGAATTTCACCAAGTAACAGCCTCATCAATCCAATAAATATTAACATATACACACATAGTCTTGGCCCTTGGGCCACATTTAGCAACCATTTTGGGAGTATGTTATATTAAGTAAATATGTTGCCTATATGGATTGATATTATATTTTTGTTTTCGTGTCTAACATAAACTTATAGAGGGCACAGTATATCTCGAATTTGTCTAAGGATAAGAGATGGGATAAATTGACGGGGAAGGTTGTATATTTATTAATTGTGTTTAAAAGAGTATTTGTATAAATTCTGTTTATTCTACAACCAAAAAATATGTGATTAAAAATTTAAAATTTAAAATTTAAAATTTAAAATTTAAAATTTAAAATTTAAAATTTAAAATTTAAAATTTAAAATTTAAAATTTAAAATTTAAAATTTAAAATTTAAAATTTAAAATTTAAAATTTAAAATTCAAAATTTAAAATTTAAAATTTAAAATTTAAAATTTAAAATTTAAAATTTAAAATTTAAAATTTAAAATTTAAAATTTAAAACACCGGAAGTGGGCGTTTACCTTAACTGTTTTTTGTTTTTTGACAATATTTTCTTAATTATTCAAAATATCACAAAAACATTTAAACAAATATTGAAGACAATAAAGAAATGAGATTATTTCGCTTAAAAACATTTTTCATAAAATCATTTTTATTCGAGAAAAAAATGTATTATTTTTATTTTATTTTTGGTTTATAATTATAAAACGATAATAGTTACAGAAAATTTATGTTAACAATAATTGTAGAGAATACTAAAATGAACAACTTATAAAGAATAAGTTTTTTTCTAAATACCTTTAGTTTTTGAGTAAACTGAGTTTTTGAATTTGAAGTATAATTTTTCCATCTTTCATAATTTTGACGTTTTAAACGTCAGTTTCATCCGAGTTTAAACAACGGTCGATGTACATTTAAAATATGATTTCAATTGAAAATAAATCATGAAAACGTAAATATAAATGGCTATGATACCATTAAGTCGGAGAAAGTAACATGATGGCCACATCACCTTATTTTCTTTTTCGCTTCTCTCGGATCGCACCGATTCATCAGTGTTTCCTTCCTGATCTTCTTGACTAAATTTTCCTATTCGAGAATTTTACGGCGAGGGTATTTCTTCTTGTGTGCATTTTCTCTTTGGCTTTTATCCGTGCAGACTTATTTTCTTGTGGGTTTTCCTGCACGCTTGATTCCGGTGAGATATTGTGCCCGTGGGCTTTTTTTGCTCAGCTTTTTCCTTTACGCCTCTTTCCAATCGTTCTGTTTCTTTCCTGAACTTGGCAAAATTTTTCTGTGCGATGTTTTTTTTTTGTGAAAGTATTTTCTTCTGTCGTCGTCTATCTTAGTGGGAATTTTCAACGTGGGCTTTTATCCGTCCATGCTTATTCCGTCGTAGGCTTTTTCGCGCTTCTTTCCGATAGGTTACTTTTTTCTGTGGGATTTCTTCTGGTGAGTTTTTTCCTTTGCAATTTTTTTCTGTTATCAGTTTTGAATTTCTTGACTAAATCTGTTGCCTATTTGGTCCCTTTAAAGCTGATCTAATTTTAAATTTCTGAATGGCTGATACCGATGTCCCGATTGTAATGATTGTCCCATCCAAAATTCCATTGTTTGTTTAACCCAGATATGCCTACAGTTCTGTATGTAGGACGACCATCTTAAAGTACCTCTTAAAATTATACCCAGAATATCGTCAGCACCATCTATCATTTTTTTTATTCCAATAAGTACGTTCAGTGATTATTCATTGACATTTGACAGGAAGCGAAAAATAACCTCTCTGTGTTTTTAAATCCTAATTACTTGATTTAGAGAAAATTATCATTTACTTTCCTTTAATTTAAATCTCGGGCAAATGTGGGGTAAATGCTTGCTTGAACTTTTGAAATTTGTTTATTTATTTTTTTCCCATACAGAAAGGGTTTTTTTTTCTGGTGAGCTTTTTGCGTTTGCAATTTTGTCCGGTCACCTTATTAGATGTGTTATTCTTTAGAACTTCTTGAGTAAATCTGTTTGGCCCATACGAAATTTGATCATATTTGAGATTTCGGAATGGCTGGTCTTGCTTGCTAGGATTCTCTCATCCAAAATTTTAAATGCTTAAATGCTTGCTTGAACTTTTATTATTTATTAGCTTCATTTTCACTATTTAGACGTCTTTAATTGTGCTAAATCATTTATTTAGATGCAATTTTTAGTTTTACAAAATAAAACACGTCTGAATAAATTTTAATTCAAAAGGCTCTCAACCAACATAATGCCGATCATTTTTTTTGTTGAATCCAATAGTTCAATATGAAACACTTTTGAGTAGCTAAGAGCTGTATTTTTCATAAGTAAAACCACAAGAGGTTTATTTTTTCCGGAAAAACTTCGAAATTTTCCACATAACTTTGTTGTTTATTAATTTCACGAGAGCAAAATCACGTCTTAAATCGCGAGACCGCAGGTCGAGCGATTTGGTGATTTTGCTCGAGTTAAATTTTAGAAAATAACAAAGTTTGAGTGAAAAATTTTGAAGTTTTTCCTGCATAAAAATAAAACTTGAGTGGTTTTTAACATGATTATTTCATGAAAAGCAATTTAATTACACATTTCTTAAAAATAAATAAGACATATTTTTACATTTTACAATTACCGCTTATATACTAAAAAATGGGGAACAAACGTGGGGGGGGGGTTGTATTAATGTGTTGAAATCAGAATTAAAATTAAAATTTGCGTTATAATAAATGAATTATTGTAGAGATTACTAAAAACGTGATAAAAAATGGAAACTAAACTAAAAATACACGCTACATACATACATATACATATACATATACATATACATATACATATACATATACATATTATTCACTTATGTGATGTTAAGTAAAGGCGAATTATTGACGTCGATTTGGTCATTTAACAGAACACCGCGTTTATTGAATCTGTTGACTCCATTTTACATATTTTTTAAACGGTTTTATTAATTGGTTTTATTAGTATTTAAAAAATTTGATATATGGAACAGTTTCCAATGTTAAACACTTTGTTCATGAAGTAATTTTTGAAGATTATTTGTTTTTGAAGTTTTTTTTAGGTACGGTACCTGCTATTATATCGTCGTTTTCACTATTCCTTTTTGTATCGAAACCCGAAATCTTGAATTACCTTAATTCATTTCACTGATCCACAAGATAATAAATTGAAAAGTTGGTGGGTTAATTTGACGTTTATATGTTTGTATTCCTAGTTTGCGTTATCAACTATACACAGGAAAAACTTTTACTGTGCCTGTTCAGACATGCCCAATCTGTCAGAAAATCGTCTCATTTGGCAGTCGATTAGAGAGAATTTCCGCCGTTGGGATCGAAGCATATTTTCTTCGTTAATGATAGTGCAATTGAGGAGTTGAACTGCAAAACTCAACAAATCCACTTTTATAATTTGTTCAGAAACCGCGAAAAACGTTCAGGAAGTTTATTTGTTGCTTTAAAAAAATGAATGTTAAGCCACATTTTTAAATATGATTTGTTGCGTTTTGAAAGGTAATTCACAAATATACGGATTTATCTATGTTTGGACAGTAAGAATCGATACCAAGCTCATTTTGGCCCAAAATTGGATTAGTTGACTTTTGCAGTTCAACTCCTCAATTATTATCACTGTATATATTACTATATTTATGTTATTAAACATTTTTAATAATAGAAAGCTGACAGAGTCCAACTCTGCCTAGCATGGTGAAGTTTTACCGGAAAAAAATTCGTGGTACGATGCGGTATTTCCGTTTATTAAAACAAGTCACCTGATACAATTTGGAGGTTCTGATTGGTTCTAAATGATTTGAATGAAATAATCTGTAAAATACGCAAAATATAATGACCACTTCGTATAACTGTTTCATATGACATTTTATCGTTCTTCGTAAATAACTTTTGTATGGTATATTTAAAAAGTCCTTCAAATCTTCCTCCCACCATCGCTATTTGGTTTCAAAAAAATAATCTCAGTACGAGAGAAGCAGGGCCTGACCGAAAAGAGTTACAAAATCTATAGACGAAAAGGATAAATCTAACGGATGCAACTAATGCTAATTAATATTCTTCATTAGCACATGAAGAAGTTTACCGTACCGTACTTTATAGTATTAAAATTAATTACTACTAATTACATAACGCTGATATAATCATTGATCAGCATCATCATCATCATCCCGTATGTCATTTATTACGAATTTATCCAACCTCTTCACGTACCGACCATTATATTATGCAACATCGAACAAATTGATCATTAATAGACCGCAAACATCATTGTTTCTAATAATCAATTTCCCAATACATCGTTACTCTATATCGCCAATTTGGTGCATTATTTAAATTAAATTGGAAATAGCGTCGTTTCCTTGTACATAAGAAATAAACGCGATAGAAATTTCATTCATGCACCAATAGATTTATTGTATCCTGTGTATCCGGAATATAAAGAGAAATCTTTACCGTATTCCGGAGCCGTTCGGTATGCCGACGAAGAATGCAGAATTAGCAATCGGCACACAGATTGCATAAGTAGAAGAATTAGCTATTATTATCAAAATTACTTCTTTAAAGCATGTTATTTTGATATTAAATTAAACAATAATCGAATTAAATTATGTGTAAGGCTGTACAGATCTTGAATGACCTTTCAGGAGTAGCTAGAAGTTTTGCTCGACCTTAAATCTTCCAATTTGTTCCAATATTGAAGAAAAATACCTCTAATTTTGCTATTTTTTCTTATGCTATTCACAGCATCTTCCTAAAATGTTGTTCATTTCCTAAGCTGTAGTTTCTGCGTGTGGGTCTGTTTTCAAATAATGGCACCTCAAATTTCATTTTTTTCTTCTTCTGTCATGGTTAGTAATTGATAATGTAGAAAAATGTAAATTTTTAATAAATAAAATGACAAACTTATATTCTTTGCACTGTTGCTCAATGTGACAAATTCGTCAAAATATTGTTAGATGGCGTTTGCCCCTCAAATTTCCCGCGAAAAAAATGGTTAAAGATTCAAAATGTCACATCTAATTATTAGATTATAAATGAAATAAAATTAATAATAATAATAAATTAAATGATACCACGATAGACAAGAACATTACTAATACAGTATAATAACATTTTAAGAGATAACAATATCTCATATTGCTCCAATAAGTTTTCACGAATGAATTATTTTTGCGCGGGAAATTTAAAATCCGAACTGTCAAATAAGTATATAAATGTATAAAAATACAGATAAGAAAGGCTGCAAAAAATTAATCTGAATGCACGTGAACTTGAGCCTAACGCAATAAACTTTCTGATTAATACAACTTAATACATTTACCACCTACAGCAAAAATATAATAGATTAAACAGTTGTATTAAAAAAGCATGCCTTCCACTGTAATTTCAACATAATTGTGGAAATACTTGTAGTGACATTTATATACCAACAAATTATACACATAAATAAAATTGAAAAAGAAACATTTACATGGCAATAGTCTACATACATCCGCGAATTGAATGAATAATAAGATATTAATAATAGAAATTTCAGGCAAGCGTGGTTAATTGCCCCCTAGATTGCAAATACCAAATTGATTTAAGATACCATCGACCACAAATTACAGCAAACAATAGATCCCCGGATCGACAAGTACATTGCTTCCTCCATAATTTCTCCACAGACAATCGTCCAATCGTGCTTGAAACTAGGCAGATGAGCAGATGAGTTTTTTTTTTGTGCATCCGAGTGAAATGCACAAATGGAATTTTACAACCAACCGCTTTCGTCATCATGCAACATTAAATCTATAATTAAATTACAACAAAGAAACCTTAGACTCCGATCGAGCGTAACGGAATAAATGTCACTACCTGCGTTGAAAAATTCGAAAAAATCAGAACCAATTATAAACGTATCATGGTTATAAAACACCGTCCTGACTTGCATACGGCTTCATCTAATTCCGCAGAAATGCCACATCGTGATTACAAAATGTTGCGACAGAAGAAAGTGTACTTGACGTGTCCGTTTATCTAAATATTGGATCATTTATTTTAATTGAGGTTAGCGAATGCAAAAAATGGTTCAAAATATGAAATCATCGATTCGATCATAGGTTATAGGTTATGTAAGTGGTCAGGCCCAGATCGTTCATTATTGAAACAAAGAGGTCTGCTCTGAATTGTTCAAAATTTTATTTTGTAATGGCTAATTACAAAATTGAATATTATTTGTTGAACAGTAACCTCATGTAGTTATTTATTAACAAGGGCTGAAAGTGGAATGAGTGTGAACATTGACGAACGAGTCGAGTGACGCACACGAGCAATATGCCGTCGTACTTTTGCCCGAGTTATGAACACAAAACTGTCAAAATTTGATAGTTACCATGCACGCTTGATGAATGCAACCTCTTCCTATGAATAATATCACGCTACTAGTAACTTTCTTAATAATCATCGTAGACCAGCGTTTCCCAATGTGTGGGTCGCTTTGGGAAACGCAGAAGAATTTTGCCGGGTCGCGAAAAAATATTGTAAAAACACAAAAAAAAATATTTTTTTCATATTAAGAAGAATTTTGCCGGGTCGCGAAAAAATATTGTAAAAACACAAAAAAAAATATTTTTTACATATTAAGAAGAATTTTGCCGGGTCGCGAAAAAATATTGTAAAAACACAAAAAAAAATATTTTTTACATATTATTTGTTTTATAACAGTTAGTCACTAGAAACGGTGGCAAAGTGTGTATTTGTAGTTTTTCGCGTAGCAGACTTTTTACCAAATTATGTGATCATAAACACCTCCTTTTGTATTGTAATTCACGATGGCTTTCAAAGAGAAACGTTTTAAAACGTCTGAGCTAGATATAGATTCCACTCTATAATTCTATAAAAATTGGAAAACTACCTTAGATTTTAAAATAATCACACTTGAACAACTCCCGGTTGTGATGAAGTTTTTACAAACCGCAAAAAAACATTTGAAACAAACCTTAAATCTTCGAAATTCCTCTAAAATAGATTACACTTTAAATATCTACTTAATTTTGGAAACATTAAAAATAATCACACTTCAACATTCTGAGGTCGAACATTTTCGAAAAAAAAATCATTCAAACAACTTCTCATTTTTTTTAATTCACTAATAATATATTGCACTTATTTTTTCTGCAAAAAAAAATGCATACGTTACTAAGCTAGATTTCGAAATAATCCCACTCGAACACTCTGAAGTCAAGCATTTTCTAAATCGCCAAAAAAATATAGAACCTAAGGCTGAAAGACTTCGGTCGATGGCCATTTGTAGCTCTTAAGAGTTTCAATAAACTGTATTTATTATTATAGAACTTATTGAAATTTTTAAATTCACTCAAAATGCATTGCAACTTCACTTTTCTATAAGAAATTTGCAAACATTCCTACCCTAGATTTCGAAATAATCACACTCCTGTTCAATTCTGAGGTCGAACATTTTACAAGCCACAAAAAAAAAACACAAAAACAGTTGCAGCGTTCTCGAACCTTTTCCAATTGAATCAAAATGGATTCTATTAAAATCTATCAATGCTTTTAGGCACAATTTTGAAATATTTACCCTTAAACACTGAATACAATTTTAAAGTTGCCTTGAAAATAAAAACCAATTGCAAAAAATTACAGACTTTCAAATTTACTCAAAACGGATTAATTTTCATTTCTATAATAAAATCGGCAAACATATTTTAAAATAATCACACGTGCATTGAAAAACCATTTTTTCACTTAAATTTACTCAAAACATGAATTTTCGGTTTCAACTTTTTCCGAAATTTCAACTCAAACATTTTTGAAAACGCAAAATCATGCATTCGTCTAGATTTTCTTCATTTCCTAGAAAACAACTTAGTGGATTATCTTCAAATTTTACAAGCACATTCTATAGATTCGTAGTAAAAAAAACAAGTAAATGATAAAAAAATAATGTGAGCTAGTTTTTCCAAAATTTCAACTCAAATATTTTTGAAAGTGAAAAATATGCATTTGGCTCGGTCCTCGAGAGGATTTTCTTAATTTCCAAGAAAGTCCCTTAATGTATTATCTTTAAACTTTAAAAGCAGACTCTATATACTTTTAGCAATAAAACAAGTAAATAATCAAAAAATAATTTGGGCTAGTTTTTTCGAAATTTTGACTCAAACATTTTTGAAAATGCAAAATTATGCATTCGCCTAGATTTTCTTAATTTCCTAGAAAACAACTTATCTTCAAATTTTACAAGCACATTCTATAGATTTGTTAAAATAGATTTAATAAAACAAGTAAATAATAAAAAAAAATAATGTGAGCTGTTTTTTTCCGAAATTTCAACTCAAATATTTTTGAAAGCGCAAAATTATGCATCCACCTAGATGTTCTTAATTTCCTAGAAAATCCTTTAATGTATTATCTTCAAATTGTAAAAGCACACTCTGTAGATTTGTAGGAATAAAGCAAGTAAATAAGCCCAAAATAGTTTAGGCTCATTTTCCCAAAATTTCAACTCAAACATTTTTGAAAGTGAAAATATACATTTGGCTAGATTTTCTTAATTTCCAAAAAAGTCCCTTAGTGGATTATCTTTAAACTTTAAAAGCACACTCTGTATACTTCTAGCAATAAAACAAGTAAATAATCAAAAAAATTATTTGGGCAAGATTTTCCAAAAATTTTGAAAATGCGAAATCATGCATTCCCCTAGATTTTCTTAGTTTTCTAGAAAACACCTTAGTGGAATATCTTTAAATTTTACAAGCACATTCTATAGATTCGTAGTAATAGAACAAGAAAATAAAATAAAAAATAATTTAAGCTAGTTTTTTGCGAAATTTCAACTCAAACATTTTTGAAAGCGCAAAATTATGCATCCACCTAGATGTTCTTAATTTCCTAGAAAATCCTTTAATGTATTATCTTCAAATTGTAAAAGCACATTCTGTAGATTTTTAGGAATAAAGCAAGTAAATAATCCCAAAATAGTTTAGGCTCATTTTTCCAAAATTTCAACTCAAACATTTTTGAAAGTGAAAAATATACATTTGGCTAGATATTCTTAATTTCCAAAAAAGTCCCTTAGTGGATTATCTTTAAACTTTAAAAGCACACTCCGTGTACTTCTAGCAATAAAACAAGTAAATAATCAAAAAAATAATTTGGGCAAGTTTTTCCAAAATTTTTGAAAATGCGAAATCATGCATTCCCCTAGATTTTCTTAGTTTTCTAGAAAACACCTTAGTGGAATATCTTTAAATTTTACAAGCACATTCTATAGATTCGTAGTAATAGAACAAGTAAATAATAAAAAAATAATTTAAGCTAGTTTTTCCGAAATTTCAATTCAAACATAATTATGCATTCACCTACATTTTCTTTATTTCCAAGAAAGTCCCTGAGTGAATTATCTTCAAACTTTAAAGGTACACTCTGTAGACTTCCAGTAACAAAACAAGTAAATAATCAAAAAAATCATTTGGGCCAGTTTTACCGAAATTTTAGCTCAAACAATTTTGAAAGTGAAAAATACGCATTCGGCTAGATTAGTGTTTCTCAACGTGGACGATTGACCAGTGGCGGCTCGTGGATGTTCGGCGGTGGGGCAACGGATGAAAATTTGATCAAAACAGCAACGAAATATTTGTTTCCTCTAAAGGAGTAAGAAGTGCGGCACGAGCGATATCTTTGTCCTCGAAAACTTCAAATTGAACGCAGTTTGCAAATCTGAGCTCCTCGTACGTCAATTAGTCGGATTAGAGATTTTTAATTTTTAACGAAAACATGAAAAAATGGTGATGTGGCCATCATGTCATTTTCTCCGACTTGATGGTATCATTTATACTTACGTTTTATGGTTTATTTTCTATTCAAATCGAGCGTTTTGTAGACTCGTATGAAACTGACGTCTAAAACGTCAAAATTATAAGATGGAAAAAATATACTTCAAATTCAAAAACTCAGTTTACTCAAAAACTAAAGAGATTTCGAAAAAAAACTTATTCTTTATAAGTTTTTTTTTTCATTTTGGCATTCTCCACAACATTTTTGCTTGAAAACATTTTTCATAAAATCATTTTTATTCGAGAAAAAATTTATTATTATTTTTCTAATTTTTGGTTTATAATTATAAAACGATAATAGTTACAGCAAATTTATGTGAATAATAATTTTAGAGAATGCTAAAATGAACAACTTATAAAAAATCAGTTTTTTTCGAAATCCCTTTAGTTTTTGAGTAAATTGAGTTTTTGAATTTGAAGTATAATTTTTCCATCTTTCATAATTTTGACGTGTTAAACGTCAGTACACCCGCTCGATGTACATTTAAAATTCGATTTAAATTGAAAATAAACCATGAAAGCGTAAATATAAATGATACTATCAAGTCGGAGAAAGTAACATGATGGCCCCAGATCACCATTTTTTTTTCTTCTAGAAATCGTTGAAATCTGTAAGAACCTCAAATCGGATATTTATTTTTAGAAATTTTCACAATCACAATACTTCGTAATGATAGATCTAAATAGAAAATATGGAAAAGTACAGATGTAAATGCTGGTTACATAGAAGATGGACGATTGAAGATTTTCTTGCAACAACGGACAAGACAAACCAGTCTCGTTCCACTTGACTTTTTTTTATTTTCGAAGCATACACAATGACGCAATAAATCATTACAGTAATGATATTATGAACTTTAGTTTTCCGACCATTACATATACCTATAATGACTCTCTAGGCTGTACTCGATAAATCATTATACTTTTGACGGAATCGTTAATGTACCCTGAAGTGATTTAAACCAAAAAAAGGAAAATTTCCTGCTTAACATATCTCCGGGGATTTGTTAATTAAAATTAGGTAACAATAATTAATACATTTTAACAACTTTCTCCGCAACATTTTCACTCCAGTTTTTGCGAAATTCAACCATAAATTGGGCACCATGATGATTCTACATTATTTACTTCATTTTTACGCTGGTGACGACCGAAAAATTTGCAATTATTGGTAATTGCGACCGCAATTAGCTCAACTCGCAGGTCCTTGAGCTCTTAATTTTGATAATTTATATGTTAGTAAATATGTATTATTTGTTCAAGTAATTAATGCAATTATTTATTTGAAAATTGGCTCATTATCAACAAACTAATAAATACATCCGCGATCATCTAAAATCTAAAGCTACCGAATCGAGATAAGTAGAAAGCTGTAAAAGAAGAGTCAAATCTTCAACAGATCAGGGTAACATTTGAAATGAAACTCTTGTTTTTCAAGGGAAAGATACCTCGATGTTCGAACTGTAAGAGTTCAGTTTCCCTAAATCCAAGGGCTTTATTTTTTACCGTGAATGGAGATTAATTAAAATAATTGCAACATTTAGTAATCAGTATCGATGTGTTTTTGATTATCCTAAAACCCACGGCCCAGTCATGATGGATTTGATTAAATTCCAGAAAATCCAACATATTAACAAAAAACCTAATTAAGACATTAAGAAATTTATACTGACTCGGCTACTTTTAACTCAGCTGGCTACCACACATTACAAAATCAATAATGAAATCCTACAAAATTAAGGCTTTATACATTATTAACAAATAATTTCATCATCACAGTTCCTCTCATACATCGTGATTAGTTGATTTATGTACAATTAAAGCCGCACATGCTCGAACTTAATTAATTGACTTCAAACAACATTTCGCAATCTCCGGTTTCGGTCCCGATCACAAATATTTCTAATCAGACCATTAAAACTCTTTAAACCTCTAATGAAAATTGCACGAGAGTTCGGTAACGTTCGCATGAATTTACCTGCAAGTGACCTTAACTAACGTCAATTAGCGCTTACTTTTACCCAGAAACTTATCACTTTCTTCGCAGACATAATTCGTTGAGGTATTGCGAGCGTGATAGACGTGAAGGTCTTTTTGTTGAAAAATTTGAAGTGTTCTAATGGTGGATTGGTGCACTGCGTAACGGCGCGTGTGCCCAATATTATTTACCTGGTGACCTTCACCTAAAAAAAAAAAGTTGATACACATTTTGTGTAGTGTTGAAGAATTTATATACGTTATATAAGATTAGTTTCTAGTTGTTACAAATCTTTACGTAAGCGTATTATCGGGTTTTATAAGAAATTATGAAGAAAAAGTGAATTTTCCAATTCAGGGATTCTTCCTCTGTCATAAACTTGCGTGCGTAGAAATCGGCCTACTATAAACTTTTGACTTTAACTATTATAAACAAAAAGCACTCTTGATAAATTTGAACTCATATTAAAGCATATTAAATTGTCTTTCAAACGGAATATTTTTTTTTTATCTGATGGATACTAGCTAAAAGGAAATAGTTAAAGTCAAAAGTTTACAATGCGCCGAAGTTTATTTTTATCGAAACTTAAGCTCGTTTAGCCTTTACCGTGACGGCCCCATGAAAACTCCCTCTCTTAATTCCCAAGTAATATCTTCATTCCCCATTTGATATTCGAGATTGATCAGAGTGATCAGCATGTGATCCACATCATATACCGGGTGACCCAGGGATCTGTAAAAGCCCCATAGCTTATTTGCTATTTGAGATATCGACTTCTAGTTTTATTGAACTGGTACCCACATTTATTCTACATAAAGTTATGTTTTTTTTAATGGAACACCCTATATTTTATACTTTATTTTCAACCCTCTTGAGAAGCTGATAAAAATAGTATAAGATAGTATGGGTCTATTATGGACGGTTGGTTAGTTATGGGCAAATTTGTGGCAAAAACATGTACACATTGAAAACATTGCAGAAGCGTTCCTAGCAAAGATTGCATCATTTTTTATACACTAGAAAATTTTCCATATCATGAAGAATGATACACATCGGCTTAGGTCCCTCTTTGTTCATGCTGCTATACAGGGTGTCAACATACGCAAAACAATGGATAACTATTTTTTCAAATGGAACACCCTATATAAGTTGCCACCAATCTATGGAATTTTTAATAAGCTTTCCAATGATATACAGTTTATATAACAAAATATTAAGGATTCTTGAGATTTATCAATAAACACATATTTCTTTTGCCACCTTCTGGTGATTTTTTTATTTTCAGCCAAAACTATGCATTTTATAAGAGACCAAAGTTGTAGAGCGAAAAATTTCCGATCGATACAGGTATTTCAACTTTTAAGATAATGCGTGCATTGCCCGCTAGAGTGCGCAAAATCGTGACCGTATATGCATTTTAGCGTTTTCTTTTCAAATTTTTTATTAATAAATTGCACTATACTTTATTTTCCGCACCCTCTAGCGGAAAAGTGGGAAATTAAAGGGAAATTCAAATGACCGAAATCGATTGAAAATGTTCCGCTCTACAACTCTTAATAGAAGCAATTTTTGCTAAAAATGCATAGTTTTCCCTAAAAATGTATGTATTAATTTTCGTGTTTTCAATGTTTTTTTTGCATTTTTAGCGAAAAATATGCATTTTAGGCAAAAATTGCTTCTTTTAAGAGTTGTAGAGCGGACCATTACTTCCTGAACGCTTAGAAATTTTCTAAGTAACGTTACTATATTTTACAGAGGAGACACCACTTCATGAAATTCATGAAAAATACATCTTGTGACGTTGTATAACATATAATTTCATAAGATTTTAGTATGGGGTGGAACAATGTCAAAGCGAAAAAGAGAAGATATTAGGTCGCTTAAGGCGGACCAAATAAAATAATTTTTTTTTATTGTAATGACCGAACATTTTTCAATAACTTTGAGGATATGGCAATTATTTTAACGGAAAATCGTAAATGAATTCTTTTTCTATAGATCTTATTTTTTTATAATTTTCCAAAGCATTGTTTGCATTTTTCTTTCCTCCAGTTCAATTTTGGAGTACTGTCGTTTTGTTTCCTTCTAAAATATGGCAATTGTTTTGAGGAGAAATTGTAAATGCATTGTTTTTCTATGGGTTTTGAGCTTTTAAGGACAATTCCTCGTTTGATGATTTTTTTTTTATAATTTTCCAAACCATTGTTTGCAGTTTTCCTTGCTCCAGTTGAAGTTTGGAGTGTATAGCAATGCTTTTGAGGGGAAAAATAGTAAAATCATTGCTTTTCTATAGATTTTTGACCTTTTAAGGCCAATTCCAAATTCAAAACTCATATGGATTTTAAGTCTTGTTTTGGGATGAATGTTCCTGATTTTTTTACTTTAGTATTTAAACTTGAAAATAGTAAAGTAGTAGTTTGCTACGTCATATATTTGTCTCTGGTGCAGTTGTCATTGATGATGGGAATCAATTTTAACCATGTGCACTATTTCAAACGCTAAAAGGACGACATTAATTGTGTTGGGTTGAAACGTTAGTCCAATTTTCGAAGTGCAGGACCAAAATTTTGGATTTTAGGTCTAAATTTATTTATATTAACGTATTAAAATTTCAACGCTTGAATTTTAACGTTTATGTAAATTGTTCGCATTTAAAGGGTCAAATTTTAAAATTCAAAACTTGTATACGGATTTTAAGTCTAATTTTCGGATCAATTTTTCTAAATATTTATGACGTTAATATAAATAACTTTAAAATATTAGAATAGTTTGCTACGCGATCTAGTCGTCCCTAATGCAGTTTCCATTGATGTGAAACGATAATTTATACCTATTTAAACTTTGTGTGTTATTGTCCAAATTTCAGATTTAACTGATATATGTTCAACAATGATTAAGACAGTCAAAATGCCCCTATCCCTAGATTTTGGAATTTACCCGATAAAAGATTGTTTTGGGGTGCAAAAATAAGGTTCCCATGGTCAGTGGGCCGAGAAGTTGGTCATTTTTTAGTGAAAAACAAAAGGTTTTCATTCTTCTGATGCCTGAAACGAAATGCTCCAAAAATTTCAAAATGTGATATCTCGGCGAATATTTAAGTTACAAAGATGAAATAGCTTTCGCCTGTTGCTAGAAAATGTTGACATATATGTGGGAAATTCCACGAAAAATGGTAAAAATCTTTAAAAAACGTTGAAAAATCGATTTTTCAAGATGCATATTTTAGTAGATTTTTACAGGATAAAAATGATGCAAATGTCAAAAACGGGTACAAAGGGGCCTGGTAGGTTACAAATCGATTTGTAAATTTTTGGAATTTTTTTTCAGGTCTAAATGACCTTAAATGGCCTTGGAAAAAATGGTCAATTAGGTATTTTCATGAATTTTTCATTCACTCGTTCATCAGTAAAAAAATAATATTTAAAAAAACATTTTTCAACCCCCAGAGATGGCGGAGAAGGTTGTCGGCCCACTGACCATGGGGACCTTATTTTTGCATCCTAAAACACCCTCTTATGGGTTAAATTCAAAAATCTAGGGATAGGGGCATTTTGACCATCTTAACCGTAGGTACCCTTTAATTGCAATGCCCAACTATAAAAAAACAGTAATACAATGTCGCACACTCACCAAACCCTACATAATTGCAATTGTTAAAAAGGTGAAAATGTGAAATACACAGGGTGATCAATTTAAAAAAGTTGCCGATGATGTCATAACTCGAAAAACAGGGCAGCTGTAGAAAATAAAAATACGTCACTGAACAAAATAAATAAAACTATACACATTTCTTTTAAAAGTAATGAGAGAAAAAAACAGACGTTTAGGCAGAAATCAGGTGTTCCAACCCTGTATATTGGAAAGGATTAAAGTATTTAGGGTCAGGATTGTATAAACCACAACAGAAGAGGTTATATATAGTCCCTTCAAATTAGATATTTTTTGCAGAATTTGTTACTTTAAAAATTTGATTTAAAATTAATTTCTTATCCAAATTTATAATATTTAATTTAAAAAAAACGCAAAAATGCATGTACGGTCATTTTGCGCCCTCTAACGGACAATGCATGCATTATTGGAAAAGTCTAAAGATCTGTATCAATCGGAAATTCTCCGCTCTACAACTTTGGTCTCTTATAATTTTTCCAGAAAATGCATAGTTTTGCCTGAAATCAATCAAAAAAAAATCAGCTGAAGGTCACAATTTGTGAAATTTTTCAACGCTCTTTAGCGGAAATTGCGTTCACTATAGGGAAATCCAAATGGCCAATATCAATCGGAATTTTTTTGCTCTACAACGTTGATCTCCTGGAATTTTTCACCAAAATGTATAGTTTCGGCTCCAAGTGCAAAAAATGAATTAATATATTTATATACTTTATTTTCCGCGCCCTCCAGCGGAAAAACGGGAAATTATAGGAAAATTCAAATGACGTATATCGATTGGAAATGTTTCGCTCTACAAGTAATTTTTGCTCAAAATTCATAGTTTTCGCTGAAAATGCAAAAAAAAACATTCATAAATGCGAAAATAGTGTTCAGACAGTAAAATGCACCTAAGTTTACAGGTCGCTAAGCTGTGGGTAAAATTTCTCTAAAACGTCGATTTTTTGCCTAATTTGAAGGGTCTAATGGTAGACGAGAGATTTGATAACTGGAGAATATTATGGACTAATAAAATTAGGTGATGTGGTAAGTTAAGCAGATGACATTTACATAGCAAACCTCGATTCCATACAGACTTACACAGTTAAACGCCTTTTGAATATCTAAAAATATTATAGCGGACTGTTCAAGTTCTAGATAAGCTATTTGACAATTTGAAGTTAGGTTTTTGGAATGTTACCAAACATTTTTCAGTTCTTCGGATTGTCAAGTGAAGCGTCTTTATTTAAATGATAACTAATAATATACACAAAACAAATAACAAAATTCTAAATAAAATGGGTTATCGGTATATTTTAAAGCGGATGTTTGACAGGTTCTGTATTTAACGCAAATAAAATTATGTACCGGAAGATTTGCATACAAAACACATAAATTGTTGAATTACATTTACAGACATAAGCGTAAAATCTGTGCGCACTGAACAACATTGCAAAACCATTTATTAAATCCTATCAAAGAAACCAAATCTCGTTTTCCTCATTTACAACTGCACAGAAGCAATTATAAAAAGTTAGATTTCGCAAGCGGAGATTGCAATCTGAGCGGGGAGAAAAACGTGCAAGTTTTATAAAGCCAGCAACCATTGACCATCCATTTGCAAATGACCTCAAGTTCATTGATAAATGATACAGCGCCAACTGCAGGAAACAATTGTATAAGCGTACTTTAGTTGAATGAGGAATTAACAAAAAATATTGCTCAAGGAAATTTTCTTTGGTAATAAATACATCAGGTTTCATAATTGCCTCACGGGTTGATAATAAATTTGAAGTCGTCAATGATTGCGACATTTTAAAATGATTTTATTATTTTTTTGGCGAATGGAAGGTCGGGTAATTATAAGGTTTGATAAATATTTATTACTGGACTACTGAAATTATTTATACGGGGTGTTCCATAAATATACCGACAAACTGGTGGCAGGGGATATCAAATCAAACTTATTTTGTTTTACAAACATATGTCCACTGGTTGCCAAGTCGCTGGTCCAGATACTGACGCACGTTCAAACCAAAGTTGGAAGTGCTCCATCATGCCGAAACCACATTTTGGCCCTAATATTTAAGGGGACATTTTAATATGATTATATTATTTTTTTGGCGAATGGGAGGTCCGGTAAATATAAGGTTTGATAAATATTTATTACTGGACTACTGAAATTATTTACACAGGGTTTCCATAAATATACCGACAAACTGGTGGTAAGGGACATCAAATCAAACTTATTTTGTTTTACAAACATTTGTCCACTTGTTGCCAAGTCGCTGGTCTAGATACTGACGCACGTTCAAACCAAAATTGGAAGTGCTCCGTCATGCTAAAACCACATTTTGGCCTTAATACCCAACGGGACATTTTCTAATTATCCTGTTGAAATTGCAGATAATTGCAGATAATGATGATGAAAGTTTGCGTTTATACGAGCAATCTTTGTTTCGAAGCAAATGGTCAAAATTTTGAACAATTATTGTAAACAACAATTTTATTAAATGCAATAAACATTAATGAAAAAAACAACCTTTTTACAAATTTCAACACCCTATATCTCAAAAACGAAGCGTTTTCGGACATATTCATACAACATGTTTATAAAACAAAATGTGTTTGTTTTGATGTCCCCCACCACCCCTAAAAGTTTGTCGGTATATTTATGGAACACCCTGTGTACAAGTAAGAATAATTTTACATATTGTACAATAGCTATTGATGAAATAAGGTGCTTGGTTTTGTTTTATAATATGTTTAAAACTGCTTTATTCGTTTAAAAAAAAATGTTTCACCACGTGTTAAATGAGAACCAAATTCATCAAAATTTTGATTTTTTGTTTTTGTTTAATTTCATGGCAACCATTATTTTCGTGAAAATGATCATTTTTATTTTATAATTTTTTAGGGTTTTTATGAATGCTAAAAAATAAATAATAGCTTGACTGCATGCAGGAATTTTTACTCTCCAAAACATTTATTTACATGTTTCCTCTAAAATGATCAGGGAAGATAATATTCCAATATAAAGAAATTAACATTGAAAATCCTATGTTCCGTTTTGTTCTGTATGCCAAAGGCTTAAAAAAAAACTTTACTAAAACTTTATTGTTTTTTTTTGTTTACATTTAGATTGTGAAATTTAGCGTTGATTCATCTGCCACTACCGCACTAAAAATTCATTCTGTTTATTTAGATTCAAAGCACATTAAGAACAAATATTTTAAAATTATATAACATAAATTCGTCACGGTGTTAACCTTACGAAAATATTACAAACATTCTGGAGCAATAAAATACCATTTTTAACATTATTACTTATTAATGTGGCGCAATGATCATTTTCACGGTGCGTAACTCTGCAATATAATTTTGTTGCCACACTCTTCTGGCACTAAATCGGATGCAATATTACGTTCACCGAAGTGCCAATATGCGAGCAAATCGATTTAATTGCACATTTAAATACAATGTTCTATTCACTTTTCGTTCTTTTTGGGACTCGACCGGTTGCGCAAAAATTCAATTATCGGTGGCATTTTGCGGGATGCTCTACTTTGTCCGACTTGTAATTTTGCATTATGAGATGTAATTAATCGAAGTTGTTTCTGGATGTTATTAGGTGGGTTTCGTAAGATGGAATTATGCTCAGGGTCTAATCACCGAAAATAACTGTTTTTATGGCAGATTAGGTGGTCATTTAGATCGAGCATAATTTGGAAACGAAAGTGAGTATTCTTGCACTCTGATTGTGATCTGTTGTGTTCTATTAGCAAGGAAATTGTTGATAATTAAAATAATTATGTTGAGGACACGCCGTTTAAACTACAAAGCTCAGTGCCACGTGGAGTTAAAAGCCTTTTGAATGTCTAGAAATAGTTCCGTGGAAGATTGACCTTCGAGGAGTGCTGTTTGTATATTTGATGAAAAAATAGTGAGTGAAAGAGTGGTCGATCTTTTTAAAACGAAGCTAAATTGATCATTTGGAATGCGATTTATGATAATATTTTGTTTACCCTGTTTAATACTGATTTTAATTTTTTTTCAATTGTAATCGTAATTACAACTTTAATTTTCGATTTTAATTTTAATTTTGTTTTTGTTTTTATTTTTTTTATTTTTATTTTGATTTTAATTTTCGTGAACAAAGTATAGTGTACCACTCGCATATAATGGCTATTAATCACTCAAACAATTTGCTCCACTGGCCTACGGCTCGTTCCGCAAACATCGTTCTCGTGATTAATAGCCATTATTATATGCTCGTTGTACAATATACTATTAAAGTTCAAGACAGATTAATAAATTATATTTCATTTTGAAACAATAATCGTTATTTTCAAATTTTTGTGCAACTGTTTCTATATTTATTTCTACGCTCGAGGAACTAGGCAATTTTTAGTTAACAATAAGTTCTGTTCTCGTGTAATTTTTTTAAATCTCGTAACTTGGTGTTTGCGGATTTTTGCTGTATCATCGATTGATATTTGTGAAAATTTGGTAATTTTTTAAATTTGCGACAACTGTTTTTATAGTTTTTCCTAAGCTTGCTAAGCTCGGAGAAATGTCTGATTACAGGGATAATTTTGAAAATCTATAACTTTTGAGAAATTTCTTATTACAAGGATAATTTTGAAAATCTATAACTTTCGCCTTCGTGGGAATTTAAAAAAATGGTAAACTTCTTAGGTTAGTAGACAGATGCAAAAGTATCTGTTAGTATTTGCAAAAGAATTACGCAACGATTTCAAGCTTTTACGACTTTTTAAATTCCGACTAGAATTTAAATCGTATTGCAGGGGCAATTTAGAAAATTTATAACATTTATCTTAGTCGGTGTTTTTAAAAACAATTAGGTTAGTAAATACATGCAAAAATGTCCGTTAGTCTTTTTCAAAACAATTACGCAACGATTTACATTTTTACGATTTTTTAAATTCCCGCTAGAATTTGAATCTTATTGCAGGGATAATTTTGAAAATTAATAACTTTTGCTTTAGTGGGAATTTTGAAGTACGGTTAGTAGACAGATGCTAAAGTATCTGTTAGTATTTGCAAAACAATTGTGCAAGGATTTTAAGTTTCTACGACTTTTTAAATTCCGACTAGAATTTAAACCGTATTGCAGGGACAATTTAGAACATTTATAATTTTTATCTTAATCGGTGTTTTTGAAAACAATAAACTATTTAGGTTAGTAAATACATGCAAAAATGTCTGTTAGCCTTTTTCAAAACAATTACGCAACGATTTAAATTTTTTACGATTTTTCAAATTCCCGCTAGAATTTGAATCTTATTGCAGGGATAATTTTGAAATATAATAACTTTTGCCTTAGTGGGAATTTTTAAATACGGTTAGTAGATAGATGCAAAAGTATCTGTTAGTATTTGCGCAACAATTTGAAGTTTTTCCTTTTTTTTAATTCCGACTGGAATTTAAATCTTATCGCGGGGATAATTTTGAAAATTTATAACTTTCACCTTAGTGGGTGTTTTTGACAACAATGAATTAGTAAATACATGCAAACGTGTCTGTTAGCATTTGCAAAACAATTACACAACGAATTATTTTTTTTACGATTTTTTAAGTTCCAGCTAGAATTTTTATATTATCGCGGGGATAATTTTGAAAATGTATAACTTGTATCTTAGTGGGTGTTTTTGAAAACAATGAACTATTTTGATTAGTAAATACATGCAAAAGTGTCTGTTAGCATTTACAAAACAATTACACAACGAAATATATTTTACGATTTTTTAAGTTCCAGCTAGAATTTTAATCTTATTGCAGGGATAATTTTGAAAATTTATAACTTTTGTCTTAGTAGAAACTTTTGGTTGACAATAATTTATGTTGCGAAATAATTTTGGAATTTAGTGATTTTTGTTTGCTCATTGATTAGAATATCGAATTTTCCAGTTTTCCCATTTCCTTTTGCTTCCGGGAAAATGCGGAATTTCTTGTTGACAATATGTTGCTGTTCGCGTGTAATTGTTTGGAAATCTAATAATGATGGGGCGTTTGCGGATTTTTACTGTATTATAAATTGATGTTTCAGAAAAAATTGGCAATTTTCAAATTTTGCGGCAACTGTTGTTATATTTTTCCCCAAGTCCAACTTTAACAACAATAATTTACCTATGTTGTGAAATAATTTTGGAATTTAGAAATTTTGCTTGCTCGTGGATTAGAATGGTTTTTGAGTAAATATTGAATTTTCTAGTTTTTCTATTTTCTTCTGCTCTCGGGGAAATGCAGAATTTATTGTTGACAATATTTTGCTGTTCTCGTGTAATTGTTTGGAAATCTAATAATGATGGGGAGTTTACGGATTTTTACTGTATTATAAATTGAGGTTTGAGAAAAAATTGGAATTTTCAAATTTGCGGCAACTGTTTTTATATTGTTTCCCAAGTCCAACTTTAACAACAATAATTTACCTATGTTGTGGAATAATTTTGGAATTTAGACATTTTTGCTTGTTCGTGGATTAGAATGGTTTTTGAGTAAAAATTGAATTTTCTAGTTTTTCAATTTCCTTATGCTCTCGGGGAAATGCGGAATTTCTTGTTGACAATATATTGCTGTTATCGTGTAATTGTTTTCAAATCTAATAATGATGGGGCGTTTACGGATTTTTACTGTATTATAAATTGATGAAAAAATTGTCAATTTCCAAATTTTGCGCCAACTGTTTTTATATTGTTTCCCAAGTCCAACTTTAACAACAATAATTTACCTATGTTGTAAAATCATTTTGAAATTTAGTAATTTTTGCTTGCTCGTGGATTAGAATGGTTTTTGAACAAATATTGAATTTTCTAGTTTTTCAATTTCCTTCTGCGCTCGGGAAAATGCAAAATTTCTTATTAACAATATGTTACTGTTCTCGTGTAATTGTTTTGAAATCTAGTTATGGGGTGTTTGTAGATTTTTACTGAATCTTAGGAATGGATTTTAAATAAATTTGGAAATTCTGAAGTTTGGGAAAACTGTTTTTCTACTTCTTCAAAGCTTTGCGAACAGTGAAGCTTCTGGTTTATAATAAGCTTGAATCTAGTATGACTCTTAAGGAATCTAGTTATGTAGTTTTTGCAGATTTTTACTGAATCGTTGATTGTAATGATTTTTTAGCAAATTAAAAAAAAAACAGTTTGTGGCAACTGTTTTTTCTATTTTTTTTAGGTTCGTGGAAATGTGAAATTTTTAGTCACAATGAGCCTAATTCTCGTGTGATTCTTAAGGAATCTAGTTATGTGGTATTTGCAGATTTTTACTAAATCGTGGATTGGAATGATTTTTGAGCAAATTTAAAAAAAAAATCAGTTTGTGGTAACTGTTTTTCTATTTTTTTTTTCAAAGCCCATGGAAATGTGAAACTTCTGGTTTACAATGAGCTTAATTTTCGTGTGATTCTTAAGGAATCTGGTTATGTAGTGTTTGCAAATTTTTACTGAATCGTTGATTGGAGTGATTTTTGAGCAAATTAAAAAAAATAAGTTTATGGCAACTGTTTTTCTATTTTTTTTTCAAAGCACGTGGAAATGTGAAACTTCTGGTTTACAATGAGCTTAATTCTCGTGTGAATCTTAAGGAATCTAGTTATGTGGTGTTTGCAGATTTTTACTAAATCGTAGGTTGGAATGATTTTTGAGCAAATTAAAAAAAACAGTTTGTGGCAACTGTTTTTCTATTTTTTTCAAAGCTCATGGAAATGTGAAACTTCTGGTTTATAATGTGCTTGTTTTTTTTTGTGTGATTCTTAAGGAATCTAGTTATGTAATGTTTGCAGATTTTTACTGAATCGTCAATTGGAATGATTTTTAAGCAAATTAAAAAAAAAATCAGTTTGTGGCAACTGTTTTTCTATTTTTTTCAAAGCCCATGGAAATGTGAAACTTCTGGTTTACAATGAGCTTAATTCTCGTGTGATTCTTAAGGAATCCAGTTATGTAGTGCTTGCAGATTTTTACTAAATCGTGGATTGGAATGATTTTTGAGCAAATTAAAAAAAATAAGTTTGTGGCAATTATTTTTCTATTTTTTTCAAAGCTCGTGGAAAAGTGAAACTTCTGGTTTGCAATGAGCTTGATTTTCATATTATTCTTAAGGAATCTAGTTATGTAGTGTTTGTAGATTTTTACTAAATCGTGGGTTGGAATGATTTTTGAGCAAATTTAAAAAAAAAATAAGTTTGTGGCAATTATTTTTCTATTTTTTTCAAAGCTCGTGGAAAAGTCAAACTTCTGGTTTGCAATGAGCTTGATTTTCATATTATTCTTAAGGAATCTAGTTATGTAGTGTTTGTAGATTTTTACTAAATCGTGGGTTGGAATGATTTTTGAGCAAATTTAAAAAAAAATAAGTTTGTGGCAATTATTTTTCTATTTTTTTCAAAGCTCGTGGAAATGCGAAACTTCTCGTTTACAATGAGCTTAATTCTCGTGTTATTCTTAAGGAATCTAGTTATGTAATGTTTGCAGATGTTTACTGAATTGTCAATTGGAATGATTTTTTAGCAAATTTAAAAAAAAACAGTTTGTGGCAACTGTTTTTCTATTTTTTTCAAAGCCCATGGAAATGTGAAACTTCTGGTTTACAATAAGCTTAATTCTCATGTGATTCTTAAGGAATCTGGTTATGTGGTGTTTGTAGATTTTTACCAAATCGTGGATTGGAATGATTTTTGAGAAAATTAAAAAAAAAATTAAGTTTGTTGCAACCGTTTTTCTATTTTTTTCAAAGCACATGGAAATGTGAAACTTCTGGTTTACAATTTGCTTGATTCTCGTGTTATTCTTAAGGAATCTAGTTATGTAGTGTTTGCAGATTTTTACTAAACCGTCGAAGAGTTTGGTCTACGAGATTGTCGACATTAACTAAAAATAATAAAGTTCATAAATATGTGATAATAATGTAACATAAAATTTTTTTTTTACAATTACACACTTGCATTATATGCATTTTTTATATATGAATTCCATTCTGAGACACCCTGTATAACTATTACCAAATTTGATCGTTTTTTTAAAATATCACAAATCTGGAACATTGGGGCGCATGCATACAATTTTGTAATGGGATGTAAAAATTGCAAGTAACCACTTACTTCAATACTTTCTTTTGTATACCGTTCAATCCTTATAAAAAAAATTAAAACAGCGGACGTAATTTAAATATCGAACACATTATATAACAAATAATTAACAAGAACAGCCTTGAGTTTCCTCCGCAGCGTGATTTATATTTCTTTATTGATTTATGGCAATAACTGCGTTTAAAATATAATTGGCAACTATCTGATGCAATTACTAACATAATTAAGTAATTACACTAATTTATTGCCCAATGCTGTAATAATTATTGTAGTAACAATTTGGCAAAACAATGTGTATTTATTTACATTTATTTTTATTTAAACAGTTTATAAAACCTATTTTGCAATTAATTACATGACAAATTAAAATTGTAAACACTGAATAAAACACTTACGTCCGGCATTATCAACTTTTTTTATAAACAGGCATTTTGTTAAATGATGTTTTGGATAAAGGTACATTTAAAATTGTCATGGGTATTGTGACTCTTTTTAAAGGAGTTTTAAGTAAATGTGATTTTAAGATCTGTTGGCAATAGATTGTATACGGATTTTTGGTAAATTTTATCTTCACAGGTGGGCAACACTGAATTTGAACCTTTAAATGCCGTCGAACCGCTGACGCGACTGATCCGCCATCGCCGCCGATCAGCTGAACAGCTGAACATTGAGTGAACCGTCTTTGACTTATTTTCTCATGTGATTGAAACATTTTTATTCGATGGTTTCCCGAATTACGGAGTATTAATATAATTAAATAAATAATCAACGAAGCTGCTCCGTATATCTGGAGGTTGCAGGTTCGATCCCTGTCGGAGGCATGTTCACACAGCTATATACGGAGCAACTTAACTTCGTTTATTATTTATTTCATAAAACATTTTTGTCATCCTGCGTGAATAATAGCGATAGTTATCGCGCCAATCCGTTCTTCTCTGCCTCTCATCCTTTGTATTGTAGCAATTCTTGTCGAGACACCAACTCCATGAGCTAGTCGGAGGTTAACGAGGTGGGGATCGCCCCCCGTGTTATATTTTACTTACGCATGTAATTTAACATTTCTTCATCAAAAGAGTCACCGGTGAAATTTGAAAAAACTTGAATTCAAGATTATAAACCGAACTGAAATCACTGTAACCTAACCTCAAAACTATAAACGTATAAGTTAAATCATCATTAAAATTGTTAAAGGGAGAAACTTCGACACTTAATATTAATGGGCTAAAGGACATTTAAACTGGTTGGTAATACTGCACATTCACTCTTAAATCTCGTTTAGCTTTAACTGTCCTTTAAAATGTGTTGATAATACCGGGCGTTACTATGTTTATTCAGTGATTATATTATGAATTACCACGTAGTAACAGTCACAATCATCATCATGATCAAATTGTAAAGTTTTCAATTGCAGTGTGATGAATATTAGAATACATTTGATCAAAATAACTTGTTTCTTCGCTTTTAAGTACTCTATAAGTATATTGTTTATTCTAATATGTTGCTGTTTCAAGTTTGCTTTAAATAGCATGTATTTACGTTTTTTCTTTACTTTTTATTGCAGTTAGTAAAAGCTACATTGGCTAGAGGAGACACCCACAGGTCCATGATGTTGTTGACCACCTGTTTGCCCATTTTGGTGAGTTCATTACTCTCTTTGTAATTTTGTTACCTTCCCTTATTATCTACATGTAAATTTTGAAATCATGCAGATTGAAGAAATGATTATCCGTTGCTTTCGGCGTGGGCGCTGTGGGTTCTAACCCCATTTTATGTATGAAAATTTACCATTCTGGTCCATGGATACTAGTGGTTGGCCTATTTTATTCCAAATTATCAATATTAACAAATGTAACAATCGGTCCTGGCAGAATAGCCTAGTAGGTTACGCCAATGTCACTAATAGCAGTCACTCTTCCTAAACCGGGAATGCAAACATCATTTCTTTAAATTAATTTTAAAAAAATTCTTTCTATGTATCTGGATTAGTATTTTGTATTTATGTTACTAGAATTAATTTTATTACTTTAGTCGGGAGTAAATATGCTTAATTAGCTTATACTATCTATCAAATAATCAGAGTCATATTTTAGAGATTTTTTTTTTTGCGTTACGCCTGGCCTTGGTTCTGTGACCATTAGCCATCATCAATGTTGTAGATATATAAGTTATGAATTAAATGAATAATGAAAGACGTATACAACAACTACAGACCCGACCGATTTTAGAGATTTGTTGAAAACCTCTTCGCCAACTGCAGAAACGTTTGAGTCCTACCAGTTACCAGAACAAATTGGCAATATTTTATGTTATGTCGAGTAGGTACTTGTCATTTTGCCGTTTCTTGATAACGAGCATACTCGTCAAAAACAAAAAAAAATGCGTTTATACCGAGTAGGTAATCGTGATAACACAAAATATTCCCATTTTTCATGACGAAAATACTCGTCCAACACAGCTAACTGGTTAAAAAGACTACATTTCACAAACACTTTCGTATTTAATTTCAAACCAACATTAAATATAAGTTATATATGTTTTCCGTTACTTACCGGTTCATTATGTAACACTTCCAATTTCGCTTTACAAAAGAAACACATTTTTCATCAACATTACCACACATCTACCTTAGTCACACCATAAAAATGAATAAACATAAACACTCCCACCCAAAAAAAAAACACTTAATTACACCAAGCGCAGTTATATAACAGTTTAATTACACCGCAACACAAGACCAATCAGTTTTCATCATGCTTGGACATTAATCAAACGCTGGCGCTCGATGCCTTAGTGTCCAGGAAATTATTGACCCAGAGATACATATTCAGTGAAGTCCCGTTCATCTGGAGGTCGTTTAGGCGTGTTGTAACCACCCACACCCATTATTTCCATCGAGCATGGTGCATATCGTATTTTTATAGCCTTAATTTGAAGGAGAAAACAAGATAATAAATGTGGCTAGCGACTACAGTGGACATGGTTGTTTTTTAATTAATCGGTTTTTAATGAGTTCGCCTTTACTTTTACAATCTACCTTTTAATTTATGCTAAATGGTAAACTGTGCATGCAGATAATGGGTGATTGAAAAATAAGACAAACATTAACAGCGGACAGATAGGTTGAGAGCCAGGACCAAGAATAATTTATTATTAGCATTTGAACTATTTTTTTATATCTGTATCTATCGGCTTTTATACCAGGTGTAACTCACCCCTAGAGTTTTTGAATCAATTTGAAATTTCGTAGGATTACTGCCAAACGCATTGTTCGATTATTAATTGTTTGAAAACATTTCCAATTACTCAGCTCTGTGCACTTACCTTAATCAAATAATGTCTATAAGACGACAACTGTCCCTCATCCATCCTTCAAAAATTTAATTCAAAAATGATAAACCAAAAAACAACACTCACTCAACAATCACATTATTAAACTCTTTTTACACCGAACTCGCGCACTCAACTGGAAAATTTCGACAGGTGCTATCAGCCTTATCATCTGAATTTTGCCTCGGGGGTAATTCACGTCCGGTGTTGATATCACAAGACCACATTCTTTCTTCACCTGTTATCAGTGCTTATCTAGGCAGCGCCGATTCGAATCAAATTCATTTCAATCTGCACACAAGATAGACAAAGATGCAATACACCTGTTTTCATTGAAAGTCGGGCAGTTTATCTTCCGGCGAGTGAGTGTTAAGGTGTTTTAGTGTGCAGATTGTGGAAAATTAGGATTAACGAAAATAGATTTTAACAATCAATTATGAAGATGGACTGTTGGTAAGTGATTAAATGAAATTGGTTTAATTTTATTGAATGCATTTTTCAAAGTTGTTTAATATCTCTCAACACAAATAATGCACGAGTGGAATTACCATCAGTTCGATGGCCCTTTTACAGAATGTTATCGTCAATATAGTGTTAGGCCTTACAATAATACATACAAAGAATTCTATTAATTAAGATATTGTATAAAGTACGGAATAAATTCATTAAACAATTAACAATTGCTTACTTAAAATATTCCTCGGATAGATCGATTTTTATTTATCAAAATACAGAATTTAGGGATGGGGTGTGTACAGATTTTAATGGAATTTTAATCCCGAATGAGTTTTGAATAAATTTGTGATATGTCAAGTAGATGGCAATTGTTTGAAAAATTGATGGAATTTTTTGTATTTTCCGACAATTTCAGGTTCCGTTCGAATGAGATTATTTCGAAATTTTGGGATGGGGTATTTACAAATTTTCATGTATATATAATCCCGAATGTTTGTTTAATAAATTTGTACAATTTCGTTCGAATGGTATTATTTCGAAATTTTGGGATGGGGTGTTTGCAAATTTTCATGTAAATATAATCCCAAATGTTTTTTTAATAACTTTGTAAAATTTCAAGTCGATGGCAACTGTTTTTATATTTTTTTCAAGACTCGGAAATTTTTATATTTTCCGACAATTTCAGGTTCCGTTCGAATGAGATTATTTCGAAATTTTGGGATGGGGTATTTACAAATTTCCATGTATATATAATCCCGAATGTTTTTTTTTATAAATTTGTACAATTTCAAGTCAATGGCAACTATTTTTATATTTTTTTCAAGACTCGGAAATTTTTAAATTTTTCCCGACAACTTCACGTTTCGTTAGAATGAGATTATTTCGAAATTTTGGGATGGGGTATTTACAAATTTCCATGTATTTATAATCCCGAATGTTTCTTTTAATAAATCTGTACAATTTCAAGTCGATAACAACTGTTTTTATATTTTTTTCAAGACTCGGAAATTTTTATATTTTCCGACAACTTCACGTTCCGTTCGAATGAGATTATTTCGAAATTTTGGGATGGGGTGTTTGCAAATTTTTATGTTTTTTTAATAAATTTGTAAAATTTCAAGTCGATGGCAACTGTTTTTATATTATTTTCAAGACGCGGACAATAATAAGAAATAACAATTAAAAATAAAAATACAAAATATTTCGAAATTTTGGGATGGGCGGGGAATGTTTTTTGAATAATTTTGTGAAGTCTTATTTGACAATACGAACTGAATAGCTTTTGGTAAAATTTCGTACACCGGAAGTTGGTGTTTACCTTAACCATTTTTTTTTAAATAATTGTTTAAATATGAAAAATACTACAAATATTTAAACAAATCTTGAAGACAGCAAAGAAATAAACGTTTGAAAATATTTTTTCATAAAATGTTTGTTTTTTGAAAAAAAAATCTTTTTTAAATTTTTTGTCATTTTTGGTTTATAAGGAAGGAAGCGATAACAGTTACATCAAATTTTTGTATAATAATTGTAAAGAATACCGAAATGAACAACTTATAAAGAATAAGTTTTTTTTCGATATCTGTTTAGTTTTTGAGTAAACTGATTATTAGAATTTGAAGAATAATTTGTCATTTTCATCTGTCATAATTTAATTTAATTATCACAAAAAGTGCATTCCACGTTATGTTTGATGAATCCGAAAACGCGTATAATACAGTGCGATCGAATAAAAGTTAGTCAAAGTTGGCCATGAGCCAAAATTCCTAAACTTATTGGCAAAAGTGTCAAACTGGCTGGCGTATATTGATATTTTTAAATTTAGGAACTAAGAAAATGCATGGGGTGTTTTGTTCATGACTTGCTTTGACTAATTTTTTATTCGATCTCGCTGTATTATTACTGTACATTTTAGTAGAAATTAACAATTTTTGACAGTTGTAAATTGTTATTTTTGGCAGCTGAAAATTTCCTTTTTACTCCATGCCATTTGTGATGATAGAAATGTGCAATTTTTGACCGTTGTCATTTTTAGCAGTTGACATTTTCTTTTTTCTTTTAATATCAAAAAATGCCATTTTTGATTGTAAAAATCCACAATTTTTGGATGCTACTAATTTCTTTATTTACTGTTGAATCGTACTGTTTGCCGTGGTAGAAATACAGAATTTTTGACAATTTGTAATTGTTACTTTTGACCATTGGAAATTTTCATTTTTTAATATTAAATAATGTCGATTGTGATAGTAGAAATGCTCAAATTTTGTCAGTTAAAAAATTTTGGCCTTTGGAATTTTTCTTTTTATTGTTGAAATGAAACCGTTTTCAGTAATAAGCAATTTTTGCCAGTCCTAAATAGTTATTTTTGGCAATTCAAATTTCCTATTTCTTGCTAACGTGCCATTTGTGATGGTAGATATGTGCGATTTTTGACAGTTCGAAATTGTCATTTTTAGCAGTTGAAATTTTCTTTTTTTCAATATCAAAAAATGCCGTTTTTTATAGTAAAATTCCACAATTTTCGGCAGCTGCTAATTTCCTTATTTACCGCTGAATCGTGCCGTTTGTGATGGCAGAAATGCAGAATTTTTGACAATTCGAAATTGTCATTTTTGACGGTTAAAAATGTATCTTTATACTATTGAAAAATGCCGTTTCTGACAGTAGAATTGCACAATTGTTGATAATTTGTAATTGTTACTTTTGGCCGTTGGAAATTTCCCTTTTTATTGATAGTAGAAATGCTCAAATTTTGACAGTTGCACATTTTTGGCATTTGGAAATTTTCTTTTATTGTTGAAACGTGCCGTTTCCAGTAATGAGCAATTTTTGATAGTATTGAATAGTTATTTTCATCAATTAAAAATTTCCTTTTTACTGCTAAGTGCCATTTGTGATAGTAGTGCCATTTTTGACAGTTCGAAATTGTCATTTTTAGCAGTTGAAATTTACTTCTGTTTTTAATATCAAAAATACCGTCTTTGATAGTAAAAACCATAATTTTTGGCAGCTGCAAATTTCTTTATTTACCGTTGAACCGTGCCGTTTGTGGTGGCAAAAATTCAAAATTTTTGACAATTCAAAATTACCATTTTTAGCAGTTTAAATTTTCTTTTAATATTAAAAAATGCCGTTTTTGATAGTAAAAATCCACAATTTTTGACCGCTGCAAATTTCTTCATGTGCCGTTTGTGGTGGCAGAGATGCAGAATTTTTGACAATTCGAAACGTGCCATTTGTGATAGTAGTGCGATTTTAACCGTCTGAAATGGTTATTTATAGCAGTTGAAATTTTCTCTTTTTTATATCAAAAAATGCCGTCTTTGATAGTAAAAAACCACAACTTCTGGCAACTGCAAATTTCTTTATTTACCATTGAATTGTACCGTTTGTGGTGGCAAATATGCAGAATTTTTAACAATACAAAAATGGCAATTTTCTTTTTTAATATTAAAAATGCCGTTTTTGATTGTAAAAATCCACATATTTTGGCAGCTGCTAATTTCTTTATTTACCGTTGAATCGTGCCGTTTATGGTGGCAGAAATGCAGAATTTTTGATAATTCGAAATTGTCATTTTCTTCTTTTTAATATCAAAAAATGCCGTTTTTGATAGTAAAAATCCACAATTTTTGACAGCTGCAAATTTCTTTATGTGCCGTTTGTGGTGGCAAAAATGCATAATTTTGACAATCCGAAATTGTCATTTTTGACGGTTATTTATTGGAAATTTCTATATGAAAGTTTTTTGGAAAAAATTCTGCGGACGCCCATGTCGAGCCCTATTGACCACTGAAACCAAATTTGCTTTTCGTATAACGCAACTAAATTTAAATTAAATATTTCAAATAATTAAAACTGTAGGTATGAGCCTGTTTTTTGTTACACCCGGTATATACATGGTGCTTCGTACACACCTTCCCCGATGAGGTACATTTCCACCTTTCTGAGTATATCAATAAATAAAGTTGCCGTATATGGCATGCGATTCTGGAGGTACCATTATATACGCAAAAAGTGACTGTTTGGTGTACATTAAAACTTACTTTTTTTTAACGATGCAGGTTGGACTGTAATCGTCGCCGGTGAGCGCCCTAGGCATGTGATAACCGTTTATTTTTTTGCATAAAATCAAAGAACTTGTAGTTCCAACAAGACGGCGCAACTTACCATATATCGAGAGCATCGTTGGAAAATTCTTTGCGTTAGCAAAGTTAATAAGTGAAATTTTTATGTAAAAAATTCTAGTCTATCATTTATATTATCACCATTCTAACAAGATGGCGCAACTTGCCACATATCGAGAGCAACGTTGGAAAATTCTTTGCCTGAGCAAAGTTAATAAGTGAAATTTTTAATGTCAAAAATTCGAGTCTATCATTTATCACCATTTATGCGTTTATCACCATTTATGCGTTTTTATGTTAAAACACAGTTTTTCAATACATCTCCCAATTTGTCTCTTAAGGTAGACTCAATCAGTTCATTGTTTTTTGTTGGCAAAAGCTTATAGAATGTTTCGCTTCTACTGGTATTACTCGTCACTGTATTTTCCACCTCTTAATCATTGTTTTGTAGATACTCGTGGCGTTTCTCAAATTTTACGAAATTGTTTTTTTTTTTATTGTTATACGGATGTATATATTTCTAATACAACTTAATAATTTCAAGCAAAATATAATTTACTTTTGTACTCGAGCTTCAATTAATTTCTGGAATTTTTTTGTCCTGCGTTTCTAGATCGTAATCGGGATTATTACGATGTTGAAATGCGCTCCAAAAAATTTGCAGAAATTACTGATGCTCTTGTGGGATTTTAACCCGCCAATGGTGACCCTACTGGTCTGTGAGACCGGGTGTGTCGAAAAACTTTATTCTCAGTTATTGTTTTTTGTTGCAATTTCGAGTAGCTGCCGCATTGCAAAGCTTAAATTGATTAAATATCTTTATTTTATTGTCAAAGAGCATAAATTTAAAAAAAAAACATGAACTATTAGTAACACGTTTAGAAAAATCTTCAGTTAAAAACCCCGGTGCGTGAGACCGGCGTCACCATTAAATTTGCGTCACCAATAGCGGGTTAAGTGACAACAATTACTAATTTACGAGTTTACTGATCCATAAATGAAAAGGCTCAAAATTTTGCATTAGCTTTCATGTAACCCAAACACATGTTAAAATTGAAAGTACCACCATCACATCACGACATTACTTTCCAAGATGACATTTCATTTTTTTTTCACTCTAAACATGCTTGTGCGACGATTATGACATTTAATCATATTTCTAAATTGTAAGCAAGCATTACCTAATTTGTCTGCCTTTTCCACTTAAAGCAAAACCAACTGGAGCTCACTTCCTTTTATAATTGTAACTCCATATAAGTATTGAATTACATTTTTAAATTTTGTTATATAAACCATTGTTACGTGACGTAGCTCATAACGAAACCGTATCCTCTACTCCAGTGCTTCTTAAAGTACGGTCTAAGTGATGGGCCGCCAAAGTTAACTAATTGGTTAAAATTCGCACAGGGCTGACAATAAATGCGAAAGCCAAAAAGTTAGAGTTCTATGCGATTATTTGTATGTTCACCTCTATCTTAACACGTTCACTGCGTTACGGGGCATATGTGTCCCGTCGTGGACTGTATTTGAAGGAATAGATTTCTATTAAACTTTGGTTGTACCTTCGTCGTACTTTTTTGGGACCGATCACAGATTAATATTAATCTGTGGTACCGATTAACTCTATTCGGTTACCAGTACACAATTTAAAAAAAAATCTATAGGGGGTTTATTTGACCCGTACCGATTATTATGAAGTCACACAAAAATCGTAGCCGCAGTGAACCTGTTAAATGTGAGTAACTTTCTTTACTCCTAATGATATACAAACATCTTTAGTTACAATTAAATATACCGTACATAATAATTTCTATTTCTTCCGCAATTATTAATTGGCTATCGACCGGAGGTCTTTCAGCCGATGATTATATTATTTATAAACAACAGGAATTATTTTTTATGACAGCTGATCGGTTTAGGCTTTATTTTAAAAGATTAATTTCGTTAATACACGTAAAAGTACAACTGTTAATGACATGAACATTTCTTTTGTATCATTCAATATCCGTCGTGGCATTAGCCACGGAAGTGGTTGTTTCAATAAGTTATTTGTCAAGACTTAATTTTTCAAAGTTACAAGTTGAATATTCATAAATTTACGCTACTTTTCATCTTTATTTAATTTATTCAATTCTTCTGCAACAAGTGAGGTTGTTCAATTTTAATTATAAAATCAATCCATACACCAATGTTTCAACTAATCATGCCATTACCTAGATTTAAAAAAATCACACCCACATCTGACATTTAAAATTGAATCACGGAACTGTTTATTGTTATAAGTGTTAACATATCTCTTTGAAAAAGAAAACCGCATTGCAATGTTCCGATGTAATCTTTCCTCAAGTAAGTAATAGCGTATGTGTTACATGTTGAAATTCGTCCTTGCAAGGTAAAACAGAGTATCGTGTTCATTCTTTCTAATTATTTACATCCAGGAATAGTTATCGTGATAGGTTAGATTTGATGGAAAATATTTATTCGAAAAACAATTTCAGAGATCGACGAATACATCCGACGGTATTACGAATTAACGCACACTCGTTGCAGAGTCGGATATGTCAAATTATAATGAATTGGCTATTATTTATGTTCGGTAATTATATTGATGGGAATTTTGGCAATGAGGAGAAGTTCACGTTTATAATGCGTTGAATGTAATAAAATCAAAGTTTTGGATGCTGCTTGTATCGGACGTGTTGTGAGAACTTGACATTTTGGAGAAGTAACACCCACTGTATTTTTTTGTCATGATTATTGCCACGATTATTTTTGGACTTATTTATAGGCCATACATAAAAATAAATTAATTTCCTCAAAATTGGATGAGAAATAAAAATCCTGATTCAAAAACTTATAATACGTAGTAATTCATCAATTTAATAAAGTATGATAGTTTGATGCCAGATTTAACTAACAATTAATTTTAATTAATTCTTTATACCGGGTGGCCAAAATTCGATGTTTTTATAGTTCGGTAACCTCAATAGTTGGAAAAAATCTTATAAGCACGCTATGACCTCGTTCTCTGTAATAACAATAATGGTATTAACAGATCATGGCTAACTTGATTAGTTTAACAGATATCGGGAGTTTTTAATTTTTTGGCTATTTTAAAATACGTATTTTTCTCAATAACTGTAAGATATGCGAAAAATCAGTTGAATAGTTATTTATGTGGTGTTCTTCGCAGATTTCAGTGGCGCGCTTATTTTTTTTATTTTGACTTTTAATTTAAGAGTTATGACATAAAAATTGAATGTTAGCCATGATCTGATAAAATTATCGTTGTTGTTTAAAAAGAGGTCATAACGTATACAGGGTGTATTTGAAATAACGAACAGGCTCGTAACCACAAAGAGATTATATTATTTTTAAACAATATTCGCAATTATTTTGTTTATAACTGTAACAAAAAGCCCGCAATTAATTATTAAATTTAATGAGTGAAAATACGCAGTGGTAATGTGACCTCATTTTTAAACGGCATCGGCCTTAGACATCAAATTACAACAAGTGCGTAGGAAATATCTGAGTGCTCTTTAAGCGTCAATGAACTTGAGGACTGTTTATCTTTTACAAAAAAAAAACGTTGCGATAACAAATTTCGGAGGCAAGAAATCGTATCTCGCGTTTTAAATAAACAAACACACATTCCATGCAGACCTAATTAAATGAGAAAAGCATCGGTTCTCAAAATGTTAAAAAAACCTCGAAAAATTAGAAAAATTCAAAAAAAATTTTTTCGAATCAATTTTGACGGAAATGGGTTCACAAATATTTTGTGTATGTGCCCTTAAATGCCTGTTCGTTATTTCAAATACACCCTGTATATGAGAATTTGCCGAAGTATTAAATAAACAAGTAAGAATTTTCTTTATAATTAAATTCAATATTTCGAAAATCAAATTTGTTTATAGTCTCTTCTAAATTAATTGCTATTCGGGAATGTAATTTATTAGTAAAACGTAAAGTGATGTTGCATCGAAAGTGTTTTCAATTTTTAATGGGCGCAATTAAAATTTCTATCGCGAGAAATGGTTAATTGGAATATCCGGCTAATTTAGGGAAATTTATGCGCATGCATAATTGTTCTTTGATTGTTTCTACACATTTACGCTTTTTTTATAATTAATGCGGATGAGTTTATTAGAAGAATCGCCATGTGATTTGTAGTTATTTGCATAACATATCATTTTTTCGATCTTCTTCATTGTCCAAACTAAAAAGGAATAAATTAATAAAGGTCTGAATGTTTAATGTTGGAAGCGTTTAAGTTTTTGGTACATCATGATTGTAATTTGGGATAAAAATAACTTTTATATTCATTGTAGTTTCGACTGTTCTCTAGTAATTTTCAAACAATATTCTCTAGCAGAAGAGGTATTCCTCTTTTTCCAATTGTATTTCACTATTTCTCAAAAGTATTTCATATTAATGTCACTTTGATATTATCTCAAATAAAATTTACTATTTATGAAAACTCTTTCATGTTATTATAAATGATTATCTTCTTTTTTTTTTAATTTGAATAAACCCACAAGATTAAAAGATTAAAAATTAATCACGGTTTCCCGTACATTTACATAAGATTGGTCTTAAAGAGGATAGTTTGTGTGCATGTGGTGCTGAGGGTGATGTAAATCATATGTTCTTCCTCTGTGGTTTGCATCCGGAAGGATCCACTAGGTTCTACTTTAAGTTACAATGCTTTACTCCTCTTCTGCTCACAAGGAGAGGATCAGATGTGTGACTCTCCGATTTGATCCATTTTTGGCACACGTGTAGGTCATGACTGGGAGTGTAACAGGTGCAAGTAATATGGCGCACTATTCAGCCGTTTCCGAGAAAAATAATTGATTGATTCTAAAATTAAGATATTTAAATACACATGGATTTATAAAAACTATAAAAAAAACGAATGAACCCAACTTCAACAATGGGGTTCGATCCTTCGACCTTCCGACTACGAATCGGCGGTTCTATCGATGCGCCAAAAGGTCGGTTTATGCTTGTTAACGCAAAAGGTATATAAACATACGAATGAATAACAAATTTAAAAACCATTTTTTCTCGAAAACGGCTGAATAGTGCGCCCTATTACTTGCACCTGTTCCATTCCTAGTTATGACCTACACGTGTGCCAAAGATAGATGAAATCGGTGAGTCACACATCTGATCCTCCCCTTGTCAGTATAACTCATATCTTGTCCCTGGAAAACGCAGATATTTATTCCGAAATTCATAAATATATAATTAGAAATAATATAGCTATACCTATAACATAATTTCAGCTTTAAGATTCCGAAGGTTGAAAGTCACAAACCTATAAGATTTATATATACAACCATGTCTTGACTGAATGGCTCATGCCTATGTCAAAAAAAAAACAGTTGAAGACACAATTTTATCAGTAAGAGAAGAGGATAACGACAATACTAACTATACTAATACTAACACAACTTGCTTATATATATATAAAAAAAAAACTTTTTATAATCAGTTCAAAATGTCAAAACCAAAAGAATTGCTGTAATTAAGTTTAACAATGACTAAAAACTAAGATGTTTGTTGCTTAGTCTTTGTAAGACTTAATTGTCTAGTGTCACAAACGAGTTTTCATGGCAAACTTAGAAATATTATAGTAATTCTAACGTAATATTAATAAACATTTTATTTATTTTTATGGAATGTAATGTATCAATTTCAACTTTTTAAGCATCGTTGGATTTTGGAAAAAGATCTCTACTAGGCTAAATTTAAAAAAGAATATGTAGCCGTTTGAAAAAAAAAAACATCGCCCGCCTAATAATGATGTGAATACTAAACAATCATAAAATTGTAGATATGGTAGTATTTATCGAACCATTTATTTTAATGTTTGAATGATTGAAATCGGACCATAAATAATGGAGTTATGACTTTCTGCATTTTTTAGGAAACAGCCTATATATGTATACAGGGTGTCCCACCGAAACAACATATTAAAAGTATATATACTTCTAATAATTGTATTTGTAATGGTATTTTCAGCATTTTTATAATCCAGTGTGCTCTTTGAAATGAAAATATACTGGAGGAAAAAAAATGAAACACTTGAAATTCGTGAAATTTTGACCATTTTCAAACCGCCATAACTTGGCGTATTTTCAATCGATTTTGATGAATCTTTGAGGGCGAAAAACCTTGAAGTGTATGCGAACTTAAGCGTAACCCCTTCCGCCCCCCTCTAGCACCCCTGTGAAAAAAAATGTTTTTTTCAGGAAACCATGTCCAACTTTAAAGATGTCTATGGAGTTGGATAAATTTTGTCGACTTGATCCACCATAAAGGCATTCAAATTTGATCAATTCCCTACGCACGACTCGAAGAGCAAAGTTCGTACGTCGATTTGGCACCAAGATTGGGTGTTTGAAAAAAAAAGTGCATTTTGAGGTTTTTCGCACTTAACTCAGCGACTTTTTAACCAAATTTGATGATTCTTACGGGAAAAAATCTCATTTTGGCCCTACTTTAAGGGGATTAACTCAGAATGATCCCTTTTCTAACCCTTCAACCCCCGAACAAAAGAAAATACGTTTTTGGGGAAAAATAGCGTCCAATTTTGGCAACGTGTACCGAGTTGTATAAAATGTATCGACTCGATCCAACAAAAGGGCATTGAAATGTATTCAATTACCTGTGCAGGACTTAAAAACGAAGTTCCTACGGCGATTTGGGACAAAGTTATGGGTGTTTATAAAAGTGCAAAGTCTTTTGATTTCTTCGTTTGGAGGGGCGTAGAGCCCTCTCGTTGAGTGGGGGGATAAACCATCTCAAAGAGGACACATTTTGCTTTTGATTTCTCAAACGATCGTCGAAATCGGTTGGATAGAAGCTGAGTTATGGCCATTTGAAAATTACCTAAATTTTTACAAATCCCAAGTGTTTCATTTTTTTCCGTCGGTTGAAACGTCAAAATTATGAAAGATGAAGCTGACCTTACTTTCAGTTTTTCAAATGTACTTGTTTCCGGAAATCGATCACCTGTATACCTTTCGTTGTAAACCCTTCTTGCCAATAAACAATAGCGATTGCATTAACCCTATATGTAAATATTTTTAACAAATTCGTTTATTGAAAAGTTCAATCTAACATATAGTAAGTGCAAAAGTTTAGGAAAATTGGAATGACAAATATTGTTAAATTGACGCATGGCCATTAAAAAAACAAAAAATTCCAAGGTTGATGTGTAATAGCTTTCAAAGTACTATTTATAAACCTAGCAAACCAGGTATTTTTAGAAAGATAAGAAAAAGGACTTCAAATTTCTATATACTGGGGGTTCCATAAAAATAAAAAGTTTCTTTACATTTAACGAAGGTCTTCTTGCTCCATAAAAATAGCATGTAATTACTTAAACACCCTGTATATTTTTACATATTCCGACGCAGAATTAAATTCTTTGTTGATCTATATTAGCATAGCCTACACCTATCTTCTTTAATTTCAAAGATATTAACATTCCCTACATTATCTTCGTTCATTTTAAAGGTATTAACATGTTATAAGATGGGCCTAGAAAACAAAACAAAAAACGTTTGTTTAAACAGGTTTTAAATCAAAATATCACAAGTATTGTTGGCGGTAGAAGGGCGACCATATTGAACATTTACTAAATCAATTTAATTAGAAATGTTTTTTATTAAATTATTTCAATTTAAAATCTTATTATTTGTGCCAAATGTTTCGAAAACGGTTAAATTCGGAGGTTATGTTACTTAATAATTTTTTCAAAGAATTTATTGTGGAATCCTTTGAAATAAAGAATACAGCATGCTATTTAAAATAAGAAAGTTCGTGTTGATTTCCGGTGTAACCTGAAGACGTATAATTTTGAAAATATTTTCATTGAAAATTTATTTATTTTTATTTCTTACTCGATTATACATGTGTATGCTGAAAATCGCATTACAAATATTAGAAGCTTATATACATTTAATGTTTTGGTGGGACACCCTGTATATATAAATATTTGGTTGTAATTGGTTATGACGTCACATTTGATTTTATTTTTATTATTTAGTTTATTGTAAGGGAGATATTAATTAAAAAAATAGTAAAGTAATCTCTAATATGGAATTAAAGAACAATGATAAATGACGCGAAAAGATATGCTGTGTATCTTGGCGAATACTGTATTTACACTCAAAAGCTATTACGATTTAATTTTGCGTTACTGGTGGACAAAAATTTAAGAAAAAAATGTTATCCAACAAGAAATGTATTTACAAGGAGAGGATCAGATGTGTGACTCACCGATTTGATCCATCTTTCGCACACGTGTAGGTCATGACTAGGAGCGTAACAGGTGCAAGTCATGGGGCGCACTATTCAGCCGTTTTCGAGAAAAAAATTTATTGACTCTAAAATTAAGATATTTAAATACATATGGATTTATAAAAACTATAAAAAGAAAATGAATGAACCCAATCTCAACAATGGGGTTCGATCCTTCGACCTTCCGACTACGAATCGGAGGTTTTATCGATGCGCCAATAGGTCGGTATATGTTTGTTAACGCAAAAGGTATATAAACAAACGAATGAATAACAAATTAAAAAAATATTTTTTCTCGAAAACGGCTGAATAGTGCGCCCTATTACTTGGACCTGTTACACTCCTAGTTATGACCTACACGTGTGCCAAAGATGGATGAAATCGGTGAGTCACACATCTGATCCTCCCCTTGTTAGACAAACTCTGATGATGACTGCAATCTCAATCATTCCATTTATTTATTATTCCATCATAATCTATAATTTTCTCATGATTAGCATTCAATGAAACACTAACGAATATTGCAGCTACTGGGCATTTCATAATCCGTAATTAGTTAAATTATTTCCTTAATCGTAAAAGGAATACAATTTGATCAAGGATATATAATATTTAATAAAACCAATTTACTTCTGTTCCAATCACAACACTAGCACAAATGTAAATACTATTCAACGAAATTTGTATAATTATATAGGATGCAATTATTATTGGTATTTTATAAGGCATCATTAAGTACGAACTTGGTATTTTGAATGGTTATGATTGCCATTGGGCAATCTTTAATGGAATATATGCGATGACATAATTACATGAAGTGGTAATTGGTAAATGATAAATGTAATAGTGGCGTCACTAGAAAAGTCCAAAAGCCCCATATTTTATATTTTACCATTATTTTGTATGTATTAATAATAATGATTTATTGGTGCATATTCCTAACAGTTTACACAGGTCATTTAATGTAGATTTCATTAAAATAATTTAATAAAATAATAATATACGATAAAAAAAAACTGGAGCTATAAAGTAATACATAAATCACACATTAACATCTTTACACATTCACTAAATTAAAATCACAAATTAAACATTAAAAATTAAAAATTGAAATTAAAATCATAAAGTAAAATCACAAATTTAAATCATAAATTAAAAATATTAATGTCAATGACGTGTGTAAACTTTTTGTGTTAGCGCGAATAAATTACTACTACTACCACTTGTTTTAAACAAATTTATATTTTAACACAAGAAAATATTTGTGTATTAAAATGGAACAAAACTCAAACATGTCTTGCATACCTCCAGAAATAAGAGAAGTTGCTAAGGATGCGATAAACAAACTACTTCCAAATAAGTCGAAACCAATTCACGCCTATAATATGCTACGTGTTTGCTTAAATATTTTTAAAAACTTAGAGGTTGTATGTCTGGTAGATGTATCGTATATTAACCGCAATTTGTGATGCAGTAACGAACATTTTTAGTATGTAACGCATTGAAGGGTTTCAATCATCCTATGAATTATCGTTAAAAGCAATTTTATATTTTAATATCTACACCTAAGAACTGCCAATCGTGACACGTAAAATTTCACCAAGAACAATTTATCAATAACGCTTTGTTAAACTGTTTACACAACAATAAGTCCATTATTAAACCAAAGTAAAAAAACCTTTATGAAACTTGCGTGTTAATGTATTATTTTCTGACAAAAATTTTAAACTCTAGCGGCTGAATGGTCAAGGCCTTATGCCAAAAAAAAAACAAAAAAAAAGTATGATTGATTCTTGAAGCCATTACTTTGAATTACGAAGGAGGTTGAATTAAAACACTTTGCTGGTATCACGAATTGTTCCTTTTATTGTGACTAGTTTCGTCCTGATCGGACATTATCAAACAATACAGGGTTGGAATAAAGTAAGGAACCAAGTAAATATCTTTAAAACAAAAAAGGCTAAATTTATGAAACTTTGCAGGCAAGTATAATGACACATAACGCATCTGATGCCATATTTTTTGTTACTACTGTACTTCCGGTTTCACCGGAAATACCCACAACTTTTTTAATTTAAAAGGGGCACCCTGTATATTTTTACATTTTCGAATAGATACTTTTCAAACAATTGCAATGATGTATGGTTCGGGTGGGTGTGTGACTTGTAATTTTTTAAATGTTAAATAAAATAATTCAACATCGAGTTGGCTTTTTACATCTTTTTACACAGTTTTCTTATAAAACAATTTCGTGTTTTTTTCTTTTTTCTGTAACTGACAGATAGTATCCATGTGAAATATTAACATTGCTGTTTAATTTTGGGTGAACTAACTGAACGTGAAAAATTACTTTGTTTATGATGGTTAGTTTTGGAGATTGATAGAGATCTCCACAAGATGCATTCAATATTTTTAATATAACATTCCCTGAGAGCAATTCTAATATTTATAAATCAAAATTTTCAAGGGTTGAACAAAATTGTTATGAAATTCACAAATTTAATTTTTTATTATTTCATTTATTATTTAAAAAAACACGAGTCCAAACCCTGTATCATTGTAATTGTTGAAAAGGTGTCTATTTGAAAATGTAAAAATATACAGGGTGTCCCATTTAAACTAAAAAAGTTAAGGGTATTTCCGGTGAAACCGGAAGTACAGTAGTAACAAAAAATATGGCATCAGATGCGTTATGTGTCATTATACTTGCCTGAAAGTTTCATAAATTTAGCCCTTTTTGTTTTAAAGATATTTAATTGGTTTCATACTTTATCCCAACCCTGTATACTGGTGTTTTAATTCAACCTCCTTCGCAAAAAAAAAGTTTTAGAAGATTGTAACATTTGTTTTCAAAACCCGAAATTCTGTGAACAAAGCCGCAAATACCACCAAGTGTCGTTCGCCAAGCCTTACAATTTCCCACCCGAATCAGATTTCATTTCCCATTATTACATTTAATCACGTCTCTTACTCGGTTGACGGAATGTAAATTTGATATTAAAACTGCATTGTCGGGCTTCTTTACGCACACACACACATCAATTCCAATTGGAGCATAGTTCCTTTTATATAGAGAAACATAAGGTTTCTCATTCCTTATAAGTGCCCGCCACTTTCATTATCCTGGCCACAAGTGGCTATAATCTTCAATTCGAGTGTGTACTGAAATTAATAAGCAATTTCATAAAATTGTGTGGAAACGATAAGATCGGAGATATTGCGAGTGTCATTCCTAGGTGTATGATTTGCTAATAGTGTACTGGGAATTAAGAAATTTTGCCGATACTTATCGGACTCAATTAATTTTTGTATGATTGTATCTCGTTGAGTTAATGATTTGTTGGACAATTGTAATGTAAACTCGATGATATGATTTATGCTAGTGATTTATTGTTATAAGTAAATAATTATACAGGGTGAATGAATTTTTTTAAATATAGACCTTTATATACACTGCTCATTATTTGAACTAGTACACCTACAAGAACATATATAAAAAACAATTTACTACTTTTTGAGCAACACCTTCTTGCTTAATTGATAGTATATGGTTCTGGAAACACTTTTAGGGCAATTAATTAAAAGAATAAAACTTAAATTACGAATTTCAAATGTTCTAATATAAAAATAACAAAATCTTCATTTTAGTATTACAGAAAAGTTTGCTCTGGAAAGAAATGATAACAAACACTTAAAGATGAATAATGCGTGGGACCTCCTCTAGCTCTTATGACCCTTGGAAACGTCTTGGCATGCTGGAAATCAAATCCCGAATGTAATGCTGAGGAATATTTAGCCATTCGAGAAATTCGCAAAAATTCTCTTATAACTTGATTAAATATAAGCAATAGGCATTTGTTCGCATTCCTAAACAGAGCCCTGATCATTTAGGAAGTCATGCCAAATGCCTAAAAATGGTTGTTTGCTTTTACTGCATTTTATATAAATGTACCAGTTCAAATGTTGAGCAGTGTATTAAGTGGATAGGTATATCAGCATATCCATGAATTATGCGCCGATAGAGCGACCGGATTTTGATTTAAAAAAAAAACGAGCGCACTCTTCCAAGTCGATTCTTCTCTTAATTTGGACCCTTAGGAGACACCTCAAGCCAATGAACCAAGGAAAACGCACTGCTAGAATAGTTTTTTCAGCATTTTTTGTCCAATAAACCGACAAAAAAATTCAGACATTTTTCGGGTTATTCAATGTTTCCACATGTATTTAACGGACTCTTTTATTATGGGGGGGCAGTCTCCAGAGCAGAGCAGGAGTTATTTTCAAGTATGAAAGGAACCAAAATTTGGCCACCTTGGCAGAAAATCGCCTGATCATTGATTTTTCGCATTGGTATACTCTGGCCGCTCTATGAGGTGATTAACGAAGGATCGTAAGGGCCGCCCTCATCAGAAGTGATTGGATATTTTGTTACTTTACACTCACAAATATTTAGACTTTACTTGAAAGCTATTGGTGCACTATCGGCTTCTATGTATAAATGAATAGTTTTAAAAGGTTACAGATAGCACCTCATATGCCTTCATAGCGCGGCCACACTTTAGCTAGGTTAAATTGAATGAAAAGTGGGTCAGATATGAATCCACAAACTAAATGCAATTTTTTTAAATTTTCGTTTCAACAACTTTATTTTTATTTAATCTATTTCTAGATTCCACTGCGCCTTTGATATGTTAAGTAATTCCGCAATCATCTACGTCTAGTTTCATCATCTCTAAACCGAAAGTTATTATTAGTCACGCGTCCATAAACTCAATCATTCCAATGATTTTAATTTTAATGCCCCATCAAGACTGTAATTTCACAGCATTCCGTAGGATAATTATCAATTTTAAAGCTGCACTGCCAGTTTGAAAAAAAGTAGAAGAATTAACTTAATATTAACCGATCACTTCCCATCGTACTCATGCTTAGTGGACACTTATAGTAGCAACGTTATTTATTTTAGAGAATGCATCTGCGACACAAGCTTTTCTGTATTAATAGAAGAAATTAAGCAGTCATTACCGTACCTAACCTAACCAACCTAACCTAACCCAACCTAACCCAACCTAACCCAACCTAACCCAACCTAACCCAACCTAACCCAACCTAACCCAACCTAACCCAACCTAACCCAACCTAACCCAACCTAACCCAACCTAACCCAACCTAACCCAACCTAACCCAACCTAACCCAACCTAACCCAACCTAACCCAACCTAACCCAACCTAACCCAACCTAACCCAACCTAACCCAACCTAACCCAACCTAACCCAACCTAACCCAACCTAACCCAACCTAACCCAACCTAACCCAACCTAACCCAACCTAACCCAACCTAACCCAACCTAACCCAACCTAACCCAACCTAACCCAACCTAACCCAACCTAACCCAACCTAACCCAACCTAACCCAACCTAACCCAACCTAACTAAAACTTTGTTTTAACGGACACTTCAATTGATGATGTTAAGTTAGGTTGGGTTGGGTTGGGTTCGGTTAGGTTAGGTTAGGAGCTTCAGTTTTTGTCTGAAACATTTTTCTCTAAAATCAATATTTTCGAAGAAAAATGTTTCAGACAAAATCTGAAGTTCCTAACCGAACCTAACCTAAATCAACCTAACCCAACCTAATCTAACTAAAACTCTTTTAACGGACACTTCAATGAATTATGTTAGGTTGGGTTTGGTTGGGTTTAGTGATGTGATAAACGGCTATTTTCCAGAAACTGTTAGAACAGTTACTGTTACTACAAAATAACTACTTATTTAAACGGTTATTTAGTAACCTTTATTCAAAGTAAGTTACTGTTCCCACAAAATAACTAGTTAGTTAAACTGTCATTTAGTAACCGTTATTTAAAATAGCTCAGTAACAGTTTGTAACAAAGTGAATCATTTGCCCGCCCCTTGAGCCATGTTTTTTTTTGTTGTTGTCGCGAACATTACGAAAAATCAGAGGTGATGTTTACAAAAATTTATTTTGTGTAATTCAGTTTTTCATTTAATTATTTTCAATATTTATTTCGAGTGCCCTCTTAGAAACCCTCCGGATCCGCCTCCGCATGAAATTAACACAAAATGCAAAAGTCGCACATTTTGAGTTCGAAGATTTTAAAATTGCACAACACGTCCGATTTTGTCAATAATACAAATAATTTTTATAACCAAATAGTGTTCAGAATGGGATTCTAGACTTGAAAAAATACAAAAATAAATTTTTGAAGAAAATATAAATTTAATCGTTTTCAGTTTCTGTAAGTCTCACAAATAATTTTTATGAACAAATAGTGTTTAGAATGTGATTCTAGAATTGAATAAATACAAAAATAAATTTTTGAAGAAAAATTAAATTTAATCGTTTTTCGGCATTTCCAGCAGTTGTCTGAACGATTTACATCAAAAGAAATGTTGCTTGTCTCAGTTTCTGTAAGTCTCACAAATAATTTTTATAACCAAATAATAGTGTTCAGAATGGCATTCTAGACTTGAAAAAATACAAAAATTAATTTTTGAAGAAAATATAAATTTATTCGAGGTCCAAATTATGGCAAATTTAGTGCAATTGACAATCCGGTTTAATTTTGCTTTTTCATGGAATCAACGCAAAATTCCAAAATCGCACATTTCCAAACTTCGAAAATAGAAAATCACGATATTGATTTTGGAAAGGACACAAATGCCGAACGTACTGTTCGATTTTGATCATTCAAACGTTCAAATACGAAAAATTCAGTGTTATTTTAAAACGGGTTACGAAATAATAACACAAAATGCAAAAATCTCACTTTTTAAAATCGCGATTTTGAGTTTTTAAATGGCACAGCTGCTGAACGCATTGTTTGATTTTGCACCATCAAATTATAATACGGTTTACGAAATTGACTCTTGAAATTAATGCAAAATGCAAAAATTGCAATCCAAAATTTTAAAATCGTAATTTTATGTAATTTAAAACGGATTGACATTTTCTCATGAAATCACTGGCGCGCCCAATGATGGGGCAATTGACCTGTTGAGTCTAGATTTTCAGTCGTTTGTCTTGACGAAAATAAATAATTGTCTATTTTGTGTTTGTCAATTTTCCATCAAATTCTTTTCAATTTTTCGAGTTGTTTAGAGGTGAGTCGTTATTGACTCGATGCCTGTTACTAATAACTGATTCCTTATTGAATCGGTTAGTGTTACTAAGAAGTGATTCGTTATTGAATCGGTTATAAGAGTTACTGTTACTAAGAAGTGATTTGTTATTTAATCGATCTCCTTTTATTAAATAATAACCTTTGAGAAAATCACTATTACTGGGATTTTTCAATAACGGTTACTGTTATTATTTTATAATAACGGTTAAAAGTAGCAGTTAGTGAAAATAACGCTCATCACGTGGGTTGGGTTAGGAGCTTCAGTTGTTCAATATAAAACAGGTATAACTTATTTTGTTAATAACTTTTAAACAAACAATGAGCGCCGATTTTGCCTAGGAAAAAAGTCGTTTGTCTTGCAAAAAGGCGTCGAATGAGCCTATTTAAAAGGTCATTTCAAAGTCAGACGGTGGTAAATATTTACCAAAGATTGTATGTACAGTCCGTTTTATTTACATATTAAAATTTGTATGCCTGTTAATGGTTTTTCTCTTCCGAATTTCAGCATAATTTTTGGCATACTTTAAATTTACATCTTCCTCAGCAACATAGTTTTTATGATCAAAAATTCGAGAATATTAAAAAAATTAACGAAAGTCATTATGGGTTGCCAGATAACAGGAAAGTGGCTGTGGTGACACCTATTAAAAAAAAAACATTTTGACGAAAACTCAATGCGATTTTTGACATTACCCTTTTTAGTTCCAAGCCACAGTGTTAATATAATCACCACTTATAGAGATATTTTAAATTTTGGATTTTAAATTTTAGGTTTTAAGGTTCAAATTTTAACTTTTAAATTTTACGTTTAAGATTTTAAAATTTAAGTTTTAAGTTTTAAATTTTAAGTTTTGAATTTTAAATTTTGATTTTTAATTTGTAATTTTTGAATTTTAATTTTTGATGTTTAATTTTTACTTCATATGTATATTGCGCCATCATCGTTTATCAAATTAAGTTTATAGACATTTCATGACCTCAGTTAAATAGCAACATTAAATTATTATTATTGTTAATTTGTGAAAAAGGGAATTTCGGTAATGAACGTATTATTATTATTATTACTGTGAGAACATGATGACATAACTAGTTAGGAAAAAAAAATAACACAACTAACCCAACATTCTTCATTAATTACCCAACCGTATATTAATTTCGTTAAATAAAATAAAATATCAAGAAGCGACATTTGACATTGACATTTCCGCAAACTGCACCCAAAAAATTATTGACAATAAAAACAAGCCGTTCGTTCACTTCCCAACACCGTCCCCCAAAAATCCAATTATCACTTCTGCAAGTAATCATCGACCTTCGAAAATTCCCTGCCGCACACACCACCGCACCAAGGCAAATGGGACAAAATTCAAGATTTGCAATCTAGCGCCGACCTTGATCTCATCAATTTTTTGACCATTCCACCAAAATATGCAGTTGCAAAACCTCACGGCCTCGAGGATATAATCAAAAGGAAAACGTACCTACGCCAAAAAGCCGTAATTGGCACGCGTGCGTAGATAACTTACGGCTCCAATTGTGCATTGCCATTGTTATTCAAGATCGACGCCCAAAAGCCGACTCACCCGCGCTTTTTTGACTTTCTCAAGGTCGGCGCGGTGCCGGTTATTAATTTTTTTGCTCGCAGCCAACATTCACCTTTCCGATACGTACGTGAATTGGTGTTGACATAAAAAATAAACCTGACTGGGTCGAGTAAAATGCAGTAATGTAAATTAATTTCGTGTGGATTGCGAAATCGCGTTCTTGATTTTAATGAAATGCCTTAATTCCATTGTGTATTGAATATGTAAGATAAGTGTAGGTTTTGTGTTTATTGTGCAAACGGTTAACCCTCAAGACATGTAGGGTATTGTACCAAAAATACGGTCGAGTAATCGACTTCATTGTTTAATGCTTAATATCGAATTATTCTTTTATCATGTAATGACTTCGTCAGAAAGAGATATTATATCTATAATTATACAGTATGTTTCAGAATTACATATCGCTATTTTAGAGCAAAAAAATTCTGTCTTAAATTAATTTATTATCGAGATATTGTTGGTTCAAGATTAATATCTGAAAGTCTAATGTTGTAGAATGAGAGATTTTAACTTTTTTTGGTCTGGGATACATGTCCATTTGGCCAACTCTGAAGAGTTAACTTGTAATTAAAGAATTAAGGTATCATTAAATTAATTAAAATTCTATGATAATTTTTAAATTCTTATAAAATCTACGTTAGGCTGAAAGGCCTCTGGTCAATTGCCTGTTGAGGGGATTTCTAAAAGTGTCGCAATAAATGTATTCTCTCTCTCTCTCTCTACGTTATGGATTTCTTCTCTCTAAAGAAAGAACTAAAGGCGACCGATGACTACAATGAAGTCAAAAATCTGCAATAATATGTTAATTTTCTACACTTTATTAGAGACATCCGTACATGGCTGATATTATTCATAACATGAAATAAAAAAGAAAGGAAAAAATGTGCTGGACCAAATAACGCGCTCTGGAGGGGCAGGGGGTGTTTGGAAGATTTTGAAAAAATTACAGATCACTGCTCGTCTCACCCCCTGCCTACCCCTGCACCCCCCCCCCCCCTCGTTGCGGCTGACGGGGTGACCGAAATATTCCGTGAATAAACGTCAAATTTGAGGTTAGCAATCTCGGAATAAGTTTTAACTGGAGAAAAATCAGAGGTTCAGTTATGTCTCGTTTTAATAGCTTTATTTGATGTTGGTGAAACGAAAATAGTCGATCTTATTCGATGTATGTGAAATATGACTTTGATGAAACCGGCCATTAGTCAATATTTTATTGTTAAACGTCAAAAAATCATTCAATTGATCAAATGAAGTAATGATAAGAAAAACAAATTTCGTAAATTTTTTAATTTACTAAATTGTTTTAATTTGATGTACATATATCGGAGGTAGGGAATTATGTGATTTCGAATAGTTTCTCACGATTTACTGGAATAACTTACGTACATTACAACAAATTCACAATTAAAACGTAAAAATACCTTTCCAACTAGAACCAATTTTCTGTTGCGCAATAATTTATTATGAATTGTGCAACGACTGGTACAATCAGTTTAATTGGTCAAATGGAGTGTCGATGGACATCTAGGTCTCGCGTAGAGTGTTGGCCAATTTGTAGGAGCACTCTAATTGATTCGCTCATTATGTCAATTAAAACAACAATACTTTCGTGGTCTAATTGAAATTTCATGGCTCCATTATTGAAAACCGGAGACAATGAGATGTGTGCTAAATGCTCGTTACGTCGACATGCTGGATCTAACAGATTAATCGGTTGCTGGATGATGGATGGATTCTTGTACTTTCTCTGGTGTAATATGTATATTTGGGCAGTTTGAAATGGGTGCATTAAAATTCAGTTTAGCCTACTTTTTTCGATTAAAAAAAACTGTGGGTTATGAAACGCGCGTGGCTTTGTTGACTTTCCATATCTAATGTTGCTAGATTGCGTAAAATTGAATTTATTGGAATTGAAACGTACTTGGAAAAATTATGACGTCAGTATTTTTTTACTTATGACGTTTGGCAATTTTTTATTTTACAACTTTTAGGGAGTTTTTAATTTTTTTGCAAAAATAATTTCCTTTTAATTTTTTTTTTATAACTTCTATAAGTTCTTAATTCTTAAATCTTTTTTTGCAAAAATAATTTTCTTTCAAAATTGAACTTAATTTTTTTGCAAAAATAATTACCTTTTAAAATTGACGGTTTTAATTTTTTTTACAACTTCTATAAGTTCTTAATTCTCACATATTTTTTTGCAAAAATAATGTCCTTTCAAAATTGAAGGTTTTAATATTTTCTTTTTTTTTTTCTTTTGCAACTTTTACAGAGTTTTTAATTCTCTTTACATTCACACATTTTTTTTGCAAAAATAAATTCCTTTTACAATTGAAGGTTCTATTTTTTAATTAAAATTAGTCTTAATTTATTATTTTTATTAGAAAAAATCTCGAATGTGTTGATGGTTGTTCTAAAAATTAGAAAAAAAAAACAAGAAAATTTATTTTTAATATATTTCAATTCTCTTTACAGTCACATATTTTTTTTGCAAAAATAATTTCCTTTTAAAATTGCCGTTTTTTTTTAGAACTTTTAAATTAATTCTCTTTAGTCACATTTTTTATTGCAAAAATAATTTCCTTTTAAAATTGACGGATTTAATATTTATTTTTGTTTTATTGTACAAATTTTATAGAGTTCTTATTTCTCTTTACAGTCACATATTTTTTTTTTGCAAAAATAATTTCCTTTTAAAATTGATAATAATAATAATACTTCAAACACAATCAGTTTTAAGAAATTATCACAGGTAACTGAAATAAGCTGATTTGAAAATTTGAATTGTCATATTATTTATTTAAATAAGGGTCGCTAGATTTTTTTCTCGATAATAAAATGAATAAAGAATTGCTATTAAAAACTCCACTCATTAAAGGAAAAGATAAGTATTTAAAAAATATGTGACTATATTTATGAGCTCTACTAAAGTTATATTTTATTTAAAAAATGACTCTCTCAATTTTCACTTTAACCACCTACACATTTAATAAAAATCTGAATAGAAAATAGCAAAAAAAAAAACACATGTTTCTCAAAATTTAATTCTTCCCGTGTTAAATCGCCCCGGTGTTTTGAAACTGGAAAGCGTGCGAGCTTCGTGATTCGGCAGTCGGAGGTAACTTTTTATGTAAATTTCAAATTCTTATCAGCGCGCTGTACCGACTGATAACATTCCTTGACCAGTTTGCCCGTTACCGCCGTGAAGAACGGGTCTTGCTCTGAATATTTTTTCGAAAATTATTAATTGTTTAATAATTTCAACCGTGGTTAAACCAAAAGGGTTTCGTTAGTGTGTGAACTGTTTGTGCGATACTATTAACGTCGAATTTACAGGATTTAATACTGAAAGCGTTCGATTTTTTTTTTTTATTATTCATACAGTTGTAATTTTATTTTTGTTTGTTAAATCCTGGAAATTTCTGTGCAGTGGGATTCTCCGTTCCGTTCCATCCATCTAGAAGGGAGAAGAAGGTGGGATGTCTTCACATCTTCAGAACACATCTTTAGCAAGTCTCAAGAGAAGTAAAGGCGGGGTCGGTTAAAGGATGGACGCCTTGGCGCTTCGGTGAGTGATTTTTCTTTAGTTATTTCGGTTTTTATTCCTGATCGTTGGTTACGTAGAAACTCATCCTAAGTCGCCTTTATCTAATGGTAGACCAAAATAGATCGAACTTTACAGGGCCAGCTAGATAGGGCGCAGAAAGAGTATCATGTACTTGGACCTTAACACTAACTTCCTGCTTAAAATCCAGTAAAAGTTAAACTTTTTCTAAATTTCTTTCGCTTCTGATTTTAGAGCACCAAGAGTTTAATACTTTTCCAGTATTTTAATAATTGTAGTAATAATAAATAAATAAACTTTATTCCAATATTTCAATAAAATTATTCACAATAATTATTTTAACGGTTGTGTCAAGTTAGCACCCCAATGTAGAGTTCTAGATTGAGCTTTCAATTCATTTTGATGAATCTATAAGTACTACAAAATTTGCTTTCAAGTACTATGATAAATTTTCAATAAACAGTAAACCGATCTTTATCAACACCTGATACCGTCGCGATTTTATTTTGCCGAAACACCAAACTTTGAAAAACGCGCATCAGTAAAGATAATCAATCATCTACATAGGATAAAAAATATAAAAAGCTATAAAACAATACAAAACGAAGTTCACAATTTACTCTATACATTGGAGCCATGCACTCTGAGAATATTTCAACGCCAACTTATGATTTACTGCTGTACATTATTAACAATATCCCTTTCCTGGATGCACCCTTTTCATGCTTGTATATTAATAATAATAATAATATATTTATTACACTCAAGCCACCATACACAAAAAATACATTAGCAGAGAACATATATAATTTGTAGTGGATGTGAATGTCAGAGAAAATAAATATAATAGAATAAGCTTAGTTTAGTTTTTAAAATCAAATATGCTATTTCTTGAATAACTTTCACGCTTATCACTTGGTGAAACAAACCAAGTGTTAATTTTTGATTTATCTTTTATTATTTTCAAATATGCTAATTATAAGTAATAAATTAGTAATAAAAAATGGTCATAAATATATTTAAAACTCAAACTAATTATTTATTATTTTTTATCCATTTTGTGGCCCCTAGATACGATTTCGACAATTTTTATAAAAAAAAATGGTCTCACCAGTTTAAAATATATATACCATCAAATCGGAGAAAGTTACTTTGTACATTATTAAATATAACCCTTTCCTGGGCGCTTTCTTTGTTGCTTGCAAATTGTGTGTAAGTATGTTTCAAAGACTAATGCATTATTTTTTTTACCCATTTGTGGCCTCTAACTGCGATTTTAACAATTAAAAATGTCTCGCTAGTTTTTAGAAAAAAATAGATAAGAAAGCAAAATATCATAAACATTTCTTTTAAACCATCAAATCGGAGAAAGTTACTTGATGGTCAAATTATTTTTTTTAATTTGATGGTTAATTAAATAATTAAACACAGTTAAATTCCTTACTTCACTCGTTTATTTATGACACTAAATGTACATTTCGAACACGATGTGTTCATTTTCAATAGTTAACTGATGATGGTTAATAGTAGATTATACAGGGTGTTTCAAATTCGGACTCTCCATGGGGATCTCGCTTATTAGAAGAGGTAGAGGATATGTTAAAATTTGGCACTTTTGCAGAATTTTATGCTGATTAATAATCCACTGGAAAAAATTACTTGAATTGTTTTGTTTTCGAGTTAAGTCAAAAAAAAAACTGAAAAAAATTATTTTCGTTTTTGCTTATATCTTCGCTATTTGAGGTCAAGGTAAAGACGTTCTTTTTTATTATCTAATAGATGGCACAAGATTTTTAGTTGTACGGCTTAGAACGTGGTTCCAACACGATGGAGCACCACCCCATTATGCAAGAAATATTAAAAATTGGCTAAACATTCAATTTCCTGATAGATAAGCCTTTGTGCAAGTGTCAAAACATCTAAAATTGCTTCAAATTCATGCAAATTACAATACATTTTTAAAGATTTTATATCGAAAAAATCTTTTTTTTTTAAACGAAAAGAAATCGAATATATGTTTATTTGAACTTTTTTGTTTAGAGTAACATTATCCACTTCCTGGTTTCGTTTGGCACACTCGAAACGAGACACCCTGTATATAAAACTAACTTAAAAAATACTTTTTATAAACTAAACTTTTACTTTTTATGTGATATAATTAATATCTATTTAAAAAAAAAATTAAAACGCCATCATAATAACGTTCTCAAAAAAAATTACAGTTTTCATACTATGCTAGATATTTATGTAGTTATGACGTCATCTGGCTTGCGAAACACGAAGGATTTTTTTCCTTTATTTTGTTAGTGCCGTAATTTATTTTGCGGTATTTAGCACCTTTTCAAGCCCCAGGACACCAAAATAAAAAATACTTTAAAATGCCCATATACAAATGTTCCACCCTACTGTACAGGGTGGCCCAAAATGGCTGTTACTATAGTAAATCTCGGTTATTAGAAGAGATAGAAAACAATCGATTGCGCATTTTTTGTTGAGACAAACCTAATACCGAAAACCGAAATTAGCTGTCGTCTTTTGTTTTCATGTTATAGCCAAAAATTCAATATTAAATGAGAAATATTTAAGATTAAAAAAATATATATTACATCACAATAAGTTGCAAATGTAACATCAACTTGTTGACAAAAAATACAAATTTATTAATAGCACATGAGGAATTAAAAAAAAATATTAGTTGGATTCAAAATTATGACATAAAAAAGAAACATGAACATTTTTCGAGTTATTTATAAACAAATTTGAGGCAACCTCACTTGTTCAAGAAGCATTAAAATTAGAGTTATTTATATATTTTTTTAATCCGCCATTCAACATATGAAAATAATCGCAGCCATATTGGAAGGTATCGCTACCATCTTTAAAACAAAACAAAAATCGTGTGGATATCTTTTATACTTTTGAAGAAAAGTGTACCTAAACTTAAAAAGTGAATTTTTCAGAAGAGTCAAAATAGTCCGGCTCGCCTCTCGTATTTTGCTTACAAATTAAATCGATCGACGATAAAAAACACCATAATTTTTGTCATTTTTGAGGAAGTGACCCCCTTAAGTTTTAAGTTTAAATTCTCTATTTGAGATGCAGCATCTACAGACATACACGGACATTTAAAAAAAAATGATCGAAATCTTCTCGAAGGATTGGATATTTCCGTTGAAATTTCAAAAAAAATAACCAAAAAACAAGACTTACTCGTACTTTGCACGAAGAAAACTAAAATAAGACATATTTTATAATCTACAGCAGGGGTAGTCAACCACCTCTCATTTTTGTATCGTGATGTCGATATTTTTTTTTTAAATTTGAACTCCTGCCTTTAATTACCGTGACGAAAAATGTCAACTCCTGTCATCGATTTTCAATTGAAATCATATTTTAAATGTACATTGTAGACTCGGATGAAACTGACGTTTAAAACGTCAAAATTATGAAAGATGGAAAAATTATACTTCAAATTCAAAAACTTAGTTTACTCAAAAACTAAAGCGATTTCGAAAAAAAAATATTCTTTATAAGTTGTTCATTTTAGTATTCTCTACAATTATTATTAACATAAATTTGCTGTAACTATTATCGTTTCATAAATATAAACCAAAAATGAAAAAGAAAATTATAAATTCTTTTCTCGAATAAAAATGATTTTATGAAAAATGTTTTTGTGATATTTTTCATATTTAAGAAAATATTCGCAAAAAAACAAAAAATAGTTAAGGTAAACGCCCACTTCCGGTGTACGAAATTTCACCAAAAGCTTTTCAGTTCTTCAGATTATCAAATAGGACATATGTTCAAAATTTCATATCAATTGCTCTATTAGTTTTTGAGTTTCCGTTTCCCTCTAACAAAGGAATACAGATACATTCCTTTCGGAAGTTTACATTCGGACTAAACTTCTACCACCATTAAAGACGCCCTACCACCCACAGCTGGGCGATATGGACCAAGTTGACTACAAAATACACTTCAACTATTTTCACAAAATATTTAATTTAATTCGATCATCTAGAGTGATAAATGTTAAAATGTAAGCATAATGATTGGTTTCAATGCATTAAAAAAAGTATTTAACATTTTTCAAAATTTAATAACGCAATCGGATTTCAACTGTTTTCGAGTTTTTCTCACTCCAGCTTTTCTAATTGCGGCGAAAAATATAAACTCGAATCGCAGTTTTTCAGCTATAATTTCCGAACCATTGACGAAATTTTGAAAATATACTCTTCAAGTTTTTTTAATTACAGCGAAAAAGGCAAATTTGAGTCGCGATTGATTGTTTTTCAGCTAGTTTCAGTTTCGAAAAATTAAAGAAATTTCGAAAATGCGTTCTTCAAGCTCTTTTAATTGTCTTGCTGACATAAAACGAAGTACTTTAAGTACCTTAAAAAATTTGCGACCAATTTCGGCTTACGGTATCTTCTGAAAAATTCCACGATAACGATAAATGTTTACGGTTTATTTTTCAAAAATATTTTTTTGGAAACTAACTTTATTGTATATTTGGCGTGAAATTTCCTAATTTTTGCTCTAAAAAATAATTGGAGGGGGTATTTTACAAAATATTTTATCATTTAAAAATTTGAGATCAAACAGTCGAAAATAGTTGGCAGCCCTTAAAACATAACCGAATAACAGAAGTTCAGTGGCATCACTAAGAATGGGAATTTTGGCATTGAAAACATTGAAATTTAAATTAAACAGCTAGATTATTAATAGTCTTGATCAGTTCTAGAAATAATTTCTAACGTTTAAAATAGGTGAAATAGGCAGATAAAGACACACAAAACAATTTTGAAAACAAATACCCTTAAAAAATCACAAGATGTCAAAATTAACAAAATGTACATTGCATTGCATTATTATTGGGATTTTCAGAAAATCTGTTGCCAACTATTTTCGACTTTCTGATCTCACTATACTATTGAAGAAATTAATTTCGGTTTTCACACCTAGAGAGCGTTATTTTAATTTTTTTTTGATGAATTCTGTGAGTGATTCAGTTCTTTGCCTCTTGATATCAGTTATATTGAGGTAAGGTTAGTTAGAAAAACGTTAATTACTATTGAACTTTTATCTTAAGCATTGTTTCTATTTCTCACGGTTTCGAAGATATTCCCTTAAGATCAAATATGCTAAATGATCTTTCATATGATGTTTTCACGCTTAGAATTGTACCATAGCCTATAGAAAAAAATACTCATTAAATCATATTTAAGTAATAGATATCAGTCTGTTTACCATAATAGCATGCTCTCTAATTCCGAGAAAATCAGATTTGGTGTACCCCAGGGCTCTATTCTAGGACCCGTACTATTCTTAATCTTCATTAATGACTTACCAAACCAACCTAACATATTGAACAGCATATTTTTTTGCTGACGACTCCACTGTCATTAATGAGGTTAATAAAAATGAAGATGCAGAAATTATATCTGAATCAGCAATGAATGCTGTGAAAACATGGGTTACTCAAAACAAATTAATCCTAAATGATAATAAGACAAAACGAATAGTGTTCAGCCTAAAAAAGGGCAACCAAGTAGCTAGTCACTGTTTCCTTGGTCTGCATGTCGATTCACTATTATCTTGGAAATTTCAGGGGGAACACCTAGCAAAATCACTCGCTAAAAACATTTTCTGCTTACGAAATCTGATAAATCGTGTACCAGAAAAGATCACTAAAGTTGCTTACCATAGTCTAATAGAGTCAAGGTTAAGATATGGCATTCTTGCATGGGGCCATGCATCATGCAGGCATAGAATATTTAGACTCCAACGAAAGTCAACTCGTATTTTAGGAGGGATTAGATATAGAGATGATTGCAGGCCAATCTTTAAACAGTATAAAATTTTAACTTTGCCATCCCTGTATATACTTGAATATGTTCTATACGTTTTTACAAATCAAAACAAATACTCTAGTTTGCAACACTGCCATTCAACTAGACATAAAAGCCTAATTCAGCACAAAAAGATAAGACTTGTCAGAACATGTAATAGCACTAACTACTTAGCTATTAATTTTTTTAACAAGTTGCCAAATGCCTGGAAAAGATTACCCATAAATTTTTTTTAAAAAAACAGTGCTTGAACACTTACTGTCACAGGCCTTTTACTCCTTTGACGAATTCATAAAGTTTTCCATTTGATGTTCATTAAACTATATTTCTTAATGCACTGCCATTTGTTTTCATGTACGAATATTTTTTAAATTTGTAATAGTGTCCACTTATACCACAGTATGATATTGGCTTAAAATTTTATTGCTAGTTTTAATATGTTTTTTGTTGTCTTTGATTATCGCTTATATTTATTTATGATTATAATTATCGCTGTCTTTTATTTATTTATTTGCTTTGATGTACATTGTTCTATATTTTTTTATTGTATTAATATTATCTTGACGTATGTAAGACATTTTTGTCAAAACATTAATAAACTACTACTACTACTACTACTACGTGTCTATTATTTTACTTCTCTCTATGTAAACTGAGTTTCAATAAAATCGGTGAGTAGACCAAAGGTGGGTTTACGTGTTCGACAATTTTGCCCAAAGATGGCGTAAGCCAAAACCGGTCGCAAATTCAATTTTATACGTTATTAAGGAAGTACTAGTTTTACAACATTTAATTACAATTACTGCGAAAAAAGCAATTTTTCAGCAATGTTTTGAACTGAACGATTAAAGATATTTTGAAAATACGTTCACTATTTCACTAAACCCTTTAAACTCTTGTAATAAATAAAGACAAAGAAATCGACAATTGTTTTCTAGTTTTTTGCTATAAATTGAAGAAATTTCGAAAATTCGGGGGGAAGGGGGTATGACTTTGACCTTTCTTACCTGCTAATAAGAATAAAACACAACTTTTGGAAACACATGAAATATTATTCTTTAAAATTTCGATGGTGGTTTCAGCAAAGTCCATTTATGTTTGATGCCGATGCTGACGCTAAATCAAATCAACAAATTATGTCTGATATATAAAAAAATATAAGCTCAAAATATGCACCTTCTATTAAAAGTACTATGAGTGCGTCAGCTGTATTATGTAAAACTAAGGTACTATTGATTTGATAAAATAAAAAGTGGTATGAACTAATGAATTATTAAAATGAGAAATACGATACTTTTTTGTAATCTTTTCAAGACTCTTACATTGAAGAACACGAAAGGCATCGTATTTCTCATTTTAATTTTATTTATCTACAATAATGGATTATGTATAACTTGGGTATTATGGAGTTATCGCAATATTATGATCCTAACAATTATTAATAAATGTTTAACATAGAAGATAAACGATACGATAAACAAAAAAAAAAATACCGATTAATTTCTCTTTTCCGCTTGGATAACTTCGTAATTGCCTTTGCAGCATACGAAAATACCCACTTCTCATTACCGATTCAAGTTGTACAACTAACCAGAATTGGTAATCGGCCTCCGGAATCACTAAATCCAAATTTTTACGTTTCCAATACTTGGGGAAAATCACAGTCCGCACGTCTAGAGAAATAACTTTAAAAAAACAACATGCAGCCATTCATGCGCGACATGCAAAAGAACGGTCAAATCGCTGCGCGCACTCTCTCTTTTCCATAATGGTCCAAGACGTGTTCTTTATTTTCAAGTCGGTCGACCTTCTCAAGGCTTCCCAACGAGTTGCCTCCGGGTAATGGGCACCAAATAGGCATGAATCGCGGATTTACTTTTACGATTACGCAAACGAGCGGCCACCTCCCACAAAGGTACCGTTGTTGGGTACACCACCGTGTGGTATGCGGCGTACGCCCGCCACTTACTTTTATAGCTTTTCTGTCGATGTGTATGGGCTTTTCTTAATTTGTAAATCTGTGTTTCGTAAGCCCGTTGCATTTCCTTATGCTGATGGTTGTTATTGAGAAACTGTGAACAGTTGGGTGGACACGAATTAGAAACTACGATTGTTAGTTGAACATGTTTATACAAGGTGATATAGTATTCCGATATCTCCATAGCGATTTGAGATGTTTCTTTACGCCTCTTTTCAAGTGGATTAGAACCGCACCTCAGTGCTATTAAGAGGTTGGCCGTTTTGCTGGTTAATGGTAATAGACGACAAATTCTTAGGAAATCAGCAAAACGGCCAACCTCTTACTAGTTTTATTGAGGTGCGATAGGACCACTTGAAAAGCGGCTTCAAAAAATATCCCAAACACCATGGAAATATAGGAATACTATACCACATAATGTATAACAAATTTATACTTTGAAGCTTCAAAATAACTTTTTGGCCTTAAATATTTAAGATAGAAAAAAATGATTTATATAAAAGTCGTAGATAATTATCGACTCTATAATTGGAAAATATGAATATGGTACCCCACAACGGAGAGCCAACACAAACTTGGGTTTTTTTTTTTTAATGGAACACTAGGTATATTTTTATGTGTGGTTTTTAATACTAATTAAACTGGCAATAACTTTGATTGAGGTAAAAATAACTTCTGATTTATTTTGTTTTTAAAGGCAAAAAAAGCAATATTTGTAGTCACAGAAAAATAATAAGTTGATATTTTAAAAGTATCGAAGCGTTTTTTTTTTAAATAGAAATGTTACATTTTTAGATGATTAGATTTAATATTTTTATGAAGTAAGAAGACCTTCTCTAAATGTAAACATTTTTTTTTAATCTAATATACGCACAGTATATTTAAATATAAAAAATTAAAATCTTTCAAAAAATACCTAGTTTGCTGGGTTTATAAATAATAATAATAATAACTTTCAAAGTAACTGTAGCAATACCATATCCACCATCCCACTTACTTTTACAAAACGTTCCAATGCTAATTGTGGGTACGTGCTAACCGGTACATTAAACAGGAAACTGAATGTCACTTCTTGTTAAACTATTCAAACGCTATTTACATGTTTTCTTAAATGGTCTCCTGAAATATCTTTCTACCAATTAACGCCACTACCGCTAGTTTCTCTACTTCCGCGCGCGAATCTAAGCTAAAAATGTTTATATAATCTGATAAACATATTATCCAATAAAGTCTACAGTAAATAATTAAGGCTGAACGAATTAATTGATTAATAACTAAAATTGTTGCAAACTTAAATAAAGTCGATTTCTAAATCGAAATGTACGAATATTCAACCTGTCCTAGCAACATTAAGATTTTCTGTATTTATTATGAGGAAAGTTTGAAGATTTACAATCCTTGTAACTTGAATGTTTAAATTTTTGTAAGCCATTGTAAAGATGAAGGTTTTCTTGAACCGTTATGATCTAGGAAATTACTACTTAAAGATTTTCTTAAACCATTCTAAAGAGTAATTTCAGATTTTCATTCTACAATATTAAGTCTTAGTAACAAGGGGAGGATCAGATGTGTGACTCACCGATTTAATCCATCTTTGGCACTCGTGTAGGTCATGACTAGGAGTGTAACAGGTGCAAGTAATAGGGCGCACTATTCAGCCGTTTTCGAGAAAAAAAATGTGTTTTAAATTTGTTATTTATTTGTATGTTTATATACCTTTTGCGTTACCGATAGTACACCGAGCTTTTGGCGCATCGGTAAAACCTCCGATTCACAGTCGGAAGGTCGACGGATCGAACCCCATTGTTGAAGTTCATTCATTTTATTTTTTATAGTTTTTTATAAATCCATGAGTATTTAAATATCTTAATTTTAGAATCAATTATATGAATTTCATTTTTAGGGGTAAAAAGATTTTTAAACGAATTAAACAGAAGATTGAAAAATCAATAATTGTATTTCCAGACTATTTTTTTATAAATCCTTGACCGATATTATTTTCTATATGCTATTGTGCTTTTTGGGCGATGAAGGACTGCACGAACTAGGATAATTAATTTAGAACAAAATACTCGAAATAAAAATATTGATTTTTCAATCTCCTGTTTAATTTGTTTAACAATCCTTCTCCTAAAAATGAAATTAATATAATTTATTCTAAAATTAACATTTTTAAATACCTACGAATTTATAAAAAAACTATAACAAAGACAATTATTAAGAACTTGGCCAAAAGAATTTGAACCATCGACCTTGCGATTATAAACCGGAGATCTTACCAATGCGCCACGGGGTCGATATTGTTTCCTTAATGTAAATGGTGCATAAACACACTGCAAATAAAAAAAAAACCTTTTTTCTCGAAAACGGCTGAATAGTGCTCCCTATTACTTTCACCTGTTACACGGCTCATCATGACCTACACGTGTGCCAAAGATGGATCAAATCGGTGAGTCACACATCTGATCATCCCCTTGTAAGACTAAAAGTTCTTAGATAATTGTTAAATTACCAACTATCACTGATGCAATGACAGAAATGATATTAATTTAAACCCTGGATTTTACGTCACGTTCAATTGAATACTAAGGGTAATGGCTGGGCCCTACCCTAAAATTCAACCAGTAAAAACATAACCCAAAGTTTCCACCAATGAATTAATTAATGACAGAAAGTCATAAAGTCAAAGAACATTTTGATAATCAATTTTTTTTTCACCTGTGAAACCCTCATGTAGGTTCTGTTGTTTCGATGGCAGGATACGGCCCACCAACCACCTTTCGTATTAACTTAAACATAACCTACAAATCCGTGCTAAATTTCTGACAGAATTTATGAAATACATTTTTAACAAAAAATATGCAATTCTTCATAATCTCAACATTTTTTTAAAGGCTATTGTAATATTTATCACATTTAAATTTGTTTAAAAAAAAAAACAAATGGTTTTCAAAATTTTATCGAAATCTTTTCAATTCTACAGACTGTCAAATAAAGTTTTTTTAAAGTTTTATTTAAAAAATATATCAAACGAGAAATTTGTTTCAAAAGCTCGAAATTCATAAAAAAGAATGCACTTTTGACTTCACGTAAAATCAGTTGCCACATCTTGTATGTAACAATCCAAACTTCAACTGTGAAAGCGAAAATTGCATTCAACGATTTGAAAAATTATAAAATTATTAAAAAAAATAATCGAACTAGGAATTTGTTTGAAAAGCTCAGGATCCATAAAAAAAATCATGCATTTTGGATTTCTGGTAAAACCAATTGCTACATCTTCGGTGGAAATAAAACGGTAACAATCCAAACTTCAATTGTCAAATTGAAAATTGCATTTAATGATTTCAGAATTGTAAAAAACAGAAGCGAACGAGGAATTTGATTCAAAAGCTGAAAATTCATAGAAAACCAATGCATTTTTAGTTTCGATTAATTTATTTACGGGTGACCTCTTTTTAACATTACATACAATCATTACAAAGTAACTCGTTACTTGATATTGATGATTTAAATGCCAAAATGCAACGAATTTAGTGGGTTAAAAAATACATATCCTTGAAAGAAAGTTGCCAAAATCAGTTGTTTTCTAAGTTCAAATTCGACGAAATTGCGTTTTAGATTTTTAAAAGTTCATGCGGTGTTGAAAATTTAGTGTTATTTCTAAATAGTGAACAAATAATATGCAATAATTTATTAATTTCGCGTCATTTTTTATGACGCGTTGGCGCGTCTGTCGCACAGCCAATGGTAACACAATGATGTGTTTGCGCGTCATGCGCACTCAACGTGTTAAAAAGAAATTAATAAAATATTCACATTAGTCAATACGAATTGCCAAAATCTGAAATTTTCCAAGTTCAAAACAACCAAATAGCGTTTTTAATTTAAAAAAATTGCACATGTTTTTAATTATGATGATTTATTTGTTAATATGCAGAGAAGTGATTTTATTATAAAAATTATTAAGAAATATTCATAATGACGAAAACTGCAAAAAAAATCTCAGAACATTGTTCTCAATGGCGACAACGCAATTATTCAGAACAGCATTAAATGAAATGAAAAGTATAAATATGTTTGCCAACATCCGGAGCGGCTAGGAATTGAGAGAATAAAAACAAGAATTATTGAACATTTTTTTCAGAAGGCAACAAATTCGAGTTTTGATTTCTAAAAATTGCTGAGGCATTAAAATAATTTCTTGTTTATGGTCATTTATATGCTAAAATGTAATAATTTAGTAATTATAAAAAAAAATTCGTGCCAGAGCAACGAAAATGGCCAAAATCTGAAATTTTTGTTTTTGAAAAATTGCTTCACTTCCAATCGGCTTATATGATTTTCGGGATTTAAATGTCAAAATGTAGCAAATGTAGTGTGTAAGAGTATAAGTAAATATTCATGTCGAGTCAATGAAAATTGCCAAAATTCGGTTTTTCCAAGTTGGATTTTGAAAAATTACTGAGGTGCTTGATAATAATATTTATCCAATTTTGACGTTTTAAACTGATATGATCTAATTCTTAGTAACCCCTTTAAATAGTTGTTTATATGGAAGGGCGAAATAAAAAATAAATAAATAAAACACACTTTTACTTAGTTAATAAAGTGTGTTTTATTTAATTAAAAATGTATCACGAAGTGATTGCCGCCAACCTCCATCAGTTAAAAAAATTAAAACACTAGTGAGTTTATTTTGACAAAAATTAAATTATTTGTAAGGCATGACGGTGACATTCAAATATCAACTATAATTGATTTATTAATATTATTTGTCAAAATTGGATAAAATATTGTATAAACCACGTGAGTTACGCATGTTTATTCACCAGAAGCAAGTTTAGGACACTAAATTTCTTCAAGTAAATAAACATTTACTTAACTCAGTGTATAAATATCCATTATTTGTTAAAAAATAGATAATTTTGAGTGTTGTTAGAATCCTGAAAATGAACAAGATTAAGTTTTTAATTTAAAAAATTGTTTAACTTGTAAACGCGGTATCAATAAAAATGTCAAAATGTGTTTGAAAATAGTTTTAATAGATAATCATGTCAAGCCAATTAAACTTCAAAGCTGTCAAAATCCGAAATTCAATTTAAAAATCAACAAAAAAAATTGATTTAGCAAAGTTTAATAATATTTGGTTCTAATTCCGCATTAAACATTTTTTTTTTTGGCGATTTGAGCCATATTTACGCGCGGATTTCAAAATGCCTTCACCCCAGCAAAATGATCATTGCTCCCCAAGTGCGGGTTGTCAGATCAATTTAAATGTCTATCGCTCACCTTGAGAAACACTAGTGTACATAACATCACTGATGAGTTGTATTCTCAACATGTGACAACCATCGCAAAAATTTCCACAAAGCAAAGGCTTTATTGAATCGGCAGTGAAAACGATTTCAAAGCTGCTTGACAAAAAGCAAGGCTGCAATTTTGAATCTAGAATTAATTTATAGTAACGAACTCCACTGGAACTAAATAACAAAATGTTATTGATGACCAAATAGGTTTCACCCAAACTTGTATATTAATCACATGACTAATAATTACATTATGGATAAGACATATACATATTGACAACATATTTTGAGCATTTCTTAAAACATTCGTTTTTTTACTCACCTTTTAGTAGAATAATTTTCATTCTTGTATGGCAAGGCATTGTTAGGCCACTAAAAAAAAGAAACGTCCATTAGTAAGAACAAACAAAAGTGCAAACTGTTAATACATGAGGTATTTAAAAATAATTAAAAATCAAAATTTTTCGAGACATTAAAAGTAAATAAATAAATTAAAGGCCACTTCACTTGTTGCAGAAAGCATTAAATATTTCGTTTTATTAAATTTACATTAAAAGTAGTGAATTTGCTTAACATCGACAGACCGCCATTCAAAATTTAAAATAAACTGTTATAAACTAATTAAGAATGTAACTATTACAAAAATGAACACACTCCCGATTGTACAAACGTCATATTATTATGATATATTGCTTCTGATTAGCATTCATTAATTCACAAATAAAATAAAAAAATAGCACTAATCCAATATTTATAAAGGATGGCGATTGCGATTTCTTCAAATAGATAATATTAACACACCTTCATTATAATAAAACCACTTTTAAATCTCTTTCGACATTGAAGCGTTTATAGACGTGCCAATCAAAATGTCACTGAGTGTTTTATTACCTTTTCAGCTATTACAATTATTGATACACTTTGTTCTAAATATTGTGACAAGATTTTTGTAATAATTTGAACACATAAGCGTTTATCAATTTTTGTCAACATATTGAGCGCAGTTTAAAGTTCCCGCGAGATACTATTTTTGTAGTGGAAATCTTCAAAAAGCATTACGAGAATTTCTAAATAGATTCCTGCAAATATGTGTTTACCTTTTAACACGGGTTTCACATCATCTTTCTAAAGATTACGATAAACAGAGAATGTAGCTCGAGCATGAGTAATTCAACCGAGTGAAGTTAATGTAGCGAATAAAGAAGTTGTGATTGGTGGTACCATTGAATACTTCTACTACCAAACTATTTTCATGTCTCTTGTTTCACAGAAAACCAAGAACATTAAATCTAAATTATTCACTCATGCACCTGACTTTTTCCTTTCGGATAAAACTGCATTCGCTGCAAGCTGTAATTAATAAAAGTAATTGGTGTAGCAATCCCCATATTTGGACTTGACTTATATCCTTTCAGATTCTAATCTTAGCATGTGTAAAACGGTCTCTGTTACGAATTCTAAGAAACTGAACAATGCGTGGAGTAATGCCGGTTCATGAATATGGATTATGGGTAAATTTATAGGTTATTTGGCGTTTAATTAAACGCCTATTTTACGGACAATTACCTACTTAATTGGAATGTGAGTACCTGAAGTTAAGTAATAGTTCTAAATTAAAATTTGCATTTTTTGTTCATTTTTAATGCAAGTATGATAAAAGTGAAATTATTGATGTGGTCGTCGTGTAATTTTATACGATTTTAAAGTATAAAAAGATTTCTGTTAAGATTGCTGTGTTTATCTTTGAAAAAAATAAATAAATGATTGAAGAAGCCCATTTTATTAATAAATTGTGGAGGCAAAGCAAAAAAAAAACGTTGATATTAGAAAAAAAAAATTTTTTTAGCGTTAATTAATTATACAGGGTGCCCCCCGTTTTTCGAGCGGCACCATGGGGATTTCAGTTATCTTAAGAGATACGAGGTTGGTTAAATTAGGGCAAAGTTGTGTATTATATCGTTGAATAATAATCTGTTGAGAAATTGGAGTTACCTTTTTTTGTTTTCAAAAAATCGCGAAAAAATAAAAAAATTCAATTTTCATTTTTACGTTTTTATTCGAAAACTATTACTATTGCGCATTTTTCATTTTTACGATAGAGTTACAAATAAAGTAAATTTCAAGAATGAAGTTTAAATGGAACTATCACATTTTGTTTTGAACAAAAGTGTTGATTTTGTTTACATGGCACTCTTTACAAAAACAATAATTTTAAAATTTTGGCTCAAATGTAAAATTAAAACATAATGTGTGATATATCATCATAAACGTAAAAATGTAAAAATCCAATATGGCGCCCATAATAAAAACAAAAGTTGTCTATTGTTTCTCCGCCATCTTGAAAGCTACAATAAATCCAATAACATATTTAGGTCCTCTATTAAAAAGTGCTCTAATAATGTCTGAGTGTAAAATGCGTAAAAGGAATAGTTTTCGAATTAAAAATTAAAAATGAAAATTGAAATTTTTTATTTTTTCGCATTTTTTTTTAAACAAAAAAGGTAACTCAAATTTCTCAACAGATTATTAATCAACGTTATAATACACAACTTTGCCCTAATTTAACCAACCTCGTATCTCTTAAGATAACTGACATCCCCATGGTGCCGCTCGAAAAACGGGCACCCTGTATATTACTAGAAAGTGGGTATATTTTATGAAATCTTTCACTTTGTGATTTCACTTGTGCCTCTATTAATAATAATAATAATAATGGACATGACCACTTTTTGCAAAAAAAATTGTTATATGTTAAATTTTTTTGAAAAATAAATTACAGAAACAATTGAATTGCATGTAAAATTTCGTCCTAAATAGGAAAATAAAATAACATACAAGGCGTTCCATTTAAAATTTCAAAATTGATGATGCTTTTACCCCCTCTGGGGGTCAAAAAATGGGTTTTTTAAACATTTTTTTTTCTGGCGAACGAGTGGATTAAAAATTCTGGAAAAAATCATGAAAATAATCTACTCAATTACCTATTTGACCAATTTTTGACCTCGAAACAAATGGTCAAATAGATAATTGGGTAGACTATTTTAATGATTTTTTTCCAGAATTTTTAATCCACTCGTCGCCAGAAAAAAAAATGTTTAAAAAAAACCCTGACCACGAGGACCTTATTTTAACACCCTAAAATACTCTTACCTTATCTGGTAAATTCAAAACTCCAGAGATAGACATTTTGACTATCTTAACCGTAGGTACTCTTTGTGTAATATTTTTAGAATTTATTAATTTTTTTTTATGTTTGGATGACGTTCCCGAATTTCATACGGAGAAAGTAAAAATGTTGGACCACATCAACAATAAGTTCGATTTTGAAGTATAATGGGATGTTTGTAACATTATTCATATTAAAAAAAGGAAATATTATTGAAAAAGCATCAACTTAATAACAAAATTTTAGCAAAATATTTTCAGTTGTTCGATATGCCAAAAACTGAGTTGTCATGGTTAGACGCACAGACACTTAGACAGTACTTTTTTTTAGATGATCGGAATTTATAAAATCGAAGCAATTGACAACTCGTTCAAAAATTCAAATTCAAAATTTTCACGAAAACAATACTTTCCGGTATGAAGATTCTATTCAAACGTTGCCAGCGATAGACATAATAATTTAATCCAATAGATTTTGTGATTTTAATTTAATGAATCTATAAATGTGTGATTTTTGAGTTTTTTTTTCATATTTTATTAATTTATTCCAATGAAATCTAAACTAAATTACTTGTGTAAACTGTTTAAAATATGAACCAATAAATTATTATTATTATATCATTATTGTTATTATTATTATATCATTATTGTTATTATTATTATATCATTATTGTTATTATTATTATATTATTAATGATTTAAAAAAAACTTGAGAAGATCTCACTTGTTGCAGATGCATTAAATAAATGAAATAAAGACGAGGATTAGCCTGAAAATATAAATATTCAATCTGTTCGCAAAATTAAGTCGTACTAACAAGGGGAGGATCAGATGTGTGACTCACCGATTTCATCCATCTTTGGAGACCTGCACGTGTAGGTCATGATTAGGAGTGTAACAGGTGCAAGTAATTCAGCCGTTTTCGAGAAAAAATGTTTTTTTAATTTGTTATTCATTCGTATGTTTATATACCTTTTGCGTTAACAAACATATACCGACCTTTTGGCGCATCGATAAAACCTCCGATTCGTAGTCGGAAGGTCGAAGGATCAAACCCCATTGTCGAAGTTGTTTTTTTTATAATTTTTATAAATCCATGTGTATTTAAATATCTTAATTTTAGAATCAATCAATTTTTTTTCTCGAAAACGGCTGAATAGTGCGCCCTATTACTTGCACCTGTTACACTCCTAGTCATGACCTACACGTGTACCAAAGATTTATCAAATCGGTAAGTCACACATCTGATCCTCTCCTTGTGAGACTATAAACAACAAACTTGAAATAACTAAAACTAAATTTAAAAAATATTTTCATTTCATTAATAGAGATTGTGTATGTATTGATTGTTCTAAACTATAATAGCGCACAATTGGTGAAATTTCTTTAAAGTGTGTCATACCGCACATATTGATCTAGTTTATATGCAAATAGTCGTGTCGTGTTGCGCATTTTGAAATGTTTGCGTGTTTGTACCATAACATTGAATGATGCCTACGAGAAAACGGTGTATATACAGTTTAGCAATGAATCACTCAATTATTACTTTCCAAAGTTCCAAAATTTTATGCAGATTTTGTAAATTGCATGCTCTACACAAAATATTATGCAAATTGTATCCTGAAGTTGCACTACAACTAATTAGTTGATTAATGAAATGTCATTTTGAAAGAGTTTTTGGTATTACATGTTTTGTAATCTTCCACATCTTTCAAAAAATATTCCTTGTATGTTCAAATTTTAGATATTCTGAAGTTGCAGCAAATTGGTTGATTAAAGTTGTTATTTTGAAAGGTTTTTTGGTATGAATTAGGTGAAGTTTCGTTATCTACTACATCTTTAAAAAAAAAAATTGTCGGTACGAATTTTGGGCATCTTGAAGTTGCAACAAATTAGTTGATCAAAGTTGTAATTTTAAAAGGATTTTTGGTATTAATTAGAGCACATGTATCGTAATCTTCCATATCTTAAAAAAAATCATTATCGGTTCAAATTTAAGTTATCCTAAAGTTGCAAAAAATTGGTTGATTAAAGTTGAAATTTTGAATTTTCCGGGATGAATTAGGTCACATGTTTACTAATCTTCCACATCTTTATTCATTGTCGGTTCTAATTTTAGAAACAGTTGTGGCAAAAATAAATAATGATATACATTACTAGCATATACAAAAATTGAATAATATACAGGGCGTTGCCTTTAAAATAAGAAAATTGGTATTGGCCTCTGTTACATGGCACATCCTGTATAAAAAGTTTTTGTTGAAAAAAATGCGCAACTAAAAATACCGATGGAGATTTCCGAGCGTTTTTTCGAACACGCCCCCATTTATTTATTTTCGAATTTATTCCATTTGGCACATACACACTATATGATTGTTTTCCATAGGTGGCAAATGTGGACTAGATTCTGGCTACTTGTCGTCATCAGTACAGTGCGTTAGTTGATGGTGTTAACAACTATTCTATTTTGATAGCGATGAGTCGCTGAAGACTCACAGTGAAGCGTGTTCCCATAAACAAACGCTACCGAAACCGGTCTACAGTTGCTGTTGATGAAAAATAATCATGGCGTTTGTTATTAAAAAGGCATGCCCCCATCAGAGAATCGAGGCTAGAAATGGTTCAATCTCTATTTTAATGCTGTATATGAATGTAAGAGCCTGATCATGATTTATTTATTTATCTCTCAACAGACTAAAAATATCTTTTTATAGAGAAAAGTATAAACACAGGACTATATAAGTATCCAGAAATCTAGCAAAATAAGAATAATTTAATGAATTAACAATGACAAAAAAGAATTATAAGCATTACTTTGAATTATTTCAAAATACCGTTAAATTAGAATTACAAATAACATCATGGTTTTTGATTGATTTCAGGTTGTGAATGTTATGGTAAATTTGTAGGCTAATGTGATTGGCGGATTGAAACGATATTTTTAAAAACTGTTAAGGATGGGATTTTGTGTTTAGGAGGAGAATCTGGGTTACAAACTTCATACAGGTTCCTTGAAATTAATTGAGGATTTGGAAAATTTATTCATGCTATGATCTATTTTGGAAGGTTGTTTTGTTCTCTTTCTTATTATTTCCCATCATGTACATGTACCTCTAAATCATAGTAGGCTTTCACGTCACACATGCTATAAAGATTAACTGAATTGTATACTCGTCGTCAGATCAGTTCTGTAAACAATAACATATATTGCAAGTCAACAACAAGACATTTATAACTGCCTCCATTGAAAGCCAATAAATCCCGCAATAAATGTAGAGAGTCCTATTATCCTTGTAGATAAAACACACCCATGTGCATTCGTAACACAATCAATCTCTTTGCTAACAACTTGGTTAAGGATAATATGACGAATGTGAGAGTGAACATGTCCAGATGTTCCGACGAACGTTTACTTTTATTACACGCCGATCACGCTTTGTGCTACTGAAATTTCAATTTAATTCAACGGCCGTTCCAAGTAGAAAGAAGTGAAGGTCGATGATGTATATCGTGAATTTTAATGAAAAAACTATATAGAATTACGTTGTATTTTTGCAAACGAAAGTATTTTTAAACACGAATAAAATGCACTTTTTTCTCTAGTAGTGCCTTCTTTTAGTTGTCATATTTTTATATTTAAATTGTACATTGAACATTTTTACTTCGTATTTTTTATTCGGCGTCACATTAGCCTGGAAAGAAGTTTTTCAAGGTTTTTTGTTTTCTACTTTCTATATTTCGAAGGTTGGGTATTGTGATCGTGAAACATGTTTCAAATTTTTTTAACGGAAATATTCGTTGTGAGGTCCGTACGATTTCAGAAAAATAGTTATTTAAGCAACAAGGAACGTAAGGACGTATTAACATTTGAGGTAGGCGAATACGAACCGAGGCGGAGCCGAGGCTCGTCGCCTGCCAAAAATGTTAATTGTCATTACGTTCCGTGTTGCTTATTAATTTTTTTCCGCTACCGGAAATATAATACTTAAAAATGATCAGAAAATATTCTAAAATACGGCTTGTAACTTTTGGGATTCAAATTTTTATAGTCACCTATGCGTTCTATGCGTCCTATGGCAACCCAGCAACGTAGAAAACAATGTCGAATTTTGTTTGTTTGTGTCAATCCAGTGACAGTTTTTGCGGGCACGGATGCAAACGAAGCTGCGAATATTGCGTGTTAGAATGTGTTGCCGACAAAATCTAAAAAGGTATGTGTCCTGTTGCGACTCTTTTTAAGCAGTGGTCATGTAAAACGGATGCCGATTCTGTAGGTATAGACGAAAATGTGTTGCTCGCCTATATGTTGGAGCGTTACGTTTCTGTTTATTATTTTCCTAGGTCCGTAAGTAAAAATTAAGTTCCGTCGTCAAAGACAACAAACACCACGAATGTTATCAGCCACTTACGGTACCTGTAACCATGCATGCAATGCGTATTTACGTTGTCGGTAGCGGAAAAAATATGTTATGTGAGTGTGAGTCTGTGCATCTGTGTCTATATGCCTGTGGCCGTGCCTCTTTGGCTGTGTGTCTGTGTCCCAGTGTCTATAACTGTGTATCTGTGTCTATGTGTCTCTGGCTGTGCATTTGTGTCTATATCTGTATGTCTGTGTCTATGCGTGCGTCTGTATCTCTGTCTATGTGTTTGTGGCTGTGCCTCTGTGTCTGTGTGTTGTGTTCCATTGTCTATGTCTGTGTCTACGCGTGCGTCTGTATCTCTGTCTATGTGTCTATGTCTGTGTCTACGCGTGCGTCTGTATCTCTGTCTATGTGTCTGTGGCTGTGCCTCTGTGTCTGTGTGTTGTGTCCCAGTGTCTATATCTGTGTGTCTGTGTCTATGCGTGTGTTTGTATCTGTGCTTCTGTGCGTGTCTGTATCTTTCATCCCTACTCCTCAGAATAAGGTATAAGTATTAAGTCTAATGCTGCAAATTTTAAAATCTCATTAAATTAAAATGTTCATTCTGTTACATCTATTCTGGATTGTGTTTTACATGCAACACGTGTATGCGTCAGTAGAGTTTTGGTTTCGAACAACTTTTACTCGGCATCACGTGGACGCCGATTTATCGGTTTCTTTGAAATTTCCATTTTCGTTTGGTGAATCGCTGGCACGGCCATTGAATGCTGATATGTGATAAACGTATTTAGATTATCGCTCTATCTTGTATGTAAATTGCAGGTGTAACTGACACGGAGAATGTATTGACAGAATGAGTGGATAAGGCCTTACATTCGTAAAAGTAGAAATCAAACAAATTATTAGTTGATCTTCCCAAAAGAAGAACGTACAATAAATAAGGGATAAGAACTATACAAAAAATAGTGATGTGGCCCAGGGGCGGCTCGTTATGTAGAGCCAAGGAGCCATAGCACCACCTCTAATTTCGAACGAAACACGATTTTTACTTTCTCCGTTACAAAGTACAAGAAAGTATTGTGATCGTGATTTTTTTTCAAATTTTTTTTTTACGAAAATATCCGTTTTGGGGTTCCTAGATGCCATTTCAACAATTTCGGGATTTTTTTTTGTGGCTGTGTGTGTGTCTGTGTGTATTTCTGTGTGTGTGTCTGTCTGTGCGCGCTGTATCTCAAAAACTAATATAGCAATTGATATGAAACTTTAAACATCCGTCTTATTTGATAATCTGAAGAACTGAAAAGCTTTTGGTAAAATTTCGTACACCGGAAGTGGGCGTTTACCTTAACTGTTTTTTGTTTTTTGCCAATATTTTCTTAAATATGAAAAATATCACAAAAACATTTAAACAAACTTTGACGACAACAAATAAATGAACATCCTTTGCTTGAAAATATTTTTCATAAAATCATTTTCATTCGAGAAAAAAATATATTATTATTTTTTTAATTATTGGTTTATAATTATAAAACGATAATAGTTACAGCACATTTATGTTAATAATAATTGTAGAGAATGCTAAAATGAACAACTTATAAAAAATAAGTTTTCTTTGAAATCCCTTTAGTTTTTGAGTAAACTGAGTTTTCGAATTTGAAGTATAATTTTGACGTTTTAAACGTCAGTTTCATCCGAGTTTACACAACGCTCGATTTACATTTAAAATATGATTTCAATTAAAAATAAACCATGAAAACATAAATATAAATGGCTATGATACTATCAAGTCGGAGAAAGTAACATGATGGCCACATCACCATTTTTTTATTAATTCTAAAAACACTGATTTGTCATTTTAAATGTTAAAACGATGCCTGCGAAAGTTTCATGAGACGAGAAAAATGGCAATGCATTTATTTGAGAATATATCTCTTGAACAAATTAGCAGATTTGAAAAATTCTTTCCGGAATTGTGTTTTGTGTTGTTATCTTGAAAACCAGTGATTTTGAGTTTTTCGAGGTTTATTAAGATCAATGTATTTTGAGTAAATTTGAAAAGTTTCAAGTGTATTACAGTTGTTTTTGTATTTATTCTTTTTCACTCCGAAGAAGTGAAACTTAAAAATCTTAAGGGCTGTTCTCGGTCGGTTATCTTGAAAACTTGTGATAGAGTATTATAGTTTTTTTAGAGGCTTATTATGATTAATGTATTTTGAGAAAATTTGGAGAGTTTCAAGTGTGTAGCACTTCTTTTTATATTTTTTTTTTCATTCGGAAGAAGTGAAACTTAAAATCTTGAAAACCAGTGATGGGGATTTTTGAGTTTTTTTGAAGATTCTTAAGATTAGTGTATTTTGAGTAAATTTGAAAAGTTTCAAGTGTGTTACAGTTATTTTTGTATTTTTTTTCACTCCGAATAAGTGAAACTTAAAAAATCTTAAAGGCTCTTCTCGGTCGGTTATCTTGAAAACTTGTGATGGAGTATTATGGGTTTTTTAGAGGCTTATTATGATTCATGTATTTTGAGTAAATTTTGAGAGTTTCAAGTGTGTAGCACTTGTTTTTATAATTTTTTTTTTCATTCGGAAGAAGTGAAACTTAAAATCTTGAAAACCAGTGATGGGGATTTTTGAGTTTTTTGGAGGATTCTTAAGATTAATGTATTTTGAGTAAATTTGAAAAGTTTCAAGTGTGTTACAGTTGTTTTTGTATTTTTTTTTTCACTCCGAAGAAGTGAAACTTAAAAAATCTTAAAGGCTCTTCTCGGTCGGTTATCTTGAAAACTTGTGATGGAGTATTATGGGTTTTTTAGAGGCTTATTATGATTCATGTATTTTGAGTAAATTTTGAGAGTTTCAAGTGTGTAGCACTTGTTTTTATAATTTTTTTTTCATTCGGAAGAAGTGAAACTTAAAATCTTGAAAACCAGTGATGGGGATTTTTGAGTTTTTTGGAGGATTCTTAAGATTAATGTATTTTGAGTAAATTTGAAAAGTTTCAAGTGTGTTACAGTTGTTTTTGTATTTTTTTTTTCACTCCGAAGAAGTGAAACTTAAAAAATCTTAAGGGCGTTCTCGGTCGGCTACCTTGAAAACTTGTGATGGAGTATTATGAGTTTTTTAAAGGCTTGTTATGATTAATGTATTTTGAGTAAATTTGGAGAGTTTCAAGTGTGTAGCACTGGTTTTTATATTTTTTTTTTCATTCGGAAGAAGTTAAACTTAAAATCTTGAAAACCAGTGATTGGGATTTGTGAGTTTTTTTTGAGGATTCTTAAGATTAGTGTATTTTGAGTAAATTTGGAAAATTTCAAGTGTGTTGCAGTTGTTTTTATAAAAAAAATGACTCGTGCAAATTAAAAAAAATCTGAAGCGCTGTTCTCGGTCGGTTATTTTGAAAACCTGTGATGGAGTTTTTCGAGTTTTTGGAAGATTATTGTATTTTAGGTAAATTTAGAAAGTTTTAAGTATTTTACAGCTGTTTTTATATTTTTTTCGGGTCAACAAAAAATGATTATAATTTTTCATAAATTTACACGAAAAATCGCAAAAGCAATCGACGGAATGTATTTTCTTGAATTAATATTGAGTGATTTTGTAAAGTTTCAAGTGGATGGCAATTGTTTTTATGTTTTTCTCGCGTCGATGAATTTATTGCAACTTTTTTTTTTTAATTTTATATACGTTCAGATTGAAATATTCTAAAATTTAGAAACAATGCATTTCTAATTTTTACGGAAATGTAGAATCACATGTGTTGTCAGTTGTTTAGGAAAGTTTCAAGTCGATGGCAATTGTTTTTATATTTTTTTCGCGTCAACGAATTTGTTGCATTTTTTTTTAAATTTTATCTCCGTTCACATTGAACAATTCTAATTTTTACAGAAATGTAGAATCACATGTGTTGTCAGTTGTTTTGGAAAGTTAAGTCGATGGCAATTGTTTTTATATTTTTTTGGCGTCGACGAATTTACTGCATTTTTTTTAAATTTCATCTGCGTTCACATTGAAATCTTCTAAATTTTAGAAACAATGCATTTCTAATTTTTACGGAAATGTAGAATCACATGTGTTGTCAGTTGTTTTGGAAGGTTTTAAGTCGATGGCAATTGTTTTTATATTTTATTCGCGTCGACGAATTTACTGCATTTTTTTTAAATTTCATCTCCTTTCACATTGAAATATTCTAAAATTTAGAAACAATGCATTTCTAATTTTTATGGAAATGTAGAATCACATGTGTTGTCAGTTGTTTTAAAAAGTTTCAAGTCGATGGCAATTGTTTTTATATTTTTTTCGCGTAGACGAATTTACTGCATTTTTTTTTTTAGTTCATCTCCGTTCACCTTAAAATATTCTAAAATTTAGAAACAACACATTTCTAATTTTTACGGAAATGTAGAATCACATGTGTTGTCAGTTGTTTTGGAATGTTTCAAGTCGATGGCAATTGTTTTTATATTTTTTTCGCGTTGACAAATTTGTTGCAATTTTTCTTTAAATTTCATCTCCGTTGACATTCAAATATTCTTAAATTTAGAAACAATGCATTTCTAATTTTTACGGAAATGTAAAATCACACGTGTTGTCAGTTGTTTTGGAAAGTTTCAAGTCGATGGCAATTGTTTTTATATTTTTTCGCGTCGATGAATTTGTTGCATTTTTTCTTTAAATTTCGACTCCGTTCACATTAAAATATTCTAAAATTTAGAAACAATGCATTTCTGATTTTTACGGAAATGTAGAATCACATGTGTTGTCAGTTGTTTTGGAAAGTTTCAAGTCGATGGCAATTGTTTTTATATTTTTTTCGCGTTGACAAATTTGTTGCAATTTTTCTTTAAATTTCATCTCCGTTCACATTGAAATATTCTAAAATTTAGCAACAATGCATTTCTACTTTTTACGGAAATGTAGAATCACATGTATTGTGAGATGTTTTGAAAAGTTTCAAGTCGATGGCAATTGTTTTAATTTTTTTTTTTTCGCGTCGACGAATTTATTGCATTTTTTTTAAATTTCATCTCCGTTCACATTGAAATCTTTTGAAATTTAGAAACAATGCATTTCTACTTTTTACGGAAATGTAGAATTACATGTGTTGTCAGTTGTTTTGGAAAGTTTCAAGTCGATGGCAATTGTTTTTATATTTTTTCGCGCCAAAAAAAATGATTATAATTTTTCATAAATTTACACGAAAAATCGCCAAAGCAATCGATGAAATGTATTGGAATTTACTACCAAATCACTCTAATATTGAGTGATTTTGAGAAGTTTCAAGTGGATAGCAATTGTTTTTAAATTTTTTCGAGTCATTAAAGTACTCATCGGATAAATGTAAATAGGACCAAAAAATTAATTCGTCTCTAATTGCTTTTTTGTTGTTTAGGGATAACTCTTGAACGGATGACCTAATTTGGCAAATTCTTCCCTTGAATAGACGCAGATAAGGTTGAACATATGTAACTTATAGTTCAATTCATAAACGCGAGGAGAGATTTCGAAAATTCTTTCAGCAAAGCGTTGTGCTCATTGGACAGATAAGATCAGAAAATATTTTATTATTATTGAGGATAACTCTTAAACGAAAGGTGTTAGCAAAGTATTCTTCTTATATAATAGACGTAGGTTAAAAAAATAAAATTGTTAAATTATTTTTTTTTAACTTTTGAACTTACGATCGGATTTCTAAGACTCTTCCATTCATCTGAAAGATATGTAGAAGACCAAAGAATTGAATTCATTGTTCAATTGTTTTTGGTTTACAGAAGATAACGGGCGACCAAAGTCAAATTCTTCCAGAAAAGTCCATCGAATAGATACAGACAACACTAAACATTTTTTTCTAGTAACTTTGTTGTTAGCCTTTGTAAGACTTAATTTTTGTAGAATTGCGAACTGCTTGAATATTTATATATGAAGGCTACTTTTCTCTTTATTTAATTTACTGAATAATTTTGCAACAATAATCGTTTTTTTTTTCTCAAAAAATGGCTCTACCATCAAAATGTTCTACGAACTGCCACTGATGTGGCCGTAATAATAGGATTAATGACCGAAAATATGCGATTTTGTTAAAATCACTCCAATAAGTTCATATGATGACATATAGCTGTCGCTACTATTCTTAAATCCCTATGATGTTTAGGAAGTACTAACCTTCAAATGATATGTGTCAAAATACTTATTTTAACCGTATTGTTTATATTTACAGATTATTCGAGTTAATACACTTCTCCGATATGGAAATGCATAAAACATTGTGCAATTATTATGTCAATGTTAGTTCACGCTTCCATCTTAAGAATCACGCAGAGAGTGACTGCTTATCTGTTCCGGGGTCATATAACTCTCTTAATATGGCAAAACACCGCGCATCCCATAATACTAAATTCTTTGGTGAATGTACGTGAATATTTACGCTTGGCATAAATTACTTGGCGCTGCTTCTCGTTTGAATATAATGATGTCGATACGAGGAAGTGAATCCGCGGATGCTTATCTTGTTACAAGCGGATTACTACCATCGCGTTTTATTGATTGACGCAGTCCACCGTTATTACCATAAACGGATGGGAGATTTTATTATACTTGATTAGAGTGTTGGTTATAGTAGTTGGCAATTACGAACATGTCTTCATTTAGCTTAGTAAGGGAACGACGTATTACGATTGACTTACTTTAGTAAATCTAATTTTTTTTTTTAACGGAGGGATATTTGATGGAATTGTGGGTTAAGGAGAGTGAATGACTATAAGGGAATTGGCGTAAGCGATTTGCTGTTGGGCCACTAACGTATATAAGTTTTTTTTTTTAAGATTTAATTTTAATAATGAATGGGACATACACTGCACATCCATGGACCAGCACGGCCACTTCTTCGTTCTGAAAAAGTGACCGCACGGATGGGATTCGAACCCACGACCACGAGGCCTAGAAGCAGGAACGCTAGTCACTAGGCCAACGCGGCCCCTCTAATCTAAAATTTGATTTTTTTTTTAAACATTGTCAACTCCATAAAAAAGTCTCAATCAATTACACAACTTACGGTAGTTTAACGATTTAATTTTAGAAACCAGATTTAATACTTGGATAACATTCAACAATGGACCGCCCCAAAAATATATGAAACCAAGTTTGCAATGCACTTTGATTATTCCATTTTATAAAAAAGAAAAAAAAACTCCTTAAGTATATTATCTATTATCTAGCTGGTTTTCATTATTTCCGGATCCGCAAATGATAATGGTTTTAATAAAACGACTTTTAACCCTTTCACCGTTGGCCTTCTAGCACGCCCGAGTAAATGCATATCCTGGTGAGGGTGTGGAGTTTTGTAATATATTTACATTAAGCAGGAATTTCTTGTGTGTGATTCACTAACTTGACTGTATTAACTTATTTTTTTTTTATCACTAGCGATTACCCATCAGAAATCACGGAAAAGATTTAATAACAAACATTTCTATTAATTTGATAAAGTTTGTTTCATTGTGTATATTGATGTGTTTTTCTGAGCATTTTTATTCAGGAACTGAGAGCTTTGTATACTATACAAACTGACTATTAGAAAGGGATCATAAGTACTCGTCTTCATCATTCATGGTTGGTGTACTAAAAATTTGGCCCCAAAAATCAATATATTGGGATTTTTTTTTTCTAGTTGTCCATTTTTTTTTTTTGTTATTGGAATTTTTATCGAAGAATAAGTCTTGCTTTGGGGTATTATAGGAGATGGATACTAACCGACTAAGTGGTGACCATTCTAACCAAGGAAGAGCTTTATGCTCGTAGTATTTTGGCTTCGCCAGACTAAGCATCAAATGTGATGAAGTCTAGTTACATAAACAGATACATTAATCATGGTGATGGTTGCGACCGTTACTACATGGTAATTCATTATATAATCAATGAATAAAGTGTTTCAATAGATACATTATTTTTTGCAGGTTAAAGTTTGTAAATTTTACCGTGGCTGCAAAATATTTTCACAAGATTCTAATTACCCGACCTGCTCCATTAAATGTGCAACACTTTCTTGCTAGTACGCAAACAGCTTTTCACAACAAAAGCAACAATGTCGGAGAGATTAATTGCGGACGTTAGCGTTCGTTTATTTAAATTAAATTTCACTCGAAGCCGGCGTATATCACGGCGCTAATGAGCGATTATACAACCAGACTGCTCCAGTTTTCCCATTCTGCACGAGCCAATGCCCAGAATGGTATTTAATAATTGTAACTTTTATTTTCCGTATCGTTACTGGTCTTACAGATCGGAGCATATTAATAACTCGATTAATGAGTTTTGTTGTCGATTATGTCATCGGAGGTTGTTGATCCAGCATTCTTGTCCATAATGTTCGGATTGTTGTATTCCGTATTATGTAACTTTATTTTTGGTCATTTATGAACGATATTAATTTAACCCGCCAATAGTGACCTACTGGTCTGTGAGAATAACTTTATTCTCCGTTATTGTTTTTTGTTACAATTTCGAGTAGCTGCCGGATTGGAGTGCTTAAATTGATTAAATATCTTTGTTTTATTGTCAAAGAGCATAAATTAAAAAAAAAAAACATGAACTATTAGTAACACGTTTCGAAAAATCTTCAGTTGAAAACCCCGGTGTGCGAGACCGGCGTCACCAATGATGGGTTAAAACGTGTCTTCAGGGACAAAAGTAAGTTTTTGTTCGTTTTAAAAAAATGCCGCTAAAGTTCTAAATACATACCTTATCTCATCTCAACACACTAGGTGATGTTACAATCTGCAGTTCAGTCTAACATTAATTTGTACCTGAAGAGGTTAAATATCCCATAAACTCCATGATAAAACGCACATGTTAGAATTTTATTTAATGGCGAACGCTACCGCAATATGTTAATAAACTAAAAATGGTCTCAAATGGCTGATATGCACCTTAATAATAAATTCTTTCAACAAGATGGCGCCACATGCCATACGGCGAGGGAAACTTTGGATTTCTTACGGACACATTTTCCTGTTCGAAATTTTGATATTCAGTTGCCTGCAAGATCACGCTATCTAACTCGTGGAAGCTTCCTCAGGGACAAAGTCTATTCTGGCGATTCACAGATGATTGATTAATGATCTGAAGCGAAACATTCGTCACATTTTTGCCGAAATTAAACTCCAAAAAGTTATTGACAATTTTACGAATGGTTGAAGAATATTATTTATTAAACATTTCTGATTAAATAAACAATCATGTTATTTTTCTACAATTGTTGGTTTCATTGAAAATGGCATTCCCCAAGTACCTATTGGGACACCCTTTATATTCGAAAAAGTCTGGCAACCAGTTTGCTTTTTTTTAAGCGTTAATTCTGGTACAATAACGAATATTATGGATTACCTCTCCAACTAAAAATATATCCGATGTTGAAGGCGTTCACTTATGGTATACCATAAAAATTTTGCACTAGTAAAAAAAATGTTTTATTTCAAATACTTACCTTTTCGTTGAATCAATGTTTTCTATAAAATTATGTTTATTCATTAGGATCAGTTAAATTTCCCATTTTTAACTGTTTTAATATATACGTATTGATTTTTTTTAATATTAAGGATAATAATATGAAATAGATGTTAATTCTACCAAAAAATGGTGATGTGGCCATCATCTTACTTTCTCCGAGTTGGTATCATTTATATTTACGCTTTCGTGGTTTATTTTCAATTTGAATCATATTTTAAATGTACATCGAGCATTTAGTAAAAACTTATTCTTTGTAAGTTGTTCATTTTAGCATTCTCTACAATTATTATTAACATACATTTGCTGTAACTATTATCGTTTTATAATTATAAACCAAAAATTTAAAAAATAATAATACATTTTTTTCTCGAATAAAAATGATTTTATGAAAAATGTTTTCAAGCAAAAGATGTTCATTTCTTTGTTGTCTTTAAAGTTTGTTTAAATGTTTTTGTGATATTTTTCATATTTAAGAAAATATTGGCAAAAAACAAAAAACAGTTGAGGTAAACGCCCACTTCCGGTGCACGAAATTTTACCAAAAGCTTTTCAGTTCTTCAGATTATCAAATAAGACGTATGTTCAAATTTTCATATCAATTGCTGTATTAGTTTTTGAGATACAGCGCGCAAAGACACACACACACCCACACACATACAGACACACACAATTTTTTTCCAGAAATTGTCGAAATGGCATCTAGGGACCCCAAAACGGATATTTCCGTAAAAAAAAATTTTGAAAAAAAAATCACGATCACAATACTTTCTCGTACTTCGTAACGGAGAAAGTAATAAAAACTCAGTTTAGATTTTAAATGTTTATAATTCAAAATCTAAACTGAGTTATTATTTGGTAATATTAATTAAATATGTAAAACCATAGTTTTCCATTTTGAATTACAAACGGTCAATATCTTAAGATTTTTCATTTTACTTCACGCAATGGTGCACCATTCCATTCCAATACAATTAATTACAATTATTAAAAATTCGAAAGTAACATACACATTTTTTTTTTCTTGATATAATTAGTTCACTAAGAATGATTTAACGTGTACCTTGACAATACATGCAAACCTCTTACTTTAATTCTTGATTCTTGCAAAACCCCACGCAAACATTATCATTAACCTAGAAGCCGGACAAATTATACGCCAATTAATCTTCTGCTCGGACAATTCGCCGCCACTGACCAATCTAAATCGAAACGTACAAATTGTGCAATTTTTGGCATCTGATAATAATCATAAGGCGTAACGTGACACGTAATGACGGTCGAAATTGACATATGAATTAGCCTTTAAACGGTAGATAAAAGTAAAAGTGATCTTTTTTTTTGCAAAGCGAGTCCTTTTACGTCGAGTCTGACGGCAAGGTTGAGCGATTCGATTCATTATGGTAATATTTAGTTGGTTCGTTATATAATTTGTTTTATCTGGCAAAAATGTTTTTTTTTATTTTTCTCCAAAGCAAGGATAGATGTTTTGCTTGGTAGACAATAACAAAACGCGAAAAATATTGTTTCTGCAGACTTAAATATCTCGGGTCCATAGACTGTGAAGATAAAGAAGAACTGAACATTTTAATTAATTTAGGTTTCCGTCCTTTTTGTTACTTGAATATCTTAAAATTGAACAAAACTATAGAAAATTAAATTGAGGAAATATTATTTTGTGATGATTGAAATATTGGATTGTTACAGGACGGCAAACGTAACTTGCCGTTGCGAAGTGGCAAAATTGTGGGCGGAACCTTCGAAAGGCGCTCTCGATAGATTTCGTGAAGAGTTCGCGCGCCTGGTACATTCAATTATGTGGAGGAGAGCGCCCGATAGAGTTGTAAATGAATAGCGCACGCGAAGAATATGTGACCGCTTATTATAGAGACTGTACTCGGCCGGCTGTAGAAAGAGAGAGCTTTCGCTTGCTCTCTGCTCGTCTGGCCAACTTACATTTGCCGTCCTGTACTTGGTAAAACTCACTTTTAGGCGCGGTCAAAGTCACCTAGGACAACGAAATAATATTAAAAAATTCACGTTAAAATTCAAGAATTTTAGAAAAGCATCTTTTATGGTTCTTTTCATTTTGCGGTACTTGACGCCCAAGCTAATGTGCCCATCGCTGCCACCAACAGCAACGAAGGCCTTGAAACGGGTAGGGTCCAATTTTGAACACGCATGATCTTCATCTTCAAAATTGGATCCAATGATCTCAAATTCTTTGATACGCAACGAGAAGAGATCGATTTCCTCAAGAGAGCAGATCTTACCGTCACGAAAAAGACTGAAAATAGGCTCAAAAAATCGGCCAAGAAAGCGAAATGTCAACCGCGTAAAGTATTTGTCTAACTTGATATTCTCTACAACGTATCCACTTTTATTCGCGTTTTTTTTTTCAGGCGTAGGCTTTTAGCCGTTCAGCCACTAACGATATTTAAATATTTAAAAGAAAACATTACCGCATAAAGAACCTAAGCGATCAATTCGTAGACGATAGGATACTATTCGTGATTTCTCAGATTTTTTTTTCTTCCTTAAAGTTTGTGCTTTATTCAAAACTAATTAAAAACACAAAACAACAAATGGAACAAATCACAAAGATAGAAGCAATTTCTTATCATTTCTACATCTCTCTAAGAGAAGTTAAATCAAGGATTCTTGACACTATCATCAAAAATGATAGTTAATAGGTTATTAACTTTGTTAAATATGGCGACATAATATCAAAAATTCCGAATCCACTGCAATAATATCGATTCGCAAAAAAAACATTAGGACCTTACTTATTCAAAAATTTAACTACAGAAATAAAAAAAGAAAGAATTTAACAATTTACTATTAGCTACGAGAAATTCTCTCTGGTTTAGACAGGATGGAGCACCTGCACATAGTGCTCGTGCACTCGTACAGTACTAAAGCATTTAAATGAAGACTCATTTGACTATTTTTTATGGGGTTGCTTCAAATTATAATAATAATAATATATTTACGGGATTCACCCTATACATTAAAGTATTAATTATAATATAAAATATAAAACAAAATATAAAATAAAATATAAATATAAAATATGAAAATACAAAAATTCAGGTAAAACAACGAACTTTGTAAAAAACTTGGTTCACAATTATTTATCTTCCTAATTGCAACGAGAATGTTGTTTTGACTACAGATTCGTGAAGTGGCCAAAATTTTAAAAAAATGAAACGGACAAATAATCAAAAAAAAATATAAAGATTTTTACAATTGCTCCAGGAACAACGATGATGATTTATTAACGCCTGTTGAGAAATGAATAAATAAATGATTCAACTTTTCCATGTTTTCGGCTTCAGAATTTGTAAAGATTTGAATAAAACATTTTTCAGATGTTGTTATTTTATAAGGTGTGAGCCACAGAATTCTGTTGCTGAGTTGGCCATGCCTGAGAGATAGAAACATAGCAGTCATGTCTGAGATTAATTCATTTTTTCTTAAATCTAATTCAATTGATCTAATCTAGTCTCATGACGTAATAATAATAATAATATTTATTTAACGGACATGCCATTCAAAAATAAATACAGTTTGTAATACATATACAATAAAATTAAGTACAAGGGACAAAGTTTTTAATAATATGCGACATACCTCATTTATCTCACAGCCAACTCTGAAACAAAATTTTGTGGCTCACACGATACAATTACAATGTAAACATTTACGAAACTACATTATCAAACTTCAAGTATTCGTTGTATAAAAGTGTATATTTACAACCACTTAAGTCTTACGAATGGCATTTCTGAAACTCACTTTATTGTATGTTATGAACAGCGCCGGCTCTAGGGGTTCTGACGCCCTGAAACTTTCGAAATTTCTTCAATTGTTCGAAACTTATAGCTGAAAAACTGAAAACAATTGCGACTTCAATTCGCATTTTACGCTGTAATGAAAAGAGTGCAGTAAAATTGTGAGCGAATTTTAGAAATTTCTTTAATCGTTCGAAAGTTGCGGTAAAAAAAAAACTGAAAACCAAATTCGGGTTTTTCGCTGCAATCAAAAGAGGACAATAAAATCGAGATCGATTTTTTCCGATTGTTCAAAACTTATAGCTAAAAAACTGAAAAACCAATTGAGACTCCAATTCCCTTTTTTTTGCAGTCATTAAAATTCAAATTCAATTACTATTTTTAAATTTTTATCTGTACTAAATGTTTCTTCTCTATTTTTTAATTTTATTACTGTTTCATTTTATATCTATGTTTATTTTTAATTATGTATGCTGACATGTGTAAACTTACTGGTACCAACACAAATAAACATGAATTTATTAAAAAGTATAAGAGTTGAGTAAGATTGTGATCGAATTATCTAAATTTCTTCAATTTTTCAAAACTTATAGCTGAAATACTGAAAAACAATCGCGTCTCGAACTCGCACTTTTCGCTCTAATCAGAAAAGATTGAATAGTAGAGTAAAATGGCGAGGCGAACAAATTTTCAAAATTTCTTAAATTGTTCGAAACTTATAGCTGAAAAAGTGAATAACAATCGCGACTTGAATTCGCACTTTTCACTGTAATCATAAGAGCTTCAAGAGTTGAATAAATTGGCGAGCGAATTTTCGAAATTTCTTCAATTGTTAGAAACTTATAGTTGAAAAACTAAAAAACAATCGCGACTCGAACTCGCACTTTTCGCTCTAATCAGAAAAGATTGAATAGTAGAGTAAAATGGCGAGGCGAACAAATTTTCAAAATTTCTTAAATTGTTCGAAACTTATAGCTGAAAAAGTGAATAACAATCGCGACTTGAATTCGCACTTTTCGCTGTAATCATAAGAGCTTCAAGAGTTGAATAAATTGGCGAGCGAATTTTCGAAATTTCTTCAATTGTTAGAAACTTATAGCTGAAGAACTGAAAAAAACAATTGGGACTCGAATTAGTTTTTTTTTAGTCATTAAACTATAGTTAACCAAGATGTTGAAAGAAGTTTTCCCAAATTTCTTTAATTTGTCAGAACTTTCAGAAAAACTGAAAAACCGTTGAAATGCGATTACATTTATTACTAAATTAAATATTTAGATTAATTTAATTAATTTAGGCTTCCTGTGATAATTTTAAACATTTTGGAATGTCTAGTGAGATCGTGAACTATTTTTTTCATTCATTAAATTCATTTCTCAGATCAATAGTTTTGCTCGAAAATGTTTTGAAAAGTGAAAGTTACGTTTTCTAATGCAGATCTTCACATTTTAGGATTTATCAATTTAAAGAATCGATTTAAATATAATTTTCTGGGGCAGAAAGACCGATGGTCGATAGCCCAGACAGTGACTTACTAACCAAATAGTAATAACTGAAAAACTTAAATATGTAAAAGTTACTGAAATAAAGATGTATATATACAATTTTCTGTAATTTAAATTTAATTTCTATTTTGTAGGCTTAGTAAGACTCATAAACTAAAGTAGGCGCTGTATCCCAGATAGAGATTTTAAACTCAAGCTGTATTTACTAATCTGAAGAATTGAAAGGCTTTTTGTAAAATTTTGAAAACCGGAAGTGACCGGTTTTTTGTTTCTCTGCAATTTTTTTTAATTTCAAAAATTCTACAAAAATATTTATAGATATCTTGAAGATAACGAAGAACTTTTTCTAAATATGTATTTCAAAAGTTCTAGGGTTTTCGAGAAAAAATTAAAGTACCAAAAAATTTATTACAATATTGTAATTTGCAATTATAACATTGTTATTTGGAAATTTTCTAAAAGCTAATAATTATTAAGGTTCACTCTGGAAAGACCATAATATCCAAGTATCCCTAATCATTTTTGAGTAGTTTAGAAAAGTTTGTTGGTCTATAATTATGAAACGTTAATACCGAAATAAAAAAATAGTCAAAGCAGGCCATGAACAAAAAACCGAATGTCTTTTCTTAGTTTCATTTTTTTTTTCATGGCAACCAATGTTTTCGTGAAAGTTTATTTTAATATTTTTTCAGGTTTTTATAAATGCAAGAAAAAACAGCTTGACTGCATGCAGGAAGGGTATAGCGGAATAAGATGGTCAAATGTGCCCCCAAGCGAAATGAGCTGGGAGGTTAAAAATAATGTTTAGGATCATAAAAAAGTCAGATTCGATAAAAAAGTAGACCCCCACCCCCTCTCATCCCTTTCTATAGACAAAAACGTGTTTTTTGGTTTTCAATTTTTCCTGTGCATCCAACTAACTTTTGACTTTCGGTAGGTATCAGTACCTTAAGATAACAATATTATCTAATGTATTTTTATAAAACGGGAATTTTTGCCGGGAAATTAGAATTTTGACAATATAAAATATCACTAAATAGCGATTATTTCAGAGACGTTAAAAGGTGCACTTCTAGAAAAAATATATAATAGGTGTCTATTGTTTACTAATATGTGTGATTTTTTTTAGAATTCTCTGAGTGGTAGAACATGGTCAAAATCATTAAAAACCGCATTTTTGATTTATCACTTTCATTTTGTGGCATGTATTTTCAGAAATAAACTTATCTATTAGTACCATTTATTTTGCGTACTTACTTAATATTTTATATTAATTCGGCAGTAGCACCTTCCGATTTAAACGAAAACAGTAATTTTGAATGATTTTTTTTAGTTTCAGGTATTGAAGTTTCCCACTAAATGAGCAAATAATTAATTAATCATTAATCAACTACATCAATACAAGAAATAAAAAGTTTTGCAATGTTTCTTTTTTCGTTTGAAAGTGATAAATAAGGTTAAAAGTAGTCAAAAATGTGGTTTTCAATTATTTTGGCCATGTTCTGCCACTCGGAAAATTCTGAAAAAATCACACATAATAAGAAATAATAGACATCCATTATATATTTTTTCTAGAGGTGCACCTTTTAACGCCTCTGAAATAATCGCTATTTAGTGATATTATGTATTGTCAAAATTTAAATTTCCCGCCAAAAATTTCCGTTTTATAAAAATACAATAGATAATATTGTTATCTTAAGGTACTGATACCTACCGAAAGTCAAAAGTTAGTTGGATGCACAGGAAAATTAAAAACCAAAAAAACACGTTTTTGACTATAGCAAGGGATGGGATGGGGGTGAGGGGTTACTTTTTAGTCAAATCCGACTTTTTTATGATCCTAAACATTATTTTTAACCTCTCAGCTCATTTCATTTGGGGGAACTTTTGACCATCTTATTCCGCTATATCCTTTTTACTCTACAAAACAATTATTTACATGTTTACTCTAAAATGATCAGGGAAGATAATATTCCAATATAAAGAAATTAACATTGAAAATCTTTTGTTCCGTTTTGTTCCACTACACCCTGTATACAACCTCACATACATAATCTGAGATCAACAAAAACACGAATTATTTAATTACCCTTAAGGGTAATATTATCGATGACATTAATCTGTTAAAAAAATAAATGACTTACCACACAATTAATGAGTAGATAAATATTTTGCGCACACAATCACTCAAAAGCACTTTTATTTTATTCTTTCTATGCTAATAACAACTTCAGATCTTCAAAATGGAATATGAAGCATCAACCAGACTGGTCCATTTGAAATATGAACTTGAATGAAATTAGGATTGCTGTGCGGTTACACCACCTTCACCACTAGAAAGACTAGACAAAAAAGGAAGTAATTCCTCTTGTGGTACAGATTAAGTCTGGTGAGTCAATTTTCGGCGGCTTTATTTTATATCAGGCCAGCAGGTTCAATTAAAGTCGACGGTTGAAAAATATTCGAGGCGCCCTTTAGATTAATTTTAATGACATTCCAGCAAATATAGTTGTCCAACAAACGCTCCAGCGAGCAGCGACTGCAAAAGTCAAGCAGCGTTAACCCAGTTCTGAATAAGGATGGGTGACCTATACAATCCGCCATTGGGATATAGTACATTGCACTTTAGAGTAACTAAGAAAACACTCTGAGGTAATAAGCTTAGTTACACACAATCATTAAAATACACAAATCCACACGGCTATGGAATTTTAGAAGTGAGGACTTCTTTTTTTCGCAATAAAATATAGAATTTTTGCAGGTGAGGAAGAAATGTTTTTTGCTTTCGACTGTTTTCGGGGGTAAATTGAAAAATTGGGAATTACTTTTTACTTTCAACAGCTATGAGTCGACTCTTTTCAATGAGTAGACTCACAAAAAAGTAATTTGGCCCATGTGTAACCACTACTATTACACTATTTTTTTGGATTGTTTTTTCGCGCAGAAAAATTAGCGTAATTTAATATTGAATGAGGGGCCGCGGTGGCCTGGTGAGTAGAGCTCCTGCTCACGGGCCTCGTGGTCGTGGGTTCGAATCCCATCTGTGCGGTCACTTTTTCGGAACGAAGAAGTGGCCGTGCGGGTCCTTGGATGTTTAGTGTATGTCCCATTCATTATTAAAAATGAAATATCAAAAACTAAATATATCGTTAGTGGCCGAATAGCCTAGATGCTTAAGCCAATTCCCAAATCATCCGCACTTCCTCAACCCGAATTCCCGTCAACCATCCTTCCTTAAAAAAAAAAATAATAATCATATTGAATGTGTCGACTCATTGACAATACAACGGCGGATATTTCTCGCTCAGAAATATTATCCTCTCGGCCGGAGAATCGAACCCACTCGACTCGTGATGCAGTAGGCAGATGCTCGCACTCTTAGCCGCTACACCACCAAGCCGCCTACTATTATGATAGTAAATAGAATTAAAGAAAATATATATTAGGGATATTTAAAAACTACACCATTAAATAATATATTTTAACCATCACAGTCAACTTTATTATCTTACTCTATAAAACCCATTAATTTCATTACGAAACGCTTCGGCGACAAGCGACCTTTTTGACATTTCGACTTTTGAAACGCGTCCAAAACACGATGTGTGTTAACAATAAAATTTATTCTGATACAACATTCATAAATCACATTATCGTCATTTGGTGGGTGTAAATCGATTTAATAGGTCGAAAAAAAGTGATTCAGAGAAACTAATTGGAATGCCGCCAGATAGGAGACCACTTGAAGTCTGTAGGTCGAGATTGAATAATAAATTGATTATGCAAGTAGTTGTCTTGATAAACGCTAATTAATTCAACCCGATCTTGACAGCTTGGAAAGATATAATCTAACATGTTTTACATCGGTAGCTTTGCTATTTTTAATTTGCAAATTATTTGTTTGGTAGCATTAGCCAGCTTCAATATATGTCTTTAAGAATTTTTTTATACACAGATACAAATCTGAGGTTTTGTATGTCAATTCCTAATGTGTGCCAACTTAAATTAAAAAAAATAAAAAAATCATGGCACACATGAAGTTTTTTTTTTAATGAATATACGATACGTTGATTAATACTTGTATTCGCCAAAAACATTATTTTGTAATAGGATTTGAACCAGGGACCACAAGCACCGCACCTGAGCCAAAGAGGTCAGCACAAATTCACTGAATTATTAATTCTATTCTTACCCCAATTTAAAACTAGCAATATTCACTATTCATCACAACACTATTTTTCTTCGCAATCTTTACGCACAACCTCTTGTCGGTATATAACAGAAAATCAATGACAGTATTGCTTTACAATAACGGCCAGAAGAGGGAAGATCAGGAAGCACGGTTTAATTTTCATTTATTAATTTCCGCCGATGGTAGCGTAGAATTGCCTTTTGTTCTTCAATTAGTTTTGGAAATAATTACTTCCAGAAGTAACAGATTTTTTCTATTTCAAGATTTTCTAGACTAATTATAAACCTTTTACTCTTCAATTAGTTTTGCAAAAATCATGTTAAGAAATATCAATTTTTCTATTTCAAGATTTTCTAGACTAATTATAAATTTTATAATTATTTACGAATAAACGGTTTATCGATCTATATTTTAAATGTTCTAATAATCTAATTAAATAAATAATTTATACAGATTCACAGTTACTTCCTAGAGTAATCATCAGCACGTACGGTACACTTCAATTAAAGCAGTAATCCAATTTTTCCCAATCGAAGAAATTTCCCAGACGTGCAATTTACTAATTGCGTGACTGAATTATTCAATCCACACATAAATCATAGCGAAATGAAAGTTGTTACAGTATACCGGCAAATATCTCCGGATTTTTGTTTTCCCCTGGTGCAGGAAGTTGTTTTTCTTGGGATAGAATAGTTGAACGGCCACGGATTTGAAATAGAAAATTGCCGTATTGAATATTCATTATTAATTGATGTAATTTAGTCATGAGTGGCTCGTTAAGGCATTTTTTACATGCAATTGTTGAAATGTTTTAGTGAAAGTGTAGCGAGAATTTGATGGAGATGAGGAGCGAACTGAAAAATTTTGTAAATGGGTGTTCGCGGTGAAAGGGCTTAGGTGTGGTTGGCGTTGATGCTCTGGTTTAAAAACGTGTTGATTTGATGCGCCTGTATAATTAACATTTATTGAGTGAGTATTTCAAAATAGAATGGAAAATTATGGCGTTATTAGGATTCAGATAATTATGATGTGATAATAAATAATCGCTATATTAACCACAAAATTCTCTGTGAAATCTCGTTCATGGTCATAACAAGTGTTGAATATATGTAATTAGTCCAGAAAAAACAAAAAAAAATTGTTTGTTTTTTTCAAGTCTAAGAGCTCATTCTGGACATTGTCTATAAAAAAAAAATTGTGGGACTTTTTTCGTAAAAAGTGCTTAAATCGACTGGAAACGCCTAAAAAACGATTGAATTAAATTTTTCTTCAAAATTTTTTTTTTGTTTTTTTCAGGTCTAAGAGCTTATTCTGAACACTATTTGTCTATAAATTTTTTTTATGGGACTTCCAGGAACCGAGATACGCAAAATGACTTTTTTTCGTAAATGGAACTTAAAACGACCGGAAAAGCATAAAAAAACGATTGAATTAAATTTTTCTCCAAAACATTTTTTTTGTTTTCTTTTCAAGTCTAAGAACTCTAAGAATTATGAGCACTATTTGTCTATAAAAATAAAATTGTGGGACTTCCAGGAACCGACATGCGCAAAATGACTTTTTTTCGTACGACTGGAAACTCCTAAAAATCGGTTAAATTAAATTTTTCTTAAAAAAATGGTTTTCGCGAATTACAAACGATTTTGTATACAATATATGTATTATACACTTAAATTTAGAACAATGTTCTAGCTGACTAAACAGTTTCTTATCATCTGCGTTACCTTATCAATCATTCTCCATTAACTCTACGTTTTAACCATTACTATCAACAATTTTTCAATTCTGTTTAATTCCAGTTGCGTTATTACTTTTCTCCGAGGATTTCATGTGACTTAATAGGAGGAAGTTGCAATGGGTGGATAACGCTTTGTGTAATAAATACTGGTATTGTGTTAGGAATTTTAAGTATGTGTAGAGTATCAAAACATTAATTGTCTCAATTAACATAATGCGATATTAAGAATCTTGAATTAAGTGTAGGAGTCTCCTGGAATGGTGATTAATGCGATTATAATGGTTTAAGGGGGTGTAAAAATTACTAGATTAGAAAAATTATTTTAATTTTACTCTTTTTTAACAAACAATTTATCACGGTAAAAGTGGCAAGATTGTAAATTAACCAAAATAATTTGTCACACAAATTACTCACAACTTTTGTAATGATTAAAATAATTAATTGATTACAGAAAAATATTTGTAACTAAACGTTAATTTTAACCCACCACTGGTCTGTAAGACCGGGTGTATTGAATAACTTTATTCTCCGTTATTGTTTTTTTTTGTTACAATTTCGAGTAGCTGCCGCATTACAGAGCGTAGAGCAAAAATCAGAAATTCACTAGTTTTGATGGTTTTCCCCCAGTTCGCGCCTAAAATCTCAAAAACTGGCGATTACTGCGGAGTTATAAATATAAAGTTTCCGTAAGGATAGGTAAACTATTACGGCGACATCTATTGCCTTACGCGCTGCACAAATGTCCCTAATTATCATCCGCTAACTAATGAGAGGGAATAGTCTGCAAACCATATCAATGTATGGCCGCTTGGTTTAATTATTTTATTGAAATTAAAGAAAAAAAATTGGATTTAAGAATTGTAAATGAAAGTTATATTGCAGGATTTCTCCAAAATAATTGCAATAATTTTTCAAGATGTATAATTATTCATACTTTTATTTCCAACACCATAGCGTGACAAGGAAATAATATGTAATACATTTCGTAATTCATTACCATGATAATTACTGGACACTGTAATTTTCAAGTGCGATTGTTTTTATGTATTTTGACGTTTGAAATCGTTTATAATTTTTTATACAACTATAGTAATGCCAACGGGAGCTGGGTATGACTTATTTGTCTATAAATACGTGGGTTAATATTTGCAGGACGTATTTTGGAACTATTGTAAAAATCTACATTATATACGTAAGTAGAGTTGCATATAGACAATAAAATCGAGATTGTGGTAAATTTAAAATATATTGTCCGAACTAAGCTACGCGCACACTTATCGAAATCGAACGGACGGCATGCATCGGGAAAAATTGCTTAACACAGTTGTAAACGAGTCAACGCACATTTGTCGGTACGGCATGGAACGGAACGGCATGGAACGGATAAATGTACGTTGACTCGTTTACAACTGTGTTAAGCAATTTTTGCCGATGCGTGCCGTCCGTCCGATTCCGATAAGTGTGCGCGTAGCTTTACAAGGAACTCGAAAAACAAAGGAAGTTTGGGGTATAATTAATTTGAACGTGTTCTATTGCCGTTTTAGTGTCAACATACATATTACAGATTATTTTACTTAGTGTTAGCGTTACATGCAAGATGGCGCCTGCGCTGCGGCACAACACGACGTAGGTTTTGTAATGCTGCATTGACTTGTATGTACAATCGAAGTACGTGCACTATTGTTATTTCTTTCTAACAAATATAATACGGAAAAATCTCATACCCAGCTCTCGCTGGTATTACTTTATGGCAATTTTGTTTCATGAAATATAAACGATGATGAATAACACTATTTTAACTTACAATATAACGGGAATAAATTAAGAAATATTGGTGTTCCAATAACATGAAAGGAAAATAATTAATTTTTAAGATATTTATATATTCAGTCCCAGCGCACCCAAGTTATTGACTTTTTGCGTGCATTCTATGAATAACATCGGAATATTATTTACGACAAATATCTCAGTAATGAATCACCGTTTAAGCGAAGAAATTACATGTGTTATGCTTATGGTCTTGACTATAATTAATACTTGATGATTTGTAACGCCATTTTCTTCGCCTATCTCCTTTAAATTAATTGTGTCTAGGCTAAATAAGCCAAGGATTCAATCCCAAGTTATAATAGAGGTAAAATGAATACAAATTAATATAATCCATCAAATGTATTTGCCATAAATAATATCAGAAAAATACCTTCCATTCCATCAAATCGGATTTTTTTTTATTTTATAATTAATTGTTTTAATATTTACCTATCGTTAAGGATAATAATATGAAATAGACAGTCATTCTACTAAATAAAAACTCAATTTAGATTCTCAATGTTTAAAATTCTTGACCAGTTACGCATGACCATGGCATTTTCAAAAGTATTTAATTTTTAAATGTTATTTTACTTTAGTTTAATTAACAAAGTTAAGAAAAATAATAATGGCATTTGTATATAATCATAAGTATATAGAGGCCGCCATTGCGTGGTTGTCCATAATATCACTAAATAAAAAAAAAATTGGCCTTATATTTCGTGGTTAAATTTAATTTAGTTGAATTTATCGTGCTGTTAAAAGTTATATTAAAATAAATTATGGTCATGCTTAGATATTAGTTACAATAATGAGGGACGTGAAATCCCCCTTACACTATCATTTAGTACAATGTTTTTATACGAATTTAAAAACTAGTTACAAAAAAAAGTGCCGTTGAAGAAAAACTTATTACAAGATGGTTTATTATAGCATTCTATAACATTTTTGTAAATGTCAATTCATTGTAACTTTTATCATTTTATATTTATAGACAAAATTAGTCAATTTTTTATATTATTTTCTAAAATCAAGGAGTTATGACAAATAAAAAATCGCGAATTAAGAAATACAAACTAGTAGGCCGAAAGACCGCAGGTCGCTAGCCAAATTGGCTTCCACTTTCAGATAATGTATTGTTTTTTTTTTCTAAAATAATGTATACTGAAGGGAAAAAAATAAATTCATGAAATTTCGACCATTTTCAAACCGCCATAGCTCGGCGCATTTTCAATCGATTTTGATGAATCTTTGAGGGCGAAAAACTTTGAAGTGTCTTCGTTATGCATGCGAAATTAAGCGTAACCCCTTCCGCCCCTCTCTAGCATCCCTGTGAAAAAAAATGTTTTTTCAGGAAACCATTTTCAACTTTGACGATGTCTATGGAGTTGGAAAATTTTTGTCGACTCAAACCACCATAAAGGCAATAAAATCTGATCAATTCCCTGTGCAGGACTCGAAGAACGAAGTTCCTACGACGATTTGGCACCAAGTTATGGCTGTTTGAAAAAAAAGTGCATTTTGAGGTTTTTCGCACATAACTCAGCGACTTTTCAACCAAATTTGATGGTTCTTTCGGGAAAAAATCTCTTTTTGGCCCTACTTTAAGGGGGTAAACTCAGATTGGAATGATCCCTTTTCGAACCCCTAAACCCCCGAACAAAAAACACGTTTTTGGGCAAAAAAACGTCCAACTTTGACAACGTGTACCGAGTTGGATAAACTGTGTCGACTCGATCCACCAAAAGGGCATTGAAATGTGTTCAATTACCTGTGCAGGACTGAAAAACGAAGTTCCTACGGCGATTTTTCACAAAGTTATGGGTGTTTAAATAAAAGTGCATTTTGTGGTCTTTTTATTTTTTGTTTGGAGGGGCGTAGAGTCCTCTCTTTGAGTGGGGGATGAACCCTCCCAAAGAGGACACATTTTGCTTTTGATTTCTCAAAAGATCGTCGAAATCGGTTGGATAGAAGCCGAGTTATGGCCATTCGAAAGTTACCTAAATTTTTACAAATTTCATGTGTTTCATTTTTTTTCGTCAGTATAATTTGTTTATTTCTATTGGACGAATGGAAAAATGGACGAATGGTGGTTAGTTAGGTTAGGTTTTTCCGACCCTACAGAGATCGTTAAAGTGAATCTTTTTTGACGTGAAATAAAGTTTTTTGTTAATGGAGTTCTAAGGTATAAAATGCGAAATTCGTCATTTCGCGCAAACAATGAATTTTCGTGCATACCTTAAAGAACATGCAAAGAAAAGTTCATTCGTGAAAACGAAAATAATTTCGTCGAAAAACTTATGAGTCAAAAAACCACAAAATTCGCTTTTTTTCAAATACCCATAACTTTGTGCCAAATCGTCGTAGGAACTTCGTTATTTGAGTCCTGCGTAGGTAATTGTACACATTTCAATGCCCTTTCGGTGGATCGAGTCGAAACATTTTTTCCAACTCAGTACACGTTGCCAAAGTTGGACGATTTTTTGCCCAAACACGTGTTTTTTCTTGTTCGGGGGCTGAAGGGTTCGAAAGGGGATCATTCCAATTCGAGGTTACTCCCTTAGAGTAGAGCCAAAATGGGATTTTTTTCCCGAAAGAATCATCAAATTTGGTTGAAAAGTCACTGAGTTATGTGCGAAAAACCTCAAAATGCACTTTTTAAACACCCATAACTTGGTGCCAAATCGTCGTAGGAACTTCGTTCTTTGAGTTCTGCACAGGGAATTGATCAAATTTGAATGCCTTTTGTAATGGATCGAGTCGACAAAATTTTTCCAATTCCGTAGACATCGTCAAAGTTGGACATGGTTTCCAGAAAAACTTGTTTTTTCACAGGGGTGCTAGAGGGGAGTGGAAGGAGTTACGTTTAGTTTCGCATGCATGACTTTAAAGAAGACACTTCAAAGTTTTTTGCCCTCAAAGATTCATCAAAATCAAAAAAATACACTGAGTTTTGGCGGTTTGAAAATGGTCGAAATTTCACGAATTTAAAGTGTTTCATTTTTTTTCAATGTAATTTTTTGCCAAATAAATGTATATATGTATGTATGTACAAACTAGTGGAAAATTCGTTGATCGATAACTCATGTTCATATTGCGTCATATATTTACAACATTTATCACTATCAATTAATATTCTCTTCCTCTATGCAAATGAATCGAGACATTAAACTAAATCATATTCCAATTTAAATTAATCAGCTTTTAGATTGCTCGATTGTGTCCCAAAAAAAAAAGACACAATCGATAACCTTTCACAATAAATCACAAATAATTCGTTGCAAAACGTTCATTGTCAATGGTAAAAATTAACCTTCCGAAACTCATTGAATATTTATAACGAAAGTAAATGACATTACAGCATGAGATTTTTTCGTAATTTACGTCACTACTTTTTTTGCGGCGCTTCCGCCAATTATTGAATTCAATTGTGCGACTTGAATTAATCAAAAAATATTCGATATATTAATTATTGTTATTAATGAATGTGCGGTGGAATGTTAATTTGCGGTAATAATATATGCCGCATTGACATATACGGAAATGTCGCGGTATGTATTGACATTCTAATGTTCCATTCTTTCATAAGCAAAAAATACATTTTTTTGTAGATAATGAATAGAATTAGATTTCAATTCTCTAAATCAGTGGCGGCTCGTGGAATATATTGATGGTAGAGCCACTTATACAATATACCCCCTCCCCTCCTTTTTTGAAGAAAGAAAGAACGATTTATCTTCCTAGACCAAAGTAACTGGCAAAAAAGTGTTAAAAATTAATGTAAAATTCTTGCTGATCTTGAAACTACAGGTAGGGTCATGGCTCCTTGGCTCTATATAACGAGCCGCCGCTGCTCTAAATCATTCATAAATCACCAGTGGGTAGGCGGCAGGGATTTTAACGAATGAAAATTTTCGGAAGAATTTCGTGAGGAAAAAGTTAATTTTTGGAATCGAGGACCTTTTTGTTGCTTATCGCCGTATAACTTGTGGAGAAAGAAGAACAAGACTGTAGAATAGAAGTTTGGAAAGCAAGGACCTTTTTTGCCCATTACCTCAACATCGTTAAAATTGGGAAAAAAAGGGAAATGACTAGGAGAAGTAAATTGAATGCCTGAGAGAGAGAAGGGACTGTGCCACATAATCTTAATTTTTTATTTAGCTGCAGTTCCTATAGGTGCTGCTGTCTATGGGTGAAATTGACCTGTTCATATATAAAAACAAATAAGCAATTGCCCAGTAAAATCAAACGAATTTTATATATTTTGTACTTGGCCTAACAAAACTTAATTTACCTCTAAACTATGTATTTGTGGCATAGCCCCTTCTCTCGAAAGCGACATGGCTGGAGTTGAAATTTTCAAGGCGAGGAGCAAAAGAAGGTCTTCGACATTCCCAAAAAAAAGAAAAAAGATGTACTTTCTCCAACGATGGGGGTGGAAAAAAGGTGACTACCCCTGCTCTAAATAAACGATTTTCAACACTTTTGTTTTTATTGGGTCCGTGCTTAACTCCTAATCCTAGTTTGGGAAATGTAACAAGGAACCAGGGTACAAGGGGTTGAAAGTTTTTGCTTGGTAATGACACTTCAGTGATTACTGTAGACAATTGCCCTCATTTACTTACTAACCAATGAAATCGAATAACGTTGATGAGATGATCCAATAAAATTCTAATTACGATGCGTAACAGACCACGCTCTATGTTATGCATGGCAATTTACCCTGGGTCGTATCTAATCAGATAATCTCTCATGTTGGTATTGCCTAGCAACGCGTTGGTTCATTTTCTATAGCGTATAAAACGTCAGTTATTGCCGGACTTTTAAGCAGTTTGCTCCTGAATTCGATCTGTTTGTATTTTCGGGTGAAGTGTTAGTGCTTTCATCAGTAATAGTATTCATAGGCATTTCTCAAAATCTTGGTAAGCTCATTTTTACTACAATTATTGTGGCGCAGATAAATACACGTCTGACACTTGGTGTCACTAAATTTAATTTTTCAAATTAAGAAGTGTGAACTTTCTGTTCGGCCAATTGTCTTCCCGAATCTAACTCGTGACTGATTTTTCCTAGGCAATTATTAGCGTCTGGATCACTCTTGCTTGTTGCTTCTAGAAAATCGGCACTCCTGCTTCGCAGTCGTGCCGATTTTCGTCGCAACAAGCAATCGTGATCCTGCCGCTAATAATTGCCGGCAAAATCATAGGCACTCGTTATATTACTTTTGATTATTTCTATACAAATATGCTGAGAATTCTACCGCTAGTCAAATAATCTGCAATACCGTCCTATGTACGTTTGTATGTACGTGCGCCGATAGTTTAAAATTAGTTTTAAGGTTATATTTTTCCATGATTATATTACTTTAATTTTATTATTATTTTTATAAAATGGATTTTTCCGTAAATAAACATTATTATTATTATTATTATTATTGTATGAGCAGGTAACCCTACCTACCTAAATAAATTTGAGGCAACCTCACTTGTTGCAGATGCATTAAATAAATTTAATAAAAACCAAATGTAGCCTAAAAATGTGAATATTCAACCAACAATTTTGAACATGTTTCTATGTTTCCTCTTTATAACTTTTAAGCACATAAACTTTATATTGCCTAAATAAGGGTCCAACACCGCCACTTTAGAATTCGCTTTCTTAGAGATTGAACACAACCTTATCAGCTTGTGCATTTCTATCAAAAATAAAAATTGCTTTCGTGTTAATTTGTGACATTTTTTAGCCAATTTTCAGATTATCCGCGGAATTCGATTGCCGCGCTAACAAATTCCGCGAATAACCGGATGTTTAATAGAGATGTGCAAAACTGCTACTTTTAAATCTCGTTATACGATTGCTACTTTCTAATATCAGTGATTTTAAACTGTGACTGTGATCACGGTTAGTAAACGTATTATTTTGAAATAAAATCATTAACTAATATGGATTTTTGAAAAAAAAAACATTAATTTTTTGAGCACTTGGCCAAAAACATCGGAGAAAAAAATATAAAACGTGCAGGCAAAATTCCATAAAATATTATCGTCGATGGCGGAAGTACCGCTTATTCGATATCAATTTGGTTTGTGTCAATTCAACAATTTTCAATACAGAAAATCCTTTTGAAGATTTTCGATTAAATTTTTTACCACTTGGACAAAAATATAAAAATGCAGGCAAAATTCCATATGAAATCATCCTCAATGGCCGAAGTATCGCTAATTCAAAATCAAATCGATTTTTGTAAATCCTACAATTTTCAATAGAATTATGGATTTTTGAAGATTTTCGTTTTAATTTTTTGAGCACTTTAATGAAAATGTCGCAGAAAAAAAATATAAAACGCGTAGAAAAAATTCTTTAAAAAAATATACTAAATGGTCGAAGTATCTCTTATTCAAAATAAATTTGGTTTTTGTAAATTTAACAATTTTTAATGGAGATATGAATTTTTGAAAATTTTAGTTTTATTTTTTTGAGCACTTGAATGAAAACATCGCAGAAAAAATATAAAACGTGCAGACAAAATTCCATAAAATATCATCCTCAATGGCCGAAGTAAAGCTAATTCAAAATCAAATCGGTTTTTGTAAATCCAACAGTTTTCAATAGAATTATGGATTTTTGAAGATTTTCGTTTTTAATTTTTTGAGCACCTTAGTGAAAACGTCGCAGAAAAAAAATATAAAACGCGTAGAAAAAATTCTTTAAAAAAATACACGAAATGGTCGAAGTATCGCTTATTCAAAATAAATTTGGTTATTGTAAATTTAACAATTTTTAATGGAGATATGAATTTTTGAAAATTTTAGTTTTATTTTTTTGAGCACTTGAATGAAAACATCGCAGAAAAAATATAAAACGTGCAGACAAAATTCCATAAAAAATCATCCTCATTGGCCGAAGTATAGCTAATTCAAAATCAAATTGGTTTTTGTAAATCCAACAATTTTCAATAGAATTATGGATTTTTGAAGATTTTCGTTTTAATTTTTTGAGCACCTTAATGAAAACGTCGCAGAAAAAAAATATAAAACGCTTAGAAAAAATTCTTTAAAAAAATACACGAAATGGTCGAAGTATCGCTTATTCAAAATAAATTTGGTTTTTGTAAATTTAACAATTTTTAATGGAGATATGAATTTTTGAAAATTTTAGTTTTATTTTTTTGAGCACTTGAATGAAAACATCGCAGAAAAAATATAAAACGTGCAGATAAAATTGCATAAAAAATCATCCTCAATGGCCGAAGTATAGCTAATTCAAAATCAATTTGGTTTTTGTAAATTCAACAATTTTCAATAGAGATATGGATTTTTGAAGATTTTCGTTTTAATTTTTTGAGCAGTTGAATAAAAAATCCCAGAAAAAATATAAAACGCGTAGAAAAAAATCCTTAAAATAATATCTTCAATGGTCGAAGTATCGCTTATTCAAAATTAATTTGGTTTTTGTAAATTCAACAATTTTTAATGGAGATATGGATTTTTAAAAATTTTGGTTTTATTTTTTGAGCACTTGAATGAAATCATCGCAGAAAAAAAATAAAACGCGCAGACAAAATTCCATAACAATATCCTCAATGGTCAAATTATCGCACATTCAAAATCAATTTATTTTTTGTAAATTCCACAGTTTTTAATGGATATGGATTTTTGAAAATTTTAGTTTTAATTTTAATTTTCTGAGCACCTGAATGAAAACGTCCCAGAAAAAAATAATAAATTCCATAAAAAAAATATCCTCAGCGGCCGAAGTATCGCTTATTCAAAATCAATTTAGGGCTTGAAAATTCAACAATTTTCAATGGAGATATGGATTTTTGAAGATTTTCGTTTTAATTTTTTGAGCAGTTGAATAAAAAATCCCAGAAAAAATATAAAACGCGTAGAAAAAAATCCTTAAAATAATATCTTCAATGGTCGAAGTATCGCTTATTCAAAATTAATTTGGTTTTTGTAAATTCAACCATTTTTAATGGAGATATGGATTTTTAAAAATTTTGGTCTTATTTTTTGAGCACTTGAATGAAATCATCGCAGAAAAAAAATAAAACGCGCAGACAAAATTCCATAACAATATCCTCAACGGTCAAATTATCGCATATTCAAAATCAATTTATTTTTTGTAAATTCCACAGTTTTTAATGGATATGGATTTTTGAAAATTTTAGTTTTAATTTTAATTTTCTGAGCACCTGAATGAAAACGTCCCAGAAAAAAATAATAAATTCCATAAAAAAAATATCCTCAGCGGCCGAAGTATCGCTTATTCAAAATCAATTTAGGGCTTGAAAATTCAACAATTTTCAATGGAGATATGGATTTTTGAAGATTTTTGTTTTAATTTTTTGAGCACCTGAGTATTTGGAGATTTTCGCAGTTTGGTAATTTTTTTTTATTTATTATAGGCAAGATATTTTTTTTCGTTTTTATAAAATCTCAATTAATGAATTAATAATTGTTAGTACATAAGTTGTAATTTATTTCATTTTATATGGTATACTATGGCATTTTATAAATACTTGTTTTTTTTATTAAATATTTATTCAAAATTTAAATACAATACCCTGCAAAAATGGGAGAATAAAGTAATGACTATTAAATAACATTTAGAAATTTCACCTTGTATTGTCATCTTACAATTATGTTTTAAGTAACAGTCACAGTTTAAGTAGCAATCACAATTTGTCACAGTTTAAATAACAGTGATTTTAAGTAGCAGTGATTTTAAGTAATAGTGATATTAAGTAGCAGTGATTTTAAGTAGCAGTGATTTTAAAGAACAGTGATTTTAAGTAGCAGTGATTGTAGTAGCAGTGATATTGAGCAACAGTGAGATTCGCCTATTAGTAACAGTAACGACCTGTTATTTTTCAATACCAGTGAAAAATCACAGATACGTAAAATATCGCCCATCCCTAGTGTTTAATGTATTTGATAAAATTGTGTGAATTGAAATAAAAAATTACACAAAATATTTTTTTTCCATAATAATTACAAGCCATTAAAGTAATGTAAATTTAATAACGCCACACGACAAACCATTCGACCATTACCGTAGTTAAATATAGATTACTTTACGAAAAACCAACCAAAATAACCCAAGATTTCAATTAGTAACATCCTAGCAATTAACCGAATCAACCCGTAATCGCTCTTTAATTACCAAGCCAGAACTTCATTCAATTACATTCGATTTCCATTGCACGATTACATCAATTGTACAAACACTATTGAATTCAAGCAAATAATAAGATTCGCACCGTACGATTACGAAATAAAAAATAATAAAAGTCCCGTCGTATTCTCATAAGATTTTACATAAGTGAGAAAATGTCAAACAAATCACGACGAGAAAAATGTAATAGAAATTAACAAACATTTGAGTGAACTTAGAACCTTTTGGAAGACATGTGAGAGGTTATTAATTGCCTGGAATATAACTATTATAATGCGGAGGAAAGGTTATTTGCTGTGGATCTTTCAATGTTGGACTTGTTTTTTCGGTTGCATAAATTTTTCATTTGGAACACGATTTTTGGAAAGGTTAATCAGGGTTATTAATTATATCGAGATCCTGGTCGGCTTTTTGTATGATTTCATTCGGTTTTGTGAAAGGGTAACGATGGTGCAGAAATGCTAGAGTCTGGTATTTAATCGTCTGGTGTTATGTAACTTATTGTAAAAATCGTAATGAGTTTTAAATGTTAATAATAAATGTATATCGTAAAGTTTAAAAAAATGTAATTCATATTCTGGACAAAATCTTGCGACATACACTCGGCGCAAAAAAAAAGCGCCAAACCGTCGTAACTTGGTTCAATTTGGTCGAAAATCGATGAATCTTTCAGTTTGGGAAAGATTCAAGTTTTATCTTTAAGAATGTGTAGTTGACCTCAAATCCAACCCATCCCCCTTAACAACGCGATTGAAAAAAAAGTTTTTTATGTAAAAAATTGTCCAACCTTGACAAGCTGTACCGTGCGCAAAAAAAAATCGGCGGAAAATTTCACCACAATGACAGAAAAATCTAATCAATTTCCTTCAAATGCCTTAAAAATTCGAGTCGTTTCCGTTATTTGGAGCAAAGTTATGAATTTTTGAAAAAAAATGACATTTTTCACTTTTTTGGCCATAACTTAATTAATTTTGCACCAAAATAGATGAACTTTTGCAGTCTGAACAGTTTCAAATTTTCTCTCCAACGTCATGTGATTGTTTTGTTGCTAAAACGATTCCACCGCCTGCCACCCCCTGAAGGAAAACAAATGTGTTTGTAGTTTAAATGTGCAAATTTGATTTTCTGTACCGTGTGCAAAAAAATCGTGGACTCAATCGGTCAGCATGGCAATAAAGTTCAATCATTTTCCTCCAATTTCTAGGGATGAACGATATTTCACGTACCTGTGATTTTTCACTGGTACTAAAAAATCACAGGTCGTTACTGTTACTAATAGGCGAATTTCACTGCGACTTAAAATCATTGCTACTTAAAATCACCGCTACTTAAAATCACTGCTACTTATAATCACTGCTACTTGAAATCACTGCTACTTAAAATCACTGCTACTTAAAATCACTGCTACTTAAAATCACTGCTACTTAAAATCACAGCTACTTTAAATCACTGCTACTTTAAATCACTGCTATTTAAACTGTTACTTAAACTGTGATTGCTCCTTAAATTCACAACTGTTATCTAAAAACGTGATTGTAAGAAAACAATGGAGAATAGCATTTCTACATATTATTTTATATTCAGTACTGTTTACTTCCATTTACTCTTATGTTCATGTTCAAATCACGATTTTCATTAATTTAAAAACAAATATATAAAAACAATTTCTAGAAATGGTAAACCTAAAATGACTCAAAATTCATTTTAATTTAAGAATCAGTACGAATATCTAAACATTGAAATAATACCACGAAACCAATTTTTAAATTACAAACTTCATTAACTGAAAATTAAAAATAAAAACAATTCACCAAACTGCGAAAATCTCCAAATGCTCCTCCTTGTTCAGGTGCTCAAAAAATTAAAACAAAAATCTTCAAAAACCCATATCTCTATTAAAAATCGTTGAATTTACAAAAACCAAATTGATTTTGAATAAGCGGTACCTCGACCATTGATGATGATTTTTTATGGAATTTTTCCTGCGTTTTTTATATTTTTTCTGCGATGTTTTTGTTCAGGTGCTCAAAAAATTAAAACAAACATTTTCAAAAATCCATATCTATTGAAATTTTATTGAATTTACAAAAACCAAATTAATTTTGAATAAGCGATACTTCGGCCATTGAGGATGATTTTGTATGGAATTTTTCCTGAGTTTCTTATATTTTTTCTGCTCAGCGAATTAAAACAAAAAATTTCAAAAATCCACAACTCTATTGAAAATAATTGAATTTACAAAAACCAAATTGATTCTGAATAAGTGATGCTTCGACCATTGAGGATGATTTTTATGGAAATTTTCCTGCGTTTTTTTATATTTTTTTCTGCGATGTTTTTGTTCAGGTGCTCAAAAAATTAAAATAACAATTTTCAAAAATCCATATCTCTGTTGAAAATTATTGAATTTACAAAAAACAAGTTGATTTTGAATAAGCGATACTTCAGCCATTGAAGATGATTTTTTATGGAGTTTTTCTGCGTTTTTTATATTTTTTCCTGCGATGATTTGTTCAGGTGCTCAGAAAATTAAAACAAACATTTTCAAAAATCCACATCTCTATTGAAAATCATTGAATTTACAAAAACCAAATTGATTTTGAATAAGCGATACTTCAGCCATTGAGAATGATTTTTTATGGAAATTTTCCTGCGTTTTTTATATTTTTTTCAGCGATGTTTTTGTTAAGGTGCTCAAAAAATTTAAATAACAATTTTCAAAAATCCATATCTCTGTTGAAAATAATTGAATTTACAAAAACCAAATTGATTTTGAATAAGCGATACTTCGGCCATTGAGGATGATTTTTTATGGAATTTTTCCTGCGTTTTTTATATTTTTTTTCTGCGATGTTTTTGTTCAGGTGCTCAAAAAATTAGAACAAAAATTTTCAAAAATCCATATCTCTATTGAAAATAATTGAATTTACTAAAACCAAATTGATTTTGAATAAGCGATACTTCAGCCATTGAGGATGATTTATTATTGAATTTTTCCTGCGTTTTTATATTTTTTTCAGCGATGTTTTTGTTCAGGTGCTCAAAAAATTAAAATAACAATTTTCAAAAATCCATATCTCTGTTGAAAATTATTGAATTTATAAAAACCAAATTGATTTTGAATAAGCGATACTTCGGCCATTGAGGATGATTTTTTATGGAATCTTTCCTGCGTTTTTTATATTTTTTTCAGCGATGTTTTTGTTCACGTGCTCAAAAAATTAAAATAACAATTTTCAAAAATCCATATCTCTGTTGAAAATTATTGAATTTATATTTTTTTTGCGACGTTTTTGTTCAGATGCTCAAAAAATTAGAACAAAAATTTTCAAAAATCCATATCTCTATTGAAAATAATTGAATTTACAAAAACCAAATTGATTTTGAATAAGCGATACTTCAGCCATTGAGGATGATTTTTTGTGGATTTTTTTTGCGTTTTTTATATTATTTTCTGCGATGTTTTTGTGATCATAGTCACTGTTTAAAATCACTGATATTAAAAAGTAGCAATCACAGGTAGCAACGTGATTCAAAAGTAGCAGTTTTGCCCATCTCTACCAATTTTCTCCAAAATTCAAACCGATGCGATGATTTGACGCGAAGTTATGCAGTTTTAAAAAATATACATTTGGCGCCTTTTTGGCCATAACTAGGCGAATTTCGCACGAAACTCGATGGAATTTTGCGATCCAAGAAATTTTCGACTTTCGTGACCCCCTGAAAACCCCTACAAAAAGTGTTTTGGATTGACAAAAAATGTTAAATTTTTACAACTTGTTTCCATTTTTTTTAATTCATAACTTTGCTCCAAATCATCGAAACCACTCGAATTTTTAAGGCATTTGTAGGAAATTGATTAAATTTGTCTGCCATTGCGGTGAAATTTCCCGCCGATTTTTTTTTGCGCACGGTACAGCTTGTCAAAGTTGGATAATTTTGTACATAAAAAACTTTTTTTTCCATCGCGTTGTTACGGGGGGTGGGTTGGAATTGGGGTCAAAATCAACTACACATTCTTAAAGATAAAACTTGAATCTTTCCCAAACTGAAAGATTCATCGATTTTCGACCAAATTGAACCAAGTTACGACGGTTTGAAAAATCGAGTTTTTTCGCGATTTTTCGGGTCATTGACCTAAAGTCTATTAACCTCTAATTACCAATAATAGTAGTAGTGGTGTTTGTTAGACATTTGCATAACTAACCAATGTTCATATATGGAAAAGCTAACTTTTTTTCTTTCTTTTGACTTAGGCTTAAGCCATTCAGTCACGACATGTTTTTTTTCTTTAATGAGCTAACAACATCTATTTAAAAGAAAAGTGTGACAAGGTGCAGGAATCTATGAGCAAGTATCTACTAGAGACTGGCGAAATTACTCGTTTCGTGAGTCGCCTCATCGTGAAGAGTCGACTAAAAAGATTCGATTCTTGAAGTGAAAGGACCCCACACGATTTATGTGGAAAATGGGTTTCGGTCAAATTTCACCAAACTTTGGGAAAACATTCCTCAGACCATCCCAAACAAAAGTCTTAATTGGGACCCATTTTTCAAATCGAATAACATCAAGATGGAGAGCAAAAAAAACCTTATTTCAAATTCCAGCAAATATACTTTTTTTGTTCAATTAAAGGGTTTAGTAAAATTATGATTACGTAAACATTTATCTAAAATTAACACAGGCCATGGCAAAACCCAGTTGATGCATCCGTGTGCGCGTTTTCCCACAGCAACGTGTTCGGTTATATAACGACTTGCGGAACAAAAGGAACGAACGAAGAGCGCGTTAATTAATCCTAACTTAATTACGAATTGCGAGGAAGAACCCACGACCAGTGCAGTTGTTCTGGCCGGTCGCAATTGCGAGCGAACCCTGGAAGTCGGTTGCGCAAGACGGTGCAGGATGCTCCAAAATCGGATTACGGTGATTATGAAGAAGCATGCTGGAATGGATCTCCTTCCGTGGCGAACGGAGAAAGCTGCGACGAAAAATCGTCGATTTTGTTTGTGCGTGGCGACAATGAGAAAGCGTGCTATGGTTGCATAGGCGTTTTTTTTTCTTCTTTTTGGTTGAGAATTTGGGTTTATGGATTAATATTTACGATCGAGCTGTAACTACAGTGTGTTTAAGAAAGAAATTAATCGCAATCGCATGTGAATTGAAACGCGCATGTCTCTGATACACGCGTTTTTGCATAATGGTCATTCACGTTAACAATCTGAATGATAACCACGAATGTTTTATCAAGATGCCTAAAGTATAGAATAAATTCAGTGAAATAATTTTTTTTTTTAAAAATCCTTAAAACAGAAACTCGACTTCTTTGATAAAAATACACATTTTTGCATGAAAGTCAATTTTCAGTCGTCGTTTGTTTTTGAGTAATGACATCATCCATTTTGTTTTTAAGTGGTAACCCCCTATTTTTGTTCTTGATTTTGAGAGATCTTTTCATTGCCCAACTGGCAATATAAAAATGTTGCCATCTTACATAAGAAATTTTTCGAGTAAATGACAATTGAAGGTGAGAACCTGATCTTTAGAGTTTTTGCAAAATGACCTTATTCCAGCGCTTGTAGCAATTTTTCCAAATAATGATCTTGACCTTCCATATAATAGAATATGGTTTCAGCAAGACGGCGCACCTCTTCACTACACGCGTTTTTCGGACAATTGCTTTGCGAATGGGTGGATTGGCAGGCGCAGACCGGTTTAACAACCCGTGAGAGCGTTGAAATGCGCCTGGAAAACATTCAAAATGTTCAAGAAGAATTTCTACATGTTCGAACATTAAATTTAATAATAGTATATTATTAAACGAGTGAAAAAGTTGGCCATTGCCACGAGGGTGAAGTTTGCACACGAGCCGTAGGCATGTGTTGCAATTCACCAGAGTGGCAATGGCCAAATTGCTCACGTGTTTAATACTATACTTTTTCGTGTCATATTAAATAATTACCTAAAGATTTTTCTGTTTATATTAAATTATAATGAATAATTTTTCTATTTGGAAACTGCGGCAGTTCGCTGACAAAAACAAATCGTAACCATAGTAACAACTAAACTGTTGAGAAAGTAAAAACGTTGTCATGTCATTGGCTGAAACCTGTTGGGCAATGAAACCGCAATCATTTGATTGGACGTCACCTGTGGAGAAAATGATTCGGTCAAATAATGGACAACTTTCTCAATCAAACGCGATTTAACAACATTTATATTGTTTAATAAGATGCGAAAAATGCATTTGCTTGCTAAAGAGGTTTTTGTTTATTTTGTGTTAACAATAACATTTACAGTTTCTCACTTTCAATTGCCATTTACTGCAAAAATTTCTTATATAAGATGGCAACATTTTTATACTGCCAATTCGACAATGAAAAGATCTCTCAAAATCAAGAACAAAAATAGGGGGTTGCCATTTAAAAACAAAATGGATGACGTCATTACTCATAAACAAATGACTACTGAAAATCGACTTTCATGCAAAAATGTGTTCGAGGATTTTTTCCAAAAATATTTTATTTCGGTTTTAGTGAATTTATTCCATACTTTAGGCGCGCACTGTATATACGATCTACGATAATCCATCAACATACTTTTCTTAAAGCTTTTAGTGTGGACCCAATCTGGGTTTGGGTTTGAACAGATATTACTATATTTTTTTAATTAAAAAGAAGTAACTTACTTGACATAATTTGAAGATTGTGCATAGAACATTAATGATTAGAAACTTGTGAGATCCAGAACACTAAGTAGTCACAACAAGGAGTCCTAAATGTGGCGTAAGAATTAATAAAATTCATGACGCACCTGAAAATAAAAGAAAAACATTATGTAGAATATTCTTACTTAATTACTTGGTATTAAATACTACTATATTTTTTGTTCATGAAAATGTTATAATGTGCGCATTATTTAATTGTATGGCCACCATTAATGGGGTACATTCAACACATAATTTCATTAAACACGCATTTACGTGTTTAATATGGTTATTAAACACGCAGACGCATTTGCGTTTTTAATAAGGTTATTAAACACGCTAATTCGCGGTTTGATTCACAGAACGTGAATTTTTTCAATTGTAATTGTAATCGTCATTACAACTAATTTTAATTTTAATTTTAATTTTAATTTTAATTTTAATTTTAATTTTAATTTTAATTTTAATTTTAATTTTAATTTTAATTTTAATTTTAATTTTAATTTTAATTTTAATTTTAATTTTAATTTTAATTTTAATTTTAATTTTAATTTTAATTTTAATTTTCGTGAACAATGTATAGTGTACAACTCGCATATAACGGCTATTAATCACGAGAACGATGTTTGCGGAACGAACCGTAGGCTCATGGGCGGCAAAATACTTTTCGCACTTTGTTTTCGAAGTGAAGACATTGTCAGTATAAATAATCGTCAAATTTATATCAATCAATTACGTCCGGTCTCTCCAATGAATTTAATGTGAATATTGGAATAGATAAATAATAAATACAGTTCGATAAAAATCTGGAAGATTTTTCATCAGGTCTTTGTTACAACGTTACAGCACATCATAGCATATTTTATGAATTTTAAAAATTAAAGTTCTACCATCTTTAATCGAATCAAATTAACCAAAAATTGGGGATGGTTCACAGAATTTACAACTTTTCCAAGTTTCAAAACTCCGGGAATTATTTCACTTGATCACCTTTTTTAGGTCTAATTCGACTTAGCTTAAGACAATAACAATAATCACATTAAATCCATACTAATTTGATTACAAAAGTGCAAAAATATCAATGGTGAAACCAAATTTGCCAAACCGCCGAATTAATTCTAGCATATCAAAAACGATTTAGCGGACCATTAATCAAGGCAAAGTATCTTAATGACCAACAAATGTTGCACAACTGTCCATTGTCCACTCCTTACAACTTTGAGATATTTACGAACAAAATAACTGGGCCACGCATTATTACAATAAATTATGAGATAACGAGCAGTGTGGGTGATTTCACATCTTGTTTCCACCCGACTCTGCACGCGCCTTTCGCAACAAATGGCAATCATGCGAGCACTATTAGCAAATTGACCGGAATTAGATCGAAAGTTAACAACACAACGTGTTTGCACATTTTCCAGGTTATGTGCAGAATTTCAATATTGAAAGACTCGTATCGAACATACCACTTATTAACACTAATAAATTCGTAACATTGTAGTCTGTGTCAGCAAGATTTTTTTATGTCTTGCTATTACATTATTGTACCATTGTTACTAGGGCAAATGTAGTACATGGTACCCTAGGGCCATAAAACTTCAAAAAGGCCCGCTAATCGGGTATGTAAGATCAGAGGCGGCTCGTTACGTAGAGCCAAGGAGCCATGGCACTACCTCCAATTTCAAACTCAGACTTGTAAACAAAAGATTCGTGTGCATAATGAGCGCCCACCCACCGCCCTTTGTAGCAACTCCATTTATTCGGCAAAACTCTGCAGTAAAAAAAATTGCAGTTATTTCTTTGGACATTAATTAAAGAAGTTGAATAATTAGAAATAAAACGAAACGTAATTTTGTAGTTTAGATAAAAGTGGAGGGTGTGGCCTATTCTACTTTCCAATTCATGGATGATAAATAGAATTTTCATATAGAAATAATAATACATAGGTTTAAGAAAGAAAATAAATATGTTATGTTTATTTGATCCCCATATTTATTAGTGAAAACCTTCGCTTGAGGGCAACAGGTTGGATTGTAGGATAGGGCCCACCCACCACCCTTTGTATCAACTTTAACTTATTCTACAATATTCTGTAGAATTGCAGAGATTTCTTCGGCAGTTATTTGAAGTTGAAAATTTAGAAATATTACGAAACGTGATTTTGTAGTTTAAAGAAAAGTAGTAGGTGGGCCCTATCCTAATAATTTTAAAATAGATTTAAAAAAAATGTCGTTAAATTAACACAAAATGCAAAATTGTACTTTTTTAAAGTTTGAAGATTTCAAAATCGCGACTTTTATTTTTGAAATTTCAAAACTGCTGATCGCCTTGTCTGGTTTTTATGATTCTAATATCAAAATGTGGCAAATTTAGTGCAATTTAAAATATTGTTGTTAAGTCAACATTTTTCGTTTTCAAGTTCGAAGATTTTTAGATTTTGATATTTGAAATTCCGGAACAGGCAGAAGCGTTCTATGATTTTGATTATTTAAATCCTGAAATATGCCAAATTTAGTGTGATTTTAAAAAAGTTACGAAATTTTCTCGTTAAATTAACACAAAATATAAATATTTTAAAATTCGCGATTTTGATTTTTGAAATTGCAAAACTCTCCGATTTTGACGATTTCAATGTCAAAATGTGGAAAAATTACTGAATTTAAAAAAGTGGTCAACAACTACTTTCGTTGCATCAACGCAAAACGTCAAAATCCGAAGATTTAAAATTACAATGTTGTTTTTTGAAATTACACAACTGCCAAACGCGTTTCCGATTTTGATGATTCAGACGTCAAAGTATGGCGGATTTAGTGTAATTTTAAAACGGTTTACGAAATTCCTCTTAACATTAATCTAAAATTGCACTTTTTTTCAGTTCGCAAATCTTAAAATAGCGATTTTGATTTTTTAAATTGCACAACTGCCGAACGTGCTTTCCGATTTTGATGATTCAAACGTCAAAGTATGGCGGAATTAGTGTATTTTTAAAACGGATAACAACATTTTTACGTAAAATTAACACGAAACGCAAAAATTGCACTTTTTTTTTAAAGTTCGCAAATCTTAAAATCGCGATTTTGATTTTTTAAATTGCACAACTGCCGAACGCATTTTCCGAGTTTGACGATTCAAACGTCAAAGTATGGCGGGTTTAGTGTGATTTTAAAACGGATTACGAAATTTTTACGTAAAATTAACACGAAACGCAAAAATTGCACTTTTTTTTAAGTTCGCAAATCTTAAAATCGCAATTTTGATATTTGAAATTGTATAACTGCCAAACGCGTTTTCCGATTATGATTATTTCAATTTATGGATGATAAAGGAGAATTTTTTATGTAGAACTTAATACTTGGGTGTAAGAAGTCAAGGTAAAAAAATTAATTCGACATTCGAGTTTTGTTTTCCAGATTTTTCACGATAGCGCGTATGGACAGATTTTGAAAATTCTTCCATCAATGGATTCTAAAAATCGAACATAATTAGATGTGATAAAAAGCTAAGTTTGGTCCTTAAATTGTTTTTCAGTTTTTCGTCGATAATCAGATTTTAAAAATTCTTCAACTAATGTGTAGTACTCTTCAAATATATGTAGATGAAATAAAAAAGCAAAATGCGGCATTCAGCTGTTTTTCAGATTTTTAAGGGTAGATACTGGTCGGATGACCAGATTTTGAAGATTCTTGGATTTGTGGTGCACTACGGAGATTTAAATAAACGATCTTAGACGTTTGTTATGTCAATAGTGCTACTATTAATAACATGCAAATATCTTTTATATCATTCAATAATAATAATAATAGCTTTATTTCTTCACTATCACATAAACTATAACAAGAAACTAATAATTATATTATATAATACAGTAGATAACGGCACGTTGTACATGTTTGGTCCATAGGTGTATTAGGACACATATGTCTATATTGGTATCTACTTATACAAAATGACTGGTAATACCACAAGAGGTTAGAATTTGGCCGAATAAATTTAATTTTTATGCCCGAATTATTAATTCACACAAATTTCGAGAATCAATTGAGATGGAAAAATCCAGAACGGTTTTTAATTATATTTCACAGCAGAGAACTGACACGAACTGTCACTGTTCAACTGAATTTAGGTTGTTAATATAGAGATCGTTGTCATGGCGAAGGTAAATAAATTTTTATCCGCCTGCAATTTTAAATATTTAAATACACATTTTTATACATGAGTTGAATTATCTTTGTAAGGCTTAATTTTGCAGAATTACGAAGAGCTTGAATATTTAAATATGCAGGCTATTTGTCGTCGTCTTTATTTAATTTATTGAATGGTTGCAATGTCAATTATCATTTTTGGGGGAAGAGAAAACGATAATTGGCATTGAATATCTTTACATGTTGCAAAAGCATTTAATACATTAAATGAAGACGAAAAATAACTTGAATATATAAATATTCAAGAAATATTTTAGTAGTGGGTCTACCATCAAAATGTTCCACGAGCCGCCACTGTGTAAGATTGTCGCCCTCACATGCGCATAAACATCTTCCTAATGTTCTTGGTATTATAACTATTATATCTAAAATCGTGATTTAGAGCGGGCGTATACGACCACCGTGGTACCGCGTTAAGGTTTAGAAGCGCGTATACGCTCGCTATGGTCGTTTGAGTGTTAAATTCCAAACATAGTAGATGACTGTAATTGATTGAGATTTTTTATAGTTAGTAATGTTTAGAAGAAAATACTTTGGTTATTTTTTGTTCATCGGTGTAGATATTAAAATAAAGGAGATTTTACGAGAATTAATAATTTATTAATTGTGCACACAATTTCATCCAAAAATGTGTTTTTTACTCTTGAACATAAGATGCCCTCCACTGCTAACTTTAAACCAAATATTGGAATATTGCAAAAAATTGCAATCACAGCATCACTTAATCGATTTGAATTACCAAGCGAAGCGTTAACATTTAAAACAAGTGCAAACGCCTCTGCACGTTCTTTCGCCACTTTCATTCCAGCATAATCCAAAAATTTACATTGAAATGCGAGAATTTTCCATCGTACCCGCAATAAATATTCAAACCATAGCCGATTTTCTGGCCTGCCGGATACGGGAATGTAGAACAGTTCTTCTGCTTCTTCGGATTTTATAACTAGTTGCTGGTAATAAAGCCCGAAGAAGACACTAATAACTCGTATTGCTTCACATCGTAAATCGGTTGTAAACCCATTCGGTTCACTTGGTAACCTTATTAAGAGATTGTGCAATATATGCATAATGGTCTGGATTCGCGAATACTTGAGGTTCATTTTATCTGAAGCGTGGATGGTAATTATATAACCTGAGGAGTTGTAGCCAAATTATCAGGAGAGTGATTTTATTAAGTGGTGTTTTTTTGTTAGAGTGCCAAATATGGCTGATTGTATAATTTTGCTGATTAATTGTGCACATATTTCCTAAAGCTAGACTCATCGCGAGTTAAATGTGTTGAAGATGATGGCTTTATAATGTGTTCTTTTGTAATAATATATACTTTTTATGCAATCAATCTTATTTATAAATATGACACTTGTATTATTTTTATCATGAAGATTTTCTTATTTATTAAACCATGTAACTTCGTGTTATTCTTTTTAAATAGATGCACAATTTAAAATGATTACCAAGTTATACAGGGTGTCCCATAAAAAAAGAAACACATCAAAGTTATGTTTTTTTTTTTAATGGAACACCCTCTATTTTTTGTCATTTTTGAATGCTAGGGAACAAATAAAGGTGAGTTACTTCAATATTCCCTATACCTATCGTTTACCGTTTTCGAAATATTTAAAGATTTGTTGAAATGAAGGGTACAGGTGAAATTTTATATTTGCCCCTGTGATTGACGTTGAATCATTACAAACATTTCTATTGTTTAGTTGAAGGTTTGAACCACAGCGCTACCTATGATTTCATATAAAAAATTATTCAGGGTGATAAAAAAATGTGGTAGACAATCTTAACTTATAAAGTTAAATAACTTCGTTTTTTCAAATTGCACACCCTGTATTAAGTAACGTATTCTCATGTAGTATCCAATTATCTTTTAGATTATAATAATAATTCTTGATATAAAAATCACCGAAAACAAGAAAACTATTGAGATTACGAACAGGGAACCCTAATACAATCTGAAAGAGAATTGGAGTCTAAGTGAGAATATGTACTAAATACAGGGTGTGCCATTTAAAAAAAAACTAAGGTATTCAACTTTAAAAGCTTTATATTCTACCACCATCACCCTGTATAATTTTTTGTATGAAATCATCTAAAATACAGAGCACACAAAAGGAAGATTATTGTGGCGCTGTGAAATTAGACTTAATTGTAGTTTTGAAACTATGTACAAAAATAAAGTAGACAATATATCATACCAAAAAGATTTATCTCACTCGTTTGTAGGATTAAGCGTTTCTAAGTTAAAGAGCACAAAAAGGTCGATTTTTCAAAAATTATAATTTATTGTAGCGTTGTGAAATTAGACTTTTCGAGCGAAAAAAAAAAATGCTGGGGTTTTAAAACTATGTATAAAAATAAATTAGACAATATTTTTTACAAAAAAAGTCTGTTTTTTGTAGGATTTAGATTTTCTAAGATACAGAGCATACAAAAGGACAATCTTTTCCAAAAATTATTATTTATTGTATTTCTGTGAAATAAAACTTTTCGAGCGAAAAAATCTGGCGTTTTAAAACTATGTACAAAAATAAAGTAGTAGTAGTAGTAGTAGTTTCATTTTTTGTAGGATTAATATTTTCCAAAGTACGGGGCAGACAAAAGGTCGATTTTCTCAAAATATATTATTTATTGTAGCGCTCTGAAATTAGACTTTTCGAGAGAAAAAAAACCTGGTATTTGTTTTAAACCATGTGCAAAAATAAACAACCCTTCCTACATTAGAGGTTTGTTTTGTTTTGTTGGTTTAAGATTTTGGAAGGTACAAAGCAGTCAAAAGGACGAATTTCTTAAAAAATGTTATTTACTGTAGCGCCGTGAAATTAGACTTCGAGTGAAAAAGAAATCCTGGAGTTTTAAAACTATAAACAAAAATAAATTAAACAACATTTCCTCCATAAAAGGCCTGTTTTATATTTTGTAGGATTAAGATTTTCGAAAATACAAAGCAGTCAAAAGGGTGACCTTCTCAAAAATTATTATTTATTGTAGCGCTGTGAAATTTAACTTTTCAAGCGAAAAAAAAATCCTGAATTTTTAAAACTATATACAAAAATAAAATAGACAACATTTCCATTTTCCACAGAAAAGACAGGTTTCATTTTTTTTTTATGGGATTAAGATTTTCTAAGATTCAGAGCATACAAAAGGGCGATTTTTTCAAAAATGATTTCTGTAGCGCTGTGAAATTAAATTTTTCCAGCGAAAATAATGCCGGGGTTTTAGAACTATGTACAAAAATAAAGTAGACAATATTTTCTACAAAAAAAAAATCCTGGACTTCAAAAACTATATACAAGAATAAAATAGACAACATTTCCATTTTCCAGGGAAAAGGCAGGTTTCGTTTTTTTTTTTATGGGATTAAGATTTTCTAAGATTCAGAGCATGCAAAAGGGCGATTTTTTCAAAAATGACTTCTGTAGCGCTGTGAAATTAGATTTTTCGAGCGAAAGAAATGCCGGAGTTTTAGAACTATGTACAAAAATAAAGTAGACAATATTTTCTACAAAAAAAAAAAACCTGGGATTCAAAACCTATATACAAAAATAAAATAGACAACATTTCCATTTTCCACAGAAAAGGCAGGTTTCGTTTTTTTTTATGGGATTAAGATTTTCTAAGATTCAGAGCATACAAAAGGGCGATTTTTTCAAAAATGATTTCTGTAGCGCTGTGAAATTAAATTTTTCGAGCGAAAAAAATGCCGGAGTTTTAGAACTATGTACAAAAATAAAGTAGACAATATTTTCTACAAAAAAAAAAAAATCCTGGACTTCAAAAACTATATACAAGAATAAAATAGACAACATTTCCATTTTCCACAGAAAAGGCAGGTTTCGTTTTTTTTTTTTATGGGATTAAGATTTTCTAAGATTCAGAGCATACAAAAGGACGATTTTTTCAAAAATGATTTCTGTAGCGCTGTGAAATTAGATTTTTCGAGCGAAAGAAATGCCGGAGTTTTAGAACTATGTACAAAAATAAAGTAGACAATATTTTCTACAAAAAAAGGAAAAAAAATTGAAGGATTAAGATTTTTTAAGATACAGAGCACACAAAAAGACGATTCTTTCCAAAAATTATTATTTATTGTATGGCTGGGGAATGAAACTTTTCGAGAAAAAAAATTGGAGTTTTAAAACTATGTAAAAAAATAAAGTGTGGTAGCTGTACAATTTAAAAATTTAAAATCACGATTTTGAAATCTTGAAAATTTCAAAAAAGCACGATTTTTGCAGTTTGTGTTCATTTCACGAAAATAAATTCTAATCAATTTTAAAATTGTACCTTTACACATTTTTACTTTTAAATCATCAAAATGAGACAAAGCATTTGACAGCTATAGAATTAGAAAAAATCAAGATCGCAATTTTAAATCGTTTTGCGTAGAATATTTATTAACTTTAAATTGCACTAAATTTTCCACATCTTGATGTTAGAATCATAAAAAAAATAACAATGCATTTGGTAGCTGTGCGATTACAAAAATCAAAGTCACGATTTTGAAATCTTTGAAATTTGAAAAAGAGTGAGTTTTGCAGTTCGTGTTATTTACACGAAAAGAAATTATAATTAGTTTTAAAATTACACTGAATTTTCCACATTTTTACGTTCCGATTATCAAAATCAGACAAAGCATTTGAAAGTTGTGCAATTAAAAGAAAAATCAAAATCGCAATTTTAAATCTTCGGACTTTGAAAACGTGCAATTTTGACAGTGTTGATAGGCATATATTATGTAATATTGTTTATACTGGAGGCTTCTACTTCGTTATACATTTTAAATATTATTATAAAACACTTTTAACTTTGTTTTGTATAACTTATATATTTATTTTTGTGACTCAAGTTTCGGTAATACAATTACCATTTTCAAACAAGAACTTCTTGTTTGAAAATGGTAATTGTCACAAAAATAAATATATAAGTTATACAAAACAAAGTTAAAAGTGTTTTATTATAATATATATTATGTACATTCAAAACCAAAATCACGATTTTGAAATCTTCGACCTTCAAAAAAAGTGCGGTTTTTACAGTTTGTGCTCATTTTATGACAAAAAGCGGATTGTCAGATTAAATGTCGATCGCCTACCAAAGGGCGAAATCGCCCACGTTGAGAAACACTGCGTTAGGTCAACAGACCTGGGTCACATTAAAAGCAATGGCTACAGGGGCTGCAGCGCCTCTACGCCTTTTTTTGCCACCCAATAGTTTCATCAGATATGTGCCTACTTGATTTTTTTTTACGCAAGAGCGCTTAAATGATTTAAGATGGACCCGACAGTAGCGTATAGTTAAATGGCTAAATTATTTACCGTCGGCGTATGATAATTATAACCAAAAGCAAAACCAGTGTTTAAATTCTCTCACTTATGGACAATTCGTTGAATTCGCATAGTTAACTAATGGACATTATGTATTTTATATAAATTATACGTTATATTATTAAATCCAACGAATCTCGTCAAGGCAATTAATCAGACGATTCGATGAAGACATTATTATAGCTGGAGGGTTTTACCAAACCGGTAAAGTTTACATGGTCGTAGATAGTCAAAATATGTAACTGTTACATCAGATATTTCACATCTATTGGTTACTGTATTATCCTAATAAATCACCTATTTAAGAAGCACTTTCGCAAGAGTTGGCTTTTTCTAAATTTAAGTAATTCAAGAAAAATTCTCCAAATTTTTTTGTAAAAGTTGCTTATAACGTACCCATTGGCTTTTTCTAAATTTCATTTCAACAAAAATTCTTTAATGTATTCACACAATGCCAATAAAATATTTTTTCACCTCAATAAACATTGAATCTTTAAAATGCACAAGATGACTAAAAGTGAAAGCAGGAATGATAACGCAAAAAAATTATAATAAATTAAAGTGTGTAATATTAACAGTTACGTGATACCAGATTCTAAAATATGCAAATGCCATAAAAATAAAATTAAAGCTCTGCTCCAGTTCTTGCGGCCATCACCGCGCAAAATTTTCGCCCAGGTTACTTCCTCAAAGCCATACGCACTTTTCGACGTTGCGCAACCGAAAACTCGTTTTTGGATCAATTTCCGAAGACCTGCTCATTACCCATCGGCATCATTACGCTTCTCCTCATCGCTAAATCATGACGAAACGTGAACGTGCTTCCTAGGACGTCCATCTAAATGTCACCGCTAGAGGTAATTATCGCCGATCTCTAATGGTGCGCAATAATTGATAACAAGCGTGTGTGTGAAATATTTGCAGGAAATTGAAGAACATTTTTTCAGATCTCCATGTAGAGCACTTTCAGTTCGATAATTGTTGTGCAAGGTATTGCGTAAATGCGCGTTTTGTATGTGCGGTCGCGATTATTAAGTGGTAACAGGTGGGATTTACATGTGCAATTAGAGAAGCTAAGACGTGTAATAGTCGCTAAATAAAGCCAGAAGGTTTTTGAATAATTATGCTGGTAATTGTGAGAATTCAACAGCTTCGATCTGTGCCAGAAGGTGTATTAGCTGTTAACAATGTAATTACTGGAGCGGTTATTACGTGTCTGTTGCTTTTACTGGTTCATCAATAACTGGCTAAACCAGGCCGTCTTTAAAGGGGGTATGTCCGGGCCCAGGGCCCTGTGGTTTTTGCCAATCACCGATTACAAAAAGCACCGGGAGTAGAGTCAGGGCACGGTGTAAAACATGCCTGTTTCGTTATTGATGAGACATCCTGTATACTAATCAATCTATCCAAATTATGATATTTGTGCTGCGCTTACAAAAGAAACAATTTTATTTGTTAAGGTACAATGGTTAACTTTACACAGAAATTTTGATCTATGCGTTTCACATTTCTGCCGTGAGCATGAAATATGAAATAAGAGTGAAGATTGCGGCGGAGAACGTGTTGGCGTAATTTAACTCATGCACTAATATTATCCAGACTGGTGTTAAATTGGACACTTTTTCAACTCCTCGGCTATTACTACATTCCAATTTTGCTTACTCAGGCGTGCCGCTGAAATAACATCGAATGCTTATTAGAGTGGTTCTTATTTTAGAAGTATATGAAAATCAACGGGACAACCCGGAAACTTGTTCGTATAGATGAAAAACTAATAACCGTAAATTTTGAGCCATATCGAACATTGCGTAAGGGAGCCCTAGCCCTCTAAAATTTAAAAAAGTGGGTTTTTTCCCTTTTTTTTTCTCATTTTGGTCCACCCTAATATTAAACGGTCCACCCTAATGGCCAAATTATATATTACGTCGATAGAGGATGTTAATGTGAATCCAAAACGTGTTTATTTATTGAAATTGGACTAAAATTGACGAAGTTATTAATGTTTAACGAAACTACAAGCCAAAGATCCAAAATATCGGCCGGAAAATCAAAAACCCTGGACTAAAAGTAAAAAATGCAGACCGAAAACTTGAGAATTTAAGTAAAGGAAAATTTGCCATTTTCACCCCCAAAATAATAAGCTCAAAGTAAATTTCTGGCCAGAAACTCGGAAATAATAGCCAGAAAATAAAAAATAAAATCACAACAAAATCAATCATTCAAGTTAAAAAATCTAAAAAATATGAAGAAAATCATAAATTTAGACCAAAGTCGAAAACTCGGAACTAAAAATCAAAAACGAAGATTAAAAAAATTGAACAAAATTTCGGCCAAAATAAGGAAAAATTTATACCGCAAAGTCGAAAATGCAAGTAAAAAATCTAAAATAGAGGCCAGAAAATGAAAAATCAACAATCGCGGCCAAAAATCAAACATTTTGACTCGGGCCTAAAGATAAACAATGCAGACCAAAAAAATCGAAATTTTCTGCCAAAATAAAGGTAATGTAGGACAGAAGATTTTGAATTTAGACTACGAAATCGAAAATGCAGGTCAAAAATCAGAAATATATACTAAAAAAAAATCCACAATCGGGACCAAAAAATCAAAAATTTTGACCAAAACTAGAAAACTCTGGTTTAAAAATAAAAAATGTACACACAATAATCAATCATTCAGGTTACAAATTCAAACTATAGGACCAAAAATAAGAAATTCGAGCCTAAAAATAAAAAATACGGACCAGAAAATTGAAAATTTAAGCCGAAATAAAGAATATTTCGACTGAATGATCACAAAAGACCAAAAAATTAGTCAAAAATCGAAAAAAAACAGGCCAAATATCTTAAATATGAGTAAAAAAATCAAAAATCCCGGTCTGGAAATAAAAAATGGTGACCAAAAAATTGAAAATTCAAGTAAAAGAAAAACAATTGTTTGTATATATTTTTATATTAATAGAATTAATATAATTTTTCATAATTTCGCGCTCTGTTCAAAAAATTGTATCATACAATTTGATCAACGTGTGTGTCCAGCTTTTTCCAAAATCTTCATGTCGAATGAATTTTGAGTTTTTTAGGAAAGTTTCAAATCGATTTTTATATTTATTTGAAGCCACCAAAATTATAACAATTTTTTGCGATTTTTCGCAGTGATGACATGAAATTATGACAAAATCTGGTGATGGTGTATAAGCAGTTTTCCGCATAATAATAATCTCAAATGATTTTTGAGTAATTTCAGAAAATTTCAAGTTTTTGGTTGACAATTGTTTTTGTATATTCTTGAGAGCATTAAAATGATTAAAATTTTTCATAAGTTCGCGTGCTGTTCAAGTAAAAAAATTGGTTTTGATATTTATCCAGATTTTCCCAAAATCATAATTTCGAATAAATTTTGAGTTATTTTGGAAGGTTTGAAATCGTTGACAGTTGTTTTTATATTTATTTCAAGCCACCAAAATTATAACAATGTTTTTCCGATAATTCGCACTGATTACAAGAAATTATCACAAAATCTGGTGATGGTGTGTAAGTATTTGTTTACGTAATAATAATTTCTAATGATTTTTGAGTAATTTTAGAAAATTTTGAGTCCACAACAATTGTTTTTGTATTTTTTTGAGAGCATTAAAATTATTACAATTTTCATAATTTCACGCGCTGTTCGAATAGAAGTATCACAAAATTTGGTTCAGGTGTGTATCCAGATTTTCCCAAAATCGTAATTTCGAATGATTTTTGAGTTATTTTGAAAAGTTTCGAATTGATGGCAATTGTCTTTATATTCATTTAAAGCCACCAAAATTATAACAATTTTTTACGATTTTTCGTGATAACTGATTACATAAAATCTGCTGATTTTTCACATAATAATAATAATTTCGAATGATTTCTAAGTAATTTTAGAAAATTTTAAGTCGACAACAATTGTTTTTATATTTGTTTCAGAGCATTAAAATAATTACAATTTTCCATAATTTCGTGCGCTGTTCAAATAAATGTACACAAGATTATTCCGAAATCATAATTTGGAATGTATTTTGAGTTATTTTAGAAAGTTTCAAAGCGATGGCAATTATTTTTGTATTTATTTGAAACCATTAAAATTACTACAATTTTTCATAGTTTCGCGCGCTATTGAAATAAAATGTATGCAAAATTTGACATTGGTATGGATCTACCTTTTCAGGAAAACATAATCTCGATTGAATTTTGAGTAATTTTGGAAAGCATTGCATTTATCAGTGAAGGGATCTCATCTGCTTTAGACAAGTGTAAAATAAGTGACAGAAATGCCGCAGTATGATATAACTGAAACATTCACAACTCTGTCAATTTTAGTCAGATTTCAACAAATAAATTCGTTTTGAATTCGTATTAACATACTCTGTCGACACAGTATATCATTTGACCATTAGGGTGGACCGTTTAATATTAGGGGGGCTAAAATGAAAAAAAGGGGAAATAAACGTTTTTTTTTTTTCAAATTTTAGACGCCCAGGGCTCGGTTAGGCCATGGTCGATATAGCTCAAAATTTACAGTTATTAGTTTTTTATCTATACGAATAAGTTTCCGGGTTGTCCCGCTGATTTTCACATACTTCGAAACTTCCCCATATATGCTATAACCACTCTAATGCTTATTCATAATCTCGAATGTATGACCAAAATGTACTGCACCAGTAACGCCTGTGTTAGTAAGACGGCAAACCTTCACATATAAAATCGAATGCTTATTCATAATCTCGGATGTATAGACCAAAAAGTATTGCACCAGTATTAGTAAGTAGGTAAACCTTCACATTTTAACATTTTATTTCTCTCGCTATTGATTAGAATCTATTGTTTGAAGGTGTCGTTTGTCCCCATATCCTATTTCTTTGAAACTAGTTTGTTTACGAGGTTAGCAAAACCCAACATTTACAAATCACCATTTTAGAGCAGAGCTTATTCATATGATGCAATAATATTGAATTTTAACATGTTGATAAAAACGCACTGTATAAAGAAATCAATTATTTTAAGGCATAATAAATTACCATTTCTCCGCTCGAAGAAGTTACAGTGTTTCGAAACAATTGTCGCGAACTCGGACAATAAATATTTGAAAGTATTATTTACCAATATCCTAATAAATTAATCAAAAGTGTGATTATATTTAATAGATATCTCAAGAATCATGATATTAATTTCACCCCATAATAGAAAGTGGAAATAAATAATAAATCTTCATTACAACATAAAGATTTAGATAAATCTCATTTAGGAAAACTATACATCATGCCATCAAGACCACACGCAGCGGGTATCCCACTGAAATTTCTCGCAAACTCTAAATTTTACGTGCTCCACTTACTACACCTACCAATTACAAACTTCATAGCGATCTATCAAAAAAGAAACCTGCATGCATATATCATAGGCCTTCAAACTCATACAGAAATGAATAATTTTTCAAATTGCCGGTGGTGAAATTGATTATAGCAGAAAATTAATGTGGTGTCAAGGCAATCTACAAATAAAACTGCTGCAGTTCTTTAAATATAAATTCTACAGGTTCGTTAAGGAGTTATAAGCAATTGCAAGACAAAAATAAAGCGATTAAGCATATGCTTATATTTGATTGAAACTTCTCAAATTTTTTTTTTTGACTTAGGCGTATGCCATTCAGTCACGACATGTTTGTAATTAAACGAGCAATTGTATATAAATATTAACATATACACACATAGTCTTGGCCCTTGGGCCACGAAACTTCTCATATTTACAATAAAGATACATCCATAACCATCTTTATTTGGTTTCTTATTACACATAATAATATAACAGATAATATGATGGTTAGCTGGGCTATCAACCTACGGTATTTCGGCCATGAAGATATTGTAATTTATTTATACAAAAATGCTGATTTTCGAAGGGTCTTAAAAAGCGTTTCGCGGTGATCAAGATAATTAATATTATTGAAATAAAAAAACACACACATGTTGGTTACTTTATAAGCTACTTCAGCCTTTAATAAGTAAAATTTTATTTTTTAACAAAATGGTGGCTTTCAGAATTTTAGATTTTTACGAAACAAATCGTATTTATTCGCATATAAAATGTGAAATATTGAGTTGAAACAAATTAAACTATTAAGTATTAGTAAATTATGTCGGGAAACAGCAATTAAAATTTTAGAACGATTTTAGCGGATTTTTTGATCACCGAATTTGAACACGGTTTTGAGAAAAAAACGCGTTCAATGTACACATGATTAAAATTGATACAAAAGAGCGTACAGTTCCGAGAATACTGATGGGATTACTGGGATCAACTTGAAAATTTTACTGTGCTTCCCAAAAAGATTGTTAAAGATTGTCTGCCCTATTATTTTGCAAATATCTCCGAAGCTATTAGTCCTAGCAAAAGACGCTTAATATACAAAAATAAAGTAGACAAAATTACGTACAAAAATGTCCTGTTAATTTTTTGTAGGATTAATATTTTTGCTGGTATCTTTAGTTTCGGAGATTTTTACAAATAACATGAAATATAAAATTTAAACGGAAGCCCGCTCTCTCCCGCGGCGGAGACTTAGTATGTTGTACAGTAAACACCAATAGACAATAGAGTCAAGTTTAAAACAGGATTTATTTTGCTTGAAAAGTCTAATTTCACAGCTCTACAATATTTTTTTTTAGAGAATCGTCTATTTGTCTACGCTTCTAAATCTTAATCCTACAAAAAAATTAGATACATCTTTTTTGTGGGAAATTTTGTCTACTTTATTATTTTACATAGTTTAAAAAACGCAGGAATATTTTCACTCACAGCGCTACAACAATAATTTTTGAAAAGATCGTCGTTTGGTGTGCTCTGTATCTTGAAAAATCTTAATCCTACAAAGTAATGAAATTGACCTTTATTGTAGAAAATTTTGTCTATTTTCTTTTTGTACATAGTTTTAAAAACCCTAGGGTTTTTTTAGGTAAAAAAAGTTTAATTTCACAGCGCTACAATAATAAAAAAATTTTAACTCGATTCTCATTGATGAAATATGATCTAATATTTAAAAAACAATTGAATTTTAAGAAAAATCACTTGACGTGTTTCACTTATTAAATGATTTATTCCGACTAGTTTCGGCTACAAGCCATTTTCAAGGAATTCCTTAAAAATTGCTTGCAGCCAATAAATAATTTAATAAATGAAACATATCAAGTGATTTTTCTTAAATTTAATTGTTTTTTAAACAATATTTTTACTTTATTATTTTTGTGACTAGTTTTAAATACACAGCGCTACAATAAATAATAATTTTGAGAAATACGTTCTTTTGACTGCTTTGTAACTTCGAAAATGTTAATTCTACAAAAAATTAAAGAGACCTTTTTCGTAGCAAATTTTGTTTACCTTATTTTTGTACATAGTTTTAAAACTCCAGATTTTTTTTCTCGAAAAGTTTCATTTCCCAGCCATACAATAAATAATAATTTTTGGAAAGAATTGTCTTTTTGTGTGCTCCGTATCTTAATCCAAAATTTCCAGCGGTGAAAAATTGTGGATTTTTACTATCAAAAACGGTATTTTTTAATATTAAAAAAAAAAGAAAATTTTAACTGCTAAAATGGCAATTTCGAATTGTCAAAAATTCTGCATTTCTGCCATCACAAACGGCACGATTCAACGGTAAATAAAGAAATTAGCAGCTGCCAAAAATTGTGTTTTTTTATTATCAAAGACGGAATTTTTTGATATTAAAAAAAATAGAAAATTTCAATTGCTAAAAATGACAATTTCGAACTGTCAAAAATCGCACTACTATCACAAATGGCACGTTAGCAGTAAAAAGGAAATTTTCAATTGCTGAAAATAACTATTCAGTACTCTCAAAAATTGCTTATTACTGAAACCGGCAAGTTTGAACAATAAATAGAAAATTTCCAAATGCCAAAAATGTTAGACTGTCAAAATTTGAGCATTTCTACTATCACTATCGGCTTTTTTCAGTATTAAAAAAGGGAAATTTCCAACGGCCAAAAGTAACAATCACAAATTGTCAAAAATTGTGCAATTCTACTGCCAGATACGGCATTTTTCAATAGTAAAAAGATACATTTTTAACCGTCAAAAATGACAATTTCGAATTTTTTTTTGTAGAAAATATTGTTAAATTTTTATGATTCCAACGTCAAAAAGTGGAAAATATGGTACAAATTGAAAAATACCGTTAATAAATATTTTCATGAAATCAATGCAAACGTTTAAAATTGCGATTTTGATTTCTTTAATTGCACAACTGCCAAATGCTTTGTCTGGTTTTGCTAATTCAAACGTCAAAATGTGAAAAATGTAGTGTAAATTTAAAACTGATTATAATTTATTTTCGTGTAATTAACACAAATTGCAAAACTCGCTCGTTTTCAAATTTTGATGACTTCAAAATCGTGATTTTAATTTTTGAAATTACACAGCTCCCTAACGCATTGTTAGATTTTTATGATTCCAGCGTCAAAAAGTGAGGGTTTAATAATTCTTTCCACTTGAAAAATTGCCATGGAAGAAAATTCACGGTCAATGGTCACCTGGTAAAACACAATACGGAATCTTAATACCACTAATCATTCAAATAAAGAGCGAAGATAATCTTAAATAAAGAAGAAAAAACTAAATCCAGCTAGTGAAAATTACTTAACCATAAACAGACAGCACGAATACCTCGAGAGAAATTTAAATTTATTTCCAACACGCCCATATATCCTTCAATGGAATTTAACCACTGGCACCGAAAATAATAAATTACGTTATCTGGATTCAAATCGAATTAACTAATACATCAGTAGCTGGCCGTTTGTTATAACAAATAACCGTTCCGCAGAATGCTCGAACCGTTAATTGTTGTTGTTTTTTTTTCTTCGTTGACGCCCACAGCTGAATGAAACACACACAAACTGAGACCGTGTTTATGTTTATAACGAATGAATGTCGGAATCGATGTCCAGTTTTAGCTGTAGAAAGCAAACTGTCTTATATAAGTTAACCTATATTGGATCGAAGAAAGTATGCACTCCGCCGTCTTATTTTCTAGTGAAATTATATAAATTGGTATTAACGTTGATCAATGTTGAATTTAAGATTTGGGGATAGATTTAGCTGCGAAATAGCTCTATTAATTACAACTGGTGATATACCATCAGCCTTAGATAAAGGGGAAGTAACAATTTTTATTCTGTTGGATTATTTGGTACAGTCAGCTATGATAAACTAGACAATATTTTCAATCATATTGACCTCGATTATTCAGCCAGTAAATTACTCAATAAGGGCGAAGGCGATAAAAATAGATCAAGTTTTGTTAATATTAAACAGGGTGTCCCGTAGGGTTCTGTCATAGGGCCTCTTTTATTTTCAATCTATACTTGCACAATATTAAATCTATTACAATACTGCAAAAGTCATGTGTACATCTCTCTTTTTCTCCTGACTCTTAAAACAAAACAGAATCTCGAGTAAATTCCGATTTGCAAAGAATGTACAATTGTTATTGTTTGTTGAAAAAAAAGCATACAATTTTAAACCTATGGCGCATTTATAAAATATTATGTGTGAAGATTCATAATTAGATTTATAATACAATTCCAAGCGGAAGCAACTTTATAAACGCAATATTTGAAACAAATAATGAAATCCTTATCTTACTATACTATTATATTAAGTATATTATATCAAATTATATTAATTTTATAACTAGATACCTAATTGACTGTAAACAAGATTCTTATGCCAGGCTCACATGGGCCAAATTAAAAAAAAATACCTCGAGTTTTCTGAAACTACAAAATCTCCCCTTATCCACTAACCGCGACGTAACTAATATTTTACTTCCTGTAAACCTTATTTCACATTTAATACCCATTGTCATAAAACCGTACAAAAGGTCAAGTCGCCATTACAATCTCTTCCACTTTCAAACACAATTAAAATCAAAAGCATCCAAGAAAAAAAACAAATTCTAAAGTCGATGAATATCCTTATGCTGATTGCCTGCCTTTATGTAATTGCACCTAAAGGTCATCACATGTCTATAAATACCTCTGGAGATGATACGGATCGGACCGTAGAAAGTGAAAAATTCATTGGCGCGAATACACACACAGAAACACGAATTCGGAGCGACTTTTTGACCTCGACTTTTTCGAGTGGTGCAAAAAAAAATAATGACACCAGTTTAATCCAATTGCATAACTATGCAACGAGTTTTTGGGATTCGTTCGGAGGTTGTTTCGCAATATGCAAATTGTTCGTTGACGCCAGTTGTGGTCATGAAGTTGCATTGCGGATTCATTGGTAAATGAGTTTGTTGCATTTGCAAGGTCGGTAAATTTCTCCAGTAATTATGGAATTAGCGCTTCTAATAATTTTCTTTTCTAATAATCAAATCCTGCGAAAATATTCCAAACAAAATGCAATCAACATACTACTATACACAGCGTGCCGAACCCGTGGTATAATGGATTTACATGATCTTCGCGTCACCTACTGATTTACGTGAAATCATTTCTTTTATTTTAATTTTTCCCCCATTTATGATTGTTTTTTTTTGTAAACATCTACTTATATTTATACAGGGTGTTTCAGAGCTCTGGGAACGGTCAATCACGTGCTTATTTTTCAAAATTTCGAAAAATGTTTTATACAAAAGTTGTGTATAATAGTGAGCTGCACGCCCTAAAAATATTTAAATTTACACAGGGTGTCTCATAACAAAGTTACAGACCAAACTTAGGTTTTTTTTTAATGGGACACCCTGTATTTTTTGTCATTTTTGAATTATATGGAGCAAATAAAGGTGAGTTACTTCAATACTCGCTATACCTATTGTTTGCCGTTTTCGAAATATTTGAAGATTTGTTGAAATGCATGGTCTGGATGAAATTTTATTCTTGCCCCAGTGATTGACGTTGAACGATTAAAATCATTTCTATTATTTGGTTGAAGGTTCGAACTATAGAGCCAACCATGATTTCATACAAAAAATTATACTGGGTGATAAAAAAATGTGGTAGAAAAACCGAACTTTTAAAGTTAAATAACTTCGTTTTTTCAAATGGCACACCCTGTATTTAGTAACGTATTCTTAAGTAGAATCCAATTATCTTTCGGATTGTTTTCTTGTATTCGGCGATTATCATATCAGAAATAATTATTATAATCTGAAAGATAATTTTTTTATACATTTTTGAATGTTTGGGCTTTTTAGATTAGAAAGACACCGGGAAATAATTTGAATACAAATAAAACGCAGTGATAAAAGTTTTAAATTTTTATTTTATTTATTTATTTATCATGCTTTACTGGTCTTACTTACGAAATACTTCAAAATTTAGCAAATAACTTAAAATACAAGATTGCAATTTAAATTGCGATCTTCCGCCCTATTTCTCAAAATGTTGAATTATAAAGTGATTTTGACAGTTGCACGTAGCTCCAATGATGGAAAACAGAAATCTAATGCAAATTCACTTTTGGTGCATCCAGTTTCATTTTCATCAAAAATATTTGAACACTGCTTTGAGAAAATAAAATAATTAGATTTTATAAAGTGATTTTGACAGTTGCACGTAACTTTAATGATAAATGGAAGATGGACAGATTTTTTTTTAGAGAAATCGAATTTTGCTCCAAAAGGTTCACTTTTGGTTCCTTCAGTTTCATTTACATCGAAAATATTTCAACTTTGCTTTGGGAAAATAAAAGAACGTTGTATTATTACTTTCTCAGTTACGAAGTACAAGAAAGTATTGTGATCGTGATTTTTTTTCAAAAATTTTTTTTACGGAAATATCCGTTTTGGTGTCCCTAGATGCCATTTCAACAATTTCTGGAAAAAAAAATTGTACGTGTATGTGTCTGTGGTTGTGTGTGTGTGTCTTTGCTGTAACTATTATCGTTTCATATTTATAAACCAAAATAGAAAAAAAAAATTTTTTTTTTTGTCGAATAAATGATATTTTATGAAAAATATTTTTAAGCCAGAGATATTCATTTCTTTATTGCCTGTTAAGGCGTCAAGTGCGCGCGCCCTCATCATCCCGAAAGGGGGTGGTGGGCAAAAAGGGCGCTCGCCCCGACCGACCGGAAGAAGAAGAATGGCAGTTAGCTTACGAATTATAAATTGTAAATCAAATTGTTGAAACCGACGATAAACAGTTTTTCCACGCAACTGAACTTTTTTCGGAACCCCAGTCATTAACATCCCGACTATATAACATTGCCTTCAATATTCGTTTTAATATTTTTGTGATATTTTTCATATTTAAAAAAATATTGGAAAAAAACAAAAAAACAGTTAAGGTAAACACTCACTTCTGGTGTACGAAATTTTACCAAAAGCTTTTCAGTTCTTCGGATTATCAAATAAGACTTATGTTCAAAACAGACACATTTTTTTTTTCCGAAATTGTTGAAATGGCATCTAGGGACCCCAAAACGGATATTTCCGTAAAAAAAATTGAAAAAATTTTCACGATCACAATACTTTCTCGTACTTCGTAACGGAGAAAGTAAAAAGGGATGTGGCATTGAAATTCGCTTAAAATGGTGTGATTTTGACAGCTGTCGCTTTTCGTATAGGTGCTGCTATTTGTAGGGCAGGATAGGCCCTACTCTTCATACTTCGTATTAACCTAAACATAATCTACAAATCTCTGTTTACCTACATCACAGCTTATGTAATATAATTACTAATGAAATATGTGTAGTTCTCCGTTATCTTTATTAATTCTTGTCGTATATTTCGTACTTAAAATTTTTTAGAAAAAAAAATAAGGTGAACTTCTGGGTTTCAAAATTTTACCAGAAGCTTTCCATTTCTTCATATTGTCAAATAAATGTTTCGTTCAAAGATTTCTATTCGTTTTTGAGATACAAAGGCTGTCGGACAAATAAAAAAAAATGTTTCTTTCATGAAATAATTTCATTGCTTTATCGGTAGTCTGTCAGTACATTATGAACTTTGGTTACATCATCAGGGTAAGTACACTTCCTTCGATTGAAATTGCATTGCCAGAGAAGAAAGAATACCATCTTTTACAGCTCCTCGTTTCACAGCAGTTTTGTTAGCATCAGACCTCCAATAGAGATTTTTATTTTGTTTTCAACGGAAGAATGGTTAATGGTAATTTGGGTTAAGGGTGACAGAAGATTGGCGAAGCCTACTAGAGCATTCAACCACAATTCATGTTTTATTAAAAGTTTAACGAAAACTAGACATCCATGGATCAGCACACGCATTCCTCGTTTAGAATAATTACCGCCCGGACGAGTCTCGAACCCTTACCAACTGTGCCCAGAGGCAGGCATTCTACACAAAAATTATTAGTATTACCTTTAGTATAGGACTAAAATAAGAAGAGGAATAATAACGACTAAAAATGGTTGGTTTTGGTAAAAAAAATTGTCAGCAAGTACATAGTGAGAAACAGTGAGAAACAGTTAAGTTTTCAGAATTTCTGTCAAAACTGGGGTCAGTGTGTCATTTTTAAAATCGATGCAATTTAACAAAAAAGAAAATTTATTTCTTATAATGCTTATAAAATCAATTGTTTTCACCATAAAAAAATCAGGAGGGTGTTTTCTGTGGTTGGAGAATTAAAAAAACAAGGAAATGCGAAAACGTAGGCTAGTTCTTAACTAGTTCGCAAAAAATCAAGATTTTTATTTTTTTCTATAGCATCCTGAACATTCTAACAATTAATTTTTGCTTTCTCTGTTACTAAGTACGGGAAAGTATTGTGATCGTGAAAATGTTTTCAAATATTTTTGCGTGGGGAATATATTTTCATATTGAATTGAATCTTCACACCTCGATGATCTTCACTGAGTTCTAGTATTTTTCCAATCCACCACTAATTCGCATAGGTAGCTGGGACAAATTTTTCTTCCTTAATGGTGGTCATTTCTTCCTTGCTTAGCTGTTCCAGAGAAACTTGAAATTATTTCTGAAGCTCTATAAGCAAGTTGCTTTCATCCAGTGGTCGAAAAAAGTGATTTTCTCTTGTCCTATGTATTGCGGAAACAGTGTAATACCATTCTTCCAATATTTTTAACCATTTTACAATATCTTCAGTTTTTATATAAAACGTATTTATTCCAGGAACATGAGTTTTTGAAAATTTAAAAACATCTTCGTGACCACATCTGATTTTCATGTGGTCGTTGTAGTCTTGCTCTTTTGGTTAAATGGTACCGCCAATTCCAACACATGTATTTTTGCAAGACTAGTGGCAAAACATCCATTCTGCTGTTTATGATAGCACTAATTTACAAAGTTTTTATTGTTCAGCCACAACAAACACCCTCCTAATGTTTTATGGTGAAAACAATTTATTTACAATATTAAAAAAATTAAGATGGTTCAGATATTATTCCATCCATTCAAAAATTGTTTACAAATAGAAATAATTAATTGTTAGAATGTTCAGGTACAGAAAAAAAACAAATCTATATTTTTTTGTGAACTAGTTTAGAATTTATTATAAGAAAAATCCATTTTCTATGGTTCTTTTTTTTATTTTCCAACCGCAAAAAACACCCTCCTGATTTTTTTATGGTGAAAAGAATTGTTTATTAGCATTATAGAAAAAAAAATTAAGGCGGTGAAATTTGTGGTTTTGCAGTAATAAATTCCTGAAATTTGCATACATTTTGCAACAAAAAAATATTTTATTGCACATTTGTAAAGGTTATATGTAAATTTCCAGCATTTTACAAATTCTATTTTGTAGCTTACACTTTTGTCTTTCAAATGACACTAAAATGAACTAAATTGGTTTATAAATAACAAAGTTACTGTTATTAAAAACTTAAAGGCCACCTTGCCCATTGCCGCCGTGTTGTTAAATTGTGTCAAATTTTAAAATGACCCCTTGATCTCAGTTGTGATCCAAAAATTCTGAAAAACATGTAATGGTTTTTCATAATATACAAAAAATTACAAAAATCTGTGACATGAGGGTAACGGCCGCCATTGGGTGAAATGAGCCAGAAGCCGTTATTGAGCTCCTTCCACAGGCAGCATCTGAAGTGAAGTCTCTCATTTCACTGTGCAGGAAATAAGTGCGCCGGTCGACGACGTTTAAACGTCAATTGCTGAGCCACTTGGAGCCGGTCACGGCAAGCAAATTTCGCCAGCGTTCCGCGACTCGATTTTTCTCCATTGATAAGTTAGGGACTCGCATGGAGTTCGGGGAAAACGCACGCGGTGTTATTAAAACTTCGGGGAACCTATTTTTGGCCTTTTTGGCACGGGAAATTTGAAGACAACTCGCAATTAAGCGAAGAATACATTGTTATGTCAAACGAATTTCCGGGCGTCTTCTTAATAATCATCTCGTTGGCGAAATAACATGACGTAGTCTCACCTGATTGGCCATTACTTTTACAGCTTAGGCAAAAATAAGCATTTTTAACCCTTTCACTACGGGAATCGTCAATAAGCGACTTGGTAATTCTGCTTTTGTATTCAGCAGTCCTCAACAGAAGATTTAGTGTTTTAATTCTAAGAGAAAATATTACAAATTTGCAAAATTTAAACCACATGAGGACGAAATGGCGGTTAAGAAAATATTTTAGTAAGTTAAATTTTGAAAAAAAGTTGGCGTTGCAATCGTGTATAATTTTACCCGTAGTTAAAGGGTTAAAGCTTAGTCCGCAAAAGTGATATTTCACGACCTAAAAGAAGTCCGAAAAATCTTACATTTCATATCAATCCGCGAAAAAATTTTTTTTTTAATGTGAAACAAATAATTAATTTCACATTTCTTGAATAAACTCTCGTACGCATACTTCTTCCTTCATTAAGCAAACAGGACATTCGCTAGTAATAATATAATAATAAAGGTACATGAATATGATTTTATCACACGGTGGAATGTTTTAATGCATATTTGCTCGTTTTACGTTTCTTTTTTTTGGGCCAATTACACCGGTTGGCTATTATTAAGAGTAGAGCAAATACATACGAGCAATTTTGTCGTTTTTTGCGATTACAATCCAGCCTCTTATGATATTACAAAATGTGGTCTTATGTTAATTGGCGTTGCGCAAGAGTTTCTTAAGTCATTGGAATATTGAAGCAAAAAGTATAGATTGGAGGTGGATTTTTGTGCAAAGAACTTGCATGTTCTGTGAGTTTACATTATATTTAAAGAAATGTTATTTTAGAAACATCATTAAATTAAGTAAAATTGAAATGTTTTGTCAATGAACATGGACATGGTTTCCAGAAAAAAACTTTTTGTTTCACAGGGGCGCTAGAGGGGGTCGGAAGGGCTTACGCTTAAGTTCGCCTGCATAACTTTAAAGAAAACACTTCAAAGTTTGTCGCCCTCAAAGATTAATCAAAATCGATTGAAAATACGCCGAGTTATGGCGGTTTGAAATTTCACGAATTTTAAGTGTTTCATTTCTTTTCCTTCAGTATATATTCATTTAATTTACTCCCAAACATTAAGCAATAAGATTTCTTCTATTACCAATTATTTCCTTATAGTAAATACACTTGCATGAGTAACATATTTTCCACAATAAACTTTACATCACATCATTCTCCTTATTACGTTCTAGTGGGTGATCGTAAATATATTGCTCAAACATTAATTTATTCATAACGCAATAAAGGACAATAAATTCAGAAAAGGGAACAATTAAATTGTCATATCGGAATTAACAACCAGAACCCGGCTTGCAAAACTAGATCGGTATTATGCAAATATGTACCAGTAAACAATCCCATTTTTCAGTCTGCTGTTCATTCAGCTAGAAACGAAAAATATTTTATGGGCATAGAAATAAGTAGGTATATGGTACAAGAAGCTGGAAGCGGTGTTATTATCTTGGTTATGATTTATCCGGTTAATAAAATTTTGTTTTTACTTCGAAGAAAGTTAGTATACCGAAGCAAAATGGCTAATTGGTGTAATGTAATGAGTGGGTGATTTAATTTCTTAACAGTGGTTTCTCTTTCCGATAGATCGAAGCTAATTGGTGAATATTATAATGTGAATAGTTTTAAACTGGATGTAATTTATAATTTAAATTCAAACACTTCCTTTATTAATCATCGAGTTATGTTAATAGTTAGAAATTGTTATCAAATGTTAATTACTCATAAACTCTGGTTTTATGATCAACTAGTTTATGGTTTTAAATCAATTAATATTGTTATGTGTTTTCCATACGATTGACCTTTTTTACTTTCTCCGTATGAAATACGAAAATATTATTTTCTCCCCTCCCGTCAATTGGTCATCCCACAGTATCTATCACATAATATTTGAGATATTTTTTTCTCGGAATCTTCGTTTCCGTAATATTTCAGGTGTCCAGGATAAATACCGCACCCTGTATATACCGGGTGACCCAGGGATCTGTAAAAGCCCCATAACTTATTTGCTATTTGAGATATCGACTTCTAGTTTTCTTGAACTGGTACCCACACTTATTCTACATCTTTTAAAAATATGTATGTTTTTATACAGGGTGTCCCAATATACATAACAGAACAAAGTTATGTTTTTTTAAATAGAACACCCTATATTTTATACTTTATTTTCAACCCTCTTGAGAAGCTGATAAAAATAGTATAAAATAGTATGGGTCTATTATGGACGGTTGGTTAGTTATGGGCAAATTTGTGGCAAAAACATGTACACATTGAAAACATTGCAGAAGCGTTCCTTGCAAAGATAGCATCATTATTTATACACTTGAAAATTTCCCACATCATAAAGAATAATACACATCGGCTTTGGTTCTCTTTTATTCATAGTACTATACAGGGTGTCAACATACGCAAAACAATGGATAACTATTTTTTTTTCAAATTGAACACCCTATATAAGTTGCCACCAATCTATGGCGTTTTTAATAAGATTTCATTTTTTTGCACTTAAAGGCGAAACTATGCATTTTGGTGAAAAATTATTACAGATCAAAGTTGTAGAGCAAACAATTTCCGATTGATATTGGCCATTTGGATTTCCCGGTAATGATCGCATTTTCCGCTAAAGAGCAAATTATGACCTTCTGCTGAGTTTTTTGCATTTTCAGCCAAAACTATACATTTTCTGGAAAAAATACAAGAGACTAAAGTTGTAGAGCGGAAAATTTCCGATCGATATAGTTCTTTAGACTTTTCCAATAATGCGTGCATTGCCTGCCAGAGCGCACAAAATCATGACCGTGTATGCATTTTGGCGTCTTTTTCAAATGTTTTATTTAAAAAAATTCTTACACCAATGTACTATTATTTCTGGGGAGACATGAAACAAAATCTTTATAACGTTCCAATAAATACAAAGCAACAATTACTAGATCGAAAAATAAACGCTGCTTAGGAAATTATAAATTGTTGCATTAGTGCACTTGGCGCGTAATTTGAATGGACATTTACTTTAATACTGTTTTTTCTTTCTCTTTGAATTACTTAAACTAAATGAATTATTGCATTCATTTTATTAAAAATGTTGTTTGTTACTACTCGGAAATTAGTAAAGATGTCAGTAATTTGACTTGATGTACTTTACTGCAACTGACAAGTTGCTTTGTAATTCTTATTTTATTCTGTTCAGAATAATATATACTTCCTGTTTTCATTTGGCACACTCGAAACGGGCCACCCTGCAGTGTTGCCAACCTGTGTTTAGTAATTGTCGGTCTAAATTCCAACGAGATATCGGTAGATGTCGTTAGTTTTTAAAAGAGAACGAGGGGATTCACCGACTTACGGATTTGCAATTTTGTTTCAATTGGTGATGAGTAGAGAGAGGATTTTATGCATTGTAAAATGCTGAAATATGTGCATATATATGCATTTAAACCCTGAAAATATGCAATAAATATGCATTATTATATGCAAATAAGCAAGCAATAAATTGAAATATGTCATTAAAAAATACATAAGTTTATTTATAAACATTTTTAAGAAAAACATTTTTTTAATAATCTTAATAATTTGCCATACTTCTTGTAATTAGTAGTCTTATTAATAAGACTACAGTTAACAAATCACTTTTTGAAACAACCACTTTCCTGGCCGATGCCACGACGAATATTGAATTATACAAAAATCGCAAATCATTTTTTGCGAAAATTTGGTTTTCTTCAAATTTCTTTTTATGGAGAGACCTGATAAATATCAGAATTTCCTAGACGCCCTAAACTATTTCTTTCTCGTTCTACCTCTGCTGCGTTACACATATTTCAAACTAAACCGACAAAAATATGTGAACTTTTTATGTTTCCTATTTTTTTTTTCCTTTTCCAACGTCCAATTATACGAAGTTTGAAAATCAAAATTTTAAAAAATTCACAATTCGTTTAAAAATCAATGGATTTTTCAAAAACCCAAGTTATTTTAGATTTAGAAAAGTGTTATTTTCTTAATTAGGTGTAATTTTTGTTTTTTTTCCTACACGTTCCTTCCTTTACTCTTTCGATAATAATTTTTCTTTATTTTTCAACGTCCAAGTATTAGTTGTTTGAAAATCAAAAAATTCAAAAATTTGCAACTCTCTTGAAAAGAGGTGTATTTTCAAAATCTCAACTTATTTTAGAAGAATAATGTTTTGTTAATTAGACTTAATTTTTGATAAATTTTTCCTACACGTTTCCTATTTTTTTTTATATAATTTTCTTTTCCAACGTCTCAATGTCTCAGTCTCAACAAGTATTATTTGTTCGAAAATTAAAATTAAAAAAAAAATAATTCGTTTAAAAATAAGTGGATAAAACCGAACTTTTTGAGAAAAGTGATATTTTCTTAATTAGGTTTAATTTTTGTGTTTATACTCGTTTCCTATTTTTTCGCTTTGAATGTCCAAATGTTAGACAACTCGAAAATCAAACATTTGAAACATTTGCAACTCGCTTGAAAATTGGTGAATTTTCAAACACCAAAGGTATTTAGAAGAGCGAGAATAATTTTTGAAAAGAAAAACATTTTTACACGTTTTTAATTTTTTGTCCGAATGTCGTTTCACAATCTTAAACAATCTTTAACTATCTTGAGAAGAGGTGGATTTTCAAAACCCTAACTCATTTTAGAAGAATATACGTTTTTTAATTAGACTTGATTTCCTTTTTTTCTTTTTATTTTTCTTTTCCAACGTTATCAAAAATTTCAAAAATTTGTAACTAGTTTAAGAATAAATAGATTTTCAAAAACCAAAGTTTTTTTAGATGAGTAATGTTTTCTTAGTTAGGTTTAATTTATGTAAAATTTCTTCTAAACGTTTCGTTTTTTTATTTTCGCAAAATAAACATTTCAAAAATTTGTTACTCGTTTAAAAGTAAATGGATTTTCAAAAACCAAAGTTATTTTAGAAGAGTGATATTTTCGTAATTAGGTTTCATTTATGTAAAATTTCTTCTACACGTTTCCTATTTTTTTTTCTTTTTTTTCTTTTTTAACGTCCAAGTATTAGTTGTTCCCAAATCAAAAATTAAAAAAATTTGTAACTCGTTTAAAAATATATGGATTTTCAAAAACCGAAGTTTTTTTAGAAAAGTCAATTAGGTTTAATTTTTGCAATTTTTTTCTATACGTTTCCTGTTCGAAAATCAAAAATTGGTAACTCGCTTAAAAACAAAAAGATTAAAAAAAAAACCAAAGTTTGTTAAAAGAGCGATATTTTCTTAATTAGGTTAAATTTTTTGTAAAATTCCAATGTCCAAGTATAAGTTGTTCGAAAATCAAAAATTTCAAAAATTTGTAACTCGTTTATCGCAGTATGTGAAAGCAAATTCAAATTTTACCAATCAACATTTCCGGTTGATTCGTCAGTATATCTGAGTCAAAATCGGTAGATCGGTAGAATATCGTAGAAAGGTATAAATTGTCGGTAGATCTACCGACATATCGGTAGGGTTGGCAACACTGCCACCCTGTATACTGATGTCATCCCATTAACGGACAAGTTTCTCTAACGCATTCCAATTTGAATCAAATGGAAAATAAAAACAAACGAGGATTAGCGTTTTTTTGCAATTTTGCTGAAAGTAAAAGTGTTTTCGCGTGCCGTAATATAAAGTGCAATAAAATAAATCTCCGCGTGATTTCTATGCCTCAGATTATATCAATTGAATTTAATTACCAACTCGGCTTCCATCATCAGCAATTGCTCTATTACTTAACAAGAAAGTGCGGTGAAAGGTGCCATTTTCGAGATATAATTTCGGTCAAATAAATTCGAATTGTAATTCGACTAAATGTCAACCAGTTTTACATTAAAAAAAAAACGAGTGGTTGATACGTCCCTTGTACATTTTTGTGATTAACTTTAAGTTAAAAAAAATTAAAAACCTTTCACTGTTTACGTTTTTAATTATTATGACCGAGATGTTTTTGAGGGCAACATTCAGAACAAAAAGTTATAAGGATTGCAATTGTTGCAATGGATAAAGAGTTTTGCGTTGTTTTATATGGATTAAAATCATATTATAATTATACAAGCAAACAATTTCTAAAAATATACTTATATAAGCCTAACAAGCTGAAGGTTGCAGGTTCAATCCCTGTCTAAAGCATGTTCACACTTTTGATCCAATTATTCTGCGTTTCAAAAAAAATGAACCACCCTCTTTTGATTCAACTTTGTTTCATCATTTGATATATTTAATGGCTGTTAAAGTTTATCATTAAAATTTGCATTTTTTCATTTCCGGCCATGCGTTCCACTAGGAAGGGGAAAATATACAGGGTCCATTATAAAAGTAATGCGCATTTTCTGGGAAAAATATATTTATTGATCGTACCGGTACAATTATTAAAAATTCTTCAAAATACTCTCCTCCAGCACCAATACACTTGCGGAGACGTGTCTGCCATGCCTGGAAGGCACCCTGAAACTCTTCGATGGGAATGTCTTTAAGGAACGTTGTAACATTGCTTTTGGATGTTTTCCATGGACTTCCAATGCTTTCCTTCCAGCTCTCTCTTCAGTCTGGGAAACTAAAAAAAAGTCGCACGTAAGGGAGCTGGGGGATGGGTGTTGCTCCAAGAAATTGGTAACGATGAAGGCCGTGTGGCTGGGGCATTGTTATAGTGGATCCTGACCATGGCTTTGATGTCGGCGCAAACGCGCACGACCCTTCGTTTCAATCTCTTGAGCACCTGCAGGTAAAAGGCTGAGTTGACAGTTGGAACATCCAAAAAGCATGTTACAACCTTTCTAAAAGACATTCCCGTCGAGGCTTCCAGGCATAGCAGACACGTCTCCGCAAGTGTATTGATGTTGAGGGAGAGTATTTTGAAGAATTTTAAGCATTTGTACCGGTACGGCCAAAAAATATATATTTTCCCAGAAAATGCGCATTACTTTTATAATGGACCCTATACTAAAACCAAATTTTACCCAAGGAAAAAAAAGTGGTGTTTCAAATTTTTTTCGCAAAAAGGGCGTTTTTGACAAAATTCGTATTTTTTTAAATACAAAAAATATCCAAATGTGAATAAAGATATTATTTATACTTATTATTTTATCCACTTAATTATAACATTCAATTTACAACCAGTACAAAATTACAATACCACGCGACCACTTTCTAAATCATCACCTAAAATAATTCCTACTTGTAAACAAACAAAGAAAACACACCGCGCACATAAATTTCACTTCTGCACACTGGAATGAACTTTGGTTTCCCAAGCTGGTTTTCCGACATTCCTTCCCTCGGACGAGTGCTAAAGTTCACAGCATTCGGGATCAATCACGCATCAACACATGGCACGATTTTGATCTCGAGACCACCAGAAATCATCGATCTTTGCAAGATTGTGCATTTTGCTCACGTGTTCGGAAAGAACTGCATTGACCTACAGTCAGCAGCAATTAATTGCAGGCTGAGGAAATGATTTCGACCTTTATGATAATACGGTAGTAATTGCAGTGGTGGGTAATTTGAAAAATGAATGGCATGCATGATTGAGTTATTACATATCTCCGTTTGCAATTAATTTTTATGAGATTTACGCAAAATGAATGAGGTTAAAGTCGGCATTACAATTAATGTCATTAACGGTGAAGATGGTTGCGACCTTTACTACATGTTAATTTGTTATTATTTTCTATTTCTAAAGTTAATTTAATCTTTGGATTAATATTTCTTATTAAAACTAGAAATCTATTAAGTTATCGCGCGGTGCCATTCAGGGGCCAAGGAGCCATGGCACCACCTGTAGTTTCAAGCTCAGCAAGATTTTTTAATTTTTTTCGCCAGTTAGTTTGGTAAATCGTTCTTTCTTTCTTCAAAAAGGGAGAGGGGGGGGGGGTATATTTTATAAGCGGCGCCACCATTAACATGTTCTACCAGCCGCCACTGGTGCCATTACGTTATCGTCGCTTTTGAAGGGTAGGATAAGGCTCAACCATCCCCCTTCATAATAACTTTAGCTTCAACTGCGAATGCAGTTTCTCGGTAGTAATAAAATTTCCAGTAACACAAATAATTTGACAAGAAACTTCACTAAATTTCTGTACTGTATCTTCTCGCACTCATCATTAATTTGGAGAGTAATTGCAACCATGATGATGAAAAAATTGTAGGTTATTTAGAATTAATACGAAGGGAACGCCCAAGTCAAGTATATCAATAGATATAATTGCTGTTACTGGGCAAGGAAACATCTGCACTGGATGAAAGAAACGCACACCACACGCACAGGTAGTTCAAGCTTGCACTATTTTATTTCCTAGTGATGACATCAACCACCAAGTTTGGTTTCAAAAAATGGGCGCCACAACACTACTAGGCTTTATTTGGATACAGTCTTTCCAAGCCTATGGATAGGTAAAAGAGGACCCATTGAGTCTCCTGATCTTATACCTTTGGGATTTTTTTCTGCCTGGTCACAATGTCAAGTGTATGTACAGGCACTGACCTAAAAATCTGGATGAGTTGATAGGATACCTCGAATGGTATGCCGAAGTTCATGATAAACCTCCAAATGGTTTGAACAATTGGTACAGACCGCGTCGGTGGATGGAAGCCATACAATCGAACTAATAAAACATAGCAAAGGGTCTCTACAAATAAATGACTTCAAAAAAATTCAATGATAATTCATGGATTTCCATCTTTGAAAACACGACAACTGAATTGGCTTCTTATTTTCTACATTAACTTTGCAATTTTCAGACCAATCTTAAGTTGCCATGTGGAACTGGGCCAGAAAAAATGTTATTTTTGACAGCTGTCAATTTTTATCTAACCTAGAAATAACGTTTTTTCTACATGAAAACAAAATTGTTTGAACTTCTTACGTGGAAAATGTTCAGGAAGAAAGGATGCAGTAAATATAACAACATATTTAATGCTTTCTGCAACAAGTAAGGTTGTTTCTAATTTGTTTAGTAAATATAACGTTTATTCCATACGAGAATATAGTTTGCTCCTCTTTGTTCTACATTGTTTGCAATGTCAAGAAGAAATTTTCACCTGGAAAACGTTCAATATAAAACGATGCCGTAATCTAAGATACTTTAAATGATGTAATTTTGATGGCTTTCAAATGTCAAATTCATAGTTTTCCACCTTTGGAAGCTTGAAAACTGAATTGACTATTTATTATTGCAATTTTGAGGCGAATCTGAACTTCTCATGTAAGACATGGTCAGAAAAAAAACTGTACGAAAATATGTCCCAAATAAACCGACGAGAAGTTAGCCGAGAATTTCCAGCCACCGTTTCCCGGCGCATTCACCACAACCCTAAATATTACCAATCTCAATAAAATGTTAATTAATCTTCTGTTTGGCTCTAACCAATTTAATAGAATAAGGTATAAACAATTTATGATTTTTTTTAAGTTAGCGCTACTCGCTAGGCCGCAAACAAGATAGAAGAATTATCTAAAAAAATATCATATCTTCTATTTAGGGTTCTATGCTCGACTTTTTTTGCAACAATTGAGTAGTATATAATAGTGATGGGCATAATCGAATGATTTCAATAATCGAATGATTACTATTCGAATTAATCTGAAAATCGATTATTCATTCGAATGATCATTCGAATGATAATTCGAGTGATCATTCGAATGATCATTCAAATGATCTGAAAATCGATTATGTATTCGAATGATCATTCGAATGATTATTCGAATGATCATTCGAATGATATAAAAATCGATTTTTATTGAAATGATCATTCAAATAAAAGTTCGCCTAATAATTCGAATAATAATTCGAATGATCGTGAACCGAGTATTTTTATTTTTTAATCGGAATGATTACTCAAATTATCGTGACTTACGTACTAAAAACAGAACTGCGGTTATTTCGTTAAAATTGTTTATAAATACTTGTCTTCTGATTTCAGCAATATATCATAATAAAATTATAATATAGAATATATTGTAAACAATATCAGAGTACTTCGCCGTAATGTTTCGTGGGAAAGATATCCTATTAATACACTAAGTAAAGTTTCAAATGATATATATATATATATATATATATATATATATATATATTCGAGTACAAATTGGTACAATGACATTCGAATGGTCATTCAGATTATTCCAATAGCTAGTTTTCGAATTGTTCATTCGAATGCTCATTTGAATAATCATTCGAACGATCACTCCAATACCGATCATTCGAATGATCATTCGAATTAAAAAAATAGGTTCTCGAGATAATCGATTATTTTGATAATCTAATCGATTATCGTCATTCGAATGATCCCATCACTAGTATATAACATTACAAATAAATAAAATCCGGAAAATTGGGGTAACCATTTCCTATAAACAATTTATGATTTTTTTAAGTTAGCGCTGCACGTTGGGCTACAGACAAGATAGAACAATTCTTTTAAAAAAATTGGGATTCCATGCTCGACTTTTTTTGCAACAATTGATTAGTATATAACATTATGAATAAATAAAATCCGGAAAATTGTAGATTCGTATTTCTTAATAAGAATGACAGGTTTCCATTTAAAAATAACAAGTTGATCTTGAAATGACCTTGAAAACCTACTTAAAATTTAAAATACCTATGCCTGCTACATTGGCCCTTCATGTCAAATACATTTTATTTGAAACATTTTTTCTCCGAATCTTCGTTTCCATAATATTTTGGGTGTCCAGGATAAATGCCGCACTCTGTATATACTTTATATTCCGTGCCCTCTGGCGGAAAAATTATAGAAAAATTTTTCGCTCTACAACTTTTAATAATAGTTATTTATTATACGAATGTGGAATGTAGGTAATTAGTCCCGCAAAAAAAAGTTTATTGTTTCTAAATATTTCAAAAATCCTATGAAGGATCTATGCATTCCGTGAGAGAAACTTGTTCTCTCACTAAGGGGTAATGAGCAACATTACATGGTTCAAATGATCACTGTAATTCGATTATTACACCCGATTTTGGATAAAAGTAATTTTTGCCCAAAATGCATAGTTTTTGCTGAAAATGCAAAAAAAAAAACATTAGAAAACGCGAAAATTGATATATACCGGGTGATTACTCGAAAACCACCCTTTTTCATGCGTGCGCCAAGTAAAAATAGTCCTCAGACAGTCCAAATACACCTGAGTTTACAAGGTCGCTAAGCTGTGGGTAAAATGTCTCTAAAACATCGGTTTTTCGTCGAATTTGAAGGGACTACATCAGGAAATTAAATGTTTAGCCAATTTCTGATATTTCTTGCATAATGGGGTGATGCTCCATTATGTTGGAACCACATTCTAAGCAAGTATAAAATCATATAAAATTTCTTCACATGAATGGAAATAATAAATTTTTAAACATATTATATCGATCGAAGAATTTTAAAGATTATTTATCTCGTTAACGGTAAGAAATTGGACATATGTTTATTTGAACTTTTCTGTTCAGAATAACATTATCCACTTCCTGTTTTCTTTTGGCACACTCAAAACGAGACACCCTGTATATTAAAGCTTCTTATTTCAATTATTATCCTTATTTACAGATTTTTTTATATATTATTGTAAGATAACATTATATCTATCGCTAAATCATAGTGCCATCTGTAAAAGGACTATCGACCTGGTGGTCTTTCTGCCCATAACGTAATTTAAGTTTATATCTGCGTTGCCGTAAGTCCCACAAGAAAATGCTTTTGACAAATAGTTCTCCGAATGATTATCAACCAACATAGCCCAACATATTTTTTTATCGTTAAAAGATCAGCTCATTTTTTTCGTGTTTCTTTCGAACTTGGTGAAAGATAATGAATTAAAACACTTAACACTTGGTTGTTTCATAGATAATAATATCTTTTAGAAAATGCATAAATAAATAAATTTTTATTTACATAATGCTAGTAATTTTACTAGAAAACTGGAAGCATCAAATTTCACTTTTTAATCATAATTTAGGCACTATTAGAATAAAATATCCGAATTAATGAATAATTTAGGTTTTATGTAAATCTATTTTATTACACATAAGAACAACCGCACGTATTTCGTCCTTTCTTTTAGAAATCCCTGCGTGACTTTGTTAATGGCTTGTAATCACCGTTATAAAATTATGTGGTCTGCTGGGTTTCCAAAGAGATCAATTACGAAAACAACAACGGGATTTAATTTTGTAATTTTTGATTTTATTTCATTGTCGAATGGAATACAGCAGTGATAATGAACATTTTTGGTAAAATTTGGCTCATCATTTTTTTAATACTAGCCCGTGGGTCACTAAGTCAGTGGCGTCTCGTAGAAAGGGTGGTCAAATCATTTTGAAACATCGAAAATTTGTTCTTACGTTTAAATCCCCTCAAAAGTTTCTTTTAAATACTTACGCCATTGGCAACAAGCGACCGTTAAGTCTGGCGCAACCTTCTCAATTTGCCGTACATAGCAATTTTTCTATATTAATAAAAATAATAATAGATATTTATTTCCCAACAGACATATATCCAATTTTTGTTTTTGGCGTTACGCCTGGCCTTGGTTCTGTGACCATTAGCCATCATCATCATCAATGTTATAGATATATAAGTTATGAATTAAATGAATAAATGAACAATGAAAGACGTATGCAACAACCACGGACCCGACTGAATACTTCTCGATCCCCAAAAAATCTTTCGGCCGGGCTGGGAATCGAAACTACACGGCCGCGGTGCAACCGGCACAAGCGCTCGCCTGTACCCACTACACCAACGGACCGCCCATATATCCAATTACAGGGAAATGTAACATTTCTTAGACATTAATTAACAAAATTTAAATTAAGATAATATAGAAAAAAAAATTGTTTTCGAGTCTACGAAATTAACAAAATTCATTAATTGGGCATAGCACACTTGATCTAAAAGTGCAATATTTTAATAGCAAAATAGCAACGATCTAGTTAAAATGTTATATCTAGCGCTTTAATTTTCTTTGTCATATTTCCACTAAAACTGTAATTATTCAACTTTTTTTGAACACGAAATTGTAATTTTCAATTTCAAATGAGTTTATTTTCTTCAGCTAATTCTATGAATTTATCATTTATACACTAATCATACAAATTTACCTACGGTTAAGTAATATTCTATATATAACATGAAACAATTTTTATAGTATGGGTGATACTCCATTAGTACATTTCTATATGAAAATCCTTTACTAATTGGAATAAACAACTTAAAACATTCCAATAAAGAGCCAGCAATTAAATTTATGATAAGAGGCCTCCATCGCGACCCAAATTCGAAATAACAAGTTACATCACACCAAAACCTCTTCACGTCAACGCAAAAGTCAACTAATTAACTCATCAGGTCCGGCAAGCACATTTATTAGCAGAATTCCTCAAGCACACACACACACCATAATTAACCAAAGCGTTTAATTTTCGCATCAAACACAGTAGCCTTATTGACACCTTTTCGCCGCCACCAGATGATTGCATCATCACTGAACCAGAAAATGCAGCAACTCAAGGCTGTCACTTTTTTTTTCGAGCTTCGAGACGGCTAATAGAATTTTAATGCATTTTTATGGGAAAGGAACAGTGTTTTGCGCCATTAATATGGGAAAAGCGCCGCACAAAACGGAACCAGCGAAGAATAAGCGATTTGGAAATTTGTAACAGCGGTCGGAATAGTAATTACAGTCAAGGCCGTCCGTTGTTTGATTCATTTTTTTTGGTCAAAAATGGGCGGTGAAAGTTGTTATGTAATTTTATTTTCAATAATGCTGGCGATGTGTAATTGTGTTTAGGATCTTTTGTCGATTTGGTGTGAAATAATTAGCGGTGTGTGATTTATGATTTTTAGATTTCTAATCGGTGTTTAAGGTAAAAGGTTAAGTGTTTCTGCGGTGGAAAATTGGTTATACTTTGAATGGATATCATGTACTTCGTGTGGGCGGAAATTCTTGTCATGATTTTGGTTAACCTTCTGAACTACAAAATAGCGATCTAATCTTTTGACAGCTGTTTTTTTTTCTTTCTTTAACAAAATCATTGAAATCGTAAGAGTAAGCATTATATTCGTTAGGCTTGAGTTAAACTTGCCATCAATATCCTTTTATCGTGTTGAGTTTGTTACTTTATAGAGTGTTACGAATTCGATGCTGAATAATTTGTTATAAAAAAAATTATAATATTCCGACTACCAGAGATATAAAAAAAATTGTTTCCATTTTTTTACCGCTTTAATATTGGTTCTTTTGAAACACTAATTTTCAAACCGATTTTGACAGCTAGGACCAGTTGCATTGGCAGATATAATTTTAATCAACTGAAAACTTATATTGTGCAATTTTCAATTAAAAATTCTGAGTTTCAACCGACACCATTTTGTTCCCATCAAAGATTTTTTATGATTTTTTTTTATCATTGTTTACTAAGGCGATTTTGATGATTCAAACAAGTTGCAATGGCAGAAATAAGTTTTATCAGCAGGTAAGCAATTTTCAATTTAAAATTTTGAGTTTCGATCGACGCCATTTTATTTTAAGCAAAGATTTTTGAATTATTTTGACAGCTAGGACCAGTTGCATTGGCAGATATAATTTTAATCAACTAAAAACTGACGCCATTTTGTTCCCATCAAAGATTTTTATAATTCTTTCAAAATAATAAATAGTGCTTACTGCTAAGGCCATTTTGATGATTCGAGCAAGATATAAGTTTTATCAGCAGGAAACTAATTTTAAACAATTTTCAATTCAAAATTCTGAGTTTCAACCGACGCCATTTTGTTTTCAGCAAAGATTGTTCAATTATTCTTTTAAAATATAAAAGACTGATCATTTCCAAACAGATCTTGACAGTTAGGACCAGTTGCATTTTCAGATATAATTTTAAACAACCGAAAACTAATATTGTGTAATTTTGTTCCCATCAAATATTTTTTTATGATTCTTCCAAAATATTAAACACTGTTTACTGCTAACGCGATTTTGACAATTAAAGTAAGTTACAATGGCAGATACAATTTTTATTAGCAGGAAATTAATTTTAAGTAATTTTCAATTCAAAAATTCTGATTTTAAACCGACGCCATTTTGTTGTCAGCAAAGATTTTTCAATTATTATTTTAAAATATAAAAGACTGATCATTTCCAAACAGATTTTGACAGCAAGGACCAGTTGTATTGGCAGATATAATTTTAATCAACTCAAAACTTATATTGCGTAAGTTTCAATTCAAAATTCTGAATTTCAACCGACGCCATTTTGTTCCCATCAAAGATTTTTTTATGATTCTTCCAAAATATTAAACACTGTTTACTGCTAACGCGATTTTGACAATTAAAGTAAGTTACAATGGCAGATACAATTTTTATTAATTTTAAGTAATTTTCAATTCAAAAATTCTGATTTTAAACCGACGCCATTTTGTTGTCAGCAAAGATTTTTCAATTATTCTTTCAAAACATAAAAGATTGATCATTTGCAAGCCGATTTTGACAGCTATGACCACCTGCATTGGCAGATATAATTTTAATCAACTGAAAACTAATATTGTGCAACTTTCAACAATTAAAAATTCTGAGTTTCAACCGACGCCATTTTGTTCCCATCAAAGATTTTGTATGATTTTTTCAAAATATTAAATAGTGCTTACTCCTAAGGCGATTTTGATGATTCGAGCAAGTTGCAATGGCAGATATAAGTTTTATCAGCAGGAAACTAATTTTAAGCAATTTTCAATTCAAAATTCTGTGTTTCAACCGACGCCATTTTGAAAGATTGTTCAATTATTCTTTTAAAATATAAAAGACTGATCATTTCCAAACAGATTCTGACAGTTAGGACCAGTTACATTTTCAGATATAATTTTAAACAACCGAAAACTAATTTTAAACAATTTTCAATTCAAAATTCTGAGTTTCAATTGACGCCATTTTGTTCCCATCAAAGATTTTTTTATGATTCTTCCAAAATATTAAACACTGTTTACTGTTAACGCGATTTTGTCAATTAAAGTAAGTTACAATGGCAGATACAATTTTTATTAGCAGGAAATTAATTTTAAGTAATTTTCAATTCAAAAATTCTCACTTTAAACCGACGCCATTTTGTTTTCAGCAAAGATTTTTCAATAATTCTTTCAAAACATAAAAGATTGATCATTTCCAAGCCGATTTTGACAGCTATGACCAGCTGCATTGGCAGATATAAATTTAATCAATTGAAAACTAATATTGTGCAATTTTCAATAATTAAAAATTCGAGTTTCAACCGACGCCATTTTGTTTTCAGCCAAGATTTTTCAATGATTCTTTTAAAACATAGAAGGCTGATTATTTCCAAACAGATTTGGAAAGCTAGGACCTCTTGCATTGGCAGATATAATTTTGATTAACTGAAAACTAATCCACAATTTTCAATTATATCGATGCCATTTTGTTTCCTGGAAAAAATGTTCAATGATTTTTATGAAACATAGAAGGCTGATCATTTCTAAACTGACTTTTGCTGCCAGGACCAGTTGCATTGACAGAATATAATTTTAATCAATTGAAAACTAATATTGTGCAATTTTATGACAAGTGTGACAGTTTTGGGAGGTGAAAAGCTACTCAAAAATGAAATAACAAATCCAGGTTTGTATTTAAAAAAATTAAGTTTATGTGGGTATCTAAATAAAAAAAGGCGTACAAAACAAATTATTTTCTGGAAGGACTTGCGAAAGTGTTTTAATAAATTGGTCTTAGTTTTTAAAAATAACCAATATTAAAGCTTTAAAAAATAGAAAAAAATAAAATTATTTTTTGGAAGAACTATAATAAGTATTAAAGTCGTAAAAAAATAAAACCAAAATTGATTTTTTCGGTTTTTTTTATCTCTGGAATAAGTCATTTTTTTTTATTTTTTGACTTTGGCAGATGCCCTTCAGTCACATAAGTTATTGTATTTGTACTTGGCTAATATAATGAGTGATGAAATATCAACAGGGATACATTCATGGATAAAGGAATTAGTCAAAATATTTAAAATTTATTTTTAACAAATTATTCAAATGCACAATGTTTCCTTCATTTAACAAACTCTCTATCTCTTATAGTTACCTAGCTAGCAATGCTAATGCATCGAACTTGTAACACACTGTATACAGGGTGTCCCATTTTAAATTGCCACTCCAAATATCTCGAAACCTGAGCAACATGGCAAAAAATGTTTCAGATAAAAGTTGTAGGGTTTGGAGGGAGACATGCTGGTGACCTTGAAAATGACCTTGGGGGTCCATTTTCAAAGTCAAACGAAGATCAACTTTGATTTTTCAGATGGAACCCCCTATTTTTTATTGCGGGATCGTATTCTGCGGGAAAAAATACAAACTTTTTGTAGGGAACGTTTTTTTTTAATGCTTTTTTTAAGAGTTTTTTCACAAATTTTGTCCGTCATGTTATTTGGAATCTTAAAAACAAAGCATTAAAAAAAATAAGTTTGTATTTTTTGCCGTGGAATATGATCCCGCAGTAAAAAATAGGGGGTTCCATCTGAAAAATCAAAGTTGACTTTAGTTTGACCTTGAAAATTAATTCTAAGCTCATTTTTAAGGTCATCACCATATGTCCCCCTCCGAACTCTATAACTTTTATCTGAAACATGTTTTGCCATGTTGCTCAGGTTTCGAGATATTTGGTGTGGCAATTTAAAATGGGACACCCTGCATATACAATTGCTGAATGACCTACACTGTCTAAGCCAATGTGTGATACAGAATACATAATTCTCCAACCCGAATTTCGTTCCTTTAAAAAAACATTTTATTAAAAAATATATAATAACATATTTCCCCTTAGACAATTCTTTTATACAGTTAATTAAACAATGAATTGTTACCTTTTGAAATTATGTCAACGTAGTCATTAGTGCAAATATATGAAATTTCTCGTTGAAGAAGAATTTTCATTAAGTATAAAATGAGTATCAATTACTCTGAATCGCATTGACCTTTTTTGGCATAAGCGACGAACCCAACTATTTTGAAACCGTTCATTCAAGGTACAAACGTCGCATTTGTTAATTAAGTGGTTTTTACTATACATAGTTTAGTTCGTAATAATAATATAATTCAATCGTGTGATGTTTATCGCCGAATGTGACCCAAATTTACTAATTTGTGATAAACGTAAATAAATCAATGCAATCAATCTTAAAGTCAGCATATGTTGAAGTAAATGGAAATATAGAGTTAAATATATGGATATATCATGTAATAATAAAGAGTATACATGTTAAAGTAAAATTTTCACACTAATAAAAAATGCAATAAAAAATATTATTTTTCGCGGATTCATATGAAATGTAAGATTTTTCAGTCTGCTTTTAGGCACGACAATTCACATTTTTGCATGAAAGTCGATTTTCAGTGGTCATTTGTTTTTGAGTTGACGTCAGCCATTTTGTTTTTAAATGGCAACCCCCTATTTTTGTTCTCGATTTTGAGAGAAGAAATTTTTCGAGTAAATAACAATTGAAGATGAGAACTTGGTATTTAAAGTTTTAGGAAAATGACCTTGTTCCAGCTCTTGTAGCAGCAATTTTTCCAAACAACAATGATCTTAACCTTCCAAATAATACAATATGGTTTCAGCAAGACGGCGCATCCCCGCAATATGCGCTTTTTTTTCTCGAACAAGTAGAAATTCTTCTTGAACATATTGAATATTTTCCAAGCTAATTCTGCTTATTCATCTCTCTCGCGGTCATCACATGTCAATCCACCTATTCGTAAAGCAATTGTCAATAAACGCGCTTAGTGCAGGGTGCACCGTCTTGTTGAAACCATTTTGTATTATATGATTATATGGAAGGTCATTTTTGTTTGGAAAAAACGCTGGAATAAGATCATTTTGCAAAAACAATTGCAATTGTCATTTACTTGAAAAATGTATTATGTAAGATGGCAATATTTTATCTAAAATCCATATCTCTATTGAAAACTGTTGAATTTACAAAAACCAAATTGATTTTGAATTAGCGGTACTTCGGCAATTGAGGATAATTTTTTATAGAATTTTTCATGCACGTTTTATATTTTCTTATGCAATGTTTTTGTTCAGGTGCTCAAAAAATTAAAACAACAATTTTCAAAAATCCATATCTCTATTGAAAATGGTTGAATTTACAAAAACCAAACGAATTTTGAATAAGCGGTACTTCGGCCATTGAGGATATTTTTTATGGAATTTTTCCTACATGTTTTATATTTTCTTCCGCGATGTTTTCGTTAAAATGCTCAAAAAAATTAAAACGAAAATTTTCAAAAATTCATTTTTCAATTGAAAATAGTTGAATTTACAAAAACCAAACGAATTTTGAATGAGCGGTACTTCGCCCATTGAGGATAATTTTTTATAGAATTTTGCCTGCATATTATATATTTTCTTATGCGATATTTTTTGTTCAGGTGCTCAAAAAATTGAAACAACAATTTTCAAAAATACATATCTCTATTGAAAATGGTTGAATTTACAAAAATCAATCGAATTTTGAATAAGCGGTACTTCGGCCATTAAGGATATTTTTTATGGAATTTTTCCTACATGTTTTATATTTTTTTCTGCGATGTTTTCATTCAGGTGCTCAAAAAATTAAAACGAAAATTTTCAAAAATCCATATCTATTGAAAATGGTTAAATTTACAAAAAGCAAACTAATTTTGAATAATCGGTACTTCGGCCATTGAGGATAATATTTAATAGAATTTTTCCTGCGTTTTTTTTTTATATTTTTTTCTGCGATGTGATCATAGTCACAGTTTAAAATCACTGATATTAAAAAGTAGCAATCACAGGTAGCAACGTGATTCAAAAGTAGCGGTTTTGCCCATCTCTAGTTATGGATGTTTGAAAAAAGTGCATTTTGTGTTTTTTCGCACATAACTCGGCGACTTTTCAACCAAACTTGATGATTCTTTCGGGAAAAATCTCATTTTGGTAAACTTGGATTGGAATGATCCTTTTTCGAACCCTTCAACCCCCGAAGAAAAAAAACACGTTTTTGGGCAAAAAACGTCCAACTTTGGCAACGTGTACCGAGTTGGATAAAATGTGTCGACTCCATCCACCAAAAGGGCATTGAAATGTGTTCAATGCCCTTTTGTTGGATCGAGTCGACACATTTTTTCTAGTAGACATCGTCGAAGTTGGACATGGTTTCCAGAAAAAAAAAACTATTTTTTCACAGGGGCGCTAGAGGGGGGCGGAAGGGTTTACGCTTAATTTAGCGTGCATGACTTTAAAAAAGACACTTCAAAGTTTTTCGCCCTTAAAGATTCATCAAAGTCGATTGAAAATACGCCGAGTTATGGTGGTTTGAAAATGGTCTAAATTTCACGAATTTAAAGTGTTTATTTTTTTTTCCTTCAGTATATAAACTCCCTTTTAATAAAGCTATTACAGCACTGACAACCGTACCAAAATAGTTTTTTACTATTATATAAAAATTCTGTAATAGCTTTGTTGAAATTTGTTCTAAATTTTGAAATTTCAAACTTCCAACACACCGAAAATAGTTCTCAATTTTGGTTAGAAACACTAGGGCAATTGCTAACGTGAAGAAATTTGGTCATTCATTAGTTTTTCATTCTTCTTCAAAATTTTCAAAACATCACTTTCAATCGAATCCAACCAATTTATTAGCAATCCGCGCTCGATTTTGAGTTTTTGATTACCAGCTACAGCAGCGGTTTAAATTCCGAAAAATATTTTTTTTTCTTTCTAATCTTCAAATCTTTTTCTCTTCATACAATGATAAATTGTTTCTCTAACAAACATTCGTAATAATGATGTAGTAGAGAAAATTACAACAAAGATATTTATATGTTAAAATTTACAAATAAGTAGTACTTTTTGACATCATTCTTAAATTTTATATTCCGAATTCGCTTCGGTTAGTCAATGCTCAGAAGAAAACTTCAAAATAATTTGTGCACGTCATGCGCAATTTTGTAGTCTTCTGCTGAATATGGTCAAAATAACCTATACTATTGCAGAAAATAAAATTTTAATCTGGTACCAAGAAGTACTTTTTATTTTCCATATTTGACAAAAACCCAATGAAAATTTGAATTTAAGTCCCAATTTTTGGGAGTGGAATTTTCATTTAGACGGCGGCCCGTTGGTGTAGTGGGTACAGGCGAGCGCTTGTGCCGGTTGCACCGCGTGCCGTGTGGGTTCGAATCCCAGCCCGGCCGAAAGATTTTTGGAAGATCGAGAGTCCATGGTTGTTGTGTATACGTCCGACATTATTCATTTATTCATCCCAAAAATTAAAAATACAAAAATTAAATATTCGATGTGACTGAATGGCTCATGCCTAAGCCAAAAATTTTTTTTTTCATTTCATTTATATTTATGTGTGTTTAGTACCTTTTTCTAAAATTCACTACGATTTATAAATTATATGCATTCATCATTTTTGTGTAATGGTAATGCATAACCGGATGCAGACCTCCCTTTGCGTTAATAATTTATCTGTATCCAATCTGTTTGTCTTAATGTAGTACTTTACTCGTAATATTGATCTCTAATACAATCCTTTGCATTACTAATTAATTTATCTGTATCCAATTGGTTTGTCTTAATGTAGTACCTCACTCTTAATATTTATCTGTATCCAATTGGTTTGTCTTAATGTAGTACCTCACTTTTAATATTGATTTGTAATGCAACCCCTTGCATAAATAACTGTATCCAATCACGTAGTACCTTGCGCTAAATATTGATCTGTAATGCAATCCTTTGCATCATTAATTTATCTGTTTTTTTTTGTCGATGCGCCTTAAACCCAAAATGCATTCAAAGTATCTGTTTTTCTTAGTGTAGTACCATACCCTCAATATTGATCTATAATGCAATTAATCGTGCCTCAGTCCTCTAAATTGTTTGCATCAATCGTGTCTTCACGTCAATGCCCAATAACGAAGACAAACATTTTATGACAACGCCGTGAATAACAAACCCGATAATAGATAGGTCAAGAATTCGATTTGAATGCAATCGCGCAGCGCCTCTCGAAGGTAGGTCCAGGTGAAACCTGACCGGTACTATTTCGATTCGCTTTTGGCCGCCCGAACCGAATTTGCTCGTTAATAAGCAATTTATGCACGTTTTTGCCCCGCCGAATGAAAGTGACCAACACTTACATAGAGAAACTTTGTCGTCATCCGCGTCCATAATATCCTCAAGAGCAAAACTGATTCCGTCGATTTCAAAAAAAAATCTTCGAAGCACTCAACTAAAATACTTTTGGTACTCAACACACATCGCGTACCGCTTTTAGAAAACTGGTGCTGGTGCTGCACAACAACAACATTCACGGACTCGCGAGTTTCTGTTCTGTCTTGGTAAGTGGAAGACATATGAAAGTAAACTCGAATGTCTGGAGGCTCGGTTCGCCTCGGCGCGTTTCGTCGCGGGCAAAAAAATTTTCGAACTTGACGTTTTGACTTTTTCGGCGCACGCGGCGCTCTCGTGCACGAATTAATGCATTTATCGATAATTAATTGTAATTTTTTAATAAATGCATGGATGCGTTTTTTTGCTTTCGTTTAACTTCCTTACAAAAAAATTATCGGATTGAGCGTTCCGGGTTAACCAAACCATACAAATCGTTTGTCCGCAAATAAAACTTGTTTTACAATAAACGAAAAAAAAATGCTTCAGTGGCAGAAAACAATGACTGAATATTAAATGTCAAGAATTTACAACCAATTAAATGTTAACCAGTTTCGCGAAATTCGCAATTTTTTTGATAGCTTTACACAAGTCAACGCAATATGGTGAGATGAAGCAATACATTTATGTTACACACAAGGATATAAATTCGTATGACATATGCATCTGCCTTATGAAGCCACTGTGGCATTAAATAATTAAAAAAAAACGATTAATAAACGGCAATGAGCTTAATTTTTAACATTCACAGTCTTTGAGTACCACATACATCATCACATTGAAATAGGAAATATGACACTCACAATGATTGTTATACGAATGCGCCCTCTGGTGCCACCCGTATGAACTTTTGTACGAGGCTAAACTTTTTTCTGGCTGTTGTCAGCCTCGCTGCACAAATGCATTATTCGTCCCATTAGAGGCGATAAAAGCGAGGATAAAAATTTGTGAATTTGAATGAAACCTTCTTAGGGTTAAAAGCATAAACCACATACATCATCACATTGAAATTGGAAATATGACACTCACAATGACTGATATACGAATGCGCCCTCTGGTGCCACCCGTATGAACTTTTGTACGAGGCTAAACTTTTTTCTGGCTCTTGTCAGTCTCGCTGCACAAATGCATTATTCGTCCCATTAGAGCCGATAAAATCGAGGATAAAAATTTGCGAATTTTAACAAAACCTTCTCAGGGTTAAAAGCGGCAATTTTAGTGTGCGCACAGCGGCAAATTCTTTAATCCGGCATCACGATTTTATGCATTTATAATGATCAATTATTACCAATAATGAACAGTAAGAAAAATCCACGTTATTATGTAAAACAACCAATAATTTACTAAATTATTGCAAACCAAAAAATGCGCCACGTTACGTCCCAAAAGATGAACACTTTCATTTTTCCTGTGCGTGTGTGACTAAAGCATGACCTATTGATTAATTTATTACCTCTCAGTTACACAAAAGAAAATTAGCCGTTTATGACTTATGATGTGACATTAAGGAAAAAATTCCAAGGATAATTATAGATCGGTGAATATCAGTTCTTACCTGTATTTATAAATAATGACTGGTAAAAATCATATATTTTGAAGATATATTATCACCGTCATTAATTTAATGAGGTTTTTCATTATTTGGGTTTTTCGATGGTATTTTTAGATCAGAATTTAGATCCTTTGATGCAATATCAAATGATGTCCATAAAAGCGCTATTAGGTGGATATAAATGGTAATTTTCATATAAAAGATTTTACTGCTCGACATTGGCGGCTCGTGAATTTTCGTAGAAATTTCGTATTTTTGGCTAAGAGATAAAAAAAATGGTGATGTGGCCATCATGTTACTTTCTCCGACTAGATAGTATCATTTATATTTACGCTTTCATGGTTTATTTTCACTCGGATAAAACTGACGTTTAAAACGTCAAAATTATGAAAGATGGAAAAATTATACTTCAAATTAAAAAACTCAGTTTACACAAAAACTAAAGCGATTTCAAAAAAAAAATATTCTTTATAAGTTGTTTATTTTAGCATTCTCTACAATTACTATTAACATAAATTTGCTGTAACTATTATCGTTATATAATTATAAATTAAAAATTTAAAAAAAATAATAATTTTTTTTTTAATAAAAATGATTTTATGAAAAATGTTTTCAAGCAAAAGATGTTCATTTCTTTGTTGTCTTCAAAGTTTGTTTAAATGTTTTTCTGATATTTTTCAAATTTAAGAAAATATTGGCAAAAAACAGTTAAGGTAAACGCCCACTTCCGGTGTACGAAATTTTACCTAAAGCTTTTCAGTTCTTCAGATTATCAGATAAGACGGATGTTCAAAGTTTCATATCAATTGCTCTATTAGTTTTTAAGATACAGAGCGCACAGACAGACACACACACAGACACAACATTTTTCTTCCAGAAATTGTTAAAATTGCATCTAGGGACCCCAAAACGGATATTTCCGTAAAAAAAAATTTGAAAAAAAAATCACGACCACAATACTTTCTCGTACTTCGTAACGGAGAAAATAAAAAACACACACAAAATTCGCTACATTTTGGAAATTGAATAATTTATCAAATAATCAAAAACTTAATGTTGTTGATTTAGAACTTGAAAATTTTCTGATTTAAGCAATTTACATTGTCGACATGGATATTTTTAGTGCACACTACTTTTTAACGTATAAAATATCACAATCCAAATATACGGCAATTTTTAAAAATTGAAAACGAGTGTTGACTTTGAACTTGGAAATCATTGACTCGACGTGATTATCTTTTTATATTTTTTTAACACACTAAATTCGTTACATTTTGGCATTTAAATCATCAAAATAAAATACCGCCTTTGCAATTTTTCTAAATTAAAAACTTGATTTTTTCAAATGGAAAATTTTGGTTTTCAGCAATTTTCATTGTCTCTACATGAATAAATTTAATACCACTTAAAACATTCTAAAATTCTTTTTTTTCAACATGCAAAATATCATAATCAAAACAAACGCGATTTTTTTTCTTTCAACGGAAAACCGAATTTTAGCAATTCTCATTGATTGGACACCACTTTTTTCAAGCACAATAAATTCGTTATATTTTGACATTTAAACTTTCAAAATCAAATAATAAAACAAAAATCGTGTTGATATCTTTTCTGGTTTTGAAGAAAAGTGTACCTAAACTTTTTTTTTTTTTTTTTTTTTTTGTTTCCTGGCGTCGGCTACTAGGCCATCTGCCACAACCATGGTATATTTTATTTATTATTATTGTTATATATATATCACTCCTATGTATCATCATTACTATTATTATTCTTCTTTTTTTTTTTTTTTTTTTTTTTTGTATTAATTACTACGCACCAATACACACAGTGATAGGAAATGGGTTTTCGCCAGTGAGGGCCGTCACGACTTTAGGAGTGTTTCACGTACTGGAGGGAGCCCATGGAATGGATTACACTAGACGATGGTTTACACACTTACTTATCTATGCTACATATATATACCTAAACTTGAAAAGTAAATTTTTGAGGAGAGTCAAAATAGTCTCGCCTCACCTATTTTGCTTACAAATTTCAATCAATTCCACTAATCGGAAAAATGTGAAATAGAAATTTTTCTATGCAGAATTGAGTGTCGAATCAAAATCGATGATAAAAAAATTGTGCGATGAGAAGCTTTTCGGAATAAATTTAATTTCCCCTAATAATTATACCATATTCTAGATAGTGTATATTTACAAAAAAAGTCGACTCTTTACCCCACAAAATGTTGATAAGATAAGCAAAACAAAATAAAAGAGTCGCCACCTCACAAATTTTATATTTTATACTATAATGATAAAAAGGGCCCTCACTTATAAAACTTCATTCATAATAATGAGTCACTTGACTTCTCGACTTACTCATCAGTTACCCAGTTCTAGTTCTGACAAAACACGTAATAAAAAAGTCGAGAAAAGAAATCCTAAAAAAATTGTCCTGACGCCCAAAAAGAAAAAAGAAAAGTCATGAAAAACAGGCCTTTAAAAAGACCTGAAAAAAGCAAAAAATTCTGAAGAAAAGTCCTTAAAAAAGTCCCCGAAAAAGGTCATAAAAACAGTCCTTTAAATAATCAAGAAATCCTTGAAAAAGAGTTCCGAAGAAAATGTCCTGAAAAAAAAATTCCTTAAAAAGGTTCCGAAATAAGTCTAGAAAGAGGCCTTGAAAAAATGTCCTCAAAAAAAACCGGAAAAACGACCCTAAAAAAGCTTGAGAAAAAACCATCAAACTAAAGTCTCCAGAAAAAATTCTTTAAAAAAATACCTAAAAAACTACTGGAAAATAATCTGAAAAAAATTGTTCCAAACAATGAAAAAGTGAAATTTGTCCTGAAAGAGAGCTTGATAAAGGTTTTGAAAAAGCATATTCTGAAATGGTTTTGGTTTTTGAAAATCTTTCGAGTTTTGCGCGAGTTGTTAATTTTTGTGAAAATGTTTGTTTGTAAACGCGAAAAATAAAATAAAAATAAATACGAATCGTGAGTTGTAAAATTATACAAAAATTAAATTCAGTTTCCCTCCGAAATTATTTCGATTTTTGAAAATCTTTTGAAAAAAAATTTTTATGCATGCGCTCGCATCGGAAATTACAGCAAAGGTGTTTTGAAATTCAAGGCGGACTCGAGAAATTCTTCCCCGACATTCAGGCGAAGATTCCCCTGATCATGTCAAACATCCGGAAACACTATATATACCTAACTCCTTACAGGCAACAACTACCGTTTCGAGCTAGAATTACGATTGCCAAGAGTTGATACTTCACCCTCGTAAGAGTTACAGCGGCGTGCTTCCGCGCCGGTAAAAGATCACCTCGAGCTGCCCATCAAAAAAAAAATAATTACAATTTCCGATCCGTTACATCGTAAACAATAATAACAAATTAAAATTACTGAATACGATTTGAAAACAAACAAAAAAGTCGCGCTATATCTCAAACAAAACTAATACAGGAATCGCCAGGAAACTTTGAAGATCGGTATTATTTGACAATCCGAAGAAATGAAAAGCTTTTCGTAAAATTTCGTGTTTGAGAACGTTTTTTTTTTCGAGATTAGAATTTGAAGTTTGTCATTTTCATCTTTTACAATTTATTCATTTTTTTGCAATTTTCATTGATTGAACATGAATATTTCCTAATATTTTTTTTAACACATCATCAATCAATAATAGTAGTGGTATAGTTTATTTCCAGTGCAAATGATAAGTACATTCAATAGGATGAATGGTATTAATATACCATGTATATATAAAATATAATGTAAGTATAAACGGGTCAATAACATATTTAATACAAAATCAAATGACGGTTTGATTGCCCTTATATACTGCTCAAGTTACCTTAGGATAGAAAAAAGACTAGGGCGACATCTATCGGCGAAAATTTACAACGTTCTGAAATTATTTACAAATATCGGCGATAGATGTCGCCCTAATTGTTTCTCTATCGTAATGGTTACTTGATTCGTTTATATACAAATATAATCGAAATTACACAAATGATAATGTAGAAATAAATTATTGGACGATAACACTTTTAAATATAATGAATTTATCAACAATTGTCAGCCACAAAACTATTAAATTATTAATAAGTTTAGCGCCGAGAGAAATTGATTGCCATTAAAAAATTTCAGCAATCTTCAATAGCAAAAAAATTAGCTAGTCACCATGAACATTTTAGAAAATTAAAAAAAAAATTGATTTTTCAGACTTTGATCGGCCGTAGCGGCTAAACGAAAACTCCAAATTGAACGCGGTTTGCAAATCTGAGCTCCTCGTACGCCAATTAGTCGGATTAGAAATTTTTAATTTTTGACGAAAACGAGAAAAAATACACGAGTAAACCCCTTAGAACTTTTTTTAAAAAATGCAACTTTCTTAATAATCGTCGTAGATTTTTTCCCAAAATATTTTATTTCGGGTTTTATTGAATTTATTCCATACTTTAGGCGCGCACTGTATATTTGCCTTATACGTAGATACTAATTTCTCTTGCCATTTAGATCCTCGTGAAATAACTTACATAAAACCTCCGTTTCGAAATAATTTACGGCCGTTTCCACCTACCCAGTGAGCTATTTAACTAGAAACTGCACGGTCACTTCCTCCATTAAATTATAATTTAATCTCACTGTCCAGACCGGCGTAATTCGTCTTGTGTAAAGTAAATTTGTCTTAGGTCAAGTGAAATTGCACGGACCGCAAAGCACCGAATAGTTTAATTACGGACTACAAAAAAAAAATGTTAATTACAATCTATTCGGAGGCCGCAGTGGCCTAGTGGGTAGCGTTCCTGCTTCTGGGCCTCGTGGTCGTGGGTTCGAATCCCATCCGTGCGGTCACTTTTTCGGAACGAAGAAGTGGCCGTGCGGGTCCATGGATTATTATTATTCTGCAAAATTAAGCCCTATAAGACTGTAAACAAATAACTTATATCGATATTAAAATGTTGCTATTGTATGAGCGAAAAAAAAACATTCTCAGTATATTTGCGTATAAATCGTCTGACATTAAAGCGTATCTGACTTTCATTTATCGATCCCGCAAATTTATGGATCCGCAATTAAGTTCTTTATGCAAAGTAATGCACGACCTCCAGAAGTGCACGCAACTGACCGCTTGTGTGCAAAATCGCAAGTAATTGTAACAAATTTTCTCCCGGTTTCACATTTGCGCTAATTACTATGGTTTTAAAAGTGTTAATTTGTTTGTTAATAAGGTGTAAGATATTCTACTTGGCTTTGATGCTTAGAAAGCAAATTACTCACAATAAAAGAACAGTGGTGGAGGCTGTGGATTTTTTACAGGCAACTAAATAACGTAAATTTTATTATCTGCAACAAGTGAGACCTCCAATTTAAATTAACTGAATAATCACCCCTCTTTTTGAAGCGTTCTAGTTTTAGTATATATACCTTTGTATTTCGTATTTTAAGTACTCAGTTTGATAATGATTACCATGTAATTGAAACCAGTCACGTAAAGTAAAATAAAAGTGGTATAAAAAAGTTAGGTGTTTTCTTTATATCGAAATTGAAAATGTACCACGAAGTGAACGCCTCCAAGATTCAAGAATTAACTGAATAATGTTTAAAAACTAGAACCGCAACTGTCCCTATTGTCCCTTATGGACTATTTTGAATGTGTAAATTTAATTTTAGTTAGTTATGTATTGTCCTGAAATAAATTGATTAATTGATTGATTATACGTGCAGAGCATGGGGAATCAATCCATGACTGATCACCAGCTTATCTGTATACCGCGCGCTTCGCTTTTTTGGGCCCGTTACGTCTGGCCCTGGCGCTGCGTTGGTGCGTAAAAAGCGCGCGACAGTATGCCCAAAACCAAGGCTGGAAAGAACCTTTTTTTTGAGAAACCTCTTAACTAGAATTTGTTTAGGTTGTAGGGTTACTTGGAGCAAGGAAAGTCTGAGGATCAAGGCAGTTGTAAAGGAAAACCAGTTTTCGTTACCCATGATATGGATATATAAAAAACAATAATAACGATTTTTTTTAAGTCTTTACACATACATTAAACGTGAATAAAGTTCCTGTTCTCCCTTTGAGGAATTCTTCTTATAAGAATTGAGTTTTTTTTTATTTAACACCCAGACGTTAAAAGGTCATCTTGACACAATCGTAGCTGTACGGTCTTTCTCACGTGAAGATAGTGCCAAAGCGTAAGAACGATAAACAAATTAGAAACAACCTAATTTTGTTTGCAGAGTTACGAACAGGTTGATTATTCATATATTCAGGATATATTTCATTTTATTGAATTTACGTAAGAACGATCCTAAAATAATTCTGACAGATAGTGCCAAAACGTAAGAACGATCCTTAAATTATTCTGGCAGAAAATATTCACTTGTGATAAAGTAATATTATGAGAAACTTAAGTTTGATACTTTTCTGAACGACTTTTACTATTAAAATTTCATTTACTAACGAGAAAATATGCATCATTCATAAACTAATTTAAGCAAATATTGGACGTTCAAAAATGCTCTTCCGACAACAAAGCGGCGGCGATAAGAAAGCGTAATTCCCATGAAACTAATATACATATCGTAATGCAATCTGCAACGCAAAAAAATGCATAAATCAAACCGTATCGTCCGAATCCATCAATTCCATTCTAGAATACTTCCTCCGGGCGTCAATTTAACGGTATAATTGGATTCATTCAGAAAAGGCAATTCCAAAATTTCTCCACAATTACGTTAAGGTGTAGACTATTGATCTAATGGTTATAAAGATTAAATCTATGAAAAAAAAAATGTTCTTGGTAGTGGTGTTTGTTAAGCAATTTGCCTAAATGCCCATCGATCGCGAGAATTTTCAATCACGTAGGTTGTGCGTGTGCGTTTGCGGTGTGACAGTGTGGTTGACAGTGTTGTTGACAGTGTGGTTGACAGTGTGGTTGTCGGTGTGGTTGACAGTGTGGTTAACAGTGTGGTTGTCAGTGTAGTGTAGCATAAAATACGTACGTACGTATTTTAAATCGTGTTCGCGCGGTTTAGTTTGCGCGCACTCGGCTCGGCGGAGAGGGATCTGCAAGGTTTTTGTGGCCGCCTCGCCGAACGAGGATTTTTGGGTTGATCGCCGTGAGCAGCGAGACGATAAGTTGAATTATTAGTAATATACTAAAATCATTACTGACTAGATTAGTTATAATTAAAAGCTACATGCCTACTGGCTGTCGAGTCTTACAGTTATTGTTTCTCGTGACCTGCTGTAGGTAAGTTGCAAGTTCTACCTTTTAAAATATAAATATGTAATGGTTTGTTTCTACTTTGTAGTTTTTTATATACACGTCGAAAGTCAATTAATGTACGTAGCTGCGGAAATAAAGCTGTCCCCCCGAACCGAACCCACAGGTTTATTTCTTTTCCAATATTTCCACACCCATTCCAACAACCAACGGCGCCCTGGGATAAGATTTTTACGCTACAACTGGCGCCCAACGTGGGGCTGGAAATTTGGTATGAAGGGAACCTACCAAGGGACAACGGGACCGCCAAGGGATCCTCTGAGGGACGAAAGCATGTTCCAGAATGCACCGATCACTAGGAGTCAGTCGGCCCGAGCCACGGCAAGCGGGGCCAGCGGCGATGCTCCAGCGCAGGGAAACGTGGCCGCGACCGGAGATAAGGAAGCACGCCAGCTGGATGGACTAGCGCATCAAACGGCTGAGGGCACAAAAACTACGCATCGCGCTGATAAGGAGATCGAGTTTTTACAGAGTAGTAATTTAAATAATTCGAACGCAGGTATGATCTATCCATTATTAACGAATACAAATAATGAAGTTTCCACAAAATCGGAAAACACAACACCGACAACGATACGCAACACATCATTTTTAAATTGCTCTTCCAATGAAGGTGAAAACTTATCACAGAATAAAGAAATGAATTCCGATCAAACAAATAATAATATGAACGGTAAATTAACTAATTGTAATTTAGAGAATATAATTAGAACAGTAGTTACAGAAATTTTGTCACAAAAAAATTCACACCAGTTTAATAATCAAAGCGCAGCCTCGGAAAATCAAACTGTTACCCAAGCAAATAACAATTTAAGTTCGCATAATCCTACTTTAAGTTCATGTTCTAATCATGATCGGGATAATAATTTGCATTTACCCGAGGCCAATAAAGTTTTGCCTGTTTTTTCAAATAATAGTGATGTCCATCCTGTCGAATTTGTAAAAAAGATAGAACTTGCAATGGAACTCTATAGTATTCAGGAAAATATTGTTCTTTTGTGGTGCAAAAGCCAATTTAAACAATCGGCTAAATATTGGGCTGACGCCACTTTAGATAGTTACAATAATTTTGAAATGTTTAAATTAAAATTTCTTGAACATTTCGGGAACGATGATATTCAATTAAAAACGCGTTCCGACTTATTAATGGGAAAATATTTACGCAGGGAATCTTGTGTGGATTATTTCCTGATACAAATTGGCAAGGCAAAATATTTGGAACCCCCTTATCCGGAAAAAATGTTGATTAATATTTTGTCTCGTCATTTTTCATTTGGAGTTCGTGCTTCACTGTTTAATACTAACACTATTGGAGATGCACTAAGCATTTTACGACTCGCGGATTATTCAGTTCGACCTGATCCAGCTAAATATGTAGATAATTCGGAAAACTTAACCCTACTCTAAATTACGGTCCGGATTTAGAGCAGCAAAAAACTCGGACTATATTCAATAGCAATTATCATAATAACCAGGTTCGTCTGTTCTTAGCGCGAGAAAGCCTTTATAGTAAAGCGGAACGGCGCCGTTTAAAGAGCGCGAAGGGTTCATCCCCTATTTTTGCGGTAAACGATAAAGTACTTTTACGGGCGAAGCCATTGTCAAATTCATTACTACAAGAAACGAAAAAGTTTCTACCGCTTTTTGAGGGTCCTTATGTTGTCGGCAAGCAAATTGCCACAAACACATTCCTTCTAAAATTTATTGATTCCAATCGGGAGCGTGGCTTGTTTCATGCTTCCCATCTTAAAGCTTATATATCTCGGAAAGAGTAAAACAGTTCTACTCTTACTCCGAGCTAGGGGGGGCTATGTAGCATAAAATACGTACGTACGTATTTTAAATCGTGTTCGCGCGGTTTAGTTTGCGCGCACTCGGCTCGGCGGAGAGGGATCTGCAAGGTTTTTGTGGCCGCCTCGCCGAACGAGGATTTTTGGGTTGATCGCCGTGAGCAGCGAGACGATAAGTTGAATTATTAGTAATATACTAAAATCATTACTGACTAGATTAATTATAATTAAAAGCTACATGCCTACTGGCTGTCGAGTCTTACAGTTATTGTTTCTCGTGACCTGCTGTAGGTAAGTTGCAAGTTCTACCTTTTAAAATATAAATATGTAACGGTTTGTTTCTACTTTGTAGTTTTTTATATACACGTCGAAAGTCAATTAATGTACGTAGCTGCGGAAATAAAGCTGTCCCCCCGAACCCACAGGTTTATTTCTTTTCCAATATTTCCACACCCATTCCAACAACCAACGGCGCCCTGGGATAAGATTTTTACGCTACAGTAGTTTTCGGTATGGTTGTCAATTTGGAATGAATTTTGAGTAATTTTGGAAAGTTTCAATTCGATAGCAATCGTTTTCAACTTTATTTTGAGTCTTCAAAATTGGTTTAAATTTTTACAATTTTACATACTGAGCATATCAAAATTTCAAAAAAAATCTAGAAGTGGCGCAAATATAGTTTTTTAAGAAATCAATTTGGAATGAGTTTTGAGTAAATTTGGAAAGTTTGGAGTCGATAGCAATTGTTTTTATATTTATTTTGAGTCTCCAAAAGTGGTTCTATGTTTTACAGTTCTACACACCCAGCAAATCTAAATAAAAAAAAATCAAGTTACGTTATGAATGTGGCATTTTAAGAAATCAATTTCGAATGAATTTTGTGTAATTTTGGAATTTTTTTTTTCAATTTTTTCAACTGCGAGCACATCAACATTTCCAAAAATCTAGAATTGGTGCGAATACATTTTTTTTAAGAAACCAATTTTGTGTAATATTGGAAAGTTTCAAGTCGATAGCAATTGTTTTCATCTTTATTTTGAGTCTCCGAAATTGGTTCAAATTTTTACAATTTTACACACTGAGTATATCAAAATTTCCAAAAAAAAAATCTAGAAATGACGCAAACATAGTTTTTTAAGAATACAATTTAGAATTAATTTTGAGTAAGTTTGAAGTCGATATCAATTATTTTTAAATTTATTTTGAGTCTCTAAAATTGGTTCTATGTTTTACAGCTCTACACACAGAGCATATCGAAATAAAAAAAAAACAGTAACGTTATGAATGTGGCATTTTAAGAAATCAATTTAGAATGAATTTTGAGTCATTTTGGAAAGTTTCAAGTCGATAGCAATTGTTTTTATATTTAATTTGAATCTCCAAAATTTGTTCAATTTTTTTTTCAATTTTACCCTGCCACATCAACAATTCAAAAAAATAGTGATGTGGCCATCATGTTACTTTCTCCGACTTGATAGTATCATAGCCATTTATATTTACGTTTTCATGGTTTATTTTCATTTGAAATCATATTTTAAATGTAAATCGAGCGTTGCACAGACTCGGATGAAACTGACGTTTAAAACGTCAAAATTATGAAAAATGGAAAAATTATACTTCAAATTCAAAAACTCGGTTTACTCAAAAACTAACGAGATTTCGAAAAAAACTTATTCTTTAGAAGTTGTTCATTTTGGCATTCTCTACAATTATTATTCACATAAATTTGCTGTAACTATTATCGTTTCATAATTATAAACCAAAAATTGAAAAATTAATAATCATTTTTTTCTCGAATAGCAATGATTTTATGAAAAATATTTTCAAGCAAAAGATGTGCACTTCTTTGTTGTCTTCAATTTTTGTTTAAATATTTTTCATATTTAAGAAAATATTGGCAAAAAGCAAAAAAACAGTTAAGGTAAACACCCACTTCCGGTGTACGAAATTTTACCAAAAGCTTTTCAGTTCTTCAGATTATCAAATAAGACGTATGTTCACAGTTTCATATCAATTGCTCTATTGATAAGCGTGTTTACAAATCCAATTTTAAACCAAAAGAAATCATCGATATGGAATTCGTAAATATCTGTCCTAATACAGCAATTGTGCTTCGTTTTTCTTTGACCATGTCTGTGAGTATAGCAGAAAATGAGAAATATATTATGAGGAATTTTAAACCGTTGAAAATTGTTATTTTTAGCATTAAAGATTGTCATTTTTGGCAGTTAAATATTATAATTTTTGGCAGTTAAAAATTGTCATTTTTGGCACTTAAAAATTGTCAATTTTGGGAGATAAAATTTGCTATTTTTCAAAAACTTCATTATATACATTTGAAAATAGTCAAGTTTCGCAGGTAAAATTTTTCATTTTTGTCAGTTAAATTGGTCGTTTTGTATATTTGAAGTTGTCTTTTTAACAGTTATAATTTAGTTCTCTGAAGGGAATTGAAACGAAAATAAATATTAGTTACCATTGATTTCATTTTGTTGCTCTCAATTTTATTTTAAATTTTTAAGGGCCTCTAAAATGTTAGTTACCCCGGGCCTCGCATAATCTTTGAAAGGTCTTGAGAGTTTACTAATTAATTATATAACAAAAATTGCCTACTAAGTTTTCCCGTTATTGATTATTGTAAAATAGTATTTGATATAATGTAATGATTTCGTATATTTTTTTTGACGCTTTTACATGAACGAATTTTAAATTTGTCTTGGTAAAATTAAATTCTTCTTCTATTGATTATTTTTTTTTTAATTAGAACTGAATGTGTGTACAGATTGAGTCTATTTATTTACTTTCTCTAGTTGACTATTTTTTTAGATCTAGAAATTTTTATTTGAGTGTCAGTAAATGTTTCCGTTACACAAAAAAATTGAACTTTGTCTCCTGGATTCAAGCCAATTATTTAAATGGGATAACCTTTTATTTTTTTTCTGATATATCACAGTTGTTTTGGGAACGAGAGTTAAACCCACGTATTGTGTCCGCCTAAAAAAATACATCTGTATTCTTACTCAATAGTTGAACAATTACATTATTATATGCAAATTATTTTCGAATATAAGAAAAAGTATAAAAGTATTCATAATGGATTTACCACTAAACTTTTGAACGAACGAACGGTTATTCAGAAAATTTGCAATTTTTTCTATATTTGCCTATTGAAATTAGGTCAATATAGTCTTTTAAAAAAATAATATATTTCCTCTGTCTACGGCACTAAGCATATTAATTGTTAAGAAAAAAAAAATGTAAACAATAGAAAGTAACCGGACATATATTTTAATAAAATAGAAAACTAAAAATTTCGAATTTTTCAATATTCACCGATGCTACGTTTTCGTTAAATTGTTTTTTTTTTTTTTACTAAAATACATAATTTTTACGCTCTTTCCGAAAATCCATGTTGCCCATGAGGTTAAAAAATCGATCCACCCTGTTATAATAACAACACAAAGGACTATTTTTACCTGAGGATAATAGTCCTCTTGTAGATTTAGCGGAATAAATAAGTTTGTGAGTAAACTTTAAGCAACTTTATTGACAAATATTTAAAAAAAAATGGTGATGTGACCATCATGTTACTTTCTCCGACTTGATGGTATCATAGCCATTTATATTTACGTTATAATGGTTTATTTTCAATTGAAATCATATTTTAAATGTACATTGAGCGTTGTGTAAACTCGGATGAAACTGATGTTTAAAACGTCAAAATTATGAAAATTTTTCGAAAAAAACTTATTCTTTAGAAGTTGTTCATTTTGGTATTCCCTACAATTATTATTCACTCAAATGTGCTGTAACTATTATCGTTTCATTATTATAAACCAAAAATTAAAAAAATTAATAAATATTTTTCTTGAATAGTAATGATTTTATGAAAAATATTTTCAAGCAAAAGATGTTCATTTCTTTGTTGTCTTCAATGTTTGTTTAAATGTTTTTATGATATTTTTCAATTTTAAGAAAATATTGGCAAAAAACAAAAAACAGTTAAGGTAAACACTTACTTCCGGTGTACGAAATTTTACCAAAAGCTTTTCAGTTCTTCAGATTATCAAATAAGACATATTTTCAAAGTTTCATGTCAATTGCTGTATTAGTTTTTGAGATACAGCGCACACAGACAGACACACACACACAGACACAAAAAAATTTTTTCCAGAAATTGTTGAAATGGCATCTAGGGACCCCAAAACGGATATTTCCGTAAAAAAAAAATTTGAAAAAAAAAATCACGATCACAATACTTTCTCGTACTTCGTAACGGAGAATGTAAAAATTAAAATTGTTTGAGAATGTAGACCATGGTATGAAGATTTTGAAATAGGCATTACTTTCTCCGTTACGAAGTACGAAAAAGTATTGTGATCGTGATTTTTTTTTCAAAATTTTTTTTTTACGGAAATATCCGTTTTGGGGTCCCTAGATGCCATTTCAACAATTTCTGAAAAAAAAAATATTTGTGACTGTGTGTGTGTGTGTGTCTGTGTGTGTGTGTGTCTGTGTGTGTCTGTGTGTGTGTGTGTGTGTGTCTGTGTGTGTGTGTGTGTCTGTGTGTGTGTGTGTCTGTGTGTGTGTGTGTTTTAGTGTGTGTGTTTGTGTGTGTGTGTGTCTGTCTGTGTGCGCTGTATCTCAAAAACTAATAGAGCAATTGATATGAAACTTTGAACATACGTCTTATTTGATAATCCGAAGAACTGAAAAGCTTTTGGTAAAATTTTGTACACCGGAAGTGGGTGTTTACCTTAACTGTTTTTTGTTTTTTGATAATATTTTCTTAAATATGAAAAATATCACAAAAACATTTAAACAAACATTAAAGACAATAAAAACATGAAGATATTTTGCTTCAAAATATCCCTAGCCGTTTGCAACGGTATGGCTCAGGCCTATGTCAAAAAAAAAACGAAATATAGCCTAAATTTATTTTATTTTAATATTCTTAATAAAAAATCTTGTGATTATTCAATAATAGTATATTGTACAAGAGCATATAATGATGGAGCAAATCGTTCTCGTGATTAATAGCCATTATATGCGAGTTGTACACTATTCTTTGTTCACGAAAATTAAAATCAAAATTAAATTTAAAATTACAATTACAATAAAAATTTAAATTAAAATCAAAATTAAAGTTGTAATTACTATTACAATTGGAAAAAAATTAAAATCAAAGTTAAAATCAGTATTAAATAGGGTAAACAAAATATTATCATAAATCGCGTTCTGTGAATTAAAGCGCGAATTAGCGTGTTTAATGACCATATTAAACACGCAAATGCGTGTTTAATGAATTTGAGTGGTAAATGCCCATTCTATGGGCAGCATTAATGGGGTACATTTAACACTCAATTTAATCAAACACGCATTTGCGTGTTTAATATGCTTATTAAACACGCTCATGCATTTTCGTGTTTAATATGGTTATTAAACACGCTTAATTTTGATTTTGGTTTTAATTTTCGTGAACAAAGTATAGTGTCCAACTCGCATATAATGGCTATTAATCACTCTAACGATTTGCTCCACTCACCTACGGCTAGTTCCGCAAACATCGTTCTCGTGATTAATAGCCATCATTATATGCTCGTTGTACAATATACTATTATTGCACTCCTGGCTTTAAAACACTCGCGTGTTCCTTCCGTTTAAATAACTATTATTTTATATTGAGTAAGGACCGTTTTCAAAGCAATTGATGGTGCAATCGATAGCATCTGTAGTAGACAATCAATTCAATTCAATTGGTTAGCAGTTACTTCTAATTAAAAAGCAATAACATCCCGGAAGTTTTTGATCGAAAGCAATTTTAACATAATGCAATTTTTACACACGTTTGAACGCATATTGCTCTTATGTATTGAATAACATGTAATCCATAAATCTGTGAAGCAACACCTCAACCACCTTTATTGCATCTCGCTACATTTACCAACATACGCGAATGGATTTTTTAATATCCACACGACATAATAGTTCTATTAAAACCCATGCACAAACTACTTAACTCAACAATAGCACAATAAACGCTAAAATCTGCATAAACATGCAAATTTCCAGACCTAAGAAGTTGACATAATAATAAGTGCTCTTTCCGCCTAATATACCCATGTCGGCCGTATTTAACCACAGTTACATAATGGCCATTATTATCACGGTATTTATATCACTTTTGTGCCGCAAATTTTGTTTCGAAACGCTCGGACAACTTTTACCGAGTGAGAGGCTGATAAATATATGCAGCGTTACATATTGGTGTCTGTGGAATACTGGATTGAGTAACTGTTTATGTTCATTAATAAGTGATACAGCTGTACCATTTAAATATAATATAAAGGTTTATTATTTAGGCTAATAGAATGCAAACGAAATTTTCCACATTTCAATTACCTGCTACTGGATATACAATAATGGTATCCAGTAGCAAAACCTGCAAGTAATAGAATGTGGAAATTTTCAATTGCATTCTATTAGCCCAAATAATTACCTACTTGTGAAATAAATAACAATAACTACTATTCCAAAGAAAGTACTATTGGAAAGGAAGATGAACCATCCAACAATTAATCATTGTAGCGTATCCATATATGCTAGAGGCGTTATGTAATACACATAAATGAGCGCTCATTAATATTAATTTGCAAACATCTCTTGTTTTTAATTTCCTGCCGATAATAACACACCAGAATACAATTATTTAACAGTGGTGAGAATCGACAATTTACGTAACGTGCAATCTGAAATCGCTTCCAAAATCGGTATCGGATGCTGGATTTTTGTCCGGATGTTGTATTGATGGTGATGTTTATCAAGAAATCTATTGGTGTTATTAAAAGTTATGTCTTATTATGAAACTGTTTTTAACAGTATCAATCAATGGAATTTCATTTAATTACAAACGTAGGTTTGTAGTTTATATTATAAATAAATAGAAGGGTGGTACATGGGTCATATATTTTAATATAATTATGCCAGATTTTTTGAAAATTATGTGATTTCAATAAAAACACAAAGTCTACAATTACTAAATACCAGCTGACTCAATCTGATGTACACGTTATGACTTTAGTTTACTTATTTAGTCGTTCTCTCGTTTTGCATCCATCTATCGGCAATCTGCTGAACTACCAAGTGGCGAGAATAATAAGCAAAAAAACACAGTAGCGCCCTCTGTACGCTTACCGGATTGTTTATTTAATTCGGATTTTGAGATGAACTCGTTGATTTTTTTTTATTTTTACAATATTTAAACGCATTAATAAAACAGTGGTATTTGCGCATAAAATCAAATATTTTTCCTGTTAATTAGATAAGGTTATTTAAATTAATTTTTGAAATTTTTTTATAAACGAAAACTCTCAGATTATGTAACACATTAAATTTAGTATATGATTCGCAAGTTGTTTGGAAAAAACGTCAAAATATTTGCAACTTCGCACCCTTAAACACGGCGAAATGACGCTTATACTTCGACATATTTTGATTAAAACTGTATTTCAGCAGAAGCATACATTCTTTATCAGTAAATCCAGGGGCGGCTCCAAGGAGCCATAGCACCACCTCTAATTTCGAACGACACGATTTTTTTATTATTTCTAAAAACACTGATTTGTCATTTTAAATGTTAAAACTATGCCTGCGAAAGTTTCATGAGACGAGAAAAATGGCAATGCATTTATTTGAGAATATATCTCTTGAACAAATTAGCAGATATCAAAAATTGTTTCCGGAATTGTGTTCTGTGTTGTTATCTTGAAAACCAGTGATGGGGTATTTTGAGTTTTTTTGGGGTTTATTAAGATTAATGTATTTTGAGTAAATCTGAAAAGTTTAAAGTATGTAACAGTTGTTTTTGTATTTTTTTTTTCACTCCGAAGAAGTGAAACTTAAAAAATCTTGTTCTCGGTCGGTTATCTTGAAAATTTGCGATGGAGTATTATGGGTTTTTTAGAGGCTTATTATGATTAATGTATTTTAAGTAAATTTGGAGAGTTTCGAGTGTGTAGCACTCGTTTTTATATTTTTTTTTCATTCGGAAGAAGTGAAACTTAAAATCTTGAAAACCAGTGACGGGGATTTTTGAGTTTTTTGGAGGATTCTTAAGATTAGTGTATTTTGAGTAAATTTTGAAAATTTCAAGTGTGTTGCAGTTGTTTTTATAATTTTTTTTCACTCGTGCAAATTAAAAAAATCTGAAGCGCTGTTCTCAGTCGGTTATCTTGAAAACCTGTGATGGAGTTTTTTGAGTTTTTGGAAGATTATTGTATTTTAGGTAAATTTAGAAAGTTTCAAGTATTTTACAGCTGTTTTCATATTTTTATCGCGTCAACAAAAAAATGATTATAATTTTTCATAAATTTACACGAAAAATCGCCAAAGCAACCGACGGAATGTATTTTTCTAGGAAATCACTCTTGAATTAATATTGATTGATTTTGTAAAGTTTCAAGTGGATGGCAATTGTTTTTATGTTTTTTTCGCGTCGACGAATTTATTGCAATTTTTTTCTAAATTTTATTTACGTTCACATTGAAATATTCTAAAATTTAGAAACAATGCATTTCTAATTTTTACGGAAATGTAGAATCACACGTGTTGACAGTTGTTTTGAAAAGTTTCAAGTGGATGGCAATTGTTTTTATATTTTTTTCGCGTCGACGAATTTACTGCATTTTTTTTTTATTTTATCGCCGTTCACATTGAAATATTCTAAAATTTAGAAACAATGCATTTCTAATTTTTACGGAAATGTAGAATCACATGTGTTATCAGTTGTTTTGGAAAATTTCAAGTCGATGGCAATTGTTTTTATATTTTTTTCGCGTGGTCGAATTTGTTGCATTTTTTTTAAATTTTATCTCCGTTCACATTGAAATATTCTAATTTTTACAGAAACGTAGAATCACATGTGTTGACAGTTGTTTTGAAAAGTTTCAAGTGGATGGAAATTGTGTTTATATTTTTTCGCGTCGACGAATTTACTGCATTTTTTTAAATTCCATCTCCATTCACCTTAAAATATTTTAAAATTTAGAAACAATGCATTTCAAATTTTTACGGAAATGTAGAATCACGCGTGTTGTCAGTTGTTTTGGAAAGTTTCAAGTCGATGGCAATTGTTTTTATATTTTTTTCGCGTCGACGAATTTACTGCAATTTTTTTTAAATTTCATCTCCGTTCACCTAAAATATTCTAAAATTTAGAAACAATGCATTTCTAATTTTTACGGAAATATAGAATCATATGTGTTGTGAGATGTTTTGAAAAGTAAGTCGATGGCAATTATTTTTATATTTTTTTTTTTCACGCAAAAAAAATGATTTTACACGAAAAATCGCCAAAGCAATCGATGAAATGTATTGGAATTTACTACCAAATCACTTTTGAATTAATATTGTGTGATTTTGAGAAGTTTCAAGTGGATATCAATTGTTTTTATATTTTTTCGAGTTAATAAAGTACTCATCGGATAAATGTAAATAGGACCAAAAAAATTATTCGTCTTGAATTTTTTAATTTAATTTTTTTTGTTTAAGAATAACTCTAGCTATAGAAGACGGGAGGTGAAATGCAGGACCCTGTATATTGCTAATTTCAGTTCACGATAAATAATCATTTTATTTTTTCAAAAAGATGTTCGGTATTTGCAAGCATAACCAGAAAAAAACTTCTTGGTCGTTAAGGGGTTAACAGTAGAACTCTGAACTTTGATTCTTAGTTGTTAGTAGTAATTTTATTATTAAATTTTGTTCTAAAATAAACATATTAGATAATATCTAATTTTTATAAAGAATAACAATTTTTCGTAAGATTAATAATAAGAAACTTTCTCACATGTAGAGGACTTTAGTAGACACATTGTTTATTATTGGATTTAGAATAAATAACCTTGAACTTCTCCGTGCTCATTCTTCGTGCAATTTTCATGGACGCGATGGTCAATTTACAATCACTTATGCGTTTAAAAGTCAGACGTATCGTAATATAAACCTGATTACCATTTCGATTTATTGCTGTGCTAATTTATTAGAAAACATAAGAAACAACAAAATTTTATATGCAATAAACTACCATAGGAACTAAAAAAAAGTTTAGTTGTTTTTTTTTTTTTTTTTTTTTTTTTTTTTTTTTTTTTTTTTTTTTTTTGTTGAATTTGGTTCTCGTTTATCACGTGGTGAAACATTTTTAATATTACTGGTTGTTGAAATTAGGCACTTGGTAGGTTTCACAAATTTTGAAAATTTGTGAAACCTACCAAGTGCCTAATTTCAACAACCAGTAATATTAGTTGTTTTTACTTGAATGTTTCGAGAGCAAACATTTAAAACAGTTTTATTGAAAAATCCCAAGAATTTATTAAGAATATTAAAATAAAATATATTTAGGCTATATTTCGTTTTTTTTTTTTACATAGGCCTGAGCCAAACTGTCACACACGGCTAGGGATATTTCGTTTTTATTAAATGTATTTCATACATCTGCAATTAGTGGTGGCTTCTATTTTTAACTATGTAAAATAGTAACATTACTATCAAAGAACGACGAATTTGAGTACAAATATTTCAAAATCCTCATACCTTGGTCTACATTCTCAAAGATTTTTTTTTTATATTTGTCAATAAAGTTGCTTAAAGTTTACTCACAAACTTACTTATTCCGCTAAATCTACAAGAGGACTATTATCCTCAGGTAAAAATAGTCCTTTGTGTTGTTATTATAACAGGGTGGATCAATTTTTTAACATCATGGGCAACGTGGATTTTCAGAAAGGGCGTAAAAATTATGAATTTTAGTAAAAGAAAAAAACAATTTAACGAAAACGTACGGTGAAAATTGAAAAATTCGAAATTTTTGTTTTCTATTTTATTAAGATATATGTTCGGTTATTTTATATTATTTACATCTTTTTCTTAACAATTAATATGCTTAGTGTCGTTAAAAGAAGATTTTTTTTTACCCGTTTTTTTTTTAAATCATATTTCGGAAACGGGGCAAAAATTCAAAAAAGTGGCCCGATCAATTTTAGATATTTTCTTTAGGATCATTTTAAGATACACCGGGATCGTCCAGCTCCGGCGGTTACGGAGGAGATATTTTTTTGTTTTTGAAACGTGCAAAAATAAAAAATCTCTGTTCGAAAAATCCGGGGGTGGGGGGGGTGAAACGAAACGACGGGACCGGTTCTAAAAGCTTGCCCGGTTATCTGGGCGTCGATCTGCGCGCAAAAACTAAATAAATAAATAAATAATAAATACTTTGTGGCTATGATTTATTAAGGATTACTAAAATTAAGTAGTGCTTCAGACAAATGTGTTCTTCTTGCTCTTCATCTTGCCTAAAGTTTATGCCAAAAAGTATCTTGTGAGTTTTTGTTTTTAATTAATGTCCTACAATCATAACAAGATCCATTGTTAACATTTGTTTACTTAATATATCCCACTCTGAATGTTAATAAATTATTGTAATTAGTCTTGGATTAACATTTTTCAGCGTATTTGCATAGATTTTGTAGAGCAGAAGAGTATAACTTTAAGTATGAATCAGATAATGTAACACTTTCTCCACGATCTATTAAGCATGGATGGAGAGGAATAACAACATACCGGTCACATGTGATTTGCATAATCTTCACGCATCAAATGGCCGGAAAAATAAACTTGAACACACACACAGGAACACCGCTTTCTTTTCGAATAACAAAAAGTGTTGCAAATGTAACAAAATTATGCAATCAATTGAGAGAAAAAAATTATAATAAACTGAAATTGTATAGAATTTAATGTAATTTCCTTTTTTTACAAATACACAATAAAACACTTCAGGTTGCGATGAAGCAATTTAAAGAAATTCACCTCGAGATGAAAATACATCAAATTTGGGCCATCAATTAATTTGAGAACGTCGGTCCCACGAAAACTCCCTTTCTTAATTACCAAGTAATGTCTTCACCCCCATTCGATTTTCGGGACTGATCAGAGTTGATCACGCATGTGATCCAGATCATATATGTTGAAATAAAAAAAAAATAAAAAAATAAATTTGAGAAATACTATACTTTTCGTCTTCTACAATTTAAGAGTCTCTAAAAGACTACAATTAACAAATCATCTACCGGTAGATGTTTTGTTAATTGTAATCTCTTAAAAGACGAAAAGTATAGTTTTTCTCATTTTATTGTATTTATCTACAAGAAGTCAGGGAGTTTTATTTTATCAATTAATTTAAAAGATCCAATCAAAATATCATTTGCGATATTTTGGTAATACGATACTAAGAAAGGACATTGTCAATTTGAAATAAAATTTATTATAACAAATTAAATTCATTGATAAATACAAGAAAACGAAATGTTGCCTGAATATATGAATATTCAACCTGTTCGTTAATCTGCGAAGCAAAAAATTAAGTCTTACTAAGACTATAAACAAATAACTTATTGAAACAACTACTTATTCAGGCAACATTTCGTTTTCTTGTATTTATCTAATGTTTTCTGCAACAAGTAAAGTTGTTTCTAATTTGTTTAAATTCATTGATATCTAACTCTTACTATTTTGTAATATTATTCATTAAATAATGACAAATTGAAACAATTAGTCAATAGTGAAAGCAATAAACTCGCATTCCCTGTTTAAAGGACATGCCACAAAAAAAATAACAATAACTAGCCCAGCCAGTTGCTCAAGACCTCAAAACAATTGGAAAGGATCAGATATTTCTGGTGTCTCGTCGAACGTATGGGATACACAATACTAATCATAAAAATCGATAATATATAACACAATTTGAAAGTTTAATTGTTATGCAAGTCGAGTGGGACATTACTGATATGAATATTGCACTTGCGCAATAGTATTGCTAGTGTGAATGAGAACATTAATATGGGAAATGGTGCTAAGGAAATGTAGATTATCAGAATCACGAAGAAATATAAATATGTTTCTGGTTAATTTAAATGATTGCGTTAATAAATGTTGCAACTGGATTGAGGATAGTTTCATTAACTATTTCGAGTGATTGTGGATTGTTTCGTAAACTATGATTCTGATTTCCCCAAAAATACCCCTAGTATAAAATACCCCATGAATCGCAGTTCCCGAAAACGCACCCCAAAATCTTAATTTACCCTCAACTGTGGGAAAAATCCTCAATCTGGCAACATTGCTTGTATATCTTAAATGGATAGTCTATGACATTATTTACAACACCAACCACAAGATGTCGCCTACGTTTCGTGCATATTAAATTGCCTACATATTATTTACAACACCAACCACAAGATGTCGCCTACGTTTCGTGCATATTAAATTGCCTACACATTATTTACAACACCAACCACAAGATGTCACTTACGTTTCGTGCATATTAAATTGCCTACTATAAGCACTTGAAACATTCTCCAATTTTAAGGTTACGATTCGTTACAACACCCAAAATAATAATAAGCCGTTTGCGAATTGATCATATATTCTAGCAAGTATGTCGGCATTCACTGCGAGAACAGTATTTAAAACGCTAATCAACACGGCATACAAGAACGTCCGTTTTAAGAGCATGTATAAGGCTGCAGTTTTGGAAGGTGCTGGTAATTTGTTGGTGATTAAAGAACTTGAACGTAACAAACTGCGAGTGAACGAGGTTAGGATACAAGTTTCTTACTGTGCGGTTAATTTATACGATGTGCAGAAATACCGGTCAGAATCGCACACCTCAGAATTTGTCCCTGGTTACGAGATGTCGGGCGAGATTATAGAATTGGGCAGAGACGCTTCAAAAGAGTTTATAATGGGGGAAAAAGTGGCTGCGTTGACTTTGGAGAAGTATGGTGGTTTCGCTGAAGAAATTGTCGTATGTATAACGAATTTACTTCTTGTAAAATTAGTGATTTTCATAAATACTGAATGAAACAGTTACTTAAGTCTGGCCGCGCTATGAAGGCATCTGAGGTGCTATCTTTAACCTTTTAAAAACGTCATTTATACATTGAAATCGATAGTGCACCAATAGCTAGCAAGTAAAGTGTAAAGTAATAAAATATCCAATCACTTCTGATTAGGGCGGCCCTTCCAACCCTTCAATAATCGCCTTCATAGCCTTCATAGCGCGGCCAGAGTATATGATTACTTTATTCACGTATATTTTCGAATATACAGTGAGATCAAAAAGTCGCAAATAGTTGGCAGCACAGTTTCTTAAAATCCCTATAATCATTCAAGTAATATTATATTGGCTGCCTTGAATTCTCCAGTGCATTTTGTTTATTTTGACATCTGTTGGTTTTTTGCAGTGCACAAAATTGCCAGATATAAACCCAAAACTATTTTTAAAACAAGTAATCTCAAAAACCATAAGATGTCAAAATAAACAAAATGCACCGCACTGAAGAATTCAAGACAGCCAACATAATATTACTTATTTTCAGAAAATGTTCTGCCAACTATTTCCAACAGTATTTTCATCTCAAATTGCTCAATAGTTGCAGATAATTATATTTAATTACTAGGTAGATATGTACGAAACATTCAGGATCCCGCCAAACTTATCCCTAAAAGATGCAGCAGTCATAGTTTACGGCCACTCTCTGGCCTTATACACATTTGGGAAACTAAGCGAAGTTAAGAAAGATAATAATGTGATCATCACTGTAGGAGCTGGAGGACTAGGTTTAGCTGGAGTTGATGTTGCCGCTAACGTTTACAAAAGCAAAGTAAGTCAGCTTGGTGCTTACATTTTGGAAAATTTGCAAATTTTCAAATTAGGTCATTGCAGTAACTGAGACGGAACATCAGTCGGAACTCACTAGGGAACTAGGAGCATTTCAGACGTTGCATTACAATAAGAATCTGGAGACGGAACTAAAAGATATTCTATCAAATAAAGGGGCTGATATGCTTTATAATTCGGTTAGCATAAACATCTTGGAAGGGATGCTCACTTGGTGGGTATTGTTGTAATGTGAAACAAATAATTTAGTTGTTTGTTACTATAATAAAAAACTTTTAACTTTATGTGGTAAGTAAAACACGTGTGTTGAGAATTTTCACAAATTTTTAATGTCGAAACACTGTGAATGTGTCTTCGACATCAAAAATTTGTGAAAATTCTCAACACACGTGTTTTACTTACCACATACATTATGGAATTTCACCAAGTAACAGCCTCATCAATCCAATACTTTTAACTTTGTTTTGTACAAAGAACATGAAGTGTTTGAAAATGGTAATTGTACTTAAAGTGTTTTTTTTATAGTATTCAAAATGTATAACAAAATAGTAGCCTCCAGCATAAACAATATTACTTCTTTGTTATTTATAGTGTGCGTTTGAGAGGTATTATGTTCAGCGCGTGTCCAATATTCGAAAAACATATACCAATTCCGCCGCCAAATGTTTCCTTTATTTCTGTAAGCTTGAGCAAACTGAGAGAGCAGGACGTTGAAGCGTACCGAACGATTGTTTCCGATGCACTGGAAATGGCGGATCAGGGGATTATCACGGCTCATATCAGTGAGAAATTCGATTTGAAGGATGTTAACAAGGCAATAGAGTTTCTTGATGAGAAAAAGAGCACTGGGAAGGTCATTTTAAAGATGAACTGAATGCCAAAGGTAGTTTTTTTCTTAAATATAAATATATACATTGCAAGACTAATAATATAAAAGATTAGATTAGAATTTTAAATGTGAACATTAAATATTGTTCCCCCATCGTCGGTGTTAAAGCCACTCGGATTTGGTTCAGTACAGCATTCAGGCAATAGATTCCACCACTTTGGCTTTTCTACCTAGAATTTTAAATGTTTAGTTTTTATTTGTTCAGTTGAAATGTTTTAATGTGAGTTGGCTTAGTTATTTTTGACAACTTATATTTTTGTTTGCATAAGTACAATCAAATAAAATGATGGTATAGATTTTTCTAACTGCCATTCAATAATTAGTTGTGGTTAAAACAATTCAGTTTTATGATGTAGTTATATAATTTGCATTATTAGTCTTACGGGTGTAATTGTCAAAACTATGAATTATATTTATGGGTTTAATTTTTTTGCTTCAGATTTAAGAGATCGAATCCAGCAATAATCAAGTGATTATGAAGCATTTGATTTACTGTTAATTTATATATTTACTTATATCAAATATACTTAGTATTACAAACATATTTTGTTTTTATACCCAATCCTGATAATTGAATACAAAAGAAGGGAAAACAATGTACGTCCTTAATTTATTTATGAGATGTATTCAAATCACCAGGCAAAATGATCAGTAAGGCTGGTGTGTGCGGGGGTGCAGTAGAGGTGGGTGTGATTATTTTCAACCTTGAGTTACTTTACTACTCTACTGATTTTGATGAGTGATTGTTACATCCATAAATTTGTGTAGATGTTTCTTCACGTCAAATTCTGCAAAAAAAAAAAATTCTTGTAAGCAACAATCAAATGTAGTTGTAATTGCATTAACACACAATTTGACATACTGATTTCTACAGAAATACAAATACCTGCACTTAAATCGTGCAGGTGTTCCAGATATGCAGATGTTAAATGATAAAATTGTAATATCTTCGTTGGGAAGTCCCTCTCCGATTAATGCAAATGTCTGCCTCGAAGTGATTACAAAAGAAAGAAAGCAACAACAATTTATTATTACATGCTTTAGTTTTTTAATAAATAAATAAGGTTTATTTACGGATTCTCCATTACAAAAAAATACATAATTAATTATTACTTAAAACTAAAACATTGATTGATTACCAATCACATTTCCATTAATATTTGGCAGTTTTCAAAAATTCTTCGTTTCCTTATTCAACCCGTCAAGCATAAATATGAATTGCAAACAGCCTGAAATCGTCATCTCGTACCAGGATCGCATGAATTGCAGAAGGTATTTCAAGAGATAAGTCTAGATCACCACCGATTCAGGCAGTAACGCCACTAACAATTCATACCATCTAAGCATACTACCATCCACCAGGGGGCGCCAAATTGCAAATGTATAACAAAAATATTATTTTTTATCCAAACAATTCTGAACAATAACAAAACATTTGGGAGTTCACCTTCAACCGTTGGTGAATTTTCTGATGAACAGATTTTTGATTGTGATCAAGTTCGTCCAGCGGTCGCCATTTTTCAAACGTGCAAATTAGACCGATTGATGTTGGAATTGTCGAAGTCATGGAGATTACCAAGTCTATATAATTTTTCACGTAACTAAAAGTGAGAACATTTACGAATTGCTGATGGATAAGAAAGTAAATGCTTTTGTGTAAATAGCTCAATTTAAGTTGTATTAAAAGTACACAAAGCACTGCAATAAAAATGGCCGAAGTAGCGTTCATATTCAGGATACATGTTGACAGCTGAAAATTCTGACGAACGCGCAAGAAAACCTCAACATGCTCACCTTTTTGGAATTAGACTCTTAAATGGTTTATACAGCGTCATCTGTTTTGCGACAGTAAAGATAATATAACGAGAATTGGAATGTCCATCGCTGTTATACAATTTCGCGTGAATTTATCTGCACCATTTTATGCGATCCTGTTACGAAATCGAGATTTCAGCGCTTTTCATTTGGAAGTTGTTAAATGAAGAACGAACAACCAGAATAATTAAAAAGTATTTTTTTTTAAAGAGCCAAGATTCTATGAATAATTGCTAAAATTAAATACAAGTTTCCGCCCCGCACCAAATAATGGATCAAAACTAATCGCTTTATGCTATCTTTATTCATACAACCTCTTCAACTCCTAATTTAATATTTAAAACTTCCGCTTTTAAGTCTAACAGCGACCAAACAATAAGTACAATTGAGCTTACAAGGACATTAATCAATAAATTTTTAGTAGTTATTTGGGTTTAAAATAACTCCGTAAGTAAATGTTAATTTCCCAACAACAACAAATTTTACTTTATTGTTTATTAATAAACCATTAATACCTCTGTAAATTACAATTTAAATCATTAAAATGAATTCAACCATTAAAAAAATACTGCGGCAATATTTATTATTGCAGGATTTTTACAGCACTTTTATTTCAAAAGATTAAAGGATTATAAGTTTGTCGGGGATTTAATGCATAAATTATCAAAATCATCCCTTAGAATTGCTATTTACAAGGTTTTAAAAATTTTACGTTCGATTTCCGCGCCTCGTCGCCATCTATTGGACGGTGGCTGAACTGCTAAGTGATGTTTTTGAACAGCGCCAAAATGCTCGAACTTTATACTTATTATCAAAGTGTTAATATTTAGCGATGGGCTGTGCATGAAAGGGTAGACGATTTAATTCTGAATCGAATGGTGTATAAAATAGCTAAGGAAATTTAGCGGTTTTCCTGTAATTTGCGAATGAAAATTAAGCACGACACCCTTACCGACATTTACAGTTCACTGTAAAATAAAAATTCAATAAAGGAGAATTTGCTATATTCTTCAATCAAATACGGGTTCCAATACTTATTACTGATTATTCATTCAAGTATTTATATTATTAAAGCATTATAATAAAATAAATATACGAGAAATCATAATCTACGTAGAGGGCTCTCCCTGTTATCGTGGGGAGAAACTACTTAATCATGTGTAGATGTAATAATTGTTGTAATAATAAAAGAACATTGAAAAACTTAAAAAGAATGTTATCTTATGATAAAATAAATTCACTTCTGGATATTTACGTATTTAAATTGCAGAAACAATATTTTATAATGTACACGCCTAATCCTAAGCAACCCGATATACGCTAAGCTCCAATTAATTTATTATTAAATACATCTAATTTTATACGTAACAGGGACAAAACCATAAGTGTAATCCTGGGTAAAACTTCAGAAATAGTGCGAATATTTAAGTATTTAGATTGCGGAAACAATGGTATTATATAAACGCCTACTTACAGGCAACCCAATATAGAATAACTAATATTAATTTATTATTAAAAACTTCCAATTTTAAACATAATAGGGACACAAGCATGAGTATAATCCTTAAGCAACGCTTTAAAAATATTACACTTATGGTTTTGTCCCTGTTTCGATTCAAATTGGAAGTTTTAAATAATAAATCATTATTAGTTACACGTATATTGGGTTGCCTGTAAGTAGGCGTTTATATAATTTAATTATTTCTGCGATTTAAATACTTTAATATTCACATTATATTTTAAGCTTTGCGAAGGATTACACTTGCGGTTTTGTCCCCGACATGTTTAAAATTGGAAGTTTTTAACAATAAGTTAACATTATGAATGCCTGTATTGCGTTGTCTGTAAGTTGGCGTTTATGTAATATAATTGTTTCTGCAATTTAAATACTTAAATATTCGCACTATTTTTGAAGTTTTACTGAGGATTACACTTATGGTTTTGTCACTGTCACGTTTAAAATTGGAAGTTTTTAATAATAAATTAATAGTAGTTATGCGTATATCGGGTTGCCTGTGATTAGGCGGATATATAACAATGTATTGTTTCTGCAATTTAAATACAAAAATATCTACAATTAAATTTATTTTATTATAAGATAATATTCTTCTTAAGTTTTTAAATATTCTTTCATCATTAAAACAATTATTAAATCCACAAATGAAAACGTAGTTTATCCCCTCGATAACAGAGGGTACGCTCCATGAAGATAAGGATTCCTCATATATTTCTCTTATTGTAATGCATTAATAATATAAAAAGTTAATTGAATAATCAGTAATAAGTATTGGGACCCGTATTTCATTGAAGAATATAGCAAATTGTTGTGCATTTAATTTTTAAGTTACAGTGAACTGTAAATGTCGGTAAGTGTGTCGTGCTTAATTTTCATTCGCAAATTACAAGAAAACCGCTAAATTGCCTCAGCTATTTTATACACCATTCGATTCGGAATTAAATAGTCTATTGTTTCGTGTATAGCGCATTGCTGAATATTAACACTTTGATTATAAGGATAAAGTTCGAGCATTTTGGCGCTGTTCAAAAACATCACTTAGTAGTTCGGCTATCGTCGAATAGATGGCGACGAGGCGTAAAAATTCGAACGTAAAATGTTTAAAAGCTTTTAAATAGTAATTCTGATGGATGATTTTGATAATTTGAACGTTAAATCACCCCAAAACTTCTAACTCTTTACTATTTTCAAATAAACGTGCCGTAGAAATCCCGGAATAATAAGTCATGTCGTCGAAATTCTACATTCATTTTAATGATTTAAACGGTAATTTATGAAGGGATTAATGGTTTAATAATAAACAATGAAGTAAGGTTTGTTGAATTTAAGAAGAATTATCCAATTTGGTTGAAAAGTTGCTGAGTTATGTGCGAAAAACCTCAAAATGCACACCAATGACTTGGTGCCAAATCGTCGTAGGAACTTCGTTCTTTGAATAGGGAATTGATCAATTTTTAATGCCTTTATGGTGGATCGAGTCGACAATTTTTTTTCTCCATGTCCAACTTTGACGATGCATACGGATCGTCAAAGTTGGACATGGTTTACTGAAAAAACATTTTTTTTCACAGGGTTGCTAGAGGAGGCGGAAGGGTTTACGCTTAAGTTCGCGTGACTTTAAAGATGACACTTCAAAGCTTTAGCCCTTAAAGATTAATCACAGTCGATTGAAAATACGCCGAGTTATGACAACAACAAAAACACAACATTTTGTGGCTCACACGATATATCACAAAGTAAAGTCTTCCAGAATAAATTGAATTATTATTTTGAAATGTATTTTATTTTTGTTTCCAAATCTGTATCAAATAGCAGATTTTATTCAAGGATAAAGCAATTTAAAAAAAAACAACATTAAAATATATATTTTTGTTTAATATTTAATATCAAATTTATATCACATTCATTCTTACAAATACAGTGAATAACTAGGAATAAAAATCCACTATGCGAAAAGACAATTTTAAGAAATTATTATAATTAAGCAATACACGGTTTACAAATATCAGGTATCTAAGATATTTAAGTGACAAGTTAACTTAATTTATAGAAATGAATATAAAATAATTTTAAAAGAACGTTCAATGACTTTATTTTCTGCAAAGATCGTGTATTATAGATGGAGGAGATTTATTTGTTCTTCATTGTAATGCTCGGGCTATAAATTTCTAGTAATACTTGATGGCAAAATATAGGGTATTTTTCAATAAATTAAGGTTGAAATCTTGTCAATCGCATAAATATCTTAGACTTATAAATCTAATATACAATATAATGCATACCATAAAGTAATAAACAAAGAATGCTTTATGTAATTGGGAACCAATGCCTTAATATTTACAGTTAAAATACTGTATGTTAGTATATACAGGTAGTTTACTAAAGACAATTTCTAATATAAATACTGCCTTTAATAAGTGTCTTTTGCATTAAAAATTTTGTGTATCACTTTTAACCTTATCCTAATTTCCATCTCCGAGGAAGAATTTTATAATTATTTATGAGCCCACCGTTGTTGGCGGCTATTGTTAGTACTTGATAGGGGTGTTGTGTTTTAATTTTCAGTAATTATTTTTCATCAATTCATTTCAATCAAACGTGCATAATATTGTCATTATTACACAGTAAAATTCTTATTATTTTTCCTGCATCGGCCAAGGTCTTGCTGCCCTATACTTCTTAATTTGTTAAATAAAGGATTTCTAATTTAATTTGTTGATATAAATATATAAATTGTATAATAATAACTTGGGTCCACACTTTAGATTATCATAAAATTATTAGTTATAAATAAAAGGGAGTATGTCATGGTTGATTTCTTCCTCGGTTTACCGATGTAAGAGTTAGTTCTTAAAGTATTTCTTGGCAAAATTATCCACTTATGTTTAAGTATGTTTTGTATGCCTTCTACAACACACAACTCAATAAAACATCCGAAGATTTCATAATCTAAATTACTGCAAATAAAAGTTGGGCAATGAAACCTCTATCATTTGATTGGGCGTCACCTGTAGAGAAAATGATTCGGTCGAATAATGGACAACTTTCTCAATCAAAAACGATTTAACAACATTTATATTATTTAATAAGATGTGAAAAGAATGTTTGTCCTACGATATCACATGTCAAGCAGATTTATACAACTAACAATGTGTCATACAATTATGCAATAAAAAAATTGTCCTTTAGATATTTACAATCAACTGTACCTTTCAGAAATATCTTAAGGTTCTTAAGGCTTACAAAATCCAGCTGACACAAGAACGAAAGCATGGGCAAAGCCATTGATTGGATGTTGCAAATAAAAGCAGCTGACCTCAATATTTTTAAAGATAAGGGACGAGACCCATTTCTTCTGGGGGCAAGATTATCGAGATATTGAGTTGTGTATGTATTAACATCCATTACTAAACTTAATAAATTTTGGCACTTTCAGTGGATATTTAAGTACCTTATTTAATTAAATTATATCTACATAACTTGTACGTATAACAAACTTACACAAATCAGCCAAAGTATTTGAATATACTTACATATGTACATCTATACTTATATATAGAAAACAACAAATGAAACAAATAAAAATAACTAATAAAATATCACTGGCAAAACAAATTAGGTACTAGATTGCAGATCGCCGGGAAGCCTGATGCTAACTTTTTACCAAACTTTGCGGCTGGGGTTGTTTACATGCGTCCACGAAAACCGCTTTGCCTCTATTTGCAATGTCGGCGTAGTCTCTCTTGCTGCGGGAGCAGAGTTTACTGGAGAATTGAGTGTCGCGTTTTCTGAAAATAAAATGGACAAAAGTTGGTACCAATAATTTTAAGAATAACAAATTCATAATAATTAATACATGGGCCTCTTGAAGTGGCGAATCGTTTTCAAAATTTATAGACGACGTATCTCCAAAATTTGTTAAGTCTTACAATGACTGAAAGACAAATTTTTTTCTGAATTCATTAAGTCTTACAATTTTCGTAAATGTACAAAATTAAGTGTTTGAATGACTAAAAAAACAAATTGTATTGGTTTTCTGGTCTTTGTAGAAATATTTTTTTTTACATTCAAACAATATTTCTTGTTTATTAAATTTATTTAATTCGGTATAGGTTTTAGTTTTCAATTTTCTTGATGCTTACCCTCTTCCGGGCATTTCCATTTCCTCAACAGCAACACTTTTTACGTACAAATGATCGTTACACCAAAAGAGGCACAACGTCCGTGGCTCCAGAACATTCATATCGTATTCCCAGTTGAGTTCGACTTTTTTTATGTTCCCATTAAGATCTGCAGGATGTGACAGCACCATAGAGTAGGTGGAGCCGTGCTCCAGTTTCATATCGCCAGAATTTGTGAGGTCCAGGTGAATCACTCCTTGTGGACTGTGAAGTGATGCTTTAACGAAACCTTGAACCCACGTCTCTGCTGTGGCTGGTTTAGCTAACTCTAGGCTTACTCTGTACAAGCGATCTGAAATACAAATATTTAAATATTAATTATTAAGTAGCTACTATTGTTGTATTAGATTAGTATACTTGAACAATGATACAAGTAATTGTTTACTATTTAATTGTTGGCAGGTGCATGGAAGGAGACCGAAGTTCTTGGACGAGGACGGATGGAGCAGAGAAGGGTCACGCTTTACCCGGGCCAGGTGGGGGTCAGGAGAGACAGGGAGGAAGAAATGGATGGCTGAAGAGGATGGGGCCGGTGTAAGGACGCTGCAGAAATAGGGGAGGAAAAAGGAGTGCAGGAGAGCTATCAAATAAAGTAGAAATGTAATTATGTAACTATGTGTATGCCAATAAAGGTGTTTTTTTATTTATTTTATTGTTTTACTGAAAAAACCTGCTGCAGGTGTTGGAGCAATTATGAACTTATTGGAGAGCTTTAAACAGTATCAAGGGCCGAAAATAGGTTTTAGCAACCCGCCGCTTTTAGCACCTTGAGCGAGCCAAGCGGGCGAGGGTTGTCGTTTTGGCGGAACCGTTTGATCTGCCGTTTCATGCGTTAAATACAGAATGTGTAGTCGGGCACTTATACATATTCATAATATATCTTCGTTCTAACATTCCACGTATCCATAAAGTGTGAAATTCGACTGTTATATAATACAATGACCTAATGTTTGGTGTATTATGTGTAAATGCGTTCGACGCCGTGTGCTCAATGTGAGAATATCATATTACGTGGTATACTTTATTATCTAACACGATCAGAAAAATGATGTTACCATAATATGGATTTTTTTATTAATATTGCCTATACATTTGTACTCTTGTTATGGTTTAATGATTTTATTTTCCGGACTAGTTTCGATGGTTCCTTAACACCACCTTCAGCGAAAAAATGTCATATAGTTAAAAAAATTACTGCACCATATCTATTTGTTAAAAAAATCGAAGCTACCAATCTTCGAAATTTCGAAACATCAATCTTCGAAGATTTGGTGAATTATATAAATAAAACCTAATACCCTAATCATATCCTACATGAATTTTTGTGACCCAATAAAATATTTGAAAACGCATCCAAGAATTGCACAAAGATTGACAGGATAAGAAGAAGCAGGATGTATTTGTGACCGTCACGAGAAACCGGCTCCCTGGAGAAGGTAGTCGACCCCACCAACATCTTCTAGAGATATGACAACGGCAAAATGTGGGCGCCCCACCCCTGAAAACAACGGCCCTTTTAAGGGCCACAAAAACTAACTAATTCTAAAGTTCTTCTTTGTCAATGAATGAATGAATGAATGAATGCATGTTTTTAAACAATGAAATGGGAAAGTGCTCTCATAATTAAATATTAAAATTTTTTAGCCAAGATTATCAGAAGACTGGGAACGAAAAGAGACATTTTTCACTTCAAAAATGGGTCGAAAATTTCCAGTTCAGAATGTGTACCCTAAATTAATTTCGACAAATTTTCAAGATTTGTATCAGAAGCATAGGAACGAAAAGAGGTATTTTACTCCTCAAGAATCGATCGAAAATTTCCAGTTCAGAATGTGTACCATAAATTAATTTCGACAAATTTTCAAGATTTGTATCAGGAGTATAGGAACGAAAAGAGGTATTTTACTCTTCAAAAATCGATCGAAAATTTCCAGTACAGAATGTGTACCCTGGGATAATTTCGACAAATTTTCAAGATTTGTATCAGGAGTATAGGAACGAAAAGAGGTATTTTACTCGTCAAAATTCGATCGAAAATTTCCGGTTCAGAATGTGCACCCTAAAATAATTTCGACAAATTTTCTAGATTTGTATCAGGAGTATAGGAACGAAAAGAGGTATTTTACTCGTCAAAATTCGATCGAAAATTTCCGGTTCAGAATGTGTACCCTAAATTAATTTAGACAAATTTTCTAGATTTGTATCAGGAGTATAGGAACGAAAAGAGGTATTTTACTCCTCAAGAATCGATCGAAAATTTCCAGTTCAGAATGTGTACCATAAATTAATTTCGACAAATTTTCAAGATTTGTATCAGGAGTATAGGAACGAAAAGAGGTATTTTACTCTTCAAAAATCGATCGAAAATTTCCAGTACAGAATGTGTACCCTGGGATAATTTCGACAAATTTTCAAGATTTGTATCAGGAGTATAGGAACGAAAAGAGGTATTTTACTCGTCAAAATTCGATCGAAAATTTCCGGTTCAGAATGTGTACCCTAAATTAATTTAGACAAATTTTCTAGATTTGTATCAGGAGTATAGGAACGAAAAGAGGTATTTTACTCGTCAAAATTCGATCGAAAATTTCCGGTTCAGAATGTGTACCCTAATATAATTTCGAAACATTTCCTGGATTTGTATCAGGAGTATAGGAACGAAAAGAGGTATTCTACTCTTCAAAAATCGATCGAAAATTTCCGGTTCAGAATGTGTACCCTAAAATAATTTAGACAAATTTTCAATATTTGTATCAGGAGTATAGGAACGAAAAGAGATATTTTACTCGTCAAAATTCGATCGAAAATTTCCGGTTCAGAATGTGTACCCTAAATTAATTTCGAAAAATTTTCAAGATTTGTATCAGGAGCAAAGGAACGAAAAGAGGTATTTTACTCCTCAAGAATCGATCGAAAATTTCCGGTTCAGAATGTGTACCCTAATATAATTTCGAAAAATTTCCTGGATTTGTATCAGGAGTATAGGAACGAAAAGAGGTATTTTACTCGTCAAAATTCGATCGAAAATTTCCGGTTCAGAATGTGTACCCTAATATAATTTCGAAAAATTTCCTGGATTTGTATCAGGAGTATAGGAACGAAAAGAGGTATTTTACTCTTCAAAAATCGATCGAAAAATTCCGGTTCAGAATGTGTACCCTAAATTAATTTCGACAAATTTTCTAGATTTGTATCAGGAGTATAGGAACGAAAGGAGGTATTTTACTCTTCAAAAATCGATCGAAAATTTCCGGTTCAGAATGTGTACCCTAATATAATTTCGAAAAATTTCCTGGATTTGTATCAGGAGTATAGGAACGAAAAGAGATATTTTACTCCTCAAGACTCGATCGAAAATTTCCGGTTCAGAATGTGTACCCTAATATAATTTCGAAAAATTTCCTGGATTTGTATCAGGAGCATAGGAACGAAAAGAGGTATTCTACTCTTCAAAAATCGATCGAAAATTTCCGGTTCAGAATGTGTACCCTAATATAATTTCGAAAAATTTCCTGGATTTGTATCAGGAGTATAGGAACGAAAAGAGGTATTTTACTCGTCAAAATTCGATCGAAAATTTCCGAATCAGAATGTGTACCCTAATATAATTTCGAAAAATTTCCTGGATTTGTATCAGGAGTATAGGAACGAAAAGAGGTATTTTACTCCTCAAAAATCGATCGAAAATTTCCGGTTCAGAATGTGTACCTTAATATAATTTCGAAAAATTTCCTGGATTTGTATCAGGAGTATAGGAACGAAAAGAGGTATTTTACTCGTCAAAATTCGATCGAAAATTTCCGGTTCAGAATGTGTACCCTAATATAATTTCGAAAAATTTCCTGGATTTGTATCAGGAGTATAGGAACGAAAAGAGGTATTTTACTCCTCAAAAATCGATCGAAAATTTCCGGTTCAGAATGTGTACCCTAATATAATTTCGAAAAATTTCCTGGATTTGTATCAGGAGTATAGGAACGAAAAGAGGTATTTTACTCGTCAAAATTCGATCGAAAATTTCCGGTTCAGAATGTGTACCCTAATATAATTTCGAAAAATTTCCTGGATTTGTATCAGGAGTATAGGAACGAAAAGAGGTATTTTACTCCTCAAAAATCGATCGAAAATTTCCGGTTCAGAATGTGTACCCTAATATAATTTCGAAAAATTTCCTGGATTTGTATCAGGAGTATAGGAACGAAAAGAGGTATTTTACTCGTCAAAATTCGATCGAAAATTTCCTGTTCAGAATGTGTTCCCTAAATTATTGTCGAAAAATTTTCAAGATTTGCAACAGAAGACTAGGAACGAAAAGAGGTGTTTTACTCTTCAAAAATCGTTCGAAAAATTCCAGTTCAGAATGTGTACCATAAAATATTTTCGACAAATTTTCTAGATTTGTATAAGGAGTATAGGAACGAAAAGAGGTATTTTACTCGTCAAAAATCGATCGAAAATTTCCGGTTCAGAATGTGTACCCTAAAATAATTTCGACAAATTTTCTAGATTTGTATCAGGAGTATAGGAACGAAAAGAGGTATTTTACTCCTCAAGAATCGATCGAAAATTTCCGGTTCAGAATGTGTACCCTAAATTAATTTCGAAAAATTTTCAAGATTTGTATCAGGAGTATAGGAACGAAAAGAGGTATTTTACTCCTCAAAAATCGATCGAAAATTTCCGGTTCAGAATGTGTACCCTAAAATAATTTCGACAAATTTTCTAGATTTGTATCAGGAGCATAGGAACGAAAAGAGGTATTTTACTCGTCAAAAATCGATCGAAAATTTCCGGTTCAGAATGTGTACCCTAAAATAATTTCGACAAATTTTCAAGATTTGTATCAGGAGTATAGGAACGAAAAGAGGTATTTTACTCGTCAAAAATCGATCGAAAATTTCCGGTTCAGAATGTGTACCCTAAAATAATTTCGACAAATTATCTAGATTTGTATCAGGAGTATAGGAACGAAAAGAGGTATTTTACTCGTCAAAATTCGATCGAAAATTTCCGGTTCAGAATGTGTACCCTAAAATAATTTCGACAAATTTTCTAGATTTGTATCAGGAGTATAGGAACGAAAAGAGGTATTTTACTCCTCAAAAATGGATCGAAAATTTCCGGTTCAGAATGTGTACCCTAAAATAATTTCGAAAAATTTCCTGGATTTGTATCAGGAGTATAGGAACGAAAAGAGGTATTTTACTCGTCAAAATTCGATCGAAAATTTCCGGGTTCAGAATGTGTACCCTAATATAATTTCGAAAAATTTCCTGGATTTGTATCAGGAGTATAGGAACGAAAAGAGGTATTTTACTCCTCAAAAATCGATCGAAAATTTCCGGTTCAGAATGTGTACCCTAATATAATTTCGAAAAATTTCCTGGATTTGTATCAGGAGTATAGGAACGAAAAGAGGTATTTTACTCGTCAAAATTCGATCGAAAATTTCCGGTTCAGAATGTGTACCCTAATATAATTTCGAAAAATTTCCTGGATTTGTATCAGGAGTATAGGAACGAAAAGAGGTATTTTACTCGTCAAAATTCGATCGAAAATTTCCGGTTCAGAATGTGTACCCTAATATAATTTCGAAAAATTTCCTGGATTTGTATCAGGAGTATAGGAACGAAAAGAGGTATTTTACTCCTCAAAAATCGATCGAAAATTTCCGGTTCAGAATGTGTACCCTAATATAATTTCGAAAAATTTCCTGGATTTGTATCAGGAGTATAGGAACGAAAAGAGGTATTTTACTCGTCAAAATTCGATCGAAAATTTCCGGTTCAGAATGTGTACCCTAATATAATTTCGAAAAATTTCCTGGATTTGTATCAGGAGTATAGGAACGAAAAGAGGTATTTTACTCCTCAAAAATCGATCGAAAATTTCCGGTTCAGAATGTGTACCCTAATATAATTTCGAAAAATTTCCTGGATTTGTATCAGGAGTATAGGAACGAAAAGAGGTATTTTACTCGTCAAAATTCGATCGAAAATTTCCGGTTCAGAATGTGTACCCTAATATAATTTCGAAAAATTTCCTGGATTTGTATCAGGAGTATAGGAACGAAAAGAGGTATTTAACTCTTCAAAAATCGATCGAAAATTTCCGGTTCAAAATGTGTGCCCTAATATAATTTCGAAAAATTTCCTGGATTTGTATCAGGAGTATAGGAACGAAAAGAGGTATTTTACTCTTCAAAAATCGATCGAAAATTTCCGGTTCAGAATGTGTACCCTAAATTAATTTCGACAAATTTTCTAGATTTGTATCAGGAGTATAGGAACGAAAGGAGGTATTTTACTCTTCAAAAATCGATCGAAAATTTCCGGTTCAGAATGTGTACCCTAATATAATTTCGAAAAATTTCCTGGATTTGTATCAGGAGTATAGGAACGAAAAGAGGTATTTTACTCTTCAAAAATCGATCGAAAATTTCCGGTTCAGAATGTGTACCCTAAATTAATTTCGACAAATTTTCTAGATTTGTATCAGGAGTATAGGAACGAAAGGAGGTATTTTACTCTTCAAAAATCGATCGAAAATTTCCGGTTCAGAATGTGTACCCTAATATAATTTCGAAAAATTTCCTGGATTTGTATCAGGAGTATAGGAACGAAAAGAGGTATTTTACTCTTCAATAATCGATCGAAAATTTCCGGTTCAGAATGTGTACCCTAATATAATTTCGAAAAATTTCCTGGATTTGTATCAGGAGTATAGGAACGAAAAGAGGTATTTTACTCTTCAAAAATCGATCGAAAATTTCCGGTTCAGAATGTGTACCCTAATATAATTTCGAAAAATTTCCTGGATTTGTATCAGGAGTATAGGAACGAAAAGAGGTATTTAACTCTTCAAAAATCGATCGAAAATTTCCGGTTCAGAATGTGTACCCTAATATAATTTCGAAAAATTTCCTGGATTTGTATCAGGAGTATAGGAACGAAAAGAGGTATTTTACTCTTCAAAAATCGATCGAAAATTTCCGGTTCAGAATGTGTACCCTAATATAATTTCGAAAAATTTCCTGGATTTGTATCAGGAGTATAGGAACGAAAAGAGGTATTTTACTCTTCAAAAATCGATAGAAAATTTCCGGTTCAGAATGTGTACCCTAAATTAATTTCGACAACTTTTCTAGATTTGTATCAGGAGTATAGGAACGAAAGGAGGTATTTTACTCTTCAAAAATCGATCGAAAATTTCCGGTTCAGAATGTGTACCCTAATATAATTTCGAAAAATTTCCTGGATTTGTATCAGGAGTATAGGAACGAAAAGAGGTATTTAACTCTTCAAAAATCGATCGAAAATTTCCGGTTCAGAATGTGTACCCTAATATAATTTCGAAAAATTTCCTGGATTTGTATCAGGAGTATAGGAACGAAAAGAGGTATTTTACTCTTCAAAAATCGATCGAAAATTTCCAGTTCAGAATGTGTACCCTAATATAATTTCGAAAAATTTCTTGGATTTGTATCAGGAGTATAGGAACGAAAAGAGGTATTTTACTCTTCAAAAATCGATCGAAAATTTCCGGTTCAGAATGTGTACCCTAAATTAATTTCGACAAATTTTCTAGATTTGTATCAGGAGTATAGGAACGAAAGGAGGTATTTTACTCTTCAAAAATCGATCGAAAATTTCCGGTTCAGAATGTGTACCCTAATATAATTTCGAAAAATTTCCTGGATTTGTATCAGGAGTATAGGAACGAAAAGAGGTATTTAACTCTTCAAAAATCGATCGAAAATTTCCGGTTCAGAATGTGTACCCTAATATAATTTCGAAAAATTTCCTGGATTTGTATCAGGAGTATAGGAACGAAAAGAGGTATTTAACTCTTCAAAAATCGATCGAAAATTTCCAGTTCAGAATGTGTACCCTAATATAATTTCGAAAAATTTCTTGGATTTGTATCAGGAGTATAGGAACGAAAAGAGGTATTTTACTCTTCAAAAATCGATCGAAAATTTCCAGTTCAGAATGTGTACCCTAATATAATTTCGAAAAATTTCTTGGATTTGTATCAGGAGTATAGGAACGAAAAGAGGTATTTTACTCTTCAAAAATCGATCGAAAATTTCCGGTTCAGAATGTGTACCCTAAATTAATTTCGACAAATTTCCTGGATTTGTATCAGGAGTATAGGAACGAAAGGAGGTATTTTACTCTTCAAAAATCGATCGAAAATTTCCGGTTCAGAATGTGTACCCTAATATAATTTCGAAAAATTTCTGGATTTGTATCAGGAGTATAGGAACGAAAAGAGGTATTTAACTCTTCAAAAATCGATCGAAAATTTCCAGTTCAGAATGTGTACCCTAAATCAATTTCGAAAAATTTCCTGGATTTGTATCAGGAGTATAGGAACGAAAAGAGGTATTTTACTCTTCAAAAATCGATCGAAAATTTCCGGTTCAGAATGTGTACCCTAAATTAATTTCGACAAATTTTCTAGATTTGTATCAGGAGTATAGGAACGAAAGAAGGTATTTTACTCTTCAAAAATCGATCGAAAATTTCCGGTTCAGAATGTGTACCCTAATATAATTTCGAAAAATTTCCTGGATTTGTATCAGGAGTATAGGAACGAAAAGAGGTATTTAACTCTTCAAAAATCGATCGAAAATTTCCAGTTCAGAATGTGTACCCTAAATCAATTTCGAAAAATTTCCTGGATTTGTATCAGGAGTATAGGAACGAAAAGAGGTATTTTACTCTTCAAAAATCGATAGAAAATTTCCGGTTCAGAATGTGTACCCTAATATAATTTCGAAAAATTTCCTGGATTTGTAACAGGAGTATAGGAACGAAAAGAGGTATTTAACTCTTCAAAAATCGATCGAAAATTTCCGGTTCAGAATGTGTACCCTAATATAATTTCGAAAAATTTCCTGGATTTGTATCAGGAGTATAGGAACGAAAAGAGGTATTTTACTCTTCAAAAATCGATCGAAAATTTCCGGTTCAGAATGTGTACCCTAATATAATTTCGAAAAATTTCTTGGATTTGTATCAGGAGTATAGGAACGAAAAGAGGTATTTTACTCTTCAAAAATCGATCGAAAATTTCCGGTTCAGAATGTGTACCCTAAATTAATTTCGACAAATTTTCTAGATTTGTATCAGGAGTATAGGAACGAAAGAAGGTATTTTACTCTTCAAAAATCGATCGAAAATTTCCGGTTCAGAATGTGTACCCTAATATAATTTCGAAAAATTTCCTGGATTTGTATCAGGAGTATAGGAACGAAAAGAGGTATTTAACTCTTCAAAAATCGATCGAAAATTTCCGGTTCAGAATGTGTACCCTAATATAATTTCGAAAAATTTCCTGGATTTGTATCAGGAGTATAGGAACGAAAAGAGGTATTTAACTCTTCAAAAATCGATCGAAAATTTCCGGTTCAGAATGTGTACCCTAATATAATTTCGAAAAATTTCCTGGATTTGTATCAGGAGTATAGGAACGAAAAGAGGTATTTAACTCTTCAAAAATCGATCGAAAATTTCCAGTTCAGAATGTGTACCCTAATATAATTTCGAAAAATTTCTTGGATTTGTATCAGGAGTATAGGAACGAAAAGAGGTATTTTACTCTTCAAAAATCGATCGAAAATTTCCGGTTCAGAATGTGTACCCTAATATAATTTCGAAAAATTTCTTGGATTTGTATCAGGAGTATAGGAACGAAAAGAGGTATTTTACTCTTCAAAAATCGATCGAAAATTTCCGGTTCAGAATGTGTACCCTAAATTAATTTCGACAAATTTCCTGGATTTGTATCAGGAGTATAGGAACGAAAGGAGGTATTTTACTCTTCAAAAATCGATCGAAAATTTCCGGTTCAGAATGTGTACCCTAATATAATTTCGAAAAATTTCTGGATTTGTATCAGGAGTATAGGAACGAAAAGAGGTATTTAACTCTTCAAAAATCGATCGAAAATTTCCAGTTCAGAATGTGTACCCTAAATCAATTTCGAAAAATTTCCTGGATTTGTATCAGGAGTATAGGAACGAAAAGAGGTATTTTACTCTTCAAAAATCGATCGAAAATTTCCGGTTCAGAATGTGTACCCTAAATTAATTTCGACAAATTTTCTAGATTTGTATCAGGAGTATAGGAACGAAAGGAGGTATTTTACTCTTCAAAAATCGATCGAAAATTTCCGGTTCAGAATGTGTACCCTAATATAATTTCGAAAAATTTCCTGGATTTGTATCAGGAGTATAGGAACGAAAAGAGGTATTTAACTCTTCAAAAATCGATCGAAAATTTCCAGTTCAGAATGTGTACCCTAAATCAATTTCGAAAAATTTCCTGGATTTGTATCAGGAGTATAGGAACGAAAAGAGGTATTTTACTCTTCAAAAATCGATAGAAAATTTCCGGTTCAGAATGTGTACCCTAATATAATTTCGAAAAATTTCCTGGATTTGTATCAGGAGTATAGGAACGAAAAGAGGTATTTAACTCTTCAAAAATCGATCGAAAATTTCCGGTTCAGAATGTGTACCCTAATATAATTTCGAAAAATTTCCTGGATTTGTATCAGGAGTATAGGAACGAAAAGAGGTATTTTACTCTTCAAAAATCGATCGAAAATTTCCGGTTCAGAATGTGTACCCTAAATTAATTTCGACAAATTTTCTAGATTTGTATCAGGAGTATAGGAACGAAAGGAGGTATTTTACTCTTCAAAAATCGATCGAAAATTTCCGGTTCAGAATGTGTACCCTAATATAATTTCGAAAAATTTCCTGGATTTGTATCAGGAGTATAGGAACGAAAAGAGGTATTTTACTCTTCAATAATCGATCGAAAATTTCCGGTTCAGAATGTGTACCCTAATATAATTTCGAAAAATTTCCTGGATTTGTATCAGGAGTATAGGAACGAAAGGAGGTATTTTACTCTTCAAAAATCGATCGAAAATTTCCGGTTCAGAATGTGTACCCTAATATAATTTCGAAAAATTTCCTGGATTTGTATCAGGAGTATAGGAACGAAAAGAGGTATTTAACTCTTCAAAAATCGATCGAAAATTTCCGGTTCAGAATGTGTACCCTAATATAATTTCGAAAAATTTCCTGGATTTGTATCAGGAGTATAGGAACGAAAAGAGGTATTTTACTCTTCAAAAATCGATCGAAAATTTCCGGTTCAGAATGTGTACCCTAATATAATTTCGAAAAATTTCCTGGATTTGTATCAGGAGTATAGGAACGAAAAGAGGTATTTTACTCTTCAAAAATCGATAGAAAATTTCCGGTTCAGAATGTGTACCCTAAATTAATTTCGACAACTTTTCTAGATTTGTATCAGGAGTATAGGAACGAAAGGAGGTATTTTACTCTTCAAAAATCGATCGAAAATTTCCGGTTCAGAATGTGTACCCTAATATAATTTCGAAAAATTTCCTGGATTTGTATCAGGAGTATAGGAACGAAAGGAGGTATTTTACTCTTCAAAAATCGATCGAACATTTCCGGTTCAGAATGTGTACCCTAATATAATTTCGAAAAATTTCCTGGATTTGTATCAGGAGTATAGGAACGAAAAGAGGTATTTAACTCTTCAAAAATCGATCGAAAATTTCCGGTTCAGAATGTGTACCCTAATATAATTTCGAAAAATTTCCTGGATTTGTATCAGGAGTATAGGAACGAAAAGAGGTATTTTACTCTTCAAAAATCGATCGAAAATTTCCGGTTCAGAATGTGTACCCTAATATAATTTCGAAAAATTTCCTGGATTTGTATCAGGAGTATAGGAACGAAAAGAGGTATTTTACTCTTCAAAAATCGATAGAAAATTTCCGGTTCAGAATGTGTACCCTAAATTAATTTCGACAACTTTTCTAGATTTGTATCAGGAGTATAGGAACGAAAGGAGGTATTTTACTCTTCAAAAATCGATCGAAAATTTCCGGTTCAGAATGTGTACCCTAATATAATTTCGAAAAATTTCCTGGATTTGTATCAGGAGTATAGGAACGAAAGGAGGTATTTTACTCTTCAAAAATCGATCGAACATTTCCGGTTCAGAATGTGTACCCTAATATAATTTCGAAAAATTTCCTGGATTTGTATCAGGAGTATAGGAACGAAAAGAGGTATTTAACTCTTCAAAAATCGATCGAAAATTTCCAGTTCAGAATGTGTACCCTAAATCAATTTCGAAAAATTTCCTGGATTTGTATCAGGAGTATAGGAACGAAAAGAGGTATTTTACTCTTCAAAAATCGATCGAAAATTTCCGGTTCAGAATGTGTACCCTAATATAATTTCGAAAAATTTCCTGGATTTGTATCAGGAGTATAGGAACGAAAAGAGGTATTTAACTCTTCAAAAATCGATCGAAAATTTCCAGTTCAGAATGTGTACCCTAAATCAATTTCGAAAAATTTCCTGGATTTGTATCAGGAGTATAGGAACGAAAAGAGGTATTTTACTCTTCAAAAATCGATAGAAAATTTCCGGTTCAGAATGTGTACCCTAATATAATTTCAAAAAATTTCCTGGATTTGTATCAGGAGTATAGGAACGAAAAGAGGTATTTAACTCTTCAAAAATCGATCGAAAATTTCCGGTTCAGAATGTGTACCCTAATATAATTTCGAAAAATTTCCTGGATTTGTATCAGGAGTATAGGAACGAAAAGAGGTATTTTACTCTTCAATAATCGATCGAAAATTTCCGGTTCAGAATGTGTACCCTAATATAATTTCGAAAAATTTCCTGGATTTGTATCAGGAGTATAGGAACGAAAGGAGGTATTTTACTCTTCAAAAATCGATCGAAAATTTCCGGTTCAGAATGTGTACCCTAATATAATTTCGAAAAATTTCCTGGATTTGCATCAGGAGTATAGGAACGAAAAGAGGTATTTAACTCTTCAAAAATCGATCGAAAATTTCCGGTTCAGAATGTGTACCCTAATATAATTTCGAAAAATTTCCTGGATTTGTATCAGGAGTATAGGAACGAAAAGAGGTATTTTACTCTTCAAAAATCGATCGAAAATTTCCGGTTCAGAATGTGTACCCTAATATAATTTCGAAAAATTTCCTGGATTTGTATCAGGAGTATAGGAACGAAAAGAGGTATTTTACTCTTCAAAAATCGATCGAAAATTTCCGGTTCAGAATGTGTACCCTAAATTAATTTCGACAAATTTTCTAGATTTGTATCAGGAGCATAGGAACGAAAGGAGGTATTTTACTCTTCAAAAATCGATCGAAAATTTCCGGTTCAGAATGTGTACCCTAATATAATTTCGAAAAATTTCCTGGATTTGTATCAGGAGTATAGGAACGAAAAGAGGTATTTAACTCTTCAAAAATCGATCGAAAATTTCCGGTTCAGAATGTGTACCCTAATATAATTTCGAAAAATTTCCTGGATTTGTATCAGGAGTATAGGAACGAAAAGAGGTATTTTACTCTTCAAAAATCGATCGAAAATTTCCGGTTCAGAATGTGTACCCTAAATTAATTTCGACAACTTTTCTAGATTTGTATCAGGAGTATAGGAACGAAAGGAGGTATTTTACTCTTCAAAAATCGATCGAAAATTTCCGGTTCAGAATGTGTACCCTAAATTAATTTCGACAAATTTTCTAGATTTGTATCAGGAGTATAGGAACGAAAGGAGGTATTTAACTCTTCAAAAATCGATCGAAAATTTCCGGTTCAGAATGTGTACCCTAATATAATTTCGAAAAATTTCCTGGATTTGTATCAGGAGTATAGGAACGAAAAGAGGTATTTTACTCTTCAAAAATCGATCGAAAATTTCCGGTTCAGAATGTGTACCCTAATATAATTTCGAAAAATTTCCTGGATTTGTATCAGGAGTATAGGAACGAAAAGAGGTATTTTACTCTTCAAAAATCGATCGAAAATTTCTGGTTCCGAATGTGTACCCTAAATTAATTTCGACAAATTTTCTAGATTTGTATCAGGAGTATAGGAACGAAAGGAGGTATTTTACGCTTCAAAAATCGATCGAAAATTTCCGGTTCGGAATGTGTACCCTAAATTAATTTCGACAAATTTTCTAGATTTGTATCAGGAGTATAGGAACGAAAAGAGGTATTTTACTCCTCAAGAATCGATCGAAAATTTCCGGTTCAGAATGTGTACCATAAATTAATTTCGACAAATTTTCTAGATTTGTATCAGGAGCATAGGAACGAAAGGAGGTATTTTACTCTTCAAAAATCGATCGAAAATTTCCGGTTCAGAATGTGTACCCTAAATTAATTTCGACAAATTTTCTAGATTTGTATCAGGAGTATAGGAACGAAAGGACGTATTTAACTCTTCAAAAATCGATCGAAAATTTCCGGTTCAGAATGTGTACCCTAATATAATTTCGAAAAATTTCCTGGATTTGTATCAGGAGTATAGGAACGAAAAGAGGTATTTTACTCGTCAAAATTCGATCGAAAATTTCCGGTTCAGAATGTGTACCATAAATTAATTTCGACAAATTTTCTAGATTTGTATCAGGAGTATAGGAACGAAAGGAGGTATTTTACTCTTCAAAAATCGATCGAAAATTTCCGGTTCGGAATGTGTACCCTAAATTAATTTCGACAAATTTTCTAGATTTGTATCAGGAGTATAGGAACGAAAAGAGGTATTTTACTCCTCAAGAATCGATCGAAAATTTCCGGTTCAGAATGTGTACCATAAATTAATTTCGACAAATTTTCTAGATTTGTATCAGGAGTATAGGAATGAAAAGAGGTATTTTACTCTTCAAAAATCGATCGAAAATTTCCGGTTCAGAATGTGTACCATAAATTAATTTCGACAAATTTTCTAGATTTGTATCAGGAGTATAGGAATGAAAAGAGGTATTTTACTCTTCAAGAATCGATCGAAAATTTCCGGTTCAGAATGTGTACCCTAATATAATTTCGAAAAATTTCCTGGATTTGTATCAGGAGTATAGGAACGAAAAGAGGTATTTTACTCGTCAAAATTCGATCGAAAATTTCCGGTTCAGAATGTGTACCATAAATTAATTTCGACAAATTTTCTAGATTTGTATCAGGAGTATAGGAATGAAAAGAGGTATTTTACTCTTCAAGAATCGATCGAAAATTTCCGGTTCAGAATGTGTACCCTAATATAATTTCGAAAAATTTCCTGGATTTGTATCAGGAGTATAGGAACGAAAAGAGGTATTTTACTCGTCAAAATTCGATCGAAAATTTCCGGTTCAGAATGTGTACCCTAAATTAATTTCGACAAATTTTCTAGATTTGTATCAGGAGTATAGGAACGAAAGGACGTATTTAACTCTTCAAAAATCGATCGAAAATTTCCGGTTCAGAATGTGTACCCTAATATAATTTCGAAAAATTTCCTGGATTTGTATCAGGAGTATAGGAACGAAAAGAGGTATTTTACTCGTCAAAATTCGATCGAAAATTTCCGGTTCAGAATGTGTACCATAAATTAATTTCGACAAATTTTCTAGATTTGTATCAGGAGTATAGGAACGAAAGGAGGTATTTTACTCTTCAAAAATCGATCGAAAATTTCCGGTTCGGAATGTGTACCCTAAATTAATTTCGACAAATTTTCTAGATTTGTATCAGGAGTATAGGAACGAAAAGAGGTATTTTACTCCTCAAGAATCGATCGAAAATTTCCGGTTCAGAATGTGTACCATAAATTAATTTCGACAAATTTTCTAGATTTGTATCAGGAGTATAGGAATGAAAAGAGGTATTTTACTCCTCAAGAATCGATCGAAAATTTCCGGTTCAGAATGTGTACCCTAATATAATTTCGAAAAATTTCCTGGATTTGTATCAGGAGTATAGGAACGAAAAGAGGTATTTTACTCTTCAAAAATCGATCGAAAATTTCCGGTTCAGAATGTGTACCAAAATTAATTTCGACAAATTTTCAAGATTTGTATCAGGAGCATAGGAACGAAAGGAGGTATTTTACTCGTCAAAATTCGATCGAAAATTTCCGGTTCAGAATGTGTACCATAAATTAATTTCGACAAATTTTCTAGATTTGTATCAGGAGTATAGGAATGAAAAGAGGTATTTTACTCTTCAAAAATCGATCGAAAATTTCCGGTTCAGAATGTGTACCATAAATTAATTTCGACAAATTTTCTAGATTTGTATCAGGAGTATAGGAACGAAAGGAGGTATTTTACTCTTCAAAAATCGATCGAAAATTTCCGGTTCGGAATGTGTACCCTAAATTAATTTCGACAAATTTTCTAGATTTGTATCAGGAGTATAGGAACGAAAAGAGGTATTTTACTCCTCAAGAATCGATCGAAAATTTCCGGTTCAGAATGTGTACCATAAATTAATTTCGACAAATTTTCTAGATTTGTATCAGGAGTATAGGAATGAAAAGAGGTATTTTACTCTTCAAGAATCGATCGAAAATTTCCGGTTCAGAATGTGTACCCTAATATAATTTCGAAAAATTTCCTGGATTTGTATCAGGAGTATAGGAACGAAAAGAGGTATTTTACTCTTCAAAAATCGATCGAAAATTTCCGGTTCAGAATGTGTACCAAAATTAATTTCGACAAATTTTCAAGATTTGTATCAGGAGCATAGGAACGAAAGGAGGTATTTTACTCGTCAAGAATCAATCGAAAATTTCCGGTTCAGAATGTGTACCATAAATTAATTTCGACAAATTTTCTAGATTTGTATCAGGAGTATAGGAACGAAAAGAGGTATTTTACTCGTCAAAATTCGATCGAAAATTTCCGGTTCAGAATGTGTACCATAAATTAATTTCGACAAATTTTCTAGATTTGTATCAGGAGTATAGGAATGAAAAGAGGTATTTTACTCGTCAAAATTCGATCGAAAATTTCCGGTTCAGAATGTGTACCATAAATTAATTTCGACAAATTTTCTAGATTTGTATCAGGAGTATAGGAATGAAAAGAGGTATTTTACTCCTCAAGAATCGATCGAAAATTTCCAGTTCAGAATGTGTACCAAAATTAATTTCGACAAATTTTCTAGATTTGTATCAGGAGTATAGGAATGAAAAGAGGTATTTTACTCGTCAAAATTCGATCGAAAATTTCCGGTTCAGAATGTGTACCATAAATTAATTTCGACAAATTTTCTAGATTTGTATCAGGAGTATAGGAACGAAAAGAGGTATTTTACTCTTCAAAAATCGATCGAAAATTTCCGGTTCAGAATGTGTACCATAAATTAATTTCGACAAATTTTCAAGATTTGTATCAGGAGTATAGGAATGAAAAGAGGTATTTTACTCCTCAAGAATCGATCGAAAATTTCCGGTTCAGAATGTGTACCCTAATATAATTTCGAAAAATTTCCTGGATTTGTATCAGGAGCATAGGAACGAAAGGAGGTATTTTACTCGTCAAGAATCAATCGAAAATTTCCGGTTCAGAATGTGTACCATAAATTAATTTCGACAAATTTTCAAGATTTGTATCAGGAGTATAGGAACGAAAAGAGGTATTTTACTCGTCAAAATTCGATCGAAAATTTCCGGTTCAGAATGTGTACCATAAATTAATTTCGACAAATTTTCTAGATTTGTATCAGGAGTATAGGAATGAAAAGAGGTATTTTACTCTTCAAAAATCGATCGAAAATTTCCGGTTCAGAATGTGTACCATAAATTAATTTCGACAAATTTTCTAGATTTGTATCAGGAGTATAGGAACGAAAAGAGGTATTTTACTCTTCAAAAATCGATCGAAAATTTCCGGTTCAGAATGTGTACCATAAATTAATTTCGACAAATTTTCTAGATTTGTATCAGGAGTATAGGAACGAAAAGAGGTATTTTACTCTTCAAAAATCGATCGAAAATTTCCGGTTCAGAATGTGTACCATAAATTAATTTCGACAAATTTTCAAGATTTGTATCAGGAGTATAGGAATGAAAAGAGGTATTTTACTCCTCAAGAATCGATCGAAAATTTCCGGTTCAGAATGTGTACCCTAATATAATTTCGAAAAATTTCCTGGATTTGTATCAGGAGTATAGGAACGAAAAGAGGTATTTTACTCGTCAAAATTCGATCGAAAATTTCCGGTTCAGAATGTGTACCATAAATTAATTTCGACAAATTTTCTAGATTTGTATCAGGAGTATAGGAATGAAAAGAGGTATTTTACTCGTCAAAATTCGATCGAAAATTTCCGGTTCAGAATGTGTACCATAAATTAATTTCGACAAATTTTCTAGATTTGTATCAGGAGTATAGGAATGAAAAGAGGTATTTTACTCTTCAAAAATCGATCGAAAATTTCCGGTTCAGAATGTGTACCATAAATTAATTTCGACAAATTTTCTAGATTTGTATCAGGAGTATAGGAACGAAAAGAGGTATTTTACTCTTCAAAAATCGATCGAAAATTTCCGGTTCAGAATGTGTACCAAAATTAATTTCGACAAATTTTCAAGATTTGTATCAGGAGCATAGGAACGAAAGGAGGTATTTTACTCGTCAAGAATCAATCGAAAATTTCCGGTTCAGAATGTGTACCATAAATTAATTTTGACAAATTTTCTAGATTTGTATCAGGAGTATAGGAATGAAAAGAGGTATTTTACTCTTCAAAAATCGATCGAAAATTTTCGGTTCAGAATGTGTACCATAAATTAATTTCGACAAATTTTCTAGATTTGTATCAGGAGCATAGGAACGAAAGGAGGTATTTTACTCCTCAAGAATCGATCGAAAATTTCCAGTTCAGAATGTGTACCCTAATTTAATTTCGAAAAATTTTCAAGATTTGTATCAGGAGTATAGGAACGAAAAGAGGTATTTTGCTCTTTAAAATTCGATAAAAAATTTCCGGTTTAGAATGTGTACCATAAATTAATTTCGTAAAATTTTCAAGATTTGTATCAGGAGCATAGGAACCGAAAAGAGGTATTTTACTCTGCAAAAATCGATCGAAAATTTCCAGTTCAGAATGTGTACCCTAATTTAATTTCGAAAAAATTTCCAGATTTGTATCAGGAGGATAGAAACGAAAAGAGATATTTTACTCTTCAAGAATCGATCGAAAATTTCCGGTTCAGAATGTGTACCATAAAACAATTTCGAAAAGTTTCAAGATTTGTATCAGGAGTATAGGAACGAAAGGAGGTATTTTACTCCTCAAGAATCGATTGACAATTTTCAGTTCAGAATGTGTACCCTAATTAAATTTCGAAAAATTTTCAAGATTTGTATCAGGAGTATAGGAACGAAGAGAGGTATTTTACTCTTCAAAAATGGATCGAAAATTTCCAGTTCAGAATGTGTACCTTAAATTACTAAATTATTGAATTTTTATTAACGCCCTTCAAGTCATTCATTTTTTAGCCAAGCTAACAAATTGACTCAAAGTATCTGAACGTGTAGCTGATAAAGGGAAAACGTCAAGCACACGCTTTCCGTTAATATAAAAATAAATTAGAAACCGGCATACTCACGACAGTATGGTAACTCTCTTCCAGTGGATGTGAAATATTTATTGCCGGAGTAATCTTGCTGTGGTGAAATCTCGTTCTCCAAGCCAGGACTGACGTCCGCGTGGTATCCCATTAGAGCGCACGTACTCGATCCCGGCTTACAATTGAAACACTTTCCAGATAGGAAATGCTGATAACTGGGACATTGATGTGCTGAAATGATCGGTTCGATTATAAATCGCTCGTTGGAATTGCCGCCGCGTCTTTCTTTTATGTGGACACTCACCCATGTACGGACACTGTCCGTTTATGCTGTCTATGAACAGTTTTATCGCCCTGACGTGATTGCAAGCCACCAGGACTCTTGAAGCTTCTTCCAATCCATCCCTGAAAATAATTCGTTTGCATAGTTTAACCTACAGCCTTCATTTACTAAATTGAGTATTTGATATTACAAATTGGAAAAGACCTTACTTGTTGCAGAAAGCATTAAATAAATTAAATAAAGGTCAGGCTACATTTCGTTTTATTGAATTTATTTTATATTACGTTTTCCAACCGTGTAAAGATGGATTTTATTAAAAACGTTAAAAACCCTCAACAAAAAAAAAACTCAATTTACTCGAAGAATTACCTGATCAACGTCAATGGCACTAAAGGTGTTTGGGTAATGTCACATCCTGGTTGTTCCTTGCCGTTATTTGGATAAAAATCTAAATGTCCACATGGTTGGGACATGCCATATCCTGTAAAATAAAAATATAAGAAAATTTCGGGAGAACAATGACGCGCGACCCTTTTTAGGATAGGTAGTACCGTACTTATAAATTGGGATCGTATGTAATAAAATAAGCTTCGACGAGCAATCCGTGCAGAAAACCTTCTTTACTACTGTTCTATTACATTCTGGAGATATCTGCAGTGACGGTTCGCGGGGTTTTTTCTGGTACGGCCGAGGAACAAGAGGTGGTAATACAGATAGGTGCGGTCACGTAGCCAGCCATCTCTGCAACTAACCCTACCTATCTGTATTACCACCTCTTGTTCCTCGGCCGTACCAGAAAAAACCCGCGAACCGTCACTGGATATCTGGAAGGTTACAGAACATTTTCACGGTTCTTCCAAAAATTGATTTTTTCACAAACATTCTGAAATCAAACTGGCGTGCTTTCCTTTTTAGAATAAGTAGCATCCTTAGATATACAACTTCTGTAATATTTTTAGAATTCCTTTGTTTATTTTAATTTCTGTTCGGATATTAGTTTTGAGGATCTCTGGATTATTTTTTATAATATGCGGCAACAGTACATTAGAACCAAAAAAGGTTTATTATTATTATTTACAGATCATAGAAAGTTTCATCCATAAAACTCAATTTGTTGAGAAGTTATTGCAATTTAAAAAAAAATTATATTCCAAATTCAATCATGAAAATTATAATTATAACAAAATATATGAATTTCTGAGATTTTCTCGCAGTTTCATCCACTAAAATTTCAGGAAAACCAGAAAGGATGATTTCCCCATTGAGATGGATTAGGCCAAGGTCAAAAATCAATCATTTAGTAAAACACTAACACAGTGTATGGTTTCAAATTAATTTTATTGTTCTACAACAATTGTTTCTGATACCATGGAGTTTCAACAAGTAACAACCTCATCGATCCAATATGAAAAATCAATATTCGAGTACGTCTTGAGGACCCCGTGGTAAATAGCCAGTTTGGCCTACCTCAACGGACACAAACACTAATTATATTTCGAATCGCTGTATCGATTTTAAATAGATACAACACGAGCCGTTTTAATTGGCAAGGTGAAATGCATAGGAAAATGAGAAAGTCGCCGGACAGGAGAAAAAACGTTGACCCACAGGTTTACAGTGTTTACAAGGCAAGTTCAAGGTTAATTTTAGAGCCATTAGCATCGAGAATTCAAAATGGTAAGTGCATGATTTTTTGAGAGTGAATATATGCCAAGGTTAATTTTGGAGAAATTAGCAGTAAGAATCCAACATATCAAGTAGGCGATTATTTTACAATAAACATATTGTAAAGTCCCGATGAGAAAAAATCGTTGACCCGAAGGTTAAATGAGTTGAAAAAGTAAATACAATGTTAATTTTAGAGCCATTAGCATCTATAATTCAAAACGGTAAGTGCATGATTTTTGAGAGTAAATATATACCAAGGTTAATTTTGGAGAAATTAGTATTAAGAATCAAAAATATAAAGTACACATTTTTGACAAAAATTCAACACTAAACAGATCACGTTCACTTCTTAAATAGTACCATTTAATCATAAATACTTTCTCTTGTGTAGAATACACGGCCGATTTTTAATCATAATGCGACAGCAAACGTCACTTTTTAGAACAAAATGAAATATCCGCCATTATGATTTCACGGCAAACCTTTCTTTTTAATTCAAAATAATTGTAAAGTTTTTAGCAAATATCTCGGTAAATACTCTGCAGAAACCATTGAGTATGGTACCAAATAATTCAGCTTAAAAATCTTTAAAAATAATGTAAGAACACAAATAATGTCAAATAATTAGGGGAGGCAATATTAGCACATTTTAAATTTTACATGTAAATCCTTATCGACCGGTTTGCAATTCAACACCCTATATATATTACAACTATCAGTTACGGGTAAGAGACCAACAATATCTAAGAAGGCATTCAAAGGGTTTTCTTAAGGCTGTAGTAATAATTAGAGGCACTTTAAATGTTAATAAATATTTGTTAAAACTATCGGTGACGGATAAGGGCCCAACTATATCTAAGAACACTTTTTCGTATGGCTTTCTTGAGCAAATGGCATTTTGGTTGATTTTGCTTGCTTATTTCGTTGACAAATTTCACAGGAGCTGAAATATGGTTTAACGTCCTTATACTAGGGCTGGAATTTTTCTTCAAAGATTTCCAATCACGTTTACTTTCGTTCGAAGATTTATAGAAAATCTACGAAGAATGTCTCTAAGTTGCGAAGATTCGAGGATTTGAAGCTTCGAATTTTTGAAGTTTTAAAGTCTTATTTCGCGAAAATTGATAAATGAAAACATTTATTTATATCAAATTATTTCACTAATAAAAACGATTAATTGTTGCAATATATGTTTTTTACCTTGCCAATACATTAGTTTCATGTTAATATATTATTACAGCAACTGCATTTTTTCTTCTTGAAATTACATTAAATCCCTAACTATTTAAGGTTTTGGGATTGAAAATTTCGAAAACTACACAACTTCGATTCTTCGAAAACATCGCAACTTTGATAGTATGAATCTTCGCAACTTCGAATCTTTAAAAAATTCGATAGGTTCTTCGGATTCTTCGAAGCTTGTACGTACACTTCTTTATAAAATATTAACTTACCCAGGAAGAAAATCCCCTTTCCGTCTGTATGGATTACATCAACTAGTTCTGCATCAGATTGGTCCAATCTGACATGAGCAGGCATATTCTGAAATGTTACAAATTTTGGAATTCCAGTTAATCAAGAAATCTTGCAACAGAGCCAGCTAAGTTTTTTAGCCAAACTTTTACAAAACATATACAGTGAGCATTTTGTAACTTAAATTAGTAAAATCATCAATATCATCAAAATATCAGTTTATTTTTCCGTCAGTTTGAGATAAAGAACCTTATCAATTCATTACATTTCTTAAATCCTTGAAATTAAAATTCACATGTTCAGACGTAGAATTTCATTACCAATAGAATTACCGAATCGTTGAAGCTTTGAGTTATTTCCAATGAACGAGTTTTCTATAATTCCATGTGATATTTACGTTTGTTTACAAAGATAACCATGGCAACTAAGTAAATTACCTATGGTCACTTGTAAATTATGGAATGTATTAATATTACAACAAGCACCGTTAACAGGGTGATCCTGATGTACAGCTTTATCTTATGCTCTCTAATAATAATAATAATAATGTTTATGTACAAGTTTACAAATTTTTACAAGGAAAAACAAAACGTACTATCTTAAATGTAATATACATTGTAAATTGTAAATAAACTATAACACTCAAAAAGCAGTGCTTGACTGATAATATAATCTCTGTAAGATTATATCTGTTTTATAAATAATAACAACGAATCTTAGTGTCTTTACACTTTAATCTGTCCAACTAAGTCATTCTGAAAAGAGATTACGTGCCTATTACAAAAATTCTTTTTGTGCTATCAAAATCGAAACGTGCCAAAAAACCAGAACTAGAAAAATTATCTACCTAACTATGAAAGAAAAGACACGATTTTTGATTTATTTTTCAATCTAATGCCCCTTTACTTTAACGTAAGGTGTGAGCTACAGAATTTTGTTGCTGAGTTGGCCATGCCTGAGAGAGGGAAACATAGCAGTCATGTCTGAGATTAATTAATTTTTTTAAATCTAATTCAATTGAACTAATCTAGTCTCGTGATGTAATAATACCTCATTTATCTCACAGACAACTCTGAAACAAAATTTTGTGGCTTACATTTGATACTTGCGCCATTTGTCCCGCAATGAGTTAATACCACTGGGAAAAAAATATTATTGAGGCTCAAAATGTCGACCTTTCAACTGCTCGTCTGTTCCTAAGCGATATTTCTTTTTACTTTCTCCGTTACGTGTGTGTGTGTGTGTGCGTGTGTGTCTATCTGTGCACGCTGTATCTCAAAAACTAATAGAGCAATTAATATAAAACTTTGAACATCCGTGTTATTTAATAATCTGAAGAACTGAAAAGCTTTTGGTAAAATTTCGTACACCGGAATTGGGCGTTTACCTTAACTGTTTTTTGTTTTTTGCCAATATTTTCTTAAATATGAAAAATATTACAAAAACATTTAAACAAACTTTGAAGACAACAAAGAAATGAACATCTTTTGCTTGAAAACATTTTTCATAAAATCATTTTTATTCGAGAAAAAAATTATTTTATTTTTTTAAATTTTTGTTTTATAATTATAAAACGATAATAGTTACAGCAAATTTATGTCAACATTAATTGTAGAAAATGCTAAAATGAATAAGTTATAAAGAATAAATTTTTTTCGAAATCCCTTTAGTTTTTGAGTAAACTGAGTTTTTGAATTAGAAGTACATTTTTCCATCTTTCATAATTTTGACGTTTTAAACGTCAGTTTTATCCGAGTCTACGAAACGTTCGATGCACACTTAAAATATGATTTAAATTGAAAAGAAACCATGGAAGCCTAAATATAAATGATACCATCAAGTCGGAGAAAGTAACATGATGGCCACATCACCATTTTTAGATTTCTGAACAGGTAACGTCGGACAGTGCCAGATCCGGACTATACGGCGGATGGTTTATCTCAGTAAAGCGAAATTCTTGCAGGCAAGCTTTATACACGGTCGCATTGTCATGAAGAAGGTGCACATTCGCTTGCAATAATCTGGATCGTTCTTCGGCAATGGCTGTATTCCTCTTTTCTAGGATGTTACCGCCTCTGCAGTTATTGCCTTCGGGCATATATTCAATCAGAACAATACCTTTGCATGTCCCAAAAGATGGTTGACAAGAGTTTTCCAGCTGAAGATTGCGTGTGAGCTTTGTTTTGGAGGAGGATAACTTTTTATGCACCCATTGCATAAACTCTAATTTTATCTCACGGTCGCAGTTACGTATTAAAGCCTCATCACCAGCCACTACCCGCATTAAGAAGTCTGGGTCGGCTTTCAAAGAATTCAAATTGATTCAACAGGGGATAACAATCTGGGGACCGAGTTTGCTGAAGCTTCACTCATGCCCAATTGGGCGTGCAATATTATCAAACGATAGGTTCAGATATTTTCAATGTTGTAGGATTACACTTTGTTGCAGATTTCACCGCTTCTACAGGCCTTCCACTTTTGGGATCATTCTCTGTGGATTCACGTTCCCAGCAAAACTGTTTAATTTACTTTAAAAAACTGTTAATTGTTAAATTTAATTATGAAATTTGACGAAGCATTAACTCCATACACTACAATCATTCGTTCGCGGATTGTTTGCTTCTTCTTTTTTATACTTTCGATGCTCCAATTTCAAAAGACTAATCTTTATACTTATATATATATATTTATACTCTTTATACTTGTCACTATTTGACATTAATAGCTGAATCTTGTCAATTTTTTCAATCATGGCTGGGTAGATAGTTTATCTAGTTCCGCTTATTTTCTAAAAAAATTAAATATGAACCCTTTGCACTCGTATTTACTAGTGACAAAACGTATTTTGGCGACTATAAGTCGCAAAGGGTTAAACTTTTCATACCTGAAAATATGGTTCTGCAGGATCCAATCCTGTGATACGTCCCAGTCCAGAAACCAGAGCTCCCGCATATCCTGCAGTATGAGCTCCCAACGAATGACCTATTATGTGAACATCAGCCGGATCAACGCTATAGTTTTTCTAAAAAAGAAGCATGACATTTGTAATATTTGACAAGAGGCAAGCTCCACAGAATCTTCTAAAAAAACAACAAGAATTAATGCGTGTTGCGGCGGTTCAGTTTGGGTACTTACGATGAGGAAATTTATGAAATAACCCAGTTCCAGCCCTACGAGGCGGGTGTTCGCAGTGGCTTGGGTGTACAGGGGTAAACTGCCGCCTGCCCAATCTACCACGATTACGTTCATGTCGTCGGCTTTGATGAGTTCATCTCTCATGTCACCAACCTAAAATAAAAAGAAAATAGCAATGTATTCGATAAATTTTACTGATTTTGTGTATTCAATTCAAATATAGCACTATCCGATATAAAATTACGATTGCAATCACTTATGACATTAACTAACAGTGTGTGGAACGTTTTTTTTTGCGCCAGATACAAGTCCATAAGGCCAGCCCAAGGAGATTGGGATAGATAAAAAACTAATTTAAACCTCATACAATTAAGATGTTTGAATACAGCACAAATGTTTTCAAATGAATTACTAAAACTAGTTTTTGCAATTTTTTTTTTGAAGGAAGGATAATTGACGGAAATTTGGGTTGAGGAATTATGGATGATATGGGGGCATTGGATTAGACAGCGTAGGTCATTCAGACACAACCGATTCTTTATAATACATTATTCATATTAAATGAAAATAGACATCCACAAACACCCATGCCCTCGCCGGGATTCGAACCCAGGACCCTCTGTATTAGTTCTAGCGCGCTAACACACGCGGCTAGCGGGCCGGCTTTTTGCAAATTTTACATAAAAAAATGTTTCCTCAAGATCAGAGACTCCCAATATTTTTAAGATGTTGTACCGGTATGTAGTAGACAATATAATGGCGTGCCAATTTGCCCAAAAAAAATGTCATGCGATGACCTTTTTAAATCGCTTATTTCTCTTAAAAATATTGTTTTCATTCACTTATCGCGAACCTGCAGGTCAACATTCGCGTACGGGTACATACTACAGATTAGAATCGTCTGCTTTAGATGATTAGTACCAACAAAAACCAAAATAAATTAGTATAAGTTTCAATCAATTTTCTCAGTTTAGAGTGAATGTTTATACACCACGAACGTATGGGACGTGATGTAATTTTAATTAACGAGTAGCCTAATTAGGGTATGTGCGTACCTAACGAGTATTTTTATTGAAACCGGCCTTGTTTAAGCATATTAAGAAATATTACAACACAATCATGTCAATGAGCCAAAAGCAATTAAACCATTTGTTGATGCATACAAATCGTAAGTTTATAATCCCAATGCAATACAAAAAATATTGATGTGGCCATCAGATTTAATGATTATATTTAAAAAAATAGTGACATCTCAAAAATACCTTATTCCTTATAAATCGTTCATTTTAAGATTCTCTACAATTATTGTTAATGTAAATTTGATTATTTCATAATTATAGACAAAAAAAATATTTTTTTCAAAAATGTCTACGGGAAACATTTATTAACAGAACTTTTTTGTTGTCTTTAATGCTCGTGAAAATGTTTTTCTAATATTCTACACAGTTAAAAAATATCGGAAAAAAAAACAAGAAACGTTTAAGGTAAACACCCGCTTCTGTACGAAGTTTTACCAAAAGCATTTCAATTCTTCCGATTGCCAAATAAAGCTTATGCTCAAAGTGTGATTTGAAAATATTTAGTAGTTTTCGAGATACAGACAGACACACAGCAGATAGACAGACAAACCCATAGCAGACAGACACACAGAACACACAGGCAGACACACAGCAGATAGACAGACACACAGCAGATATACAGATAGACATACACACATCAGATAACCAGACACACATCAGATAGACAGATAGACAGACACACAGCAGATAGACAGACACACAGCAAATATACAGATAGACAGACACACAGTAGATAGACAGACATACAGCAGATATACATATAGACAGACACACAGCAGATAGACAGATAGACAGACACACAGCAGATATACAGATAGACAGACACACAGCAGATAGACAGACATACAGCAGATACACAGATAGACAGACACACAGCAGATATACAGATAGACGTACACACAGCAGATAGACAGACACACAGCAGATATACAGATAGACAGACACACAGCAGATAGACAGACACACAGCAGATATACAGAAAGACAGACACACAGCAGATAGACAGACATACAGCAGATATACATATAGACAGACACACAGCAGATAGACAGATAGACAACAGATATACAGATAGACAGACACACAGCAGATAGATACATAGACAGACACACAGCAGATAGGCAGAGAGACAGACACACAGCATACAGACAGACAGACAGATACATAGCAGACAGACAGACAGACAGACACACATCAGACAGACAGACAGATGCACAGACAGACAGAGACAGCAGATAGACAGACAGACACACAGCAGATAGACAGACACACATCAGATAGACAGATAGACAGACACACAGCAGATAGACAGACACACAGCAGATATACAGAAAGGCAGACACACAGCAGATAGACAGACATACAGCAGATATACATATAGACAGACACACAGCAGATAGACAGATAGACAACAGATACACAGATAGACAGACACACAGCAGATAGATAGATAGACAGACACACAGCAGATAGGCAGAGAGACAGACACACAGCATACAGACAGACAGACAGATACATAGCAGACAGACAGACAGACAGACAGACAGACACACATCAGACAGACAGACAGATGCACAGACAGACACACATCAGATAGACAGATAGACAGACACACAGCAGATAGATAGACACACAGCAGATAGATAGACACACAGCAGATATACAGAAAGACAGACACACAGCAGATAGACAGACATACAGCAGATATACATATAGACAGACACACAGCAGATAGACAGATAGACAACAGATATACAGATAGACAGACACACAGCAGATAGATAGATAGACAGACACACAGCAGATAGGCAGAGAGACAGACACACAGCATACAGACAGACAGACAGATACATAGCAGACAGACAGACAGACAGACAGACAGACACACATCAGACAGACAGACAGATGCACAGACAGACAGAGACAGCAGATAGACAGACAGACACACAGCAGATAGACAGACACACATCAGATAGACAGATAGACAGACACACAGCAGATAGATAGACACACAGCAGATATACAGAAAGACAGACACACAGCAGATAGACAGACATACAGCAGATATACATATAGACAGACACACAGCAGATAGACAGATAGACAACAGATATACAGATAGACAGACAGACAGCAGATAGATAGATAGACAGACACACAGCAGATAGGCAGAGAGACAGACACACAGCATACAGACAGACAGACAGATACATAGCAGACAGACAGACAGACAGACAGACAGACAGACAGACACACATCAGACAGACAGACAGATGCACAGACAGACAGAGACAGCAGATAGACAGACAGACACACAGCAGATAGACAGACAAACCCATAGCAGACAGACACACAGAACACACATGCAGACACACAGCAGATAGACAGATAGACAGACACACAGCAGATATACAGATAGACATACACACAGCAGATATACAGATAGACAGACACACATCAGATAGACAGATAGATGCACAGACAGACAGAGACAGCAGATAGACAGACAGACACACAGCAGATAGACAGACAAACCCATAGCAGACAGACACACAGAACACACATGCAGACACACAGCAGATAGACAGATAGACAGACACACAGCAGATATACAGATAGACATACACACAGCAGATATACAGATAGACAGACACACATCAGACAGACAGACAGATGCACAGACAGACAGAGACAGCAGATAGACAGACAGACACACAGCAGATAGACAGACAAACCCATAGCAGACAGACACACAGAACACACATGCAGACACACAGCAGATAGACAGATAGACAGACACACAGCAGATATACAGATAGACATACACACAGCAGATATACAGATAGACAGACACACATCAGACAGACAGACAGATGCACAGACAGACAGAGACAGCAGATAGACAGACAGACACACAGCAGATAGACAGACAAACCCATAGCAGACAGACACACAGAACACACATGCAGACACACAGCAGATAGACAGATAGACAGACACACAGCAGATATACAGATAGACATACACACAGCAGATATACAGATAGACAGACACACATCAGATAGACAGATAGACAGACACACAGCAGATAGACAGACACACAGCAGATATACAGATAGACAGACACACAGCAGATAGACAGACACACAGCAGATAGACAGATAGACAGACATACAGCAGATAGACAGACACACAGTAGATAGACAGATAGACAGACACACAGCAGATAGACAGACACACAGCAGATATACAGATAGACAGACACACAGCAGATAGACAGATATACAGACACACAGCAGATATACAGATAGACAGACACACAGCAGATAGACAGATAGACAACAGATATACAGATAGACAGACACACAGCAGATATACAGATAGACAGACACACAGCAGATATACAGATAGACAGACACACAGCAGATATACAGATAGACAGACACAGCAGACAGGCACATAGCAGACGGATAGAGCTTTTTTTAACACCTCCCTATTTATTTATTTATTTATTATGTATATACGGGAAACCCCTTTTACAAAAATTTTAATACAAAATACAAAATAGACGTCATTCTTAAAACTGATAATTAACAATAAAATAAAAGAAACACTATTAATTACAATTACAAATTATCCGACATGTTCGCTTATTCATGGACGAATAGATTATAAAGAAGCGGCGATGTAGGGGAGCCCTGAGGGACACCTGAAAAGCGGCAAAGGGACGGGAGAGAGTGTGAAACTTTCGATGAGTTGGATGGGACATTTAGGGAATTACACTTATACCACAGACCCCGATGCTTCGCCGTGTCAAATGATTTTTATTGTCGAGACAAACTATGGCGAACTTGTTTTTTTCAACACTTCTCAAAAGGGATCTCAACAATGATACTAACGCTGAATTCTAATTTTTTATTTTCAAGATCAAAATACTCTCCCGTACTTTGTACAGAGAAAGTAAGAAACAGGAATGTATATTTAAAGGGCTGAAAATAACTGTTCATGATGAGACGGGAATAAATTTCAGAAGAATACTCATTAATTAACTAATTTCGTCTTGTTGTATTATTAAAATTTACTAAAATATTATTCATAATTATAAATATAGTCTTATTACATTATTATTTACATTCAAATATCATTCTATAGTTTACAATATTTATAGCCGTCCCAAAATGTCGTGACACATTGCGCAGTGAACAAATTTCAAGAGCGCCGGAAACTCAAATTTATTCAGCGTTCGCCTCCGAGTGAATATAGTCGGGCCGCTGAGAGCTGCCTGTGACTCATCGCTTAAAATCGCATGAATCAAGATTTAAGTAAACGTAAGTCCGTAAGAAAATTTAGTGCCGCGCTGATTTTCAATGGCGGGATATTTAAAAATTCTCGCGCACCACCTAAACAAACTTTTTACGGTTATGTTATTTGACGTAGCGCTCGCGTGTTTTGTGTGTTTATATGAAGCGTGCCAATGCGATGCAAGAGTCATGCGTGAGCTTAGACCTACGTTTACGCTGCCCTATTCTTTAACACGCAGACACACGTTCGTCTTTTATTTCATACTGTTTCGTACATGATAGAAAAAGATAGATATAAAATGCAAAGCAATTCTTAGTACGAAAATGCATGAGTCATCGTCAGCTCTCAACGGATGAACTATATAATGTAAATGTAGACACAGAATCAGTCGCGAAGTTATGATTCATCTTCAATTCGGTGATGCACCGACGTGTAGATTTGTTATTGCGTTCTCTCCGGAAACTTTCCCACTCTGCGCAAACTTTACCCCCAGGTGTCACAACATTTTGGGAAGCCTCTACCTATATAATTATTTCCTATTTCTTTAAAATAAAATATGCAGAATAACAATGTGTTACCTATAATGATCAAGTTATACCAATTTTAATTTTAAAAGAAAATGAATGATCTCGTTAATTTAAATATCAGAATTACCACCTACGTTTTTTCGTTTAAGATTAATTAACTATTTCGCACACAATCTAGGAGTAAGTAGGACATTAAAAATTAAAAAAATTACTATCCGAAAAACGTCTTCAATTCCATCATAATTACCTTTAATTGGCATTACGATGATGGTAAAAAAAATCACCAGAGCCCGCATTACAGCCAGACACGTTAATTTTGTAACTCGTTACGTAATTAGTTGTAATGTAAGAATGTTAAATCTATGACCTACTTAATACTATTTGGCCATAATTTACACATCAAAATAGAATAAAATAAATGTTTTTTTTTTATATTAGTATAAATAGTAAAGTATTTCTCGGATTAGGTTTTAATTAGCACTTGATAAAACATATTGTTGTATGTAATAATAATAACAATAATAATAATAAAACATCAAGTTTTTTATTATTATGTCATAGTAGTATTTCGCCTTATTATAGCATTTTCAAAATTTTTGGAAAATGTCAAATTACAGCGAAACTAGTCGAGAATTTTAAACATTCAGAATTTAAACACATTAATGTATTATTTGATTTTCAAAGTTTCATTTTGCTTTTACTGCAGGTGTTTTGTCACACTTATTCAGACGAAGAAAACTATCATATTTCTTCGCCTGAACCTTAATTGTTTATCATGATTTTTTAACTCGGCGCCTCAATAATCAGTTTATTAAAAATTATTTTATAGTTTTATTTCAAAATTTCTTACCACACAAATAAATTATTTCCACCATGGTCCACACCAACTTTGCATACCAATATACACTCGGCGTCAAAAAAAAGCGCCACTCGAAAACTCGCGAAAAAACTCGATTTTTCAAACCGTCGTTATTGGGTCCAATTTGGTCGAAAATCGATGAATCTTTCAGTTTGGGAAAGATTCTTTTATCTTTAAGAATGTATAGTTGATTTTGAGCCCAAGTCCAAAAATCAACTACACATTCTTAAAGATAAAACTTGAATCTTTCCCAAACTAAAAGATTGATCGATTTTCGACCAAATTGAACCAAGTTACGACGGTTTGAAAAATTGAGTTTTTTCGCGATTTTTTTTGACGCCGAGTGTATAAGTTATTCAGTTCCTGAATTTGTCTAATTCAAAGTTATTTATTACAATATTTTACATTAAGAAAATTATACTTCATATACATTACTTAATAATTGTATTTGTTATTCAATTACGTGAATTTAATTTAAACTAATTTGTATAGAGAACATCGTATTACAGCCAGCGCCAATGAACTCGTATTTTCTATTTATTATTTTAACTTTCGATATTAGTGATTACTTTCTCCTACCACATTTTTTTAAATATATTGAACACATTATTATTACTCACTAAATTCCATTGTTAATACCATTATGTACCTTACGTAATTACAGACACAAACAAAAGCGTAACACTTACCCAATTCGAGAGAGGCGTGTCGATGAATCCGTGTATGATGAACTTGGTTTTCTTTTTCGGGTCGTATTTCGATTTTTTAATCGTTTTATCGTCCTGGGCTCGCAAAATTTGACCCTGAAAAGAAAATATACATTATAAATGTGACTTATTCAAATTTAAGAATTTGCAATTCATTTATTTTATTGCATAATGATTGAAAAATACGAAATTTTTGTTAAGTAGCCAAAAGGCGTGTACGTTATATTCAAATATTTACCTATAATCCATTCACGATCAGCTTTTTATAAAATAGGCCATGTTAGGGCGACATTTTTATTGGCACGATTTAATTAGTCGCCAAGTCGTTCTGTTTTGAGGTTATAATTTATAAAGGCCAGCAATATTTTTCGATATAAAATTCGCTTTCCCGTTAAATATATTCGCACACAAATAAGTTTAGAAAATTTATTAAGAGAATTTGCAAAACCTGCAAAAAGCAATCCAATAGACTTCTCTTCAAGTGTCGTTTGTAATCTCATAGTCTTGCATTTATTGGTATAACTTTAATCACCCATCGATATCAACATGGCCCGTGGGTCATGATTTTATGAAGAAAAAAACATATTTATAACTAAACCACCCACGACGTTTCTCTTTCTCAGTTTTAAGAAATGAAGGTGACTTCTATGGAATAAAATAACATTAACGCATGAAAATTAGGTGAAATTTCGATTTGGATGTAATGCATGAACGGCTCAGTTATTTTTGTAATTTAAATAATAGTTATTGGAAAAATGTGGTAATTTAACGACCGTAATGGTGTTGTTTTCTAAAATAAAAATCGTGATGGTGTTTTTAAGAATATGCTAATGGTTTAGCGAAAGATAAGATGTGACATTTATTGGAAATAAGAGAAGCGTGTATAAGTAAGCATTTCCGGTTGATTTAATCATTTTAGAATTTAATAATATACTATTAAGTTAATTAAGAATTAATAACATGTATCAAATACATATTTATACATAAGAATATTTATCTGATTGATATTGAAAGCGTTTATTTTGTGATACATCTTACAAGTTGAAATACTTTCTTTGTCAATGTCAACAGAAATCATGTGATATTAACAAAAAATAGTTATTTATTATATGAATGTGGAATGTACGTAATTAGTCCCGTAAAAAAAAGTTTAAAAAGGGTAATTTTCTTAAGGGACTAATGAGGAATTCCACATGAGTATAATATAAAATTTTATCCAAAATCGTCTGTAATTGCATTAAAAATTAAAATAATGTTTATAAAATTTCGACAAGAAATTTTGACGTACGTGGTGTCAATTTGAAATATTTCAAAAATCCTCCTATGAAGGATCTATGCATTCCGTGAGAGAAACTTATTCTCTCACTAGGGGGTAATGAGCAACATTACATGGCTCAAATGACCACTGTAATTCGATTATTACACCCGATTTTGTATAAACTTGATTCGATCTCTATCATTTGTAAATAAATTAAATGAGCTCTTAGACTTGAAAAAACAGAAAACAATTTTCGAAGAAAAATCGTTTTTAATCGTTTTTAGGCGTTTCTAGTCGATTTAAGGACTATTTACGAAAAAAGTCATTTTGCGTATTTCCGTTCCTGGAAGTCCCACCTTTTTTTATAGACAAATAGTGTTCAGATTGAGATCTTGGACGAAAGAAAACAGAAACATTTTTTGAAGAGAACATTTTTTTATTCGTTTTTTAGGCGTTTCCAGTCGATTTAAACACTATTTACGACGAAAGTCTTAGTGAGACTTAATTTTGCAGAATATTGAATATTCACATATTCAAGTTATATTTCGTCTTTATTTCATCTACCATTTGTGTTTGACACTAGCGATGACTAGATGGCGTAGCAAACCATTCTACTATTTTAAAATAACAGATGATGATTCCTAAATTACAAACTTCTTAAAATGTATTAATAGAAAGTTCCCCCAGTTGATTGTAGATGAATTAAAAATAAACCAAAATGCAATACATTTCGCTATCTATTCAATAAATTTTTTTTCAAATTTATTTATTTATTCAATAAATAATTTGTTTTTGTACTCTTTATAAGACTCATTATTGTAGACAGCGAAATATATCGCATTTTGTTTTATTCTTAAATATATAAATCGTATTATATGAACGATATAATAAAAATGCTGTTCATTGTCGCGGTGACTCTAAGATGGAATGGAACGGAAACCCGCTGTAGTAAAATGCAACGGTTACTTAATGCGTAAAGCTTGCATTCCAAGCGTAAATGTAATTTAATTAGAGCTATTAAAATACTGTTAGGTCACCTTATCGTACCTCATTATTACTGTAGATGGCGACCTAAATCCGATTTTTGAAATAATAGGATCAGTATTTTAATTCAAATCACCACTATGACAACTAAAAAAGGGCCACACCTCCTTAACTGTTTTGTATCTTTAGATACGTGCTGTGATGATTAATATTATACTGTACAATTATTGATCACACCCCCAGAAGAATAGTGTTGTAACTTACAAAAATATATCACATCATTTTTCATAATTTTTTTGTTCTATTATATTTTCAACTAGAATACTGTCATAACTGCATCTACAAAGCATTCAGTTAAAAAAAGACATTATGACGTCCACAAATTCACTAAACTTTATAAAATACTGTCGTATATAACATACAACAATATTTGAAAATATCAATGTTGATTTGGAAGTTACGACACTGTTCTTCTGGGGGTGCGATATACAGGGTAAGTTTTTTTATGTTCTGTATGGGGAGATTTTGAAAACTTTAATAGATAGAGGAACGGTTAAAATGGCAAAGTAGTACAGCTTTACGAACCTTATAAAATGACAATGGGAACTAGATATTTTGAAAAATGTTTCTAAGATTGCATTACAATAACACAAAGTTACTTTTTTTAACCATAGTTGGCTATAGTTTAATTGGAAAGATATTTTCGTTATCTTTAACCCGTTTTTATAAATGTCATATTTTATTTAAAAAAATATAGTTAGCATTGAAACAATTGCAACCAAGTTTATTTGGACGTTCATCAATGTTTCATTGTATTAGTGTTACTTGTAAGCGTTTCCGAAAGTTCTAATGGATTTTTCTAACGAAGAAATGTGTGACATGCTTCTTTATTATATTCAATTTAATAAGAATGCCGCACGTGTCACAAAACAATATTTTAATGAATATTTCCACCGTTACATTATTTAGTGTAAATTTATCTAAAACTTTCTTATAACAATTTTGGTCGATATACAGGGTGTATTTGAAATAACAAACAGGCATTTAAGGGCACATACACAAAATATTTGTGAACCCATTACCGTCAAAATTTATTCGAATTTTTTTTTTTTAATTTTCCTAATTTTTCGAGGTTTTTTAAACATTTTGAGAACCGATGCTTTTCTCATTTAATTAGGTCTGCATGGAATGTGTGTTTGTTTATTTAAAACGCGAGATACGATTTCTTGCCTCCGAAATTTGAAGTGTTATTGCAACGTTTTGTTTTTTGTAAAAGATTCATTGACGCCTAAAGAGCACTCAGATATTTCCTACGCGCTTGTTGTAATTCGATATCCAAAGCCGATGCCGTTTAAAAATTAGCCACTGCCCCCAAACATGTTGCGTATTTTCACTCATTAACTTTAATAATTAATTGCGGGCTTTTTGTTACAGTTATAAACAAAATAATAGCGAATATTGTTTAAAAATAATATAATCTCTTTGTGGTTACGAGCCTGTTCGTTATTTCAAATACACCCTGTATACATACAGTGTTTTCCAGCATGCAAAGTATACATTTTCTCAATCTTTTTATTCAAAACTTTTTCGGGAATATTTTCGGAACTCTTTTCCGAACTTTAAGACATTTTTCGGGTCTTTCTCAGTCTTTTTTGGGCCTTGTTTTTCAAGACTTTTTTATCAGACGCTTTTTTCCAGGAGTTGTCTCAGTACTGTTTTTCAAGACTTTTTTGTTCAGGACCTTATTTTCGGGGCAAAGAAGCTCTGAAAACAAAAATCTTGAAAAAAGAACTTTTTTAAGGCCTCCTTTTTCAGGATTTTTTTTATAAGCTTTTAAGCTTTCATTTAACACCCAGTTCGTATGGTTTATCACTGCAGTTATTGTGTCTAATCTTTTTAGGTAAAAGCCAAACAAACTGGATGTTAAATGAAAATAAAAATTTACAGGCTAAAATGTATATTTTCCGTTTTGGACCACTCTGTATTAATAGATCACAACATCGCTACAAAATGACAACTAATTAAATGCTGAAGTAATTTTCTAATCGACTAACAAATATTGATTCTATCAAAATGGCGGAGCTAACCCTTTCGGCCCTGGTGGTGGCAATTGCCACCGCAACATTTACTATGACAATCCATATTTTTGCTGTTTATCACTAGATGTCACTTCAACAAAGCCTCACTAATTAATTCCTATACTAATTAATCAGATGAGTTGAAATTTGGTATTTATGGTCTTAAGAAGCTCCCCATCAATAATAATTAACAAACAATTTTTTTTTTCAAATTTAAAAATCCAGGGCTGAAAGGGTTAATACTTTAAACTTTTTTTAAGAAGATGCACAGACACTATCTATGATTATCCATCAACAGACTTTAGTGTGGGCACAATCTTCCTAGGACGCACCCTGTATAAATAATTACATATAAGACATATACAAGTATCATTCCGAAATTATTGCTCACCTCTAATGGGTTTAATCTGGTGTATAGAATAAATCTTGTGTTTATCACAGATCTGGGCAGTGGAAAGACGTTGAACGGCCTGTGAATCAGGTGGTACCAACTTCTGGTGATGTTTAAACATCCGAGCTCGTCGTAGCATCTCGACTCGTTTTCAACTGAAAATAAGAATAAAAATAGATTTTACAATTATTCACATGCATTCACTATGTATACTCAGTAATCGGAAACGTTTTTAAAGTAAACAAAGTTGGCTACATTTTGAAATGTGAATGATAAAAGTAATATAACTCCAATTCCTTCAATGTTTCGGGAGGGAATGATCTGAAATAGTGAGATTTTGATATTTTCCGTTCAATTTATAAGAAATTTAATTAGACTAAATTGATCGGGACAAAAGATACCTTGAGCTTTCGCCCATTAATTTACGGTAACCAGAAATTACTCAAAATTTAGCCAATGTTGACGTTGAATCATCAAAATCGAAACCGAATGTTCGGAAGTTGTGCATTTTTTTTAATTCGTGCAACGTGATTTTTGTGGCTTTGTAATTGAAAAAATTGGGATTGCGGCAATTTTCAATGATTTGAACACTTTTTTTTATCAAAACTAACTTTTAATTGACAACAACGTGATTTTGTTTATCATGGCCATGCCTTATCTAAATATTTTTTATAAATATGGTACTATTACAATAATTAGTTGTGGATGGTGAATTTTTCAATTCAGTTTTCTTAAGTTTCAATAGATAATTTTAACTAATCAATCTAACCACTAACAAATTACACATTTTCTCAAACACGCCACATGCAGAAAGTCTACATCTTACCTCAGGAAGTGCCCAATTATCCTTCTCTTATTAAACCACCAGCAACTGCATGTTCATGTGGACATTACACATAAATCAGAGTGTAATTACGGTGCATACAAACCCAAGCTGCATTTGCATTATTAACATTATGATGCAAATTCATGCTTCCTACAATAAAGCTCACTTTTACTTCTCACATAATATTTTAATGTTATAGTTTATGGCGTTACGGTCGTTAAACATACAAAAAATGTGCATTTCTTTCTAGAAGTTATATAGGAACTCTCTTGTAGGCATTCCAATCTAAACAAATCACAAAACGTATAGAGCATAGGCTGAATTACTTTAGAAAGTTGAATACGTTCGTGATTATTGATTTTTTTTGGGTTTAACAATTTACTAATTAGGGTTTTAATAGGTACTACTGGTTAAATCGGCAATATTAGAAATCGCAAAATAAATAATTACTGTAAAGGCAGTGATAAAATGCTAGTATTCTCTAAATCTGTCAATAATATTGTAGAGGGTTGGCAAAATTCGGCGTTTCGGGGATTTTCATCAATATGAAGTTATATATCTGTGGCTTGGTGCTAAAAAGGCCAAAGTCAAATATTTTACAATTGAGATAATCGAGATAAAAGTTTTATTAAAAATGATTTTATTTGCTGATTTTGTAAAGTATAAGTTTTTTTTAAATCTGTTATTAGTTAAACTAGACACTGGCCCTTTCAGCATTAAAGTTAATATTAAAGATATCGAGAAAAATAATCTAATGTACTGCTTAACTCCAAACAGTAAAATTGTGACATTGGCCCTTTTAGCACCAAGCCACAGATATTATTCAGGCACTTTTTTTGAAAAGAATAAAATAAGGTTAATAGAATTCCGATATCTTCATTAATATGAAAGTTGTAACTTAAAGTTGTGTTTAAATATAAAGTATAGCTGGGTTTGGCCTTTTTTTTCTCTTTTCAACGATACATAGCATGTGGGGTAGTATTTGTAATTTCATAAAAATCTAGTAAAAACGTTTATTTTTGAAACGTCAAATACATTTTCTCACTTTCATCTTAGTCGGCTTGTGTTATTTATAGACACATTAATTGTTTTGTATTGAACAATAGTACATTATTATATAAGTTTAATAAGAGGGTATATTGTGGCACGAGTGGGATTGTAACGAGTGCCCCGCAGTGCCTCTTATTAAACAAGTATAATATACTATTTTTTCTACTTTGGTTTTAGTTAAGGATTTATTTCGAAAATAAAATATATACTTAAACCTAGTGAGTTTTATCTTTTAACATGTGGCAGCACTAAAAACATTTGATCCTTTCGAACGAATTTAATATTTGACATTCGTATTTCTACGGCGATTTCAATAGTTAATTTTAAAACATGTTAAATCAAGAATATTACTTACACACCTCCAAAAATAAGGGAGGTTGCCGAGGGTGCGATAAACAAACTATTTCCACGTAAGTTGTAACCAATTTAAGCTTATAAAATAACGCAACGCCTAAATGATAATCGAAATTTAAGGTTATGTTTACTCGTGTATTAAAAATCCACACCGAATTAACACACCGACTCAAGCGGCTCTTTTTCGCCGCGAATGAAACATGCATTATACTCTCGCTGTTTCTTCCGTGATATTCGTTTTGCAAACAAAGTGATAATACATATAATAAATTACAAGCTTTCCTCTATGTATGTTGTGTTGCCTAAACGTCGCCGCCGAGAGCTAAGTGAATTCAAGCGTCCGGCCATTGTCACCGAGTTCCTACATTTTCCACGCGGGTAAAAAATGATCAATATGACGCCTCTGTTTTTTTTTAACTCTAGTGGTACTGGTGGCGAACTCCCCAATATGCATACGAACATATTCAGTGTGTAACGCATTGGATGATTCCAATTATCCTATGAATTAACGGCAATTTTACATTTTGATGTCGACATATGTCACGTTTCAGTACTGCCAATCGCAACAACTAAAATGTTACCACAAATAGTTTAATAATGAGCAAAAACTGTAAAATACAAAATCTCATTATTAAACTATTTTCGATATAACAAAAGGTCGATTGTTAAACCAATTTTCATCATCAATTCCAGCCTCGCGCAATCTATGCCCTCGGATATAACGCAGTATTTCCCGACTCGGTATGTAATATACTATTACAGCTCCTTTCCTATAAAATGTAATAGTGAGAAAAGGTATTTCTGATTTCTACTTTCGAGTCTTATATAAAAAAATCATCTAATATTTTCATTTTTTCTTTCAATTCTATAGAATTTGTTGAATTACTTTAATAAGAGATTATTTAAATATTCTAAAGACGTGTTTATATTCGTCTTTTTAAGAGAAATTTTTCGTTAGTGATATCGTTGTAATGTATAAGTAGTACCTGCATTAACAAACTTGTAAATTAAGGCAGAACATGTGTCGAACATGATGTCATCGGGTTTCTATGTCGCCCAACATTCACCATAAGGTGGACGAATTTGCTTTAGATTTCACGTAGGAATTGCCGCATTTGGTCAAGCATCTGTTCCGCGAAAATAACAGAACCCTGCGCCAGTATTCGTTACTTTTGCTTGAACGTGCAATTGAATTAATTTACATGAACCGTAAATCGACACAATTGGAAAGCTTAAGCCGCGTCCACACTAAGCAGCCATAATACTGAATTGGCAAAGCCAACCAGCGCCTACATCGGTATTGGCATTTAGACGCACAAAAATTTTAGCTATGTGCCTTATCTTTCTTTTTTTAATTCGCATGAGATACCTAAAAACGTAAAGCATATAAATACCATTAGATTCCAATTATTTGTTTTAATATTTACGTATTGGTAGTTCATAATATTAAGGATTATAATATGAAATATATGTTAATTCTATCAAATAAAAACCCTGACGGTGGATGGTATTTATTTAAGCCAGGTTTTCGTAAGCCGGTATTATATTTTCTGCTGTGTAAACGTTCTTGAGCCAGAACCAGTCACCAAAAACATTTTTGAATTGCTATTGTTTAAACTAGAAGAGGATTTAAGGTAAAAATTACATCGAAATACAAATGAATTTGTTAATAAACATTGCGAGAGAGTAAATATCAATTAAAATACGTGTAATATAATCGCGGAACCTAACCTCACATTATGTATTTTTTACCATGCGAAAGATCGTTTACACAGCCAAAAATATAATACAGGTGTTATGTCAATTTAAGCCAGTGTTATATTTTGTGAAATCCACTGTGGGTGTTTAAAATTCTCCACTAGTTTCGCCTCATTATGGCATTTCCAAGAGAATTTGAAAATCAATGTATTGACAGAAATACAGTGCGCTCCTAAAATATGGAATATATTCAGTAAAACCGAAATAAAATATTTTTGGAAAAAATCCTTGAACAGGTCGATTTTCTTTTATAAAAATACACATATTTGCATGAAAGTCGATTTTCAGTTGTCATTTGTTTTTGAGTTATGACGTCCGCCATTTTGTTTTTAAATGACAACCACCTATTTTTGTTCTTGATTTTGAGAGATCTTTTCCTTGTCGAACTGGCAGTATAAAAATGATGCCATCTTACATAAGAAATTTTTCGAGTAAATGATAATTGAAGGTGAAAACTTGATATTTAGAGTTTTTTCCAAAAATATTTTATTTTGGTTTTACTGAATATATTCCATACTTTAGGTGCGCGCTGTATAAGTAGCAACAGTTTGACATGTAGAATACTTGATTTAAAAAAAAAAAACGTACAGAATTGTGGAATAATGGAAATATAACGGACGTCCAACAATTGTTGAAATCCTGGGTTGCTGTGGATTCAAACCTGAATGTCGATTCTTACTTCGAATCGTAAAATTAACGGCAAACAACAAATACATTTTTGTTTACGTGATGTAAAAGCAATAGTGCAATATCTGTTTTCATGATACAAGGTCCTTATAACACAGAAAAGGTGTATGTAGGTCTCTTCTCTTTGTCTTTTTTTTTCTAGAAGATTTTTATTTTGCAAATTTTGTGTAAAGTAAAAATTAACATTCGTGTTTGATTCCACAGCCACACATTACTTCAAGAATTGTTGGACACCCGTTATATTTCTATTATTCCACAACTTTATACATTTTTTAACCCTTCAGAGAATACGTTGGGCCTGAGAGGCCCACGAGACGTATTCACTGGTAATTGCTAGTTCACGTATTCTCTGTAGGGTTAAATCTAGTATTCTATGTCACCAGATATTTTAGAATAACTAAAAAAATTGGGAAAAAAATACATAAGAAACCAATCTTGGAACCTTATCCATGTTTTACAAGTATAATTTGAACTGAGTAGAATTAATATCAATTACATATTACTATCCTCATTATTAGATTCTACGTGGAAAGTGAAATTAGAGATTATTCAAGAGAAGGAAAGTAGAAATGAATTAAAAATTTTCTCTACATACCCAAATCGAGATATCGTATTATTAAACGGAGAAATTACGCCTAAAAACTTGCCCAATTGTTCCCATATCCCTGCAAATTAGGGAAAACAATGTTATAGCTTTAAAGTATTATAAAAAAAAACATCAACAAACATGTATTTACAAAGAAAAATGGTATAAATATAAGCGAACATTGTTTTTAATCAAACAATACATGAGACTCTAAATTGCGTTACGTGAAATCAGTTACTGTACGTATTTCTATGTTTTCAAAGATTTTGGTAAAAAAATATTAATAAACATAAAGGGTGGGCCATCTCTTGGAATCTTTTTGAACTACCACTTCATTTTTACCATATATGTATTAGTATTAGGTATATGATTTTTACTTTCATATTTGACATCTCTTCAGTATGCAACACCCGGTTAACAAAATGGCACGCTATACACTTGATGAACGTTGGGAAATGTTAAAAATGTACTTTGAATAATTCGTGTATTGCAGAAACAGTGCGAAAATTGCGTACAAAATTAGGTCGCGAATTTGCACCAAATGCAAGTGTTCTGAAGAAATTTGTGCACAAAGTTTCAAAAATATAAAGAAAAAAAAATATGCGAAGACGTTAGTTACAATAAGCGCTTTTGTTTTCTTTACCTACTCCCTACAAAATTATAGGTTTTAGCCCGAGAGAGCAACCACACAGTGCGAAAACCCATTTTACGCCCGAAAAATCATTACGCTTTAATTTATATTCAATTAATAATTTCAATTTCAATATATGCGAGAGAATAAAAATAATCTTGATTCCCCAGATATGCTTAATTTGTATGTAACTATGGTAACAGGTGTTAACAAGAACAGCCATTTTATAACTCGCATGCTAGTCATTTTTTCACCCTAGAGTTCTACTTTACGCCTTCAAATTAGGGCCAAAATGCGGACGATTAAATATCCTCAAAATTATTATTTTTAGGATATTTAACAATATTCGATGATACATACCAAAGATGGGTAAGTTTCGTTGAGTTAAAGCCTTCCCAAAATGTTGTGACACCTGGGGATAAGGTTTGCGCAGAGTGAGAAAGTATTCGGAGATAACGCAAGAGAACGCGATAACAAATCTACGCGTGGGCGCATCACCGAATTTGAGATGAACTTCGCAACGTGTAACCGGATCCATTGAAAATTGAAATCTTTAGCATTGCTATCTCAGTAAGAATTAAAAAGCGCAAGTTTTCCTTAATTTAATCAACTCTCTATCTTTTATAGTTGCCGAGATAGCAATGCTAATGTATCGAATTTGTAACACCTTGTATAAGTATGGTGCGATTCTTAAAGTACAAGAAACACTGGAATGCGGGTCTCATTGACCTCAAGCGTGCCCACCCCTGACATATACAAACCAACCTTTTGTTGTAATGATTTAATGAGCACGAAACACGGTGTTTGCTATACTTGAACAAAATTACACGTTTGGCCATGTGAAAGCAAGTGTTTCGTAAATCGGAACTACTTCCGTGCAATGAAATTAAGTCTATTGGTATTAATCAAATGTAAACACAACCATAACAATACATCAAAACTTTCAATAAGTAATTTGTTTGGTCTTTTTAAGACTTAGTTTTGCAGATTTACGAACAGGTTGAATGTTGAACTGGTATATATTTATAACAAAATGCCGTTTTCAAGTGAAAAATTTATTGGATATAATAAATCTATTATTGTCATACTTGCTTCCTCTAATGATTCAGGAAATTCATAAATTTTCCTACGGTCTCATTGCTTTTCATTAGATTCCAATTTCACAGAAATCGTATTGTTTGTAGCATGTTGAGAAATTGCGGATTATTAAAAATAATTGCACACTGCCAATAAGAAAACAAGTCAGTTGACGTAAATTATTTCATGCTAATGGTTATCCAAGCGTACTATTGCGCATCAGATAATTATGACGAGTTGATATCGTAATAGATATTTATTTTTTAGATCAGTTGTTATATTTTGCAACTTTTATTGCGTTAATGAAAAAAAAAATCGTTGCTAATCCATTTACGCAAGTTTAATCTTGTTATGTTTCTAGTTACTCTCATATTGGGGTTGTTCGTCTTTTTGGCGCTTGCAGGGCCGACACGCAAAATTAATTACGTTAAGTAATCGTCTTCCACAGTTTTTATTGATTAACCCTTTGCACTCGTATGTCGACTAATTGTCGACACAATACGTGTTATCACTAATAAATACGAGTGCAAAGGGTTAATACAATTCTTGAACTAGAAAATTCTCAGAAACACTGAAATTTGTATACTCCATCTACTGATAGATTAGACTTTTTTGACATCTAGACAAACACTAGAAAATGAAAAGTACCAACACTGCTATTAGAAAACTGTAATTTTGCAGCAAGTTAGGTTGGTACTGGTATACTTCCTATATATTCATATGCGACGTCGCCAATAGACACATTATTGACAGTTTGTTATTGTTCTTGATTTCCGCCATGGAGAACGTTTCTTAATGATGTGACGAACCAACTACACACCTACGAGGTAAAATTTTTGAGTGCGATTTTCGTGATAAATTAAGTTTCGTAAGTACTACTTTTTGTGGCGAGAGTTGTTCGGCAACCTAGTGGGATTTCTGGCACTCAAGATGTAAAAAAGTCTAATATATCAGTAGATGGAGTTCACATCTGTCATAAATAATTTGAGAGGTGATTAAAGTCTCAATACAGAAATTTAAATCGATTTGAAAACAATCGATAAACATAAAAAAATCATAAAAATGTTCTTAATGCAAATGCAAATATTTCTAACTAATATAAAATCGATTAAAAAAATGTAACATGCTTCGAGAAGGATCGAACCTGCAACCTCCAGATTGCTAGTTTGGGGCGTGGCCATTAGTGTTTGTAAGTTACATATGTGTACCATTACGCCAGAAAGAATATTATATTGTTAACTGCCATGAAATAGTCTCGGAAAATATTTTCTTACAATTGTTTGTCGGTGTACTCAATCTATTTACTAGAGTGATTTTTTACATGCTTTATCAACGAAGATATTCACAATCTAATGATTGAATCCAAGACAGGGTTAGTTTCAAGCTTTATATTGTGAATATCCTTGTTCATTTAATTGCAATTATTTAAATAGAACATATAAGTTGATAATGCTGGAGTAGGTTAAATAAATTAGCATGCCTTTGTTCTTTGTCCATTTTAGAATAAAAATAAAAATAGTTTTTCTGGTGTGCACTTTACTTAATGTGCACGCATAATTACTTAAATGTATGTCAACTAGGCATCAAGTTTCGAACATAGAAGAGAAATCAAGTTTATGCAATTTCTGTCCACCAGATAAGCAAACTACGTGAATGGCCTACGTGTGCAATTATTCGTTCATTCATTGGCTATCGGATAGAGCGAGGAATGAATTAATTCTGGGTTAAAAGAGCTTTGACACCCAAGATCATTCGCGTAAGTATAATAAGTAGTTTGTTAGTTTTCGAGGCAGACGGTCACGCACGCACATCACAAATATTTTTTCTCAAAAAATCGTGGAATTTGCCTCTAGGAAACGGGAATTTCCGTTAAAAACATTCTTAAAAATCTTCGACGATCACAATCACTTACTTCGTAATAGGCAACTTACTCAGAGAGAATGTATAGAAGATAGTGGAAAGAAGAAAAATTAATTTAAAAAAAGACTAAGGGTGATTAAAAGCATATACAAAAAATATAATAATAAACAGTAACAAGTTTGACGTAAAAGTAACGTTTACTTCTGCATTCTATAAAAAAATGGCTCATGATAAAATTAATGACGAGAAGCAAAGTCTTGTAATTGGAGTTTATCAAAGAGATCAGTTAAGTAACATCAGCCAATATTTTTATTTCGGTTAAATTATTTGAATATTTAAAGCCAAGGAAGAATCGACAAAATTAGAAAGGACCCAGATCAAAATTGTTCAAGGATCAAGACATTTAACAAAAATGCAATTGCACAATTTTAACACGGATGCAAAAATGTAATGGGAAAAAATTGTAGTGAAGATGTTATTTGAGCAGAATGTGATTTACAGTACTTGCATCATATTTAGATGCAGTTTTCTTTCTCGGTGAAAGGGAAGTGCAAATATTTTCTAGAACGACAAAAAGAAGAACTCGAAGCATCATATTTAGATGCAGTTTTCTTCCTCGGTGAAAGGGAAGTGCAAATATTTCCTAGAACGACAAGAGGAAGAGCTCGAAGCATCATATTTAGATACAGTTTTCTTCCTCGGTGAAAGGGAAGTGCAAATATTTTCTAGAACGACAAAAAGAAGAACTCGAAGCATCATATTTAGATGCAGTTTTCTTCCTCGGTGAAAGGGAAGTGCAAATATTTCCTAGAACGACAAGAGGAAGAGCTCGAAGCATCACATTTAGATGCAGTTTTCTTCTTCGATGAAACGGAAGTGTAATAATTTTCTAGAACGACAAGAGGAAGAGCTCGAAGCATCATACTTAGATGCAGTTTTCTTCCTCGATGAAAGGGAACTGCAAATATTTTCTAGAACGACAAGAGGAAGAGCTCCAACCAGAGTGCGAGAAACAAAAGTGGTAAAACAAGTAAGAATCAATATGTGCAGCTATTAGTCGCTAAATCTGAAACACCCCAAAATTTCAACAAAAATTGCAGCTTTCTAACAAACTTCAGCGAGAAATGAATACCTTTTCCCACATGCTCTGATTTGGAAACCAATGGACCGATCCTAATAAATTAAGGATGTCGCTAACCAAAAATGATTGGAAACCACTGCGTTGTGCATTAGGGCGATGGAATTGATTCCATAAATTCTATATTATTCAAGAACAAAAATTCCAACTAAAAGTCTAAGCAAAAAAGAATCCCTTTTGCGCGCACCTAAAATACATCCAGGCCGCTATCTCCGCAGCCGCAGTCGAAATTCTGGGAATATCGGTCAAGTGCTCGCACTTCAGTTTCCAGATACATCTCACGATTATTCCCCTTCCCTCTGCTTCCCCCGGCACAGGGAGCTTGACTTAAAATTTTATTTATTTCCTAACGATGCCAAAATTTTTAAACATACCTTCCTCAAGGACCACGTACTCCTTCTAGAAGTTTTCTTCACCGAGTTCCAGAAGTAAATGAATAAAACTGGATTTATTGGCAAGGGAAAGGCAACTTAAGAAATTATTTCCGCAGATATCCAGACTCCACCGACAATAGCAGCTATTTAAAGGAAATTTCAGCACAGACTCTGAAATGTAATTTAATTTCAAGCGAGAATCCGCCAATAACTAAAGATGGAGCTCTTTCAATATGGTGGATTCCAAACTGACGATGACAAGCTACTGCAAGTAGACGAAAATCTATAAAACGAATGCTTGGAACAATTGTTTCCTTCCTATGAAAAGGTGCGAGGGACTAGAAGAAGGTGTTGCCCAAATACTCGTAACACAAATATATCTTTACTTTAGGATCTCCTCGATCACACATGCAAATAATTTTGAAAATAATCCTATATAATCGGATTAAAAGTGTAAACATGCTTCCGACACGGATCGGCCCTGTAACCCCCAGTTTGCTTGCCAATTGCACCACAGAAGCAACGCAATTTCCATCCCGCCGGTTCACATGCACACTCTCTCAATACAATCATCAAAATTTGTAAAAAAACGGCCGATCAGGCAGAGCCGAAATTGTTTGGCTTCTGTGATGCAGTTGGCAAACGCTATGATCTAGCAAACTGGAGGTTACAGGTTAGATCTCTGCCGGAAGCATGTTCACACTGTTACTTTGATATTTTATACGATTATTTAGAAATAATATTTATAATAATAATTTCCTTATTTTGGACACGACTTTGTTAACTTTGAATTATTGGTTCGTTATCTAGAAACATCCGTTATAAACCTGTAACATTATTTCCATTATAATAATTCATCTTTCTTCCCTTTATTCTTCTAAAATATTATAATCGTAAGTGGCGGAATGGCAAATAAGCCAAAGCAGAAAAAACTTTGTTAATATAACCATTACATTAAATATTGTTTTTCGTATCTTATTAAATAATATAAATGTTGTTAAATCGTTTTTAATTGAGAAAGTTGTCCATTATTCGACTGAATCATTTTCTCCACAGGTGACGTCCAATCAAATGATAGCGGTTTCATTGCCCAACAGGTTTCAGCCAATGGCATGACGATGATTTTACTTTCTCAACAGTTTAGTTGTTACTATGGTTACGATTTGTTTTTTGTCAGCGAACTGCCGCAATATTCCAAATAGAAAAATTATTCGTTATAATTTAATACAAACAGAAAAATCTTTAGGTAATTATTTAATACAATTCCTCATCAGAACACTTACAGACCGGTTTCGACATTTCATGTTTCATCAGTGCAGTTATAGGGAAACGGAAATCACTATTGGAATATAAATATTACAAACACCGTTTAAGGTAGAAACACCTCAGTGGCGGAATCTACTGCCTGAATGTTGTACCAAACCTAATCCGATTGGGATGACCATCGAGAGATATAGGAATATGCCAACGGTGGCCAATTATTTGCCTAATATATCTGTCGGTGGTTATGCTACTCAGATTGGATTTGGTACAACATTCAGGCAATAGATTCCGCCACTTTGTCGTTTCCACGTATGACTATTACACTTCAAATTAGTGCCAATATTTGTTTAAATTAAGCGTGCGCAGCAACAGTACATAAAAATTGGATGAGGTTATTTGATAAATGCTGGAAACAAAGCGTGGTCACGTACTTATCAAGTCTGTACAGGATCAATTTGTGAAATTGTCGTCAGACTTCTAAAACCGTGAGTGTTGGCTGTACTGCTAATGTCCCGTTAATTCTCGGGAAATTAACGATCGACCACGTCCTCTCTGACATCTTTCTATGTCAAAATGACAATTTTTGAGAGCAAATATGATTTTTCAAATTTTTTGTAAAAAAAGCATCAAAATTTAAAAAAAATCAGTAATTTTTTTGGCGGTGTTTTTATTTACAAATACCGTAAAAGAACTGTAAAAGTAATGTGGAAACTGAAAAAAGTTACTAGAGTATCTGAAACCTAAGCTCAGTCGACCGATGTAATTTTTCGACTAATTGTGAGCTCTCGCAAAATCAAAAATTTCCGAAGAACATGAATTTCGCACTATTTTGACGTTATTTCATAACTTTCGCATAGAAAATGGATAAAGGCGCATGGCAATTTCATTGATTTGTTTTTTTTTTTGGTTTTTAATTTTTCTTTTTCGGTGTAACAAACCTAAAATTTGCGACAAGAAAAGGTTTTCGCGTTGCAAAAAAAATCCCTGAGCTCAATACACGGTTTTTGAAGTTTTGCCATGGTATGTTGACATATATGAAGACCTACAATTTGTAATTTATTTCAAAATTGCTATTTACCATGAAAAGAAGTCATTTAACTAGTCCTCTAAAAAAATTCACCATTTGAGAAATAACGGACACCCTAGTGTACAGGTTGTGCTCCGCATGATTTTGAAGATACCATGTTCAAAAAATTAGTTTTATTTTTGGAGTTTCGACTAAGGCTTTATGTTTTTTTTATTCCTTCTTTGCACATCGTAGTGTTTATACCGTTTTTACCAACTTTTTTTTGCCAAACCTATTGCAGAATTAGTATTTATTTTCAGAATAAAAAAAAGTGTCCATTCTGTAGCATAAATTGTACACATAATAAGACACAAGTACATATAACAACAATGACAATAATTAGGTAGTAAAGTAAGAATTAACTAAAAATCACAATAAGATTTTCAAAATATCGTAATGATGATATAATGATATGGTTTTAGGTGAAAATAGCTTTCTTATAGACGCAAACGATTTAAAAAAAGTATTTCGATTTTATTCTTAGCGATGCAACTTATATGTGTACTTCCTTATAAGTACATTGAAAAACGATCTCTCTCACCTTTCTTCCGTGCGAATTAACTTTTTTGCGAATACGATTTATTTCAACTTTCAAGTAATCTGTGTTCCACATCTTGACTAATGTCATCCGTATGATCTGCGTTCTACTATCTACATTTATTACACGTTTACAAGTAGTAGCGCACCAAAGAGGGCCCTCCAGCAAAACCCAGAAGAAAATACGATGACTTATAATTTTTTTCCAATATTTTCTTAAATTTGAAAAATATCACAAAAACATTTAAACAAATACTGAAGACAACAAAGAAATGCACATCTTTTGTTTGAAAATATTTTATAGAAAATCATTGTTATTCAAGGATTTTTTAAAAAATTTTTTGTTCATTTTTGGTTTATAATTATGAAACGATAATAGTCGTAGCAAATTTATGTCAATAATAATTGTAGAGAATGCCAAAATGAATGATTTATGAAGAATAAGTTTTCTTCGAAAACGCTTTTTTTGAGTAAACTGAGTTTTTGAATTTGAAGTATAATTTTTCCATCTTTCATAATTTTGACGTTTTAAACGTCAGTTTCATCCGAGTTTACACAACGCTCGATGTACATTTAAAATATGATTTAAATAGAAAATAAACCATGAAAGCGTAAATATAAATGTTAGCATCAAGTCGGAGAAAGTAACATGATGGCCACGTCACCATTTTTTTAGTGAAATATTAGCTAGTAATACAAGTACTGTTATAAAAATAAACTGGATTTTATCCTTGAAATATAATGAATTTGCACTACAAAAAATTATGACCTTTCGCTCCCCAACTAAAAAAAAGGGTGCGCCACTATTTACAAGCAATCTAATAATCTAATCTGGTGGAAGCATAGCGCTATTCAGTTTCATATAATAACCGATGATTTTAAAAACATAATTAACTTCTTAATGTCCTAGAAAACAGGTTTTAAGTTAATAGATCGATTCTACAACTATTTCGAAAATGAGATTGCGCCATGAATGCCCTTTACCGATTTGCTGGTAATTTAAATTCTTAAATTAATTTCGGTTTAATGCGTAAAATATAAAGAAGGTCAACAAGAGCAGGCTAGAGAAGACTTTTACTGTTTGGAAAGATATTGGCATTAGGATTCGGGGTCTAGTGCAAGGTCGCTAGGAGTTTCGAAATTTCGTTATCACTTTCTATTTCGCGCAAGAGAGCGCGTGTGTAATTTGTTTTTTTTTTTTATAATTCTGTATCATGCTTAGAGAAAATTGGTTATTGTTGCGTTTTCATGTCACGGAAAATTGTAAATAGTGACTATAATTTAGTCACCTGGCATTGTTTTTTTAAGTGGATATGTAAATCCGAATTTAAGGATATGTAAGAGTTCTGTTGAATTTCCAGAGATAAAAATTTTCAAAGTTGGAAATTCAAAATATTCGAATTCATGTTACTTACTTAATATTGGTCGAATCTAAATATTTCATAACAACTATGGATAGAACTCACAAAGAATTACAGGAAAAACCAATCAGAACTATCCGGAACTATCAAAAATATTTTTTTGAAAAAAGTCGCAAAGCCAAAAAAAAATTCAGTGTTTTAGGAGTTGTGAGTTAATTTTCTATTTCTACTCATTGAGTACAATAATTCTTTCTCATAAACAAATTCGATACAATCACGATTTATGGCATTTTGAAAAAAAATTAAAATTCGAAAATTTTCCAAAATATTGACTTATGGGTTATTCTTAAGGAGTTCTAACAAAAACCCTAATGCAAATTGCGATTAATGGCAGGAAATAGGTATTTTAAAAATTAAATTTTCTATTTTAGAATTAAATTCTTATCAGTTATTGCATTTCGAAATAGTATATTATTATCAAATTTGCAGGACGCATTTAGGTATAGTAAATGGGTCACTGAAAACGTAAAAGTAAACAAGATAATTTTCTGTTATTGTGAAATTTTTGACAATACTTACGCAACTAATACAAAACACGTCGATAAAATTTCGTAATTTCGGGTCAAGAAGTGCATCTCAGTGTAATATTGTAAACATAAGTTTTACAAATACAGTTTGATTTGCGAAGATTACATCTGTATAAATAATATTCATATAAAATTAAACCTCTCTAAAAAGCAATACATTTTTCGTAAAATAAAAAATATCAATCATAGGGAATAGTTGGGAAGTTTAAAGATTTTGATGTACAATAGATGGTCCTATCGCCGACAAATACCGGTAAATTAATTATTGTATAAAAAATAATAGCGAATTGTCGAAACTATAGTCACAAATTATAAATATAGAGGTGATACCACAATATTAAATATTAACCCTCTATTGCATACTGTCCAAATGGGAACATAATTTTTGTTAGGCAAAGTGCTGCTATCTTACGAAATAAATAATTACTAAAATAAATAAAAAAGATTCGAAAACTGTAAGAGATCCTCACAAGGGCGTTTCCAACCAATTAAATTTTAAAAAAAGATAAATAAACTGGTGCTTTCATACACCTGTTCCGTGAAATCTCCCTATCCTTTTCCAACGTTTTAAAGCGTTGGAAAAATTTACCGGTTATATTATTTGTTTGGATTATGGAATATCAGTAATTTTTAACAATAAAAATTGTTAAGCGAAAAATTCTTGGGGGGGGGGGGGCTTTAATTACCCGATTACCCCCCCCCCCCCCTAGAAACCGCCACTCATCCTCAACAAAATTTATTTTTGAGGAAATCTTTCAGAAGACTTTAACTTTTTAATTTATTTCTCAACTGGTAGAGCAAACATGTTTGTATAGCGCAGAGAAAAAAAAATAAACAAACCAATTATAAGTAACTCTAAGGAAATGGAGCAATTCATAAGAATATCGATTGGATGTCTCTCATCAGACAACTTTTCTCATGAAAAAAAAAACTACGTTTGCCTATCTGAGAACAGAAAGAAGGTCTAAATCTGTATAAAATTTTCAATGACGGGGAGATATGTATAGATGTAAATTGTGTCATTATTTTATTAACTTGACATTGTAGTAATTTGTACAAAATTGACAATTTTAATTTTTAATGTAACTTTTAATTGACAAACACATCCGCAACAATTTTTTGCATCTTATGTATGATTTGTATACTGTGGCAGACGTGAAATAAATGAAATGAAATGAAATGATAATACGTAATAAATTCGTCATCAATTGTAATGTTTTTTTTTTCTCTATTTTAAATAAAACGAGGCTGTGTACACTCAAATATCTTTCAAGCAGCAAATTGTTTTTAAATCCTGACTTTATTACCAATCTGAAAATTGCTCACACCAATTATTATGCTATTAGAACAGTCAATTATCCTTATACCCTGTCCATTTCTGTTAATTAAATTCAAATCAACCAATTCATAAATTCCAAACGCCAATTCTACAATCGATGACATACTCTTTACATGCACTTCGCCACTTACATAATCTCATGTAAACTAGTTCCGCTATATAAATCCACGTTTGATTCACGAACCCGTTTCCGTTACGCAACGATTTTTTATGCGAATAAATAAATGGGTACTTACAAGGCAGCCACGGTATAGTAACCTCGATTTTGTCGGACCTGGCCCATCCCAGAGAGTCCAAAATACCGGCGTCCACGATCCTGGTGAAGACCAAGAGGACGATCACCGCCGCCACCAACTGGTTCACCACCGACGCTTTCATTTCCACGCACATGACATTTAAGTCTCCGTTCACTCGTTTTCTGCCTCGAACTGAAGGTTTTGGGGCAGTCGTCGAAAAGGAAGAAGCGTGTGTGTGTGTGTTCAAGTTAAGTAGAGGAAGGCTAATGGAAGGAAAATTTTCGAAATTCCGAATCGATAACACTTAACGCTGAAGAGATAATTTAGTTTACGCCAATTGACACGTTCCTTTCCTAATGTTTTTTTGGACGCTGATAAATTAACTATCACTCGTTAATTTATTATCACTATTGTTTGTGAGTGTTTTTTTGTTTTTAGAGATTATTCACTTGCTAGGGGCGTGCACTGTCTAGAACTCCACCGGAAATTTGTTATTTTTCTGACCTGTAAAACAAAAATAAAAACAAATTACTTACATAAATAGTTTTTGCTTAAAGTATAAGTGGATATTTAGGTAGATTTTTTAAATAGAGCAAGTGCTTTAAAGATATCCTCCATTTTTTATTACCCCTGCAGGTACAGTTTGTCTAGCGAGTCGTGACAGTTGGGGGTACAGTTTGTCTAGCGAGCCGCGACCGGTGGAGTTAAAGTTTGCGCAGAGAGAAGTACTCGAAGAGAATGAGATATTAAATCTCCGCGTAGCCGCACCACCGAATTGAATAGGATCATCACATCCTGACGATTCTGTGTCCATATTTACATTATGTTCACGCGACGCTCTCTGAATAATTATGAGTTTCTCTCTTGAAATTTAATATGGTCACTGCACAATCAGTCACGGTTCGCTAGACGAATTATAGCTATTTCGATATTTTCTTCCTTAATTCTGCCTCTATCATATAGTTATGTTTTTTATGTCAATGTTTATTTATGGTACAACTAATTAAAATCTCCAAAAAAAAAACGCAAATATTACATCACATTATACAAATTAGCTCATATTATTTTGGCGTAAAACATTGTTTTTTTAGCACGTTCACTGCGACTAATACGGTGTGTTTAAAAAAAAAAATAGAACGGTGTGTTTCAAAAATAAATTCATCGCAGTCGCCTATGAATTGAAATGCGAATGTCTCTAGCGCTTTTTTTGGACAATGATCAACATTTTTGACGTTAACTATCTGAATGACAACCATGAATGTTTAATCAGAGACATGCGCATTCCAATTCATAGGCGACTGCGATTAATTTCTTTTTGAAACACACCGTACCATCATTCACACCATACTCCGTCGTGCCACAATGAAATGTAAAAGCTCATTTCCGCCTAAAGGCGTGATTGGCACTTGGCGGATGTTAGTATATGGTAGTAATCAGTTTTGATCAATTATCCATAATTCATGCATTTTTAAAGTTTATAACAGATTTTACTGATAAAAAAAAAGTTTCTTTAAGGGCTTAAAAAATAAATTGTATTTGAGTAAGACCGATTCAAATCTTCAAGAACGATGTGTACTTTTGCTTTTTTTGGTATCAAGCTAACTTGTACCTAAAAATAAAATTTCATTTGTATAAAATCAATTAAAAACCAAAAAAATATGTTTTCTAGTTGAAAACTGTTATGAATTAAAATTGTGCTTTTTATTCTAAAACATGTGAAAAGGTAAAGAAAACACAAATATTTTATCTGATTTTAGACAAAGATACAAGACAAACATAGCATGAAAAATGCCATTTTTGACAGTTAAAAATTGTCAAAAAATGCTGCTCTTGATAGCTGAAAAATACCATTTATATAGGTGAGAAATGCCATTTTTGGCAGCTGAAAAATATCATTTTTGACAGCTAAAAAATTACATTTTTGAAAGCTGAAAATACAATTCTTAATAGCTGAAAAATTATATGCTTGATAACAGCAACACACTATTATTGACAACTGTATCATACCATGATTGTCAGCTAAAAAATACAATTTTTGAAAGCTGAAAAATGCCATTTTTGACAATTAAAAAAATGACCAAATATGCTGCTTTTGATGGCTGAAAAATACCATTTTTATAGGTGGGAAATACCATTGTTGAGAGCTGAAAAATATCATTTTTGACAGCTGAAAAATATTATTTTTGACAGCTGAAAAATATCATTTTTGACAACTGAAAAATATCATTTTTGACAGCTGTAAAATATAATTTTTGTCAGCTGAAAAATATAATATTTGACAGCTGAAAAATATAATTTTTGACAGCTGAAAAATATGATTTTTGACAGCTGAAAAATACCATTTTCAACAGCTGGAGATTACCATTCTTGACAGCCGAAAAATATCATTCCCGACAGCTGAAACATACCGTTATTGGCAGTTTAAAAATACAATTTTTGACAACAAAAAAAAAATTCAATTTTTGACAACAAAATATACAAGTTTTGACAGCTGAAAAATGCCATTTTTGACAATTAAAAAATGTCAAAAAATTCTGCTTTTGATAGCTGAAAATACCATTTATATAGGTGAGAAATGCCATTTTTGGCAGCTGAAAAATATCATTTTTGAAAGCTGAATAATACAATTCTTAATAGCTGAAAGATTATATGCTTGATAACAGCAACACACTATTATTGACAACTGAATCAGACCATTATTGTCAGCTAAAAAATACAATTTTTGAAAGCTGAAAAATGCCATTTTTGACAGCTGAAAAATATAATATTTGAGAGCTGAAAAATATCATTTTTGACAGCTGAAAAATATAATTTTTGACAGCTGAAAAATGTAATTTTTGACAGCTGTAAAATATAATTTTTGGTAGCTGAAAAATATAATATTTGACAGCTGATAAATATCCTTTTTGACAGCAGAAAAATTACATTTTTGAAAGCTGAATAATACAATTCTTAATAGCTGAAAAAATATATGCTTGATAACAGCAACACACGATTATTAACAATTTTTGAAAGCTGAAAATGCCATTTTTGACAATTACAAAAATGGCCAAAAATGCTACTTTTGATGGCTGAAAAATACCATTTTTATAGGTGGGAAATAGCATTGTTGACAGCTGAAAAATATCATTTTTGACAGCTGAAAAATATAATATTTGACAGCTGAAAAATATCATTTTTGACAACTGAAAAATATCGTTTTTGACAGCTAAAAAATATAATTTTTGACAGCTGAAAAATATAATTTTTGACATCTGAAAAATATCATTTTTGACAGCTGAAAAATATCGTTTTTGACAGCTGAAAAATATCATTTTTGACAAATGAAAAATATCGTTTTCGACAGATGAAAAATATCATATTTGACAGCTGAAAAATATAATTCTCGACAGCTGAAAAATATAATTTTTGACAAATGAAAAATATCGTTTTCGACAGATGAAAAATATCATATTTGACAGCTGAAAAATATAATTTTTGACAGCTGAAAAATATCATTTTTGACAACTGAAAAATATCATTTTTGGCAGTTGAATAATACAATTCTTAACAGCTGAAAATGCCATTTTTAACAGCTTTTTTTTTAAATTTTCGACAACACAAAAAATACAATTTTTGGCAGCTGTAAAATGCCATTTTTTACAATTAAAAAATGTAAAAAATGCTACTTTTAATAGCTGAACAATACCATTTTTATAGGTGAGAAACACTATTTTGACAGGTGAATAGTACCATTTTTGACAACTAAAAAATATTATTTTTAACAGTTGAATAATACTCTTCTCAACAGCTGAAAGATACCATTTTTAACAGCTGAAAAATACCATTCTTGACAATTGCAACAAACTATTATTGACACCTGTAACAAACCATTATTTTTAGCTAAAAAATATAATTTTTGACAACACAAAAAATACAAGTTTTGACAGCTGAAAAATGTCTTTTTTGACAATTAAGGAAAATGTCGAAAAATGCTGCTTTTGATAGCCGAAAAATAACATTTTTATAGGTGGGGAATTGCATTTTTGACAGTTGAATAATACACTTCTTAACAGCTGAAAACTACCAATTTCAACAGCTGAAAAATATCATTGTTGACAACTGCAATAAACCATTATTGACAACTGTAACATTTCATTATTGCCAAAAAATACAATGTTTGACTACAAAAAGACAATTTTTGACCGCTGAAAAATGTCAAAAATTCGTGAAAATTTTGATGTGTGAGATTATATTTTATTTCTATTAAGGTTATATCTATTATGACAGTACCTGTCACAATGCCTTCAATTAAAATTAAGTTTTTGTCGGTCGTTTTACCAATTCGGTTATTTTGCCGTCTTACATAGTAGCGCATATATTTTAATGTGCGTGTTCACACGATACCGACGGCAGTGTGAACGCGCATATTGAAATATATGCGTCACTGTAGAAGATGGCAAAATAACCGAATCGGTAAAACGGCCGATTCGGTGCCGTGTGAACGGCCCGTTAGGAGATTTGGAAAAAGTATTTCATCAAGTAAATAATAATTGTTTCTTATTAATTCCAATGTTTTGATGAAACCGTGTTATCTTTTACCAGAAATAAAATAGTAGCAGTACTTTTTTAAACGCCATTTCTTCGAAAACAGCTGAATATCAATATGAGGTATGCTACATGAAAAATACTCAGAATTTTACGTAGAATCCATAAATGCAATAAAAAATGGGGATTCAGATTTGAAAATTTTAACTTAGGGGTCGTATCTCAATTTCGAGACACCCTGTACATTTGAATTTTATCTCAAAAAATGCGCGTTAAAAAAACAATAATACACTTCTCCGAGCATTTTTCTGAAAGAAAATTCCCTGAATTTTAATCGAATTTATTCCTTACTTTATGTACACAGTGTATAGCCAAGCAACAGGAATTATCTTTAACTTATTGTTAGTAGAGTACTAAGTTTTGATCAAAATTTCTATCACTTTTATCTCGTAAACGAAAAGGGATTAAAAATAATGTTTGTTTTTTTTCATTATAGCTCATTATTTTTATTGCTTTTTAGAAACTTAAATATAATTTTTTAGAGAAATCATAAAAAATCAAATTCAATAATCATGTTTAGTTAGACATACTCCAATTAAAAAAAAAGTTAACCAATGTTTGCTTTTTGTTTTCAATTATGTTAAGCCATTAATTCTAATAGCTAGAGAATTATTTGTCAATGGCAATTCCTTGTGCGACTTATAGCAACGGACATGGGACAGAAATAGTGTCCAAAAATGGCCAAATCGTAAAAGTGCTCATTTTCCAAAATGGATTAGTTTACCAGCGTTTTGTTTTCATTTTCATAATCATGTTTCGTTAGACATCCTACGATGCACAGTCTATAGAAGTATTTATTGATTATTTAATGGAACATTAACAACTGTATACATTCACTTTTGAACAAATTATTTATAAAACCTCGGAGATGCAAAATGGAATGCAAAATGGAATGGCTCAATAAATGTACAAATTTTCAATCGCACGTCAATTTTATTACTCACGTGAATTAACCCAGAAAAGGCACAAATTTCACAAAACTGCGGCACACGAGTGCAGCTATCACTCTCGACGGCTCGCATCTAAAACAGAGAATAATCACTAATTGCTCCCGAGCAAAACTTGACCTCAAAGAAAAAAGAAAGCAGCTGAATGTAGGGCACTGCGATACCCCCAGGCTCCAATAAGTTTTACAAAAAAAAAGATACAATCAAATCAACGAATCTCACAGATTCTGTATATTTATACAGTGTTTATCAAAAAATTAATACAAATCTTAGTATTAATAATAGTAATAAGAAATTCTACCCGATAAAAAAACAGGGCAGACTGACCAACCAAATTTATTGTAAATTCAAATAAATTACTGTTAAAAATTGGGACAAACCTATGCCAAAAAACAAACAAAAAAAATTGGTATGAAGATGTATGTATACATATACAGGGTCCTGGATTTCACCGTCTTCTATAGCTCATTTACTAATTAAGTTAGAATTTTGATATTTTGCAGAATAAATTTGCATCAGGAAAATATTTTTGATTGTCCCAAAAAAGCGTGACGTCATGATGATATATTTTTTTAAATTACATGCTATGTATTTTATTGCTTATTTGGGCACCTTTTATGATTGCCTACATACTCCTATAATTTTATTGGAATCGATTCAGGGATATCAGCAACAAAAAAAAATAAAAACTAAAAAAAATCAGTTTTGCACTATTGTTTTAAAAAATGAATAAAAAATAAAAACAGTGCCTTGTTAATAAAACCATACAAGGTACTTATTAAATAAGGTCTGATAGTCCCGTTAACTAAGTTTGATTGATATGAATTATAGAGGGTGTCCCAAATTTAGTGTCAAACATTTCAAATTTTAAAGCACTTTATTTTTCTTATTTTAAATTGGAGCCCCTGTATATTTTTATGTCATTTCATGCAGGATTAAAAAACAAACATTTTTCCAAATAACAACCCTGTCCCAATTCCTAACGCATTAAAAGTTATTTGCAGAAAACTCGTTTTATCAACCATTTCAATAGCCATTTTACTAAATAAAAATCGAAGGTGGCTTTGAAAAACAATTTATTGACATTAAAATTTAACAAGGTGATAAGAGACTGTTTTGACTTTAGTAATGTAAAAGTTTAAAGCATTTTTAACTTAAACTCTTTGTACTCAAAAATTATTTTTTGACAAAATATTATAAATTTAAATAAACTCAACAAAACGTTTTATTGAATTTATTTAATGCTTTCTGCAATAAGTAAGGTTGTTTCTAAATTATAAATTTAACAAACGAGAACCTATCTATCAAGTTTACTTACCGTAAAATCTCAACAAATTACTGGTGGTCTTAATAAGAAGACCATTAATTAAACAAAACACTACTTTCCAAGCAATTAACACAATGATATAATTTAAAATTGAATTAAATATTAAGTGCCAGTAACAATTTTTAACAAAATGCACTGATGTCGTTGAATGAAGACTTTATATCAAATTCTAATAGCATTAAAAATGACGTAAATATTTTTCCATAACAACAATTCAATCAAAAACATATTTACCCAAAATCCAATTAGAATGTAAATTCAAACAGTCGTTAGACATTACACATTCCAATACCCTCAAGCCGTTCCATTCAAAAACGTTAGAAATGCTCAACGGTGACGATTTTTAAATAATGCTGATCTAGATAGTTTTTTATGCGGCGTTGGTGGACTAGTTACTGAAAAGTGAAGACAATCTGCATTCGAACGGTTTTTTTGAAAGTAATTTACGTGGCTCGTAAAAATTGAACAGCGACAGGTCTGCATAAATTGTTTTTTGGCCGCTCGAAATTTGAATACTATAAAATATGTTATTGAAGTGAAATGGAAATTTAAATTGAAATATTGATGCTGCAAAAAGAAATTAATCGCAGTCGGCTATGAATTGAAATGCGCATGTCTCTAGTGCACCCACCCTTCGTATAAACCTTGAGTAAACCTAGAAATCCCGTTTACTAGTTTAAATAATTTCTTAGTCACTTCATTGAAGAAATTACCCGAAACGAGGTAGTATAACTTGAGTAACAGTAAAACCGGAGGGTAGTGAGTGACCATCACACCCTTAAATTTATTAAGAACAAACAATCATTTTACACACGAAAGAAAATCAAAATATGGAAGAAAAAGTTGATGTATTTGTAGAAATACTGGTGTACGTTTAACTGGTATGATTGTAGAATAGGGCCCACCCACCACTGTTTAACTGGTTTGATTGTGGATTGGGGCCCACCCACCACTCTACGGATACATGATCCCTATTTAGTTAAATAACTGTCTTGGAGAAGTTGAAAGTTTCAAAATCTGCAGAAACGAGATATTATAGGTTAAGTAACAGCAATACCGAAGGGTGGTGAGTGGGTACTATCACGCCCTTAATTCACTGAACACAAACAAGGGTTCCATAAGCAAAAATCAAAATACAAGAGAAAAGAAAAACATTAAAGGTTTTGTGCATATTTGCAGGGCCGCGCCAAGCGGGGGTGTTAGGGGTGCCCAGCATCCGGGTGGTAGATCTTGGGGAGCGGCAGGCCTTAAGAAGCACCGGTCATTAGCCCGAAGCATCGATGCTAAGAGCTCTAGCTTGGCGCCCACCAAATCTTATTGGTTTTTACAATTAGTAAACAATTTATTTAAAATTGGCGGTCGTAAAAAAATTATTTGATAATCTAATTTATTCATGGATGTAGTGGGTACAAGCGAGCGCTTGTGCCGGTTGCACCGCGTGCCGTGTGGGTTCGATTCCCATCCCGGGCGGAAGATTTTTCGGGGATCGAGAAGTATTCGCTCGGGCCCATGGTTGTTGTATACGTCTGACATTATTCATTTGTTCAAAAAAATTATTCATAGTAACTCTGGCAGATGTTGAACTTGTTGGATTGTGGGTCAGAGCCCACCCACCACTATCGTGAATGAGGAAGCCACCGACCACCCGATAAAATTTAATTCAATCTAGAGGAGTTGAAAGTTTAAAAATCTGCCAAAACGAGATATTATGGGTTAAGTAACAGTGTAACCGAAGGGTGATAGGTGGATTCCATCACACCCTTAAATTGACTAAACATAAACAAGACTTTCACTGGTGAAAATAAAAATATAAGATAAGAGACACGATTTTGTGTTCAATTGATAAACGAATGTATTCGTAGAAAAAAATGGCGTATGTTCGATTAATTTGATTGTGGGATCTAGCCTACCCACCACCCTCCTTATAAACGTTATTTTAACCTTCAAATCCTGTTTAGATTAAGAATTTTTTGTATGAGTTCACTGGAAAAGTTGAAAATTCCAAAATATCCCAAAACGAGATATTCTTGGTTACCTAAGTAATAGTTATACGGAAGGTGGTGGGTGGGCACACCCTTAATTCCCCGAAACATCAAAAATCAAAATACTAGAGAAAGAAAAACACTAAAGGTTTTGTGATGAATCGATAAAGAACTTTATGGCAGAGATGGATAATAACTCATCAATGAACCGATTAACACTCGTCATGATGTTTTTTTTTTATTTTTGTTTTTGCTCTGCATGACATTTTCTCTAAAATATACAGTGCGCGCCTAAAGTATGAAATATATTCAGTAAAACCGAAATAAAATATTTCAGGTCGATTTTCTTTTATAAAAATGCACATTTTTGCATGAAAGTCGATTTTCAGTCGTCATTTGTTTTCGAGTAATGACGTCAGCCATTTTGTTTTCAAATTACATCCCCCTATTTTTGTTCGTGATTTTGAGAGATCTTTTCATTGTCGAACCGGCAATATAAAATTGTTGCCATCTATTATAAGAAATTTTTCGAGTAAATGACAATTGAAGGTGAGAATCCGATATTCAGAGTTTTTGCAAAATGACATTGTTCCAGCGCTTGTAGCAATTTTTCCAAACGACAATGATCTTGACCTCCTATATAATACAATATGGTTTTAGCAAGACGGCGCATCCCCGCACTAGGCACGTTTTTTCTTTCTTTTTTTTCGAACAAAAAAAGTCATTTCGCCCACATCTACTCTGAACAACCGCAAAATTCAAGCAATTGTCTTACGAGTTTTACAGTTTTGTTCAATTTGATCAATTGATCATTTTTAATAGTAACACATTTCTAATCGGACTAAATCGCATCAATTTTTGAATTTTATCACGAGGATCATGGTACATTACCTAATCACACTACACCTCGTCATACGGAAAACCTTGACAAGTATTTTGTATTTTAGCGCCTAGACTTATACAATCCTATTTTAGCGCCGATTTCTAGTCTTAAAAATTCGAATTAAAATCAGAAGTTAATTTATCCAATTTTTATTCTATTTATATGTTCTTAAAATTTAAAAACTTTTGTGAAAGCTTAACAACTACAGAAAATCATTAATTTATTCATAAAAATAATAGAGCAATAAAATTTAAATAACGCTCATATCTATGTAAATGAACAAATAAGGCACTTGCAATTAACATACAAGGCACAGACAATGAAATTAGAAATTTTCACAAATATAGAGTGCGACGTGCAGGAAAAATATTTTTTGCAATGACTTTATTTAATAATACACCGATTTACTCGCAATCTAATTACGTCATTATTAAATTGCTGCTAACAACTTCCTTCCTGTACAACAAACGGAAGCCATTGCATTTGCAGTAGGTGAAATCAAAGCATGCTGTTTAAAAGCTGTAATGATTTCAATTGAAAATATTAGGTATCTCACGAAATGAAATGAAAATAATGGATGGATATTAAAATAGCTCTTACTTCCTAGTTGTGTCCGTGGCGCCTGTATAGAATGTTAAAATGGTTTATTAGATATACATAAGATTGGCCGCGCTATGAAGGCATCTGAGGTGATTAACTTGGACCGCCCTCATTTGCGTGTTGGGCGGGTTGCATGCATATTTATTTACAGTTATCTGTAACATTTTAAGAACCATTGATTTATAAAAAGAAGCCGATAGTGCAAGTAGAGTGTAAACAAAATATCTCTTCTGATGAGCGGCCCTTCGGACCCTTCGTTAATCACATCAGACGCCTTCATAGTGCGGCCAGAGTATACTTCCAGTGTTCAAATGTCTCCTTTATACCATCAAATCGGAGAAAGTTAAGGCCACGTCAATTTTTTTTTACAAAAGTAAGCACTACTTTGGCATGAAATTTGTATCTTATGTAAATTCTTCGAACTACAGGATTGTCCAAAAATCATAAAGGCTAATTACTTTCTTAACTACCAATATTTTTCTTGATTCTTTCCAGGAATCATAGTAAACAGGCAGGAAATTTATAATGAAAAAATTCACAACTATGCAAGGTACCAAAATTATAGAATTTTATTTCAGAAATCAACACACTAAAACATCGTCAACATTCTAATGTGAAAGTTTCTCCCTCAGCAGCAATGATTCGTTGCTTGGTTGCAACTTTGACTCTGTGTTGACAACTTTATGATCCCTCCTAATTTTTATGGGTTCTTGCGGTCGGCCGCAAACGACCCCCTACTGCCGGGTGTAAAAATAGGAGGACAAACTGGGTAATCGCCGTTTCCAGCGACAGAGATGACCTTCCATAATCGGGAAGACCATCTTCAGCCAGGACAGATGAAAACATTGAACTTATGAAGAAGTATCAGGAAAGAAAAAATCACAACTATTCAGCGTACCAAAATTTTGGAATTTATTTTCGGGCAACAACACTCAATTATTGAAACGCAATTGATCTGCCGAGCTGAATAAGTCTCGGACGTCACTGCAACGCATTTTAAAACATTGACACTTCTTTCCGTATATGATCCAATTAATGCAGGGGATAAAACCAGCAATCAACAAAATATAGATTATGCAATCCACTTTCAGCAGTTGGTTAGAGAAAAAAAGCGAATTTAGTCACCGTCTGATTATGTCCGATGTGGCTCATTTCCACCTCAACGGTTTTGCCAACAAGCAGATTTGTCGGATTGGAGTACCAAAAATTCAAGAGCTGTCATTTGCATTTCCACGAATTAGTCGAGGCAATGAAGCACTAAAACAGCCAAAATCTCAGAAATTTTAACAATAAGACGGATCGAAATAGGGTTTTTTGCATTAGCTTCCTAAAATCATTGGAAATTTTTTTTCTACTTTGTACCTTATACAAACTCTAAATTGCATTTGTGCAGTGAAAAGTTCATTAATAAAATGCTTTTTTTCAAGTCACTTTAAGAAAATTCACAACTTCGTTAATAAGACAAACGCCGGTGCCATATTTGAATTCATCGACCATTCCGAGTCTTATTAACGAAGTTATTAATTTTTCAAAGTGACTTGAAAAAATACATTTTTTGAATGCACTTTTCACTGCACAAATGCAATTTCGAGTTTATATAAGATACAAAGTAGATACATTTTTTGCCAATGATTTGAGGAAGCGAATGCAAAAAACCTCATTTTGATCCGTTAAAATATCGGAGGTTAAATGCTTTATTGCCTCATCTAAATTCACGGTCTGATGTGGTGTAACGTCACAAAACATTGGAGCTTACTTCTTCGAAAACAACAATGGGAACGCAGTTTCGGTAAATCGAAAATGTTATACTTTCTACAATAGAATACTGACTCAATATGGAGCCACTTGTGGTAGAGCTGTAACTCAAATGCATCGTCCGGTGTGGTGTAACCTCACAGAACATTATTGGATCTTACTTCTTCAAAAACAAGGAATATAGTTTCCAAAAATAGGGAACGATATCGAAAATATTACGCATCGTGCATTTGAAGGCAAACTCAAAATGTGGTTTTAGTAAGATGGAGCTAATCATAGGGTTGTAACTCTTAAGAGACATTCTTGGGGAACGAATAATTTCACGAAAATCTGCAATAAATTGGCGGGCATAATCTTCAGATCTGATGGCTCCTGACTATTTCTTATGGGGTTTTCTGAAAGGTAGCGTTTGTAAACAACTAGAGCAGTAGAATTTAGAGCCCTGCAGCCACAAACTTCAAAAATAGTGGAAAGAGCACGTCTTCTGGAGCCAAAAATGGTCGACATTTAGGTAGTCTAATTTTTCATAAATTGTGTAAAGAAATCTGTATTTAAGTATTAAAAATAACATCAACAGGAATATGTAATTATCAAAGAAGTTATAAATAAAATAAAAATCTGGTAATTAGTTATAAAAAAATTAAACTTTTTGGAAACACAACTTGAGTTATACAAACACTACAAGACAGAAACGAATGATTTGTTCGAACAATTAACTAAGTAGAAGCCTCCAGAATAAACAATGTAATAGTTTTCAATGTGAGTAAGTACATCTCATACGTGAGTACGTCTGTTCGTCTGTACGTCTGTTGGTCTGTACGTCTGTTCGTCTTTCCATCTCTACGTCTGTTCGTCTGTAAATGTGAATAGTGACAGTGATATTTAAATTCAATTCAAACAAATTAGTTAAGTTATTGGATATGTGTGTGTCCCAAATTGAAATGAATTACTCCGATAATTTAACCCTTTCGGCCCTGGTGGTGGCAATTGCCACCGCAACATTTACATGTCTCTACTTACTATGACAATCCATATTTTTGCTGTTTATCACTAGATGTCACTTCAACAAAGCCTCACTAATTAATTCCTATACTAATTAATTAAATCAGTTCAAATTTGGTATTTATGGTCTTAAGGAGCTCCCCCATCAATAATAATTAACAAAACATTTTTTTTTCAAATGTAAAAATCCAGGGCTGAAAGGGTTAAAAAGCTGTTAAATTTAAATGTAAATGTTGACCGTTTAATGGAAATATAGATTGCATAACCATGAACTAATAACAACTGTTAAGTGAGGTTAAACAGTGGCGCACTAATTTTGGTGGGGCGATAGGACATAAAAAAATGTATGCAAATTCATCAGATGAATTTAAACATATATGTATTGGAAGAATAAAATCCAAGGGATGAAAGAGTGTACATAATATATACATGGAAAACGCTATAAATGTAAAAATAAATATTTTGATTATGAAAATCTTTATTAATATCCTATTTTTTAAGTCTAAGAGCTCATTCTAAACTCTATTTGTCTATAAAAAAAAATTGTGGGACTTCCGGGAACGGTGATCCGCAAAATGACTTTTGTCGTAAATTGTGCTTAAATCGACTGGGAGCGCCTAAATAAGGGTAAAAAAAAATCTAAAAACTTTTCTTATTTTTTTTTTCAAGTCAAAGAGCTCATTCTGAATACGATTTGTCTATAAAAAAATTTGTGGGACGTCCGCGAACGGAGATAAGCAAAATTACTTTTGTCGTAAATAGTTCTTCAATCGATTGGAAACGCCTAAATAACGATTAAAATTTGTCTTATTTTTTTTTTCAAGTTTAAGAGCTCATTTTCTGAACACGATTTGTCTATAAAAAGGGGTATGACACTGAAGAAAAATCCAATATGAGCCAAAATAACGTATAGGCAACCGAATTTACAAGTCGTTATCGATGTGGCCAATACCAGGCAATTTTAGATGTTAGAATAAATATCGCAATATTTGAATATAAAAATGTGTGTTATTAATTTTTTCCGTGATTTTTCAAGGGTAACCACTAGTACAATAAATAATTTGCATGTTAAAAATAGCAAATGTGTCTATTACTGCGTACAGATACGATACAAGAGGAATTAAGTTGTTTTAAACTGAAATCTGAATATTTACTTTCAATAAAGTTAGCCTATCGATAGACGAGTTTCTATATTCACCTCTTATCAGTATGTTATATTAATTTATAACAATTTCGCTATTAATATTGTATACAACAAAGTTAACAATATTTATAAATTTTTACTCATGATTCAGATCCACCAACAAAAATTCAGAAGCGTTACGATCCGCGCAATAAACAAAATGAGCAAAATTTTGAATACTGAAATTTTTTAAATTATTTTTTTCACAAACGGGAGAGAAAGTCGATTTCTCAGCCCTCGAAAGCGTGAGAGAAATAACATTTCTGTCCCTTGGGAGAGAAGTAATCATTTCTCTCCCTACGAATTTCCATTATTTATTTTAACTGTCACGGCTGATATTTTTTTTCTAGTTTAGGTTTTACTCTCAAAATATCCCGTTTGTGAAAAAATTAGTATACAGGGTGGAAACTTCAACTGGAACAAATTTGGTATTTATGAAATCAGAAGTACCAGAACAAAATCCTCGGAAAGGTCGATTTTTTTATTCGGCACTTTTTACCGTCTCCAAAAATAGTATGACTTCACTAGTCTTTCACGTATGACGTCATAGACTTTTTTTTAATGGAAACCATTTTTTTTCTTTCACTGAATTTGTAGCCCTTTTTATTCTCTTTACGACTGTAAAAATATTTTGTTTTTTTTTTGTTTTGCATACAGACATTTTAATACTATATACTTCTTACTCATCAAGCATCAAATATTTTTTTAGAAATGCAATTCACCAGAGGGTATCTTTTAAAGAGGTTTTACTGGTATGTAGTAGTCAATATAGTTACCTACTGGTAAATATTTTTGGAAAAACGAGAAATAAATTATTTTTTTCTCAAGTGACGACTTTTTTTCAATCGCTTGTCTCTCTCAATTGTTTTCATTCCTATTTCATTTATTTATCGCGTACCGATAGTTCGATATTTGCGTAGCAGTAGAGGTGCACGTACCACACATTGGGAACGTCTGCTCTGCACTAAATAGAAATTTTGATCAAATTATATCAAAACATAACTGACCTACTCGCACAAGGAATAAAAAACAAAGACACCAATTCTGGGGTGTCCAATAAACCAATGAACAAAATGAGATTTTAAATCATCGTTTTGATAAAAGTTTGAAATTGTTCTACTTACTCATCAAGCATCACATAACATTTTTTTGTTTAATTTCATTGCTAGGACACCACTACTTTCAAACAAATGCTCTACACCAGATGGAAATTTTGATGAAACAAATAATGTATTAGTATCAAAACATAACTGACCTACTCGCACAAGGAATACAAGACACAGACCGACGACACTGCAGCGTCGCGCACCACACTACGAATAAGACTGGCGCTATATCGACGGCATTATTTTAACCTTTCATTCGCGAGTTACACAAGATAAAAACATTTATTATGCAAGGAGAAAAGCTTTCTCTACGGCCGCGGTACCGGCGCGGCGCCGAGCACCATAGCGATATAGCGATGCGGCCTAGCACCACGGACCGACGAAAGGTTCTTCGACGACGTCACACCTGCCCAGGTCTTAATTGCATTCTAATAGTAGCATTGATTTAATCTATTCATACAATCGACTATTGACCTCGTGTATTTCAATAGTCTAGTTCTTTTTGGATGTGATTGAGCTTCTACAGTAAAGCTTGTTACTCTAGAACCAACGAAAAGTTCTTTTACAACGTCACACCTACTCAGGTCTAATTGCATTCTAATAGTAGCAATGATTTAATGTAATAATACAATCGACTATTGACCTCGTGTATTTGAATAGTCTAGTTCTTTTTGGTTTATGTGCGTGAGCTTGTTGGGTTCTCCAGAACCAACGAAACGTTCTTCGACAACGTCACACCCTGCATTCTAGAGTGTGTCAAGTTGGCACCTCAATAGAAAGCTCTGATAGTTCTGAATAGAGTTCTCAATTCCTTTTGATGTATCTAGAAGTACTATCAACTTTTAAAAAAGAGTTCTGTAAAATTGAGCTGTCAGGCATTTTTTGAAAAATGGGGTGCCAACTTGACACCGCAACCCAACATTGTTATCAAATAGTTCTGAACTAGTTTTAAGATGTATTTGGGTTAGTACTATAGTTCCTGATACTTTTAAAAAAGAGTTTTGTTGAATTTCCAGAGATAAAAATTTTTAAAGTTGGAAATTCGAAATATTCAAATTCATATTAATTAAAATATTGCATAACAACTATGGATAGAACTCACAAAGAACTACAGGAAACAGAACTATCCGGAACTATTAAAAATATTTTTTTGAAAAAAGTCGCAAAGCCAAAAATATATTAAGAGTTCTATGAGTTCTGACTTAATTTTCTATTTCTACTTATTGAGTACAATAATTCTTTCTAATAAACAAATTCGATACAATCACGATTTATGGCATTTTTAAAGTTCGAAAATGGAAAATTTAATTTTGAAAATACCTATTTCCTGTCATTGCAATTTGCCATTAGAGATGCGCGGTATTTTCGAGTTTTTGTTTTTTTATCCTTTATCTTTTCTTAAACATTTTCGCGTTTCTGGTTGGCAATTTATTTTGAGCTAGAGTTATTTTTGGAACTGAAAATGGCAAATTATTTTCCTTTTGCTTGATTTTTAAATTTTTTGGTCTGCATGTTTTTTTTTAGGCCAGGAATTTTATTTATATTTTTTGCTTATATTTTAGATGTTTGGTCTGTATTTTTGATTTCTTTATTCTAATTTTTAGAGTTTTTGGCCAAAATATTTTGATTTTGGTCAATTTCCGTTTTAATGGTCTGTTGAAATTTTTGTTTTTTTTTGGTCTACATTTTTCATTTTTCGATTTTTTTAGTTTCTTTTTTATCTTAATCATTAATTTGAACGGGTGCATTTTTGATTGGTCTACACTCTAAATTTTTAACAATGAATTGTTGATTTTTATGGCCGATTTTTGTTTTGTTTTGAGGGTATTTTCAAGTTTTTGATTGTTTGCCCTTCATTTTAGATTTTTTAACCTGAATTATTGTTTCTATGGGCGATTTTCTTTAATTACTTTCGAGTTTAGAGTTCCGGCAGTTTATTTTGGGATAAAATAATTTTTGGGGCTGAAAATTGCACTTTTCTTTTGCTTGAATTTTCAATTTTTTAGTCTGTATTTTTAATTTTTTTGCATCAGGACATTTTATTGATTTTAGATGTTTGGTTTGTGTTTTTCATGTTTGTTCCAAATTTTAGTTTTTGGCCCTTAAACCAAAGTTTTCGAAAATTTAGTTGAAAGTTTCGTTTTTTTTTCTGGTCTGCATTTTATATTATTGCCGAGTCTAAATTTTCGATTTTTTGTCTATATTCTGTTTTTTTTACCTTAATTATTAATTTTAACGAGAGAATTTTTCATTGGTTTATACTTTAGATTTTTAACCTGAATTGTTGATTTTTGTGTGCGAACGTTTCGCCGGTATTTTCGGGTTTTTTTAACCAAATTTTTATTTTTTTGCCCTTCATTTTAGATGTTTTAAGCTGAATTATTGTTTTTATGGGCGATTTTTTTAAATTACTTTTGAGTTTAGATTTTCGGCAATTTATTTTGAGGTAAAGATTTATTTTTGGGGCTGAAAATGGCAAATTATTTATCTTTTGCTTGAATTTTCAAGGGTTTTTGATTTTTTTGGCCTATATTTTAGATGTTTTTTTGCATCTAAACCAAAAATTTTTCGAATATTTAGTTCTCTTTTTTCAATTTTTTTTACCAATGTTTTTAGTTCTGTTACCTTAATTATTAATTTTAATGGGCGAATTTTTTATTGGTGTTTACTTTAGATTTAAATGAATTGTTGATTTTTATGAGCGAATTTTTGGCTGATTTTTCAAGTTTTTGTTTTTTGTTTTGCCCTATAATTTAGATTTTGCAGACTGAATTTTTAATATTTTTAGCTTGTACTTGATTTTTTTAAATTTTTTTAATATAATTATTGTGGTTGTTTTAAGATAAAACTAATGTACTTTGATCTTTAGCTAGAAAATACAGCCTGCGCGATTTGTGTTTGAGGAATTATCAAACTTTTAAATATTTCGATTCGATTTTTGATTTTTTTTTTGAAAATTTTTAAATCAAAAAATTATTTTTGCTGCCAGTTTAGTTTTTTTAGAAATTGTTAAATATAATACTTTGGCCCGGAATGAAGCTGATCACCCGGTATAACTGAAACTGTTTGGAAATTATGAAAAAAATGCGAACAATTTTAAGTAGTTAAAATTTCCGAAAAAATACAGAAATATTTTAATTATTTGGAGGATGCCACAGCACGATTAAATATTTTTCTAATTTTTTAAATGGCCTTTTTGTACTATTTACATATTTTCGGAAAAACGGAGTTATAAAACTTTTTTTGTGCAAATTCCGAAAACTTATCAAGGCGCCTTCTCTAATCCCAGTGTTGCCAGATTGGGGGTTTTCCCTAAAATGGGGGTAAAGAAAACTTCAATCGATGGGGTATTTTTTGGGGTGGGTATTTTATGCGAAGGGTAATGTTGGGGGGTTTTTATGAAACATTTGGGGAAAATTAAAAATTACTCCTGGCAACACTGTGGCGGGATCATTTGATGTGACATCAAACGAGCCGGCCAAACCGCATGCGTTAAAAACGGACGCAATGTGTAGTCGTACACCAAGTTCGTTAGAACTCCTTGAGTACAATCCATAAGTCAAATTAGAACTCCCAGAACTATTAAAAAAAAATCAATATTTTGTCTGGAAAGAAAAAAAATTGAGAGTTTTCGGAGTTCTGAGTTAATTTTCTATTTCTACTCATTGAGTACAATAATTATTTCTTATAAACAAATTCGATACAATCACGATTTATGGCATATTTAAATAAATTTAAAATTCGAAAATAGAAAATTTAATTTTGAAAATACCTATTTCCTGTCATTTAATCGCAATTTGCCATTAGAGTTTTCATTAGAACTCCTTGAGTACAACCCATAAGTCAAATTAGAACTCCCAGAACTATTAAAAAAAATCAATATTTTGAAAAATTTTCGAATTTTAAATTTATTTCAAAATGCCATAAATCGTGATTGTATCGAATTTGTTTATAAGAAAGAATTATTGTACTCAATGAGTAGAAATAGAAAATTAACTCAGAACTCCTAGAACTCACTTTTTTTTCCTTTTTGGACTTTTTTTTAAATAGTTCTGGGAGTTCTGATTTGATTTGATATTTCTCGGAAAACGGTGTATGATCTTTTTTCAAACATTCCGCTGTTACGGGAATCATATATCCCTATGTTTGAAAACTGTCTTTTAACACAGAACCCGATTCGGATGACTTCGTTTCCAGCAGGATGGGGCACTACCAAACTGGAGAATTTTTGAACAATCGCATTTCTCAACGATTCAGTTAAAACATCGCTGGCCTTCAAGATCGCCGGACCTCTCATTTATTCTTGTTGGGGTTTATAGAGACTCCTGTCTTTTCAGCTGCAGTTGCCGAACTGAAGTTGTTTAAATTTCTTTGTTTCTAGACGCGATAATCTAGACCAAACCATCTAATCCAAGATTTTGTGAGAAATAAACGCTTGGAAGAATTGTAATTTGAAACCGATTCGGATTACTTCGTTTTCCAGCAGGATGGGGCATTACCAAACTGGGGATTTTTTGAACAATCTCATTTCTTAACCTTTCAGTTAAAACATCACTGGCCTTCAAGATCGCCGGAGCTCTCATTTCTTCTTGTTGGGGTTTATAGAGACTCCTACCTTTTCAGCTACATTAGCCAAACTGAAGTTTTTTTAATGTCTTTGTTGCTAGACGCGATAATCTAGACCAAACCATCTAATCCAAGATTTTGTGAGAAATAAACGCTTGGAAGAATTGTAATTTGAAACCGATTCGGATTACTTCGTCTTCCAGCAGGATGGGGCACTACCAAACTGGAGAATTTTTGAACAATCGCATTTCTCAACGATTTAGTTAAAACATCACTGGCCTTCAAGATCGCCGGACCTCTAATTTCTGCTTGTTGGGGTTTATAGAGACTCTTTTCAGCTGCATTCGCCGAACTGAAGTTTTTCAAATATCTTTGTTTCTAGACGCGATAATCTAGACCAGACCATTTAATCCAAGATTTTGTGAGAAATAGACGCTTGGAAGAATCGTAATTTCATCAGAATCAATTTTAAATCCAGTATTGGTGCAGAGTGAATGCAAATGCAGGAAGTAACACGCGAATCTTTCACATTTCTTCTAGCCGTTTCTAGAAAGTACGTGCACTAAAGCTGCACACACACATACACCCAACGTTCGTTACGTAACGTTTTCTTTTAAAGCCGTGGAATGCCGTCCTTGCCAAAAACGCGCAAAACCGATCGTCCGAGATAAACCTGCTCGGGTTTTCGTTATTGGTGACCCACATTCGGCGGCTTCCGATCGAGGAAAATTTGATCGGAATTTATAGAATGCTCTAAGGCACCATCAACAACAACAAAGTGTTGCGCAACGGTTTTCGCCCGGCAGTCCTTATCGGTTTCGAAAGACCTTTCCAAATTGTTGCGGATGAAAGTGTGCGTTATTTTCGAATTTGGAAAAATTAAAGTCGTGATGGGTGGATTCGAGGAAGTGATGAGTGCTGGTGAAAGATCTTCTCGCGGAGAAATTGTACTTAACTGGCGTGATATTAAGAACGGTGTGCCATATTTCAACTTCGCTGGCTCGAGGCTGGTTGCTGAATTTTTACGCGGTCATTATATAATGGATATTTTGTGGCGCCAATGACTTTCTTGCATCTTGAACGCTGATACACACAAACATACAGGCGAAGCGGGCCATAGGGATTTACATGTTCAATTTGAAATGTGGTAATACACGGCCGGTTGTAAATCGCAATGTGACAGCGACTGTCACTTTTTACAGCAAAATGAAATATCCGCCATTATGATTTCATGGCAAACCTTTGTTTTTAATTCAAAATAATTGTAAAGTTTTTTGCAAATATCTCAGTAAATACTCTGCAGAAACCATTGAGTACTGTGCCAAATCATTCAGCTTAAATAGCTTTAAAAATAATGTACGAAGACCGATGCTGTCAAATAATTAGGGAAGCCAATATTAACACATTTTAAATTTTGCATGTAAATCTCTATGGCCCGCTTTGCAATTCAACACCCTGTATAATTATTGATGCTATACCACACTTATGTTAATTTTGTCATTCTTAACATTACATTTTTCTTCAGTCATGATTTGCATTACGATAATTTTAGTTCCTAGTCTCATTTCTAGTTTTTTTTTCTTGCGAATACAATTATTAATCAAAACATGGCGGGCTCGTAACCCCCACTATGATACCTCTTTGCGTAACCTACCGCAAATACGTCAAAAACATGTTACGCAACGGTTTCGCGATGCCAAAACTAAAAGGCTTTGATTAATTCGTCTCGGAACGTTTTCCGGGGCAGGAGCTCTACGATGTTTACTACGGAAACGAGACTCGTAACTGACGTAACCGGTAGAATGTGAAAGATCGTACGATTTGGTTTTACGTCGTGTTAAATTCATAATTAAGGTCATTATTGAAAATTTCTCTGCAGAATCGGAATTCGTTAGTCGGTAATGATATTTTAATAAGGAAACCGATGACTGGCATTTTTTATCGGACTTTTTTGAGTAATGTTTGCGTACAAGAATTACGTAATCTTTGTTGTTTCCTTTATCTCTAATGAAGGCTAATGGAACGTCGATTAGTAATGTGAGGTTTTGGATTTACTTCCTTGATTATGATATTTGTAGTACCTTGAGAAGTACCTGGGAGTTAAATTATTTAATGATAACCTTGGAGCTCGAGTTCAATTAATGTCTTAATATTTAGACAGAAGTGCAGAAGTAGTCAGTTGTTGTTTTTTAAGGATTTTAATGTAACAAAATCCTTCAGAAATTATTGTGCTTTCATTTTTCACAAAAAATCAAGCACAGTACATACATAACTATCTTTATGTTCGACTGCACGAAAATAGTAACTTTGGCTGCTTATTTTTAGGCTAAAATGGCGTACATAATTAATAAAGTAAATTGGACTCTTATGTCAGTGTCAGAAATGACAGATTTTAATTTTGGTTAGAACACCTAATAAATACAATACAAATTACTAATGAAAAAGAGAGATCAAGTATGATAGTGGTTTATAGCGATAGTACCTACTATTATTGGAGTTATGAAGTTTCGCAACTTTGAAGCTTCGAATAATCCAGAGAAACAAAGAGAATTTTGAATTTTCGAAGTTGCGAAGTTTTCGAGTTTTTTGTGAAGTTTCGCAACTTCGAAGCTTCGAATAATCCAAAGAAACCAAGAGGTTTTCGAAGTTGCGAAGTTTTGAATATTTGTTTTGAGAAACCTTCTAGATTCGCCAGTGGAATAGTCCCAAAACACAAAGTGATTACCTTTCGTTTCCGACGAGTGAAAGGATTACAAGATCAATTATGTGGCGCCCAAATAGCTGAGGATATGCGGGCATATTCCGCCCGAAGTTCTGTACTTTTCCAAAACACGATACGCCCAACGCAACAGGTTGATTTGCGGAGCAGCTGCATTACTTGTTCCAGATTCGAATCGGTCAATTAAGTAACACCGTAAATCATGAGGCCTGTATTTTTCCGCTGTTGTTTCTTTTTTTTTAATGGGAGCCAGTGAGATGAATCGGAAATGTTTTATTAAATGATGGATTGACAAATTTCACAAATTTCCCAATAATGAACTTTCATTAATTATTAAAATAATTACTCCTACTTTTTATGTTTAATAATTCTAAGCTTCCAAATTATTGCACGGTGACCGGGCAAAATCTAAAAAGAAATTTTATTTTCCAAATTTTAACCAGGACTGATAGATTTTTACACAAGTTCAAAACATGAATTAACTAGTCAAAGGGGGGCCTCGGTGGCCTAGTGAGTGGAGCTCCTGCTCACGGGCGTCGTGGTCGTGGGTTCGAATCCCATCCGTCCATGGATGTTTAGTGCATGTCCCATTTATTATTTAAAAATAAATATCAAAAATTAAATATATCGTTAGTGGCCGAATAGCTTGATGCTTACGCCAATTCCCAAATCATCCGCACTTCCTCAACACGAATTCCCACCATCCTTCTTAAAAAAAAAAAACTAGTCAAATATTTGGTTATTAATGGAAAGGTAAGCGCTTTTAAAATAAATGACGGGCAGTAGCCAGAAACCAGTCTCCAGTTGTCATTGATGGGAAACAAATTGAATTAGTGTTCTTAAAAACAAATAGAAGTACCGCCCGCAATTCACTCTAGAAATTTGTGGTCAAAAATGGTTTGATCTCTACCATATACGTTTGGCACTGGGAACTAGGACTGAAGTTTTCTTCGAAGATTTCCAATTTCGAAGCTTCGAAGATGGGAAGATTCATGAAAAATCTTCGAAGATTAAAGTATCGAAGATTCGAAGTTTCGAAAATTCGAAGATTCAAGATTTCAAAGATTTGAAGTTTAGAAGATTCGAATTTTTTAAGTTTCGAAGTTTCGAAGTCTCATTGCGCGAATATTGATAAATGAAAATTTTTTTGTACATCAAATTATTTCAAAACTAATAAAAACGATTCATTTTGCGCAAGTTATGTTATTGTTTTTTTACCTTGCCAATAAATTACTTTGATGTTAATTTATTATTACAGCAACTCAGCATGCGCATCGTAAGTTTCGTCTGAGGTTTTAAAGGTAAAAACTTTCAAATTACATAAAAGTTTAAATCCCAAACTGTTTAAGGTTTTGGGATTGAAAAAATCGAAAACTTCGAAACTTCACAACTTCGACACTTTGATACTTCGCAACTTTTAATCTTCGAAGACTTGGATATTATTATAACATTTTTTTTTTAGATTGTGACAGTAACATTTAGAAAATTTAGTGTTTAGTAGATTTGGAAAGTTTCACACTTGTAGCAATTGTTTTAATATTTTTTAAATCAATTCGAAGATTTTGCAATTTCCAAATAATATACGATCACTTCAAGGGGGATTTACTCAAAATTTATTGAAGGAGCATTTTTAAATTTTGACAGTAACATAAAGCAGGATTCGTTTTTCGTAGATTTGGAAAGTTTCACACTTGTAGCAATTGTTTTAATATTTTTTAAATCAATTCGAAGATTTCGCAATTTCCAAATAATATACGATCACTTCAAAGGGGATTTACTCGAAGTTTAGTGAAGGAGCATTTTTAGATTTTGACAGTAACATAAAGTAGGATTCGTTTTTAGTAGATTTGGAAAGTTTCACACTAGTATCAATTGTTTTAATATTTTTTAGATCAATTCGAAGATTTTACAATTTCCAAATAACATACGATCACTTCAAGGGGGATTTACTCAAAATTTAGTAAAGGAGCATTTTTAGATTTTGACAGTAACATAAAGTAGGATTCGTTTTTAGTAGATTTGGAAAGTTTCACACTTGTAGCAATTGTTTTAATATTTTTTAAATCAATTCGAAAATTTTGCAATTTCCAAATAACATACGATCACTTCAAGGGGGATTTACTCAAAATTTAGTAAAGGAGCATTTTTAGATTTTGACAGTAACATAAAGTAGGATTCGTTTTTAGTAGATTTGGAAAGTTTCACACTTGTAGCAATTGTTTTAATATTTTTTAAATCAATTCGAAAATTTTGCAATTTCCAAATAACATACGATCACTTCAAGGGGGATTTACTCAAAATTTATGGAAGGAGCATTTTTAGATTTTGACAGTAACATAAAGTAGGATTCGTTTTTCGTAGATTTGGAAAGTTTCACACTTGTAGCAATTGTTTTAATATTTTTTAAATCAATTCGAAGATTTTGCAATTTCCAAATTACATACGATCACTTCAAGGGGGATTTACTCGAAATTTAGTGAAGGAGCATTTTTGGATTTTGACAGTAACATAAAGTAGGATCAGTTTTTCGTATATTTGGAGAGTTTCACACTTGTAGCAATTGTTTTAATATTTTTTAAATCAATTCGAAGATTTTGCAATTTCCAAATTACATACGATCACTTCAAGGGGGATTTACTCAAAATTTAGTGAAGGAGCATTTTTAGATTTTGACAGTAACATAAAGTAGGATTCGTTTTTAGTAGATTTGGAAAGTTTCACACTTGTAGCAATTGTTTTAATATTTTCTAAATCAATTCGAAGATTTTGCAATTTCCAAGTTACATACGATCACTTCAAGGGGGATTTACTTAAAATTTAGTGAAGGGGCATTTTTAGTTTTTGACAGTAATATAAAGTAGGATTCGTTTTTAGTAGATTTGGAAAGTTTCACAATTGTAGCAATTGTTTTAATATTTTTTAAATCAATTCGAAGATTTTGTAATTTCCAAATAATATACGATCACTTCAAGGGGGATTTACTCGAAATTTAGTGAAAGAGTATTTTTAGATTTTGACAGTAACATAAAGTAGGATTCGTTTTTTGTAGATTTGAAAAGTTTCACACTTGTAGCAATTGTTTCAATATTTTTTAAATCAATTCGAAAATTTTGCAATTTCCAAATAATATACGATCACTTTTAGGTGGACTTACTCAAAATCTAGTGAAGGGATGTTTTTAGACTTTGATAGAAATATAAAGTAAAATTAGTTTTAAGTAGATTTGGAAAGTTTCACACTAAAAAATTTAGCTGGTTTCGTTTTCTTACTTTAGTGCCCTAAATTTGGAATACAATACTAAATTTTTTTGTTTATAGGTCCAAATTTTGGATTTTAGCGTGGAAATATCGGATTGCATATTCTGGTTTTGGAATTTTAGAGCATAGTGGACGAATGTTATTCTAAATTTCGAAATTCTGGCCAAATTTTTGGATGCGATTCTTCGAAAAAATCGAAAATTTTGAAACTTCGCAACCGACACTTTGATACTTCGAATCTTCGCAACTTTAAATCTTCGAAAATTTGGATCTTATAATAACAGTTTAGCGTTTTGGGATTTAAAAAAATCGAAAACTTCAAAACTTTACAACTTTGCAACTTTGACACTTTGGTACTTCGTATCTTCGCAACTTCGAATCTTTGAAAACTTGGATGTTATATAACAGTTTAGGGTTTTGGGATTTAAAAAATCAAAACTTTGCAACTTCTATCTTGCGGAAAAATCGAAAACTTCGCAACTTCGACACTTTGATACTTCGAATCTTCGCAACTTCGAATCTTTGAAAACTTGGACATTAGAAGTTTTTTTCGCTTCTTTGGATTATTCGAAGCTTCGCCACTTTGAAGCTAATTAAGAACTCTACTAGGGACAACTAGATGGCGTAGCAAAGCATTCTACTATTTTATTTAACGGAACATTAAAAGCTGCTAAAACAAACAATCCGATGATTTTTGAAATCTTACAGAATCGGGCTGGCTCTGCTTCTGGATCATCTTAATCTAATCTAAATATTGTAAAGTCCATCAATTCTTAATCGCAAATTGAGCATTAATTGGCAACCTAAAACAATCATGCACTACAGTTCTATAATACGTTTTCACTGAAACAATTGTTGCTAAGATAATCGACGTTGGATACTAACGGGAATGCGGTAATCCTAATTATTCGATAAAATCAGCCGAGTACAAGACGAAATAAAAAAGAACTGTAATTACCAGAGGAAAGTATGATCATTCCCTCGAAATTGAAATACACAGTTAACACCGGGACAATCATTGCGCAATGAATTTCTTGTGCGCACGAAGAAATTCTGTTACCCAACGAGGCACTAATTGCATTATGGAAATCTTTGGAGGCATTAAGGCCGTGCACAAATGGTACGGTCAAGAATTTCAAAAAAAAATGGTAAGTTTATACATCGCCGGAAATAAGAGAGATTTATCGGGCGAAGTTGTTTACTTTTATGTCATAATTAAACAGGAAATGGCCAAAAAAGAAATTACGCACGGAGTAGGTGTTATAAAATGGAATGTAGGCCGTGCAAGGCCGTTTCGGTGTTCGAATTTACGCAACACCTTAAGAGGCGAGGTTTCTCTGCCAGGATCAAAACAAACCAAAAAGAAAAACAGATGTGAGATAGTGAGAATGATGAATGCAAATTGCTTGATTTTTTTGTAATAATAAAAGGGTTGATAAGTAGATCCCGATGAGTAGCAAGCAGTTGAAAGTTTTTGTCGGGCCTCTTCAAAATCTATAAAGACAAGTGCTATTGCGCTTTTTGGCGTTTTTTGACCATGTGCTTCCAACGACCTTTTGGGAGCCTATGGGTTAAGAGGGAGCGCACGGGGTGGCGTTTACATATAGGCTAATAAAAGCTTTCAGAAAGAGGTGGCAACACTTTTGATCTGAACTTTGAGCTTTACTGTGCTTAACCCTTCGTTGCTGTAGACGCATATTTATGATCCGCTTTTGCGTCAACATGTTAACATGTTTAACGTTATATCAATAAGCATACTGTTAACAGCTATATACGTTTTCTTATTCTGCTAGATGCTATTGCTGTTAACATATATATATATATATATATATATATATATATATATATATATATATATATATATATATATATATATATAACGTTCCAGGCCAATCTAAAGCCGCATCACAGACATGGATCGTTGCCTAACGCCGCAGCGAAAGGGTTAAAGGGTCCAAGAGGGATTTGAATTGTGATCGATTTAAATGAAATATTTAGCTTGAATAATTGGATAAATTGTGTGTCATTTCTACTGGTATTTCCGTTTGTGGCACCGGATTGTCCACACAAAATTGTCCAGCGCCGAATTATCTGTACCGAAGAGTTGCGCCAAATTGCCATGCGCCAAGTTGTCCACTCCAAGTTGCCTGCGCCAAATTATTCGTGTCGAAGAGTGCACGCTTAGTCTTGCGCCAAATTGGCCGCTCCGGATTGTCGTAGCCAAATTGTCCTACTCGAAACTGCCCGGGCAGATTTATTGCGGTTGGCTATGACTCTACAATGTTTCCTATCTTAGTGATCTTAAGGTGTCAGCCACAGAATTTTGTTTCTGAAAGAAACATTGCAGTTATGTCTGAGATTAATTCATTTTTTTTTAAATCTAACTCCATTGAAATAATCTCATGACGTAATAATATGCGACATACCTCATTTATCTCACAGCCAACTCTGAAACAAAATTTTGTAGCTCACACGATATTTATTGCATAAGAAAGGACGCACTCAGGTATAAATAATTATAAATCGCTTGTAGCTGATGACCAAGCAGTCAATGCCAATAAAAAAGGACACATTCTTGGTTTCTATTAATCTTCCTTAACGATTGCACATAAATACTATTGGAAGAAAACGCATTTGGCCGCACCAAAGTCTTAAGTTGGAATTTAATTTTTACGACGTACACCCAATCAAAACAGTGTGCAAAAAAAATGCAAATTACTTTCACCTACTCGGTAAATTGCCAAATTGGACACACCCCTGCGACCGAATTCACTTTCAAATGTTGTTTTGGAACATAGGAAGTAAACAAGTCTTCTGTTACATATTTTCCAAACGAGTTTCAATGAACAATAAAAATCCTGTCCGGTAATATTTCAAGAAAGGTGATAATCTCGAACCGTTGGAATGCTACGATATAGCGAACCAGTTTTATGGCGGAATAGTGAAAGGGTTCGCTTACAATGAATGCAAGGTGCAGTGCGTCGTCGTCGTCTTCGTATGTGGAATGGCGAGGTGAAATGTAGAAACGCATTTAATCTGGTTCTTTAATCCTACTTAGAAATCAATGACCGTGAAAACTGAATATGGACGTAAAATGCATTTTTCAATCAATGTAAGTTAATTAGTCCGTGGTAATTTATTATTACTGTGGCAGATTTGTTATGGTTATTTGATTATGTGGACTTTTACTTTCGTGGCATTAAAATAGCTCCACAGAAATTTTCTCTACTAAAATACACTGATATCAAACAAATTAATGGTACCTTGACTAAAAAAATCATAAATTATTATCTTGCCCAAAATCATGGATTAAATCATAATTTAAAAATTTTTCGTGTTTAATCTTAGGCAGTATGATCTCAATAAATTGTTTTACTACTACTAAGAGATGTTATTATAGAGTAATTCTCAAACAAGTTGAGTCATGTCAAGCTCTCGTTTGCTTTACTGTAGTTTACTATGGCATTATTTTATTCCCAATAATTTCCTTTAGAATGAATAATAGGACAGCTCTCGTGGTTGCGGCTATATGTTGCAAAGGTAATGTTAACTCTTAACTTTATTAGCCATCTTCCGAAAGTTCACTATTTCTAAAGTTCATCGGGTGAGTAAGTTGTCAGCTGAATCCTTAGAGCTTTTAATTGTCTTTATCAAAGTTTGTTTGTTGCTCTTGTTTAACCACAAACCAGCACACTTTTGAGTTGTGAAGAGTTTGTTAGTCGAGTTCTCGGGAATTTTCAGAAGCCCAGTAACAAAAATTATGCTTGTTTAGAAGATGGATATAAGTGTGCACACTTGACATAAAATAACTGACCTGCTGGAAGAAGAGCAGAGCAGAAGGTCAGAATTTTTTTAGCGGTGTCCAGATGCAAAGCCCAGTTTCCCATCCTCTTTGCTTCAATAAGTTGCTATAAAATAACCGTCTGAAAATATTAACCTTCCAGGCGAAGCGTCCTAAATCTTGACACCGTAGCGGGCGCTGAGTCTCAGAGATTTAAACAAAAAAAAATCTCCTACATAAAATTTGACTCAATTTTATTTTTTTATTTGAAATAACTAAAGTATCATACACATACACTCTTATCTTTCCAAACGTGAACTGCAGAAGAAATTGTTAAAGTGCTTAGGTAGACAACTTGAAAAAACAGTTTGCTGAAAACCGGGTCTCACAAACCTGGCGCCCGGCTTGGAAAGTTAAACCCAGAGCTTGGCAGTTGGTCCATTATTTTTCAAAAGTGTAAAGGCCCTGAATATGGTTTGAAAATGTTCTTGAGCTGCCAAAATTACAGATCGGTTAAAGTGAATAAGCACCTCATCAATCACAGCATACCTTCATCTTTTTCTATCAAATGAATGGTTTCTACAACTGCAGTTGCTATTGTTATAGAAACCAAAGCTTGCTAAATTGTAGGAAACAGTTCTTTTAATTCACTGCCTCCCATTATTACCATATCATTCCCATAAACTACGAAATAGTAAGTAAGCGCATCCGAACCTGACAATAACATTATTCAACTCGGCAACATGTTCGCTACGATTTCTTTAGCTTTTGACCAAAAGAACATGTTTGCAAGTTTGACATTTCTCATAGCAATCCGAAGAGCTGTTAAAATGGTGTCGTACTGAGGTGGCGCATAATTATAATGCGAGATGCAAACCTTTAAATGTTTCGAAGTGCTTGCCATGAATCCGTTCCATCTGGTTTAGGCCATAAATTATCTGAACGAGGTGTCACATCTTCATGTGGATGAATACTGTCTCAATTTCATACCTGCTAAACTTCGGTTGTTCCATTTTTGAAAGGGTTCTGACGCTACTGAAGAAGTTTCTTGCATTATTTCGAAAGTGCTTGACATGAATCCGTTCCCGCTAGTTTAGGCCCTTTCCATGCAGCCATAAAATACCTGAAGCGAAGGGACCAACATCTTCAGATCAATATCTTCAGATAGTTGACACTATTCACTGTCAATTTGAATAGCTTCTAAAGTCTGTTCATATCCAAGAGGCAGTAATTAATTTTAATAGCTGATAAAGTTCGGTTGTCCAATTTTTGTAACTCGACTGAAGAAGTTTCTTGCAACGTTTCGAAAGTGCCTGCGTTCCAGCTAGTTTAGGCCCTTTCCATAAAGCCATAAAATATCTGAAGCGAAGGGATCAACATCTTCAGATAGTTGACAGTATTCACTATCAATTTGAATAGTTTCTAAAGTCTGTTCTGTAAGTGTAAACACAATTACGTGAACGGTGAGATTGCACTAAATGCAAGGCGCCCTCTGCATCGACGCAACTGAATCAGGTGAGAACTCGCATCACTGAACGACCAACTTCTAATGAAGTGATCACGCGACTTGCACGCAGCCGGCGTTGTTTATACTTACTGCCTCTTGAATATGAACAGACTTTAGACTTCAATTGTCTACTTTTTGCAAGGTGTATAACTCTACTGAAGGAATTTCTTACAAAATTTGGGAAGATAATATTTATACCTCTATTTTAGTGCAAGCCATTACGTACGAGATAGGGTTTTTATAGAATCTACCTAGCTATAGGTAGGAAAATAATTGAATCAAAATAATATTTTATTTTTCAACATAGGTTCCTTGGACATCTATACATTTAGTGCCGTATCACACTAGGCCACCATGGTGGCGCCACTGGTGCTGGATCCAGCCACCAAGTAAAGCACCCAGCCATGACACCAGGAAGACGGTATCCTGGTTGCTCCACCAGAGTAACGTCAGGTCGACCGAATTGGACTGGTGGCTCAACCAGAGTGGTGGCGCCACCAGTCCGATACCAGGTGTGTTATGTTCTATTTCACTTAATACAGTTGACTGGTGGCGCCACTGGTGCCGCCGCCATGATGGCCTAGTGTGATACGGCACTAAATGTATAGATGTCCAAGGAACCTATGTTGAAAAATAAAATATTATTTTGATTCAATTATTTCCCTACCTATAGTCTAACATTTCTCTAGCAAGGCGAAAAAAAAAACCTGCAAAAACTCCTCCACAGTTTCTTTTAGCTCCTCATTGGAAGAAAAACGTGCCCGAAAATATGTTTTTGATCACAACCGTAGATTACTTCTTCTACTTTTCGAGCTTCATGCACCTTGCATAAATTGTCATGAAGCACCATAGTCTTTTGGTCAGGTAATTCGGTCATTTTAACCATGTACCTGCTTATAAGTAGTTCATAGTATACATATAGACACCTGCTGTAATTATAGTACTTCTCTGGATTTATTCAACCAACAAGATTCCCTTAGAATCCCAAAATATTACAGCCATCAGTTTTCAAGAAGAAGATTGCACCATTTAGTAGTACTTTGCTTAATATATTCAACCATCAAGCTCAGCAGCCCAAAATATTGTAGCCATCAGTTTTCCTGAGAAAGATTTTATCCTTGCCTTCTTTGGTAGTACTTTTCTTGATATATTCAACCACCAAGAATCCCTCAGCATCCCATACCTTGCCTTCTTTGGTAGTACTTTTCTTGATATATTCAACCACCAAGAATCCCTCAGCATCCCATAATATTGTAACCATCAGTTTTCACGAAGATGATGACATCCTTGCCTTCTTTGGTAGTACTTTTCTTGATATATTCAACCACCAAGATTCCCTTAGCATCCCATAATATTGTAGCCATCAGTTGTCACGAAGATGATTACATCCTTGCCTTCTTTGGTAGTACTTTTCTTGATATATTTAACCACCAAGATTCCCTCAGCATCCCATAATATTGTAGCCATCAGTTTTCACGAAGATGGTGACATCCTTGCCTCCTTTGGTAGTAGTTTTCTTGATATATTGAACCACCAAGATTCCCTCAGCATCCCATAATATTGTAGCCATCAGTTTTCATGAAGATGACTACATCCTTGCCTTCTTTGGTAGTACTTTTCTTGATATAATTAACCACCAAGATTTCCCCAGCAACCCATAATATTGTAGCCATCAGTTTTCACGAAGATGACGACATTCTTGCCTTCTTTGGTAGTACTTTTCTTGATATATTTAACCACCAAGATTTCTCCAGCAACCCAAAATATTGTAGCCGTCAGTTTTCCTGAGAAAGATTGCATCCTTGCCTTCTATGGTAGTACTTTTCTTGATATATTCAACCACCAAGAATCCCTCAGCATCCCATAATATTGTATCCATCAGTTTTCACGAAGATGATGACATCCTTGCCTTCTTTGGTAGTACTTTTCTTGATATATTTAACCACCAAGATTCCCTCAGCATCCCATAATATTGTAGCCATCAGTTTTCACGAAGGTGGTGACATCCTTGCCTCCTTTGGTAGTACTTTTCTTGATATATTCAACCACCAAGAATCCCTCAGCATCCCATAATATTGTATCCATCAGTTTTCACGAAGATGATGACATCCTTGCCTTCTTTGGTAGTACTTTTCTTGATATATTTAACCATCAAGATTTCCTCAGCAACCCAAAATATTGTAGCCATCAGTTTTCACGAAGAATATAATAATAATGTTTCGGTATTAATTTATATAGGTATTTATAGTTTGTACATTTTATGGTTCATTTTTACAGTAAGTTACTTTATGGTTATACAAATCTATAAGGTGACAACATGTTCATCTGCTGTAGGCGTCAAAATCGTATTATTAATCAACTTACAGTAGATTTAGAGCCAGTTTCTACATTCTTAGACGTTGCTTTTTCTTATCGATGCCGTAATCCCAAAGCCTATAGAATCCAGCGATGTGTGTGTGCTGCTTTCAGGTCTTCCTAATCCTAGGGCTTCGGAGAATCGTCAATGTTGGACTTTCCTCTGGATGCTTCCCTCGATAGTTGCTTTCCTCCCTCGGACCAACTAATCCCAATACCTATAGAATGCAGCGATGTGTGTCCTGCTTTCAGGTCTTCCTAATCCTAGGGCTTCGGAGAGTCGTCAAAGTTGGACTTTCCTCTGGATGCTTCCCTCGATAGTAGCTTTCCTCCCTAGGGCCAACTAATCCCAATGCCTACAGAATGCAACGATGTGTGCTCTGTTTTCAAGTCTTCCTAATCCTAGGACTTCAGAGAATCATCAATGTTGGACTTTCCTCTGGATGCTTCCCTCGACAGTTGCTTTCCTCCCTCGGGCCAACTAGTACTTCCAGCGATTCATGTTCTTTGAAGATTTCTGCTTTTCCGATTTTTTTTTTCATCATCAACCCATGATTCAGATCGGGTCAAAGCGATGTTTGTGTTTTTACCATTTCGGTGATCCTACCGACTGCGCCAGTTTTGGTAGATACATTCTGAAAGCTTGGACTGTTCATGACATCAAGTTTGAATCTCTTATTCACCTACTGAGTTTCATGTCTTTGGGCCGCTTAAAGAATCGATGGAAGGCAAGCGTTTCGTAAGTGATGAAGAGGTGAAAACTGCAGTGCACGCCCAAAATTATTCTTTAAACGTTGTACTTTCGAAGTGGTGGAATACTTGTATTAAACGATATGGAGACTACTATACTTTTCCTTAATCGTTACAACACAAAACTTATGGCACTTTTAAGGTTTCCAATTAATAGACCATCGTATATTATGCAAACACATTATTTATTTTTAATAAGTTCCCTAGCAACCAGCTTATTATTATAATCAAGGTTTATTACATATTACTAAAATTACACATACAGGAAGGAAACACAAATTAGCCAATTATCCAACTAATATACATTTGCTCGTATAGCGGAACAACAATGGCACTCTTGCGGCAACGACACACTCGTTGCTGTTAAATCAAGTCCACCGTAAAGTATTTAGCAGTTAAAGTGTCAGCATACACTTGAAAGAATTGAAAGAACTAGGATCTAGGAAATTGATTGCGTAACGGCTGAAACAAATGTGACATAATGCAAATCTCTCGGTTATAATTGATTTGGTCACTCGGCGCAATTAACCCAATTGCTGATGATCCTAATTGCTTATGCAATCGGATGGATATTTGCGTTTATCGTTAATTGGTATCGTAATTGAATAATCTCTTCCCATTTATGCTAAAATATTGGCCAGAGAAAATTGTCATTAACTATCTGTTACGATGGGAATTCATAAGCAAATAGTCATACTCTGAGTCAACGGACTAGACTAGTTTTTTAGTTTTAATAAAATAGTAGATAGCTTTTAAAGACTTTATTGTTTTTGGAAATTTTCTCCACGAAAGTTAATACACTTTTGCATGCGCTCGAACTAACTGTGAAAGACACTTGGAGACACTTCGAGAACGGATGACTTTTGTCGGCTTTTCTTCACGTTGGAACCCCCAACCAGATGATTGGCGTTTATTTTCGGGTTCACAAAAGGAAATCCACAATTCATCACTACTGACGATGCTGTGCACATTTTTGGAGTTTCCTGCGTTGAAGCGGTCTAGAGTTTTTGGCACAAGTTGCTTTCTGTTCTTCGGTCAACAGATACGATATCCAATTTTTTTACACACAATTCTTAATGCAAAATTATTTGAAATCCTCAATCTCACGATATGTCACATGTCGATCTTCCTTGATGAGCTTGCGCAGAGCAACGTTTTCCTGGATGATTGCCGGTGCACCTGCCCTTGGATCGTCGATAAGACTCTCCAGTCCACCTTAGAATTCTCCATACCAATGAGAAATTATGGACTGATTATCATTGCCGAAAACAGAAATCAATTCGGCGAGGCATTCTTGTTGAGATTGTTGTAAATAATTGGTGCGCGAAGATTTTTTCGGTTCATTTCCATTTTTCAAATAATTCGCTCTAGCTACAACACTATACGCACTGACACTTTGGATTTAGATTAACTAAAGATGGAGGTTAATTTTTAGTAGTGCCATTTGATTAGTGGCGCCCTCGATGTGCAAAACTAAAAACACAGCCCTGGTATAAGCTTTGTTGTAAATATAAACACTGAATACACGTTACTACGTGGTAATTCATTATAGAAACACTGAATAAAACACTTATTATGTTTTTTGACACAATTTAAATTGTCGTAAAAAACATAGTAAGTGTTTTATTCACTGAATGAAACACATTATGTTTTTTGCCACAATTTAAATTGTGGTAAAAAACATAGTAAGTGTTTTATTCAGCGTTTCTATAATAAATTACCACGTAGTAACGGTCGCAACCATCACCATGATTTGTTGTAAATATTTGCATACTCATTGGACTGAGCCACTTTTTTTTCAAATTTTCAAAATAATTCATAACATCGAATAAATAACGGTAAATAAAAAAAACCACAAAAAGACATATGAATTATAATATACAATCGGTTGTGGCAGAATACCCTAGTTCACGCCAATTTCCCCTTCATTCCTTGGAAAAAAATGGACTTACGTGTGCACGTTATGATATATATTTATTTATACCATTTTATCATTAATATTGAAATTTATATTTGTTGCACATTTGACCATATTTGCTCTTTTTACATAACACCTTTCCAATACTTGCGAGCAAGGCGCAATAAGCCAAGATGTCCATTGAATCATCTGAAACTAATTTCCGTTATCGTTGATTTATCAATTGAAAGTAATGCTCGTTGCGAACTTTCATTTCTTCCAATTTGTATTAAATCATTGCGTCATGTCGCCGTTGAACTCGTCCATTTACCGTTTGGAACTTCCTCTTTATCATCTGGCGAAAAGGCATTCTCCGTTCCCCAATTATTGCCTTTTTTTTAAATATCAATTATGCAATAAATTGCGTTTATGTAAGTACGTTTTTTTTGTTCTGACACGTGTTATTGCGAATTTATTCGGTAACGTGGACATTTGTATTCTCGCCGGTTTCGTTAATTTTATAATTGCGTTAAACAAAATTTAATAATTAAATTAGAAATTGGTTACATGAATTATTTGGATGGTTGATTATTTATGTAAATTAAATGGTGTGAATTATCAAAACCATACTGGAACTTCTTAGAATGATGTAGTTAATACTTCCAGAGAAAGAGAGACAATACATTTATTGAGACACTTTTACAATCGACCTCAACAGCAATTGATTATTAATACTTCCATTATTATAGAAACATGCAGTTTAATTTATTTGGATTTGAAATGAGGCACTTTTTTTGCTTAGGAAGCCGGTCCATTCTGCCAGAGGTACCATTTAAATATTTTGTATTGCTTTCTTATATTAGTTTATATACAGGGTGCCCGGATTTCGTAGGGACAACATGGGCAACTTCTGCATTTGAAGAGATAGAGTGATGGTCAAATTAGCGAAAAGGTGCAGGTTCGAGGGCTCGTTGAGAATCCACCCCCAAATCCCACTTGTCATGGCTTACTTGTTCAAAATAAAAATTAAAACAAAGTCTCCCAATTTCTTCAATTTCAGATTTTCTTTTAATTTTTATTGTGGAGGCCATGACGTTAATAATAACATTGTAATACCAAATATTGCTGCGCTAGAAGACAAATTTTAATATCCAAAAATGCACTCTGCTGTAAAAATTCCACTATTTTTTCGACGGATGCTTAAAAATTTGACAATAAAACTTAAATAACCAGTCTTGACAAATATCAAAAGAAAATAATTTTAACTTTGCAATACCAAATATTTCTGCTCTGAAAGACAAATTTTAATGCTCAAAAATGCACTGTGCTTTGGAAATTCCACAATTTTTTCGACAGACGCTTGAAAATTTGACAGTCAAATTTTAAAAACCTGTCATGACAACCGTCGAAAGAAATTATAATAACATTGTAATGCCAGAAATTTCTGCGCTAGAAGACAAATTTTAATACACAAAAACGCACTATGCTCCGGAAATTCCACAATTTTTTCGACGGATGCTTGAAAATTTGACAGTGAAATCTTAAATAAATTAAGTAAGGTTGTTTCTATTTTATTTAAATCTTAAATAACCTGTCCTGACAACAATCAAAAGAAAATAATCTTAACTTTGCAATACCAAATATTGCTGCGCTAGAAGACAAATTTTAATGTCAAAAAATGCACTGTGCTTTGAAAATTCCACAATTTTTTCGACAGACGCTTGAAAATTTGACAGTAAAATCTTAAATAACCGGTCTTGACAACCATCGAAAGAAAATAAGCTTAACTTTGTGTAATGTCAAATATTGCTGCTCTAAATGACAAATTTGAATGCTCAAAATGCACTATGCTCTAGAAATTCCAATTTTTTCGACAGACGTTTAAAAATTTGACAGTCAAATCTTAAATAACCTGTCTTGAGAACCATTCAAAGAATTTAATAATAACATTGTAACTCCAAAAATTGCTGTTCAAAACCGAACATTGAAGTTACAAAAATAGATGGCAAATTTTGATGACAAACATTTTTTTCTCTGGAAATTGCTTTGTAAAGTCTACAGTTCTTCCGATAAATGCTTTAAATGTTAAACAGATTAAACTTAAATAACGTAGTTTCGTAAGTACTTAAGCAAATCTATGCGAATTTTACAGTTACAAAATGGCAGCACTTTCAATTTTATAAAGAAAAACAATCGGAATTTTGCAGTTGTAATAATGGCTGCGCTTGAAAATACATTTTGGTGCGCGAGAACACTTTCTTTCCAATCATTGCTCT